>OV743717.1:24290388-26690388 GCA_928272305.1 Volucella inflata | reverse complement strand
AATTAAAGTGTGAAGAGAATTGCCTTGAAGATATGAGTGTTATTTTGGGTGAATAACCTGAATAACCCCTGCTGCTTCTTCTGAGAAGGCATGTAGATACATACATGTATATGTAGGATAGAAAATTCGTTTGCCATTACATGTCTGGCTTTCGTTACGATTTTTAAATGGCAAAGACGTTAGTATCATATACTTATTGGTATACATATGTATATAGATAACAGAATGCTTTGCAAACAATCAAACGATTAACGCACAATGGTATCTTGGATAATCTGTTGTGAACGATGGCAAACTGATCGATAAGAAGTACTCGTTTACATATGTATATGCGGAAATTGCAACCATGGATGATCGTGCCAGTGTTTGCAAGGGGTATGGAAAATTAGTCAACTTTCCATTTTATAATCAAAATTAAGTCATTAATTCGTAATTTTTATAGGGCAGTCGCGCCAGGAAAGTGGTGGATACAACTGCATCAAGTGGAAATCGGCTTTTGAAATATCTAAAAATGCTTGCGAGCGTGAATGTGGGTATTCAGAATGTTATGCTGGTAATTTTGTATAACTTGCTGAATGTTCTTCTATGGGTTGGCTTAGGTGATCCATCATTAATACAAGAAGAGAAGAGACATAATTGCACCAAATTCGGTGGAACCTAGGTCATATTCCAAATTTTTCAGAGCACTACAACTTGCTTGATGTTCTAATATAAATGCATGCATGCGGAATTATTCAATAAAATGAGAAAACAAGAAAAAAACTAGCATATCTATTATAGACATTTAAATAAATTGCGTTAAAACCAAAGCATAATTATGTCTAGATGCTGTGCACTTTTTATATATACATATGTACGTGTAGACTAAAAAATATCGAATGAAATTGAGCAATGTTTTTTTTTTTCATTCGGTAATTTAAAACGCTTTTCTAAATTAATCGAAAATAATTATCCATGATTGCTGTTTCAATAAAAAAAAATGTCTACACAGCGCTTCTGAATTCATTTCAATACGAGTAAATGACCAAAGGAACCGAAGTGCAAATATGAAATCGGATCTTTAATGCACGCTTCGCTCATTCATGGTTTTTTTTTTGTTTTCATTACCCAATGCAGGGTCAGAAGATTTTAAAATTGGGCCAAGCAATTTATTACCAAACTTTAATTTGTTTCATAAGGTAGTGTCCAGCTACTTGTTAGAAGTTCTCAGGTATATAGTTATAATTATTAAAATTTCATTGATATTTCAAGATTTCAAAGAATTTCAAATTCTGAATTCTGTTGGAAATTTGATGCTTCGTTTTATATTGTTTTTTGTGTTTCTTCTATAGATTCGTATAAAAGGAGGATTCCTACAAAAGTTCGGATACAGTTGATTAAAGTTAAATCCGCCGATATGAAGTTTGGAGGAATTATCATATCCTATCTATTCGCGTGTGTTTCCTCGGGAGTAACTGGAGGGATAATTCCTTTTGGAAAATATGAATTGGCATCGCTTTCTCAGGATGAACCATTAACAGTTCGAAGACAGAAACGGACATTGACTACAATTTGTGTTGAAATCAAGCCAAGCAGTCCGTATGAAGAGCCTTATTTCATGTGCAAGGGCACTGATATGCCAAATTTTCCGAAAAGTCTCCCATCTGGCGGAAGTAGCTCATCGTATTACGTACCAAAACCATCTTCCAAAACAAAACCATCAGTACAATATGAATCAGATGATTCGCACCATTCGGGAGTTAACAACGATTATCATGTTCCAGTAAAGTCAGATTATCAACATGAGCATACGAAATATGGATCCGAAACAAGTTATTCTGCACCTTCAAAGCCAAATTTTGGAAAAAAAATCTCTTACTCAGACCATAATATACATAATTCGTACACAAGTGAAGAAAATTCAAGGCCATCACATGCTAGCAAACCATATGTAGTTCACGAAAGTCATAGCGATTATTCGAAACCACCAGTTCGTAAGCCAGTATACAGTGATACTTATGAGAAACCCAGTTCACATCATGAATCTTCCTATCCTTCCAAAACGCAAGTATATCAACACGGAGGTTCTGCTTTTGAACATAAACAGCATTCTGCTGAATATTCCAAACCAGTTTCCTATGAAGAAAGCAGTTCATATAGTGGGAAACATTCATTGAATGATGGAAGCTATTCCAAAGTGTCAGATTCTGTATATGGAGGTGGTTCAAATTCGAAACCCGAGTACTCAAAACCTAGCTCGTATTCAGACAAACCAACTTTATTTGGGCACTCAGATAGTTCGCCTTATAGTCAGTCGACGTCGTCATATACTGAACACTCTGGTATAAAGCCTTATTCAAAACAAATACATGAAGATTCCGACCGCGGACATTCAATAAATGAGTATGGTAAACATATTAAATTACCATCAAAACCAAGCTATTCATCGCAATCGCAAAATTATCGCATTATGCTTGATAATATGTGGGATGTGCAGTCAAATGATGGACGTGCAGATGATGTTGGGTATCGTGTTCCCGGGGAATACTACAATTCTGGAAATACTCGTACAATGGATTACGATCAGCAAGCACCTTTGAAAATAGACCTCACCACCATTGACACACCGCCATTACAGGCATCGTATCCACAGTTTGTATATAATGGAGGTTATGCAAATCCACAAGAGTATCCACCATCTTCATATGGACCTGCGTCCCCATCATACTCGTCACCTGCTCTTCATTATAATCCTCCTGTTTTACCACCCTATCCTCCAACGACAGCAGCTCCCACTTATGGGTCAGTATTATCAGCTCCGCCATACGCAACGACACCTTTATCTTATTCTTCAGCACCTTTGGTTCATGCATCTGGTTATTCATCTTATGGGTCAGCAGCACCTCCGCATGATCCGGCAGCTCCAGCATATGTACCAGCACCAGCACCAACACCAGCACCAGCACCTCAAAGCTATGGTCCACCTCCGTCATCTTACTTATATGCACCACCAGCGCATCCGTTCCAAGGGTACAAACCACCTTGCCACCAAACATATCTATATAATCTTCAGCCAGCACTTATTTCCCTTCCATGTTTCACACCCCCGCCAACGTACAAGGAACCCGGCTACGGTCAATCTTTGGGCATTGCAGCAAATCCTCCGTATTTAGGTCAAACGCATCAGTACTATCCTTCAAATATAAACCCACTACAAGATCACAGTACTGCCCGATCTGAAATCTATTCAGAACCCAAGAAAATCGTAGAAGATAACTCAACAGTCGTTCAATCTCAAGAAAATGTTAACAGACCGGAAGTTCAAAATGAGCCCAGTAAAAAAATAGATAAACAGAAAGTGGAAAAACCGGAAGAGAAGTCACCTAAAAAAAATATTCAAAATCAAGAAATTGTTGCAGAAAAGCCAAGAGAGGAGCATAATGGTCCAACCGCCATCGATTCAAAGAGTGGTGAAGAGCCCGGTACCGAGGAAGCATACCAAGCTTTAATCAGAATGTCGAAAATCGCTGCTCAACTTAAAAAGGACGATTCAACCAACGCTGGAGAGTCTGGAGCAACAGCTAGCGATAAGTCTTCCGGTCAATTTCCGCGCTAATGATAGCAGACAAACCATTTTTTTATAAATTTTTTATACGAATATCTTTTTAATAAAATAACAAAAAAAAAAAAACAAAAAAAAAAAAATGTGTATGTATTTATTCGGTATCCACTTTGTCGTTCATGTTCATTATGGAATAAAAGTTGAAACTCGTCACACAGATGTTTTGACTAAAATGCAATGAACTTCCGGTTTCGATTAGTCATTGGCAGATTTATTCAGCATTTGTATATCACCTTTTATAAATTACGAGTATGATTCACCTTTACTTATCCATATACCACAAAAGGAAAGAAGGAATCGAATAATTCTCCTGATTGCATGGAGTATTGCTTGCTGTTATAAATTCAAACCACGTTCATGTCGTTTATTGCTATGTTTTTAGTATAAACAACCTGCCTAGCATCGATGATGCACCTTTGTACCTATGTATCTACGTATGGACATTCAAGTGATTGCCATTTAAATTACAATTGAAATTATTCTTTTGAAATCACAAGGGCTATTGCCCTAGTTAAACTTCCTGTCTTCATTGTTTAATTCCTCAGTTAAAAAAAGTGCAACATTGCAATTTGAATGCATTTTGCAAGAAACAGGGTTCAACTTTTCGGTCATTGTTTGAAATCAGAGCTCATTTTTGCCTACATGCGGAAAAAATAACTTAACCCTTAGTTAACAAAAAATTCGATCTTTTTGAAAGCTATTAACTGTTGTCATAGGTAGTAGTATAGAGTTATCCAACGAAATAGGGTACGAAATAAGAATTAAGTTGTCAGTTGTTTTATTTTCGGTTTTTAGTAAAATGAAAATTTTAATTACGATATTTTTGCTCTGCTATTCAAGTCAAGTGTCCTTTTCACAAGAACTATATGGCATTCCTCAGTCAGGATTAGAAGATTGCTATTGTATTGATTATAAGACCGATTTTGGACCCGGAGATGAATTAGCTCGGCCTAAACGTTGTTTCTTTAAAAAATTATTTAAAAAATGGGGAAAGTGGAACAAGGATGATTGTGTTGAGTGTTGTCAGAATAATGCGGGTTATTCGGGCGGTTCAGCAGGCAATGGAGATTCTTATTCTAATTCATATAACTACAACAATTCACCTCCTCAACCATCTTATGGAGGTGATAAAAAGCTATTAGAAAATGTATATGAGCCGCCGTCGTATAACCTACCATCATATGGCCTACCACAATACCAGGCAGAAAATATTCCATCAAGTAATCATGGTCATATTTATTTACCTCTACCTCCTCCAGGTCGGTTGATGACACATTTACGTGGATATTTTAATAGACGGTATGGTGGTAGGTTTGGAATGTATGGAAACTATCCACCAAATGAAGCGTATGCCGAGGAGAAACCAACCAAAGTGGAAGTTGTGACACCAGTTCAAGAAAGTGTTCCTGTTTACGAGCCTCCAGTAGAAGTTGTAGAAGTAAAGCCAATTATTATCGAAGAAGTTAATTTGAATAAATCAAGTGAAGAAGAAGAAAATAAATATGAAAGTAAATCTGATTCCAAGGAGGAAATCAATGAATACAAAGAGGAAAAAGGAAAAGAGTATGAGGAGGATAAAAAGGATTATAAGACAGAGAAGTATGAGAAAAAAGAAAACAAAGATTATTCGCCAATATCACCTCAAGTTGTACAGCCCATAGTGCCAGTTTATGCTCAGCCGATTTATGTTTATCAGCCACAGTATTACTCACATCCAGCTTCTTTATATGCGCCAACAGCTCCAATGACCTACGTCCCACCGGCTCCAACGTATTCGTATGCACCATTCTATTCACAATCAGCTATGCCGTACTCTTCTATGCCGCCGTATTCAGTTCCCCCTGTAACTTATCCACCTGCAATATCTTCATATATAGCACCACCGTCTGCCCCAACATATCCATCCGGAATGCCATCATATACAGCTCCAGCGCCAGTTCAAACATATTCTCAAACATATTCGCCTGCATTGCCATCATATACCATGCCAGCACCTGTGCCGGCTCCTGTCCCAGCACCCGCTCCAGCTCCAACATATTCACCCGCATCGCCGTCATATACAACACCCGCTACAGCTCCAGCAAACTCGCCCGCACAACCGTCATATACAGCACCCGCCCCAAGTCAAACGCAATCGTATTCGCCGGAGCCCGAGTATACTCCATCAAATTCACCACCATCATCTTCATATTCATCATTTTCACCATCGTTGCCATCGTTACCAATGCCATCAATACCAGAACCACCGCGCTTAGAATCGCTGTATCCTTCTTATTGCAACCCATTTCCAAATTACTACAAAAGAACTTATTCCACATCCTACACGTACATGCTGCCAACTCTGCCATGCCGAGAAACATCATCGTATTCTCACTATGACGCTGACCAGCCATTGAAATCGTGTCCAGAATTATTTACACCACACGAAGACGATTTAGGATCGTCATATCCATAGAAGTCACCAAGTGTAAATGCCGATGACCGCTCAGTTTCCAGACTTGAGCAACGTCTTTGCCTTTGTAGAGAAAGAGTTATTTATTATAAGGAGCCGATAGCTCAATTCTTTTTTATTTTTTTTATACCTATTTGTTTATTACTTAAAATAGAATTAAAAAAAAAAAAATGTTTTCTGTTTACTTTCACCTGATGCGCGTACGCGTACTGCATACTTAAGGATCGACTGTCGGTTTTACTAGCGTTGCTTTGTCAGTTCATGGACGCTTTACAGGCTGCTTACAATATTAGTGCCAGGGACATTGGCCAGCTAATTTTCATCAGACTGGGTGTTCTAGTGCCCTCCATATATGTATGTATGTATCGATGGAGCATAATTTCGTTTTGTTTGGTATAGGGTAAGATTACGCGAATATGTACACTTAGATTTTGATAGCTTTGTTGCTTCTTCGGCGTAAGATTTTTCACTTCTCCTGTGGTTTGGTACTTCACGAAGAGTAAGTATTATCTATAAATATTTA
Organism: Volucella inflata; assembly: GCA_928272305.1. NCBI lineage: Eukaryota > Metazoa > Arthropoda > Insecta > Diptera > Syrphidae > Volucella > Volucella inflata. Next base: position 26,683,812 of record OV743717.1, on the reverse strand, counting down.
TTTGCATACAGCACAGTTGCCACAGGAGGTGTACATTTGGTCTGTCTCATTTTTCGAGGTTGAACGACATGTCGACAAAAACGATCAACTTAAAATAGATACTGTTACATATATATGTTCGAATATACTTTTAACATAAATATATATGTATGTATATATGTTATTTTGAACATTTTTTGTTGTAACGTTGTATTTTTTTGAATTGGCTGGTGTGTACATTTGTTGATTCTTATTATTGTATTATAACATTAATTTTTTCAATGAATATATATTTATAGATATATTTGTTTTTGAGTGCCTGATGTGTTAATTTATTAGTTTCCACGCAATCGTATTTTGATAAATACCTATACATCTGTGCACAAATAAAAACATCTATTGCATAATAATTGGCAATGGAATGAAAACTTAATTGTGGAATTTAAAAAGAAGAAAAATCAGAAACAGAAACATTTTAATATATATTTATAACAAACGAATCGTTTCTTCAACATAAAAATGGAATACGATTAGATGACTTGACGATCCCAACATAATTTTCCACTTTTCGTTTAGCATAAAAAGAAATGAGAAATGGGTGAGGTACATATACAGGTACAACTGTAATACTAATAAGTAAAATACTGATTGGCATCAACCTATGAGAGTGTTTTACGTGTATCTACTACATAACTATGCATCAACTTTTCTCATTTTACTTCCAAGTGGGGGTAACTGAAGGGTAATTTTTTTAGAGGTATCTACCTTCTCCAGTGGAGGTTTCCCTCGTGTCACACCTTTCATCATGGAAAGACTTAGTCCGGCACAGTATCTAAAAAATTAAAAAAACTATTCAGCTGCATTACGAAAATTAGCTCTGTACCAGGAATGTGTTACATGCATTTAGAACAATTTATGGTCTTAATAATCAGCCTACCGGGCGCACAATTTACTGAACCATTGTAACTCTTCAGCACTGTACGTTGGGTTTGAAACCCAATTTTTATGGATACGCGATCAAATAGACTACACGCAGTAAAGAATATATATAGCGAGGGTAGCGGAGAGTTTACGAGATGACCGCGTTGAATTCTCATCGTTCTTAACAGCTGGGCTTATCATATGCAACAACTTGGCGTATTTTACTTGAGGATCATGGTTTCAAAGCATACGAAATTCAATCCATGCAAGAACTGAATCCTGCCGATCTTCCGTTGCAGTTGTTGAGCTCTTGAAAAGCTTCAAGAAAATTAACTGATTTCAACAAAAACTTTGTTCAGGTCGAATATGAGCCCTTAGAGGGGGAACGGCAGTTCACATAAAGTCGACGTAAGTTATTGGCATTGGTTCTACCAGATTCCATCTCAAGGCTCTAAAAGGGAACCCGTACTCCAAAGTATTACAGGAAAGGAGGACATCATCATCGCCCACAAGACACAAAGTCCGGAAACGGACTGAGGCTAATTGCCACAGATGGAATTGGAGGTAATCTTATCATCTATTTATTATGTTGCGATCGTTGTGATGCACTCCTCGACTATAATAGATGCCCGAATTTTATGAATGCGAACATATGTTCTAACCTCAACCTCGTTGGAGCCAAATACGTCTACGGATAGTTCAAGTACCACAACAACGAAGAGATGCTGTACAAACCCCCAGAGGCTTTGCCAATCGCGTATATCTTCGCCTCTAGACATATCCTAGGCAACGTACAGTGCTGAAGAGTTGCAAGGACGCTATCAGGAACTGGGGTGCTGGATTTCACCGTTCCACCTCCAAGAAACCCATGGTATAATGAAGAATGCAGCCAAGCAAACCTGCGGAAAACAACTCATCTAGGGAGCGGCACTGCATAGAAGAACAAAATCGTGAGATCTACGAGCAAATGTGGAGGGTAGAATATAGAAAAATAGAATTTAGAAAAATGAAAAAACATGTAAAGCGTGCGATCGATGAAATAGAGAGGTGTACTCCAGGAACAACGTTTACAAGTTTAACCATAAGATATAAGGAACGTGTCATACAGCAAAACTATGACGAAAGCCTATAGAGATGAACAGGGAAGTAAATGTTTGAAACATATCTAAATCAACGCTCTGCATAAAGAATGGCTGCGTTTGGTGAAAGCGTCGAAGAAGATTTTAATCTATCATCAATTTCACGACGAGCACAGCATTGGGAGTTGCCTTACGTCACACTATGGCGTATTTTTCATTTGGATTTACATGTACACCGTTATAATGTTGAACTCACTCAAGAATTAAACCTAGCTGACCACGGAATACGTAGGACATACGCTAATTGGAACATCAGGGTTTGAATAATAAATTGTCACATTTTCTTTAGCGGCTCATTTTTTACTCGATGGATACGTTAACAAATAAAAAGACCATTGCATCCACGAAACGTCTCTATATGTTATGCAATTGGACTGATGGTGTCATTGGTCCATACTTCTTCAAAAATGAAGAGGATGTAATCGTCACCGTCAATTCTCATCGCTGTATCCCAATTCCAACCGGTTTTGGTTTGGCCTCAAATTATATGGATGTGGAAGCCATGTGATTGTAACAAGACGGTTGCCGAGCCCTTGATGGAACAGCGGCAGCACTCACATCCCATAACAGGTCGCTGGCTTCCGTCTAACCGAAACACTCACCCTAGAGGTATCAAAAATGGACCTGTCCCTCCACTTTGAGGGTTGTGCCGCCAGGGTAACTGCTCGACCATGGAAAAAATACAAAAGTTCTGAAACATATGTAAACAAGACTCGCATACCTATGGATCGACTGTTGACGACTTATGCAAATGATTAAGGGACAACGAACCTCCTCGGATATGCACTAGAGGAGGCCCTAGACTGCTGCAAGGCAGACAGTACCGCTATTCAAGAAATACTATGGTATGGGCCTGACAAAAAAAGGATGACATCCACTTTGGCGATCGTTAAAGATGGCAAAAGCAACGCCTATTTGGATGCGGGTTTATTGTTGGAGGCAGACTTTGGCAAGAAGTCTTGAGTTTCCGGCATGTGAACAAGCGCCTCGTAGCAATCCACATTAAGGCTAAATTTGCCTACATTTGCCTGACCAACGAGCAATGCCCTACCTATGACATAAAAATTGTCCTCGGCGATTTTAATGCAAAGCTAGAAAGAGAGGGCATCTTTCAGGCTAATCGACGTTGCGGCGGGACGAAACATTGTCGTAGCTAGCACGCGGTTCCCACATTTCGATATTCACAAGGGAACTTGGAGAACTTCTGATCGATCCTTTTCCGATCGAGTCTCTCTTAAACTCTTTAGAGATCCCTTGCCGTCAGGGTCAAGCATCGAAGCCCAGTAGCAACACTGCCAAAAAGCCTTCAGAGATGCGCTACTGATGTGCTGGTTTTCACTCGGGCACCACAATGAAGCCCCTGGTTTGATGACGAATGCCGGCAAGTACATGCAGCTAAGCGAAGTACACGAAATGCGGCGCTGCAAAGAAAGACTAAAGCTGCTCACGAGGTCTATGAGCAGAAGAGAAGAGACGAACACCCGCTTCTCAGGAGGAAAAAAAGAGTATGAGAAGCGCGCGGTCGAGGAAACTGAGAGATGCTACTCCAGGAATGATATTCGGAAGTTTTACCAAAAGGTTTCAAAAAACATGCCACGGAAACACGCCCCGAACCGAACCCTGTTGAGATGAACAAGGGAACATCGTAACAGAGTCGAAGTCAATGTTGAGAATCTGGAAAGATCGCTTCTGAAGACTATATAACGGCGATGACGAAACAAATACCGGTGTTAGTCAGAATGAGCCTTTCAACCTGGAGGATGTAGACCAATAATTCCGTCCACCCGACCTGAATGAATATCGAAAGTAAAGTTCAACAAAGCTGCTGGAGTGGACGGCTCATCAAAGCGGAAGGCGATGACTTGTTAAGAAGCACACACCAACTCATTTCTGAAATATAGTCGGTTTAGCGTTTGTTGGAAATGCGGTTGAATAAGCTCTGTGAGTTCCATCTTATGCTTGAAGACTTCATATAAAATGTTCATGATATTCACCACAAAGTTACTTAAGCCGTCATCTTTGAGTCAACTGCGGTTTATTCTCGAGCCCAAGAAAGTTAACAGTTTTTTTTAACAATTGACTTTGATTTTGACTAGAAGATTCAATGGGAACGTTGCAACAAAGAAAAGAGGAAAAGGAAGGTAGGAAAAGTCGACATCAAATTAAACCGATAGAAAATAAGAAGAACGGAAGTATGAGTATGCTATCCTCATTTGCACACTGCTGCTTAAGTTTACGTTATTTTGGGTTAACACTTATTCGCAAAAGGAACAAATCTTGTTAAAATTTTGCCTAAATCCTATAAATAATAAGAACATTTATCGTTCTTTGTAAGCAGAAAAAAAAATTTGTTGAAATGGAAGTAAATTAAATATTTTCACAATAAAAGCAGAATTTGCAAAAATGTTGTAAAATAAAATGGTGTTTAATGCAATAAAGCAAGCTATGCCTAACTTAATGAGTTCAAATAATTTATGTGCTTCAGTAGCAACTTTTCCTTACACATTTACTTTATTTGGGTTACTTCCAATCAAATGTTTAATTTTTAAGCAATTGTCAGCAACTCTTTAGGAATATTTTTTGATTTTGAAAATGTGTATAAAACGACTGACAATCGTTGTAACAATTGTCAGTTATCAATCAATACCCGATAAACAATCTTATTTATCTTTATTCAATATGCAATCTTTAACTTGCTTCTTCATTTTTGCTGTTTTGGCTACCTTAACATCTGCTGCTTCACTTGGAGCACCACAGCAATTGGTCCGTCAAAACCTCCTCCAAACATTAACTGAAGAGGGCAATTTTGATTCTCCGCTCGAGTTAGCTAGATTGAAAAAATCTGCATATGGAGCTGCACCTCCAAGTATTCCTTGTCCGAAAAATTATTTAATCAGTTGTCAACCAAATGTGGCTGCAGTACCCTGCTCTAAACAAGGCGGTTATGCTGGAGCATACTCTGCACCAGTACCAACTTATGCTCTTCCGAACACAAACCGAGGTATCCCACAGGAGCTCCTGAGACCAGTACCAAACTTTAACCAATATATGTATTAAAGGATCTAACCATTTGACGACGATTAAAAATAATATTTTTTTATACTGTATTCTAAAATAAAACTTGTATTAAAAAAAAACTATCTGTTTTCTGTTTTCTTAATCGTTCTTATTCTGTTGTCATCATATGATTCAAATGATAAACGATTACATTCTTTTAAATATCTATTTAATTCATCCCATCGGTCCCTTAATGCGATTGTTGGTAGTTATACGTATGTATGCATGCACATGCATGCATGCAATCACTCACCATCTGCTTTTCTTTATTTATCGTTGGCGTTATTATTTTTAGTTCGGATGTTGTCGAAGAATGTTTGAAAAAATCGGATTTGTAGGTACCACATGGGTGGATTTATGCATTTTGTGAATAAATATTTTGTCACATTGGCTCATAGTATGGCTTTGTAGTCAATATACAATAATACATTTCTTAAGTATATTTTCTTTTCATGTCAAATTGAAAAAATAGTGATTGCATTTCTGAATTTATTTAATACTAACATTTATATTAAATATACATGCATGTTTATATGCATCTCAAAAAATATGGCTGTATGAAAATGCCTATGTATCTTTTATTCTTTAAGGTATTTGGACAAAACGCCTAGGTCTCTGCTTTTTAATATCTATTTTCACCTACCTCAACAAAACTTGAGAGCTAATAATTTTTACTAAAGTTCGGTTATGCAACCCCGATTGGGTTTTACTTTTCTTCTTCTTATAGTACATCTTTATTTAGGGCAACTGATACGTATCGGGAGCATAGGTCCAAAGGGAGGTTCGTGGCTGCGTTCGATGTTTGGCAGCTCAAAAATCCTGAATAGGTCAACGGCGTTGGCCGGCTCCTTGATCTAGGTTTTTTTTTCAACGATTGTAGGGCTTACAAGTTAGTGGTTGTACGCAAAAAAATAAATCCAGGAAAATTAATTTTTACTTTGAACAAGGAATGTAAGTAGGTACTAGAATTAAAAGACCACATGCGGCCGAACTACTCACGAAAATAATAGACTAAAGCAGTCTACTGTAGCAGATATTACTGTATCAGAAAAGTGCGATGAGAAAAATGCAGGGGAAGATTGGATAAATAACTATGTGGCCAAAGAGTTTTAGCATATATGCGAAGCCTGATTTGGATTCATGTTCCTACATATGCCGAACACATGCTTGATGTCTCAGTTATGACACTTAAAATGAGCCAGCTCGCTGGATAAGAAGATCGCCTCTGATTTTGGGAAAACTTTAGCATGCTTCATCGACAATGCATTCCGGGAAACCCCCGGGAATTTCAGATAGACTTGTTATCTTTTTGCTTAGTTCATATCAGCGACATATCACAGACTGTATACAGATGAGATATACAACATGTCTAGGTTGTGCAGGATAAGTATGAAGAATTTCGCTGCGGCATTTAGGGCAATAATGACCTATCGGGATTTTTAGTTTCGAGAAAGGCTTAAGAAAAGACGACGCGCAGTCATGTTACTACTGGAACATTGTGCTTGCATGAATGTGAAACTTAACTGAGCAACAATATTGAGGCAAAGTTTGTGAATTTCGCAACATAATTTTAGTACGCGGGTGACACCCACGTGATAAGACGATCACAGGGAGCTGTCACTTTTCTCTTAAGGTAAACGATCACAAAACAAAGTACATGCTGTAATCAGAAAATAACTCTCACCAATGTCGGATCAAATGATGGCGGAAAAGATGACGGATCTATGACGACCGCATCAAAAGTGGCGTACGCAAGTGCGTGGAAGGCCCTGGAGGCCCGTGACCTTTTCCGATCCGAAGGTCAGATCGTGCTAGCTGGAAAGGCTTATTGCCTAGGGCCTGGATTCATACCGGAATGTAGTAAGAAATCATTACTGATATTTACGATGGCAGTCTCAAGTCCTTATTATAAATGTGGGCTATGATTTTCAATTATAAATTGTAGTCATCGTTTTTCAACGTATGAGTATGAATGTATGTTTTAATGTTTATATTGTTTTTTTGTATGCGAAAAGCAATTCAACCTGCTATCTTGAGACTGTGTGACCTACGTTCCTCTTTTTTGAATAAGCTGGCTCTTTCACTCATAAAATATGGTTCTATTATTTCTAACTGTACAAACGCATATTTATATAATTAATTTGACTTTTCATATAAGTAATAAATATGTTTCTATGGAACAAAAAAAAATTCAATAACCTCAAAATAGAAAGAAAGGCACAACAAACCCCACAACATGTGATACCTTCAAAAACACATATTGAACAGAATTACCAAGTTATTAACCTTTGTACAAATACATATATATATATGAATATATTATTACCGACTTGTCATTTTTTCCTTTGCTGGACTTCATTTAGATTTATACATATCTATAGCAGCATACAGAAACAATAAAAAAAAATCACCTACAAAGTCCAAAGGCGAAAGTGAACAATTTACAGCACAGTGACTCTAAACGCTGCAGAATATTTTTGCTGACCATCTCAAGATATATGGAAATGTTTCGTATAAAATGCAAGGGCAATGTCAGTTAGGATATCAGTTCATGTATTATTTTTGTTGACAAAGGTTCCAGAACAATAATAAAATATCAGCGACAATGAAATTAGTAGCTTTGATTGTTCTGGTATATCTTTCTGCAGTAAACGCAGCATCTAATGATGAGCCTTTCACCATGAATAATCCAGCACATACGGAAAGTAAGGAAGATTCTTCAAAATTCCGATCTTATGGCGCTCCAGCTCCATCATATGGAGGCTATGGTCCAGCGCCAGCGCCAGCTCCTACGTATGCTCCAGCTCCAGCTCCTGCATATGCTCCAGCTTACGCTCCTGCACCGCAATCATATGCTCCAGCATATAAACCAGCACCGAAACCTGCATATGCACCTGCTCCAGCATATAAGCCAGCACCTGCTTACAAACCAGCCCCAGCATATAAACCAGCTCCTGCTTATAAGCCAGCACCAGTATACTCTGCACCCGCACCCGCACCTGCACCCGCCTACGCACCTGCACCAGCACCATCATATGCACCTGCTCCAGTTCCAGCTCCATCATGCCCCAAAAACTACTTGTACAGCTGTGCCCCACATGTACAACCTGTCCCATGTGCTCCCAGTTACGGTAGTCCCAGCTATTAACTTATTGGTAAAATGCAAATTCATCGATCCTAGTTTCGTTTCATGTTTCATAGTTTTTTTATTTAATATCATATTTAATAAACATAATTGAAAATAATTTATTTCGATTTGTTTTTTTCCTTTTTGTTCTTTATTTTGTTTGTGCTCATTCTTTGGTGAAATCGCTGACAAAGGTAGTTTTGTTTGGCAATCGTTTTTGTTACCATTTCCTTATATGCAATTCTAATAAAAGAGTAAACAAAGTTGCTTTAATATGATAGTGCTCATAGTAAGCTCATCACCATGAATACTTTTAGTTACGTTGTTTTGCTATGTTGCTGTAGTGCTTTAGCAATAGAATTTGATATTGACTCATCCAATCCTACTCCTTGTGGATGCTCGTCGAACATCGCTCTAAAACGAATTCAACGAGGTACACCTTTTGCAGATTTTTCTTCACAATCTGGATGTGATTGTTTATCAAGAAATATTTTGAAACGATCTCAACGTCATGCAATTCTTCAAACTCAATCTAGTGTGCTGGATGAAATCCTTGGAGCTAGTCACCATGCGGGAATAAAAAGGCCAACAAAAGTTGTAAATCATTATCATCCGAAAAGACCAGCTTACAAACCGAAGAAAATATATTACAAACCTCCTCCAAGCAAAGGGTATTCAAGCAAAGGAAAAGAATTTGAGCATACAAGTTACTACGTCGGTGCCGCTCGAGAATACTACCCATCGGTACCGCAACATCAGCATACTGAATACAATACTTTTTCATGCCCCACAAGCTATCTAATAACTTGTACACCATCAGTTGTTCCAGTGCCTTGTAAACAATCCGGTTATTAATGTGAGAAAATAAATTTGTATAAAAAGATAAAATAATATTTTTTTGTAAATTAGTAGAAATAGTATATATAGAATATTGTGTATATGGTTATAATAATTTCTAGTGAATAGTATTTTATATTAAGTAATCGTTCGCCAATAAAGCACTTTTTATTTTAAGTAAGGTAACAAAAAAAAATAAAACTCCTTTCTTTACTAAGGCAAAACACTCAGAGTAATAACCAGGGAGATGACCAGCTGAAATAATCTATGATGGGACGACTACATAAATAGATAATCTAATTAAAACTAATTAATCTCATAATTAGCTAGTCTCACTAAAGCTGTAAGTGAGCTATGTAACATAATTCGCCAAAGCTTGTAGCTGTCATTAGCTGAGATGACAGATCAGGCCAAAAAATACCCGTTTTCCTTCCTTTGATGGCTTCAAAACGCTTGGCACTGTTATCATTATGTTTCACAAGTTATAGACCATATAGGTGTTGGCAGCACTGAACAGAATTTTCAGAGGACTCACTAGTTATGCATATTAGAGCACTGCTAACGAGTAGAACCCTGATTATGGGTGCTGACTGCGGCAAATATGCAAAATTGCCCTCAAGGCAGAATCCTCTCTCTACTGTTATTCTGTCTGTTGGGTCATGCCCAGGTAGCCATAAACTTGATCGTGGACTTTTAATCCTCTCAAAACTGAGGAAGCTGACCGATCCGACTGAACTAGTTCTTAAGAGTATCACTAAGAGTATTTGGGTGTAATCCTGAAAAAAAAATTTGTATACAAAACATGTCAGATCGAAAACTTTGAACGCGCTGTCTTAGTATTGAGAAGCTTTTGGCAAGATATGGTCCTTATCACGGAGGAATATCTTTTAATTTCACACGTCGACGTCGACCAAATATAACCTATGTGTTGTTTATCTTGTGGAACTACCTCATTGTTGCATTTATTATATTCAAAAAAAGGGTTCATCTTGGCTACGTTGAACTGCTAACTTTGTTGCGTCGTAAAGGGGCACTAAGATTTTTGACTGCCGGAAAGTCTGGGTGCTAATTATCTGTATTACAATCACCACCTGAAGCATAATGAAACGCTAGAGTACCTTCCAAAACAGATAATAGTCGTTTTAGGACGCCTTTGTCTTTTAATTCTATCGTTAGAGCCAGATGCTGTATGTCGCTGTAGGTTTTTGTTGTGTTTTTTAATCAACCTATCTTCGGAATGTGTCTGTTCTGTTTGATAATAGAAGGGGTTGCCAAAGGAGAATGTGCAAAAGAAAAACATCCAACAGAGTCTTAATTGACTTTGAATAATAATTTTTTTTCAAAATTTGCCTTTGTTTCAGGTTTCGGGCGTAAATGGACATTCCACTATGATCGTCTAAGATCCGCTCCATAGATCATGTGGCTTAACACAGATGGTACTTAAATGGAATCCCGAATGGGCCTTCAAATGACATTTTGACACAAAAGTTTCTTTTAAATTTTTCATCTGCTAAGGCACTTAAATTTTACATATTGTGGTGATCGCCTATCGGGTGTCAGTCAACCCAATATTCCGCACCTATCGTACAAAAATTATGCACAACTTTCACAGAGCGTGGAAGCTTCAACGATGCAAAAGATACGAAAAAAAGTAGTGAATCATCTCCAATGTTCTCTGAACTTCCTTTATTCAAGATGATTACAGATAGATGAGAAATATTTAAATAAAAAATAAAAACAACACATAGACATTTTACAAAGGCATTTATGTTTTTTTATTAATAATTAGTAAAAAAAATTAAAACTACATCATTTAAACTTCGGTTATGACAGGAACGGCAAAATGTGGGAAAGCATAATGTTGTGGTACAATGTATTGAGGAGCTGCATACTGGGGAGCGGCATATTGTGGAACATTTTCAGAATAAGCACCTTGGTATCCACCTTGCGAACAGGGAACTGGCTGTAAATGTGGTCCACAGCTGAACAAGTAATTCGATGGGCATGGTGGTGGAGCATATGATGGAGCTGGGGCCCCGTAAGCACTCTTTGCTGCCTTCTTTATTCTCAGAGCATCCAGGTTCTCAGTAAGTCCTTGTTGGTTTTCAGTCAATTGGCCTTGTAATGGGCTACAAAAACATTGAGAAATGGAAACAGCAACCAAGAACGAAACAATAAAGAATTTCATGTTGAAAAATTATTGATGATATCACTGCACGCTTTAATAAATTGAACTAATGATTTGGTATTTGTGGGTTTGCCGTTATATACCGATTTCATGCCTAAAATAATATTTTTTAATCCAAGCTCAGCACTTTTGATACAATTTTGCCGAATTGTAAAATTGACTGTGTGTAAAATTGGCCATCGAATTTTGCTGATGATAGACACGAACTTTGAACAATAAACGATTAATTGGTGTGGCACTCGAATATGTGCTCAATCAAATTTAGAAATGAAAAACAATATGCAAACGGAAATTCTTAAGTGACTAGACATCCCTTTCGAGTTCTTTTTGCTTTTGTTTTGTTTTCATCTGAAAATGAACGATATATAATTGAAGTGCATTTTCACCTTTCTTGTATTTGCTTTGTTTGATCGCGAGATGAAATTGATTATAGGTCCTTTATTTTATATATGATTTTTCATAAAGCATTCTCCATAATTAGGTCTGGTGCCGTTGTGTAAAAATCTACGAAAAAAAAGAAGTAAAACCATCCGTATTTTCGATAGTTTTGGGATTTTTTCCGTAAATTTTCACAATACACGACAAATTCAAAATTTTAAATCATCAACTGCTGCTTGTGACCTTACCCTATTTAATAGAACTATTCTTTTAACTCTATTGTGAATTTTCATTATTTTGACATTTGTCAATTTCAATTCAATTTGCTGCCATTTAGTCGGTTTGTCTTTGAAAATGTAGTAGTTATTGGTTAGTTATTTTATTTTAATTCTAATTAATATCGGAACATTTGTGTTTATTTTTTTTATCGATTTCTTAACAATGGACATGGATTCGTTTCTCGTAATTCAAAAAAATAAACTTCAAGCTGATAGAGATAATCTAAAATGCAAAACAACTGCCAACGTAAATTTGCAAAATTCGATCAATCAGCAATCTTCCAAGACTGAGAAATCTTCCAAAAATTGCAATGAAATTCTTGAGAAACGTAAACAATGCAATAAAAAATTTTCATCAATACATTTTCAGCGACAAGTCATTGACCCGAGTGTTGGTGCCGGCGTATTGCAATCCAAGTTAGAAAGCACAGCAATGTGCATTGAGTCTTCCATGGCAACGTGCCTGCCAATGCATTTTCAGCAAAAAAAGCCAGACGTTGGTCGTGAAAACAACGATTTCCAAATTTATGATAACCTAGACATTAAGAAATGTGAAGCAAATGATGGAAACTCGACAACAACCAAATCTGCGAAAGATTTGGCCAATTTAACTGAACGGAAAGCTGCCCACACCGAAAATCAAAGTCACCACAAAAATAAGGTAATTTCTGTAGATCTGTAGATTTTCGTAATTTTATTAGCAGTAGCAAGTCGACGATGTTATTGGGTAAGCTTCGTTTCCAGAAATAATAATTGAATTTAGTTCCGATGCTAATTTTACGCATCGCTTGTCAGTGCTGTTTATTTTTTATTTTTTTTGTTTGTCTATAGAATAATAAGGTGCGCCAAATAGTTCAATGATACTTTATTTCTTTTCTTTTCTTCTCCCATATTACCACCCACTAGATAAATGTACATAGTCGATCTAATACGGAACTAAAGTTTCAAAGCACTCGGAAGTATTTTCCTCAACTCAAATTTGAATTTTACGAATTTTATTCAGTTGCACGAAAGCTTTTCGCTTGAAAAGTTGTTAACTAACCAACTTTGGTGAAGAATTAATTTTTATTAAACGAAATTGACTGACTAACAAGTAGAGAACCAAAGAGAGTCCGATATCAGAGAAAACAGGTCGGAAACGATTATTAATTTAATGCACATATTGTATCAAAAAGTTCGTGTATCGTGTAAAACACAATTTTATACGAGTAAGAGCACTTGAAGTTTTATTGATAAAATTTCCTATTGCACTAATAGTTGTTGTTGCACTATTGATTATGTTTTACTAATTGAATTTTATATGGTTTGAGTAAGCTGTTTAAAAATAAATTATGTTTACTTGTTTCGGCTCTAAATTTGAACGTACTTTTTCACTTAAATTTTAAAAGAGAGGAAAAAGTTGAGGCAAATGTTTGACTTGCTTGCAATAGATAAATTACCAAACAAAACCAATTCGTTAATTTTTTCACAAAAAACTTGCATTCATGTGATGATTGAATAGAAAATACTGAAAAACTTTGAAATATCTATCACAACATTAGCAGGAAAACAAATAAGTGTGTTAAGTTGCGATAATACATCGCAGCCTACTTTCCATCCATGTTCCAGCAGGAAACATACAAAACAATCGCATGCTTTGAAGATATATAAAATTAATGACCAAATCACATTGTTAAATTGGCATGCTACTGAGCATTGAGTTTTCTTAAACCCAAAAATCAATATTTGATACTCTAGCTGTTGAATTCAAAGAGTTAAATTTTATGGTTAACCAAGTGGAACGTATCTTTGTTTTCGTTTGTTTGTCGCAAATAATTTTAATTGCATTCAAGAGCTGGAACATTTGCAAAGATTATCTTAAGTACCTAATAGCCTTATAGGCATGTTAAAGACGGAAACGTAAAGTTCCTAAAAATGTAGATTATTGATGTAAGAGTTAGAGTGGAAGAAAAATAATTTGTGCGTACTAGGTTACCTCGTTATTTTTTTTTATTCCCTTGACCCCGTTTTGCTCGTTAACTACCACCTCATGCAAATTTGTATTATTATTTTGTTATATTTTGTGGTCGTTTATTTTTTACAGAGGGTGAGCAACGCTATTCATTTGTTTTTGTTTTTTTGTTTGTGTTCAGCCTTTGTGTATATTTTATTATTGTAAGATATTTGTTTTTGTTACGATTGCGTTGTGTTCTAGGATGAAATGGAGCAATGGGTTTCAGATACATTCTATTCATATTTCCCTGGTTTCAACAACGAGAATAAAAAACGTCAAGATATTCTTAGAGAACGTCAGCTAGAATATCAGCAGAACTTTCTCAAACATCAGGTAAGAGATATAGCAATAAAGAACATGTTATAGATGATATAAAATGTCCCATATAGACTGAAGCAGCTGCCAACAATGTTAAGAAAAAACAACCGCCCAGCTATTCTCAAGAAAATACGGAAAAAACAGAAAATTCTGAGCAAAAACCACTCACCTCTCGTTCTGATAAGACTGATTTAGAAATAATAGTTAACAACCCTGAATGTGACGGAAAATCTCCACGGCCCGGTAGCGCACGACATAAACTGTTACAGGATTTAAGGCATACGGAAATCTCGAAAATTGTTAACAGTGATGGAGTCACGGAACGCAATCGACGCAATGCTGAAGTAAGTTACCTTAAATATTCGTAAATCCTTTCCCTTGAATAAATAATGCTTTGTAATGATGACTTTATAACATTTAGATAGAAATGGCAAAGAAAAAAGACTACCAAAAGGAGTTAATGGCACAAATCGAGGAGAAAAGACGCACAATAGAAGTACTTAAGGAAAAGGAGCTTAGGCAAGAAGAGGCGTTAACAAGGTAGTTCTTGTTTAGTTGATTGTATATGAAATTTATTTAGTTTGGTGTTGATTCTGTTAAAGTTAGGAAAGCAATATGATTTGGTATACGGTTTTTTTGTTTATCGCCTATTAATTAAACAATTTTATTGTTTTTGTCAATTGTAGGAAACTTCAGGAGCAACTGAAAACCATGCGATTGGAGGAAGAATTGGAGAAGGAAAGAATGCGGGCTGATAAGGTAATTAAACTTTAAACTTATCATAAATAATATATAACATGTCTCTTCTTGAAGGTTCGCTTTGATAGTGAACAGAACCGTCTCATGCGCGAGCACCTTTTGACGAAATTGCAAAATGACGCTAAACTGTATTCTTCCCGAAAATCTCGTTCTGAAAACGATAAATCCATTCCCAATGATAATAAAGTTTACAAATATTTCAGCAATTCAGCACGCCATGAATATCGACGAGTACCGAAATGTGACCCCCCAGTATTTCATTTAGACTTGCCCCAGTGCTCAAGCCATAGTAAAGAGTGCTTCCAAAATAACAATGATGAGAACATATGCCCGTTCTGCTGTTCCTTACTAAAAAGTTATGAAAGTTGGTGCCTGAAATGTGAAAATAAAATATTTTCTACTAACGATGATTTAGGACATCTGGTTTGTGATAATTGTAAAAAGCAATACTCGGTGTGTTTGAGTTGCGAGAAAACTGATAGACAAAATTACATGTCTCGTCCAAATCAGCGTAATATTTGCTTAAATTGCAATGAGAATTTGCTTTCCGATTGCAATGAAAAAGACAAGCAGAAAACCGATTCTGAGAAATCTTTTCAGATTTTAGAACTAAATTATTTAGAAAATAGTGATGAAGAGCTGGCGCCTCATAATATCCATTCGGACAACACCCGGCTTCCTTATTCTATAAATATAGATCACAATTCTGTTTTTCATCAAAATTACAATCCGAATAAAATCGTAGGTGATGATAATAATACTGAAAACATTAGGCATGAGACTGAAAAGAAATTATCACGATATTTGAAAAACTACGGTGATTTGGCGAGTAAGGCATTACGTAATCGCAGTACACAAACAACTCCAGATAGCGCGTCGAGGAGAGATGTTGTAATGGTAGAAGAAAACAATCTATCAATGCCGTTGTTGAGGGAAATGCCGAAGATGACAAGAAAGGAAAGTAATTTTCAATTCAAAGAACGTAAGAAAAAAAGTTCACGCATTGAAGATCTTGCAAAAAGATGGGAGGTAAGTGATGCAGGGTCTTATATTCAAATGACATTATTCAGATATTGGTGTGAGTAGTGAACCACTTACATAAATGATCGCAAAATCTTTTTAGATTCCCGCAGTTCAAAGACATACTATAACGACAAATTCGCCAAAGGTTCTCACACAATTAGGAGCAATCCGTAAGCAATTGCAATCTGAACAATTACAACTGGATTTCTAATAATGATACTATTGTATATGCTAGTATCCGTGACTTACATTTTTATTGTTAACAACAATTTGTAGCCAAAGTGCGCCACAAATATTGCTTGAAATTAAAATTGTTTTTGTTTTGTTGGGTTCATATTTTGATATAAACTAAAATATGGTTTGAAAGGTATTTGCATTTTTGGTATATGTTATACTATTTTCTATAATAGAATAAAAGCTAACTTTGTTAATTAATATACCTTAATACAAAATAATAAATACTCTAACCAAAAGTGAACTACGTAATTTGGAATTAAAAAATCGTTTTAGATTTATTTGTATTAAATATCCATCTCTAAGTCAAAGATATGTGAATTTTTGTTGCAATTTTTTTCCAAACTATCCCGATGTATCAAAATATTTTTTTTTTCCCCATGGAAGTGGATGTGTATAAATACACTATACCGCCGATTTGTGATAAGGGTAAACTCACTTTTATCAATTCTGTAAGAGAGGAGATACTTGACCTTATCATCTTCATACTCACTCTCGTAAAGTGAGCTTCATCCGTCCATAAAATCTTTTGCATGAAATGCTCAGACGCACACAAAGCGGCGCTGCAGGGAAAGAGTAGAGCCGCTCACGAGCTCTATAAGCAGAAGAGACAGAGGTATCAGTCTTCTGAACACCACTTACAGGATCTTATCTGCCGTGTGAATGCTTGAAGCCGTTCGTCAAAAACCTGATAGGTCCATATCATTGTGGTTTCGGGCCAGGAAAGTCCACCATCGACCAAATATTCACATTACGGCGGATCTTGAAGAAAACCCATGAGCTTCAGATCGATACACACCATTTATTTATTGATTTCAAAGCTGTGTATGACAGGATTTATAGAGACGAGCTATACAGAGCAATGTTTAGTTTTGACACCCCTGACAATCTTGTCCGTCTGTGCAGGAGACGATGGAGAATGCACACTTCTAGGTCGGTAAACATTTCACCAATACCTTAGATGTCAAAAAAGGACGATGCGCTGTCATGCGATTTACTTAACATCATACTTGAAAGAATAGTACAAAACTCGCGCGCAAACACAGTAGGCACAATCTTTCAAAAGTCCGTCCAATTAATCGCAAACGTCGATGATATTGAACTAATTGGAAGTAAGCAGCATGATGTCAGTTTCGCCTTTGCAAGTATTGAGACGGAAGTGGCGAAAATGGGTTTAGCGGTCAATGAGGGCAAGACCAAGTATATGGTTTCAAGCAAAAAGGACACTGAACTCGGACAGAACGTCACCTTCGACAGGTATAATTTCGAGGTAGTTGAGGACTTTGTTTACCTAGGCTCCAGCCAACGACACCAGCCCCAGCGCTGAGATCAAACGAGGAATAACTCGTGCCAATCGCTGTTTCATTTGACAAGCAAAGCCCTCTCTTGAACAACAAAAGTTATCCTTTATAAGACTTTAATAATCCCAGTCTTGCTCTATGCCGCAGAGGAATGAACATTATCAACAATGGATGAGGATGCTCTTGATTGCTTTGAGAGAAAAATTCTTTGAGTGATCTTCGGTGAATTGAGGAGGAGATATAACGACGAACTGTCGGCGACTCATGGTCACCATCTCATGTCCCCTTCAGAACCTTGTGACTTTTGTCTGAAACATTTTTTGCGATATTTCGTACTTTTCGAGTAATTTTGATATCTTAAGTTTTATGGCGCCCTTTGACGGGAAAAGAACGCATTTTTGAAAAAAGTGTTTCATGTGAAAGAATTGTAATTTTTCACGCAGATTACGAATCTGTCAAAAAAAAATAGGGGTTCCCATTAAAAAATAAAAAGTGACCTTCGTTTGACCTTGAAAATGGGTTGAAATGGGAATGAACATTATCAACAATGGCTGGGTCATATAGAGCGGATGGGCAGCAACGCTCCTGTCCGAAAAGTTTTCGAGTCCGCCCCCGAGGGATATTGTAGTAGAGGAAGATCGAGACTCGGGTGGCGCACGCAAGTGGAAGGAGACCTGCAGACGCTTGTTGACTGAGGGCCACCTAAGGTAAAGCTGGGCAGCAGAGAGTGTACGCTATGCACGTGATGCATGGATTAGTTTAAAACCATACAAAATTCAATTGATGCAAAAACTAAAACCGACCAGTTTACTCTATCGTCGTTGAGATCTTGAAATCTTTAAAATGGTCCAGTGTTTTCGACCAAAATTTTGTTAAGCTAAGATTCCCATTTCTAGCTTAATGGCTACGTCAAGAAGCTAAATAGCCGTATTTGGGGTGCGGAACAACCCAGACGCTTTTTGCGTTAGAAATATATTTACATTAGAAAGTTTTGGGCTTGTGTTAATAGCAAAAATGCCGACTTTGCAGCAAAATTCTCTTTCTTTTAGCTTTTATGTCATGAGCATTAATGCTCAAACAATGACACGGATTTTTTAAAAATGTTGTTTTCGGCTCCAGTTCACAATACTTTATTTGATTTTTCATTCAATTGTTAGCTTGCAAATATTGACACCAAAGTGTCAATATCTTACTTCGAAAGTAAGAATCTTTTAACAAAGCATATGCATATACATATATGTGCATATATATACATATACAGGGTGAGTTTTTTATCTTGAGACATCCAAATTACTCGAAAAATACCCGATATCGCGAAAAATGTTTCAGACAAAAGTCACAAGGTTCTGAAGGGTACATAAGATGGTGACCACGAGTTTGACCTTGAGACGGTCACTTGATTTTTCAAATGATAATTCCTGATTTTCATTGCTCAGTCGTATTCCTCAATGGGGCACACGACTTTGTCTCAAATGTCTTATTCATTCAGTGCAAGATACCACTGCACTGGCACGCCTAAATCATTAATCGGTTTCCAACGTTGTTAGGGTGTTCGAAGTTCGATATTTGTTTTGAGGAACTGATTATTATTAGTAACGTTTTCTAGATTAATAATGCAGGCTATTTCAATTCAAGAGAAAATTGCTCTTTACGCCTAACGTTTTCCAGACCAGACACGATCGCGCGCTTCCTTTTATCGGGTCATATAACGATTCACTGGTGAAGGAAGTGTGCAACCAAGGAAAAGGAATCGGTCAGATAGGGTGGCTGTTAAGGACAATGAAATAGCAGTGTTAGCTGCCGTTGCACACGATCCTCACATTAGCAGTCGCCAAATAAGTCGTGAATCAGGAATTTCTCTTTACATCGCCATAAATACCATCCTTATCATGTTTCAATGCATCAAGAACTTTCTAGTGAGGATTTTCGCAACCGGGTTTCCTTTTGTCAATGGGCACTTCAGCAAATTGAACGAGACCCCCTTTTCTTCGCCAAGGTGTTATTCTCTGATGAGTCGACTTTCACCAATCACGGTACGGTCAATCGACATAATATGCATTACTGGGCTACCGAAAACCCTTTTTGGTTGCGACAAGTTGAACGCCAGCACCCTTGGATTGTTAATGTTTGGGTGGGAATTATTGGGGATAAATTAATAGGTCCATATTTTATTGAAGGCAACTCGAATGGCGAAAAGTATGCAAACTTCTTGCGGGACCATCTTCCAGTATTACTAAAAGAACTATCATTGGAGTTGCGACAAACAATGTGGTTTCAACATGATGGTTGTCCAGCCCATTATTCCCAAGTAGCCCGGGGCGTATTAAACAATGTTTACCATCAACGATGGATCGGACGAGGGGGTCCGAGGCAATGGCCTGCTAGATCACCTGATCTTACGTCACTTGATTTCTTCTTGTGGGCCTACTTAAAAACTAAAGACGAATAACTGAAGCTTGCCGGAATATTACGCCAGAAATACTTTTCAGTTCTGTTGGTTCATTTAGAGCGCGGATAGACAAGTGTATTGAAGTGAATGGTCACATTTTCGAGCAATTGTTGAAATAGTCTCGGGAAATAAACGTCGAAATGGGAAGAATTCAATGATTCAACAGTGGGAGGCAAGGGGACCCACTCTTATTAATCACCCCGAAGAAAACAAAATACTGCTACGTCCACGTCGTTGTTTCTGGGTCATGCTAAACGCAGTGTGTAAAAATAAATGACAAGCCTACGAGCAATATGACTGAGCAATGAAAATCCGGAATTATCATTTGAACAATCAAAAGTGACCTTCGTTCGACCTTGAAAATGGGTCTCAAGGTCAAACTCGTGGTCACCATCTCATGTCCCCTTCAGAACCTTGTGACTTTTGTCTGAAACATTTTTCGCGATATTTCGTACTTTTCGAGTAATTTTGATGTCTTAAGTTTTATGGCGCCCTCTGACGGGAAAAGAACGCATTTTTGAAAAAAGTGTTTCATGTGAAAGAATTGTAATTTTTCACGCAGATTACGAATCTGTCAAAAAAAAATAGGGGTTCCCATTAAAAAATCAAAAGTGACCTTCGTTTGACCTTGAAAATGGGTCTCACGGTCAAACTCGTGGTCACCACCTTATGTCCCCTTCAGAACCTTGTGACTTTTGGCTGAAACATTTTTTGCGATATCGCGTATTTTTCGAGTAATTTGGATGTCTCAAGTTAAAAAACTCACTATGCATAAATGCAGAAGTACATACGTTTATATGTATGTATATATATACATGTGTATGCTTCTTTTTCAAAATCCACCAAGTTCATCTCGGGCACGAAAATAAATAAAATTTGATTTTCATAGTCAAAGAGCATCAGGGTTTCAATCAGTACAACACTGAATACCAAACAATTTTTTCTTTCTGACGTCATTCTTTTGTCCCTCCAAACTTAGTTTTTGTAATTATTATAAATAAAATGATTTAGTTTTGAAATGAAATACCAATACTACACATGCAATTAATTGCCTACCTTCACATATTTCCAAATATTTGACACAAATAAGAAAATATACCAACAAACTGTTTAAACGACTAACCAAAAAGTCAGTCGTCGACATTATTGTTTATTAATTGCTTACAAGACAATTTGTACTTTTCGTGTCAAATTCACTATAAAAGGCTTAATGATTCTCAAAGCCATTCATCAGTTTCCGCAAGTTCTTTCGCTTTGTACAACTTCTCAAGTTTCAATATGAAATTCTACGCTTGCTTGTTCGCTTTGGCTACCATCGTTTGCTTTGTGTCTGCCGACAAAACCGATAAGAAGGAAGGAATAGTGGCTGCGGCCTATGGAGCACCAGCTCCACCATCATATGCAGCACCATCATACGCACCACCACCATGCCCAAAGAACTACTTATTCAGCTGCCAGCCTAACTTAGCTCCAGTACCATGCGCTTCGGGTGGATATGCTGGTGCCTACTCAGAACATGTTCCACAATACGCCTTGCCACAATACGCTCTACCAAAATACCATGGCATACCGCAGTACTGAAACATACCCTGACTGAACGACAATTTAGCGATGTTTATTTTTTATGTTTGATTGTTTTGTTTATGAAATAAATTCTGTTTTTAATTTAAATTTTCTGAGTTAAAATTTTCCAAATCAATTCATTTTGTCGTTTTGCATTAAACAGATTCTTTTTTTTTCTGTATTGGACGCATACAATAAGTACCTACATTTAATGTGATCTAAGTAACATTTATAGAAAAATTGATCTATGTCACTTTTGAATTTTATGTATGCGTACTCGTATGTCATTAAATTAGTTAGTCCAAACGTAATGCAAGTGCTTTTGAACACTTTTTATAACAAAGTCATATTTTTGAGATTGTCATATGATTGAGATATAAATGTTTAGTACGGATATGATCTAAGTTACTTATCTCAACAATGACTAAATGCTTCTTGGATCGCTTCTGTTCTTAAGAAGCAATATGATCATAGGTATTGAAGGAGCTTAACATCGCTGTACACACTAAAAATTGCTTATGTTTTAATTTATTTCCTGGGAAGCCTGAGAACTTTTAGTTGAATAACTGTTTAAAAATTATATGCATGCAGAAGGAAAAGCTAAAAATTAGAGGAAAATTTAAAAAAATTGGGTGGGGTTCCTAGTTCAATGAAAATGTTATTACAAATGTTTCTTTTCATTACATTACAGACAGGCTTATTAATAAAATAGCCCACAACTTTGTACTTATTACAAAAAAAAAAAAAAAATAATATAAACAATAAAAAATAAAATAAGTGGCAGTTCTATCACAAAATAGTTAAATTCAAACAATAAAATAAAAAAAAACGTATAAATACAGTGTTACAGTCCGTTTGATACGATCGTATACGGCAAAACTCGTTTATGAAAACCGGTTTGGAAGTGGCATTTGTATTGGCAGATAATAAAATATTTCTGCTAAGATGCTTTGAATAAAAAAATTTAAAGAGTGTTCAATTTTTATCAGAGATGGAAGTATTTTAAAATGAGTGTCGCGTTTGCATCACGTTATGAAGCAGTATTCTTGTGCACGCATCCAAAAGGACCGAAAATGTCATACGGAGTAGCTGCTAAATACATGAAAAAGTCAAAAGCATTTGTTGGCAAGTGGGTGCATCGTTATTCCCAAGTTAAAAATGGATGATTTGCCGGATCGTGGGTCTACGGCAAAAACAACAAAAAAGCAGGACAAAATGATTCTACGCGTGTTTGAAAAAATCCTCTTCTATCGTTACGTGGAGGACAAGAGATTTTACGTAAAAGGGGTCTAAATGTGTGTTGTGATACGATACGAAGACGTTTACTAGCCAATAATGTAAAATTTCTAAGCACAATAAAGAAACCACTACTGTCAAATAAACACGTAGAAAAACAACTCAGTTGGGCCAAGGAGAATTTAGACAGAGATTGGAATAACGTTATTTTTTCGGATGAAGCTTCTTTTTGGGCATGGTCTCCTATCATTCATACCTGGTGTACATAATCCAATAAATTAATCCAGCGGACCGTCAAACACCCGGAAAAGGTTCACGTTTGGGGATGCTTCTCAAAACAAGGATTTCGAAGTTTGTTCATGTTTACAAATAACTTAAACGCACCCAACATGGTCAAAATTTATAAGAAGGCTTTATTACCATCTGCCCAAAGGTGGTTTAAAAGAAGGAATGAGAATTGGTTACTGCACGAAGATAATGACCCGAAAAATCGCAGTCGTTTGTGCAGTGCGTGGAAACAATAAAATGACGTCGATTGGCCATCACCGACGCCGGATGTAAATCACATTGAAAATGTTTGGGCATTCATGACGCTAAAGCTCCAAGGAAAGAAGATCTCGACGGTCAAACAATTATCACGAAAAATACGAGTTTTATGGAGATCTTTGTACCAAGATTATGCTATAAGATTAGTAGAAAGCATGCCTCGAAGACTCCAAGCAAATATTGATAATGGAGGAGAGTGGACAACATATTAATTGAAAAGCATTCAAGTAAATAAACAAAATAAACCAGTACAATTGATTTTTTTTTATTATTATAAGTTCTTATTATTCTTATTATTTTAAGTTCTTCTTTAATTTCAAACAGACTGTATCACAATTCAATTCCAAAATTAAAAAAATTAAACTTAACTCGAACATTTGGAGCTAAATTATATACTTAAACAAAATAATAAAAATAGTGCAATACTAAGGGAACGGTACCTGATTTGTTAGGAATTTTGTTTCTGTATATGGTCTGCTTTGATTTAATCTCATTTCAGTGATCTGAATTCTCCTATAATCTTCGATCAGTAAAGTTCCCGTATCCAACAATTCTCTCAGCAGTTTAAATTTCGTTTTCCCGTGAACGGTTATGGTTACAATACCATTGTATTTATGACAGCTATATCCAACAATTGATGTATGACTCTGATCACTTGTGCGATACGGGTAATATTCGATCTGCCAAATCAACCTAAACGACATTGACTTATAGCCTTTTTTTTGTCCAAACTATCTGCAACAGTTATCTGAAATTTCATTAGAAAGGAAGTTGATAAAATTGTTACCGGCTTGTTGTCTATACAGTACACTCGCGGTAACGTGAACTAATTAAAACATAGACCGTTCACGTTATCGAATAGGAGTTTTTTAAAGTAAAATAACGATTAATTGTGAGAGCTTATATGTACTGAACATATTTGAATTAAAAATTAATTGCAAAAAGTTTTTTTCATTCATTTATATATTATTTTAAAAATTTCAACTGCAAAACCAACCGCGTGCACGAAAAATCATTTGAAAAATGAATATTCTTAGGGAGAACATAACGCACTTACACACTATACACAATGTAAATCGTTGGCTAAACACTTACAGTTACCCCTTTTTCTTGTTAGGACATGTTCATTTGTGATAAGATTTACATTCGCAGTCAACAAGAGCAACTGTTCACGTTATCGAAAGGTTCGTATTCAAGTTATTGGATAGCTAATGTATAAATTTGTGTGTTCACGTTAGCGGATAATTCACGTTATCATATAGTCACGTTACCGCGAGTATACTGTATAACGTGTTACAGCCATTTTTCCCACAATCATTGTTTTACTTTCGCAAAAATCTCTCTCTTTATTCGGAGAAGTCCTTTTATCCATCAAAAAATAATACAATCCCTTGTAATATGATTTTGCATTAAACTCTCAAAAGTGAAACTCCCATATTTATCAAGTTTGTCAAATAGTGTAAAGTGTTAAAATATTGGTCGAAAACCAAATGATGACCTGAAAATAGAGATGATCTTAACCAAAGAACAGCTGCTTCCTCTAGTCCGAATTGATGTCAGGAGAACATTGTTCGATTGTTGATAAACAAAAAAATTACAAACAAATCCCTTCAGAGAGGTCAGTACAAGGGCTTTCAAGTCTAATAGAGCAATATTAGGGGACTTATCTTGAATACTCATGAGACTGGTTTGCTGGTTGATAACCAAACATAATTCCGCGCAATGAAAATTTAAGTTAAACACGCCTAATCGGATAACCTCAACGCGCATAAAGATCTCGGATTATTCGGTTACAAGATCCAACTGACACATGGATTGAAGGAAAATTACCACCCGCTTCGTTATCGTTTTTCTGTGTGGGCTTTAGAGCGAGGCATGATATCCGAATTTTTATGAGAATGCAGTTGACAGGATGGCATACTGCCAAGTCAATTCAAGAAAGGTTTACTCTTTTTAAATCGCTTTTTTTTTTAAATATACCAATAAATAAATTATAAGGCGGTTGTTGTCGGTTTGTCCACGTATTATATCATATGTAAAGGAATGGACGCACTTTGATCTCGAAATGGGTGGCTTCATTTGACGAATCAGTTGATTCTGGATTGCTTATTTTTTTATTGATTTGATACTCGCAGTCGATGACAATTTATCCATTCCAAAATCGGGATCATCTGGATCATCACAGGAAAAATAAACATCAGATACATTTAGAATGTTTAAGATGTTGTCATCAGCTAATTTTGCACTGGGTAAAGAACCAATGTTCTACAGACTGAACATAAAACAAAATGTACAAAAATGGATATGTGTACTTCTTATTAAGGGCTGTCTGGATACATCATTATTATTCACGCCTTCATTTTCTCAAACATCAATGTTTTCAAATTCATTTACGTTTCTTTTTTGTCCTTTACTGCCAGTATCGTCTCATCGTTCGACCTGATGATTGTTTATTTATGTGGAGCCTGCCTCTTGAAACACCGAACAGATTTTTTCACTACTCTTACAGTTTCCATGGAGGTTATATTATATATTATAAATTGGGAGGTCTGAACTGGTCAATTTATTTTTCGACTAATGCCGGATCTTGATGGTTTTTCTTAGCTTTTCAAGAAAAGACCTATCAGCAAACGTTGATGTCGATAAGATAGTGGTTTATCCAAGATCACATTTGATTCTTAGTCAAAAGATTTTCAAGTAAATATTGGGCATGTAGCTGTTGGTCAACTGTTTTGAATCGCACTTCCCGTTGTGGTACTTCGCTTAAAATGTTGGCGTTGGGTACTTTAATACCAACAGCGTAGTTGGCTTAAATTTCTCAAAAAGTTAAGGTTCCGAACATTTTATATGAAAAGTGCTTAAAAATATTTGTATGTGTTCAAAAAGTAGGACTTATTTCGTTTCAACACAATCGCTTCATTCAAATTAAAATGCACTTCTCACTTTGCAAAAGCATATTTGCGATGATGTAGCGTACCTACCAACGTGGAAGATCCTGCTTGAGTGCGCTTCAAACTCTGGTAGGCAGAATTGGAGGCGCACTCGATAAGAGGGAATATGTACTAGTACTTCTTATCGAAATTTATGGCACTAGTTTTGAAGATAAAAACAATGGTGTGATATCAGGGATAAAGAGGGGTTACTCGCAAGAGGGCGTTCTGTCATCACTCCTATTGTGCCTGTTGGTCGACTCACTGCCTCGCTCAACAATTCTCAGTCTCAGGCATATGTTAATGATGTAGATGATAATCTCTATCTTTCAAGGGCAGGGAGCAAGCAATCAAACGTTGGTGCACTAGAAATGAGGCTTAAGTTTATTTTTTTTTACCTGAAAGAAGGAGAAAGCTGACTGATCCACCTTATCTGTTGCTGAAAGGCATCACAATCTATTTCTCCAACGAACAAAGTTGTGGATCTCCATGGATTGCTCTAAAATCGATGTAAAATGCGTTGCTAGTGCTAGACGACGACCTTAGATCCGCTAGAAAAGTTTTCGTCTTTCTTCTTTTCTATAAGGCTTTTCAGGCGAATGCCTCCCGATGTTTCTTAGAAGTCAGTGAGTTTGTTGCTGTTACTCTGTGGGAGATATAGCAAGCTTCTTACGTGCGTTGTGATGTGGCACTGCAGCTTTGGTAAGCATTTAAAAGTCGGACATAAAAATCTTGTGACGCTAGCTGTGTACGAGTATATAGTATGCTGGCGACATCGCAGAGCAGGTACCTGGCGCTAATTTAGTGAGTATTAGTATTGCAGGCGCTATATTTTTTAAACGCTTACTAATCTCGCTACGATTGGCAAGTGTCAGTAAAAGAAACATACAAGAAGTACAACGTAGTAGTTCTTTGTTTATGGTTCTGTTCCGACAAGTAAGAACTCTTAGGTTGTTTTTTGTTAAGACCTGTGGGACGACCAGACATTTAAACTGCAACTAATTCACTTGAAACCGCTTCGTCACTCTCCGAAAAAGAAATCCTCAAATGACCTGAGCTAACGATTTGTTGAATAGAAACTCTCAAATTTCGCTTCCTGGAATTTGCCTATATTGTGTCTTATTTGGCTGATCATGTGTGCCTTATAACTCAGATTACTGCAAAATAGTCAGTGATTCCCTTTTGCAACCGGGCTTCATAAGAGACATTTTTTCGAAATAGCAATCGGAAATGTTTATAAGTCCAAATGTTGAACTTTTATACGAATCCCAGTCCTTAAGAATTCTCTTCCAAGGGCAAGGACAAGGACCAATTTTGATTACTTTTAATAGTTGCATACATACATACGCACGTATGTACCAGTACAAAGGGACTCGTACATTTCAAAGGGAGGAGCATTCTATAGAGCTAAATTTCATCAACGTTAAAAAGCAAACGGTGTTTTTAACATTACTAAGAATTATTTTCCTGATTTGAAAAATGATACACGCTCATAAAATAACTTAATTTTTTTGGTTTAAATGCTCGTTGGTCTACTAGTGTGTTATTTGTAAGTCGCAAGGCAAAAAAAAAGTAAATAAATATTCAACACTACCTTCAAAAAAGTGGTGAGTTTCCACAACAATGCCCACATTTGAGAGAATCTTAATCAAATTATGCCCAACAATACCAAATTCTCACGCAAATATCCTTTTTGTATCCATACTTCCTCCGCTTGCATACGAATACACTTGGAATATTTTGCAAAAGTAGAAATATATAGAAACAAACTTCCAACTTACTATGCACACAAGCACACATTGGGGGTGGTGAGCAGAGCCGTACCTTAATCTTACAGGGAAACCTATGAATAATCTGTGAAAACCCTAATCAGCTGAGAATGGGACTTTTGTAATTTTCCACTTAATATGAGTATTCCACAGGGATTATTTTTCCAAATGGAAAAAAAAATCCTAACTTTTTTATTTCCTGCTCTCCACAATTTCCATTAGAGAAACATAGTGGAAAATATTTGTTCCAGTAAACTCTCTTCAGAGTTTTTTTTGGTGTGAAATGCTTTCTCTAAACTAAACTTGTGTTTGGTGTATGTCCTGATGTGTGTGTGGTAATGCTTAGCTTGGCTGCTCTAAAATAATTTATTATATTGTAATACGTATAAAGTGTATACCAATCCCAATCACGTTTTGTTATTATAGCCATGAAGCGAGAAACGAAACGAAGAACCATCAACTCAACATTTACTTTCGTTTTTATTCGATGTTAGGCAAGATATATTCATATGTGTGTAAAATTTGCACACATACGCATATTATGGATATAGATAAACGTAAAAAAAAGAGAAACTTAAAATAGGAAAGGAATCCGTATCACATCGTACTCCCATTGCCACACTATTCTCGCATATCCTTTCAACACTGTTGCTGTGTTCTCACTTCTTGTGAAGTAAAAAAAAAAAATAATTGTAACCAAACTTTAAGGCTTAGTTCTATTTTCCTTTTTTTCTATAATACATTCTACATTTTATTTTTCCGTGAGAGTTCTTTGTACCGAATTGTGTAATTCAAATTGATATCTTGTAATCGTTTTCCAATCGCTTAAATCGCATTTGTCTTCGTTTTTGTTTTTTGGTCTTACAATCTGTTTGAATTGAATCTTTAATCAATTGTTAACATCATGTGAACAATATAAATGTATGTCTTTTGCTAGCCAAAGTTCTTCGACAAAATATTCGAGTAGTATAAACGAAAAGAAGAAATGAATAAAAAAAAAGCACACCAGTGCTGACCTTGTGTGTATACATTAACCCATCTAATGTTATCATCGCGATAAATTGTGTTACAAAAATGGATATTCTCCGTCAGCTGTTAAAATAAAGAATTCTTACCGACACACATTATTTTACTATAGGTATAGTAATTGCTTACAAATAATGCATGCATGATTCATTATAATAAATGTGTGGCTGGATTGAAATTACTATTTTTCATTTATTATATACTTACGTTGAGGTTCCCGTATTCTTGCGTGTTTCGTGTACTTGTGTAAAAAAAAATATTTTCGAAAAAAATTGAGTTTTACATACACTCTCAGACACCTTACCACCCCCTTTTTTCTTTCGGCTTTGTGTATCTGTGTACACAATTTATCCAAAATAACAAAAACAAAACTTATGTTAGGAATAGTTACACAGAAATAGGTATTCTTATACTTTAAAGTGACTGCCTGAAACAGAAAAAAAAAACAAATAATTAAATAAAAAGAAAAATGTTTCTCACCCAAAAGATAAATTTGCATTAAATAACAAAGAATGATAGAGTGGAGCTTGAATTGAAAATGCAGAGTCCTTTGGAGCTAGTGTTGTATTTTTACTACTAAATAATTAAACAAATTTGTGTAATTAAAAAAAATATATATATAATCAAAATCGAAAATGTGCGGATTTGTATATACCTTTAAAAAGGTGAAAGCAACGTGGATCAGACCAATTGCTTTACCAGAAATCATTAATAAATAAACCACAATTATCAACAATACTTGCAAAAGTTGACCACCGACAACAAGGACGATAATCTATTTGACATGAAAATAATAGAAAAACTAAGGACGATAAAATAAAAAAGCGTAAGTACAAATCGGGTATACACATCCACGTATTTATTTCCTTTTTTTTCTTTAACGCTCCTCTTCACGTTCTACATGTTTTCTATTGTACTCCATTAATGTATGTATAGTTTTTAACATACGAAAAGTTTTTATCGTAGCAATTTGACCTTAGGTATTTAAAGTACACTAATGTTTCATACATATGGGTATTATAGTATGTAGATACAAAAAAGTTTTTTGTTAGCCCTTTGGTGGAGTCGGCATGGAATTTCTAGCTAAGAAACCCCAATTCACTAGTTGCAATTCAAATAGTAGCAACATCCTTCATATTTAGCCCCAAACCAATGTGCAGATACATGTCACTGTCACAACGCCACAAGTCCTTTTGTTGTCACAGAAGTATGTCATTGTTTTTATAATTAGAAAAAAATGAAACAATGAGAGTTTGTTATTTGTAACCAAAACAAAAGTTAAAAAAAAACTAATGGGAATCCAAAAGAAGTAACTTGTGTTTAAATATATATGTAAATATGTAAAAGTATTTTTACCAGCAGTTTTAAAAGTACTTATAGCTTTAAGGGAAACGTTTATATACTGTTTTGATTGAAGTTTTTTTTTTAATGGCGACTTTTTATATTTTGAAAACGTCAGAAACAACTTAATTCAATTATCCAGTTTATGAGAATTATTTTAAATATACACTTACATATTATAGCAAAGAATAAGCAATAAAATTTCAAAACTATCAGCGTGGGTGTTGAAAGCAAGCAATTATAAGCCCACTCATGAAGCATTTAATTTATTGCTGTGAAAGTTTTGCTTGTGCCAAATATTAAAAAAAAAATTAAATACTCTGAGGATGCATTTTAAAATTATGAAAACAAATTTCAACAAACACTCCGCGACACATGAATAATGTCAGTGTATTTTAGAAGTTTGTAATTGGCGACTTCAAAGAAGTGGTTAATCTTAAAAATAAAAGAAAATAAAAACAAATTTAACACAAAATTATTTTTTTTTATAAATGAGTGCACTTTTCTTTATGTCAATTCAATAAGGTCATTTCTTATTTTTTTTAACTAAAAGAAAGTTTTATTTGGAATTGAGACTTTTTTACACTTCAAGAATATTCCATGGGAAAAGAAAAACAACTAATACTTATAGCACTTGAAAGAGTAATATTTCATTTCTATAAAAAAAAAAAACGGCTACGGATATATGGGAGTCGTATACTCCTATAAACTTCGGAAAGCTTAAATCTGTAGTGAGTAATTATAAAAGGACATAAACATATAAAAGGGTGTTTCCAGGAAGGTAGATTTAAAAAAATCGCTTAGAGCGGGTCACAACTTTTTAATTAAACTTGAGAGTCAATCTGTTGATTAGCATTTGGGATCTTTTTATGTCATTCTCCATGGTTTTCTTTAGAACTTTGAGCGATAGTTTCTGCACTTATTGACGAATGTTCTCCTTGAGGGTTGCCGAAATTTGTTACTTGTTCATATAAACCCAAGACTTTAAATAACTCCATACAAAGAAATCACTGGAACCACATCTCCAACGGTCTCAACTCATCCAGTTGAAAACTCATAAATCATTGATAATGGTTCTCTAGCGATCACCATTCACCGCGATCGTTTGGCAAGCACTATTGGTTCAGTAACTCCTCCAGCGTGAGCAGCACATCATGCGATGACTTTAAGTAGATGTATGAATGGAAAAATGACACTGCCTGCATTTCTCGCCGATTTCAGGGCCCCAAATATTGTTTGTTTATGTATCCACATTTGTAGGTGAAAATAAGATTTGTCACTTATGATTATTTTAGACGTAAAATCGTCCACTTCCCCTCGCTATTGAGAGGTGATACACGGTCAACACCCATCAGCTGAAATAACTTCTAGTCTTTCATCAAAATGTTGATTGAATGACAAATTGCAATGCACGTCGTCGTCTGTTCGACGACGTCTTCAGCCATGGCAGGATATTCTCGGCTGAACGAGAGGTTTGAAGCCTTGGTCCTGTGTTGTTCCCAACTCTAAGATTCGGCGACTAATCGCCGTATTGAAAGACAGTTGGGAATCGGATGTCCAGGAAAAAGGCCACGAAGTTCACTTTTGCTTAAAAATTACTAACTGACAGCAGAGTTTTTAACAGTGTTTTTTTGTTTTTAGTTTAATGTGGTTTATTTATCAATTTCACTACTGTACATTAGAAAATAAAATGATCATTGGAGTGTCGGTTGTAGGGTAGAGGAACAAAATACATGAATTGGATCAAGGTAAATACATGTTTAAATATATAAGATAATTAGAAAACAAAATACAAAATTACCAACATATAAACAATATTAATTCAATTTAAAAAGGAAGAAAATTCAATTATTATTATTAAGCATCCATTAAGTTAATTTAGGACAGCTTTAAAAAAAAACGCTAAGTTCAAAAATTCGCCTTACAGATGCTGGGAGACTACTTCAGAGTGTGATAACGTGAACAAAAAATTGTCTGCGTGATGTGGAGTGTGAGAATATAAGCTTGTCTTATACATAAATACTCGGCTTTCTTGTGTATACAATGCGTGCGATAGGCTAAAGTTCGATATTTAATAAAAGTCTTTAGACTGCATCCGAAGATCTTTCTTGCATACGTAGAGAAATTATCAAATTTTCGCAAATTGAAGATGTATCGTGCTATTGATTTGAATGCAACATTTAACTTTTTGTATGAGCTGAAACCCGGAAAAGGAAATAATTCGGAGCCATAAGTTATAGTTGGTACAAAAAGTGCATTCGCGAATTTGAGCTTAATGTGAATAGATAGGTAGTTTCTAGTTGTTAATAAACTTCTGAGGATTCCATAGATTTTGATGCGTAATATGATCATTGACCTTAACCTGGGTCAAGGTATTGTTAAATAAGGCCTTAAGGTTTTCTTTTGCCACAAATTCAAAGCGAGAGTTGTTTAATGTGATTGTTGGGATGTGACATGAGTGCATACAATTTCGAGACACTGGGAGAATTTTAGATTTGGAAGGATAAATGAATAATTTTTTTAAGGATGACCATGATGATATGACAGTCCGGGGTGGACCTGCGCCTCAGTCAACAACCGTCTCCAGCCAGCTCGGACCCTAACTAGCTGCGTCCAGTTTCGCACGCTAAGTTGGCTGAGGTCCCCTTCCACATGCGTGGGCCACCTGAGTCCTGGCCTTCCTCTACTGCGCTGTCCCTCGGGAGGGGATTCGATTACTTTTCGGACCTGAGCATTTGTGTCCATATGTTCTACATGGCCCAGTCATCTCAGTCTTTGGATCTTCACTCTTTTGGTTAGGTCGATGTCGCTGTACAGTCCGTAGAGTTCATTGTTTTCCATGTCGGGATTAATTAGGTCTTATAAAGGCCCTCCGAGAGAGGGCTTTGCTACTCAATTGCCTTCTTGGCTCAAAGAAACAGCGGTTGGCTAGAGTTATTCTTCGCTTGATCTCAGCGCTGGTGTTGTTGTCTGTATTTATAGCGGAGCCTAGGTAGACAAAGTCCTTAACTACCTCAAAGTTATATCTGTCGAGGGTGACGTTCTGCCCAAGACGTCGATACTGGTTGCTCTTTTTGCTTGACAGCATATACTTGGTCTTGCCCTCTTTGACCGCTAAACCCATTTTCGCCGCCTCCGTCTCAATACTCGCGAAAGCGCCACTGACATCACGCTGTTTCTCCCGATTATGTCAATATCGTCGGCGTATGCCAGTAGTTGGACAGACTTTTGAAAGATAGTGCCTCTTGTGTTTGCTCGCGAGTTTTGCACTATTCTTTCAAGTACGATGTTGCAAAAATCGCATGACAGCGCATCGCTCTGTCTAAACCCTTTCTGGACATCAAAGGTATCGGTGAGATCTTTACCAACCTTGATGGAGCAGCGTGCATTCTCGAACGTCATCCTGCACAGACGAACGAGTTTGGCAAGGATACCGAAACTAGACATTGCTCTGTATAGCTCGTCTCTATAGATGTTGCCATACACGGTCTTAAA
Source organism: Volucella inflata (assembly GCA_928272305.1). NCBI lineage: Eukaryota > Metazoa > Arthropoda > Insecta > Diptera > Syrphidae > Volucella > Volucella inflata. Next base: position 26,649,925 of record OV743717.1, on the reverse strand, counting down.
ATCGATGAATAGGTGGTGTGTATCGATCTGAAGCTCATGGGTCTTCTCCAAGATCTGTCGTAGTGTAAAATTTGGCCGATGGTGGACTTTCCTGGCCTGAAGCCATAATGATATGAACCTTTCAAGTTGTTGACGAACGGCTTCAGGCGTTCTCATAATACGGCAGATAAGATTTTGTATGCTATGTTAAGGAGACTGATGCCTCTGCTGTTGGCATAGTTCAGAGGGTCTCCTTTTTTGAGAATCGGACAAAAAAATGCTGAGGTTCCATTCATCAGGCATACTTTCGTCCGATGATGAGTTGGTGTATGCTCCTTATCAAGTCGTCGCCTGCTGCTGTGAAGAGCTCGGCAGTCAAGCCGTCCGCTCCAGCAGCTTTGATGGACTTAAGCTTAGATATAGCTGTCTTCATTTCATCCAGGTCGGGTGGACGGAATTGTTGGTTATCATCGTCCAAGTTGAAAGGTTGATTCGGTTGATTCGGTTGATTCTGCCTAACAGCGGTATTTTGTTCGTCGTCGCCATTATACAGTCTGCAGAAATGGTCTTTCCAAATTCTCAGCATTGACTGCGATTCTACTACGATGTTCCCCTTGTTCATCTTCGGTTCGGGGTATTTTTTTAGTAAAACTTCCGAACCTCATTCCTGGAGTAGCATCTCTCAATTTCCTCGATCGCGCGCTTCTCATGCTCTTTCTTCTTCCTCCTGAGAAGCCGGTGTTCGTCTCTTCTCTTCCGCTCATAGAGCTCATGAGCAGCTCTGGTCCTTCTATGCAGCGCCGCTTTATGTGCAACTTGCTAAGCTGCATGTGCTTTCCGGCATTCATCATCGAACCAGGGGTTTCGTTGTGGCGGACGAGTGAAACCCAGCACATCAGAAACGGCATCTCTGATGGCATTTTGGCAGTGTTTCCAATGGTTTTCAATGCTTGATGCTGGCGGTATTGAACCTCTTAAGAGATTAAGAGACACTCGATCGGAAAAAAACTTGGCGATCTCTTGTGATTGTAGCCGTCTGACGTCGAATTTCCTGACAGCATTAGCTTGTCTTGGCGTAGTTTGGGATATCCGCAACCGTACCTTGGCTAAAACAAGGTAAAGGTCCGAGTCGATGTTGGCTCTCCGGAACGTACGGACATCCATAATACTGGAGGAGTGTCTTGCGTCGATCGCAATGTGATAAATCTGGTTGACTGTTGATTGATCAGGAGCTCTCCAAGTCCTCTTGTGTGTGTCGAGATGTGCAACCCGCGTGCTAGCTACGACAATGTTTCGTCCCGCCGCAAAGTCGATTAGCCTGAATCCGTTATCGGAGGTAGTGTTGTGCAGGCTATATTTTCCGACTGTTCCACCATAGATACCCTCTCTTCCTAGCTTTGCATTAAAATCACCGAGAACAATTTTAATGTCATAGCTAGGGCATTGCTCGTAGGTCTTGTTAAGGAACTCGTAGAAGGCATCCTTGGTGTCGTCATCTTTCTCCTCTGTGGGGTATGCGCGCATATAAGGCTTATGTTGGCGAATTTAGCCTTGAAGCGGATTGCTACGAGGCGCTCGCTCACATGCCGGAAGCTGAGTACTTCTTGTCTTAGTCTGCCTCCGACAACAAATCCGCATCCAAATAAGCGCTGCTTTTGCCGTCTATAGCAATTGCAGTAGTAGCTATCGCAGTTTTTCATCTTCTTTTTGTCCGGCCCATCCCATCGCATTTCTTGAATGGCGGTTATGTCTGCTTTGCAGCAGTCTAGGGCCTCCGCTAGTTGCTCGACTGCTCGTGGTCTATTAAGGAATCTAACCATCCACGTGCACATTCTAAGCTCATTGTCCTTAAATCGTTTGCGTGGGCTGTCAGCAGTAGATTCGTCCATATCCAAGGCTTGTTGATGCTTCCTAACTTCTTGTTTTTTTAAATGGCCGGGCAGTTACCCCGGCGGCACAACCCCCAACCAGGAGGACCAGTTCCATTTTTAATGCCCCTAGGACGAGGGGTCGGTTACACCGTAGCCAGTAACCCGTTCCGGGATGTGAGCGCTGCCGTTGGCCCATATAGGGCTCGTCCGCCACCATCTCTTTTCTAAGACCCTGACTTAGTCCTGGAAATCCTTACTGACCTGAGCTCCAAATATGTCGGAGTAGCCCGGATGAGGTCTTGTTTTGTTTTTCCGACACGCATCCTGATTTATGGCGCAGGAAACTCTCCATTTGTCGCCTTCACTACGCAATATCCAGTGAGATTCCCAGATGGCGCCACGAGTAGGCGTGAAGTAGGGCTTATTAGCAGAGCTGCAAGATGTTCGGCTGCAGAGGCTCATTCTCGTTATTTAATGAACCATCACCAGTCGGAAGATGCTACTTCTACGTGGCCTTATACTAATCGTTGTCATACATGCAACTTAATTAATTTACAAAAACAAAAAAAATAAATGGGAACATTTGTTGCTTGACTTCCTCCAATCCATCATATTAATAATGTACTCTCGCAAAATTTACGTTAAACAGAAAATTTTTTTTTCATAAAGAAAACAATCACAATCGGCAAATCAGCTGATTTTTGATGTTTTTTCTTTGATCAAAATTGGAGGGAGAAATTATTTGGCTTAAAATCCAGCCAATATCTCGACCGTTTGACTAACTCTTGTCTAGAATGCGCTCTATGTAACGCGTATAATTACCATACGTCAAATGCAGCAATATGCTGTCATTCATATCTGTCAAACCAACTGTCGTATTGCAAATTGTCAATGCCTTTGTAATGTTATTGTAATGATATACACTCCTCAACAATGTTGTCAAATTTTTGTAATTATAAATTCCAAAATTATGGTTCAGTGCGCGAAACATGAAGAGCGTTTGCACCAATATTACACCTGACATAATCAACCGTATTCATTATTCGCCATATTATTGACCGTTTTCGCACAAAATTTCCTTTGGAAGACCTAGTAGCCGATTGCCCATCTTTTGCGTCAAAATTTCGGTGAATCTTAAATCTAAAAATTGTGTTCAGCGTTGAGGCCCATTTTCGACTCGATGGGTATGTCAATAAGCAAAATTGTCGCATTTGGAGCGAAAAAAATCGAAAAGCCGTTGTATCTCGAAAATGAAAAGTTGTTTGCGATCTGTGAGCTGGCAGAGTCATCAGATCGAATTTCTTTTTTAAATGAAGCTAATCAGCATGTTACGGTCAAGAGTTTTCGCTATAAAGCCATGATTAATGTTTCGTTCCCCGATTGAATGGCATAAATGTGGAAGAGATGTGGTTTAAGCAGGATCACGCTGCGTTCCATACAGCAAACGATACAGTCAACTTATTGAAGGAAACATTCGATAAAGGCATAATTTCACATAATGGACCTGTTAATTGGTCCTGGGATTTGGCGGCTCTTGATCGAAAAATTTGTCTCTCGAATGACGTTCATTAGATCTAGCTGTGGTGGGCATATGCCCGAATTGCAGAATGTATTCTCTCAATTGACTTAATGGCCATTTAATGAAATTTCATGTGTTTTGTTCAAAATCAAAATCACTTCTTTAATAAAACGAAGTTTTTTTCAAATAGTTTTGTCTTTGAATAATTCAATTATTAATATTTGTTTACCTAAAGGTATATCCACACCAAAGAAACATTTTTGAAACATTTCATAAACATTTCAGAATTGTTTTTTGAAATGTTTCAAAAAGTTTATTTTGATCTAAACGCTTCGCGAAACACTTCTGAAATGTTTAAGTAATGTTTCTGTGTTTCCCATTTCGACAGAAAAACTGTTTGTTTCTTAAGTATTGACGATAAAAAATGTCGAGAAAATTGTGGTGTAACGAGGATGTTATCAAGTTAATAAAACTTCTTGAAACGGAAAAAGTTTTGTGGGATCTACAAGACGAACATTTTAAGAACAAAAACAAAAAAGCCGATGCATTAACCGAGATATATAAAATAATTAAGTGTGAAAAAGATGAAGTAGAAAGCAAAATTTATGCGCTTAAAGTGCAACACAGGAGAATCTAAGCACCTGTGATTTTTAAAGTCACAGCTAAACGTTCTTCAACACTTATGTTCGATCTAAAGTTCGTATTTTGTTTTCTAATTCTATAATTAACCAAATTAACAAGAAACTCAAAATCCGCACTTAACATCCTCACGAAATTATATTATATAATAGTTGATTTGAAAAAAACTGAGAAAATTGACAATAAAATAAATTAACGTTGAGCAAAGTTTGTTTGGGCTTATAGCTACTTTTATAAGTGGATCATTACTATAATTACTGCGATTCCGCGAATTTCTAAAAGAGTGGTTAAAGGCAAATAAATCAGCTTTTATAGCTAGATTAGTATTAGAGTTAAAGGTTTAAAACATCAAAAAGTATCTTTTAATGTCGCTGGTCACTATAACTGTGAGTGGAGAAAAATACATACATTACGTCGAGTTAAAGTGTGGAGGTTAACTCTACTATATTGGTGTCAACTATTGTGGGAGCGCACACACATATATTGCACGTAGATTGTGTGAGGTAAAATATTTCTCATATCATACATATATTGCATCAAATCGAAAATCTTAACTAAGCTCATTATTCGTTGAGATAAGCCAACAAACCACCGCTCGGACTTTGTACATTTCGGATCATCAGATATTTCATTTTCAGTATGAAAAAGTTGACTACTGCCTTATCTCTCCGAGTAGAAATCGAAGATTCATTTGGACGGAGCTTTCATTCTGCATGTCATATCACAACTATCTTTTTCGACTGAAGTGCACTTTTTTTACTAGTTCAATGTAACTTTACTGCTCTATAAGGTACAAATAGTTGCCGCATTACATATTCTATTCATTGTGTAAGTCAAAACATATGAAAGCCTTCAGCTGAATGCAAAATGCATGGTGTTTTTTTTATGAAGGACTGAAGATGTACATACATATTTACAATATTTAATTAATTCACACCATTTTTGAAGAAGCAAAAGAAGTGTCAAGTCTTCTTCGAATGCCCTAATTTTTTGCTCATTATCAAAAATGGCCAAATAAATTTATATTATTTCGAAAGAGGACATGGACAATTACATTACTAGGTCGACAAGCAATTGTCATGTCCACTTAAATATCAGTTCCTTAGTATCGATTTTTTAAAGGCGTGCGTTCCACATTAGTTCTTTCTGAATTCAAGTTGAAGTTGTAGTACGAGTATAATATGCATGAACAAGCCAATAAAAATGTATAATGATATACGTACTTGCGCTTCGTTGTTTTTTTCGAAATGGTTGTTATTTGATTGCAAGCTTTCGTCAATAAGTCTTATGATAATACTTTTCATCTAAAGCCCGTGTTATATTTTTGCTTCGTTTATCGTGAAAGTGTTTTGTAGTCCTAATTGGCATATCGTCCATTGTAGCCTTTTTGGAAACGTAATTTTTTTTAACCACATACACCATATAACTAGAATAAAAAAACCAACTTATTCTAGGTGTAAATATATTTGGCAGAGCTCTATTTACACACTTATGTACACTGCTGTGTATACATGTATTTGGATATATGAATCACAGCATGACCTAGGATTTCTTTTTTTTCAAACCACAGCTTTCTGGTCTTTCAATGAATGCCATTGTGTGGTTTCTTTTATTTTTCCATGTTGTAAACTATACCCAAGAGTCTATTATTTAAAATTAGGCTCTTCAAATGTACGAGTTCAGTAGAATGTAACAGGTGTCCTTTGGCATGGATTAAAGGGAGAATAATCTTTTAAGCAACGTCATTATTTATCATGATATGATTATGGATAAAGAATGATTGGCCACAACAGGTAGTGGTGTGCTTTGGTAGTCATATAGTTGAGAAATTCAATTTAAATAATAAACCCATATTGAAAAGTTTTTTGTTTTATAATTTACTCATAACAACTCCACAAACAATTTCAACAAAGGTATACAAGTTTTCATCAAACTCACGGCTGCTATTGATTTTACGAGTATTTAAATGAGCGATGCATTTTGGTAGATATATCCCCCTCATGTAGTGTGCCAGAGTAAACGTTTGCACGAAATGTTCAAATCAAGCTAACAAGGTTAAAAGAATAATGCTATTGTTGCATTTGCTGTAGTTTATTCAAAGCAAATTTCTTTATTCATATGTACAGGTGTACAAAGCATTGTATTTTAATTTTAGCCGCAACACGACAAACAATAAATCACTCTAATCTAATCCAACTATTATAGTCGGTTAATTTAAGGATATTTACACAGAATACGAGTATGTGGTATCATTTACGAATACTTTGAGCGTACAAATGACGTCCTTTACTGTCCTAACAGCATTGATTTGTGTGTCCGTCTGTGAGTCTATCAATTATGCACAAAGTCATTATACCACAAGTAACACTGTTCAAATTAAAACCCCAAAAACAAAAATACCACAAATAAATCCACATATGAGACTTACTAAAGTTGTTACAATTGGGCAAATATGTGTTTAGATGTGAAGCACGCTATCTATATATATATTATATTGCTTTTGCAGCGCAATATATAAATGTACATTCGTATGTATGTACGTACATAAAGATATAGTCAAAAGCCATTAACATTAGATTGACCAACTTACTACATTTCTATAATACAACAACTAACGATGACCTCGATATAACCGTTAAAAAAGTGCTCCCGCGTGTCCTTTTCAAATTATAATGGAACTATATATAGGAGAAGTGAAGCTTCATTAAGTTTACTTCGGAAAATGGATTTACAATCGATGGACACGAGTCTTCCTGCGAATATATTCTTTTATTGGCATTAAATTACATTTTTAAAAACGGTGCAATAAGGTACAGAAACGTATGGAAATACTCATGCGTGTAAACCTTAAGCGGTGCATCGTAAACAATTTTTTTCCCTATCTTAAGTCTTTCACGGCAGCGGCGGTGCATTTTTATTTGTAATGTAAAGTATGTGGCAAAGTTGTATAGTATACTCGTATTTCCCTACATGATCTCGCATTAAAATGTGCCTACTTTAATAAATGAAATAGATTAAAAACAAATAACAACACTTAAATCAATGCAATTTGCATGAGCCTAGTACCTCATGGCAACGAAGAAATAGAGTCTGGTACTATGGAAAAGTAAAAAACGTTATATTTGTATAAGAAAGTGTAAAGTTGTTATCCTTAAATAGTTGTTGCCAATGTTTATTAGAGACTGCCTACCTATTAGTGGATCTGTGTGATGAAGAACAAGCTTAAGTAATTGGCTGGAGATGTGAAATAGTTGTCATTTTACTTCAATGCTGACATTGAATGCAAGGAGCTTAATGGTAATTATTTCGTCCCCACATAAATATCTTAATATATTCTTTTTTTGTCACATTTTGTACGGCAAAACTATGGAATTAATGTTGTCAATCCACATGCCTATCACACTGCACTTTGAGGCGCAAATCTCAGCAATCACGTATGTACATAATTTTTGTTCATTATTAAAATCTAAATAATTTTGATTAGTTTTTGGTCGGGGAAATGTGTTTAGTTATTCGTTTTTTTAAGCGGTTCACTTTTTCTACATGTGAAAAAAAAAAACATTATTACAGAGATAAATAGGTAATACTACCTCCAAAAAAACATCTAAACTTCAATAATTTTTTTCTTATAACAAAATTAAACAAACACAAACTATGACCAATCAATTCTTAAATCGCGTCCTCTGCTCGGATTTGAAGATTATTCGGGCCGGAACTGTGGTATCTATTCGCTCTAAATGACCCAGCCATCTTGGTCGTTGAATCTACCTAACGCCTGACTAAGCTGATGTCCATGGTTAAATCTCTTTATCCATTCTCCGTAAGTATAGACGGGTCCAAAAATAGCACATAGTATTTTCCTCTTCTTCATCCTTTTTGAATAAATTCCATGTCTCTGCGCCATAGAGCAAGACGAGGATGACTAAGGTCTAGCTATTCAATTTCCTTATGAGTCCAAGCAAAAATCGGTTTGTAAGACTTTTTCTTTGACTTATCTCCGTGTTGGTATCGTTTTGGGATTGGGAAGATTTTTAGAAAATCGTTCCTCTTCCTACTATATTCTTTAAAAAAGTCACATGACGGCGCATCGCCTTGTTTTAAACCTTTTTTGACATTGAAGGTCTCGATTAATTCGTTACCGACCCTAATGGAGAAGCGAGTATTCACCGTTGTCGTCCTGCACAATCCGATGAGTTTGGCAGGTGTGCTAAAACTAAACATGGCATTATACAAATCGTTCCTATCCGGAGTTTCAGGGTCTTTTCCTAGATTTCGCGTAGTCTGAATATTTGATCGATGGTCGATTTCCCTGGCCTGGAACCGCCCTAATATGCACGTATCAGGCTGCTCATTATCGGTTTCAGGTGATTACGGCAGAGAAGTTTTTGTCTTGAACATCGCAAGAAATTGATTCTTCTTAAGTTGGCGCAGGCGAAGGTATTTCCTTTTATTTTAGGAATGTGGATTGGGCAAACGATGCTGAGGTTCCATTTATCGAGCATGCTTTCTTTTTGCCATATCTTGCAAATGAGCTTGTGCATGTTTCTAAGCATGCCATCCCAAGCTGCTTGAAATAGCTTAGCTGGAAACTTGTCTGGGCAAGCAGCTTTATTCGACTTTAGTTTCTATATCGCTATCTGAATTTCGTCTAGGACAGGTAGATGGAATTCTCTGCTACCGTCGTCCAGTAATGATGGTTTATTTTGCTACCATCGTCCAGTAATGATGGTTTATTTTGCTAACAACTGAATTATGATCGTTGTCGAGTCCACAAAGGTCCTTTTTCCATATTTTCAGCACCGACTGCGATTCTATTACTTCCATTTTCACCTTGTTGGTTTCTGTTCTGACTTTGTAGCTCTCCCTACATCAAACTAGAGGTTACTTTGTGGTGGCAGTTGTATGCTGCTTCTCTGATAGTTCGTTGACAGCATTTCCATTTAATGTTCTTTGGATTTTGATAGAGTTTGTGTTAAACGCAATCGGAAAAGATTCTAGCCGTCTCTTGGGACTGCAGCTTTTTAACGTCGAAAACGGGTGATCTGACTCGAATCAGGTGTACCGTGATATCCGCATCCATACTCTGACTGCAACAAGGTAGTAATTCGGGTCTATGTTCGCTCATCGGAAGGTTCGGACATCAAGAATGTTGCTGGAGTATCTGGCTTTGATGGCAATGTGGCCAATCTGGTTGACGGTTGATTGATCCGGAGAACGCCAAATCCATTTATGAATGTTGAAGTGTGGGTACCGCGTGCTGACTAGTATAAGGTCGCGTCCCATTACGAAGTCTAAAAACCTGAATCAGATGTGGTGTCGTGCAGGCTTTGCTTCTCAATGACGCGCTCAAAAACGGGTTCTTTCCCAAGTTTACCATTCAGGTCTCGAAGAACAATTTTGGTGCCATAAGCATTGAGCATATGTTTTGTTTAGGAGGTTATAGAACAGAAGTGTTACCCAGTGGAAAATTTGTTCTTAAACTTTAGACCGGTATCAGATCAAACTCAGTTGTGCAAGCGCAGTTTCGTACACTACTAATCCAAAAGTATTTCTTACGATTTTCACGTTTCCGGGTCGTACTTTTTATGTTGTTTCGTACACCGATTTAAGAGACAATCTTCAATTTTCTTCTTCTTATCCTTTTATTAACCCTTTCCTCGATATACGAACTTATGCGTAACGAGTTACCCATTTTTACTGCATCGCTGCTGCTCCGCTTATGGGGTTGGCTCGGTCCTGGATCGCTTCGGTGGTTAGCCCCAGGCGTTGTTACGCATTTGCCATCTGAGAAATCCAGGAATTCTTTTTCTGACCTCGTTTTCTTACAGTTGGAGTGACCGTAGTTGATAGTGCCTTTTTAACCGGATTTTCCGCAGATCTTCTTTGAACGTGGCAATACCAGCTTATTCTATTCGCCTCAAGCTGTTCGGTTACCGAATTCTTTATATGTAGACTTCCTCTTACACGCGTAGGTCTAATGCAATCGCGTTTAGTTACTCCACTAGACATCCTGAACATTTTCATTTCCGCTGCCGTCATTTTGTTTTTAAACGCTTCGTACATTGTCCAGCACTGTGAACCGTATATAAGAGCTGGTCTAATAAACGTGGTGTAGAGTTTCCCCTTTAATTTAAGTGGAAATTTTCGGTCGCAAAAGATTCCCGAATTTTCCCGCCATTTTATCCACCCCACACTCACTCTGTGGTTTACGTCGTCGTCACATTTCGCTTCCATGTTAACGATTGATCCTTAGTACTTAAAGATAGTGCTTTTCGGAAGAACTATTCCGTCTATTATTATATCCGGAACAGGTCGCAACGGATGCGCAAATGGGCACGTCAAATGCTCCGTCTTTGAACGACTTATTTTAAACCCGTTTCTCTCTAGCGCATTTCTCCATGAATCTAAGGCGTTCTGTAAATCTTCGACGTTATCGCTAAGTATAACTGCGTCGTCAGCGAAGAGAATTGGCGTTACATTTGCTTCGCGCATGCAGTCTTTTAAAAGATAGTCGAATACTACGTTAAAGAGGAAAGGGCTAAGTACACTTCCTTGATGCACTCCGACATTAACTGGAAATTCTCTAGTTAGTCCGGCAGAGCTTTTAACCGCAGTTTTCACGTTTCCGTACATGTCTTGTATTATTCTAACATACGTTTCCGGTCCGGACAATCTACAATATATTTGTAAAAATTTAAAAAATGAGTATAAATTCATGTAGTTAATAAATATTATCAACAAAATATTTATTTAATAGGAATATGTATGAATAAATATGCAATATTTGAGTAAATACTAGAAAGAATGGTGAAAAGGTAATTAAAATCGGATAACAAATAAAATTTAATTAATCTTTGGATTTTATAAGTAAAATGAAACTCCAGTTGGGGACGACCTTGGTCCCGATTACATTCGATCACACCGAAATGTTTCAAGTTGACCAAGTTGACGACTTGGTTTGTGGTGTGTTATAATAAAAGTATTACAGAAAATCCGTATATTTTTTTATTATTTTAAGCGGCTTACTTCGCTTACAATTTTACAACTTCGCAAAAGGGCATCCATGTCTCAATAATCTTTACTTATATTAACATATCTGGAGTGAGACCGATGAGCTCTGAAAGATTTAATGTTTTCAATTAATTTCTCTACAACTTAATATTTTCATAAACTTTTTCCAATCTGTATACTCAAGACATAATCAGGTTTGGAATCCATCGCTTTCTGCCAGTTGTTCATATTTCAGACCTTAAGCAATCATTTTAGCTGACTCCAAGGCACACACGAATTTTTCGACCTTTTTCCATACACTTTCTCCGACTTGAGCTTTGCTGCAGTGCAGATTGCAGGATAATGACAAAATTCCTTTTAATGATATGCGACTTGAAACCATGTTATAGAAAGAATCGCATCTAGTGGCACAGTAAAGTTTTGATTTTCTGAGGACTTTAGTCTTTAACCTTACTGCAACATTTGAACAACTAGGTTAGAGAATAACAGCTGAGTAGCTAGCCTCGATAAGAGTCTCTTTAGCTTCATCTTTCTAAACGAAATAAATTTAATATATATAGCGAGTTGTAGAGTATGAGCGAGATACTCGTATTGAGTACCAACTGTCCCTAGACCAAAAACTTTGACAAAGAATTTTCCTTGTCATCTTTATCGCTGGTACCTTTCTCCTTTGAAAGAAGAAATGCGTATTTTATTTGGATCTGATGCTGCTCGTTGCCGTTGAAATACGTGCAACACTCGCTTAATTTCCAACCCAATATAGTCATACTGCTGACTGATATAAATGTATTTAACTCAAAGAGCATCTAATTTTACTTGATATTCTTGGATTTTATATGAGTTCCTAAAGCTCGCCTATCCAAACGAGTTGGTGGAACCATTTTAAGACAAAGAAATCGTTTTTTCATTTCCCTTTGATCTTCTGTACGAATATTGGACCTACTTGTACGAATGTATTTCGCTTGCAGATTTATAGTGGCATTGATAAAATCAGTAAGAAAGCGGACTTCGGAATCCTACAAGATTTAAATGGACCGCCCTTCAACAGTAACTGTGTGTAATCTTATTATTATTTCTCAATCAATGTGGTTAAGTGGTTAAATCTCAACTGTTAAGACTTTAAGATACTGGTGCCCTAGTTATTATTGAAAATTATAAAAAGAAAGACTACAAAAAAAAACATTAAAAACGCCTATTATTTGCTAAAGAGCTGATAGAGATTATAGATTTAAGTCATATGGAAACGAGTATGTTCGTTCCACCGTTCCAAGCTTAGTTTCGTTGGGATAAAAACGAACAATATATTGCTCCAAGATGATAGAATGTTGCGCCTGCAGTTACTTACATGTAAGCATTTAAAAAAGAAAAAAACCGTAAGTTCACCAAAAGAAACTGGGACTTAACTTAAATGGTGCAAAATACTTTTAATTTGTGCATTTCAATTGTTTGATTATTTTTTGTAAATGAAATAATTTCTATAAAAATCTGGCTAAGTTCGCCCACCGCCTTTTTCACTTCTGAAAATGAAGACCAACTACAATTGTATTGTATTGTATTGTATGCAACGGAAAAACTTGGTTATCATTTGCAAAATTCACACTTGTTGGCACGGTTGATCAGGAAATCTGTTACTTGTTTTGTAAGAAATTTAACTTCACAGTTTCGTATCAAAAAATATTGAATACTACAGCCTTAATATTGTGCCGGGGTTGCACCGGTTTTGGATCGGAGTTTTGTAAACCCACATTGTTTTCAATGGTGAGTACGATATAGTACAATCCTTAGTTATGAAGGCGAGGGAAACAAGAAATCCCTGTATAAAGGCAAAGATAAAACGAGAAATTGCAGATCATTAGAATGGTCGAATTCGTAAACGCACGTCTTGCGAAAAATGTGGAAAGATGGTTGTCCATAAACGCAAAAAAAAACATAATCGCAATTGAGCTAGTTTTCTTGCGGAAAAGCTGCCACATCTGTGCAGTTGTGGAAAAAATGTTGCTCACTTTCATTTACTTTTTGTGTATGTTTTCGTGTAAAGAAAGAAATTTATTTCCAGGAAAAATGAATTGCACCTCTTGTTATTTCTTCCTTGACAACTATTAAAAAGTGTATTTAAAATTAGGACGAAACTTGGTTGAACCAAAACGAAACAAAATAAAATTGCGCAGTGAGCTGTTCGTAAAGTGCTTAAGTTTACAAAGCAATCATATGCTTTTGATGTTTCAACTGCTTTTGTGCACATTCACCCAATATTTAAAAATATGCGATATAGTTTAAGACAGTCGACAATACAATATTGATTAACTTTATGCCAAGCAATTGGGCATAACAGTTGTTATAAGATCAAATATCTTCGTTAACCATTTTATACACTTGAAAGCTGAACTCGTAACATCTATTTAGAAGGGGTAATTGTTCTGAAGTGCGAACATTGCTGATCATTACCAAAAATATTATAATTTCGACACGAGGAACGATGAAAACGAAAATGTCAGCGGACAAGCACAAAATGTGTTTAACAATAAGGGAGGGCATTCGCTGAAGTCTATACATTAAGAGCAAATATAATTTGGTTTTGCTACAATCAAAGAATGTTTTAGGAAAACCAGGTCTGAAAGGCAAACAAATTCGTCTCAAAGTTATATGATTACTTTTATGTAAAAACATCAATAAATTATTAGCCTCACCAACGAGGTTACGTTCGATAAGGTCATCAAACATGCTTCCTCTGATAGATTCAGTTGACTATAGTTGGTAAGTCTGAAGAGAATGTCAACTTAACTGTAAATTTAACTTCCTTCATGTTGAAGATCATGGAGAGAATAGTCGAGCGTTATGCGTGCAAAACTGCTTTGTGAATACAGCATATGTTTAGAGTGAGAATTTAATCTGGTAGATTGGATCGAGGAAGCAATAGACAAGGCTGAAACGTGCTGGCGATTTCATCGAAATTAAGCGTGGAAAGGGATTTGTAACTCGGTGAGTTGCTAGTTTTTTTTTTGTACATAAAAGCTATGTTGGTTAGCTGGACCTCGGTTGCGGGGTGCTAACGAGGGTAAATAGGGATTGCCCAGAAAGTAACGTTTTTTTTTCGACTCACCGCTAAACGCTCTCAATAATTCAATAATTCTGACGTTTAGCAACACATAATGGACCAATTGTTTTTTTTTTCCGGCCTTATAGACATGGCAACTGGTGCAATGACACTAGAACTCCTGTTGCGGAAAGAATCTGAAATTGACATTTCCTCTGGCCAGGAGTGGTTTCGGCGAAATTCCGTGCTACTAAAGGAATGTTGTCAGGTGTCCAAAATTAATTAAGTATCCGGCGCTAGTGTACTGCTGACGGGCAACAACGTTCAATTTAGGAAACTGGGTTCTGTCTTCCAATAGGAGCAAAGGAAGGAATTGCATCAGTAGCGCCTTAACTTCTCCTGAATCATCTCACGACTTTCAGGCTAGTTAAAGAACACAATGAGGAAATTTCTAGGTTGCGGGCAGAGCGAACGAGTGCTTCCGGAGATCTCAAATGGAGGTCAGAAGCTTTCCTTTAGTGTGAAAGACTGCAGTCTGCTTATTCTAGAAATGATGGGAGACTTTGCTTTGGCAAAGCCATTATGTTATTATGGTCGTTAAATATTTGAACAGGCAGTAATAGAAGAACTCTGCTGAACCTACTTCAGCCGCTTCCGCTTTTATAGCACATTAAATAGATTTTTCCTATGCGGTGAATTGAAAATAGTTCCATTTTAAATAAAATTTCCGCCACAAAATTTCCAGCCGAGTGATCTAAAACAAAGGATAAAATAGTCACCGAATATACACCTTACACACCTCCATATTTGGCACAACTTTCAAGTACATACGTCTTACATTTTTTGTACATGAAATTAGTAAAGATTCTATTTTTCCTCCCCCGAACAATTTGAAACATAGTCGACTTTTTTCTGTTAAAAAGCGAATTTTATTTAAACGTCTTTGATTGGAATTATTTTCAAAAGAGCTTATTCTATAATAATTTACACAGAAACGAAATTGCTTCGTTAAAGAAATATCTTACATTAAAATAAAAACAATTAGAAATAGGACTATAGCATCTTTTAACTGTAATGTATTTTCTTCCGACCCAGCTTTTTTGCTCTTGTCTTTGCCATGTGTGTCATTAATAAATATGTTCCAGGGAGTATCAGCACCAGCAGGTAAACCTTCAAAAAAGATGGCATATCAAATGCAAAATTAAAACTGTTTGGCAATGCAATTGAAAGTTTTTTCGTTTCTTCGAAATACGGAATGTTTCGTAATATGATGATTCCTTCACAGAGAATGCCCATTGGATACAGAGGTATCCATAACGTGTATCGCAACCAAGTTAGAAGGCCGACGTTCTTCTCAAATATTTGCGTGATGTAGTATGGATATCTTTAAAATATTATTATGCAAAATGATGAGCAATTAATTAAAATAGAAAATTACCTAAATACTTCCACAAGTGCCCAGATAAGGAACACGTAGAAAACTACGGGTTTAACTTGCATTCTTGGCTCTAAAGTGATCATAATAAATAGAATAAAATTCCTTCCTGTCACTTGAAAAAATGGTATCAGAGGTCCTCCTTTTGTGTACCCGAATATTGGATGTAAAACTTCCAAGTACTGCATTAACTGGCAGAATTTAAGCGGATTACCAACAATCTCATACATTTTCGACATCGAATCCGGCCCGTCACGATAATAAATTATTGACATTACTGATAAGATATACATAAAGCCGACAAATTGACATAGATTGTAGAACACCATGTATACCCTCTTGCCGCTTTCTAAATAAAGAAACATCCATTTTAATAATTTTCTACAAACAACTGATAATAAAGCAAACCTTTAATGTAGCCTAATTCTTCCAAATGGAGTTTTCTACTTGCGGACGAATAGTCTTCCATCACATCTCTTGGTTCTTCATCAGCCACTTCGTCTTCACTACGCCATCGGTCGAAATCGATTTTTAACCAATGTGGTTTCTGTGGTGTTGCAACGAGTCTAGGCCACCAAGCTGGCTGGCTTTTTCGAATTATAAATTCGATTTTTGATCCGAATACTCTGTAGGATGAATTCTACAATAAGAGAAAGGTGACTTGTTTTATAAATGTTTTCAATTAAATTGTAATTCTGACCTCATAGTCAATTGGGAGGAAAAAGTTTAGAGTAAACTGATAATCGTTGAGTCCTCGGGCTCCTAAGCCAAAAGTACTAAATTTAAGGGACTTTTCCTCAAAATTCACCGTTGGTTCCTGAAGTAGAAAATAAAGATTAAGCTTGCGTTCGAAGTTTATTGGAAATTAAACGTACATGTGAATCTTTTAATTCAACTTTTAATGTAATATGATTTTCAGTTTGCGCCCAGTATACCAGTGGGCTGAGTTGTTGCACCTTCGACATGGTTGTTGAAAAGTTCATTTTAACAAAATTCCTTATACATATTTTTATTTATACTAATTCACATAAAGTTTCTATTAACACTATTTCTCATGATTACGGAAATATTTTTGAATAAGCCGGACACTTTTCTTGGCAAGAAGATACAAGTAATCGCTGACGTTTATTTAAGGAAAAGTTTTTTCCACTAAATACAGGGATGGTATACTAGTTACTCTGGAATGGGTGCGTCTGGCGAAGAATAAAGTTTAAAGATAATGTCTAGTAAGTTTAAAGTATTGATATATTTGGAATAAAATTTTCTTAAAAAAATTCAACGATTCGTTTTGTTTGTCCCCTGAATCACCACGTACTACAAAAGAAATAACTTGTAGGTATAGCGCCTTTATTAAGTTCTCATTATTTTTATTTTATGGATCCGTTTACCGCGATTGCGCATTTTCAGGAATAAGTAATTGCCCATATAACGGGAAATTTTATAGCTTTCATAAACTTGAAACAAGATACCGATTTTAAAAGCTTTCTTAGTTTGAATTCGTATCAAAAATTTGTGATTTTCGTTTTGATTTCAAAGTTCAATCCAACATGACGAGGCATTATGCAAACATTTTAAAACACTTCAATTTCGCGACTTTTAAGCTCTTACAAGCTGTTGTTATCAAAAAGTCTTTGTGAAACAAATGTTTTTTTAAGAATATCACTCCAAAACATTGTAAAGTATTATGACGAGAAGATAAATCAAGTGATAAATTGTTGAATATTTCAAAGCAGCCGCATTTCAAAATATGCTTACTCCATTTAACTATTTTGATTCGTTCCTTGAAACAGGGCCTACGTTTTAGTGGTACTACTGACATTTTATTGCACGTTATTGCGTTTTTCTCTCTCTCCGGACAAGGAATTGAATACAGGGTGTTCTAAAAAGTTTGGCGAAAAATTCAAGAGGTGATTATTTGACATGTATCTCGAGAAAATAAATGTACATCTAGGTGAGGGAATCAAAAATAAATCCGAATAATACAGCAAAGATGGTACTGCAGTTGCTCTATCGGAGCGTTATCAGAATTAAACAATGAACTGACCAATTAAAGAGTTAAACGGCAAAAGAACATATATCCGATATTTACAAACAGGAAAATGTTAGATCGTTTCCTCTCAAGCCCATCATTTTCAAGATGTGATCAAATCTGTTAAAATACGTAAAACAACAAAATTAGATGTCTTTATCGCTAGTTCTGTCTTCTTGGCCAAATGCTATAGTTTTACATGCATCGGTCTAATAAGATAGCATAAGTTACAATGGGGAAAATTTAAGAAGTCATGGATTTATTAATCCTTCTTCAAATATTTAGAAAGCTATACTTTCAGAAGGTACTTCATTGCAAGTATAGCAACTTTACTAAAATCCAGGGTCCGGGCCGCGAGGTAAACTCGTGGGTCAAACATATTAGATAATAAAATAATAGGACCATATTTAATGTAAAATTCGAAGTTTTGCCTGGTATTTTTGAAGGAAGAGTTACTGAAACTAATAAGTACATGCGCTTACAATTCATAAAGGCTATTTTATGCCAGCGGTAAGGCGGCTTAGCATACTTTGGATATCTAATTATAAAAAAAGTGGATAAGACGGGACTTTACCTCAGATTCCCGGGCTTTACTAAATGGATGAAGTTTTTATTCATCAAAAATGTCAAAATTGGGTTAACTAAGAAATGATGTCAAGGCTAAGAAACTACGAAAAATAGAAAGGTATTGGAAGGAATGGAAATATCATGTGTACAATAAATAAAAAACAATGGTTTGCAGATTGCACATTTAGTAATCTATAGCAATTGATATACCCTTTTTACGTTTTCGTGTTTTTAATGCATTGAGTCTAATCAGTGACGTCAATGTGATCTGCCGATCTCAATAGCTGAGAATTTTTTTCAAATTGCTTCACCTGATTTATTTGGTGATTAATCAGATCACATGACATTTTGCTGATTCCAATAGTTGCTTAGTCTCTAGTGGCTAGCGTATTATTAATCGAAAGGTTCGTTCTTCAAATCTCACCCGGCTCTGATATACATTCGATGATGCCCCCAACCCATAATCCGCACCATATAGTGACCTTTTTGGATGCATTAGTTTTTCGTGAATCTCATACGGGTTTTCCGGTTCCCAGAATTGAAAATTCTGTTTAGTAACGTACCCATTCATCCAAAAATGGGCGTCATCGTAAAAAGATCAAATTCAAAAACAACAGAAGCTGTGGTGGTCACATGAATTATGTTGTGTCCCATTTCTAATTGTCATAGACCGAATTTATTAATCAATGAAATTCTACATTGATTGCAGAATAAATGTGTGTTTTATTAAATGAAAACTTCCATAGTTGGTGTGGGCTCACCCCTTATTTTTTCCTACATAGCTATCTATGGCGATGGCGATGGCGATGGCGATGGCGCGATAGTTAGCTCATTTGGACTATCACGCAGACAGTTTGGGTTCGATTCCTGGCTGGGTTACCAACAATTTTTCAAATCGCCATCCCCTTTCGGCGGGCAATGGCAAACTCCCGAATGTAAAATTGCCTACGAAAAAGCTTCTAAGGAGTGCCGTTCGGACTTGGCGATAAACCGTAGGCCCCGCTCAGATGTGACAAAAATGAAAAACATGAGCAACACAAATGAGTGTCAAGAAGCTAGGCCATGGCCCATACCGGGCTGCCAGCGCCACAGTGTTTGTTTTTTAGCTATCTGTCAAATAAATTTACAAAATAAGAATTTCCCATTATTGGTGCTTAGTGATTTAAACAAATTGAACAAAACAACGTATTTATGCCATCCAGGAAAACCTTATTTTGAAATAGGGAATGAAAGCTGTCCTCCATTGACATATGTACTTACTGACTATCAAGAAGCCAATAAAACGTTAGGCTCAAGTCCCTTCGACCTCATATCAGTCTTGCACTGCTAATAAACTACATGATCGTTTCCATAAAAATAAAGTAAACAAAACGTTGGTGGGTGCCTAGTCGTAAAAGTATTGTCGAAATCGAAATAGGCGACAAACTGGCTAAAAAAGATTCGCCTGAATCTCTATTTTTTTATTCAGGAAACTAAATGTCGACTTTGCATCAAAGAAAACGAAACTGAGAAACTTCTCGAAATTTCCACCAAAGAGATTCTTAATTTCGTCCCTTTACTTTACTATACGATCTTTTAGGTTTCAGTGCCGCCAGCAATTGGCGTATCAGATTCTTTTTATCTAACTAATCCGCAAAAAAAAAAATATTATAATGTATTAAAATCCAAGTGCATTCATGTAATACATTGTCAACTTTGGTTATAAATAATTAAATTAATAATACACTTTTGAATAATAATAACAATATAATATTTAGCAAGCGATTAAACAAGAACTAGTAAATAACAATAAACACAAATATGCCTTCGTTTTCAAGCCTGTTAATTTTCTTAAAGAACAAGTTGTCTTCTGTATTACTGAACTTTTATATAATACAGAATTATAATTAAAATACATGTATTTACATAATTTCATAATTCAAACAAGTATGACGGTCGTAATTAAATTTACTTTTTTTAAAAAAAAAATTTGGTGAAAAAACGTGTAGAACGATAAGAAGGAGCAATGTACTAAAATCCAAATATCTTTCTTAAAAAAGTTTTTTTGTTTTTTTATTTTCTTCATTAGGTGAATAGAATATTTCCATTTAAAGCCAAATTAAAAAAAAGTATACTTATATAAAAAATGTGTTTGAAGAATTCGCTGAGTAGATGGTAAGTTAATTATATTTAATGAATTAAAATCAGAAGTGTATGTTTGCTTTAATAACTTTAATGAAAAAAGTCGTCGTTATGATTTTGATAGTCCACATTGTTTAAAAGTTTTAGTAAACAAATAATATATTGAATATAAAAGTTTAATCAAATCCACAATTTTAAGCAACAATAGGAACAGAATTACAAAAACCATATTGAAAATTAGGGTTAACAAACAATACAACAGAAATAAATAATAGAAAATAATATACTTGGCCACATTGTTTTGAAATCGGCATCTGATTCCTTCCACCACTATATTTGGTTATAATTGTGTTTACCTCATCTACATACTTGTATATTTGTAGAAGGATTCGCTTATAAAATGCCAGAATAATGGACAACACTATTCGTATTGTTTTAGTTAAGGTTATTGAGCATGTATGTAGGTACGTTAATAATTTACGACGCCCATATGTCATTTACAGTTTTTAGGAGTTAGTAGTTTTTTTTTTTTTTCATAAATTCATATCTAATGGGTCTTGGCTATCGCATGCGTTTTATGGAAAATTCAGTCCAGTTCCGTCATTAGAACGCGTATTTTTAAACATCAATTAAGGAATACCCGCTTGTATTTACTGTTGAATCAGATACCAAGTATAGAATATTTTTTTTTAAAGATGTCACTTATATCTCATAGAATGATCCTTGGAATGAATAAAGTTAACAAAGTGAATATTCTTTGTGTTCCAGCATGTGCAGTAGATTTTGCTGAAGTTAGTATGATAAAAAGTGTTAAAAGCATGTATAATAGTATGGTATATACAAGTGTTAAGTCTCCTAAAAACAGTAATGAAAACAATTTTTTTAGTCAACTACGTTATTGCAATGAAAAAATACTTAAACACTATGAAAAAAATCAAAAAATTAAAATTTTATAGCAATACCTGATTTTAAGTTTTAAAAACGATTAAGACTACATCGAAACTATGCTGGTTAAGAGTGCACTTTTCCTTCCCAATATCGGGCTTTAGATAGGCTGGAATTTTTTAGAATTTTTTCTGTCGAATGATTTGACATTAAAAATACTTTTTCATACAAAAATCAATAAGAAAGCGGCTTTAACGTCTGCCTGTTTTACAAATAAATTTTCAATTCTTTTGTTTTCAAAATTGTGATTAATATTTAAAAGTTTCATTATTCTTTTGCGATGTTGAATAATATTGAAATGACTTTGTCTTCTTATGATCGTAAATTCTCCAAGTTTTTCACTTACACCTTTCTTTTTACTTCTATTCGGCCATGCTTTTCAATAATAGTGTTTTCCTTACTCCGTCCAATTCTCCGAAAAAAATCTATAAATGTATTCACACCCACTTGAGTGTTAAGTTCTGTTTTTTTTTATAAAACAATAAAGGAGAATAAAAGGATGAAGGTCTGGAGTGCAATACGACTAATCTAAAAATCCACACTTGCAAATGAAGAAATGCTTGATTAATTTTCCCTAATATGGGAATTGCCAAATAATAAATGTATTATCGTCCACATATTCTTCAAAATGAAGAAAATTTTAATTTGAAATTGGCTCGCATACAATTACATCTTTTCAAAGGAGTTTGAATTGCAGAATTTCAAACAGCCCCTGCAGGGTATCGAATAAATATTTATTCAACGCAATTCGTGTTGGTTTTATTGCTCAATAGTACTAGTATTTATTCACCCCAATTTATTTTGCCATTCTGTATGTGTGTTTATAAATGCAACTCTTTAAAATCTGTTGTTTGCTTCCTGGAATGGCGCCTTTGTCTTTGTGTCTTCCAGACGTATTTGCAAAGTTATCACTGTAATTATCTCGTAATTACCAAATATCACAAGCTGATTATCTCGTTTCTTTTCTTTAACATTCATTCAAGATGTATCCCATTGTTTTAGCCCTCCTGAAACTTTTTGTAACTCCCACACATTTCAAAAAGTTTTTTGGTGCTTAATTTTATTTTTAGACATATTCTTTAGAAAATGGTCTCAGAGATCACTGCTTTACTTTAAGCAAAGGAATAAGTTTCCTTCGGATTTACTACAACGTTTTATTTTTTCACAATTTGTTTTAAATTCAAGAGTGAATCAAAAAGTCTGTGATTTAACACTTCGCCAAGCGTTCCTTCAATGCATTCTAAATAATAAGACTTGTTAAAGTACTGGAATGAGGCGCTTGTTTAAGTGATGATTTCATCGTTGGAGCCAAATCTCCTTCCGGCAAGCCATTTCTTCAGGGCTTAGAATTCTTCGAAGTTCGAAGCAAATTAGGGATCCACATTTGTTGGATTATTGTCTTGCTTATACATATATCAATGAGCTACCCAAAGTAGCTCAAATGTATCCACACATCTTTTTACTGACGATGTCCAAGTTTTTGTTTTTGTCCAAGTATACTTGTCACGACCAATCGGATTATTTGAAGATCTCAATGCTATGATATGAAGACCTCTCAAGTGTCTTCAACTGGTCACATTTAAATGATCTAGACCCGCATGTAGGGTTCTGAAGGATTAAGATAGGATATTGTGATACTAATGGCTTTCCAACTGTTCCTATAAGCAACAAGCAAATTACATTTGTTGAAAAGTCATAAACCTTGATTTTAAAATAAATCGTTCACTTTCTTCACTAAACTATACCAATTACATTGTTCGGCGAAATTATGCCGGTTTTGCTCTAATAAAAAGTATTTACTTACTTACTTACTTTAGGTGGCGCTACAGTCCGGGGTGGACCTGGGCCTCAGTCAACAAGCTTCTCCAGCCAGCTCGATCCCTGGCTAGCTGCCTCCAGTTTCGCACGCTTAGTTGCCTGAGGTCCTCTTCCACTTGCGTGCGCCACCTGAGTCTTGGCCTTCCTCTACTGCGCTGTCCCTCTGGGGCGGATTCGAAGACTTTTCGGACCGGAGCATTGGTGTCCATGCGCTCTACATGACTCAGCCATCTCAGTCCTTGGATCTTAACTCTTCTGGCTAGGTCCATGTCGCTGTACAGTCCATACAGTTCGTCGTTGTATCTCCTCCTCCACTCACCGTCAATGCAGACGGGACCGAAGATCGCCCGAAGAATTTTTCTCTCGAAGCAACCAAGAACACCCTCATCCATTTTTGATAATGTCCATGCCTCCGCGCCATAGAGCAGGACCGGGATTATTAAAGTCTTATAAAGGGTGACTTTTGTTGTCCGAGAGAGGGCTTTGCTACTCAATTGCCTTCTTAACCCAAAGAAACAGCGGTTGGCAAAAGTTATTCTTCGCTTGATCTCAGCGCTGGTGTCGTTGTCTGTATTTATAGCGGAGCCTAGGTAGACAAAGTCCTTAACTACCTCAAAGTTATATCTGTCGAGGGTGACGTTCTGCCCGAAACTTCGGTGTTGGTTGTCCTTTTTGCTTGACAGCATATACTTGGTCTTGCCCTCATTGACCGCTAAACCGATTTACGCCGCTTCCGTCTCAATACTCGCGAAAGCGCCACTGACATCACGCTGCTTTCTCCCGATTATGTCAATATCGTCGGCGTATGCGAGTAGTTGGACGGACTTTTGAAAGATAGTGCCTCTTGTGTTTGCTCGTGAGTTTTGCACTATTCTTTCAAGTACGATGTTGAAAAAATCGCATGACAGCGCATCGCCTTGTCTAAATCCTTTCTGGACATCAAAGGTCTCGGTGAGATCTTTACCGACCTTAATGGAGCAGCGTGCATTCTCCACCGTCATCCTGCACAAACGGACGAGTTTGGCAGGGATTCCAAAACTAGACATTGCTCTATATAGCTCGTCTCTATAGATGCTGTCATACGCGGCCTTAAAATCGATGAATAGGTGGTGGGTATCGATCTGAAGCTCATGGGTCTTCTCCAAGATCTACCGTAGTGTGAATATCTTGTCGATGGTGGACTTTCCTGGCCTGAAGCCACACTGATATGGACCTATCAGGTTGTTGACGAACGGCTTCAGGCGTTCACACAATACGGCGGATAAGATCTTATATGCGATGTTAAGGAGACTGATGCCTCTGTAGTTGGCGCAGTTCAGAGGGTCTCCTTTCTGAAGAATTGGACAAGCAATGCTGAGGTTCCATTCATCGGGCATACTTTCGTCCGACCATATTTTACAGATGAGTTGGTGTATGCTCCTTACCAAGTCATCGCCTGCCGCTTTGAAGAGCTCGGCAGTCAGGCCATCCGCTCCAGCAGCTTGGTTGGACTTAAGCTTCGATATGGCTATCTTCCCTTCATCCAGGTCGGGTGGACGGAATTGTTTGTCATCATCGTCCAGGTTGAAAGGTTGATTCTGCCTGACAGCGGTATTTGGTCCGTCATCGCCGTTATACAGTCTGCAGAAATGATCTTTCCAAATCCTCAGCATCGACTGCGTTCCTACTACGATGTTCCCTTGTTCATCTCTACAGGCTTCGGTTCGGGGCTTGTTTCCGCGGCATGTTATTTTTACCTTTTGATAAAACTTCCGAACCTCATTCCTGGAGTAGCATCTCTCAATTTCCTCGATCGCGCGCTTCTCATGCTCTTTCTTCTTCCTCCTGAGAAGCCGGTGCTCGTCTCTCCTCTTCCGCTCATAGAGCTCATGAGCAGCTCTGGTCTTTCTAAGCAGCGCCGTGTTATATGCATCTTGCTTAGCTGCATGTGCTTGCCGGCATTCATCATCGAACCAGGGGCTTCGTTGTGGTGGACGAGTGAAACCCAGCACATCAGAAGCGGCATATCTGATGGCGTTTTGGCAGTGTTTCCAATGGTCTTCGATGCTTGATGCTGGCGGCATTGGACCTCTTAAGAGATTAAGAGACACTCGATCGGAAAAGGACTTGGCGATCTCTTGCGATTGTAACCGTCTGACGTCGAATTTTCTCACAGCATTAGTTTGTCTTGACGTAGTTTGGGATATCCGCACCCGTACCTTGGCTACAACAAGGTAATGGTCCGAATAAAAACTATTTAAAATTATTAAAACTCTGTTACTGCCTATATTTGACTACTCTACTCTTGTATACTGCCAACTCGATTCACAATCAAAACACATATTGCCTGTTACAATCAACGATGTTTTAAGATATGTAATTATATGAACCGCGTCGATGTGATCACATCTAGCACTATTACAAACTCTTTTTGGTACATTTCAGCAATTCCTGAAGGTGTGCATTGTCTGCCAAACATACTTTCCCACATTGCCCACAGACCTCTTTGATAAACTTATTTTTCCCCATTCTAGCAGGACTTAATAAGCTGGCAATGGATATATTAATTACTTTAATGCCATATATTAATTACCGCCATTCATTTAACCATACTTTGGAATAGCCTTCCCAAGTCGACAAAACTAATAATTGAAGCTAATCGATTCAAAAGTTCCTCAGTTGAATGTTAATAATAACTCTAACAACAACTCACTTCAATTTTTTCACTATTTTTCTTCTCCTGTTATATTTCCTACTTTCCCTTTCTCCTCATGTATTTTGTTCTTTGAATATCCTTTCCCCTTTTCTTCTATCTTTTCGACTATAGCTAATAAGTTTTGTCAACTTATTTGTTATGTTCAATCCGAATAATGTACTGTACAAGACTAAGTCTAAATCAAGACTTACCGTTCATCTGAGCAATCAATTGAAGTAACCATGGATAGTTCTTACATTACACATATGTACTTCAATTGATAACATGTATCCGCAGCAAAAAAGCGTAGTATTGAGGAGGACCCGAATTAATCTACCGCTTGTTTATGCCCATCCACTTTATGGAGGGTCGCACGGTCGGTGAATAGGCGTTCAAGAGCGCTATAGATCCACTGTGGCGACAGATTTGGCAACGCCTCTCGAGAGCAATCAATAATATGAACGGGCACTGCGAATCGTGCTTTTCGAAAAAGGAGTGAATTCTAAAGTAAACAAATACAATCTAATTACAAACTTTACTCACGTATGTATTGAAGAAATTTCTTATTGAAATCGTCATGAATTCACTGAATCGTGACTTTTACTTCGTGGGGAAAGCTCCAAATTTTGCCTCAACATCCTTAATTACTGAATTCGCAATTTTAATACCATCATTTTGGAGGATCTATAGTTACAAACAGACCCCATAGTGCGAACGTTTTGGAAAAGGTCTTAGAGCCATCAAAGATGAAGATCGTTCTGACCAACAATTGATACCAATAATTGAGGTGAAGTGTTCTTCGTTTAAAAAAAACGCAATTGGCCATCTGAAATTACTAAAATTTCGATTCCATTTCCGCCATTTCTACCAATCAGTTGGACTGAAGACAAATTGGTGTCGAGAGACCTGATTACCTTACAATAAAAAAAAGGAGCGTTACATGTTTTCTTGTTTTTGTGCGATTAGTTTAATTTTTACCACATAATTATATGCCAATTTATTGCTCAGTTCTTGTATCCATTTTAAAAATCGTCAAAAAGAAATAAAAATCAATGCTGTGCTGTACCTTGCACAAATGTCATGCTGTGAGGCTAAAATTTGGTTGGAATGTCAAGGAAGCCATAGGCAATTGGAAGTCAATATTCGTTTTTTTTTTTTATAGCCTATACACAACCTCATCTGCTTGAAAAATTATTCAAAGTTGAACGACTAGTTTGTGCTCTATTCGATCTACCCATTGCGCTCACATGACAGAAATCATATTTAAGTACTTATGACAAAAAATTGTTTTTCCAATAAAGCCAATAGCATGGCCATTACAATTTTTTTAAGCTTTTTATTAAAATGTGAAATTTAATTGTAAATCTGTAAGAAATAAGCCCTTACTAAAGTAATAACCAAGCAAAGTAGCCTTCAAGTTTTTTTTTTCTCTATAAAATATTTTTTGTTTCTAATTACATTTACCCAATATTTAGAACTCAATTTAGTAACCATTTTAACGGAATATTTATGATGACAGACAAACGCCTCCAAAGTTTAAACGGAGTAAGATCTTTCGAAGGCATTTCCAGGATTTATTTAGTGGAAAATGGTACACATTGTTCGAAGGCTCCTTATTATTCGAGTATGTCTGCAGATGTATTTAAATTCAGGAAGCTTTACTAACCTTGGTCTTTATTCATATTCTTATCATTATTATTACTATAGATATTTGTAGGAGCAAAACTTTCAAGAGAACGTCTCTTTGCAGATTACAGCGATAAAGTGCACATAGGCTTAACACAACTGTGTATCTAAAAATTACTGGGACTATAAATACATACGGGTGCATCTAAATAAAATATACAAATAAACTGTTTTTTTTTTATTTGGAAATTCAAATACATGTAGTATGAGTTGATATACCTGCAACATTTTTATGTAGCCTTACCTCTAGCTACTCATTTTCAATGTTGATAAGCACTTTTCTGCTTCGTATCAAACGCTTTAAAGCTTTAAAGTTCTTAAAGAAATGCAATTCAACTTTTCACCTCACTTCCTAATATACGAGTATCTATACCTGTGTTAAAGTACCTCCAGTGTGAGGGGATTTGGTCTACCATTAAGCTTATCATACTGCCAAGAAAAAAAATTATTTGGTTTCACAGGCGTAGAAATAGCCACGTATATATATGTTTGAGTAGCCCTACAACTGGGACGTTTCCATCTGATTGAGGATATGTACATATTTATTACAGGTAGGTAGATATAGGAAAAAACACATTTAGTTCCTCTATGCAAATGAAATATCCTATCCAGGGAATATACAACCAAAGGACTAACAACTATCATTTTTGAGCACTGAGCTTTAATTTATGATAATGGCCAGCTGAATTTTACGGCTAGCACCTCCTGAGCTACTCAGTGAGTATGTCATGTCCTATGCGAAATCGAGAGTTAAGAAAAATATTTATGGGAATCTGGTCTATAATGTTGCGCTGTGCGGGGGGGAACTTGTTGATTTTAAAACACAACCAACAACAGTGTTTTGTTTTTGTTTTGTTTTATTTTTCAATTAAAGATATTTATTGGTATATTGGTTGAATATGCATGTGCCACTTGTTGCGCACAGTATTGTTATTTGGGATTCGTTGGCATTCTTTCTTCGGTAACAAGTTTAAGTGGGGTATTCAACTATATTATTAATAACTTTTGAGGTTTAAGAGACGTTGTGACAAGTGCATTTAATGTAAAGGTCAAATTCATGTTAGTCTTAAATCTCTTTCAGAATACGTATAAATAATGCCTTGACACTTGAATGGCGAACACAAACAGCATATACTAAACTTTGAATAAGAAAATTGTGCTAGTACCATCGCAGTCCTTGCTATGCTAAAAAGCAAACACAGCATAATAGAAAAAAATGCAGAAACAAAAAAGTCATTAAAAAAGTTTTTTCTCGCGTTTCTATATTCCTCCTTAGAGCATATTTAGAATAAAAAAGAAGCATACTTCATAGCAGAACAAAAAATATGATAAAAAACAAAAATGAAAAAAGGAAAACAACAAAAGGAAAAACTACTAGATTGCATGCAAGCGCCGTCATCAAACGAATACTTGCTTGTAGCAACCTCAAACCGCTTTCTATATGCACCCAGTGTTTTAAAGTAAAAAGCCTGACGTTAGTATTATAACAATTCCACAGAGTAGGTGTACTGAAATCACGCTCTAGTTTTGTATATTTTTCGCACATTTTTCAATGTAGACGTTTTAGTTAAGGCTTTTCGCTTTTCACCACACATCCTAATGTCATGGAAGTAGGGATTAAGGCTTTTTTTTTCTTGTTGTGTAGGCCTATTCGTATTTCTCTCTGGTTACCACTATTAACGAATACGAGTACATACATATGCACAAAAAAGAGAGTATAATAGGCATGGGAATGGTTAAATAAGGCTGGGTTAAAGCAATGCAATGAAAACCCTTGTGCATTGCGAAATCATGCTTATGGATATAACCCACCCTCACTTCGGGCGGCGGACATGGACGAGTACTTGCTTTTCTGACAGGACAACCAGTACTAACACCGACTAAATGATCAGGTTAAAACGAGACGAATATATCGAATAAAGTTTTCTGCACTGGGAGAGAAAGTATCCGTATTTAGTTGATTTTGTTTGATTATTTCTTCCTGGCAGTGTGTTTTTAGCAGTGTTTTTTGTGATATCCTTCAGTGTTTTTGTTCGTGTCGTTGGGATATGATCCTTTCAGGGTTTCATTTATTTCCCGTTTTTAATTCGTCTTCAGTTTTTATTTATTTACTACTGAATTAATTAGTCTTACCTCACTTGCCCATATTTTTTTTTTGTCGAGTGTTTTTATAAGAAAAAGAAATTATATATATATCCATATACGAATAAATTGTATTAAAAATACTCGTATATCAGTTTTTATTTTAAGTAAAATATTTCAAACCATAATGCTTACAGAGGCCAAATAGTGTGAAAATAATTTAAAAATATATATATTATGTATAATATATAAATCCATGAAAATATAATCAAAGTGTTAATATTTCGAACTCCAAGCATTATCCATTAAAAGTGAAATAAAAACGATTCCTTGTAATATTGTTTTTTTTTTTTTTTTTTGAAAAAACAGAATATTCATTTATAGTCGAAACAAATAAATTGCGTTGTTTTCCTTTTTTTCCTTTCAAACAGACGATTACAAAATGTTTTTTTATGATTTCCTTAAGAAAACAATGAATGCCAACTTGAACATCAAAAGCAGAAAGGACTTTTCAAAGAATCACAATTAATATAATCACAACAATAAAAAGAAAACAAAGAAAAAACCAAATCCATAAAAATAAACACAAAATAAATAAAGAAAATCACAAAAGAAAATGCAACACAGTGTTTCAAGTCGGCGCTTTATCTATCTAATATTCTAGTCTAGTTTTTTTTTCTAACTTTTAACTGAAATTAAATATTCTACATACATATAAGGAATACTTGTAAGAAACTACAATAAAAGGTTGTCTCTTCATAGGATATACAATTTACGGATATACATACTTACATACCTATGACCAAATGTAAAATATTAAATCATCTTTCGTGAGTAACTTAGTTTTAGAGAACAAATATACTATATACTTACATATATCTCAGATGCCTAACATATAATCTTTTTTGGATACACCATCTATAAACGCATATTGATGAACGTTATTGAATTGCTGGGTTTTGGATTATAACAAACCTTCTATGTCACTAATTACGGAATTCTCCATTGAGCCTTCCTCCGACATACAACATATCTTCCTGATCAATCGACCTTTCTACTAAATTGCTTTTAATCTCAAAGGACTTTGTTTTTGCTAAACTATGCATTTTCGAAGAATTCTTCCTTCATAAACTTTTCATCATCATATAAATAATTTTAATTGGTATCTTCCATTAGAGGAGACTCTATTAAAAAAAAAAAAAAAAAAAAACTCTTTCATTTAGAAATACTATATATTGTACGAGTATTCATCATAAGGACACTCCTAAACCCACATATTGTTTCGCAAGTGAGAATAAAAAATTAGACTTGAAAAAATTTTGTAAATTAAATTGTACTTGGATTATAAAAATAAAAGTGTCTGCTTGTATATAATTTTTTTTTTTGAATCATAAAAGGAATAGCAGAATTTTCAATGACGCTATCATTGTTGAAAGGTTTTTAGTTTGAATTGCTCGATGTAGACATAAAGGTTTTCTTCTGGTGTTTGTTTTAAAATCAACCATTTTTCTTCTATTTGCCAATAATTAAGAATTCTAAAGCTTTTAATTATTATATGGAAGAGGGAATCTGAAATCAATATCGATTCTAAAGTTATTGTACTCAAGAAAACAAATCAATTACATACTCGTATGAACATACGAGTATATAGAAACAAACAGAGCCTTCGAATTGTTTTTTTTAATTTAACAACTTTTTTTTACTGCTGATAAGACTATCTTTTTTGGGAGTGAAATCCCGTGGCGAACTGACCTCATTCGAATTTAGCAAAAGCCTTTGAATCGGTTTGCAACTTTTAATGAGATTTCTATAGATTTGATTGTTTGCAGGAGTCCAACTTACGCAAAAAGTGAAAACTCATAAAATTGTATCCGTTTTTGATATTGATCAGATACTTTTGTTTTAGAAATTAGAATTTAGAAATAGAATTTGTGGTGTGTGAGTTGTAGTGGAAAAAATATAAAGACACGATTTCCTCCATACCATATATCATTGACAATTTTGCTGGTTTATAAAAAACTCAAGTACTTAAGACCATTACGAACCACATATTTAAGTGCACATTACTTCCAAAGAGGTAGAGATTTATAGCTTTTACAACGCCCTTGTTATTCATGCTCATTATTAAAGTGTGTAATTTCGTTTAGTACACCGTTAAATGCAAAGTTATTTAATATTTGTCTCCTTAGCTTTAGTAACAACCTGTTGACTAGTAGTAAGCACAATTTAAGATATGAAAGAGCCCTTGTTCTAAAATTCGTTATCCGTCAATGTATACCGCGACTTGACGAGAAACTAAAAAATAAAAAAACAGGAAAGTGCAGTCTTCTATGCATGTAATTAACCATGTACGTAAACTCGTACAATGTTGCAAGAAAACGTTCTCCTTCAAGAAAGTGTTCACGGCGCGAGTGGGATTAATTTGCATATGTATGTAAAAACTCGTATATGCATCACATGCAACTGCATATATCAACTGCACAATGGGGCATTTCCATTTAAATATCAAAATAATTAAGTAGTTCTTATATTTTTTATTTTCTGATGTTATTCTAAGATTGCATTCACTTTACTCAACTTGGGTGATTGATGTAAATCTTTTTCTTTCTTACTAATGTTCTCAATTTAGGATAAAATCAAATTAAATATCAAAGTCCATAACAAACAAATCATAAAAGTAATTATCACTGCTTGTTTCCTTCTTTATAGAATAACACAGTTCCCTTTTATTTAACTAGCAAGCTTTATTGGTGACACACAACTACATTTATATTCATACCTTTATATGTATATATAAAAAAACAAATATTATTTTTATGTAGTAGTTAGTAGGAGAGGCTAATCACCAGCCTTACCAGTCAAGTCACTTTATCTTTTATTTAGTTTTCGCTTTATCTAGGGTATTATTTATTTAATACTGCTGTCTGATTGCCAAGTCTCAAATTTCTGCCAGAAATGTAGGTATTGCTGGTGTTTTTGTGTTACATATTTAAATGTATTGCCTTTGTTATTATTTGAAGGAATAAGTTTCAAGATACTGGTAGGTTGTTTACTGTCTTTGGGCGTGTAAAAGAATCGGGTATTGAGTTAAAAATAAAACAGTTGACACCCAGGTGAACGCATTACTGGGTATGATATGATATGATATTTATTTCATGAAATACTTGTGGGACCCAGGGCGTGAAGAAGGACCCAATTTTATTGGAATAAAGGATTTTCATTAGACGGACCTCAATTTTGATTTAAAATAGAATCAAGTAAATCATAACAAATTCTTGTTTAAAATTGATATATAATTGGTACTATTAGTCATAAAACCACTAAAATCATTTAAATGCCCTCCAAGAATCGCATAATTCATCAAATATCCTGAAACTTTATGTCGAATGATAGCCTTTAAATCGGATAAAGTTTCAGGCTTGTTGGCATGAACCAGAGACTTAATGCAGCTCCAATGAAAATAGTATTAAAGTGTTAAATTGGCCACTAAGCATCGTCTTCAACAATCAGATTAGGGCACAAACTGTGAGCCAAATAACAGTGTCCTGCCTGTCAAATAAATAACATAGGCATTACCTCGGAAAAAGTTCAAACCACTGACTTCCGCATTCAAACCACACCAAATACTTTTTTTTTCTCATAAATAAGGGCTGCTGTTTGAACTAAAGTCATTATGTGATCACTTTTGTTGTTCGAGAAAAAGGTTTGCTAGTCAATTGCCTTCTTAGTCCAAAGAAGCAGTGATTGACAAGAGTTATTGTTCATTTGATCTCAGCTTTGGTTTACCGATGATAAACCAAGTAATTGGACGGAATTTTGGAAGATTTTTCCTCTTGTGAGATTTGCACTATTCTTTGAAGAGTGAAGTTAAAGAAATCACATGACAACGCATCGCCTTGCCTAAATCTTTTTTTGATATCATAGGTATCGATTTAATCTTTACCGACCTGATTTACCTCTATTAAAAAAACTAGATATTTCTCTCGTCTTCCAAGAGAGTAGGGCCTCAACCAACATCTCTAGTTGCGTAAACCGTATCTCTTAAGGCGAGGTCTCGAAGAACTTTTCTCTTATACAACACTTTTTTCATTGTTTCTGAGCGGAACTTACCATGTTCCACAGTTACCTTCTGAGTCCAAAGAATTGGCGATTGGGGAGAGTGAATTGTAGGACGCTGTCCGATCAACGTGTTTGGCATCTAGAATTTGCCGACAGATAATCTTTACTTTGTTTTACTCTCGTGTAGCATTAAACCCATCTTGGCTGTTTTATTTTCAATGAATTGAAACGCCCCAATGACAGCTCTCTGATTTCTTTCCATAACGTCGTTGTTGTAATATAGCCCATAAAGTTCGTATTTATATATATATATTCTCCCGGCATTCCATTTATGGAGGTTAGACCATCGAAAAACTTTTCTCTTGAAGCAACCAGAGAAATTTTCATCCAATTCAAGTAAAGCCTATGCTTCCTCGCCTTACAATAGGGTTGTGCCATATTTTGTAGCCTCTCTATTAGCGTGCTGCCCGATCTATTGGAGTTGAGTTTTCAAACTTGCCGATAACCTATGCTTATTTTAAAATTATTTTTTACGAAAATCAACTCCGAGTCCATTGTTTACCTCATCACGCTTAGGTCTGTGTAGACACATTGTGATGCCCGGATGGGGGAATCAAAAGGCGTGGGAACTTGGTTGCGAATTCTAGTCCGTCTCATGGTGGTCGGTAAGGCGCAGAGTGCTTCTCCCAAAGCAACTGGCCTGTAAGCAATCCAACAAGCGTTCTCGATTTTCTGAGTTCCGGCCATAATTATCTTGCAGGTTGGAAAGTTTTTCTACATTTCGTTGGCTTTTATTTGTATCGTTCACTCCAATTATAATCTGAGAGCGCAAAGTGGAGTTTTAATTCTTGTGTCTGTCAGTTTCCTTTCTATCTAAAATTCTTTTCGAGCTATCTGGCCAACATTCTCATTGCCTGCCACTCCTTTGTGGCCAAGGACCCAACATAGTATAACCTTAAGCCAAACGCAAGGAGCCTTAGGCTCTTAAGCTTGAGCAAACGTTAGCCCTGTACATCCATAGGATAGTCTTAGGTTCATGTCCTCATTTCCTTACAAGTATACGGTTTCAAGACAAGAAGGTAATCGTTGCTTTCTTAACATATTCTTCGACAACGTGTTCCCAACTCAGTTTACTATCTGGTACATTACTGAGGTACTTAGCACTGTTCGGTAGTCGGTTCGTTGTCCCGTCTACGGAAGTCAGGTATTATCCTTTAAAGTGTGAATAGAACACACTCTGTTTTTTGCACCAGTCTTAGATTCTAAGGGAATAGTTTAGATTTCACTTAACGTGTAGAACAATTTGCCTCTGGTTATAAGAACCACATTATCGGGGTTTTCAGTGGCCAAGATACTTTGGGAATATTGAACCTCTATAATTGACTTTTGAATTTCGCATAAATATTTTAGGTATGATGTTGAAGGTACCACATGCTTTCAGTAAACATTCTCCCTTGTGATGCTACACAGGCGGACGAATTTAAAAGGATTAAAAAACTTAACATGGTTCATGGTTCATGGATCGATTTGAAGTCCCTGTGCCTGTTTTAAACCGGAAGCATGAAAAAAATTGGTAGGCCTTTCAGCCCTAAAATCACATTGATTTTTTATATAGGGTTCAAAGTTATAATATGGAATTCTACACAATGCTTTCAAAACATATTTGTCTATATATGGCGTGGTCTAGAGGGTTTCTATTTTTAGGGGTCGACAAAACTATTCTGATATTCCTTTCACTAGCAATACTTTTATCCGAGCATGTTCAAATACTTTAATCAAACATGTGCAGATCAGTTGTTGTATGTTCCTCAATTATTCAATATCCGTTACTTTTCATGCAGCCTTGTTGGTTCTAGCTGAACCATTGTCGTATATTTGCTCGATCTGGACGAGCCAATGCAGTATTTATATTATAGGTACCTTCAGCCCTTTCACATCTCAACACAATTTATTCAGATTGACCTCTCCTCCATTTGCCCTTCTTGTATACTTATTATTATATATTGTAGTATATAATTCATTTTTTTCTCTTGAGTTAGTTGTTTAAAAATTTTTTTTCACTAATGAAGGTGGTAAATTATTGCAAGAAACGGCCTTATCGTTTCTCCATTAAGGTCAGTGGTTGCTAGACTCCCGAAGTGCTTCCAGATTATATGTTATATGCACAGTAAAGTTCTGCTCGAAGCGATAAAAAAAACTTATTTATGTTCAGAGTAACCGTTTTCATATTTTTTTAAATTGCCATGAATGTTTTTATAGCAGCACTCTGGGCAAACAACTTTACTTAACATTACATCTATACAGACACTTATTTAAAGAAATAACACGGTCGCGCATCTTTTTGGTGAAATCCATTGTATGCTTGGAATTGTTTCGAGGTGATCCTACAAAGCCCATTAAAAATATTTCAGTTTTGCATAAAATAACTGGATCAGTTTTTATGGGATTCTATACTCAGGAATCGTGTTACATAAGTGTATATCCGGATGACAAAATCAAGCATGTTCGGCCTTCAAATCTACGAAAACATACAGTGTGTTCTTACTCGAAATAAATTTGTTTTTCAAAGATTTGAAAAAACTTGATGATTCCATCTATAGCATTTATGTTCAGAAGTGTGTGGTTCACTTGGCTAAGGCTATATGATTTCAAAAGCGGAATTCAACAGAAATATACCTGATTGATTCTTCCAAAACATAAGAAATTTGCTGTATTAAAGAGCATATACATTTCCCGTACTTGATTGTGGATGTACTATTTGCGTGTATTATTACCTCTTGTTTCGAATAGAGAACATCCTAGTAGGTGAAGCTCTAAAAATACAATACTGTCCTGATAGACACAAAGGATCGGATCTGGGATTTCTATCACAATTGCCTCTTTGCCGCTGACAAAATTCGTACCGAAATCAAAAATACCCTGTATTAAATACAGTTGGATAGTTGGCAATTTTTGTTACATTTATTGTATTTTGTCGTGTTAAGAACAAAATTTGTTGGCGCACAATTTCTTATTAGTGCACAAATAAACTTATTTATTACTTTCAGTCGAATTAATATCTTATTGGTAAAATGCAGCCCCTGGAACGTTTTCATGTATACCGTCCATTAATAAAGTGACTTTTTTCTGATACTATGACCTTCTATTTTTCTATTCTACCTCAAAATGAGAAATAATTTTAAACAAGACCTCAAATCAATAACATTGAAATCGAAACCAAAAAAAACTCATTTGAGTACTGCTATTATATATGTATATAGGTAGAATATCCTCTTTGTTGATACTCCGGTTTATAAGAAGAATGTCTATAAAGTTCTTAAAAAGTCTAGCAATATATTAATTTTAATACATGTCAAACAATTAAGTGATATCACATAATAAGACCTGCTTTAAAACGAATAAAGCAAACAAAATTGGGTCAATAGGTAGGAAGAATAATAAACCCTTAATGATAGCCGTTTACATAAATACTATTCGTGCCTTACCTTGTGTTTTTGTAGGTTGAAATTATCCCAACTTCAATATTTTGAAATGCTATACAACACTTTCGTGCCAAAAATTGTTAACGTGTGTTTTCTCGTAAATATATATTTTTTTTTTATAAAATAAATCCATATGCAGCTATATTGAATACATAAATGTTTAAGGCCAAGTTCTAAATCAAAATGCAATACAGTAGTGTAGAAATTTGATTAACTAGTTGTTGTATATACGTATATTAATTTAGTATAGATTACTTTTCAAACAATGTGTTGGGCATAAAAATATGTATATATATACATATAATGTATGTACTATCTATAGAATTTATAACGACTTTTTTGAACGGAAGCACGGACATATCTATTTCAACCTCTAATTGGCTTCTATGCAAACAGTTTTTCGTTAATTTGCTTCTTATAAAAATCGATATTCAGGTTAGATATTATAACGAACAATACATACTCGTACACATTTTGCATTTTGTAATTGTATCTTTGTGAGTATGCTTATGTTCAATTTTTTTCCTTTTAGTTTATAGTACACACCAAAGTAAACTGTTATTGCCTTATATCTAATTCTATTAAAATAAACTTGTTGAGCTTCTTATGGCAGAAAGTTTATTCTCATTTCATAAATACACAGAGTACACTACGTTTTTTCACAGAAAAATTATACAAGAATAAAAAAAATATTATTTTGCATTGAGGCCAAAGCAAATGGTAATTCAATTTTTTTCTGTTAGTTTTATGAAACATAAATGCAAGATAATGCAATCCAAAATTTAATTACAAATTAAATATTGAAGAAGAATCTCCCCGGCGGCAATAATGATTTCTTTAGGCAGTGAATAAGGAAAGAAAAGACTTTGGTCTTAGTAAATTTATGATTCCTTAAGGAATTTTTGGGAAGAAAACAAATTCATAACATTGCGTTAGTGTATTAGTCAATTTTTGATAGTGATAAAAGACACTCAAGTAATTATAATTAGAACTATAGAATTGCATTAAGAGTTAAATGTAATAAAGGAAGAAGAACGTTTTTTTGAAGGACAATCAAATCAACAGTCACTAAGACTAAATGGTTTCAAAAACGACACTGAGACGAAAAATGTGAGATTCTTATTTGCGTGTTTACGATAGGATTGCATGTCTATTATGGCCGCGTTTTTTCATCGATTTTTTCTTGTCTATAACAACATTCTTTACAGTAGCTAGTGCTGGGAAAATGGCATAACGAAAAAAAAGTTGTTTTACTTTTTATTTAACAGAAAAGAAGGAAAACGATTGATTAGCCCTTCTGCTTATGTATACCCACTCGTATGTGTTGTGTTGTAGAATATGAAGGTTTTGAATGAAATGGCTTTAGGAGCTACAAAGCGTTTAATTGCGTTGCCCGTGATTGGGATTGCTATATGATTTCATGTTTTATCTAAGTGTTGCATATTAGCTATGTTATGCTACATCTCGTATATCCGTAAATAGCAAATTTTAAACGAGAAAACCATGTCATATGCTAGGGAATCTGTTGGTAGGGACTTTTGCTTTATTAAGAGACTTTATTATGGAATACTATATCATTCAAATGACTACCTCGGCCGGCCATCCAATCAACACAATTTTTCAATATATTTTCGATATTTTCGATCCATATTAGCTTGGGAAATATTGTTTTTAAGTGCCAACCCACAGAACAAAAAATCCAATGGCTTACTATAAATCGCAGCTCCATAGAGGCCAAGCAACATCACCAATACGACTGATTACACGTTTATTGAACTTAGTGAGCAATGAATTGATTGTACGATGTTGATGACAACACTCCCATGTGTGCCAAATTATCGAACATTTTTTTCACATTAAATGTCTCGATGGTGTCATTACCGGCTTTCAGTAAGCAGTGAACTTTCCCCATTGCCATGCTACGCACACGGACGAGTTTGAAGGGATGGCAAAACTTCATATGGCTCTATTTAGCTTGACTCTATCAATGCTGTAACATATGAACGTCTTATTTATTATAGGTAGTAAGTAGCTGAGCTTTTTTCAAACCGGGCGCCCAAGTCCAAATCCTCAATTTCGGCACAATAATGCCGCCACTCCAAAACCCACACTTACACAATCACAAATTCAGGATGCATTCGGGTCTTTATGACAACGTGTGGAATTTCCAAGCCCCAAATATCGCAATATTCCTTATTTACATAGCTGCAATGCATTAGATTGGCTCACGTACTCGACATTTAAGAAATTTACTTCAATAACCTCTCTTGATTAACTTTATTATCTTCGAAATTACTGAAATTTTTTGTGTTTACTCTTAGTCTTAAAATGCTCTAAAGCTTCATGATTCAAGAATTTAATTTAGCATGTATTGATTTCCGTGCATATTTTTATTTGATCATAGGTCAACTTGTTTATGTGTCAGGTCTCCCATGAAATGATAACGGAGAAAATAAAGGGACTTTTATAACAAAAATAACAAGAAAATTATTTTATGTTTTTGTTTTTATGCATACTGTGCTAATTCTTATTTACTTTACTTTATTTACAATATTATTTACAATATTAAATTGCTAACAAAGTAGATTTTAAAGATACGTATGTATATTTGACTTTATATTAAAGTTAATCATTAAATATCAAGAGTAGATAGATGGATTTGAAAGACGATAAGAAATCTAAAAGCTATAATACAAAAACATTAGTATTGGAAATAGCACATATTGCCTTTTATATGGATCCACAAAAAAAAGAATTCGCACGGTGTCATATGCAAACCTGGGGAAGAGAGGTTTGTGATATGCCAAATTCGATCGACATAGAATCGACAAACCTGAGTTATCGTCTACACTTTGAGCCGCAGAAGCAATAATCCTAGTGCTATTTGCAGGACGGTTCTTCACATTATATCTTATCCCACTGGCGTAGTTCGTGAACAAATTTAACGATAGTCAGGCTGAAGCTGTTTCGAAGAAAAAACTGTTGAACTTGTCTTGTAATGAATTACAATTTGTATGGATTGTATAATTTTTACTTGTTATAATATTATAGCAGACTTTTTAAAATACCTTTAGTAGCTTCAGTTAGAAAGCCCTGTACATCATGCTGTTTTCAAATGAGGCGGAAAAAAGGTAGGAAAGCTGCTAAAAACATATCGTTTGGTATAGAAAAAAAACACTTTTAATATTACTGAAAAATGCTGTACTATATTCACTATGCATATAAAACAAAAAGTGAGAAATGTGTTTTATTGAATGTTAGTGTGGTTACAAAGTTATTAAAACTGATACAAACCTTCAAATTTCTGAAGATAAGAAGTCCAAAATAAAACTAACTGAGCACGCTTTAAGAAAAAGCTTAACAAAGCAAGTTTTGCTTTTAAAGATTGCGTTTTATAAGGACATGGGCAAAAAGTTCTGAAATTTAAGTGAAATCAGCAGGATGAGGTGCGATGGGTTGGAATATAAAAGAGACGAAGATATCTACGAGAGTTAGTGTTAAAGTAAATAGAGTTGTGAAGCAAGGTGAAATCCATGAGAGAGAGCAGTCGATGAATGAAGAGGAGTTTAAAGCGGTCTCTATAGGGAAGTGAAATAAAAGGGTCACCGCAGGGTAGTTATCGAAGAGCAAACCAAATGAAACTCCGTTGAAGACTCTTCATTCGAGTAAAATGAGTTCGTTGTAATACGGGCCGCATTTGGCTGGCATATTCGAGAAGGGACGGGAGAAAGGTAATGCAATGTTACCTGATAACATAGAGGTTGGAAAATTCGTTGCGAGCGACTTGACCTACAGCGAATGTTATGATATGAATGTAATGAATACAAATGATTGGAAGATGATATGACGAGAGATTTTCTCATGTAAGTCTCAAGAAAACACTAATAGAAGCAGTTAAATTTAGAGCTTGATTAATTGAAGATAGGTTCTAAGGTATTTACAGTAATCAAAAAAGAATTGATGAGAAAAAAACTGCCCATAATTAATTTCTCTTATTTCGTAAAATAGGTGCCTCGTGCTTTAAACTCACTTCCAAAGTGATCAGATCATAAACTGTTTAGATTGCATCGTTTCACTATAGTATTGCTTGGTGAATGGTGCTGATTGCATTTGTTTACTCTAAAATGCAGACAATCACATGCTGATTATTTTTGCGCCGGAAATGAAAGCTGACTAATCTACTTTTTACGTTGCAAGAAAGTGTCTCTAAATGCTTTTCCAAAGAAGCTATCTGCACCTGTAGCGATGTAAGGCTACATATTTTTACAAAAGACCGGCATTTAATATTAAGTACAGTGAACTAGTTGTTTTCTTAGTGCTTTGTTTCGACATCATAAGATAAGATACATTTTTGCTTTCGACTTTTAAGCTACAAAACAAACCAATCAAGTAACTTGTTTTTTTATTAGAAACAATTTATGGTCTATGTATAAATAAAGTGATAAAAGTTGGGAATTAATATAATTTATTATAATCGTACTGTATATTACCAGTGAATTTTAACAATGCACCCTACGTAGATTCGACACATAAAACCATACTGAGCAAAACTTAACAAATATTGTTCTTTCCTAAAATTATAGAATTGGAATAGATTTGCTCAAAACTTTTAACAAAGAGGATTTCCCATTTATTTAGTAATAGCATTACTATTATCCATTGTATATTTTTGATTTACGACAAATTGTACGTGAAAAGAAACAAATATAAATCCTAAACAAATGTGACATGTTATGAGCCTCGACAAATTATTTTTACAACATCCACCTGTCCGCTCCTGCAGCTGTTTATTTTTTAAATGGAAGTTTGACCGGTATAGATCGAAATTTCATTTTTGTTTTCTTATTTAAATTCACCAACTGTATGAGCGCGCGTTAAGTAAGACTAAGCAACTGTCCTTAAAGTCTTTTGAACGTTCAAGGCGGTCCTATTTTAAATACAGGTACTTTTTCATTACACTCGTTCTTTTCATAACAGTAATTCGACGTGGAATTTTATAATCAAGTTTCACAAGACAAA
Organism: Volucella inflata; assembly: GCA_928272305.1. NCBI lineage: Eukaryota > Metazoa > Arthropoda > Insecta > Diptera > Syrphidae > Volucella > Volucella inflata. Next base: position 26,607,955 of record OV743717.1, on the reverse strand, counting down.
ATTATTGTGTAGACTCTTTAAAACTCAAATGGACTGCCTTGAAAAGATGCCTTGTGACCATGCATTTTAAAGTGCTTTTGATTCATTCTAGTAGATAATTCGATATTTTTTTCTTAAGATTAAAAGCTACGAGTATCCGACAATTCTTCGTTAAAAAAAATGCAAAAACTTTTAATTTTGTTGATACTACGCGGTATTTGTATGAACGTAAATGAATAGTGAAACCTCTGTGCTGTCCATTTGGACAAAAATAGGTAACAATATGAAAATTTGAAAGAAAAGATCTCTTAATTGTTGCTTGATACGAAATTATACTTGCATACTTGCTAACATAAATAAATTCGGACTAACAAAATCATAACGTAACTTTTATTTGAAAGCTTTCTTCTTAATTTAAATAGTTATAGTTTCTTTTACAGCTCAAATTATTACGTGTTCCTTGTCAATCATCCGTCTGCTTCTGTTTTATTTTAAAAAAGTTTTATAAAAAAAAACTTAAAAGCGATCATTGAAAAAAGAAAAAGATATATATATTTTTTTATTTTGCATTTAGAGAGTATATATAAACCAAACTTATTATGTATTACCCCAAAAGTGTCTTATTGTACTGACAAAATAATTAAAATTATTAATTTATCATAATTACACATCTAGAAACATGGATAAATTAAACAAAAAAAATGTTGGAAAATTTGTTTTGCTTTTTAGATAAATATCAAATTAAAAAAAAATTATATATATTAAATAAAATTTTAAATATATATGTACGTTTTATAATTTTGTAAGTTATCTTGTACAAAAAGATATAAGTGGTAAACAAATTAACAAAGTGAAATTTTGGATGTGAATATTATGCGCTTTATTGTTGGCAAACTTATTTGTGAAATTCTTATAAAATCAAATTTGTTACCAAAATAATAGATAATGGCTTTTTTAAACGTAAGTTAAGAGTCTCACTTAAAATTGATTACAAAATAAATGTATGTTCTTAAATTAAGCAAAAATTTTGCAAAAGAAACGATCGTGACATACAATTCAGTACAGATATATAAAAAAAAAAAACTTAAGGACAATACAAAAATATAACCGCAAAAAATAGTATGTATATGCATATTTTTAAATTTTTTATAAATAATTTTTTAATTAGTTTTTGTACAAGCGAAAAATAAAACAAAAATAGTTTTTTATATAAATATAATGCAAAATTATACAATTAACGCCAAAGGAAAGTAGAATTTTGTAATTGTTTTATGCAATTTTTTTTTGACGAAACAATTTTAATTAAATAATTAGTTATTTAAAAACAAATTAAAGAAAAAAAGAATCAAACCAAGAACACATGATGGTTTCAGTGAATATCTAAGAGTTGTATATTTATTTCATTCAAGACAAGGAAACAACACATTCCTTCAATTTCTACAAGAGTACAATCAAATCCAATTGTTATTATTTTATTATTTTGTGAGGAAAACAAACAAGTTTTTTTTTATATAAATAATATACAGGGAAATTTAAGCAAAATTAACGACATTCAGCAAACATCACAATCAGCACAACATAGTGAAGACAACATCGAGAACTTTCACAGAATGCAGTAAGAAAATAAGAACATGACCACTCAAATAGATCTACTTTCTACATTTTAAATCAAAGATTTAGCAACCGAATTTTTTTTTGAAAAAAAAAAATCAACAAAATCAAAGCTTAATCATGTATGCAGCTGCTGGCGGTGCCTCTCTGGCATCGCGACAAGCGCGACAACGCCAACGTCAACAAAACAAGACTAAACAATTGCAAGCAAAATTACATCCAGCTTCAAAGGGTCTGGCTATTGATACAACAGCCGGAACACCAACAAGAAGCCAACAACAGTCTAGACAATTTCATCAGTTGCCATCTTCTTACCTGCGTACACCGCAGGCGCATGCGCGAAAACTTAGTGCTAGCTATACTGCACAAAGCAAACTCCTACTGCCAATTGATGAAGGTGACGGACAATCGGTGCAATTACATCATGCTCATCACCATCATGATTTCCATGGACGGACTTCAACACCTAAATTAGTACATCGACATTCTGGTAGTGGGGGTGCCACATTTCATCATTCTCATCTTACCAAATCAGCTACCGCAACTCTTCCGTTGGTTTCCCAAATGGATGCCACTCCACCGACAACGCCATTAATAGCGGCCTGTGCTGCAAAACTCTCAACAGATGACACATCACCCGCAGGAGGACGTATTCAAATACAGGTCCCTAAAGATGGTATTATAGTTACACCAGCCACGCCTAAGGCGTCACCCGGTCATGTTGTTCGTGAACCAACAGATGAAGAAAATATTATTCCGCCAGTGGGTCAGTTGGAACGAAAATGCAGTGTTTATCGTATGCGTCGTAATGATGCGTTCGATCCTGATTTTGGTGACAATATCAATGTAACACACCAATTCGAGCCATGCACTGATGAGACAAGTCTTATATTCAAAGGTCTTCCAAACGGCGTTAGCGCTGGCCACAAATGGCAGCCGTGTGCGTATTGCGAAGAGGGCATATGTGTATGTGAACACGTTGAGGTAATGCAAATGTTTCTATTTTGCTATTTCAGGAAACAAAAATTATTTATATTTTAATAAAATTACTGTATCTAATGTTTAGAGCTATTCGTAATTTTATTTTCAATTTTAAATACGCATGTTTTTGGCTTTTCGTGGTAACTTTAATGTGCTGGCATGTGAAGTTGTTTCGATGTTCTTGTTCGTCAAAGTACTCGTATTTCGGTAGGGGTTTTGATCGCATCATCTCAAGATTAATTTAAAATTAAAAATTTCAACACGAGTATCATTACAGCGAAATGTAAATAATAATTTAAATATACGAGTATAGGTGTGTTGGTTAATTTTACCAGCGAATATTGCTGGGCCAATGAATCTACGTATTTATTTGAATTTGAAAGTATTTTTGCTTTCAAATAAATCGAATTCGGCTTTCAGCTAAAGATTTGTGAGTTTTTGATTTACTTTTTTAAATATTTATGTACACGACATTATACTGACCTATATATAAATCCTATAACAAGGAATATATGTAGGTACATTCTTGTATATGCAAGAGTTCCTCTGGTTATTATTATTTAATAGTGCTATCGAATATTACCAAATTGCACAATAAAAGCGAACAAGCGATTTCACTCTCGATATGTACTGTACGAAATATAACCGATATATGTGAGTATATATATGTATGTGCGAAATTAGGCAAATTAACTTTTTTTTCACACGACCTTTGTTTTTATATGACTCCCTGGCTTAGATATCTTTATATTCAGATGTGTCGTACAAATAAAATACTATTGTAGTTATCATATATGAGGACTAAGTCTACCTGTATTGCAAGGCTTTCTTCATTGGCTCCATTTGCAATGGGATAATAATAATACCTAACATTTCGAAGCCATTACAATGCTATCGATTGCCGGAAAGCACTTTCATGCGCTGGTGTAACGTATACACCCTGTCGGCAGTTATTTCACCTGGGCGCTGCCAAAAATAAACATTTTACCTGTTTTTTTTTTATCAACTTATCTTAGACTATACCATGTGGGTGTACGACAACAAAAACGGAGAAGTCATTTGTCGCTGTCGCTTTCGCTCGCTGTATGCTGTATGTACGGGTATGGCGTTCTTTCCTGCTCCCTTTGCAGAACAAAACTTCATTCAGATGAAATTTATTATATTTTTAATGACCCCTTTATTCACTGGGATCAAGATAAGGAAATGTTTAATTATAGAATGTTTTATGCATTAATGTAATGATTTTTAACCAAAATGAAATGATATCAAGATACATTCCGAAGCGATTTGTAAAGAAATAGTTTGGACTATTCCATCCATCATTAGATTGGATGATCTATTAAGACTATAACACCTTGTAGTACTACCAAATGAATTTAATTTAAATAATTCTTTTGTATTATAGAGAGAAAGCTAAATTCGACGGATCAAATGACTAAGTTCCTATTATACATAGTTCATATCCAATCTATTTAAAATGTATGCATGCATACATCACTTTTTATCTCCTATATCAACGCTCTTAATAGTTGTTAGATAGTATAAAGAATTATGACAGAAAAAATCAACATTCCAATACAGCCACTACCGCCATTCTTTATTGTCAATGTGTCGTTTAACAAGTGCTCCTGATGCAGTCAATATTCAATCACAACGGACGATTTTGTTCCATGATACATTGAAGTGCTTAGCTTTGATTGGCAATTAATTGACACATATGGCATACGGAATCCCTGCAGTGCTTTTCAATTGTACTCCTGCAATGTAACAATTGTTGGGATTCTGTTTGTTGTTCGATTTGCCATTCTGATTGATTGACAAAAAATTCGAAAACATATTGAATCGAGTGGATCTCGTGTATGCATATGCACATACTATGACATACATATTGTAAGCACATCGATTTTCCACAGCATACGGCAGAACGATATTAGTGTGTGGCTGCTGTGCAGTATGCACGCTTGAAGATCAAATAAAATAAAGGATGTCCCCTTTTCACAATGGTGTTGATGATATTTTCAGCTTAAGCCTTAGTGTCAATCTTCATTAATTCGATTGAAAAGGACAGTGGAAAGCAGAAAAATGACAAAGATTACATGAGGGGTTTTAAGAAATCTATAAAAGGATCTCAATTGTGGCGGAAATATGAGCATTTCGCTGCATGTGGCTCCTAAAAGCACTCATAATGTTATAAGCATTTTTGTTGGCTAAGTTCTTTTAATTTCAATATAATAAAACTTATGTTATACAATTTATTTAAAACTAAAATCTCAATGTTTTCTGTATCTTGGTTATTTAAGATTGTGCAATAAAAAGATTTATTTCTTCTTCTTCTTTGGAAAACTGCTGAGAACGTTCAATTACATATTTCTCAAACGCATCTGTATTGCTATTGCACCGCATATGGAGCCGCTCTACTTTGAATCACCTCGCAACCGAAACCAAGAGTTTTCTTTCGGACCAGATTTTCCGAAGACCTTCGTTAAACAAGGCAAAGCCATTGTACTAGCTTCGCCTGAAGATTGTCCAATATCGGATTCTTAATAGAAGCAATGTGAAACGGTACAAATGCATGTCGTCGAGTAATTTTTAAAAAGTTAGCTTATTCGCCGTACCTGAAGTTTTTGACGGTACCTTCAGTTCTTTCTTCTCCTTATTCTTGTTACGTTTGTAGTCCAATTGAGAAGGCAGTTTATCAGTCTCGCTTTGTTCTCTGCTCTTGGTAAAAGAATTGCATGCGTTCTTTACCCCTATATTCGTCTTATCGTTCCACTACCACCTTTTTTATTTATATGGAGCCGACCTCTTCAAATATTGTACTTCTATTACGATCGGTAGAGTCATTTGGGGTAAGAGTGCGCATTTTGGACTTTAAGCTGAAAGTTAAGTTACAACAGACCCAAACAAACAGGGCTTATTATTTAGAAGCCCTTCATTAAGGAAATAAAGTTATACTGAAAAATATTATATTTTTTTCGATATTTCATAAGTTTTTATCAAAAAATCGAACCAAGTCAAGTTGAGAACAATTACCCCGAACTGCGGGTAAGAGTGCGCAGAGTGTGGGTAACAATGCACAACAGTTATTAGTTTATAATTATAATAGCCGGAAGCTGTATATATAAATAAATTTGATTTCTTTGCAAACAACTACAAATGGAAAAGAATCTTTAAAAAGCCAAATCTTAAGCTTTGTTAAAATAAATGAAGCAACTAATTTTGCATAAAAAAATTTAAGTCGGTATAAGAAAAAATCAAAAACAAAAGTTTAAGTTCATCTCTTTTAATTTTTGATTATTATTCATAATTTTTTTAATATAATAATAATTTTTTTTACAACGTAAAAATAAAGTATAAAATCAATTGAAAAAAAAACCAAAAAAAAAAAACATAGAAGGTAACAAAAAAGAATTCAACTCTTAAATATCTATTGAATGAAATCAGCCTTCAAATTCATAAAATGACATAGATATGTAGCTATGCTTCTGGGTTATCAATTTTGGTTTTCCTTTGGTAGATACGGGGCATTTTTCTGGGTCAATGAAAATAGATAGATAGACTAGCTACGAGCTACCACCTACGACTATGATTTTTTTGTTCGATGTTCCATATCTTGCGACAGAATGTAATAGTTAAAAAATTGCTACCACCTTTAAAATAATTTATCAGCATAGACAAAGTTGTTAAATGTAAGAATGCGCCATGCATGGGTAAGAGTGCGCAGTAAAGCGCTGATTTGCTCATTTGACGATTTATGTTATTTCACTCACAGACGTCGAAAATGGTATTGCAAAATCTTACCCACTGCGCACTCCTACGGACTCTATGAAAGTTCTTTAGTAAGGTGATAGTTTTCGGTTGGTCAAGATCACTTTAGATTTATTTATTCATCGTTTCGCTTTATTCCAGCACAGATGGTAATCTATCTGAGTTAGCTAATAATGTAAATATGCAGCTCTTGCTGAATTAATTGCATGTAAAAGTAAGATTTGTATGAGTTTCTAAAATCTTTTCTTTTTGAAATGGCAGTTTTCATGTTTGCAGTTCGATTACCTGAAAATTCCGTATAAATCTGAGCATTTCCTCCCTCCTTATTCCATTTAATAGCTCATCAAAATCTTGCCAAAATATATTATAGTTTTTGTTGATTGCTCAGGTACTAATTATTTTTACCGTGTCGTCAATTCAATATTTTTGATAGACTTAGGATTTTATGTTGGAGCTCATTTACTAACTCCGTTCTTACTTTCAGTAATAATACTATATTGGAACGCAAATTATATTGAATTTATGTTGCCATATAGTTTGAAATTTTTGCGATACGTAATGTTTTTCCAGGGAAGCATGATATTGTTTCCCTCGGAAACTGTTGAACTCTGACATGGATATTCTTATCCCCGCCGGGATCTATTCTATACTGTGCAGAAGAAGTGAATTAAGTATTAAAATATGCTTATTTCCATGATGTCAAACTTAAGTAATATCATCTTTTTTCTCCATTGGTTATCCTGAGTTTTTGTATACTTTACTTTCCTTTTGCCCGAACGGTTGTCTCCATACGTACAACCAGCATGTTCTAGCATGGTTGCCTCCTAAGATTTAAATGGATCTCCAGGTACCTTAATATGATTTGTTCTCATTACGGCCGTTTAACGACATGAGGGGAATGAACTAGGGCTAACACAGTTCAATCAATAAATCAATTATAGAGTTTTTCCTAGCAAAACATTGTAATCGAAAAAAAACGAAAAAAACAATACTTCTTTGTGTAGATAAATACTATAGAATAAATAAGTTCGCATTATTTTTTACTTATTTGTACTAAAAAGTCGGCATATTTGTCTGAGTTTTGTGGACTTTCATTATATCACATATTTAGCAATCTACAGGCTAACAGTTTTGACTTAAAAAATATCCTAAGCTCTTATTAACACATACATTATAGTAACATTTTACAGATTTATAATATCTGACCGTCCAAGGCATCTGACCGATAGCATCTTGAAATCTTTTATGTTTTAACTTAACACAAAGGCATTATCTTTGGATCACACTAGAAATGAGTTGCGTTCTGTGATAGGAGGAAACCATCTTTACTATTTACTTTAAAATTTACAATTTAGTTTTTATATTATTTACTCTCATTTTCTCGTATTACAGTAACTATTTTATTTCCAAATATGTTACATTTTAAGTTGACTGTGAGCAACCGGAACATTTTTGTTGGAGACAGATTTAACGAAGTAGTTTAGTAGTTTAGTTCGATTCGACTACTTCTTCTTGTTTTGCTCAAAAAACCTCCCTTATTTAAGAAAACACAATGAATGAATTCAATAATCAAAGTATTTGCTATAGTTGGCTATGACTTTCATCTTTTTTGTAATTAAGGATTCCACGCTAATGTCACTGATCATCTTCTTCGTAAAGATAAAAGTGCTGTTCTGAAAAATCATGCTGCGTCGATCGAAACAGGAAATAATGAGAAGGGACCAAGTCTGGTGAATATGCTGGGTGTTTGCCAAACAGTTTTTATCAGTTAACTTTATCAGTCGTCGACACTAGCGATCCAGTACAGTACGGTAATAATTTCACCAGGATTTAGCAGTTCACAGTACACCAGTCGCTTCTGGTCCCATGACCTACCCGTGGTTTTTTGCGCTCAGGATTATCGAACTAGATCCTCTCTTCATCGCCAATAACAATTTGATGCAGAAAACTTTTTCTTGTGTGTAGATTTTGTAAAATTTTTGAAATGGTTTTTCATATTTGGATATCCCTTTCTTTTCATTTATATAGTGCTCACTGGTTGAAATCATAGACGAAAACGACAAATACTCAGATATACTACACTACTATACTACACAAATACATATCGTTCGACCAAGCGAAAAATTTAAAAAAAGTCGAACTACTATAGAACACACTGTACCACCTAGAACATTTTGGTCCATCAATCAAAATCGTTCAACCGTATGACAGATTTGTGGTACAATGTGAACGCCGCTTATAACAAACTTGATTTTATTGACAGAAGTTTACCCTTCAAAAGACCATAGGTCTCTTCCCGCGAGATTCTTGTAACAATTTTTAAAAGAAAAGTAGGGATGAATTTTCTCCTTAACCCAAAATGTGTTTAAAACGTCGATAGTAAGAAATGAAAACAGACAAAAAAAAATTGCAAAGCAGAAGGAATTATTTTTAGATTGGTTATAATTATTTATTGATATTTATTGATGACATATACATATAATGAGTTTTGTTGTACTAGGCGAACAGTTTACTTCAATTTCAAACTCTTTTTTTTTGTCCATGTCCAAGTCCTTTTTTGGACCCATTTTCATAAAATGATCGCAATTCATACAAATAAAAATGTTTTACAGTTCTTTTAACATTTGATTGATTTGATTATACAATTTCTGCTCATAAAAAAATCTTCGTGCCGGAGGTTATATGGATTTGTAAGGTGGGGAAATGAATTACTCTCTCAAATGCACAAATTTTTTCGAACTTGTAGTCCTAGAACAAACCTCATATATATACGTTCCTGTAGCCAGATAAAGAAAGGGAAGTTATATTGATATTGGATCCAGCTGAAGGTCTCATATATTATAGTAAGAATTGTTGTTCCTGTGCTCGGGGAAACGGGGAAGTGAAGTAGATTTGGTTATTACTCTAAAAATTAAGACTGGGTGTTACATTGTCAGTGAGCATTCATACAACGCTCCCGTTCACACAGCGCGAGTTTCCTGCTGTGCGAGATTGGGGTTTCGAAGAAATCCAACACCCACCCTTTAGTCCGGACCTTGCCCCTAGTGATTATTTCATGTTCCTTGATTTGAAAAAATATCTTCGTGGAAAGCGATTTTCTGATGATGAAGAGCTCAAGGAGGCAATAAATAGATATTTTGCAGAGAAAGAGGAAACATATTTTTTTGAGGGTATTAAAAAGCTAATTTCAAGATGTAATAAATGCATTGATGTAAAAGGAGATAATATTGAAAAATAAAAATAATTTTAATTAAATTCGCATTTTCCTTTATATCGATACCGAGAATATTTTGAAAGCCCCTCGTATAAGTTTTCTGAGTATTATGAGATATGTCTAGTACCTTGCTATGGTCGTATGAGTTTGGTGTCTAACTGCCGGACCCTCAAACCCTAATAAGACTACATACAAAATTATATTTGAAATATATATCAATAATAAAAATGTGAAGGAACACATTAAGTGGATCGGTCTAGCTTGTCACGCCTACGTTGGTTGTTCTGCCTCGCATATTCTTCGTTTATGTTGTATTCTCTAGTAAGTGCAGGCTACCACATAAGGAAGCAATATATAAGGATAATCTTAGATTGTTGTTAACATCTGTAGGACTATTCTTTGAAGAGCAGCTCATAACTGAAATAACAAGCTTTCCAGATGCTGACGCTCCATATACGACGTTCCACTGAGTCATTCAAATCGTATAATTATCTGCATATGAATATTTTTGAATTGTCAACAACTTCAATGCATGGCCGGTGTCAGCTTTTTAAGTTGAAGGCTGAATTCGTGATGCGAAAATTTAGACTAATTTGGAGTGTCCATCTAGTTTAGTTTATCAATTGGCAAATCTACTGGATATGTCTGAACCATTAAGGTTTTACCGATTTCTCTCGATTTGGCATAATCAAAATATGTGTTATTTAGTATGTTACTATAGAAAATTTTACATCGGAGGGAGTATCGATACATTTGTGTCGTATGAGTATTTAAAGCGGCTGGCTAATCGCAAATTGCTCGTATAAATGGTGCTATACACTGAAGAGCACAGGTGGCTTCTTTTTGTTGTTGTAATGAAACTAGGAAAACTATTATTTACTTTATCGTAAATGGATTCAATTATTTACGAAAAAACTATCGCAATTCTACTCATGCATATCATAAATGTGAACTATAATTAAATGGATATAAGAACAAATTGAAAAACACTGTCCTATAATATTATGAAAACTCATCTACAATATTTTGCCAACAATGGCTCGATATCATTTTATTGCTAGAACTCGTAAAATTATATAATTGCATATAAACCTTCATGGTAGGAACAAGAATTGCATTATTTAAACATTCTATCACAAACCAGATGTTCCTTACACCAATCCTATTGTCTATCAGTTTCAATCGATTTGCTTAGTTTTTCATCAAACAATACAACTTCCGCAAGACTTAGTTCATTTTTGAAAGTTGCACACACGATTATTTCACTTTTCATAGAGTTTGTGTACTATTGAACATATGTATATGTGTATATCTCGCAGTTAATTTTATAATACATTTCTGCTGAGCACACCCTGCCACAGGTTTTTCATATACACGTTATACTTTTCAATAATTAATTAAGAACGAAAATGAATATAAAATTTTATGTCACCACAAATGCACCAACCGCCTGAATGTAAAAGTTATTTATTTCCACCGGATAAAAATTACAAGCACAAAGTGTGTGCATTAAATCGTACGTGAAACTTCATAAATATCACCAAAGCAGGACCCTTGTCACTTACACCAAAACTTACAAAGTATTAAATTGCTTATATATTTGAGCAATATATGTAACTATTATTAAGTAAACTTTAGGCAGTACTTTCAGGGCGTATGGTATTCATTTCAATTTAGTACATTTTATTTCTGTTATATGCAAATTTCATTTTGTTATTATGAATTGCTTTGGGCCTTTGTTAGTAGGACTCCAACATCTAACCTCTAACTTTTGCATTTGTTATGAAATCACTGTAGGGTCGCATTGCAAGCACAAGTACCTATAGTTTTGAATTCGAATCCAGAGCAATACTACACGATGTGAATATTAAGTATGTATGATATCCATGCGAAGTTTCCATCCCTTGAGTGAATTTTTGCTTGGTGAATTATTGATAACCGCTTTGCATATGAAAAGCACATGAGAGCAAACACATTATGTTCATATATGCATTCATTATGCAAATCAGAAAAAAAAAACAAAAACAAGAAAACAAAACCAAAAAAAGTTTCAGAAAAGCAAAAATGGAGGTTTTCGGATTCCTAACGCAAGTGTGACAGTCAGAAATGGAAAAGAATCCACCCAGCAATTCAATTTGATACAACAATGGGTTACCCATACGCAGGTTTGATATCAGTTTTATTGTTGTATTTTTTTTGCAGATTACCGCTGTAAACATGTCAATGTCGAACCCATACTCCCCTCTTTTATGTGTATTTTTTTAGTCCATGAAACATTAATAGTATAGAGAAAGTTAATAAATTTAAAAAAGAAAAAAAAAACATTAAACAGTCAAGTGCTTTTAAAATAATTATTCGTGATCAACAAATTATATAACCAAAAACGAAAACGTATATAAATATTTTTCAAAATAATCTAAAAAAAAACTGAAAATAACTATATACAATACTTTCTTTGAGTTACATATTATGCTATATATTTTACTTCGGATTAATAGTCACGTTCTACCGTTGCAATCGCATATATTGTTAACGTGAAATTGTAAATTCATTTGATCTGTTGATTTAAAAAAAAACTATAAATGTGTTTGTGTTATCGTTGTAAAATTAAATCAAAAATGAAAGAGCTAATTTCGCGCATAGTAAATTATCATAAAATCGATTCAAGTTAATATTGAATATAAAAAGATAAAAAAATGAAATAAATAAATGAAAACATTTAAAACAAGAATAAAAAAAAAAAAAACAATAACGTTTTTAAAAAATATAGTCAATTAAAGCAAAGTTGTACTTTTATATGAATCGTTTATCGTGTTCGGACATTTTAACACTTAAACGGAGGCGTCGCAGACGCAAAAGGACGACGAAGACACGAAAGGGACGCAGAAGACGCAGAAGACACTACAACCAACATGCAGGCGGCTTTGATGCTAAGATCGAAATCTCGGGTGGCGAGAAGAAGAAAGCTACGAAAATTAGGTGGAAGACTTGAGTTGCCTAGTAATGTAGCAACTAAAGAAATAGCTCCATTTCCTCGTTATCCACCTGAGTCATGGGTAATAACCTAAAATTCAATTAACCTTTTTTAACTCATAAAAATAAAACAAAAATAAGAAATCAAAACTTCCTTACAAACAAAAATTCTCAAAACAAACAAAAAAATATCATATACTCGTATATAAAGAAAAAAGATGAACAAACGAACAATATACCTACAACGTCTATGTCAAAAAATAGAAACTTTACTTAACTCAAAACAGAACACGGATACCAACTTATTAAAACAAAACTTTTATTGCTTGACCCTAAAACTATGTTCTTCTTCTATAACTTTTTCAATTTAATATCGTCGGATATCTCATTTCTGGTTTCATTCTTTTCTATCACCTTCTGAAAACTCTTTATATAAATTCAACGTTTGCTATGTCCCATGAGGAACATGTCTACTACCAGAATGCTCTCATGCAAATTTGTATTTCTTCCCTTTTTTTCACTACTGGAGATCTATTTACCATTTAAGTTTTTAGTTCTTGAAACAGGTTCGATTGGCTACAGGGAAGAAGTCATCACTTTAAACAAAAAAAAAAAACAAACAGTCACAATAAATAAATATTTTCTTAGCCCGTTGGGAAGTCACATCATTAGAATAAAAAAAAAATGATGTATGAGTAGATTTTCACATGTCCAAGGATATTAGATACTATTACATAGAAAATATTACAAGCAAATTCGTGATGCTTTTATTATTATTTTCTGCTTTAAAAAAAATAATATAGAATTGAGAAAAAATAATGCCTATGATTTCTTTATAATACAAAATTTTTAAAACATTAATATTTCTACGTAGTACTTAAATGCTTTTTCGCTTTAGGGAGTAAAGTAGGCATTGCAGTATTTTTAGTAGCACTATTATAGTGATTCTATACTATATACTCACCTAAGTATACGCAAAAAAAAAAAACATCATTATAGTATGATGTTTATGCACATTGTTGTACATTTGCTTTGACATAACTTTTATAGGTATTTCGGGGCTTTGGTCACCAGTAATGATCTATTTGAAAAATACACTTTCAGTAAAAAAATTGCACAAATTAAAAATTGCTACACTTTCAAATGGGGATATCTAAAAAAAAACATATATGTATATAGGTACATAATTTAAACTAAACAGAGTGTTATAATTAAATATTTTTAATGATGTGTTTATTGTAAAAAAAGACTTCTTTTGTTTTCTTCTTCTTTTTCGACAATTAAATTGAAAAGTAAAGGCGATTTTTCAACAAGCGACTTTAACGTACTCGTATAGCAATATTAAATCTGATAATTATTGACATTTTTCAAACTTTCATGTTTACATGTGCCCGTATCTAAAAATAACAGAAACTATGAATTAAAGAACATAAATATATATATTTATTTTGTTTTTGTTTTTTTAAACAAAAATCAAATCCAAGTCAGTACTGCCATCCGAAGCACCCCTGACCGCCTATATAGTTGAAGGTCTATTAAAAAAATGCGTAAAGGCGTATTTCAACCTGAGAATCACTTAAATAAACAAATGAAATAGTCATACCGTCTAGATAGACCGGAATGTTACAAAATAAAATATTTAAAGTTATATAACTCAAAACCATAATGTGAAAATGAAGATATGCACATTTCTACGGCAGAGTATAAATAGTTTTTAAAAGCAAATTACAACTTCAATCAGAGTATATGACTCGATATGGTCTTTAAATTTTTTTGTATTCAAATTTAGACCGTGTTAAAGTATTACACTATTTCGTTAATTTTTTTGTTTTTGATACCCAACACTTTTAAAAACTTGTACGTGTATACATGTTGTATTTTCTTCTAAAATAGTTCTGAATGAGCACAATAATTTAAATATTTTCTCATATTCAATTGTTCAATAAACTGACAAAAATTAAATATTTTCTTCCTAATTCATTGTGGATCCAACGATCAAAATCATTTGAACGACCTTTCCGATTTCTTCTTTCATTTTAAAAATATTATTATTATTATTATTGTTATTATTATAATTTTTTGAAAATTGGTAGGTAAAAATGGTTATTTTGAATGTTCCCATATTGTCAGGTAATGTCTAATTAATGGTTTAGAATTAATTGATGTTTAGGAAAATTTATAAACCGTCAATTAGCCTCTTACCAATTGACTCTCATAGCCACTTCTTCTTCAATCACGCTGTAAATGCACCACTGACCGCTCGCTTGGATCGGCCGTTGCTGTCAATGTCGTCTGCGTTACGATAAAAATACTATATAGAAAAGAAAAAAGAATAAAATATAAATAATATAAATGAGTAAACAAAAAAAAAATTACAATTTACAAAAAGAAGGTATAAAAAATGTCAATTTAGTCGAGTTCATCGGCAAAATATATATTTTTTATTGTATTTTGTTGAATAAAATATTGTGTAAGTGTTTAAGTGTCCCATCAAAAGTGATGACTTCTTGTTTGAACATTGTCCCCATTTAGTTTTCCTCTTTATATTGTTTTTCTTTTTGTGCGTTTCTCTCCATTATTATCCCTTTCGTTTCAAAATAACACATCAAATTGTCATACAATCATCGAATTTGTTCCAAGATCGACTTTTTCAATTTCAGTTAAGTTGTTTTTAGAGGTCCCCTGTAAAAATTTAATTCCGTTGCCCCCTTCTATTAGCCTAAACCCTTGCAAACTAAAGTTCACATTAAACTGATTTTTTTTTTTTGTAGACAATTAGAACCCTTCTTCTTCAAATTCCAGATTCTACAATTTTACTTCTTTAGAAATTTCTGCTCTCCTCTGCACTATACCAAAGTAACTCTATAGAAAAGAATTTGATTTTAACCTATTTATGGATGGTATACATAAATATTATTATTTTATTTAAATTTTTTTTAATACCGACAACTAAGCATCTACATATAAACTACCTAAAAGCAAAGAAAATTACAATTCTTTTCGAGTACTAGAAAATATGAGTCCCATTTGTTCTTGCTGAATGATTTTAGATTGTTGTTGTGTTGATTTGTTTCCGACAGTCAGTTTGCTAGTGAAATGTTTAACATGTATAAGAAACCTAAGGATATACGAGTAAACTATCAAGAAAATTATAATTTTGCGTAAGTGCTGTATTTTTCTGTAATTGTTTTTTTTTTTTTTAATAGAAAAACGCAATGTAGATGTATTTTGTCTTTTGTGCAATAAATAGATATGCTTCTATTTTTGCAAACCACACCTTATCGGTAGAAAAAGTAGATGTTTTATATTCTGAAATCATTACGTGCTTCTTAACTTTCGCAATTTTCATTTAAACTTATAAACATAATAATACAATCATTTCTCTATTGCCAAACTTGCTGTCGGTTTTCGAATCTCAAGTAGTATTCTCTCTTAAATTAAAAAAAAAAAAAAATAACAATAAAAAAATTTACTCTACGGTATCAAGTTTTCCCAAAAATTAAGTTAAGCTTACTTGCCTCTCCTTATTCCCGTTTTCGATCTAGGAGCTCAACTTGATTCAAAATGTTGAAAATGTTTCCACAGTACAATTTAAAAGATATAAATATTTGATTTTGTTTACTATCAAATAAAAAATATATCAAAATTTAAAAAAAAAAAAAATACAATTTGTGGAGCATTCACAAGTTGAAGCAAGTAAAAGAAGAGAGTTGTAAGTACTGGAATGCAAGTTCACATTTTGAGGTAAATTAATTAAAATATGTTAACTTAAACAAACTATATTTCAGCGCAAGGGTAAGTCTAAATGGATTACATTTTAACTGAAAAATAAAAATAAAAAGAAATTCTAGTTTGATCAATTGTAGATTAGAACAAGTTCGAAGTAGGTTCTAGCAGAGTAAATTCAAACTGCAAATAAAGTGTTACAAAACTCAATAAATGGCTTTAATATTTTGTAGCATATTTAAATATGATAGTTACAATGACAGTGTAAATATTTTCTATTGGTTCTCAAACAAAGCATCTTATAACAGCTACGATTAAACAAAATTATTTATACCTTTTCATAAATAGCATGTAAATTAATTATAATTTTTTATGCTATAAGGGGTCATTTCGAAAAGTACTCGTTTTCGTTTTATAACTCATATGAGAACCAACAGTGGGAATGGTTTCTTTATGTTTTCTAAATTGATATGGACTTTTAATATTTCTTAATTTTTGAAGTTTACAATAATTATATTGAAATTATTCCTAAATTATCTGGGCATGTATATATAGTTTTTTATTTAATTTCTTCTTAGCTGAATTAAAATGCGTTTCGGATAATTTCCCTTTTTTAACAGTATTCGTCAAAACAGTAAACAAAAAGATTTATTTCAGGGTGAATCCAGTAACTGCCCATTTTAGGAATAAAAACAGTTTATCAAAATTATTTTCTTTTACTTTTTTTTAGCGTAGACTCCTTTTATGAGGATACACTTTTAATAACGTTCCTGTCACTTTTGTTAACAATTTAAAAAATATGATTTGTAAAACTCTTCAAAAATGGCTTCGATCTTGCCTATAACATCCTCATTCGGTCTGAATTTTTTTCCCTGCTTTTGTTCCAGAGAAACTAAACAAATAAGCATAGTGAGGTATGACAAATATGGTAGATGTGCTAGCAATTTCACTGCAATTGCGCTGTGGCTATTCCGGATGAGCAAGCAATTACGTTTTCATTATCCGGCTTTTCTTTACCGAACCGGATCTTTCTTTTGTCCATTTCTTATTAAATCAGCTTAATAATTCACAAAAGTACTGTTTTGTGATTGTTCTTCCTTTCTTCAAAAAGTTTATGAACACCCTTCGAATACCTTCGATTGTTTCAGACGCTGGGAACATTTTCGCGTTTTTCGCAGCTGATACGCCTGAGCGCTTGGTTCTGCATAGTTGTTGACACTGATTACACGACGCAATAGCTCCTACCGATTTCACTTGATAACTTCTTACCACATTTTTGCTGTTGACAGAGTTGTCACTTGTTGGCTACTGCGAGCAATTACGGGTCCACCGGGCTGACAACTTTCTCATGTTTAACATAAAATAATGACCGCCGGCGATCAGCAAGAATCATATCATGAAGCTTTTTAAAGACTAACTAACCCGTTTATCAATTTGGTATTTTTTGTGGGGTTTTTTTTCCTTACAAACGCCACCTGTATTTAAAAACAGATATTTATTGATCCACTCTCGAAAATTATTGTATTAGTATTGTAAAAAGCCATGATGAGTTACCTCGGAATATATCGAATCGGCCGTGGCGTGATAAAGAAAGTTTGTAATCCGACAAAGCAAATTCAAACATCAATTGGGAATCTTTTCTTGAGAGTTTAGCTAGCACTATAAATTTCTATTTTTTTATTAGAATTTGTAATTGCATCTTTAAACACTTTTTACTTAACAAAATGTCTCAGTCTCTTTTACAGTATCAATAACTAGATACGTGTCTCCATGACTATCTTTTAAATAATAGATAATCTCTTAAATGTTAGAGCATATGTAAGTATGGTTTTCTTCCTGTAAAGCAAACAAAATTTTTATCAGCCATTCAAATATATAATATATAACCAATAAATTTTTACAAATGTTTGTACACAGTCTTATTTAAAAAGCATAACGTTTTTGTTGAAATTGTTACATTTAACGTGTTGAGCAAAAAACGTAACAAACCGATAACTGGCATGCGAATATATGTGTAGGTGGGAAATCCTGCCTCTCAAAACTGCTTAAATAGATCACGTGTGTTTTTATAAGCCCGAAGGCTTTTACTAAGTACATAATCGTGCTAAGAGAACGCGAAATCAGTATATACAATAGTATGTTCCTTCTTTGAAGAACAGGATGGCACTGCAAAGTATTTTCTTTGCTTCTCTTGCCTATTAATTATATTATAAAGATAGTTTTTTTTAGCATGTATACAATTTTTATCTAATCAATAACGACAAAAATTGAGATTAAATTAAATTTAATGTTCAATGTTGTTAACAACTTATTATAATATAGTATGTTTTGAAAACGACTTTAAATTAATGGCTTCGTCGGCAGTTTTTCACAAAGGGAATCTTGTAGGTGAAATTTGGCCACTTTTTTGAAAACTTGAAGCTCTACCGCATCACATATTGGTCTCTACGACCTGATTAATTTATGATTTAAGAACATTTTGTTGTACCTACACACAGCTACATAAAAAATTATCGCAATGATGTCAAAATTCAAGATCTCATTGAACAATTCTCTAGTCCATATAACATAGGCCTGAGTAAGTAAATGGTTTCATAGGAAATACGTCATACTACTAAAACCACATGTCGCCCAAATAATCCACAGTCCATATTTAAGAAAAAAAAATTAACAAATTATTATACCATTGACTGTAATGGGAGTCCTGACCCGCCGAATTAAGATTAATTAATTGGCAAATCCGTCAACTCCGGATTACTCATTAGCTATAAGTAGTTGGTAATAATACACAAACATTGTCTATAATGACAGCACAATCTGAGTGTTATCTCTATTCGAAAATATATAGGTAGAAACTAACATCCTTTACATATGAATGTGGTTTTCGATCCTCGTCACACCACTCTGTGGTGAGTACTTGAATGTACAATGTACACTATATAATACTTCAGAAAGGCATGTTTGGCTTTTAACATTTCGTTGGTGCACAAAGCCGTTAATATATTGCCTCAGATCTTTGTCGACAACTTACAATCATAGTCTGCAATTATTGTCGCTAAATTCTTTTCAAAAGCAGGTTAAGTTAATTTACAAAAAAAAAAACTCTGCGGCGCTGGCAGCCCGGTATGGGCCATGGCCTAGCTTCTTGACACTCATTTGTGTTGCTCATGTTGTCATTTTAGTCACATCTGAGCGGGGCCTACGGTTTATCGCCGAGTCCGAACGGCACTCCTTAGAAGCTTTTTCGTAGGCAATTTTACTTTCGGGAGTTTGCCATTGCCCGCCGAAAGGGTGATGGCGATTCGGCGACTCTCTGCGTGATAGTCCAATGAGCTAACTATCGCGCCATCGCTATCGACGTTCA
The DNA here is from genome assembly GCA_928272305.1 of Volucella inflata. Taxonomy (NCBI): domain Eukaryota; kingdom Metazoa; phylum Arthropoda; class Insecta; order Diptera; family Syrphidae; genus Volucella; species Volucella inflata. The sequence continues at coordinate 26,588,339 of OV743717.1, read as the reverse complement.
TTTATTTTCCTAAAAACTTTGGTCGTCTACTTTAAAAGTTTCAAGACATTTTCAATCGGATTGGCATCTGGAGATTGGGATGACAACATTAAAGACTACGAAAATTCGGGCTGTTATCATCTTGTAAAGAGTAATCCTGGTTTTCATGTCGGAATAGAAATTGAGTTGATGCCGACAATCCCTGTTATAACAGTTCTTTGGGTATCGAAATTCTCTAAGAAAATCATCAAATATTGAATCCGGGCGCACAGAATCAGTCTGGCCATGCTAGGAGGAATTGTTATTAAAGAATTAAGCTTTGATCCAGCCCAAATCCTTTTAATTATCAAGCTATTCACTTGGTTGGCGATGGCGCGATAGTTAGCTCATTAGCAGAGAGTCTGGGTTCGATTCCTGGCTGGGTCACCAACAATTTTTCAAAATCGCCATCACCCTTTCGGCGGGCAATGGCAAACTCGCGAAAGTTAAAAAAATTGCCTACGAAAAAGCTTCTAAGGAGGGCCGTTCGGACTCGGCGATAAACCGTAGGCCCCGCTCAGATGTGACTAAAATGACAACATGAGCAACACAAATGAGTGTCAAGAAGCTAGGCCATGGCCCATACCGGGCTGCCAGCGCCACAGTGTTTTTTTTTTTTTTTTTATTCACTTGGTTATTCAATGTGTTTTTCGGTTAATAACGGCTAAGCCGCCACGCGTTTTTCATTCATATCTGTTTTAAGCGAAAAATATCATGGTATATGGTTTTAAATTTAAAGTTTTTTGTTTGTAATACCTTATCAAATGATTTTAATTTTTTTCACATACAAGCAAATCGTCAACGTTTGTACTCGTATCTATGTTAAATCGTTTTACCCATTTTCCAACAAAACCCCCGAACTTTCAAAGATACTTTGATGTAGCTGTGACGTACATAAAATGTCGTTCCTCGAATATGAACAACAAGAAACATGGCTTCAATCTGAACACATACATATGTTATATGTCTTCTAGCTTGCAAAAAAGAGATGCAACTATATTAAAATTTTAATACATATTAGAAAAGGGTTCTGTCTGAATGGAAAACAAAAGTTTTTATCGTCTGTGACAAGTCGGCTTATTTTTTACCAGCCACACTTTCGCCAAATACACTATATGTATATTTTATATTCAAAATGTGATGGAGTGAGTAACGTCTTTCAATTACAATGATGAGAGTGCGAAAATCAATACAGTTAAAACCTCACTACGCACTTTACACTTTTGGATTTTCAAATTTGTATAAGAAAATAGAAATATTTCAGCACAACTACAGTAGCAATTACTTTCGGTGAAAATAACCATATTTTTAAAAAAAATCAATTAATTCAAAAAACTTTGACTTTTTTATATTTACAAAACATTAGTCGGAATATTTCGTGGATTCATATTTTACGAATGTATAAAATTTCATATTTCAATCATTCTGTTTAGATACCTTAAACGGGCTTAATCCACTTTCATCATCAATTTGACACTGACATTTCACGCACTCTCACGCACTTTGTTATTTTTTGTGGAAAATGAAAACAACCTACAGCCTGCGAATTTCCAAAAAATAAGAGACTTTATTTTAAGCTTTAGATTGTCGAATTATTGATCCGAACTTATGATTATGAGTAGACCTGACTGGGATTAAATGTAGGCCGTTGAATTGAAGAAGTAAATCAAAAAATTTACCTTCAACAATTATTATTTATCGCCGAAAAAGAATTGAATTTGAGTTTTCAATATATGTATTAAGGGGCAAGTGAAAGGCAATCTAACATTTTTTGATTTCATACTTAAGATTTAATGAAAATATATAATCTATTTAAAACATTACTCGTATATACATTACATTTTACATCGTTTAAGAAAACCGAAATCACTACTGAAAATATACACACCTACTCGTACATACTATACATAAGTAATTATTTATTAAAAAAAAATCTTTTAATATTATGTATCATAACTTAAAATCATTTATTCATCTCCTTGTACAGTAAACTTTTGAAAATAAGCTCCTGTGAATAGCTGAAAATAGCTGATCACCTCTTCACTTCACTGAACGAGCCATTTTTTATCTCCAAACTAAGTAGACCTCACAAGAAGTTCGCTGAGAATTTTTTTATAAAAAAAAAGATACATTAGATAAAATGTAATGAAATGCAAAAATGAAAGTATATTTATTGTGTGCTTACGTGTCTGATTTATTCGTATATGTATGTATGTATCTATGTATTTTTCTCTGTATTTTTTGCTTGTGTCGTATTTTTATATATACATATTCATATACATAATATGTAGATATTTAACATTAACAAAAAAACAGTGGTTGAAAAAAATGCATGCAATTAAGACCACAAAATCTACAAAAGTAAACAAAAAATAAATCAATATTTTCTCCCGTTCATATTTGATTAACTTGAGATATAAAAACGTATGTATATATTCGTATATAGATATATACACATGTGTGTATCTACACATCAGCATCGAATGAGGAAGGATTGAGGGGCTTGGTAAATACATTTACATTTCATTGGGCATTGCATTATGCTATAAGGTTCAATTCAATTAAAATTCATGAATACATGGGGGATTATCTGTGCTTTTTTCTTCTCTCTCCCTTTTTCTATTACCTTGCATCCTTTTGCCGTATGCTATCAAAAATAAAAGGTCAAAGTACTACACCTCTATGATGTGCGCTATCGTATTGATTTTATGTAGGAAATTATTATGATAGAAACTGATGATGAATTTTACACTGTTAGCATTAATATCCTGATATTGTACATACCGACTCGTATATATGTACGAGTGTGTTAAATTTAAATTTAAACTCATACATCTGTCTATATTCCCAAGCCAATTTGCAGATTTACAAGCGCTGAATTGGTAGGATATACATACTCGTATATATTTCATGATAACGAGACATGGGGGAGGGAATATTTTTATCGTTTTTGTTAATATCCGTAATTGGACTGCGTTCTATTTAAAATTAAATGCTTCTTACATGCATATACTTTATTAAACAGATTAATTTTAAAGTCGCAAAATAGAATAGCTTAATATTATGCATTCTTATATTCGTATCTGTACGTCCTCATTCTTTCAATTTTTACTAGCAACTAGCGTATTCTCGTGATAAAATGAGGAAAATATATAACTAGCATGCTGCCTATGACTTTTGTAAGGTTTACTCAACAAAGATTGTCTGCGATAATGAATGGAATGGAATGGAATTTTATCTCCCGATTCTCATAACGACGTACTACGAGATAATGTTCTACAAGATTTAGCTTTTAGAACGTACCTATATGTGGCTAAGGATTTTTATAATATTGTTTAATTGTTCGTTTTAATTGCAATATCCGTAGATAAATTATCTTATCAAACCGATTCAAAAAGAACAAATTCATTGACCTTTTGAAAAACTTATCTAGCCCATGAATACAGAAATGACAATATTGTTTCGATCTAAAAAAAAATGTTGCTTGAGAAATAAATTCATTTCGGCCACTCAATTCATCTTAAAAGCTTATTTAACAGCAGTGTATAGATTAAAAATCTCAGTAAGTTCCTAAAAATTGTTGATATATGTATGTTAGATATGTATGTTATTTCATATAATTCCAATGGAAAGTTTACTTACTTAATTTTGCTTTAGGTGGTCCTCAAAAATGGAGTTTTCTTTATTTAGAGAAATCTTGCTTTATTGGCCTCCAGCGACTTTATATCTTCTTCTTCAAATTCCTTACATCATGTGAGCTTAAAATCATCTAAACAATTTTTTTCTCGAGGCGACCAAAGGCATATTCACCAGCCTTAGAAAAAATGCATGCTTCCACATCATACCTTCATTTAAAACTTAAGTCACTTTTCCCGGCTCTGCTTCAATGGCTGTAAACTCCAATGACAGTTTCGAAATCTCTTCCTATAATGTCAATGTCTTCGGCAAATAATAGAAGTTGTACAAACTTATAAAATATTCTGTCCTTCGTATTTGCCTGTAAGTTTCATATAATTCTTTAAGTGCGATTATGAAGAAATCGAATGAAAGCGTGTCACTCTTCTGAAATCCCCTTTCGAAAACAAATGCCTCGTTCGTGTCATTACTATCGTTCCAAACGATGCTGAAATTTCATTGATCGGGCATAACTTCATCCGACTTTATTTTACATATTACATTTCAAATCCATCCCTCCTTTTTTGAATAATTCGGCAGGTAGTCGTGCCGCGCTATTGGTCTTAAAATAAGATAGTTTTACTAATCTCCTCTCCCCTGTGAGTTAAACGATATTGATGGCAATCACCGTCCAGATTAAATAGTTTGTTCTGCCTCATAGTGTTGGTCGCACTCACCATTAATAAGTGGGCAAAAGTTATCCTTTTCAATTTTCACACCTGTATGCTTCCATTCGTGCTTTCTGATTCTGATAAATTGTATTCAGATTTTAGTAAAATTCCTGAAGGAATCAGCGTGTTCTTTTCTTATACTCGTAGTTTCTCGTTTCTGAATGTCATCATTGTACATCTTGTACGGCTTTTGGTAAAACCTAGGTCATCAGATTTCAAATCGAATCAAATGCTCAAGTGACAATGTCGTCATTCTCTGATGATGAGTTCTCTTGATGGTTGCAGTATATACATTTTTTTCCGCAGCAATTTCCATGTGAATGTAACCATTCGACGAAATTTGTTTTCATACGACAAAGTACGTCGATGTTTTATCGCCTGGGTTATTCATAATTGCACCTTTTCTACAACAAATTAGTGGTTTAATTCCAATCATACTCCCAAAGATGCTTTTATTTTATAATCATAGAGAAAATAAGAATAAGTCAAGTTCAGGACATTTCTTTTCGTCTTATTCCTTACTCCCATGTAATAAAAGCCATATCTGGCTTAAGTTGGCGACTTAGTATTTATTCAGATTATATCCAGATACCTAAAATTCAAGGCTCTTTGCCTAAGTCTTCCTCTAATGGTAAAGGAATATCCAAATAAGCACTGTTTCTACTCTCTGTAACACTCACCAAACAAGATGATACTGATTCCTTAAAACATTTTTGGCTTTTTATTTTGTAGTAAAAAGAAGATTTATTAAAAAAAAAAAAAACATCGAAAAAAACCTGCATTTCTTTCTATATTCAAACCATAGTAACCCTTGACTACAGCAACGGTTATAATACAAAAAACATTTCTTGTATTCTTTTTATCTGAAAAAGTAAGTTTTCCTAAATCACTATTATAAAATCTCAAATATTAAACAGACATTTGTTTAAATATTTGAATGTTTGGATTTAACTTTCAAATCACAAATCTGTTAGAAGAGTCGGTATTTTTATTTTTTGTATACATTGGAGATTATTTTTAAATCTCTCATTGAATTTTGGTAATACGATATTATTTTTATACCCACACACTAAGGCGTATTGTGCATGTCTGACATGACCAGAGTGTAATATTATTTGCAGTTAGGAGTCATGGTGAAGGGTTAGAAATAAAAATAAATTAATAAACCTTATTCAGCAATTAATTCCTTTAAGCTGCACCAAATCGAAATCGTATATTGAAAATGAATACACTATTTCATTGATCTATTTTGGTGATGTCTATTTAACTTGATAATCATTATATTCAAATCTAAAAAAAAACATTTATAACACTTTTCAAGCAATCACCATACAAAACACCCTCGTCTGTCTTTCTTTCTATTCAGAAATTTAATCATTTGTGAGAGATTGCAGTCTGTGGATTGCTTATATCAGAAAGGACACAATAAAAATTTGAACAACAACAACAAGCTTACAATGATGTCTGTGGCATGTTGAGTAAAAAATCGAAATTTCATTTTCAACTAGACACCCTTATAGACTTTTTTCATCTATGTACATGTTTATGATAGCCTTCGCCAAAGAAATGATATCTATGCCAGGGTTATTAAGTTCATGGATTGCCTATCAACAGCTTTAGCATTGCATCTGGTTCCATTGTTGTTATTTTTGTCATTCTTTGGTGTTTTCCATCTTACGAAAAGAGAGCATACATTTCACAGAGCGGGAATCAACTTCCACAAATTGACATCTGAGAATCCTTTTGGAAATAAAATATAAAGAAGAGGAAAAACATCATCATCATCGCTATATGTAGCTACCATATGGTATCTAGTTCATTTTATTTTTTCCGTACTGTAGTGTTTTGCAGAAGATGTACGAGTATGACTACCATGCACTTGACTTTGAATAAAGTCATCTATTTCATATAAATTATGTAGGTGGGGTAGAAAATAATGCAAAAAAAAATGGTTTTCCCTTTTAAAATTGCTGCTAGGTGGTTGGTTACCTTGATTTTGTTACTTATTGTCCTTGGGATATATGTATTTCTAAAGTTGTATTCTCAAACTTTTAAAATATGGAGAGCTGGTATTATAAATTAATGCGATTTCACGGAAACTTATAAGTGAGTAAATGCGAATGAAGTGTAAAATTTATATGCGAAGATATTTACACATACAATACGAGTATATGTACGAGTATCTAAAAGAGCTCGAGCCAGTTTCATGAAAATCCCATACTTTTTAACTGTTTCTTTTCACGAAATTAGGCAAAGTGTCTCTAACATCATACTTACTTATGTTATAGTAAGTACTCGCACGGCGAACCAGTTCGTGTTGAAATTGTTTTTTATTCCCTCAATAAGTGACGATGTCAAAGTTTCACGGACTTTTATTATTTAAAATAGGAGTGCCATCTCTTACCCAGTTTTCAAACTCTTCATTCATTAATTTGTCATTTTCCAACATTTACGAGTACATATGAGTATGTTTGTCCAATTTCGTCTACATACAACCGCTCATTAAACGAAAATTAATCATAGTTCATTTTCATTTTTCGAACAGCAGAAAGAATGATGTTTTTTCATCAACTTCAAGTGATTTTAAATTTTACATAATTATATGTACATTCATCGTACATATGTATATTACTTGTACTCGTAAGAGGTGTCGTATACGTAACATTTTTCCTGCAACCTTTTCCTTGCTCGTCATCAGTTTACTAATTAGTATGGTAGTAGGGTAGATTACAAGTACTAGTATTGTATAATACATAGGCTTCTCAAACAAATATTTTCTTTACTGGAAAATACAAACATATAAGTTAATCGATTTTTGCTCTTAAGGGCTGGATAAGTTAAGTAGTTTTACTCGTATATGTTGAATAAAATGTTAAAGTAAAACAACAAAGATGACACTTATTTAACCACACGCAGAGTGTTGCAAATTACAGTTGTTGTTTTCTTGTGATTAATGCACGAACTTTCGCTTTAACTAAAGGTTGAACTTAACAAACATGGAAAAGTTTGTAGTTCTGTATTTAAAAAATAAACAACGAGATAAATGCTAATTGATGAATTAGAAAAGTTTTGAGCTAATTAGGTGAAATTGGACATTTATAAATGGAGGAAAAGGTTAAAGGCTCTTGTCCGCATCTAAAAAATAGCAGCTAAAAGTTTTACCGAACAAAATTTTCAATAAAGAATTTGTAGAGAACTCAACTTTCCTACTGAAATACATGTGGCTCGGTCATGAATTTATATAGGTATATATTGAATAAACACTGGATGGCATATAATAAATTTCTGCGGGTTATTTTTTTTTTTATTATTTATTTGCTTTGGTTGCGTACCTTCAGCAAAAGTCTTCACAATATAAAATGAGCTTTGTAAAACAAACTGCTGCAACTTCTAGGAATTATATTTTTATAGTTTCGGTACATATATATGTACCGGCTTATAAATTAGCTTAGTTCACACAGACGTACTCCGCATTCAGCTTCTTATCTTATATACAACAAATGAGGCATTAATTCTCACATTTTATTCCAGCAAATCAGAAAAACTCCTTTTCTCTATAGAGTTATGTTAAGTCCTGTGTTGATACCGGCATGAAGAAGAAATTTATTTTCATATTTTGATGGAAACTTAATGTGGGTCTTTTGCACCTTTTAGCTGATCTACAATAAGAAATATTTATGTCCTTCTTTGGGTCTACACCCTACACTGCAAATGCTATGCAGATTAGGATTAAGATACTTACCTATATATATGTATATATGAAAGCTGCCAGTACATGATTACCTCATATCGTTTGGCATTCATTTCTACCCGATTTTAAGATTGTGTCATTCAAATCCACTTCTTAACTACTTCCTACCAGAAAGCAAATATGCTCCGTCTGAAAAAGATACGTAACATGTACTGCATTGCGACTTTATAATCTTGTATGTCGCTTACTTATGCTTTGGAGCAGGTCATTTCCTCAAAGCTTCACATTAAAATTATTCTGAGAAATATTTTCAAGAATCTATGCTCTTACTTAACCTTGGTACTCGTACTTTAAAAAACGTCCTCCAGACTAATTTATTCTGTTGATCTGAGTAGTGCGTCCCTGTTTGTCATGTCTATATCTACAATAGTATTTCGAATTTTTCAAATTTTCAATCTCTTTTGGAGTCAGGCCCTCACACGATTTCTTTATATGGTCTTGAGCTTGAGGATCGTCTTAAAAGTTAAGACTTGCGGCTGAAACATCTAGGTGTTTCTGTTCAGCTGCAAATCGCTGTTAAAATAAAGTCAGGTTGTCATGTTATCCTAGGTAGAGTGAAGCAAAAGTTGTTTAGGCTGGGTCAGACTTTAGGGGTTGTAAATGGTTCTAAGCTTTCTTTATTTGTCTAGGTTTCAGAAATCTTTCCCTAAGGCGTGTTATCCTATTCGGAAACGTAATTGAAATTGTTAAATAATATTCACATATGGCAATGTCGAAATCCTTCAATTCGAAAAAGAATAAAGTTTCTAACATTAAGCTGAAAAGGAGCTCCACCAAAATTTATGAAGGTTTCAAAAATCTGATACATTATGGGAAAAACAAATCCCAAATTATATTTGCTTCGTCTTGAATCTATTCAGTGGGTTTTTTTTTATAAGCCCGTATCCTACTAAAGGCGTACTAAAGATCCTGCAGTTGTTGTGCCTAAAATACGAATTAGTTGCAAACCGAACCATTAAGGTACCCATAACAGACAGAGACAGAAAGAAAGATGTTTGAGCTCAGTGGCTCCATGGGTGGCATCCAATATTTAATGGGGAGACTAAATTATTGGTGTAATTGGACTTGTTGTTGTTGCTTTTCAAGGCAACCACTTAACGTGGTCTTACTTGCCTGAAAAAAAAGAGTGTGTGTCGGGCGCGGCTGGGATTGAACACCGAACCGTCCGATTTGGAAGTCATTATACTACCACTTGAGCCACGGCCACCCAAAAAAAAAGTCCAACTTTTTAACAGCCACCTACTCTCTTAAGAGCGCATCCCTATCCCATCCCCTACAGCAGGCAGCAAATAAATCCAATAGCTTCAGTTTTTTTTATTAGAACATAAGTGTTTACATATTAGGTATGTCAAGAACTGTGAAAAACAAAAGCAACAGTTGCACAGTTTTAGGGTGTTTTGGATTTTCTCAGGACACGAATACGGTTACTAATTCCCTAACTTTTACTACTTAATTAGATGAAGCCACAGTTCAAGGTGGATCAGAGCGTCAGCTTTCATGCCTCTACAGCTAGCACATTCTTTTGTCAGCTTCCTGTAAATCTACATAGGAAGTTGACTCAGGGCCGCTGCCAACCGTGTTCACCACCTAAGATAAGATTGTCCCGTTGCTTTGCCCCTTTGGATGGAGTTGTAAATTTTTGCGGCCAGGACGCTGCGCTCAAAGACGTCAGCATCGCTGTAAAGCCTGAACAGTTTGCTATTGAAACGTCTCTCGTAGCGTCCGAGAGCATTTTTTAATCAAGGCAGGGCAACCTTTTGTGGTGTAAAAGAGTATCTTGCATTTTATCTATTCGGTCACGATAAATAAGAGTGATTCTTCGGACGATTTCCACTCTGTTGCCGTTGTCGGCAATTTAAGCTGCCTATCGTGACCATTTGTACTAAGCGCTGATATGAGGTTTCTTTCTTTTTTGACAGCATTTACTCTGTTCTTCCTTTAGCTAAACCCATCTTTGGCATCTCACTAAATTCTCTTATATCAATGTCGTCTGCGTAAGCGGGAAACTATACATACTTTAAAAGATAGAATTTCTGGATTGTTAACTTGGGAGTTTCGTACAATTCTTTGGGATCTCCATCGTAATCCCGAACAGTTGAATGAGTTTTTCAGAAATGCTAGACATGACTCTGAATACTTCGCCTTTATAGATGCTGTTATATGCAGTTTTGAAATCGATAAAGAGAATGATAAAGAATTTTTGCGTTTTTTCCAAGATCTATCGTAACATGAAAATTTGATCTATGGTGGCCGAACACCACACTGATAGGGGGACTAGTAAGACTGTTGACGACTGGTCTTCTGTATTCACATAATACGGCTAACAGAATGTAAGCCTAGATTTTAGAGATGAGTTGATATATGCCGCATTTAATCATCATCTGCTGCTGCTTTAAATTACAGTCCAGCAGCTTTGTTGGGGTTTAGCTTGGAAATAGGTGTACTGATTTCATCTTCCGCCTAACAATGATGACAATATCATTCTGTCTGATATTGTTTCCCACCTCGTATTTTATAGAGTGGCCCTATTTATCCATTTTTTGGAGAAAAAAACTAGTAAATATACTGTATGGTAGGTGTTTACATAGTACGTTCATAAGAACTAACTATAGCACCATTACATCTTGCGATCTAGTTTAGATATCAGGTATAAATTTATGTATTATACATATGTAAATTTTCTTTGATAATGATTAACTCCTTTCACAAGCCCTTTATCTTAATTTGTACTAAAATAATAGAATAGTCCTTTATCTACACATGAGACTGTGTTTATTTTTTTAGAATTTATATGTGGCTTGCAGATTTTTGAAAAGCGTTCTTAGAAATTTGTGAATTTGTTTTTTGCATTTTGCATGTAATTTTTGATGTTTGAATGCAATTTTTCATTTTTAATTATTATTATATTGTATATTTCTGTTTTTGGTTAAATCCATGCATGCTTCTCCAAAGAATTTTAGTTTTTATTGTTCCCTGCCATATGAAATACAAGTACATTAAAGATAATTCGCTTTAAACATTACATTAAAAAGAAAATCACGAGTTTTCTTTTTTGTTAATTTGATTTATTTGTGTCATTCTATGTAACAAATCTAAGGAATGTGTTTTATTTCGACATCGGTCGGCGTAAATAATTTCCTTTTTCAGTTGTTTTTGAATTGTTGAATTCTTTTATTAAAATTTTTGTTTGTAATGTGAATTTTGTTTTAAATAGTGCGCACAAGGTCGAGCAGCATGGTTAGAACGCGGTCGGCGTTGTAGCGTCCAAGACAACAATCCAACTGCCTGTCATCGAAGATGGGTAAAACGCAACAGAGTAAGTCTGTACAAATACCTACTCATACATATGTAGTTTCCTTAAATCAATTATATTGTAATTTAAACAATGTAAAAGTGTTTTCTATTATTTTTTTCTAACATTAATATAATTTATTTTTTTTTTTTACAAAGATACAAGACGCATCTCTTGGTGGTTCATCAGATGACGAAGACTTTTTAGGCGTATTAAGAGGACCGAGTACATTCGCAAACGCTTTCCTATACGTTGGCTTAGGTACCATAGCACTTGGATTAGTAATAGCATTTGTAGGAACCGGCGAAAAAGGGTTCAAAACTGTGGAATTAAGACTTATAGGACCTTCATTAATAGGCAAGTATTAAAGAAAAAAAAAATGAAGTCATAATCATTTGGAAATGTTTTCTATTTTATAAAATTTTATATAATCTAGGTCTCGGATTAATATGTTGCATTTTAAGAATATTATTTTGTATATGTCCTTCACACTGTATATCTTCAAGCAAAAAGGCACATAAAAAACAAGGCAACAAAGTTGATGCCGACCATACAACTTCATTGTTGCGTGGTGAAACTAAAAGGGTATCAATTGCTAGAGGATCTCATGCACAGGTATATACTACCTTATGTTATTTACAGTATACATCAATATATGATTTAACAAAAAAATATAATAAATTACATTTTAGAAATATCCAATCACTCATAAAAGAGGCAACAGTAAAATGCTAAATGAAGGTATGGAAGCTCTTCGCCAAATTGCAACTACTTCGTTATTTATGCAAAACGAGCAAAAGCCTGCTATGAACCGTGTAGTTCCTATCATAAAAGAACCAGAAAAAATTCTGGGTAAGTATAAGATAAATTAATAGTTTCTCAACTTGCATTAAACCAAGTATGTTTTTTTGTTTAGAAGCCCCCTTAGAAATGAAAAAGTTACAGACTTCACATAATACATCTGAATTAAGCGATGATGAAGAAAACGAAAAGGACAAGCAAAGTATAACGGTTGTTAGTCCAATAACTCACACCAATGTTGTCAATGAAAGACATCCACTAGAACGATCATCTAGTAAATTGTCACGCCAAAGAGTGTCATTAAACCAACAACATCAAATACAGCAACAACAACAGCAACAGCAACATTTAACGACACAAATGTCAAGCGAATCCGCCGATTTATTAATGGAAACATCTCTAATGGTAATAAATCCTTCAGTGAGTAGTAATACAGGAAGCGAAACAGTACGACCACCCATAACAGTGGCAAAAACTGCACCTCCATCATCACCTGTACTACCTTCCACATCGTCGAATTCTCTTACGCCTGAAGTACAATCAATGACATTGCATGTTCAGCCACAGCCAACCATTAATTTCGACTTACCCTCGTCAACTCCTCACAAAAACAATCGCACGATATTGGCGAATAACAGCAACACAATCCCACCATCACCAATTTCTTCTTTAAAAGCAGTAACACCGAACCAATACCAACAACAACAACAACACCAACAAAATATCTTACCTGGCCAGATTATAGAAAGTAGCAATCTACTACAGCTTACATCAAAAACGGCAACACCAACACTGCCTGAAAGCAGTAGCATAGAGGCGACAACGCGTACGACTACATCAAATGTATTAACAGCGGCAACTACTAGTAAAATTAATTTAGAAAATACTCTGGCACCACCCCCACCTACACCACCGGCAACAACGTTAAAATTTGAACCTGAACTACTCCTAAGTCCGGCAAAGCTTGGACAGTAATTTGTTAGTTATTCTCTATTTGTTAGTTATTTATTACCTTCTTTTATACAAGTCTTACAGGTTGGTATGGTAATGGTATGGTATGGTAATTCGTAATGTAGGAATGAAATTATTCCAGAGGAAACCGATATTCGGTATGAGTTTCCATAAACTGTCTTCTGTCTGGAACCAAAATGGCAAAGCATGATGAGATAATTGTATCTCTTATAATAGAGAGACAGCCTTTGTAAGGTGGCTTATAACGACAAATCTTCCATCGCTAACAGCATCCCATTATATCTTTGAGACAAATATTAAAATTGCACGAATTTACAAGAACTAGCTCTTGCGATATTTCTAGGTGATTAACTTATTAACCGATGTAACCACTGCAACTCATAAGTTGAGAGTCAAGAGTCTGGTCCAGGGATTTAATCCTAGGACCATCTCATACCTGTTTTTTGTTGTGACAGTTCATACGGTACAACCTAACAGCAATGATATCTTCATTGGCATACTAAAATTCAGACATCTATGCTACGATTGGAATAATAAGCGCTTTAATATAAATTTTTAATTTTTCTTGATAGGGCTACAGAATTTGTTTGCCTTCTTAAGTTAAAGAAACAGTAGATAATTGTAAGTGTTACTCTTCGTTATGGTGTATCGTTTTCGAAATTGACACCAGAGCGGAGGTAACTTTTTGCCTTAAAAATACAGCTGTAGTAATCTGTTCGTTTCGTCGATATTGTCTGCCCTTTCCCGTTGACAGCATATACCTGGTTTTGCCTATTCTACTTTGACATTTGGAAATTTATAAGTTTAACTTTTCTCACCTTCCGCCATTGATGTCAATGCCATCATTGTATGCAAGTATTATATTATAGTTGCACTGACTTTTGGAACATTTTGTGTTGGTTTACAAGTTTTGTCTCAAATATAGCGTTGAACAAGTCTTTCTGTTGAAATTCCTTCGGCTGTCATATGAAGCCTTAAAATTTCCCTGGTTTTCTTTAATACTTATTGTAGTCTGAATAATTTGGTCAGTTGTAGATTCCTGCCTGGGTCACCAACAATTTTTCAAATCGCCATTACCCTTTCGGCGGGCAATGACAAACTCCCGAAAGTAAAATTGCCTACGAAAAAGCTGTGACAAAAATGACAGCATGAGCAACACAAATGAGAGTCAAGAAGCTAGGCCATGGCCCATCCGGGCCGCCCCAGCGCCAGTGTTTTTTTTTTTTCTTTTTTGTAGATTAACTGGGCTTACAACCGTACCGATTTTTATGCGTTCGTATAATATCGCAGAAGCTGTGATTTTCCATATACTCGTACATATGCTCGCTCCAATTGTTTTTTTTTTTAGAGATTACCATCACTTGCGACATTTTTGATGACTTCATGTGATAGATGTCACTAATCTGCGTAGGGATACGCAATCATTAAAAGCTCTTATGGTTTGCAGTCTCTTTTAAGTATTGTATTTATTAACAATTTCTTAGCGCTTTTGATATTCATAATTTAGTCATACTTTGGCATCTTCACTTGCCAGCACTTCTTTACCTATTTAGGTCGAACCCCAGTTTGTAGGATACGCGAATCTGGCTCTTTGATTACTCTATTAAAGTTGATTGAATATTCTATTTGCGGGGCCACTAAGGGCAATGTTCTCCTACCCTCGCATCTTTTATAAACTCTTTTTGATGTCCAAACTTTTTGTACTAACTCAACAAATATAGCTTTTATAATTTTGAAGAGCCTCTGTGATTTTATTTGCCTAAATTCATACGTTTTTCTTTGGTTTTTCTGGAGCCACATATATTTATTTTCGTACACAATATAGCTGTTCGATTCAATGTAGGGCACTCGAAATGAAATTATTAGGAATATTCCTGACTTGCCGCGTAGTATCATAGTTGACTCCATATACATATAGTATATCTTTAATTAAAGAGATCTATATTGCGTTATGTTGACCAATGTGACCGGGCCGGACAGTATATGTTCATGCCTAGAAGTGATTCGAAATACTTTCTTACTTTAGGTGGCGCTACAGTCCGGCTGGGGGTGTAAGGTTTCATTAAGAGATAAACCAAAAGAACAAATTGAATTCTTATTACACCCTTCTTCTGTTACGGGTATAGAATGGTTTTTATATTAAAAATCTAAAGTCATCTTTGTAGTCAGCTGCTATCATATATTGCTTCTACCAGTTCGTGTCCATCTAAAGTGCACAAATCGAAATCTCAACAATTTTTTATTTTAGATAAGCAGCGGCTGGTGAGCAACGTTATAACAAATGTTTCAAACAAATTGTATTATATGTCCTTGCTATCAGGATACCAACTTGTATATTATTATGTTGTACTTATTTTTCATCAAGATAAATTCAAGGAGACTATTTGTAGTGTCCTTTTGCCTAGGCTATGTGTACTTTTATATGTAATTTAAACTGTAGCCAAGCTTTCATTTAGATAAGGATTATAATAAGTAATCGTCTATCTGTGCATGCATTTCGTATCCAACAATACGATACGATAAAAACAAAGAAAACAAAAACAAAATTGTGTATAATGTAATTAAATATACATATATATAGTATATATTATAAAATTAAAAGAAAAAGAAACGAACTTAAGTGGATAATTAAGAACTGTACATGCGTATTGAATAATTAAGAAAATAATTTATTATACATTCTAAGGCTACTAAGTTTATAAACATATCGTTTAACTGAATTTTAATGAGAGAAAAAAGTTATGTATGTTATTTGTTGTTACATTAGTTAATAAGTAAAAGGGAAATAAATTGATTATATTTAATAGATTTAGAGCAACAACAAAACATAAAAAATAGAATATGATATATGTATACATAATGAAATTATTTAAAGTTATGAACGTGTGTGCTATCATTGACAAATTATATACCTAACATACATCTAAATAAAAACAATGAAATGATTTAAAACGCAATTTAATTCCATAAAAGCCGATCATTTAGATAGCAAACGCTGTCAGTGTATATTAGATATGTATGTTAACTAAATCAAAAGAAAAGAATAAACATCCGATAATAAGAAAGGGGTTCATTTTTGATATTATTCTTCATTTTATAATAATCCTTTTTGATAATCTAAATACACAAATTTGACTATTTCGCTCATGTTTGTCCTGAAAATACATACTTTGTACTGCTGAATATTAAGTTTTTTACGCAACATAATAAGCGTGTAGGTAAAAATCAAGACACGGACGACTACCATTACTTTAGGTAGGAGTAGAACAGAAGACAAAGGCTTGCTCTCGTGTACTCTATGCAAGAACTAGAGGCAGCTGGCCTCTATTCCAATACATAAAATAGCGGCTTTGACTAGCCAACAAATAGGTTATATCGTTGAACAGTACCTGGAAATCATAATGTCTTTTTTTTTTAATAAAATCAGTGCTCCGTTAACTTAAATTTCGCCAAAAAGAAATCATCTTTAGCAACGCGACCCATTTTTGGATGGATGAATGTGTGAACTTCCATTCGATTGTCGGAATGTGGACGATGCCAATCCACATGAGATATTGTACAACAGCACAAAATACATTGCTGCTCTGCACTGCTTATTGCGGATTTAGGTCTGGCGGAATCATCGATTTTTACTTCTTTCAAAACGAAATGGTTATCTCGCGCGGCGTCACCGTGAACTTGAGATCGCGACAAATAAGCCAGAAACAATTAACTCATGCATTTGAGAGTATTTGGCACCAAGAAGAACCGCGATGGATACTTTAATGACGTTATGTTCGATACTTAATGCCACAAAATGTTCTTTTAAATAAAATAGTGTGGATATTTCACATACAACTTGTTTTTATTAAATTTACAAATCAAATGTCCTTATTGAACGACCCAATACATAAATGGGGTGAAAATAAAAGCTATGAAGACCTTTAGAGTATACCAAATATGCATTGCTATCGGAAATTCTTTAAGTGTTCTTAAATTGCCACAGAACTTCATTTCAATCTATCTGCTATTGCAAGTTAAAATTTTAATACCATTCCGATTTGAAATCAGTAAAATACAGTCCTTACCAAATGATTGTCTAACTTAAATAACAACTAGTTAACGATTTTCTGTCTTTTATGCTAAATACAAAGGCGATAACACGATAAGCTGCGACGTTTCAACATCCCGATGAAAAATGCAGCTGATTAAGGAAGCTTCTAAATTTAAACCTCTAATTTCCCTTCTTCCTGATATTGGCATTTTACTGCAGCTTTCTTTCTTACAATTCTATTTATAAAAGGGTCCGCCGAACATGCTCATGAGTCTTATATTACAGTGAACATTGCAGAACGTGAACCCCCCAAAATGTGAACTAGGGATGATGAGAATGTAGATTTTTTGACATGCGGAAGCAGATATTAAAAGGCTCACATACCCGGATGCTGATGCGGATGCGGATGTAAGATTTGGTACACAAAAACAATAATTATTACTATTTTAGTAATTTTTATTGAATCGAAAAAAACTTTTAATACTCAAACATAAACATAGGTGCGTTATAGTTAATGAACAGCAACTTGGCTGCCTTTTCTGGGTCTAGACGATTTCGCAAAGGGTCGTAAATTAAACTGGCTGGGGGAGGTCACAAATTTGTTCGTGCTATGGCAGATAACATCTTAAACTCTTTTTTATCTTTCCACCTGATAAGAGGTCTTTCCGATAAATTTGTCCTTTTTTTGCTGCAATATGACACTAACTCCTTTTTAAGGTCTGTTCCGGGACTATCTGATCTTTGGGCAAGGTTGTCATCTTAACTTGACGAATCTAGCATCGCTTCCAGATCATTTGTTAAACAGGGTTTCCTAGCGGTTCCGGACGTGCTAGGTTGATCTGAAGAATGGTCAATCGACTGCACCAAATCCAATGACTCTCCTATTCTCATTCTTTTAGATTGGTTGTAATTAAGAGAACATGTACTGTTATGGTCATGAAGATGATTTTTGTGAGCTCTCAGTATTTCTTCTTTCATCTTTTCTTCTGTCAACGATTTGAAAAAATTGTGCTTGTAGCGTGGGTCTAAATACGTGGATATAGAAAATAAATGATTTTCGTTCAAGGCCGAGAATTTAGAAAACATTTCCGTTTTTGAAATGGTCGCTACCAGCCTAATCGGATCAGAGTCCGGTGAAGTAGTTAAATGGTCATCCAGTTTTTTCATAAGCATTTGAGATATTAGAATAACAGATGGTATGAGGATCTCAGAGCTGCTTAATTCTCATGTAGCTTCTTTAAAAGGTTTCAGCAACTGGACACAGCATTCGATTATTTTCCAGTCTTCTGGCACAATTGGGTCCATTTCGCTGTCATTCATGTAGAGACTTAATGCGTCTTTTACCTTCAAAAACCGCTCGAACACATAAACAGTACTGTTCCATCTGGTTACGCACTCTTGAAATACTTTGAGATGCGCTAAGTCGTTCCTGTACCGGCTTGTGCAACACCCGCATCCGCATAAGCTCCGCATTGATTTTTTGCGGATGCTGATGTTGAATTTAATGTGGAGGTTCTGCTGTTGCGGATGCGGATACGTATATCTGCAACACCTCTGATGTGGACTTCCCCTAAAACGTGAATACTGTATTTTTTACATTGACTGCTCTAAAACGTGATCAGAAATTTTTTCAACATTTCTACATAAAAACGCACTGAATTAATTTTCAAGGTTTCGGAGGATCCCATAATACTATATTGACAATGCGTACCTAGCATTTATGTATTTGGTACCACACTTGCGTGTACGTACTTGCACTCTTATTGAGTGCATGAAATACTTGGCGTTGAAAGAAGCTGTTATTCTCTTAGCAGACTCATGGAATAGAGTCAGAGAAAAGACCTGAGCCAATATTCTAATTTTTTTTTTGTAAATGCGGAGGACAATATTCCATTAAGTGTTTTGAAGGGAAAGTGGGACTCAGAGCTTAAGCCATTGTTATATAACATCTACAATACTACTTCTTCAAAGTTTGAATCCTCAAGTCTGTTATAAATCTGATTAAATTTTAATCAAATTACATACTAGCTGAAATTTAACTGCAGATTGATTATCCGTTATCAGTTGTTGAGGAATGGAATGAAGACAATTTTGAATTTGATCCGTTTCAGAACCATGAAAATGAGCAGGAGGAAGACGACGATGCCTATGTTGAAAAAGAAAATGTTCAAAGAGTAAGCGCATCTGAAGCAGTTAAAATATTTAACAAGGCTTTAGAATGGTGCGCAGATGAAGGCGTTGGCTAAAGCGACATAAACGTACTTAGACGCCTTAAAGAAAATGTTTTTGTTCAAATGTTGGGAAAAATACAACAAAAAATTATAGATTTGTTTCTTAAATAAATTTTTTATTTGTAAAACGCTCTAATGTAGAAAACAAATCTAATCAATTTTGCTAATGAGCCGTACCAGTATGTGTTTAATATGTAAAAATAGTCATGAATTGAAGCAAAAAGGAGATAAAATCCAAGAAAATGTGTTTTATTTAAAGAGCAATAGTAAGACAATTAGATAAGAATACAATTTAAATCATAAAATGATACATTCCAAGACATGAACAATCTCAAAAACATGGTTTTAAATATTATTTACCCTGATACAATTTTTTTGTATTTATATTTGAATCTCGAGTTCAAGTGTAAATGGATGTTATGAAATTATAGCGGCATAATTTTGGAAAGTTGCACACCGTATATCTACTGAAAATTTATAAAGAATTATTCCAAAAATCTAAGCAACAAGTTCTTTTTCAAGTTGAATCTCAAACCACCTATAACAATAATTGGAATATTAAAATGGGAATATTTTTCAATTTTACTTTACAATCATACCTTCTTAATCCTCGCATTCAAAATGCATATTTTAAATACCCCTTTAAAGCTGTTATAATCAAGATTCGTCACTACGCCATTAACACTTTGAAGACAACTGTTTCTTATAAGCAACTTTTAATTTTACCACTCTTTATCTTTCGATTTGCCAACCCCTGATTTGTAACGGTAAACTGTAAGCGGTAGAGTGATTATTTTTGAGTAAAATGAGAGAGTTGCGAATACGACATAGTCTTGATTCTTGTGCTTTGTTGTGTTTATCAGTAGAAGATCAGGTGAGCAAAAATTTAGTCTTAGAGGAAGTGCAGAATTGAGTTTTTTCTTGAATTAAAAAAAAAAAAAAAAAAACTATAAAATAAACGAAATGTTGAAGTATAGAGGTAAGTTGATAACTTTATGTATTAGTTTAGGTCCATAGTTTCGATCTAGGCGATACAGAATTTTTTGAAACTCATGTTGCTTATAAGCAACATTGGTCCATAGTGAACAAAAATATTTCAATTCCAAAATTGATTTGCAGGAAAGAAACGGCTGACTGATGTTGAAATTGAAGCTATTGCAAAAGTCTCGTAGATGGGCACCTTTCTTCCGACGACGATGAAAATAGTGATGATGAAGGCGAAGAGGACTTTTTAGAAGAGGCGCTATAAGAAATTTTGGTAAGAGAAGAGGAGATTGAAACGGATTTATTGGAAAAGTTGATGGAAGTTAAAATGGAGAAAACGGGAAATGGGCCCTGTTAAGGTGGTATGTAAATCAGTAACCGTAACCGATGATGAGTGTCAGATAAAAACGTCTATAGAATATTTTGAACTGTTTTTCGACGACGAAGTTTTTGAACTTATAACATTGCAAAGCAATTTATATGCAATGGATAAAAAAGGTATAGAACTAAAATGCATGGCTTTTGAAATCAGACGTTACAACGGTATACTACTATACATGGGTATTATAAAAATACCGCAAACAAGAATGATTTCGTCAAAAAAATTCAAATTTAATTTAATAACTGACGCCATGTCCTGAGCAAGATTTGAAAAAATCAAAACCTTTTTGCACCTGAATGACAGTTGCAAATACCATGAATCAAATAATGACAAACTGTATAAAGTCCGTCCATTGCTGAAATTGTTAAAAAATTGATTTAACCTCTTGCCTCAAGAAGAATTTCAATGCGTGGAAGAACAAACTTTAGCATTCAAGGGAAAATCAAGCTTAAAACAATACAATCCAGCAAGGCCCTATAAGTGGGGAATGAAGATGTTTGTCAAAGCTGGCGCATCAGGTATGATTTATGATTTTGCTTTATATGTCGGTGACGGGACGTGCCCAAATTATGGGTTGGGAATATCATCAGATATAGTGCTGTATGCCGAACATGCCGAAAAATCAAAATTTCAAACTTTACTTCGATAATTGGTTTACGTCGATGAGTCTCATGGTTGTTCTAAAAGAAATGGGCATATTTTCTACTGGAACCATCCGACGAAACAGAATTTTGAAAAGTGATCTCCTCTCAGAAGCTGATTTGAAAAAAAGGCAGGGGCTCATATGATATGAAATGCGAGATTACCAACAACATAAAATCGACTTCCTGGTACGATAATAAGGCTGTGACGCTTTTGTCCACCTATATGTCCGACAAGCCGTTGGGATCCTGCAAGCATTGGAGCGGTAAAGAAAAAAAATTCATAGATATTCCACGACCAGCTGTAGTGGAAGATTATAACCGTCATATGGGTGGGGTTGACTTATGTGATATGCTTATGGACCTGTATAAAATTAATCATAAGTCAAAAAAGTTCTACACGCCCCGGTCTACCGGTTCATTAGGGCAGCTGTTGTAAACAATCTTCGTAAGCCGATGAAACTTATAAACTCCCAAATGAATATAGCAGAATCACTAATAAACACCCTGCCTCTCTCCACCAACATAAAACGTGCAAAGGGTCGTCCTACTGCAGAGAGCCTGAAAACTCTGCAATCCCTGTCTCCGTGTACATCATCATTCATAAGCAGTGCTTGCAGCTCGTGGAAACAGAAATATGTATGTTCCCGATCCACCAAAATCTTCTAGATACGATGAACAGGGACATTGGGTAATATGGACTCAGAAAGGTCGCTGCCGCCTTTGCAAAACCGGAACTCCACTTTCCAAATGCATGAAATGCGGTGTTCACCTGTGCTGTGCAATCCAAATAAAAACTCATTTTTATCTTACCATTCATAAATAATTGAAATAAAATTCTGATTTTGCTAATTGTGTGCGCTTTTTTATTACCACCGTGGACAATAGTTGCTTATAAGCAACTTATTACAGGACCTTCCAGGAAGGACATAGAACTATAAAAATTTTAAAATAGCTTATTTATGGGGCAACAAGTAATAACTAAGATGATTGTGAATTTTCCGGTAAAAAGTGGTCTTCAAAGGTTTAACTCAATTATCGTCTTCGCTTGTACCCACCTCATAATTTGTCTCCTGGTTTACCTGATCCCATGGTAAGGGATTTACAAATATGTATCTGTTTTTATGTAAAACACCTTCCCTCCTATCTACAAGCGTTTTTTTTTTTTGTTCTACTTAAGCGTATACTTAATCACCCCTATTAAAGATTTGTAGCTCTATCTACAATATTTCTGAATTTCATTTACTCCTGCATACTTTATACTCAAACCATCCTCATCATCTGGTAGACGTTAAAGACTGGTGTATATGCTTGCCTCTAAAATATGCATCTAGCAAATCCTTTGTGTCAACAGTCGCTTCGTTCTATTAAATTCATTGCAGAATACATGAGAATGTTTGAGTGTACATCACTTTTCTAAATTATAATCCTGAGAAGTAAATATCTTTTTCAAATGGAAAATATTTTGACATTGAATTAACCATACAATAAAAAATATGCATGTTAAATGAAATGAATCGGTTTCAATACAATGAATCAATCATCGTTTACGTGAAAATAAGATTTAAAGCCACCTTGAATGTAGATACTATGTCAAGTTAACGGCGCTGCACACTTGGAGATGTATATAAAAGTGTTTTCTATTTCTGCAGTTTTTTTGTGTAAGATGCTTGCAGAATGTTCGATTCGTTAGAGTGATCGCAAATTTGCTTAAAAAACTGTTACTTAACAAATTTCTCTTCAGGAAGGACAGAATTTGATTTGGTCAATTGGAATAAGGCAATTATTTTCCTGATTTAAAGCCTCATTTAATTTTTTTTTTCTAGAACTATCAATATCCCTTAAATAATTAATTAATTATTAATTTAGCTCCTTTTCTATTGGCCCCTTTTCATTGAAACTAAGCGGTATTCTTCGAAAGACTCGACACGGCGCGAATGACATCACTGAACAAACACAACGGAAATTTAATACAGTGACAAGTGTTCCCTAGTGATGTGCATTAAAAATAAAATGTAGTGGATTTCTAGTCTATATATTTTTTTTGAAGCAAATGTCACATTGAATACAAACGGTTTCGGGAAATAGATCAGAGATGTCAAAAGCCATACGTTCGAATAGTATTCCGATTTTTGTCGTTTATACACTTCCTTGCGGTTGCGGTGTTTAAATTTCACTTAGCACGGTCGACTAGAAAGAACATCAGTGACCGTGCAATTGTAGGGCTGTGACTTTGAAGTGCAACAATTTCGGTGTTGCTTCGTTGGGTCCACGATTAACATTTTTCCGGGTTTGGGGTAACCCTGTATGGACGCGTTGCTAGGCTGCGATTAAGACCACCTGAGCTGTCGGTCTTTTCATAAGTTGGTGCAAAGTCCTTTAAGAGCCTTTTGTAATACGTGGCAAGTCCAATGAAACTTTAGGGACGGGCTCCTCGAGCCTCGTGTGTTGAAGATCATTCCATGGCAGCACTGTTACGCATCTTACTGACTGTTAAAGTTCGCAGCTATTGTTGTTTCTTCTTTTAAAGTGTGTCCTTCCTTTTTTTTCAGTTCCTTTTTGTAAATAAAGATAACGTGTTCGCTTTACAATTCATTAAGGATCTGCGTGTGTTTTATTTCTGAAATTACATAAAGTTATGAGCCCCGAAAGACGCATTTTAAAGTATGGCAACAGATATTAAGTTTTCAATTTCAAAATTGAATAATGGAAATTACTTCGTGTGGAAGTTTAAAATGCAGATGCTGCTCATAAGGGACGGCGTGTGGGAAACAATTTCTAAGGCTAGACCCACAGATGCAGTTGATAATGGTCCACCATGGATGACATCGCTAGGACAACAATTTGTCTCTCGGTAGAAGACGACCAATTGTATCTCATCAGGAGTTGTTTATCTGCGAAGGAAATTTGGAAAGCCTTACAGAGGTATCACGAGCAGCACACACTAAGTAATAAAGTCAGTATAATGCAACAAATTTGCAGTTTACGTCTGGAAGAAGAAGCAGATGTCGAGAGACATATTGACAAAATGAGGGGTTTATTTACGCAGCTGCAACATCTCGGAGAAAAATCATTTACTGAAAGCTGGAATAATGTGGCAATGCTTTTAAGCAGCTTCCCTCATGCTTTCGACACACTGATTACTACACTGGAAACAAGATCTGAAACTGATTTTATAATTGGTTTGGTTGAGCCAAAGGTGATCGAGGAATGCAAGCGGCGTCACGAAACGGTAATGGAGCAAAAGGAATCTCACAAGGCCATGCTGACAGTAAGGAAGGACTCCAAGGGCCGTAAGAAATCGAATTCGCAGGTAAAGTGTTATTTCTGTCATTTTAAGCGCGATTGTTCGCGTTATATTGAATGGAAGAAGAGAAATTCAGAGCAGGCACGGCAGGCTGGTGTAGTTGCAGATGAAATGTGCCAAGCGTTTTGTTTAATGGTTTCTGAACAAAGATATGGAAAGTGGATTGTGGATTCAGGTGCCTCATCACACATTTGCAACGACAGAAGTCTAATTTTAGATCTTGATACAACAGTGAAGAAAAAGGTTGTACTTGCAATCCTACCATCGAAATGATATAGAGCATTGGCCATTGGAGAACTCGCGGTTCACTGTGCTCAATGACGAAAATGTCGCAATGTGCTTCGACATCTCCCACTAATGCCTATTACCGAACACATTCGAAGACAGCGGTGTTGCATTCCATTCCCAAAAGGGACAAAGATAACTCTCGTTGCGACTATCAGCATGGTTTTCGAAAAAGTGATCAAAATAGTCCTGACTAAATGGGTTGAAAACAATAATATAGTTCCGGATAATCAATTCGGTTTCAAGGGTGGACATGATACGAGTATATCACATGCCGCGTCTAATCTGGGATGTGGGCATAAGTAAACCATTGCTGAATACTCTTTTTGATATGCTTTTGATATGTAGAAAGTTCATCGTAAAGAATAGCGTTACGCATTCTGCTTGAACTTTTTACATTATAAATGGTCGGCAACAAGATCTGGTTAATTCGCCGATCCTATTTAACATTTACACAAATGATCTTGTGAGATAACTTCACAATGCCATAACGTACGCAGACGACTTGATAGTGCACAGGTCTGGCCCAAACATCATGGCAAACTTGGCTCTTGCAAAGTTACTTCGATAAAATTAAGAAATATTGCGATGACTGGAAGTTGAAAATCAACTTTCAGAAAAAGAAACGCATTGTTTTTAGGACACCTTTGTCTGGGGCGCCTGCGGATACCAAAAAGAACTAGCGAAAGTTTTCGACCATGGGACAACACGAGCAGCCACTTGCTTATCCAAATGTAATCAAATATCGTACCTTAGAATTTTGCCGAATTAAAATATATACGAGGGCGGGTCAATAAGTCCGTTACTTTTTGAATTTCTGACCTTTTTACTGAAACAGCAACACTGCTCCTGTCAACAGGCATCTGTCAGTTGACTCCTGTCAAAATTTAAACTTGCTGCGTCAGTTAGTTTGTGTTTGACAGCTATTTTTATCAGACTACTCACTAATTTGAGGAGAAAATGGAAAAAAGTGAATTTCGTGTGCTTATTAAGCATTATTTCTTGCGAAAAAAAACCATTACCGAGACCAAGGCTAAGCTTGATAAATACTATGGGGACTCTGCACCATCGATTTCAATGGTAAAAAAGTGGTTTACTGAATTTCGTTGTGGCCGTACAAGCACTGAAGATGCCGAACGTCCTGGACGCCCAGTTGAGGTCTCTACACCCGAAACAATCGAAAAAATTCACGATATGGTGTTGGCCGACCGAAGATTGAAAGTGCGAGAGATTGTGGAAGCCGTAGGGATCTCGCATGGCTCAGTGGTTTCAATGTTGAATGATCACTTGGGCATGAGAAAGCTTTCCGCAAGATGGGTGCCGCGTTTGCTCACAGTCGACCACAAACACATGTGCAGTTGCCATGGCAAAAATCCATGAATTGGGCTATGAATTGCTCCCTCATCCACTCTATTCTCCAGATTTGGCTCCGAGCGACTACTTCTTGTTCCCAAACCTGAAGAAATGGCTTGGTGGAAAAAGATTTGACTCCAATGATGAAGTCATCTCGCAAACAAAGGCCTATTTTGAGGACCTCGACAAATCATTTTTTTTGGAAGGGATAAAAAAATTGGAGAAGCGTTGGACAAAGTGTATAGAGCTCAAGGGAGACTACGTTGAAAAATATAATTATTTTTTTATTATTAAAAAATCTGTGTTTTAATCTAAAAGTCACGGACTTATTGACCCGCCCTCGTATTTTAATACACATAAATAAAAATGTTTCTCTGGCCAAAGCAAAAGGTGCTTTTGACCTTACGAGGAAACTGTCTTATAGCAGCCAACTCAATGAAATGGTTATAAGATGAATTTAAGAAAATTAAGATAGTTTTTTACCATTTTTTTGTTTAGCATGAAACAATAATAATAATAATAAATGAATTCAAATAGAAATGGATGAAGAAAAAAATCTCGTCATCAAATTAGGAGTTTCGTTGTGGCTATCGCCACTTTTCTTCGATACTTGATGCTGGCGGCAATGGATCTCATGAAAGATTAAGTGAGACTCGATCGAAAACGGATTTGACTATCTATTGCGATTGAAGCCGTCTGATGTCGGAATTCCATAAAACATGCCTTTACCCCGTTGTCGGGATATCCGCCGCAACCGTACCTTGACTACAAGGTAATAGGCCGAGTCGATGTTGGCTCCTCGGATTGATTAGACATCCGTAATCCTGGATGAGTGTCTTGCATCGATCGTAATATGGTCAATCAGGTTCCTTCTGAAGTTCCCTTGTGAATATTGAGACGGCGGAACCACGTCCTAGCTACAACAATGTTTCGCTCTGCCGTAAGGTCGATTAGACTGAATCTCTTACCGAAGCGCGCGGTCGAGGAAATTGAGAGATGCTACTCCAGAAATAAGATTCGAACGTTTGACAAAAAGGTAAAAAAAAATGCCAAATGCCGCACCGAAGCTTGTAGAGACGAACAAGAGAACATCGTAGTAGAGTCGCAGTCGATGCTGAAAATCTGGAGATCATTTCTGTAGACTATATAACGGCGATGACGAAACAAATACCGCTGTTAGGCAGAATGAACCTTTTAACCTGGACGACGTAGACCAACAATTCCGTCCACCCGACCTGGATAAAGTGAAGATAGCAATATCTAAGCTGAAGTCCAATAAAACTGCTGGAGCGGACGGCCTGACCACCGAGCTCTTTAAAGCGGTAGGCGATGACTTGGTAAGGAGCATACACCAACTTATCTCTAAAATATGGTCGCACGATAGTATGGCCGATGAATGGAACCTCAGCACCGTTTGTCCGATCCTTAAGAAAGGAGACCCTCTGAACTGCGCCAACTACAAAGGCATCAGTTTTCTTAACATCGCATACAAGATCTTATCTGCTGTTTAGTGTGAACGCCTGAAGTCGTTTGTCAACAACCTGATAGCTCCATATCAGTGCGGCTTCGGCGGTCTTGGAAAAAACCTATGAGCTTCAGAACGATAGACACCATCTTTCTACCGATTTTAAGGCCGCGTATGACAGCATCTATAGAAACGAGCTATACAGAGCAATGTCTAGTTTTGGCATCCCTGAGATCAAACGAAGAATAATTCTTGCTAATCGCTGCTTCTTTGGGCTAAGAAAGCAATTGACTTGTAAAGCCCCCTCTCGCACAACAAAAGTTACCCTATATATATGACATTAATAATCCCAGCTCTGCTCTATGGCGCAGAGGCAAGGACTCTATGGAAAATATATGAAGGTGCTCTTGTTGGCTTTGAGAAAAAAATTCTTCGAGTGATCTTCGGTCACGAACTGTATAGCGACATCGACCTAGCCAGAAGAGTGAAGATCCAACGACTGAGATGGCTGGGTCATGTAAACCGGATGGTCATCAACGCTCCGGTTTGAAGTCTTCGAATCCGCCCCCGAGGGACAGCGCAGTAGAGGAAGACCGAGACTCAGGTGGCGCACGCAAGTGGAAGGGTACCTCAGCCAACTTAGCGTGCGAAACTGGAGGCAGCTGGCAAAAGATTGAGCTAGCTGGAGACGTTTGTTGACCCCGGACTGTAGCCACCTAAATTAAAGTAGGCACTGCTTTTGCCGCCGATAACAATAGCCGTAGTAGATGTCTCAGTTGTCCAACCCTACCAATCGCATCTCTTGGATGGCGGTAGTATATGCTTTTCAACAGTCTAGGGCATCAGACAGCTGTTTGACTGGTTTATCATCATGTAATAAAAAAAACAGTGGTTTTTACTATAACATTTTATAATAATTCTACGGCAAGCCAAAAACTGCAAAATAAAATTGAAAACAGTTTTAAACGTTTAAATAAAAACATATTTTATTCCGCAAAGTAATATATAATTCATCTCTTTGATATTTCTATAATTTTTCAGACCGAAAAGAAAAAAAATATAATAATAAAACAAATATTTATTTTTAAAATTTGTAAGAACCCTTTCGATATAAATATGTTTTTCCCTAGATTTATTCATTTTAAAATATTTATTCAACATATATTAGAACATATTCCTTGATTTTCTAGTTTTTCATTTGTTTGTTAAAATTTAACTAGGGGAACATTTCAAGTAAATTCAAATTTTAAAACAATATATACAAACATACAGCGAAATAAACTAAATCTAAGACGGTTTTCAACTGTTTCTTTTTGTTTTTTTTTTTTTCTTTGCCTACAAGTAAAAACGAAATACAAATAGCAAAATAATACAAGAAATGTATTACGATAAAGAATGGTAGGATACAATCAAATGGCGTTTTGTGCCTTTTGAAGATAAGTGGCAATGGTGGGAATAAATGTAATGAAAGTGTGTATATGTGTAAATGAAATACGATCTTACGTAGAACAATCGACAGAAGATGTTTTTAATCTAAAAGTCCAGGGCCCATTCATTTTCGGCAAGAAAAACATCGATCACTTCTTTCATCGAAAAATTTGGAATCAACTGGTCCTGTGTAAGTTTAACACGTGTGACTGGATCAAAGTGACCAACACGTTGGAGATGTTCTTCGATATCCTTTCGCTCATATGTAATGCCAGATGGAGTTATCACAGGATCAGTTAAAATTTCGAAACTTATTTTACCACACAAAAAATCAGGCACATCACGTTTCTTAAAATATTAATAAAGCGGTTTTTTTCTTATGTAAATTACGAAATTTTATTTCTTTTCTTTTTTTTTAATTTTCTTACCCGTCTCCGGTCATCAATTTTTGCAAACAAGTTATTGAGCTCAGTTATATGGTCATCCTGTGAAAAATTCAAAATATGTTTTATAGAATTTTGTAAAATTAACAAATGAAAATTGTCTTTTAAACATTTCAAAATCCACAGTGTCTAAACGAAGTAGTGTAATGTGGGACTGCGTTCGTGTTTTTTAAACTGCCGGTTTATATAGAAAGATACTGGAGTCTACATCAACTTAGTTTTGTGGAATTGCAATAAACAGGGAGTTACCAAAAGGGAACGACACATACTTCAACAGTTCATTGTAATTGTTAAAATTTACTACGAAATTATGAAAGGTTCACTATAAAAGTTTGATAAATAAAAAGATTCGCGGTCAATGTAAACCACTTTCTCACGTTGAAATTGTTAAATTGATTCAGAAATTTCCACTAATGGAATTAGTTTTCTCCTTACGCAATCACAACTGGGAATATTGCTTCTGTAGGTGGAAGTATTTTGCCGATGGAACTATTGTATGTCCAATAATTGACCGCTCCTCCACTTCTATTACAAACGAAAATTAATGAACCTAACATTCACGGCATTTTACACGATAACCTTGGTAAAAACAAAAAGATATGTACAGTCCGTTTGATAAGATCGTATACGGCAAAACTCGTTTATGAAAACCGGTTTGGAAGTGGCATTTGCATTAGCAGATAAAAAAAATACTTCTGCTAAGATGCTTTGAATAAAAAAATTTAAAGAGTGTTCAATTTTTGTCAGAGACGGAAGTATTTTAAAATGAGTGTCGCGTTTGCATCACGTTATGAAGCAGTATTCTTGTGCACGCATCCAAAAGGACCGAAAATATCATACGGAGCAGCTGCTAAATACATGAAAAAGTCAAAAGCATTTGTTAGCAAGTGGGTGCACCGTTATTCCCAAGTTAAAAATGTGGATGATTTGCCGGATCGTGGGTCTACGCCAAAAACAACAAAAAAGCATGACAAAATGATTCTACGCATGTTTGAAAAAAATCCTCTTCTATCGTTACGTGAAGGACAAGAGATTTTACGTAAAAGGGGTCTAAATGTGTGTTGTGATACGATACGAAGACGTTTACTAGCCAATAATGTAAAATTTCTAAGCACAATAAAGAAACCACTACTGTCAAAAAAACACGTAGAAAAACGACTTAGTTGGGCCAAGGAGAATTTGAACAGAGATTGGAACAACGTTATACGATGAAGGGCATGGTCTCCTATCACTCATACCTGGTGTACATAATCCAATAAATTAATCCAACGGACCGTCAAACACCCGGCAAAAGTGCACGTTTGGGGATGCTTCTCAAAACAAGGATTTGGCAATTTGTTCATGTTTACAAATAACTTAAACGCACACAACATGGTCAAAATTTATAAGGATTTATTACCATCTGCCCAAAGGTGGTTTTAAAGAAGGAATGAGAATTGGTTACTGCAAGAAGATAATGACCCGAAACATCGCAGTCGTTTGTGCAGTGCGTGAAAACAAGAAAATGACGTCGATGTTTTAGATTGGCCATCACAGTCGCCGGATGCAAATCCCATTGAAAATGTTTGGGCATCATGAAGCTAAAGCTCCAAGGAAAGAAGATCTCGAAAAACGCGAGTTTTATGGAGATCTTTGTCTCAAGATTATGCTATAAGATTAGTAGAAAGCATGCCTCGAAGACTCCAAGCAATTATTGATAATGGAGGAGAATGGACAACATATTAATTGAAAAGCATTCAAGTAAATAAACAAAATAAACCAGTACAATTGATTTTTTTTTTATTATTATAAGGTCTTCTTTAATTTTTGTCGTGTACGATGTTATCAAAAAGACTGTATGTACGTAATTGTAAAGCACGGGAGATTCTTTTAGCTAATAATTCTATTTTTTTAATCAACCACCACCCATCTTCCCCGGAATTTTTTCTGTACTTAGCTAAAAGGAAAAGATATTGATGACGTGGGAGATTCAACGAAATGTGATGACGATGCAGCGGAGCATTCCGAAATAATATTTCTCGAAGGGCTTCAACAGGTTCTACGACTAGTCAATTATTTGAAACTGAAACCTGAAACTTTTTGAATAAACTGTGTGTCGCATTATACGGGTACGAAGTTATATCTGTTACAGTGCAATGAGTCATAAAGGAAGAAAATCGCTATTTACTTAGGTTAAAACCTTTCCGGCTTCTGAATTTTAAAGGCAAACCAAGTTGTTCGTTCTTGCAATATAATCTCACATTACAATTCAAACGTTTCAAACCAAACAAAATAAAAGTCAAATAAACCTTGACCTAGAAAGGATAGGCTGCGCTGCTCTCTTGTGTGTAGATTTATGTGATTGTGTTACTCCGAGGTTTGCCCCAAATTGACTCATGATTCATTTTCCGCTTAGAATAAGGATTTCCGGCCAAAAATTTTAATCTATACTTACAGATAAAAAAAATACTATGGTGAACGAGGAGATACGGCGGATAGGATCAAATATACAGAACAAAGACAATACTTTAATATTTTTTACAAAACTGTCACAAAAGACTGCGCATGCGCATTTTCGTAGAAAACTGGCTAAGATCAATTATAATTGACCTCAACCAGATAAGCGATCGTCCGAACTTAATTCGCATCAAGGTAACATTCCAAAACATCAACAGAATATAGTATATGTACACACGCGCAAAAAATCTAAGAATTCTTCTTTAACCATCTGCATGGAGCCGTCGCGATTATGACGTCAAATATGCAACAAAAAAAAAAAACAAAACAAACCTCGTGTAGTACCAAGCTTGTCTTAGGTTATAAGTACACCTAAAACCACTGGTTCAAATGGCTTTTCTCCCGTCTTCTGAAGAGGTGTTCTTTCAAGTTGGTAAAACCATTGCATACGCTTTTTTACCAATTCTACTCATTAGAACTGTTTCGGAACAGATAGGAAACACCATTTATACAGCCCGGCTAAATTTTTTTACCTTCTTCCTAAGGACCCATTGCAATTACATTCTCTCTAACTAAGGTCAAAAACCTTTCAATAACCGGAAGTACGGTTTTTGTACTCACTGGTCGCATGTCGCACAAAAAAGTGGAACTAATGTCTACACCAATCTGAAAACAAGATAGTTGCGCTTGAAATCTTAAAGCCATTTGACAGAATTTGGCATCAGGCTCTTCTATCGAAAATGCGTGAATTTCGGATCGACAAACCTTTTGTTCAATAGATTGGAATATGCTTTTCGGAACGTTTAATTCAAGTTTTGTAATGAGCGATTTCATGTCTTCTTCTTCGTATCCTTTTATTAACCCTTTCCTCGTTATACGAACTTATGCGTAACGAGTTTCCCATTTTTACTGCATCGCTGCTGCTCCGCTTATGGGGTTGGCTAATGTCGCAGACCGCAGACCGCAGAACGCGTCTACATAATGCTCGGTCCTGGATAGCTTCAGTGGTTAACCCCAGACGTTGTTGCGCATTTGCCATCTGAGAAATCCAGGAATTCTTTTTCCGACCTCGTTTTCTTACAGTTGAAGTGACCGTAGTTGATAGTGCCTTTTTAACCGGATTTTCCGCAGATCTTCTTTGAACGTGGCAATACCAACTTATTCTATTCGCCTCAAGCTGTTCGGTTACCGAATTCTTTATATGTAGACTTCCTCTTATACGCGTAGATCTAATGCAATCGCGTTTAGTGACTCCACTAGACATCCTTAACATTTTCATTTCCGCTGCCGTCATTTTGTTTTTAAACGCTTCGTACATTGTCCAGCACTGTGAACCGTATATAAGAGCTGGTCTAACAACCGTGGTGTAGAGTTTCCCCTTTATTTTAAGTGGAAATTTTCGGTCGCAAAAGATTCCCGAATTTTCCCGCCATTTCATCCATCCCACACTCACTCTGTGGTTTACGTCGTCGTCACATTTCGCTTCCATGTTAACGATTGATCCTCAGTACTTAAAGATAGTGCTTTTCGGAAGAACTATTCCGTCTAACATTATATCCGGAACAGGTCGCAACGAATGCGCAAATGGGCACGTCAAATGCTCCGTCTTTGAACGACTTATTTTAAACCCGTTTCTCTCTAGCGCATTTCTCCATGAATCTAAGGCGTTCTGTAAATCTTCGACGTTATCGCTAAGTATAACTGCGTCGTCAGCGAAGAGAATTGGCGTTACATTTGCTTCGCGCATGCAGTCTTTTAAAAGATAGTCGAATACTACGTTAAGGAGGAAAGGGTTAAGTACGCTTCCTTGATGCACTCCGACATTAACTGGAAATTCTCTCGTTAGTCCAGCAGAGCTTTTAACCGCAGTTTTCACGTTTCCGTACATGTCTTGTATTATTCTAACATACGTTTCCGGTACGTTTTGAGACCTCAGCGCGGCCCATATGAGATCCCTAGGCACTCGATCAAATGCTTTCTCGAGGTCGATAAATACCATGTGCAAATCCTTAGACGAATCTCGGTGCTTTTCCATTATTATTCGTAGGCTTTGGATAGCGTCCACCGTCGATCTTCCTTCAACAAATCCACACTGGCTATTATCGAGCTTTATTTGCCGAAGACGTTCGTTTAAGACTCTTTCGACGATTTTCATTGTGTGTGACATAAGCTTGATTGAACGGTAGTTGTTGCATTCTCGAGTGTCGCCTTTTCCTTTGTATAATGGAACCAAGAAGCTACTTCTCCATTGATTCGGCATAGGTTGTCCACATTTTAATTTATTTAAAAGTTTCGATAGCCAAACGCTGCTGATCCCCTCCATATTCGACCAAAACTCTGATGGAATGCTGTCTGGTCCCGCCGCTTTCCCCCGCTTCATTTTTTCCGATTGCTATACTTATTTCCTAGATTGAAAAGTCCGAAACTTCCTCCTCGAATAGACCAGCTGTCGGCACGATATCACGTGGAAACTGTTAGTTAAGCAACTCCTTGCAGTATTCAAGCCACCGGTCACAAATTTCCTTTTCATTTGTTAGTAAGCGACCGTCTACGTTTCTGATGTATTTCGGCGAGGTTATTTCCATTGAATTTTTTCGCCTCTGTGCAGCGAGCTTAAAAATATTTGCCATTTTAGTATTGCACGACGTTTGAACTTCTTGGATGGCTTGTCTTCTATCTGCCGATCGTGAGGATATTTGATCCAACTCCTGGTACAGGTTTTCCGCTTCTGCCGCTCGAGTTCGAGCCGGGACTTTCTTTGCGATATTTTTAAGACGCTCGTATTCAAGATTTCATGTCTGATATCCACAAAATAAACGCCGGTTTGCACTAGGGCTCTATCCGGTCCCCGACTCTTTAAAATTTGTACCATTTTTTGTTCTGCTGCTTCTAATCCTTTCTATTACTTTACTGACGACAGGTACCTTTGCTTTTTATATTTGTTTCCGGACTCTCGTCATTAATATTCATTACCCGTCATTTCCCTAACGTGTATTGAGCTCATTCAATTCTGATATTAATATCATAAATAATCGGGGAACCATTTACGAAATTGAATTTAATGCTGTTCGTTGTCGTTGTGGAAAATTTAAACGTAGTCTTTATTCGTGAATAGCGCATGCATCGTCGATGTATGTATGTATGTATGTACAATACATATATGTATCACCCTACGTTGGAACGACTCATATTCGATATCTTTACGAATGCTGCGAAATGCATTGGTTTTCTAAGCGACGTAAGAAATAGTCCAACCCCTCTGATCTGTACTCAATATATAAGGCATTTATTCGGTTTACATGTTGTCGAGGATTGGAGAACAATACTCACATCTGGTCAGCTCATATCTGGCTGTCCAATAATTCAGAGAGGTATTCTCATTCGGCAGATCGAAAACCGACTTAATGTTCACACTAACACGCGGTGCAATGTGCAATTTAGAAATACTTCCTCCGGACGACACGAAACATGTACTTGATTTCGTCAAGATGTGCAATCATGTGATTTCTTCAATGGAGTGCGCAGGTCAGATGCTAATCTTCAACTAATCTGTCTACCTGGCAAACGACATCGACATCATTGGAAGAACGATTTGGCGCTAAAGTGAATGAGAATAAAGTCAAGTACGTCTTGCCATCAAAGAAAGATGCATCTAGCCGCCATGTAACAGTGACAAAACGTCACTGTTGACCTTAGTAACTTCGAAGTGGTTACGGAAGTTAGCTTATTCGCAATAAGCACCTATCCACCAATGCCACAATAGCGAAATTTCAGAGAAAACTTACCCTGGAAAACTGCTGCTATTTTGCATAACAAAACAAATAGGTTTAAACTCTTAGTCGGAAGATGAAACTTATGCTCCACAAAATATTGATGCTCCCAGTTTAACGATATCGCATAAAGCAGAGCGTTTGGTTTGAACAACTGGAAAACTCGTGCCGGAGATTGAAAGGCTTCCGTACTTCAAGCAGAGATTACGGCTCGGGAGCGCTTTATATAGGTGAAGTAAGACTTCCCCGTTTCCATGCAATGCCATTAAAATCTATGCATTAACTCAGTCCTTCTTATTGATATCTGATGTTTTGTGGAATATTTAAGATTATTATTTACTCACGCATTCTTGCTCTATTTCTTGCTGTTTGTCTTTCAAATGATCCTCATTCATGTCATCATCCAACTTCAATTTTGCCAACCTATTTTCCATATCTTCTCTTATAAGCCTGTAAGGACAAACAGTTTAATTCCAGTACGGGAAATAAACACCATTCTAAGCGATTATCTTCCTGTTACCTATTTAAATATGTCTGTAATTCGATCTCTTGACAAATGCGCTTCTCTTCTAAAACATTCCAACGTTTCTTCCTTGCTAAACGCAACTGAGACGTAATATCATCGCCGAAATTTTGTTTTTGCTCCTTTGCCAGATCAAAAGCTTTCATATAAAACATGAGACATTCAAACCTGATTTACCGAATGAAGCCTACGCACTTACCCCTTTGCAAGTGTTTAATCGCTTCATCATAAAATTCCAATTCCATTAGACACTGGCCCAAGAAAAAGTGTGCCTTTACGAGATTTGGATCAATGTCTAATGCACGTCGACAATCCTGACACGATTGATCCCATCGCTTCAACTTAAGGTGACACAGAGCTCGATTTGTAAAATATGTTGCATTTGTTGGATTTTTGATCTGCAATCAAAATTTACAAAACTAATCTTAAAGTTGTCCACATTATTGATTGATGATGATAATGATTTTTCTCATAGACCTAATGGAAAGTGCTCATTTTAAAAGCAATCATTTGAAATTAGACTTACGATTGCTTTACTGTAACAGTTGATAGCATCGTCAAATTTGCGAACGAGGAACATTTGATTTCCCTGCTCTTTAAGTTGAGCATCAGTAAGATTCGCTGTCGTATACGTATGTTTGCTCATTTTTGAAAGTAGATTATGTGTTGTTCTGGGTATAACTAACAACAAAAAAGCATTTAATAAACTTATTAGCTATCTACCACACTGTTAATTAATAAATTGATAAGTTACTATTCTCTATTCTTTTCTGTATGCAGAAGGAGAAACTTATAAAACGCAATGCAAATATTCCACTTTGTTTTGAAAGCCAAAAAATTTTGGAACTTAGTACAGTATGAAACTTTTTTCACCAAATGTCAAAAATATGCATATAATATGAGTTTGTCTATTCAAGTATAACAAAGTACTGTACTAATTAATATTTTCGATTTCATATGAGTTTTGGCACTTAAATCTGCATCAGGCTGTGTGCGTGTATAAATATTTTACATATATAGTCCGGTCCTATTTTTTGTATTCCCCCCTTCATAAATTGTCACCTTTTCCGCATGCTGTCTTTAATATCTTGTCGAGATTGTCTTCGACTTTGTTTGTACACTAGGAGTTGAGGCATTCGATTGAAAAATTCTTCTAACGGCAGTGTAAATGGGATATTGATACTACGAGTATACGAAAAATTTCGTTTATTCACTTAGCTACCGCGCTTAAGAGGAAACTGCAGAATTTACGGGACGCGAAGTTGGCGAGGCTTGGTTAAAAAATTAACCAAATTATCATATATTAACACTTACGTTTGGCTTACCCGAGTAACCTAAAGGATTTTTGTGGTAGGTAAGTTAGATGGACGTTTCGGGTGCAGTAATTCAACGTCAAAATAATGTGTCTTAAAGGAAAAGATCAGTAGATATGCTTTCTGCTGTGAAAGCATAACTTAAAGATCGAGTCCGGCATCTAATCAACAAAGTCGTCTTGACTATCGCGCTTAGGTTGACAGATTAAGCATGGCATTAGTCCATTGTATTTAATAAATGACATGATAATCCGTAAGCAAGGCATATGGGTGTTAAGGAGTAATATTCTTAAGTAAGATCTAGTTATTACTGGTCGAACATGAGGTCAAATATGACCAGATACGTAAGGAATGGTATAATTTGCCAGAGTGTAAACCTGGCACCAATTGCTTGATGGACTGCCTGAATTGAAGTTTTCGAGTTCTAGCCAATGTCAGATATGTGAGAGAAGTGAATAGCTGTACGCATTTCATGTTTCAACTGTTAATAGAAAAATACGAAGACTTGATATAGTTAATCCACTCAAAGATGCTTTCTGCGTCGTATTGTTCAAACCATTCCTAGATGTATCGTTTTCTTTATTCATCAGCTGCAGATCCAACCACGATAGGGATAAAACTGCCTTGAAAAAGTTGCAGTCATAAATTCGATTGAGTTCCCGGGATTAATTTAAATTTGCTGAGTTGAACAACAAACTGATGTCATTTTAATTGCATTCAGACAAAATTAGCAACGACTCTTGGCTAAGTATATTTTTGTGCTGTACTTAAGATGTGTATGTGCTAGGACCTCCTTCTTTACAGTTTTCAAGATATCGTACTCAGACGTAAATATAAGGCGTACTACTTTTTGACTTGTAGATGATTCAAGTGGTGGTTTATTAGCTTTCAAATGGAATGGTTTTTTTCGGACAACTACAGGCTCTGTCAAGCAGTGCGCGTCTTTAACCCCGCATATTTTACGCTGCGGTTAACTTATTCTACCTCGCATTAGAACCGCAACGTTAAACGTCAAGCAGAAAAAACAATAATTCAATAATTTTCATTTTATGACCCATATTTCGACCTTTAAAACAATTTTTTTATTTATTGTAAAACTCTGGATATACTTACACTAAAATTCTGTTCCGTTAATGAAAGAGTAGGGGACTATGTGGAAATAAGATCTCTGCCTTAGCATAATGTAGCTAGGACAAGAAGCCATGAGACCACAGCCTACGTTGGGAGTTCGTGGAGCAGTTTTGCACTCGAGGCCGGAGCTTTTTTTTTCAAAGAACTTGACACATGGATATGAATACACTTATAATGCCTCAGCATGTGTTAAGTTTTTTGGAAAACTGGACAGAGAGAGAAGAAATGTTGCTTTGTAATCAGTGATCAATGTTACCTGCAAATAATCAGTGATTATTTATTTAAAAAACATGAACGATATTAATCGAGAAAATACATCTTTCCATACCGTTAATGAAACTATTTACTTTCTGGCAACCCAATTTAAAGACATTACACCATGAAACATAAATATCAGTGAATAGACCATCGACATTGTGAGGTTTTATGCTTCCGATTATTTCTTGTAAGACTTGGCTGAGTCTTTTGGGTATACTGATAAACCGCAAGTATTTTAGACTTTAAAGTCAACATTCAGCTCATTATTGGTGAAATAGAGCCATAAAGACTCGAAAGTATGGCTCGAAACTGGTCATATAGGATGTGCTTCATCAAAAACAACCGAAAAACGCACATGCCTGAATTCGTAAACAAAATATAGTAAAATGAACCATTTTTTTAATTAATAAAAATTTTAAATTTAAATTCATTTGCTGTTGTTTTAAATTTGAATTCATTTGCTGTTGTTTGAGAGTAGAAAAATCTTCTAGCTCTTAAAAAATATATTTTCTATTTAACACATCAATTTATTGAATATAATTCTACTATTGTGATTTAACAACAGCAATAATTTACACTTTGAACTGAAATTACAAACTGTCAACTTGACAAATTCCTTTTGTTTTTGGGCATTTATTGAAAAACGTGCGTTTTCTGCTGCAGAAGATATTGCGATTTTAGTTTCTTATATTCTAGATAAGTTAGTTTCTTTTAAACCACAATAAATGCGTCGCCCGAAGAAGGTAACTTAGTTATAAATAAAAATAATAATTTTGATAATCAAGCCATGTATTTATTTATTTATTTATTTTTCGATGACGACATCAGTATCAATCTGGTGAGGCTGCCCAATATGTTACCCGAAAAGCGGCTTTAAAGAAACTTCAATTGTCACTAAATGATTTTCGAAGATTATGCATTATAAAAGGTGTCTATCCAAGAGAGCCAAAACACAGAAGGAGGGCACAA
The DNA here is from genome assembly GCA_928272305.1 of Volucella inflata. Classification (NCBI taxonomy): domain Eukaryota; kingdom Metazoa; phylum Arthropoda; class Insecta; order Diptera; family Syrphidae; genus Volucella; species Volucella inflata. The sequence continues at coordinate 26,548,207 of OV743717.1, read as the reverse complement.
AAGGGATCTTCAGAAATAAAAATCCTCTATCATGCTAAAGATATAAGATTCTTGCTGCACGAGCCAATCGTTTGGACTCTTCGTAGTTATAAGGTACAGTATTTGTCAAACTAAGTTTCACTTAAACATTCATTTGAATATATATATTATATGTTTTCTTCAAACAGATCTTTGCCAAAAAATCCGGTCGCGATCGAGCAATTAAAGATTTCCGGAACTTAAAACGTCGTTTGGCTCTATATCCTGAACTCCGAATCGATCACATTGTCAAAGAGCGCTATCCCACTTTTATTGACGCCATCAAGGACTTGGACGATTGTCTGACTTTACTCTTTCTCTTCAGTACCTTCCCTTCGTTGCGACTGATTCCACGTGAACAATCAGCGTTATGCCGCCGTCTGACAGTTGAATTCCTGCATTACATTATATCATCCAAGTCGCTTCGAAAAGTTTTCATCTCAATCAAGGGTTATTACTTTCAAGCTGATATCAAGGGACAAAAGGTCACTTGGATCGTCCCCCATTATTATCCATTCAAGCCACACTCAAAATCCGAAGTTGACTTTAAAGTCATGTCAATCTTTGTTGAATTTTATACCATTATGCTGGGTTTTGTTAACTTCCGCCTTTTCCACAGCATCAATATGGCTTACCCACCAGAATTTCCAACAGGGATTCTTACCGATGGTGATGATACCATGAAAGACGAGAGCACTTTCGTTTCAGATCGAATCGCGGCTTTGAATTGTGAATTGAAGAAAACAGAACAAGTTGAGGAGGCAGAAGAGGAGAATGAAATGGATTTGGAATTGCTTGAACAAGATGGTGATTCCAAAAGAGTTCTTAAAATGAAACAGGAAGCACAGGAGATTCAAAAGTTAAAGACACTCTTCAAGGGATTGAAATTTTTCATTGGGCGGGAAGTCCCCCGTGAGCCTCTTGTTATATTGATTCGTTCATTTGGTGGCACAGTTTCTTGGGACAAAACAGTTTTTATTGGTGCTAGTTACGACGAAACAGATGAAACAATTACTCATCAAATCGTTGATCGTCCGGTATTGTCACAACAATATATTTCACGTGATTACATACAACCACAATGGGTGTTTGATAGTGTTAATCAGAGAACACTTCTTCCAACAAATAAATATTTTATTGGTGTAGACCTACCGCCACATCTTTCTCCGTTTGTAGATCCCAAACGTGATACGTACGTTCCACCAGAAGAAAAAGCCTTACTTGATCCATCTTTAATTGAAACTCATGGTAACTAACCCACATAGATTAGTTTATTGTTTTCCACAAAATTTTCCAATTTTCTTATCCCACAGTTCAAAGTGGAGACGAAGAAGAGGACGACGAAAATGAGGAAGATAAAGAGCCTGATCAAAATCTTATTGATGCCCAACTACAACTGGCTTATCAAGAAGAAAAAGCCGAATTCGACAATTTCCAAGATGGTCAAAATGACGAAGAAGACGGCTACGAGGATGAGGACGACGATGAGGCAATTGATGAAAAGGAAAAGAAGCGTCTGGAAGAGGTAAAACAAACTTAAATTTTTAAATAAATAAAATGATATGATAACATGATTGCTAATTTTAGAAAAAGAAAATGAGCGTCCAAACTGGACAACTGCACAAAGAAAGCAAGCGCCTTCTTCACAAGAATGAAGTGGAGGAACATCGATTACAGGCACGTATGGTGAAACCCAGGCATAGGAACCTATTCAGGAAACTAATCCGCGAAAAGCAAAGCAAGGACAAAGAACAGTGGCTTCTGAAGAAAAAACGAAAACAGATCGACCGTGATGAAAAATTGGCAAAGAAAACAAACAAAAAAGCGAAAAAAGTGTAGAAAATATTTTTGACAATTTGATACTATATCCGTTGCATTAAAAGATACTTTATATTAAAACCAACAACAAATAACATGTCTTTATTTTGTTTGCATTCAAAAAAAGCTCTGTAATTTTGCAGAGATTTTAACAAAAGTAAGTAAAGCTTACTTGGCGACCAGCTTGAAGATGATAAATTATACAAATTTATTTGTTATTTATAAAACAAATAATAATTTGACTATCGTACATGTGTTATGATATTGTTGTAACTAAATGTCCATAATACACGGCTTTAGTCAAACTGCATTACTCTTGTGTTTGCAAACGTTGGCAAATCGTCGTAATTGTAAAAGTGACTTTAGACGAAAAAATTCAACGGTGAGCTATACGAATTGCAAGCGATATCGACCTAGGGCATGTAGAGAGAACGGACACCAATGCTCCGGCTTCCAGTCTTCCAAACTAACCTGAAAGGGCAATACAGTAGAGAAAAACCTCACCTTTTTGATTTTAGTAAAGATATTCAAAATTTTACTTATCGTATTCGTATTTTGGTTCTTCTGATTCTTTTGAACTTTCTTATCTATAACAATGCTGAGTTGTTGTCTCTATTAGCTTTTTATTGAATTCACTCTTGAAATTATTTTGTATTACTTCATTTGTTAATAGACTTAATTTATTTTTTTATTTATTTTTTGTGGAATTTTATATTTTCACTACAAAACCTGGATTATAGTCTGACCTCGATAGCAGTCACTATCTCTACAGCATTTTGCTTATTCTTTGGATTTTCAGAACCTTGTTTTTAGTGGGGTAATTAGTTCAACGTGCAGTGGCCCATTGTTGTTAAATCATTCAATTTTCGGAATTCTGTAAGTCTTTAACCTCTGCCGTTTTTTTTCCTACTCTGCCACCACCAACATTCTCAGCCTCCTTCCTTTCATTGCTTTAACAATGAAGTAATCTAGGATGAACAAGCCCCTCCATATTTATACAAAAACAATTTTTTCACCCCATTCAGCTCACTTCCCAGACGCGTCTTTTATTCTTAATCCTCCTCCCGGTCGTTTCGAAAACCCAAAATCTCTTCATTCTATCCAAAAAAAAAAAAAAAAAAAACAGCGTTCCCTTAACAGCATTCGCTCTCATTTATTTAATCATTCCCATTCAAATACTTCACCATCTGCTTTTTTACATCCCGTAATTAACCAAGTATTCAAGGATTCAGGTATGTCAAGAGGCCGTGGATTATATGATAATGTTCGATTATATCTCGCTTATGTACATGACAAGCCAAATTCTCTATCGACGGTATAACAAAAACCAACGGAATGGTTTCCACTATTCATAACGATCTGCGGTGTCTCCATGAAAAATTAGATATGACTTCTTATGAGTTATCATGATCTTTTTTCTTTTGGGTCTCACGTAAGTTCCCAACGCATCTTCACTACCCTGGTTTAATAAAGAGCAGCGTTCTCTCCGTAATAAGATAAATAAGCAATGGTGTACTTGTTTAAAGATGTGTTCCGACGCCGATTTCTTCAACCTTTCAGTTTACCCTTATAAATTTCTCTATATGACGACTATTTAAATCGAATGCACGACATACTCATCCCGACTCCAAACGATTCTTTCAGTGCATCATCTCTAAATTTTCTTGATACACCCTCCTCCAAATTATTGCGAATTCCTCTAATTTGTTTAGCCAAGCGTTCGGCATCCATACTCAAGAGCCCGACCTACTTTTCCTACTTAAATGGCTGCCCACAAACAACTATGATCAGTGTCTAAAACTCCAAAGCAAGTTAGGAAAAAAATATTTAACCTTATTAAGATTGTTATTCTTCTGGACCTCAGAATCCTTTCTCTATATTTTTAAGTAGATGCATTAAGTCAAATCTCTTACAGCTTTGTATCACACAAGGAATGTTTCCCTTAACCTAAAAATAGACTTTTATTATTCTTTTACATAAAAAGTCCAACTATCGAGCAACTACTTAGCTGTCCTGCATGCCCAAACTTTTGAGAAAATTATTTATGATATAATGCTTTTCCATGCTTTTATCGATTGTTTCCCAAAACCAACACAGATTTCTAAAAGGTAGACCTACAACCACCAACCTAACGGAATTCGGATCAAGCACTTGTATCGTGAAATAGTTGAAGTGATCGCCACCGTTTGCACAAAGCCTTAATAGTATTTACGATCTAATCCTTCTAAAATTCAAGGTTCTTGGTTTACAAATAAGCTTTATATCGTGGGTTTAATTCTTAATACTTGATAAACATTACCTATATATTCTATTTAGGTCTATGGTTTCTGACCCAATTAAAACGTCCTTAGCTAGCCACCTTGGTCCCTTATTACTTACTCTGATTATCGTCGAAAATTCATGCATATCGGCTTACTCAGATGATATGAAAATCGACATAAATCATTTTCGTCAGACTTTCGTCCACTGCAAGATCAAGACCGATTTTGTACTTCGTATCAGAAGAATTTCCCTGAGCTAAAATAAATAACTTATCCTCGTAAGCGCCCCCCTGCTTCACCTCGTTGCTATCTGATCTTAAATCTGCCTGTTCCGTTATTGAGTGAGTTGCATAAATTAGGTGTCATCTGTGATGAGGAACTCACACTAATTGAAAAATAAAAAAAAAGCCAACTCCGCTTTTGGCCTCATCAAGCACTGGCTAAATGATCTTTCCGATTTTTATGTTACCAAATTTTTCTACACGACCTTAACCCTCTTCTTGAATATGCAAGCCAAGTTTGATCATCCTACTTCAACATCAAAATCTTTCGGGTAGACACCGTTCAACAGAGGTTTTTATTATTACATCCTTGGAATGACAGTCAAAACTTACCACAACAAACTGATCCTACAACCTCTTTCTCGATTCTATTACCAATATTCTCTTAATTTATCAGATCTTGTCTTGCTTTGCTTCAACTTATCTCTTTTAACACCAATTCACCTAATCTTAGATCTGTGCCGATCTTCCGGCTCAATCTTTGGAAAATAAATTACCGAAACGATGAGCCGATGACTAGAATGCTTCGTGAAGTTAACGATATTCTGCCTCACTTCGATAGCACTTCAAGAAACTATGTCTAAAAAACATTCTCCTTTCCATCCATGCCTTACGTCGCAATGTTCTTTTATTCCTACCAGCTTTAATTTTTTAGTTATAAGTGAAATTGTTAGTTTTGAATAAAAAAATAATTTTATACGAGTAAGAGTAAAATTTGTGGACGTCTTTTGTTATCATTCCATTTCCTATACATTGTACGCCTGCAATTTCAATTTTGCACATTTTCAATCTTTTATTCCTTTTATTGTGTTTAAAGGCTTAAAACATTCAAGGTTCCAATTTTAAAATACCTACAGGGGATTGTTGGCACCCTTTGACCACTGACCATTTAAGGCCTGTCGGGAACTGAGGGCCATGCACAAAATGAAACAACATGATTGTCAAAAACTTCTTTGTTAAACAAAACACTTAACAACATTTTGTTACAAAACATATTTTGTATGTTTAAAAAAAAAACATAATATACTTCTTTTTGCATTATTTGACAAAATATGAAACAGTTATAAAATAAACAAAATCTCTTAGTAAAAAAGTAGATTTAACAAAATTGAAATTAAGGTAAGTTTTTGATTTTTTTTTCATTAGATATTTAAGGCTTAAATTAAATGTTCCTTGATTTGATACCAAACCTGTTGACGGAGCTGTTAAGATTCTCGAAAGGGTTATTTAATTTTTTCATATTCACTAATCCGAATCTGAATCATTATCTTCACCACCGTCGTCGCTATCCTCCAATTCTGGCATAGGAAAACGCAAAATTGCAGCTATTCCTGTTAGTTGAGATAGCTCTGAAAATCAAAAATTAATATATACATTATACAATACAATATATGTGTATAATCTGTAATTCATATGTGTGTGATCATAAAAAGTAGGATTCCTAAAAATATGACAAAAACTTCCATTCCCTCCCCTATGCTGTATCCGATGTGAGGGATTTTATGCACTGGGTGCATTGTGTTTAATGACCTCGTTGATCGCTAGTTTGTGCGTGCGTGCGGTGCGCAGTGTACAGCGTCAAAAATAGATTCACGCTGTGCGTCCTCATAGTATGTCTCAAACGAGAAAGTGTGTTGAAATGTACACAAAGGTAAAAACAAATCGCCAAAGAAAAAGGCCAACCACAATATGGGCTTTATGCCAATGTTTATATTTTTCTTCCTTCAGAATCAAAAATAGGGAGAAAAGAAAACTATGAAACGAGGAAATCCCGGCATTAGGTACTACTCCACAGAGTTAATGAGTCATCGGAGGACAGTTGTGTGTGAATGTGTGAGGTAAAGTATAAAGTTAGTCATCCATAGGAAACTTGGATGATTTCTACAGCATCCAAAGGTGTAGTTGAATAAAATAAACTAGCAACAAAACTTTTAATGTTAAATCCGCCGCAGATTAAATGTTAATTGATTTATGACACACACGTGCATGCGAGTAGTACTTACGTTCTCCTGAAATGTGCATGCTGGAGAATATTTTCACTTCTCCACCGGCTTCTCTAACTGACTCGACCAAGGCAACATACTCTTTTCTTTGACTCACATCTTGGCATCTGAAAAAAAAAAGCAAAATCAAAATATTTTAACATAGAGCAGGTTAAGTATTATATATAAAAAAAAAATCATTGAATTCGATTCTGATTATTAAGTCAATAAGAAACACAAACGGAATAATTTCTCTCTTCGATTTATGCAGTACTCTTTTCTATCCCTTGCATGATTGAAAAACAAAGCATGACGGCACCCATGAATGAAATCAGGTCGCTCAAATATTTATCATCAACCCCAAAGCAAAATGAAATATTGGCGATACATTGTCTCGAGTCTACAGGCGTAGACTTGTCATATCAGCTGAATTACTAATGTGTATATAAAAACTTTAATTTACCCGTAATGCATACATTCCTTAAGTTGCGTTGTGTTAAAGTGATTTTTCATAAGGTCGCTTTACTTTTATTCTCTCTAATAAAATGCAGAGTACGAGAATTGTCTTATCAAACTAAGAATGGCTTTGAATTACACCTGTCTCAATAAAAAAATTTTTTTTAACACATGAATAATACAAAAATTAAAACTATTGTAATTATCTACTGCTCCAAGAGTAAACTCCAAGTGTTTTTTTTAAATCCCTCTTTTCAAATTAGTAGGAAAAAAAATAAGAAAAATAACTTCAGAAAAGGGTGGTAGAATCGCGTTATACCTACCATAAATCGGGGCAGGTTACACAAATTTCATTAACTGACGATACCTGTGTTCGATAGCTTTTTTTTATTTCAACAACTTGAAAAGTTTTTTGTTTAATAAACAACCGGATTTGAACACAGCACCTGCTGCGTAGTGTAGCCAACGGGGACCACCGAAACAACCGTAATATTAATCCTAATTTAAATACCCCAGAAATGATACAATAAAAGACATTTCAACTAAAATATCTCACCCTACTCAAGTCGAAAAACTTCACTTGACAGAGAGAAGCAAAAGCCGATCACCTTAAGAGAACACAAATAAATTTTAAAATCCCTTACACTTGCACGATCAACAAATAAAACTCGCTCTACCGACAAGCTAATGGAAATGTTTTTTTCAGTCGCATTTGTGGCTGCCAACAAAACACTTCTACATCAAGTTTCGTCTTAGTTCGCGCTGGGTTTTACTACTAAGAAAACACGATTCTTTTCGTGCAATATACCGCGTCAAAGTGAACGACACAAAGTGAAAGTACATTTCTCAGAGGGAGAACATTGGACTTTTTCTAGGTAACGTCACATAGCGCCATCGTGATTTGTTGGCACACTCTAAGTGTCTATTAATTGAACTGTTTTCTACTTTACGTTAAGTAGCTAACAGATTGCTACTCAATTACTTCGTGATTGCACAAGTGTCCAATTTAAAGAATAGTGATCATAGTGTTCGAACTCGTTCGATTATACGAGTATGTCTGTTTTCATATAACTGAGATTGTTTTAATTGCTTCTAATGTTTTGTGATGCAAAGGGCGGAAAGGCAGCAGATATAATTTTTATTTTTTTTTTATTTGCCTGTATAATGTGTGGTTTGTGAGAATAAATGGCATTTTTTCAGCCAAAACTATTGCATAGGGACATTGAATCAATACCCATAACATAGAACTTTAGCTTTAAACCATCAGCATATCTCAAGCAACGAGTATCACATGAAAATGATTCGATGTACAACAAAAAAAATGTTTCGAATTCCTTTGCTGATAATAAATGTCGACTGGAACCAGATAACAAAATCATAATTGTCTACATTTACTTTATCTCATTTTTACAAGGCAATTTATTTCACAAGACCTAGCCTACCCCATTCAATTTTTAGTTAGCAAAAGTACATTGATGTGTAAGCACATTCTTTTAAATCTAGAAATAGCGAGAGTTCATTCTAAAGGTCATCGTTGCTTGTACCCTTACTCCAGCAGCAACCAATAACCAGTTTCGGAATATGATACTCCGCCTTTCTGATTCTTCCACAGTTACTCGTAAAATAACTAACCGGCTTGGATTTTGTCCCTGTGGCCTCAATGTAGAAAGACTCCATCAAGGGGGAGGGAATTTTTTTTTATGCAGTCGTTGCATATAATAAAACACTTTTCTCCTGTAAAGTTACAAGCGAAGTAAGCAAAACAAAATAATAAAGGGAAAATACATACACGTAGGCGGAGCAGAGAATTGGTGTTAGTCTAGTAAATGAGTCAAAATTCAATTTAAAGATCAATTTACAATTCAGAAGAAACATGATGAGCAAAGAAAAGTGATAATCCATATGAAGATGACTAGAGAAAAGAGATTTACTGCGCTTAACACTTTAGTTACTTTAGGAACCCGAATTTATAAAAATAATAAAACAGTGAACAATCTGGTAAAACCATGTATTCCCATAAAAGCCGACAAGATATCAAAAGAAACAGTTGGGGCGGCAAACAATTACACAAGTCCCACAATAACGACACAAAAAAACATCAACAGCTTGCTGTGTTATCTTGTTTTGCAATTAATACACTTTCCAAAATGAGATTAACTGCGCCAATATCTCCAACAACGCCCACGCATTGACTTTCCATCAATAGGTATACAACTTCTACCTACCTGACACTAATTTTAAAATAAATTATAAATGAAATATCTCTTATAGACGGTTAGTCCATTCCATAATACAATCGTACAAGTTATTCTTTGAGCACACGTACAGGCATATACTCTTGGTTGGGTATATGGTGTACATGGTGTGTTTGGAGTTTGATTTTTATTTCTTTATATAAAACATCACCAATACTTTCTTTTAATTCCAGATAGGTACTTAACAATGCAGCTCAGGCCGGATTATTTGATTTCGGATTGTGGCTGCCCACAAATTTCTTCATTTACGAGTACACCAGAATACCATGCCAACTTTCGGGAACACATTTTCCCAGGTACTAAATTTATATTTCACAATTACATCACATCATCAAGAAGAAGACTGCTGCCTAGGAGGGAATCACTTTCCGATTACTATGACAAATTGCTCATGAACGCAACAGCGTCGAGTACATCTGTAGATATGACAAAAAAACAACTTCCTATGCAGGGTGGCACTCTAAAACACATCAAGTGTTCTGTGAATGAAGCGATTCGAAAAGCCGATAAGAAAAATCATATTAGCCAGTAAGTTATTTATTTATTATTATTTTCTTTTATACTTGATAAAGGTAATAAACGATTTGTACTACTCATTTGATGACGACATTTTAGGTGAAACAGTAAAATACACACTTACATGCTGCCATTGCCAAGAGGTACAAGGAAAGGTATCCGACATGAATACATATAAAAAAAATTAAGACTTTGTACATAATAAATTATTTTAAAGATGATATGTTAAAGTTTTTTTTTCACTTTACCAAATTCCTAGTGTCTAATTGCAGGCATGTGGAATAATTTCGAATTGTTTATGCCCAACTAGAGACTACGGCTATGGAATATAAAGCAGCTGTTTTATGCAAGCCATATATGCAAAGAATATAACGACTTTAGAGTAACATTTTGTACGTTTAACCTTGATAAAGAGTCAATGTTGTTATATGCACAAATTAGAGCACATCGACATCATTCTCACACGTAATTGAAGGTTCCTTTAGCCACACGTTGGCGTATGCCGACAAACAATACGGCTAAGTAAGAGATTTTTCTTTTGATTATTGTTTTTGCTGTGCGGTTTGTGGTGCTTTTTCATGCGTGGAGTTCACACATTCAACTTCTTAAGAATGCATAATATCGTAAGCAGGACAGGAAGAGAAAATGTATCGCTTTTAAAGACGGTGAGGGTGTTTTAAATGTAGAGAAGGTATTTAGATGTATAAATAGAGAGATACGCAAAACTTACTTTGAATGATAAGAAAGGTAATCATTTTGAATAAATTATGTACCATCAAAATTCTCATCGGTGTTACGCAAAAATAAAAGTCGGGCGAATTATTTGTCGATAATATACACGAAGAGAAAAACTTCATATGTAGTCATTGAGCTGACTTTAATCGAATGGGCAAACAATGACTTCTTACAAAGGAGGGGATCAGGCTCAGAGTGGACGGGGCCCTTTTCAGGGGAAACATTAAGAATTAATTCATCAATTGTAGTGGAGGAACTGCAATCCGATTCGAGCATAGGTGGACACTCACACCTAAAATGCTGAGCGTTGTCGTCATCAATCACTATATAGGATTTTCTATAATTTATGCCTAGCACACTTGGGTATTTAACAAAATTTACTTTAGTAAACAGTCTATAAAAAAGAAAGGCCTTCAAAGGCGTGAGGAAACTGATCAGGTTCATATAGAAAATAGAACAAACTCTTTTCTTAGACTCAAAATAAGGTGCAGTCGTAAGCAGTAGTCTTTTATATTTGAAAGCGTGGAATTATTGTGGTAAACTCTTACTAAGCAATTCATAGACTAGCGATAGATATCCCCACAGAAACTAAACCAAGTCACTCGATCTTAGAGGTCAATTCACAGGTGCATTTCGGAAATGTCAGAACCAAAATCTCCACATTAATGTCATTCCATAATGTAATCGCCAACATCATTTTTAGAGAATTATATGAGTATATCAATGACTCCACCAACCCATCAAGCTGACCAAACAGCTATTTTGTGGATATAACAGCGTCCCAATAATGGTGTGTGAATTTTCTTCATCTTAAATGTGGCAATTTTATTTGTTGACGTGGCCAATCGCCCAAAAATAAACCTCAATGCTAAAAAAGATATTGTGGACAAAAAGATGATCACGAGCAATCTCCGTTTAGACCATTTCCCGAAGATACGAGGGCGGGTCAATAAGTCCGTGACTTTTTGAATTTCTGACCTCTTTACTGAAACAGCAACACTGCTCCTGTCAACAGTCATCTGTCAGTTGACTCCTGTCAAAATTTAAACTTGCTGCGTCAGTTAGTTTGTGTTTGACAGCTATTTTTGTCAGACTATTCACTAATTTGAGGAGAAAATGGAAAAAAGTGAATTTCGTGTGCTTATTAAGTATTATTTCTTGCGAAAAAAAACCATTACCGAGACCAAGGCTAAGCTTGATAAATACTATGGGGACTCTGCACCATCGATTTCAATGGTAAAAAAGTGGTTTACTGAATTTCGTTGTGGCCGTACAAGCACTGAAGATGCCGAACGTCCTGGACGCCCAGTTGAGGTCTCTACACCCGAAACAATCGAAAAAATTCACGATATGGTGTTGGCCGACCGAAGATTGAAAGTGCGAGATATTGTGGAAGCCGTAGGGATCTCGCATGGCTCAGTGGTTTCAATTTTGAATGATCACTTGGGCATGAGAAAGCTTTCCGCAAGATGGGTGCCGCGTTTGCTCACAGTCGACCACAAACGCATGTGCAGTTGCCATGGCAAAAATCCATGAATTGGGCTATGAATTGCTCCCTCATCCACCCTATTCTCCAGATTTGGCTCCGAGCGACTACTTCTTGTTCCCAAACCTGAAGAAATGGCTTGGTGGAAAAAGATTTGACTCCAATGATGAAGTCATCTCGCAAACAAAGGCCTATTTTGAGGACCTCGACAAATCATTTTTTTTGGAAGGGATAAAAAAATTGGAGAAGCGTTGGACAAAGTGTATAGAGCTCAAGGGAGACTACGTTGAAAAATAAAATTATTTTTTTATCAAAAAATCTGTGTTTTAATCCAAAAGTCACGGACTTATTGACCCGCCCTCGTATAAAGCACACGATAACCAAGGGTCTTCAATTCTTGTAGTGCAAGATGGCAAATCGACACATTCGGTTCCTCCACCCCATCAGCTTCTTCGGTGCGAACTGTACAACCTTTTTTGCATGAGCATTATCAATTAGAATATGCTTGGTGCAATAACATTTCGTAGTTATCCGAATTACTTACATAGATTGATCAACTCGACCAAGAATTCAAACCGCGATTTCGAAACAAATTTGCACAATTCAAACGCGTTGTTTTCTGTAAGTTTTTACATGGTAACATGACAAACTAAACCGAGCACTTATGCTTTTAATTTGAAATTGATTGCCGCTCCAGAATGTTTTCGCAATTTAGAAGAACCATTGCCTTGGCTTTGGCGTAGAAAGAGGAAACGGTATATTTTTACAGAAGCCGAGGTTAACGAAGCAATGAGTATGTAAAGAATGAACCGGTGGCATGCAGTCGGACTTAATAAAACATCCTCCCATAAATGGACGACAATCAGAAATTTTTCTTTTTAATAAAATAATAAGAGCCGATCAAATATGACGAAATGCAAAAACTACGGTTAATGAAAGCAAAACATTGAACCACAGATTTCGCTATCATCGACTTAAGAAATTGCAAAATTAATTGAACGACGGTTTAAAACTGTATCCGAGCCTTAAAGTGAAATGTACAATGGACATAACCAGAGAATTCAAAGTTAAAATTGGAGTACACCAAGGCAGTGCACAGTGTCCTTTGCTTCTTAAAGTTGTGCAAACATTCTTAAGGCAGCAGCACATTAACGAGTTCGAAAATACTGCTCTTCTTTTCACCGATGATAGCGCTGTCGCAAGCAACGATGTGAAAGCCCTTCGTCGCTTGGTGAAAATTGGTTAAAAACGTCTGAAGACATTGTATGTTTTCTGAATCCGCAAGCCCAACTCCCGACATTTATTTAGAGAGAGAAATCGTATTGAAATGCAAACAGATTTAATACTTAGGTTTCCTCGTTCGTCACTAAATAAAATTGTGATGACAACGTTGGGTATAGTGGCTTAAATGTGTTTTATCACAAGATTACAAACATTTGCTCAGCTTTTAAATATGCATCGTATTCTTGTAAACGTTGGGCGGAAAGTAAAAAAATATCACTGTGACGAAATTTCAGCAGGTTAAAAAAATGTGACCTTAAGAAGTGCACGCATCCTCAAACGATAATGGACAAACTTAACGGATTTGCTTCTTTGGCCATGTTCAAGAAAATCTGCTCCAAAAAGAAATAGGGGCTCCAGTTTCATTCCAGGTTTAAAAGAGGGTCCAAGAAAAACCAAATTTAATCACTCAAACTCTTGCCCTTACTAACAAGATGATCCAAAGTAGCCAACTCTACTAGGGATGCAGTGGTAATGCCAATACGTGGGATAAACACGTACCATTATATGTAGTTATGCACACTATTTCTAATTTGGAGGGACGGTTGAATTTGATAAAGAAAAACCTCCGCGCATATATACAATTTTTGAAAAGACGTAATAGTATAGCGAATCGCAAACCGACACCTAAATATTTATTTACCAAAATAAATTAGAAAAGGAAGTAAGCTCACCTGAAAAGATTATCTGATATAAGAAGTGTTTCAATAGCCATAGCGTTAGCAGCCTGTTCAATATGTTTTTTTCCATAAAAAGCCTTAGCAGGTTCACATTGAAGTGTCGTATAAAACTGCTCCAATGCTTTTACCTCTCCAGCTGCTTTTGTGTCGGACATTTTCGCAATTACAGCTGGTTCTTGCAACACCTCTGAAATATACAAAACATCTTGTTAAGTATGATTCCTATGCTCTTTAGAACACAAACAAACCTCTTAAAGAATGCTTAAAACCTGAGGAAGAATGCACCAGCATAAACTTACTTTTATTGTCTAAAAGAACCTGTAAAAAAAAATCATCATTAGAGACGAAGCCACACAGAGAATTGGCTTTTCTGCTTACCTTTAGGTCTAATTTCACAGCTTGTTGAAACATGTATTCAAAAAATTGGTCACGGACGAAACCCGGAGAGGCTATGAGAACACATTTCACCACATCAAAATTTACGTGTCGCAATATTCCTTGCATCACAGATTCATAAAACTTAGACAAGCCTTTCTCGTGCTGTTGAACGTTACCCTTTCGTTTGCGTGGAATAACAACTTCAATTTTACTACGCACCAATGTCATACTAGCTGTTATCAGGCAAACATGCGCTAGGCCTTCTTGCATGACTACAGCTGCCACATCTGCTGATTGAGTGACATCGCAAGCCATCTCGATACGTTCTAAGGCTATAGTGTCCCATTCTGGCTTGCCCAGCTCAAATTTTCGATTCAATTCCAGGTCGAGTGTGTGATATGCGCTTATCTTTAAGTACATATGCAAATTTAATTTAATATGATAATTTATATGATAAACACTTACTAACCCTAACGTATTGATTTTCTTCAATGTTTCGCCCTTTTAATCGCAGAACACAGGCTTGCGTGTCGAAATCAATAGACTCAACGCGAATAGTAAGTGTTGTCCTTACTCGACTACTAGTTGAGGAACCAGTCGCTGATTCATTTTGCACCTAAAAAGGCAAGCAAATATTAGTTTAAAGAATTGATGATGATGATGATGATGATGTTCATGATTGATATAGCAAACCTTTCGAATTGTGGTACTTCGGACACTGTCTCCTTCTGTTATTAGATTATATGCATGCCACATATCTTCAGGCTCCTCCGGAATCAATACCACAGCCCTGAAAATCAATCAAAATTTAGTAAAAAGGATAACCTTAAAAATCATGCAATCTTCATGGTTTTTCCAAGATTTTGTTCAACTCACCCTTGATTGCCTTTATCTAAATTTTTAACTAACTTCATATTAATGGTTTTTATTAGCGTTTTGTCACTTGCATTTAATATAGGCCGAAGTCGATTTGTTTCTGAAAAATTTCATTTTTTCTTCGAAATAAACAAATCATTCGACAAACACGACGAATACGACAAATACGAGTATGGTACACCACGGAAGGATCATGACATTTGTAGGTAATTGACAATCTAATTACAAAGTGCTGCCAAATCTTCTGAAATTTAAATAAATAAAAATTAAAATTCAATTTGTATAACTAAGATAATTAGTATAACTTATTGCACTTATAAATTCTACAAGTGAAGTAGCTAGGCTTCAACACTTGGAATTTTTCCACATGTCATTTCTAAGGACTTGCAAAAAGTTTTTTTCGGAAAATTACTGCTTGCTTGACTTTGGTCGATTGTTCTTCAAACAACTGCGTGTAAAGTTTAGGTCAGAGCGTACTTTAACAGGTTTGGCACCAACACGGGCACATCGCGATCCCTGTGGGACCAGTTGAATTTAACTTCAAGTGGCAAAAACCTAAACAATTTCCCTGGTAAAACACCCAATTTCTCGACAAAAGCAAAGAAGGCCTTCAAAATCCGAGCATTCTATTTCCTCTATGTTTTCGAAAAAGTATTTTCCTAAGAATTTCTTTCGGCTACACGATGTTGCCTCACACTCACACAGTATGTGTGTTATGTTCTCAGCCGCTTGTAGATCACAAATGTCTGTATTTGTCAATTTGAGTCGGCTTGCGTGTTTCACCAGAAGACAGTGTGCTGTCTGTATTCCTATTAGCGTTCTAAGCTTATCCCTGTTTAGCCTACTAAGCTTCCTAGATTTGTTACCGTCGAGAAACGGCCATGAAGCCTTGAATACCCTATGTCCTTCCAGATTCCACTACCTTGTATTGGCAGCTTTTATGGTTTTATCCCCACTAGTGCCCCTTACTGTACAGAGGGATGGTTTGACATCAGCAACCTCACTTCTGTCGAGTAGCCCTTCTCTTCTTGCAAGCTCGTCCGCTTGTTCATTTCCTTCTATACCGCAGTGTCCTGGCACCCAGCACAGTCTCACCCGGTTCTGGATGTATAATGCATTGAGCATTATTGTGCGACAGTCCCTGACTGTATCAGAGTTGATGTTGGTTGATTCCATTGCCTTAAGAGCGGCCTGGCTGTCGATGTAGATAGCGATATCTCTACCGGATACCGATCTCATCCACATCAGCTCAGCCGCCCTGAGGACAGCCAGAACCACTGATTGGTAGACACACTAGTATCCGGTAGCAAGGATTGATGTAGTTATGCACCAGTTAAAAACAGGTCATGATCAGAAACATCAAACGGTATTTGATCGAAAAGTAGAATAGGTGGTGGATTAGAAACAATGATCAAATCAAGTAGATTGGTGTAGGGTAAAGAAGATCGGTATTCAGAAATGCTTGGCATTGAGATCGCATATTTCGACTTCATTATGATGACATGTAGATTAACATCTACTTTCGGTGCTACATCAGGCGCTATTATCAAAGCGCTTACGCATCTCCGAAAGGCGGAGATTTTAGTAAAATGAAAACATTAGGAGCAAAATGCACAAGTGGCTTGGTGAGTGGTTTCTGTAACAAATTATGCGAAACACATGTTCTTACTGAAACTGATCCACAAGCACAACTTGAAAACTGAAATGAAAAGAACAGTGCAATGAATTTAAAACCACAAGGAATTATTCCATCTTCATAGAGAACATACAGCTTATGAATTTAAATTTTATATAAAATATAATTCATTTCGTGTTTTACATTTAGAAAAATTTGTACATTTTTTAAGTCTAAACTAAAAGCCTTTCGATTTCTTGCTGAATGGAGGTAATTTGCGACTTCAACTGGGAGCCTTCATTTGTTGTTACGGAGCAGGCTATAATAGGCCTAGAGACACCACAAGCACGTCCCAATGCCTGCTTTGACCGAACGAAAACATATGGTACATTCTTATCCTCGCACAACAGCGGCAAATGTAAAAGAATCTCAATAGGCTCGGCATCAGCTGCCATTACGATGATATCGGCTAGGCCACGATTGAGAGTTTTAGTAGCTTCATTTGCGCCCTTTCGCAGTTGATTGTAGTTAAGTGCTTGTTGCAAGAGGTTCATTATCTTAGTAGTCAATTGGGCATCAGCCAGGGGGAATGCTTTTGGGTTCACTTCTTCAGTCTAAAAGTTGTTGGATGTTATTGATACTGTCTATAAAATCAATATAGTTATATTTACCATGATGAATAAATTAGAAATAATATATATTTATTTCGAATTATTTTAAATGCAACCTCTCCGCTCGTTTGCTTCACTGAGGGCAGAAAATAAAATTTCACGTAAACGTTCGAAAGCAACTCCGCGTGGTATAAATGTTTAAGTCAACAAAATGTCAACGAGCCATGCGGTTGAATGGAAATGAATGTGTTCAGGGGGCAATTGAAGTATTTAAGCAAAAGTAAAATTCAGAGAGCCTGGTTTGATTTCATATTTGTATATTTAAAAATTCTCATAATGTTAAACGCATAAGGTCTGGATTTTTTTTTGTTTCGTTAATAGTGCCTCCATTTGTAATTATATTATATATGTCTTAAATTTAAAGTCTAAATGAAAGAAATCTGTGCGTTATAAAAAGATTTCATGATTGAATAGATTATTTATATTAATCATATGTGTTATGTTGATGTGGTCAAAACTATCAATTTTATGATACCAAAACTGATCTATAGTAAAAATGCATTGAATTAATACCAAAAATAACGATGTCAGTAAAGATGAGATCAACCCAATACCAATGACACATTTAAGGCAAAATTCTTTTTAGCACTTGACTTGGCTATTGGCGGGTAGAAATTAGCCAAAAAGATCGTAAGACAACTGTTTTCACTACTCGAAATGGAACAGTCCGGCCACCTGTGAGCATTTAATAGAACTTACATTGTAAGGGCTCTCGTGGGTGCAATCATCAAAGGCACGACGAGAAGCTTCTTTCTTTCTTGCAACGTTTTATAAAAGGTTCATGAAGGATTTTACTGGTATTGCAAAGAACCTGCATCAACTTCCTGAAAAGTTGACTGTTCGTCAACTTCAATTCCGGCAACGAAACATTTACATATTTATCTCTATAGACAAAAGTTCATTGATGTCTATTACAATTTAACAATCATAGAGCCAAGTTACCACTTTGAAGTGCAACACCGCAAGGTAAGACTCTATCAAGTACTAATACTATCGTTAACCTGCTGAGTTAAATTTGAACACGACAACCGTAAGGAAGCTAATGAACAAGCCACTATCCAAATGATACCAAACTTAACCCAAACTCTGAAGGTGGTATCCTGAACAGTGGGACTCGCTTTGAGTGCAAAATAGTTGCAAGAAAGAACATCTCGTGCAACGATCCATAATCGGCGAAGTGTCGTATGAAATATATGATGAAACCTCAGGAGATCGCTTGCAAATTAACAATACGTTAGAAAATAGTAAGGGAACCCTTCTATTGAATAAGTGTAAAATAAGATATAGATATAAGCAACTGGTGCAAAAAGTGCATGACATGTGCGACCACCAAGGCCCTGAAAGTAAAGTCACAGGAAATAATGCAACAATATAGTGTCAGAGCACTATTCGAACGAATAGCTATTTAAATATCTAGTCTGTTCCTAGAATCTCAGAGAGCAACCGATGCATGCTTGTTGTCATGGATATATTCAGTAAGTGGGTAAAAATGTTCGCAATGCAAAATCAAGAGGTTAAGACCGTAAATGAAGGAACAGTTAACAACTGGATGAGCAGATTTGGGGTCCAAATGAAGCTACAATCTGATCAAAGATGAAACTTTCAATCAAAAATATTCCAGAAAATGTGTCATTATCTTGAAATAAGAAGACAAGAAGAATGCCATGAAGTGATCGAGTGATTTAATAAGCATCTGTCTTAGGTCGTGGAAGCCACCAATGGGACTAGGATCATCACATACCTTCCTTTCTTATCGGTTATGTGAAAGGCGGTCAATAATTCAATAGTTCAAACAGGTATATCGCCAAGTGAAATTAAATTTGGATTCCCTCATCCGGAGCAAAAGGAGGTGAATGACGTACGTAGCAGGATTCGTGAGGTAAGATAATAGATTAAACTAGTAAAAAAAGGCAAATTACCAAAATTGCTATACCATTGGGAAAATATGCAAAAGACAGTCACAGACAGGAATAACTTGTCCACGGAATTGACCGTGAAAAAATGAAGGTGGTCCATGTCGATAGAATGTGTTAGTTCAACAGAGTGATGTATAACGAAGTTTTTTTTTTAGACGACTGTAATCGGTTCGATATGTAGAAATTTCACAAACTATATCTCTTATATTACCGCACTTGTGTTACGTAGACCAAAATGGACTTGATACCGCTTTAAAAACTTATTAATTAGGACTGTAAGCAATAAATTTTGATGTTGAAGCTTTCCTCCAAGCTAAATTGATGGCTGCTTGAACTTTCACAAGTTTTTTCTCAAGGTTGATATAAATATAATACATACGATTTCTAGTAAGGGTGATTTCTCACCACCTAAATAATTTCCATGGGACTCCCATTCTCATTAGTAGCACGTTTAATAGTAGTAGTAGCCCAGAGATTTCGCAAAAACTCTCGTAATCCCAATCGAAAAAAGAATTTGTCGCATATATATTTTAGTTTTGGAAGCCCCCTATCAAAACTAAATTCTGATTAAATCTCTGACTGATGAAAGCTATTTGCCATTGTGAAGTTATTGAAGCAGACACATCTTTTCAAACATTCAGGATGCCAGCAAGACATCCGACATTAGTGTTAATAAAATTAAGTTACTTTTTTGGAGAGTTCATATTGATACAAAAATTTGCGACCTCGATGTTGGATTAAAATATAGCTTTAGGTGCATCCGTTTAAAGCAAGTCTGTTAAGCATTTTAAATCTTACATGATCTGTGTTTAGACCGGCAAGGTTGGTATTTTCTTTAATAAAATGATATATTTTAGTATGAAAGGATTAAAAATGTAAATAATTTTATTTCAAGGGATACGAATATAATTAATATTATGATTGTTTTGGCAGAGTAATGTAATCAATTTAGAATTTATAAATGTAATTAATAGAATAAGTTTTATTTTTAATTACAAGTTAAATATTATTTTATGATAGTTCAATTGTTTTAAATAGTTGATTTATTTTATTTACTGAAAAAGTAAAAGTTTTACCCCCGAAATTGTGTTTTGATCGTAATACACTTTACTGACTTACGAGTAAATTATGCCAATAAATAAATATTTATTAACAAAAATTATTCCAAAATTGAAGTGGGTAGAGTATACTCGAAAATGTCTACCACTGTACAAACTGTCAATGAAAATCTAGTCGCTATTCGGTGAGAATGCCTCTCGTAAAATTTTATCGAAAACTCAGTTTCTGAAGGATGTATGGGCTTTCCGTCTCTAACTCATTGACAGAAGTTAATGTCGTAAACCAAAACATCTGTCAAACAAGTAAACGGTTCTGTAATGGTTTGGGCATGTTTCTTCTCCAGTGGAGTTAGAGATCTAGATTGACTGATTGGAAAATTGAATAGTAAGTCATTGGAATAAAACGATGTGACTTTTGGATCAAGATTATTGGCGATGCATTTTCATCAGAGCTGTTGCGGGAGGAGCTAGATAAATTGGGTTCGGGATCAATGCCTATCATTACAATCAGAATGGTGGTTTGCTCTACGAAAAGTATATTTTTACAACAACATAAGAACTAGTTTTATATATGCTCCCCGTTCATTTTATATGATTATTTCTCTATTAAACAGTTCATTCTTTTTTTTTCGGGCTTCTAACTTTTGGCATATAGTGTAAGTGGAAAATCTTGTTCATTCCTTCAGCGCCATCTATAAGTTAGTTAGAACACTTAATTAGAAATTCTTGAATCTCTATTGAACAGGTGCACCAACTGTTTTCCAATTTTTTTTCTATACCAATAAGAAATCCAAAAATACTTATGTCTTTCTCTTTTTATCACAGGAAAATTTTCTTCATACAGTTCGCCATTTTGCAAAGAAACTCGGTCGTGCGGATGCGGGTGCATTAAATATTTTTCTTCTTTGCAAAACTTATTCTCAAAAAAAAAAAAAAAACAAAATAGAAAAACAAAACAAATTTATCTCGAAACTCCTTATCGACGCGACGTGAAAAAAATATATATTTAACTCGTACTCTCCCCCAAACTAGACTCACAATTCACAACCCGTGTAAAAGTAAGAAAAAAAAAATCGCCAAAGCAACAGAAAAAAAATTTGTGTACCACTGACCTCAGGAACACCAGCAGCAGCCTGTCACAAGCAAAAAGAGGAATAGAGAGAAAAAAATATATACCCAGTTTAGTTCGAAAAGAAATTTCTGCCCGAAATATGCGATTCTAAAATGCAATTTTAGAAAAATCCATATTTAAATCGTACAAATGGTAAAGAAATCGGAAATAAGCTGCGTTATAGGATACCAAGTGCGAATGATTGATTTTTCTGTTGGTATTCTGCTTCCAACCCCATAAAAGTGCAAATAAAACTGAAATTCTAATCATAATTGTAAGTGATAGAAAAAGGGGGGAAAAAACGACAAATTCCGCGACATACAGTTTTCGTGCACTAAAAAATTAAAATCAAGGTGATTACGAAATCGAATCATTGTGAAATATACAAAATACAAATAATATATAGTGTCAAAGTAAAATTTAGGAAAAAAAAACATTGTGTTCAATTGTGTGATAACGACAAAAAAAAAAAATTAATATCTACAAGAAAAAAAAACCTATTCTACTACTAATCCGACTAACTCACTTCATTTCTCCCCATCTCTCATTATTCACTTCCATAAACTAACATAAATCTTACTAACAGTAGTGTCCGACTGTTTGCCACTAGCAAAAAAAATAAAAAATAAATTAAAAGTAAAATCCGTTTGAAAAAGTGCAATAGAAGAAATAATTTGTAAAAAAATCAACATCTCTCGCGCGTCCCCCGAGAGTTGAGTATTTTTTTTTTCGACAAACGGTTGAGTAAAAATCTGTCAAAATTGCTAAAGCGATATTTCAATTTTTAAAAAAGCAAA
Organism: Volucella inflata; assembly: GCA_928272305.1. Lineage (NCBI taxonomy): Eukaryota > Metazoa > Arthropoda > Insecta > Diptera > Syrphidae > Volucella > Volucella inflata. Next base: position 26,526,016 of record OV743717.1, on the reverse strand, counting down.
AAAATAAAAAGATCGCTAACACCCTGGACTCAGTAAAGGAAAGCAACGCCGCGACAGAAGATCACTTGCATCCGTCTGGAGCCGTAGCCGCTCAATCTTCCTCGACTTCATCACTTTCATCACCATCTTCACCACCTCACCATAAGCATCACCATCATCATCATCATCACTCACCATCACAGTCCACTTCCATTTCACCATCATCCGCTACTTCAGCATCGGTGATAGGAGTAGGAGCAGGAGCAGGAGCAGCCGGAGCCAATTCAACAACATCAGCAGCAGCAGCAGGATCAGGATCGGGAGCAGGATTAGGAGGAGGATCAGTAGCAGTAACAAACACCACAACAACAGCATCAGCAACAGCCACAGCGTCATCGTCTTCGTCCAAAGATAACTTAAAAAAGCAATTATCCTCACTAGTTCCTCTAACATCATCCTCTTCCATCGCTTCAACATCAAAAATGGGTAATAACGCTACAACATCATCCAATAAGAAAGTCGATGCTGCTGAAACGGTTAAAGAATTCCTCGAACAAGCCAAAGAGGAATTCGAAGACAAGTGGCGTCGAAATCCAACTAATACAGCGGCTTTGGACGATTTCGAACGAATTAAGACGCTTGGCACCGGCTCATTTGGCCGCGTAATGATAGTTCAGCACAAACCAACCAAAGATTATTATGCCATGAAAATTCTTGACAAGCAAAAAGTCGTCAAACTTAAGCAGGTAGAGCATACGCTCAATGAAAAACGTATTCTACAAGCAATATCGTTTCCGTTCTTAGTAAGCCTGCGATATCATTTTAAGGATAATTCGAACCTCTACATGGTGCTCGAATATGTACCCGGTGGTGAGATGTTCTCTCATCTACGTAAAGTTGGACGCTTCTCGGAGCCACATTCTCGTTTTTATGCTGCACAAATTGTGCTCGCTTTTGAGTATTTGCACTATTTAGATCTGATTTACAGAGATTTAAAACCAGAGAATCTTCTAATAGACTCCCAAGGCTATCTGAAAGTAACAGATTTTGGTTTTGCCAAACGTGTTAAAGGTCGCACATGGACATTATGTGGCACTCCAGAATATTTAGCGCCAGAGATAATCCTTAGCAAGGGCTACAATAAAGCCGTCGACTGGTGGGCATTGGGTGTCCTCGTCTATGAAATGGCAGCCGGTTATCCTCCCTTCTTTGCTGATCAACCGATCCAAATTTATGAGAAAATTGTTTCAGGTAAAGTGCGCTTCCCCTCGCATTTCGGTTCAGATTTGAAAGATCTACTACGCAATCTACTTCAAGTCGATCTAACAAAACGCTATGGCAATCTGAAAGCGGGCGTTAACGATATCAAGGGCCAAAAATGGTTCGCATCAACAGATTGGATTGCTATATTCCAGAAAAAAATCGAGGCACCTTTTATACCAAGATGTAAGGGACCAGGCGACACTAGCAATTTCGATGATTACGAAGAGGAAGTGCTGCGAATCAGTAGTACTGAAAAATGCGCCAAGGAGTTTGCTGAATTTTAAATTCTATTTTTTTTCTACTCACACATACACAAAACCAAAAACAAAACAAGTAACAAAAATCATTCAGTAATTTATAGAAAAAAAAAAACTGTCAAAAACGTTGTTGTTGTCATCATTTAATCAAAAAAGAAAATTTAAAAAAAAAATAAAAAAATATTTAATTGTGTGTTAAGCATAATTAGTAGCATTAGCATCTGAGAGGAGCACAATCACCGTTGTCGTCATACTCCTGCCCCTGAAACAACCAAAACACATAAATCTTAATTACGATCATAGTTACAAGTATATGCATCACTTTAAAAAAAAAAAAATACAAAAGAAATCATTACACCAAACCAAACCAAATCCCATCTGCGTTTTATACCAACCAATTGAGGGAGGAAAGCAATTAAAAAGGAATAAAAGGATAACGAGAGAGGCACAGACACGGGAAGAAGAAAGGGCAACAATTGTAAGCCTAAAATCAAACACCAATAAACTAGTAACTAAACTGAACCGCATAGCAGCAGCAATAAAAGGCCCAAAAACAAAACAAAGAAAAGTAAGTTCAAGTTTATAATTACGTAGAAAAGTTTATAAGATTATTATTACAGTAAATACTCTATTTTACATTTGCATATGACCCCAATTAATATCAGATAAATTCAATCGAGGAATTTATAAGCTACGGAAAGTGCATGCAAATTAAAATAAAAAGAAAAACAAAACAATTAACAAAGTGTAAAATATATAAATGTTTGCGTTGTCTGTTTGAATCCTTGTTGGATGTTTCTTTGCATTGAACATCAATAGTTCTTCATATGAAGAACGAATTTCGGCCAAATATGTATTACGTGGAGTTATATCGTTCACGTATCTGCGTTGTTACTCGTACTTGTAGGTTTGGATAAATTTGCATACCTAAAAACAACCCTCTAGGGCTCTCAATATTGAACTGTACTTTATTGTTAGGTCAAGAGCTACCTGATGCTTTCGCATTTGAGTGATATATTGTTTTTCTTCCAAATTCATTTTTGAACCTCGGCTGGAACATGAGATTCGATGCCTTTTTGGATTGGATTTTCTAACGAACTTCGTTAAACTTGACAATGCCAGCTGATTTGCTCAGATTAAAGTCTCTTTACCATCGGTGTTTGATGTGTATACTTCTGTGGATGCTTGTACAGAAAACGTTTGAGATCACGTTTTGTCACCGTCATTTTCTTTTTTTTTTCTTTTCCGTACATCGTTCAACATTGTGACGCGTATGCTTGAGCTTTAAGCTTATCATCCACCTGATCCGAAACATAAAATCCTATACAAAAATGACACTACGGAATCGTTTATGAAAAATATAGTTCTGCTATTCGTTTTACAATATCATGATTTCTAGCGAAATATAAAAAGTCCCTCTAGTACAATGATCGTACTAGATTTGATTCTATAAGCGACATCGTCATTACAATAATTTTCTTGGTGGTGTATGATAGTACCTTTGTAAGTACAATATTTAATTGTTTTGCGATTTGGGACGCTGACTACTTCTCAAAAGGAGTTAGGTTTGATAATAAGAAAAATCGACAACAGAGATATTTAATATTCTATTCCAACTTACCGAATGTCTTTTGTCGCCTCATGAAATTACAAAAAGTTGCTAGGGCTGCCGCATATGATAGCGCTATCATTGGCGAAAATCAGAAAATTTTTTTCGAACTCTTTGATATGCTAGTGCTATAGAAGTTCTTGCACGATATTAAAAGGCAATGGACTTGGTTTACTCCAACGTTAACTCGCCGGTTATTTATTTTTCGTTTCAACATCATCGTTTATCTTTTTTCTAAATGTTTCAGAGACATTTTGAAATCTTTAACCTCTGTAGAACTCTTATTGCAATTTATTGGAACCATATACAGGTCTTTCAAAACTCTGCGATGATTTTTTACCATTCATCGTAATTTGGATCAGGTCATACATATGTCGACCTGTCTCCCACGAAGTCGCGTTATTGATAATATTTCGTTTTCGACTGTCCAGAACTCGCTCGTATATTTTCATTGTCACTTTTGTATTTATACAGGGAATAAAATCGCGAACCATTTAAACCCAATGTATGTTATCCGGTCCGACCGCATTTCATCGGCTCCTTATTTTTACATCTTCACAAAGTTCAGCTTTAAAGCCATATCTTTTGGCATCCCTCAGAATGTTTCCTTTTCCATCTGCAACATACAGTCCGTTTGATAAGATCGTATACGGCAAAACTCCTTTATGAAAACCGGTTTGGAAGTGGCATTTGTATTAGCAGATAAAAGAATAAAAAAATTTAAAGTGTGTTCAATTTTTGTCAGAGACGGAAGTGCTTTAAAATGAGTGTCGCGTTGCATCACGTTATGAAGCAGTATTCTTGTGCACGTATCCAAAAGGACCGAAAATGTCATACGGAGCAGAAGCTAAATACATGAAAAAGTCAAAAGCATTTGTTAGCAAGTGGGTGCACCGTTGTTCCCAAGTTAAAAATGTGGATGATTTGCCGGATCGTCTAGGGGTCTAAATGTGTGTTGTGATACGATACGAAAACGTTTACTAGCCAATAACGTTATTTTTTCGGATGAAGCTTCTTTATGGGTATGATCTCCTATCACTCATACCTGGTGTACACAATTCAATAAATTAATCCAGCGGACCGTCAAACACCCGGCAAAGGTGCACGTTTGGGGATGCTTCTCAAAACAAGGATTTGGCAATTTGTTCATGTTTACAAATAATTTAAACGCACCCAACATGGTCAACATTTATAAGAAGGCTTTTTTACCACCTGCCCAAAGGTGGTTTAAAAGAAGGAATGAGAATTGGTTACTGCAAGAAGATAATGACCCGAAACATCGCAGTCGTTTGTGCAGTGCGTGGAAACAAGAAAATGATGTCGATATTTTAGATTGGCCATTACAGTCGCCGGATGCAAATCCCATTGAAAATGTTTGGGCATTCATGAAGCTAAAGCTCTAAGGAAAGAAGATCTCGACGGTCAAACAATTATCGCGAAAAATATGAGTTTTATGGAGATCTTTGTCTCAAGATTATGCTATAAGATTAGTAGAAAGCATGCCTCGAAGACTCCAAGCAATTATTGATAATGGAGGAGAGTGGACAATATATTAATTGAAAAGCATTCAAGTAAATTAACAAAATAAACCAGTACAATTGAGTTTTTTTTATTATTTTAGTTCTTTAATTTTTGTCGTGTACGACGTTATCAAACAGACTGTATTCCAACGATTAAATCTCTTGCAAGTTTTTTCTTCGTTGCAGTCTTAAAATGTAATGTACAGTCGCTTACGCCTGATTCGATGTTGCACTTCTTTTACATGTTGGCGTTTCTCAAGATGATACCATTTCGTTTCGTACTGAAACATCTCGTACGCTTTCGATTGCGAGTTTAAGTAACGGGGCCTATTTCTCACATTAAGTCAATTAGTTTCTTGAATGCAATATTACTTTACATTGATTCGTTTGCGATGGCGATGGCGCGATAGTTAGCTCATTGGACTATCACGCAGAGAGTCTGGGTTCGATTCCTGGCTGGGTCACCAACAAATTTTCAAATCGCCATCACCGTTTCAGCGGGCAATGGCAAACTCCCGAAAGTAAAAAATTGCCTACGAAAAAGCTTCTAAGGAGTGCCGTTCGGACTCGGCGATAAACCGTAGGCCCTGCTCAGATGTGAATAAAATGGCAACATGAGCAACACAAATGAGTGTCAAGAAGCTAGGCCATGGCCCATACCGGGCTGCCAGCGCCACAGTGTTTTTTTTTTTTGTTTTTTTTTGATTCGTACTCTGATCCTTGACCCACCGGTAATAAATGTATTTATCCTCGTTATTGCCTCCTTCAGTTGAATTTTCGTCACTCAACTTGTATTTGGATAGATTTTTGCTGGTTACGGTACAAACAAAGTTTATGCCGACCTTTCTGCCAACTATTGACAAGCTCTATTTGTCAACATTAACAACAATAATATCATTGCTCATCAAAAGCACTCTGGTATGTGCTAGATGCGAACAGAAAGAAAATGAATCAACAGGTCACACAGTCCTTTGGATAAAATATAAACCATACCTCAATTTCAATTTGTTTTGTACCACTAAAAAGTTTAGGTGTGACACCTGTATTAAACTCTACGCCTACATATATATTATTAATTTTCATAGAGCAGACTACACGAAATTAAACATAAACAGCAAATTAATAAGTACGAACAATTTCAACCCTTGCTTTTTTTTCAATAATAAAACCTGTTGCCACTTTTAATATTAAAATTTTCAATTGTTTTTTACGACCTCTTTCATTTTGGCCCCAGAGGATCTTTTCGTCGTCTCGACTTTAAATTAACAACGTGTTACTACCACCTGTTTACACTCAATTTTCTAACGGCTGTGAATCACTGTATTCAAATTATTTATATCATATGAACCACCCTTTAATATCTGATGCCCAGCGTTTTTTTTTAATTTATTACAGTTGAGAGAAAAGCAGATAAATACACTTCCACAAGAAAGCTCACCAATGTATCCTCTGAGAACCCCCAAGTAATGTTTTTTTTCTCAGCTCGCCATTTCAAAGAATGTTTTTACCAATTTCTAAAAAAGTGCATAAAAATGACCCAAAAGACAAAACTACGAAAAACAGTCCAAAATCCGTTATTAATATAAATAGATAGTTGACATATTTTTGGTAGAAGAGAGCGAGATCATTTCGTTTTTTTTTTAAGGTCGATTTTAATCCACAAAATGTCCAAGTTTGTGAGAACTGTCAACATTTTTTTTTTTTGAATTTAAAAATAGCTTTGTTCAGTGAGGAAAAACTAGAACAGAACCGCATAAATTTGTGAAAAACGTCAAATCAAATCAAAAGTACAGCCCATATGAGAGTTGTCAAAATTTAATCCATTTGTATTTTAAAATTTCACTTGATTTAGCAAATAACCGCCATAGTACAAATAATACAATTTAAATTCACAGCTGATTTTGACACTTTTCACAAATGTGTTCTACTTCGAGGGTATGTGCAAGATTTTCTGTTTCGAACAGATTGGAACAACCTCACTGAACACAAAGTAGAACAGATTCGGACAGAAATCTTTCTCACTGAAGAGAAAAACTTGTACTTTTCTGTTCCGAACAGTTTGGAACAAAGCTACTGTGATCGGGGTTTTGTCATTTCGAAATGAAACATTTTTTGTAGGTACTTTGTTTGGGGTATGAAAAGTGTAATTTGAGTAGAAAATTAATTAATAACTAAAGTATCAAATGGCAAATTATTTCTTTGATAGTGCTCCCCAAACACTTTCAGGGATCTGCAAATGGCCTGTAGATGGACAATACAAAGAAAAATTGTCAGAAAAACTCATCTTTACCCGATCTGACGGAGGTATCTAGACTTTATCCTAATGATCAAAGTTTTAAATAAAAGACTTTTAAATACATTCAAACCAGTTTCTTAAATTTTTTTTGGGCAATAGCAAAAGTAAAAAAATGAAAATAAAGACAGTTGACATTTGTCTGTACGAAACTGTTCAAAATCCGTTCGCCTACTTTTTAACAATTTTTCTTTCTGGAAGAGAATTGACAGTTTTTCCATATTTGGTTCACTAAGTACGTGAGAGGACCTTACGGTGAGGTGACGCGGAACCTCACGGTTGTACTCCTTGGTGTAAAGTGTGAGATTGAAGACATATAGGTACTACCAGGAGTTGCTTCACTGTTTACTGATAAGCGGCCGTCTTTTAAACTGTTGTACCATATATTTAACTTTTCCTGTTATTCCCCCCGAAAAAAAAATTTGCGACTTTTGCAAAGTCGTGGCTGCACCCGAGTGGTGCTGAAAAAAGTTGAGCATATGCACTAGGTGTGCCTCCAAATGGTTCCGATGCCCCGTCCGAAAACTTTGCTTTGCCAATGAAAATTACTTTTGGGATGCTTGATAGTTGACTGTATTCTGTTTTGAGTAAGCATAGGGGTTTTTTTTGGCACCAGAAGAATTTCTTTGAGGTGAGCACCAAAAACATTAGAATCGTCGAACAACTGGGTCTACTTTATTATTCATGCATCTGTTCTCAAATTGTCAGAAGTGCACGATTTAGGTGTTATGTGTGGCAATAAATATAACTCCCGTGGTCATATAACATCACAAGGAAAGTCAACTCCGTTCTTAGTTTTGTCAAGCGAAGGTGTTGACTGTATGTATATGTATTGGCCTTTATTCAAATACGGTTGTCACGTCTGTTTCCCCCGAAACTGGTAAAAATACAATCCCTTACAATAAGTGGACAAGTAAGTGATGTTAGCTAGCCGTGTTTTTTTGAACATCCGCTATTCGGATAAAAATTTGGATGTAAATTACAGCAATGAGATAGCGATGGAAGCTAACCAAATTTTTGTACTGTATCTACTTAGCGTATATACAACAGTGCTTCCCAGTACCATTTTCTTCGTCTGTGGTTAATTTTTTTTTAATGAAGGAAGGTCAAACATTTGTTCACCTACCGACAAATGAACTGCCATTAAACGTCGTAGACATGTCAGTGCTACTAAGTTTTTATGATGATTTCTAAAGCGGAGTTGGGTCGTTTTTTGTGACAGTTGCATGTTTTTGCAAATAACTTGTCCGCCAAGTTTTAAATGATATCATGATTGTCCTGCTCGATTGAAACTCATCTCTTTGAATGTTAACCCACGGTGGGTTCCCATTTTCCAACCACCTATATTGATGAACGTTTTTCGGCATTGATTTTTGAAATGAGAAATAAAAGTTTATTTTGAAATCGTCTCCAAGGTGATTCCTAGCGTTTGATTCAACCCTCAAAACATCGGTACTCAATATTTATTTTGGCTTTGAGTGCGCTCAGCGATTTTCCATTATTTAAATGAATTCAAAATCCACCAATTGAGGCCGTTTTTTTGAGTATTTCTTCATAACGTCTCATAAGGTACGAGGGCGGGTCAATAAGTCCGTGACTTTTTGAATTTCTGACCTCTTTACTGAAACAGCAACACTGCTCCTGTCAACAGGCATCTGTCAGTTGACTCCTGTCAAAATTTAAACTTGCTGCGTCAGTTAGTTTGTGTTTGACAGCTATTTTTATCAGACTATTCACTAATTTGAGGAGAAAATGGAAAAAAGTGAATTTCGTGTGCTTATTAAGTATTATTTCTTGCGAAAAAAAACCATTACCGAGACCAAGGCTAAGCTTGATAAGGGGACTCTGCACCATCGATTTCAATGGTAAAAAAGTGGTTTATTGAATTTCGTTGTGGATGAAGATGCCGAACGTCCTGGACGCCCAGTTGAGGTCTCTACACCCGAAACAATCGAAAAAATTCACGATATGGTGTTGGCCGACCGAAGATTTAAAGTGCGAGAGATTGTGGAAGCCGTAGGGATCTCGCATGGCTTAGTGGTTTCAATTTTGAATGATCACTTGGGCATGAGAAAGCTTTCCGCAAGATGGGTGCCACGTTTGCTCACAGTCGACCACAAACACATGTGCAGTTGCTATGGCAAAAATCCATGAATTGGGCTATGAATTGCTCCCTCATGCACCCTATTCTCCAGATTTGGCTTCGAGCGACTACTTCTTGTTCCCAAACCTGAAGAAATGGCTTGGTGGAAAAAGATTTGACTCCAATGATGAAGTCATCTCGCAAACAAAGGCCTATTTTGAGGACCTCGACAAATCATTTTTTTTGGAAGGGATAAAAAAATTGGAGAAGCGTTAGACAAAGTGTATAGAGCTCAAGGGAGACTACGTTGAAAAATAAAATTATTTTTTTATCAAAAAATCTGTGTTTTAATCCAAAAGTCACGGACTTATTGACCCGCCCTCGTAAAATACATGATGCGTAACACTACTGTAATGAAAATAGTTAGCTTCGGCTTCTTTTTCCATCTTTGCCATTCACTTAATCGATTTCTGCGTTGCGTGTCATACTCAAAATACGTTTAATCGGATTCAGCATCAAATGGCATGTCTTTTGCAATATCAAAACCTTGCGGCGAGCGTTATATTACTTTTTGTTTTGAATAGTTAATGAAAATGACTTTGTGAAGAAGTATTTTCTAAGGCACGTTGCGGAATACTTACAAAGCAAGTGAGTAGGAGACTGTTTCTCATCAGCATTTTTGCAGCTATGGCAGAAAGTGTTATAGGGTATATAAAGCTATGCTGCATGATCCTCTGTGGGTCAGTAACCTGTGCTAATATATTCATACCTTTATTAGTTTATGCTAGCCTTGATGAGGATAAACTAAGAAGTTTTGACAAACTATACATATGTTGCCCTTAATACCTCTATTTGAATCTTGACAGTTTTTGCTAGTGAGTTGTTTAAGCCATGGCCACTTTATATTCTGGATTTGTGGTAGCGCGTTTCTCAGTGAAGGGTAATCGGGAATTAGAAAAGTTCTGCCTCAAAGACACTGACATAATCTGGTAGCTGTAAAGAAATCGAAAAACGCAATTTCTTCGAGAAAATGCCTGCGCGACATTGCAGTCCATTTTTGAGCTGTTGTCTCGTCTTTAATCACCTTTGCATTTTCTAATACTTCAAAAGCCACACACGACAGCTCGTATTTAGATTTCATAACTCTTAAGAACTGTACGACGGTAGGTCAATAAGTCTCTAAAAGTTGAAATAAAAATGTTCTTTTTTTTAGTTAAATTGGCTTAAAATCGATCCAACAGCTTTAAATAATCGTTAGTTTACCCTTTCTAAAAGGGTAAGGCTTATCCCAAAAACTGTCACTTTGACCTTGTTGACCGACAGACGACTAAGCTTTCTTCGACTTCAATTCACCAGGAGAAGTCCATTGTCTCGAGTGTTCCTTGGTCTCAAGTGTGTTGTGATGAATCCATATTTTGCAGTCAGTTAGGAAATGCCGCAATTGTGAGTAAACATCGCCAAACAGTCCTTTGAAGTTGCCAAACTGTTTTTTTTGTTGTCAACTATCCAGCGCTGGTATATCCGGCACTACTTGCGCTGGTATGACCGTACCGAAATTTAGTAAACCAGTGGTCGATGGTTTTAATCAGTGGTAAAGAGTCCTCATAATGCCTTTCCAAGCCTTTGTTTGGTTTGAATAATGGTGTTTTCGCGAAAAAAAGTGTTTAATGAGAACGCGAAAAGAATTTTTTTCCATTTTTACAAAAATTCTCATAGTCGCCTTTATAACTTCAAGCAATTTAAACTAATTTATCTGATATCGTTAGACATAGGATTTTCTTTTAAGAACGGAAAGCTTTGTTTGTCTCTAAGCAGGAATCACCTTCAAACATATTACTGGTAAAATTGTTTTAAACTTTTAAAATCTTTTGTTTTTCTTTGAAATCTATTTCATCTACTTCAAAGTACTCCCGAATATCCGAACCCAAAAATATAGCAAATAATAGAGGGCGCCAAAACCGTAAGATTGGCGAGGGTTTTGAGTAGGCCTGACTCTCGACCAAACTACACGATGACTTCGAATTCGTACTGGTCCGGAATAATCAAAATACCGAGAATGGGGTTCGCAGTCGCAGATCACTAATTTTTATCTTTATTATTATATGTTTCATGTCTTTACCAATGTACATTGGTGGGAGAAAAAGTAGACGTGATTGAATTGTCCGCTTAAAATGTCATTTACACCAAAGTTACCTAATGCGATCTTAACCGAGAGAATACATATATGATAAAACAGTTCAAAGAGGAAAAAAAAGAAAACGTCTGATAACCTATACCGAAAAATATTGCAAAAGGCTTCAAACAACTCTTTCGTTACTTCTTTTGAAACCTAGAAGCAGATTATTAATAAATAATCAGCGTTCTGGATCCACTACGAAGACGCTATTTGTGATGGAAAAAGATCAGAAAAAACAAAAAACAGATGACCAGCTGAAGAAATTTAACGAAAGGAGCATGAAGAGGCTTAAAAATATACTCTGGAGTGACAAAATCAACGTAAATTTACCGTCCGAACTGTAGGCACTATGAGGGACGAACTGCTAGTAACTTTGCCAAGTACATAAATAAATTAAACCATTAAGCACGGTGGAAGAAGTATAAGGTGGTCCATAATTTATGAGCCTTATTTCCCAGGTTTTTAAAATGTTTTTTTTGACATTGGCATGTTTTGAAAATGGCATCGGTTAAGTGGCCGTCGTCATTGTTGATTACCATTTGGTCTCTTTTTATGGCATTCTCCACGGTTTTCTTCAAAACTTCTGGAGGTTGGTTCTCTTTTTGGATGTAATTATTGAGGGCTACCAGAGTTTGTTGCCTTTTCACATATACCCGAGACTCTAAATAACCTCATGGAAAGAAGTCTGGGGCGGTCAAGTCTTGCCGGCAAAACGCGATATCAGAAAACTTGGAAACGCCTGCTTTAAAATGTTCTTTGTGGCTCTTGGAGGTTGTGCCGTTTTTTCGTCGTGCTGAAACCACATGCTCTTCAGTCCCAATTCATCTAATTGAGGAATAAAACATTCATTGATCATTGCTCTGTAGCGCTCACCATCCACAGTGACGATGCCTTGCATCGTTCTCTTTAATAAATGGTCCAATGAGTCCTTCAGCGTAAACAGCACCCCATGCAGTGACTTTGAGTGGATCTTATGGCTCTTCGGGCAATGCTCGCTGATTTTCAGTGTTTCAAACCGCAAATTGTGTTTGTTCGCACTTCCACATTTCTACAAATGGTTTTCATTACTTTGTTACTGAGATTCCAGAAGGCGTGTGCGTGTGTAGGTAAGATGCGATTCATGGTCTCCACCCATCAGCGTTTGAGGAATCCATTGGTGGCAGCAGAAACTCAGAAAGTTTTTCTGTTCTCAGGGTCTCAGATCTCGATGTCGTGGAGGCGGTATTGCCAGTGAAGTCAAATGCAACTGGGTTAGATGGGATACACCCTAAATTTATTAAGTTGTCGTTGCCAATATATAACACACATTTTCAATACCATTTTAACTACCTCTGTGTATCCCAACGAATGGAAAAAACCCAAGATCGTGCCCATACCAAAAAAGGCCAATAGCAACTTATCTGAATACAGACCAATCGCAATTCTGCCTTACCATTAAAAGATATTTGAGAAAGCTCTACTTGCACAATTAATCCAATATCTCGCAAAACATCAGCTTAGCTCGTGTCAATCGGGTTTTCGAAGAAAGCGAAGCTGCAAAACCGCTCTCTTATTTATCACTGATAAGATTCGAAATGGTCTCGATCGAAATGAGCTTACCATTTTAACACTTTTCAAATTCTCAAACGCTTTCGATTCGGCAAACCACGCACTCTTGTGCTCTAAACTCATAAGCCATTTTAATTGTTCTACCCTATCGGCAAAATTGGTATATTCATACCTAACGGGTAGACAACAATTCGTAGTTGTTGGAGATCCAGCATCTGAAATGTTATCGATGACAACTGATGTACCGCAAGAGTCTATACTCGGGCCAATTCTTTTTTTAATATATGTGAACAAGCTGCCTAATGTTGTACAACACTGCAGCGTCCATATGTACGCAGACGATGAGCAACTATTTATACAAAGTCCTACTAGTTTGGTGGAATCTACGGCAATAAAAATGAATGAAGGTTTTAGTAATATCCTGAACTGGGCGCAGGCTAATAACCTTTGCCTAAACCAGAGAAAATCAAAAGCTATCGTTATTTATCGAAATAACATAGATCTGACCTCTTTTCCATTGCTGCAGCAAGTGGACTCAAACATCGAATATGTTGAGTCTGTTCGAAATTTAGGTATAACCTTTAATCGTACATTATCGTTGGACGTTCATATCACTGCAACAATTGGAAAAGATAATGGCTGTCTCCGTCTTCTCTGGGCTTCATGTTCCTATACACCAACAAAAATGAAAATGCTTCTAGCAACAACTCTGCTACTGCCAATTTTAATAAACTGTTGTGAATTATTTGGTAAACTCGACTACAGGTCAAAAAGGAAATTAATTGTAGTCTACAATAATATTGCACGATAAAAATATAACCTGCGTAGATACGACCATGTTTCGTCGAATGCCAAAACAATATTCGGATGTTCCTTTGAAAATGTACTGCAATACTTCTCATTGACTTGTATTACCGACATTATTCAAACACAAGAACCAGACTATCTTTACAGTATGCTGAGTTTTCCTGTATCGTAGCGAACCTTTGTACTAATCCAGCCAACATCAGAACGCCAGTTCTTAGTTCATGCCACTCGCCTATGGAACTCCCTTCCGATGAAACTGAGGGAGATAAGAAACGCAAAGCAATCTGCTGCATTGTAAACAGTTTAATCGACGACTCTCCTGAAAGGAGGTTTTTTGAGATATGAGGTTGTTGAAAAGAGTGAGCGAAATGTTAAGACCGAATTGCCGACGCCATTTGTAGAATCTATGCCATTTATCACGGAAGAGTAAAAAAATGGATTAAACAGAATGTGTTAAAAATCCTGATTGTGGGTTGGGATCAGGGAACCTTGGGCACGAATACCAGTTAAAAAGTGCATTTTTGAAAATCTTGTGGAATCCTTGCCGCGGCGTTTCGAGGCGATATTAAATGCTAAGGGCCATGCAATCAAATACTTATTTGTTTAGATATTAATAATTTTGATTTTTTCTTTTTCTAGAAATTACATTTATAATTTCTTTTAAACCCGAAAAATAATCTTTCTGTTATAAAAAGATTAATTCATTTTTATGTTGGAATGACAAAGTCCATTGTAACTGATTTACAAGTGTATAAAAAATTACAATAAAATTGTGTAAACAATTAATTTCCATTTAGTTTCGCTTCATACCAATTGTTTTTTCCACCACTGTACATGCATGTTTGTTTTATTGGTTTGTTGACCTGATATCGAAAGTGCCGAACTACTAAATTTCTTATATATATGTATATTCAATAATAATAAACGAATAATATAATTTACGTGGTCTTCTGCGAATATTTTGAAACCACAAAAAGAAATATATATTAACAAAAAGGCAAAAGCACGCATGTGGTTTCTAACATAAATGCACATACGTTTTTCAATAAATGTTGCCTGAATTGTCGTAGCTAAACATATCGGAGCCAAAGGTCAACTGAACCCGAGCCATAAACAAATTCTAAGGTTTATTTGTGTATTTCAAATTTCCGAATTGAAAATGTATCTATGAAATCATCCGCTCAGGTACACATTACCAACGGATTTTATCTAATCTTTTCTATTGTACTCGTACAACCCCATGCTTACTATTCCGCTCGCAGCTTTGAATATTGGCATTAAAATATATATTACTCTGTCTATATTGATAAAGCAGTTATATACCCTTATTTTTATTTCTGCCTTAAAAAAAGCTGTCGAATGGAATTTTTTAATATTAAAGAAAAGAACAACAATGAAAGCTTCTGATAGCATAAGTAGTCAATTTTTGATTTGCAAACTAGAGGAACCATACAAAAATAAAAAGGTTATCATTGAGATTATTTTAGATATTCAGAGCTTTGATTAATTTTTTTAATCAAAAAAAAATATTTTCCTAGCTAATGGCTCAATATTGAATGAAATAAAAGGCATTAATGTATAAGTTTATCAATTATAAGTGTACGCATGCCATAGCTCAACAATAGGGAGTCATTGTACTCGTACTCTGTCTGTATTTTTAGATGAAAACTGCAAATTAAATAGGATGTAAAGAAAAAATTAATATTAGAAATTTGTAAACTCTAATTGAAGAAAGTATAGGGAAACAAGATCTTACCGTACCTATTTAGTATTTTTAAGAATTAAGGTCAGCTAAGGCGGGATCTGTGTTGCAGTACCAAATGAATGTGACACGTTCGTGTTTTTTTGACTTCAGTTTATCGGAATAGGTAGGTATTTTTAACTCCCCACTTTACTTAACTTACTATTTTGTCTCTTCCCAAAATGAAAAAAAATAAACAAATATACAATGCTAGAGAGATAAGCTGCGTCACCTAAAAAAATTATACATGGGCGAACTCAGAAATAAAAACGAGTTGGAAGAAGAGGAAATGAAATAAGAAGATTGCATTTCGATCCCTCACAATTTTGCAAGACCGGAACCTTAAACGGATGTGCCTGGTTGTGCGAACTCCAAAACAGATTTTTAAGTCACTCGTAAATAACAGATGTTTAATAAGTAATCTTGTTTTACGTTCTAAATTGAAAATGTGTTTGTATGATAAAAACTGATAACTTAATTGTAACTTTTAATTACACCGAAATTGTGTCTTGAGCACTTGCAGTTTGATAAATCATGGAAATACACAAACAAATACAAAATGTTAAACTACAATGTTAAAAAAAAAATTTATTTGAAAAAAGCATGCCATTGAACTATTTAAATTTGTTTGCAGCTCTGCAAGACTAAGCAATGTAACTTATAT
The DNA here is from genome assembly GCA_928272305.1 of Volucella inflata. Classification (NCBI taxonomy): domain Eukaryota; kingdom Metazoa; phylum Arthropoda; class Insecta; order Diptera; family Syrphidae; genus Volucella; species Volucella inflata. The sequence continues at coordinate 26,510,076 of OV743717.1, read as the reverse complement.
GCGTTACGTATTTTTCACACGTGGGAAATCAATTGCCATGTAGGCATTCGATCGGGAAACTGCTAAAAGTTCTAAGGCTTTCGTTGGGCCATCACTGAGTATGCATGAGTATGAGTATGTATTAAGTATGTAGCGTAGTGTTTGCTGGCCTCTCAGTGTTGGTCCCCGGTAATAACTTGAGTAAGTTTTAAACATATAGTAAATCCTTACTTATGGAAGCTAAAATGCTAGTGGGTGCGTATCCGACTAGTAGCAGGGCTCAGAACCCATGGGTTTTTTCGAACGTGGGTTCACGCAAAAGGAAAACTTGGGAACAGGTTTAAGCTTGAAGCATGTGTTGCTATAAATATGACGTGAAAATGCCTCGACGACATCACCTCCACCTTGATATCCATAAGGGGACTTGTTTCACGACTGATCAACAAACCGTGAACCAAGAAGATTATATTGTCATCGACCTGAAGGTACAGTTATTTCGTTCTGGCTAATGTACGGATGCAGATATCCGTAGAAGCCCAAAACTAGCGAGCCTTTGTGAGGAGTTTTAAAGTCAAACGGCTATAATCTCAAGAAACCGTCGGAGCTTTTTCCGATCGAGTTACTCTTAACTCCTCAAGGGCTCGAACTTAAATTTAGAACGTCACTGTCGTCACTGTTGTTACTGCCGTCACTGCTAAAGAGCAATCAGAGAGGCTGCCCCTGATATACTGTGGTTCAACCCGCCACAGCCAAGAAACCCCTAGTTCAATGAAATGCAGATGGGCAAATATAAACAGCGGATATACAGAACGGTCTTGTAGCAAAGAACTAGAATAGCTCGTTTTACAAGCAAGAAGAGGTGGAAGTGGAGCACGATAAGCGATCGATCGAGGCCTAAAATCATTCGTAATCAGTATAACCGGCCCGTATCAGTTCGGTTTTAGGCCAAGAAAGCCCCCTATACACTAAGATGTAAAACTAAACCGTTGTTCTCGTTTGTATTCGTAATAGGTATGCCAATATCAAGTGAATCAACCACAAGAACCATCGCGAGGGTCATGTTATTCCACGAAAAAAAAAAATTTAACAAATGTTACCCCTTAAAAATGAGTTTTATAATTTAAAAAAGAGAAAAAAATATTTGTTGGTTTGAGGTAGCTGCCTTCGAATTCTCAATTGCTTAAAATCTGTATTTTAAATTTTACACCCATTTGATGCCAACTTGCTTAATAGGATTTATTTAAGGACCGTTTCCGAGTCAATAGAGTGAATGTATCCGCAGTTCTTTTTTGTAACTTTGAACCTTGGAAAAGAGTTAATTGAATTTAATTAGAAACACGATACAAATTCATAAAACTACTGACAAGGTGTGGACTTGTCCTGAAACAGGGCTTTTGTGTCATTCTGACTCACTTTCTCTAGAAGTGGGAACAACTGCATTTTCTATAATTTCTTTGAACTTTAAAACATTTATGGATCCATTCGCTTTAAAAGGAAATCCATCTCCACTGGAATTTATGAGTACCAAATCATAACACCCTTAGGCCACTTAGGACAAGATGCAACATATTTTTCCTCTAACTGTTCCCCAGGTCGACGTCGAACTGTAAATCTCAGGTTGAATTATTTAAATTCATCTGAGCAGATGTCAGTTTGGTAGTCATTTGGGGTACAATTCTGCCTTTCTCTTGCCAATTCCCGACGATTTTTCTTAGTTCTTGAAGTACCAAATGGTTGCTTTGTCGCCCGGTAGGCAAACAAATCTGCTTCGTTTAATCGTTTTTAAATTGTTGTCATGGAGATGTCAATGCCGGTGTACTCCTTACCGGTTTGTCGTACGTTATCTTTATACAGTGGTCGATATTTAGAGAAGTCCGTCTTTTTGGACTGCTTACACATTTCCGCTTTGACACATTATTTTGTTGGAACATTTTTAAAAATCGTCGTATGGGCGACATATATCGATTCATATAAGCAAGGATTTGACCCTTTTCAAATTTTGTTAACTGCCTTCTGTTCTTTGCCCACTTTTCACTTTTTAGCCGACTTTGAAAGCAAGGAAACCTTAGACTAAAATTACTACTAAGAATTCGGTAATGGAGGGGTTTTTCAAGTTCAATAAAAACAAGAGGAAACAAGGCAGGTAAAACTCAAAATTGTTGCTTTATTTGAGTGCGGTTTTTGTCCATCTACATTCTGTCAGACCTTGCAAAAATCGAGGAGACCCAAATCGAACACACAAAACTTTGTCGATTTCAAAGCCATAGATCACAGCATAAATAGAGATGAAATTTAAAGAGCCAGGCTTAGCTAATTCGACTATTCGGGACGAGAGGGTGAATGGACGCCTTTCTGTCAAGGTCGTCATGACCGAGACCTTCGACTTCTGTGATGGTTTCAACCTTGTTTCTGAAAGAATTTTGCCCAACTCATAATGCAGACATTATTCGGACAGCAACTATTTTAAAGTAATTTTCGTGGAGGCCAGTGCCTTAATGGCCCTTTTCCTTGGAAGATACTGCAGCAATTTGTTCTCCGAAGGATACTACAATATATGTTTGCTCTTCTCGATATAACTACCTGCTCCTTCACCATTGTTGAGGCATTGGGGTGAAAGTAGGCACTATTTTCTGAGCACGCCCTTTGGTTCGAAGTTTTGATCTTATAATTGCGATTGAATACTATTGTCCGCTGTGGTGCGTTCCCAGTGATTTTATTTCTTTATATGTGGAATAGATATTTACTCCAAGGACGCGACGTTTTGTTTTATGCGGTGAACATATATATCTTTCATTGTTGACAACATGTACTTTATTTTGTCTTGAATTATTTCATGGCCAGCTAATTTCATATATTTTTCAGTTGCCGTAAAAGCCTCTGACTGCACGCAGGTGGCGAACGCTGATTTCGATGTCGTCTGTTTATTCCAGCAGCTGAACAGACTTTTTCCAAGATAGTGCCTTGCGAATACCTGTTCTGCGCACTATCTGTTTCAGCTGTCACGAGAAAATCACATGACAGTGTATCTTTTTGCCAAAATCGTTTGCCTTCGTTTGAAAACTCGATCGATCTTTATTTTGCCGAACTGGTACGTGCATATTGGTTTGTTGCAGAAGGGATTAAGAGTTTCACACCAAATGTCAGATATCATCATATATGACACATTAAGGCAATGATACGCCCCGATAGTTCTTATAAAACATACGAACACCTTTCTTGGAGATGAGGCTTATAGAGCTTATAGTCCCAGCTTAAAGTCAATTATTATTGAAAGTGGTCGATTTACCATGAAAACCCACATTCTAATACTATATGTGCAGTCTTTTTTGACTATGATCCCATCCATCGTATTTCATTGGTCCGCATAATATCTGCCTTGGTGTTTGTAGGTAAGATAGTTATCATGATTAATTTAAATTATTAACTTTGTTCGAAAAGCCAAATTCATATAAATACTATATCTGATTCTAATAGTGGCAATGTGGACCAAATGCTCTTCTGTTGGTAATTTATATAAATTTTTTCTTCGAGTTCATTCCCAGGAGCTAAGTCATTTAGTCCGACTGTTAGTATGTCGCTTAGTGTGGCAGATTTATTACCTAACTTCACGGATAATTTATTGCTCAGCAACTAAGTTCAGACCTTACTCGATATTTACTTTCGCAACTAAGTCTGTCAATACGAAATATACCAGTACTAAGTTCACAATAGACGTGTTAAAGCAAACAAGTATTTATAATTTCACAAATCTATAGAAACAGGAATACGATAACATTAATGTCACGGCACAGTCTAAACCAATAATTTACATTTTGCTTAGCTCCATAAATGACAACTTTTGTACGAGAAGAAAAATAATTTGCTCTTATTATTTATGGTTTTTAATTTAAATTAAAACTGTTGCTTTTTTATTCTTAAAATTATAATAAGAAATGCCTCTATTATTGAAATACTGCAATTCATGTTTATTATCCTGGTGAAAAGTGTTTGAGTAAACTGAACGCATAAAGCAAAACGCTTTTATTTAGTTACATTTTTCTTGCCTTTTGTAATCGGCAATTTATAAACGATTTTGTTTTAATAGTAAAGGTAACAGATGAACTGTTTTTATTTTTGTTTTGCTTCCTTATAATGGACGCGGTTTGAGATGGTTATGAGTTAGTAGCAGCAAGTTTGTTAGCTCCTTTTGGAAATAAGTAGGTTCCCTGTTACAAGGCAATGAAAATTGAAGTAAAAAGGGAAACCCAAACTGTATTTGCCGTAAATCCATTTATTGATTTACAGTTTAGAGTCATCCAGTTTAATTCAACTTTTTCATAAGTTTGAAATTCATATTGATTAGAAAGATATGTATACATTTATGAGTTTCAACTATACGTTTAATTGATAAAATGAAATAAAAAATGTATATGCATAATCGAGTTGTTTATTCTATCCCTCGATAAGTGTTTGTATAGCTGTTGTAACTCACGTATCTACTGCCACTGCCGTCATTTTTCCCGACATCTATTTCGGCAGGCGGTTTTTTCTTTCGCACGCATTATACTATAATAACTCTATAAGTGAAGAATCTTATAACAAAAGCTTCGTCAAAAAGGGAAACGTGAAATGAATTGAAATTGATGACATTTATTTTTTTTGCTGCTGGATTCTCTGGTTTATTCTTTCCATTCACTCTCTAGTCTGGTGACTGATAGATATTACTCACGACAATATTCGTAGACTGCAAAAAGGAATATAACGCTTTTTGATTGGGCTATTTTTTACTACTACATTATTGCGAACTTTACATGTTTTTTTTCCAAAACAAAAATAAGTTCACTGTTGATTGAGGGGTTTAATTATTTCTTCCGATTAAATCAAACGACTTATTTTTAAATGTTAGTTTAACTTTAAATGCGGCGTACTATAAAGACTGTTGTATAATGGGCTTAAAACATGAGTTTAAATTTAATAGACAACATTTAATGCTGAATTCCTAACTTTAAAGTGTTTCTGTCTCGTTCAGATGTTTCGCAAAACACCCATTAACCACTTATTGACATGGGAAGACTCCAAAGAATACTTGTCGACCTTGTAAATGAATGCAAGGCACGCTGGCGCGAACTCGCATATCAGCAAAGGTTGTAAGGTATTTTTTGCCGATGCATAAACCCCAAAATAAAATTCCTGCCACATATTGCGCAATTTGTACCAATGTGAGGTACACGTACTATTTAAAACGAAGTGTACTTAATTTAAATTAAAAGAAAATATTATAAATATTAACTATAAGCATATGTTTTGGTAAATAAATAAAAAATTGAATGATAAATATAGTGGCGGAGTGTCATGAATGAGTTATTGATTAGTCTTTGAAAGTCATTTAGACTTTGTACATGCGAACAGATTTATTTTAATTGTTTATTTTATAATTTATCGTTAATTTTAATGATATTGCCAACATAATGCAGTTTGTTCAGTTTTTTTTTTGTTTTGTAATAAGCCCGCACACAGTGGACTAGGAATAGAACGAAAGAGATTCCGATGTACCTACGTTGGTTTAAAATGTTTGCAGGTTATAATGAATAAAAATAGAGTGATCGGCATTCAATAATCTAGAAGTGATAATAAGCATTAGTAAGTAGTGAGACTTGTAACGTGAGAGGTTGTAACTATTAAAGAGACTGAATTGTTTATTGAAAACTTTAAACAGTTCAAATTTTAGCAGTACATATTACTTTACCTACATTTAATATGCTTGTCAGATCACCACTTCTCTTAAAGGAAAGTATTCCACGCATTAGCTCCTTTATATTTCTATGGTTTGTGAGGTAAGACTTACTGATACTGACGAAATAAATCAACCACACTACTACCAATATGAGGTTGAGCATTATTATTTAAAATCAGTGGATTACGCGGTAATACGCTGCTGTTACCATTATTCTACATGTAACTCAGTCTGCCAAGATGATGCCCCGGTGATCGTGAATAAACGTTCTGGGCAGTTTCATCGACACTGGGCTGCTTTTGACAACGCAACTTTTGGCAACATGTGTTATTCGGCCAGATTATACGACGTGAACAAATTACTTGTTTAGCAGATACAAGCAATGCTGCTTAATAGGAAATTGATTCCGGATGCTGATTGCGGCTTATATCTAATGTCGGAAGTAAACAGGGGTTGCTAATTAGGAAACGTGTCTAATTCGGTGTAATTGTTAAAGTTGGTTGACTCTCAATTTAACGCGCACCATCCAACAGAGCTCAGTATTTGGATGGTATCTGTTTTTGACCAAACATGCTACGTAGAAAGCCTATAAGGCGCTACCAGCCTTCTGAGAGTGTAAATGAAATATCGGCAAAACATGGGTCTTGTCATCTAGAGGGATCTATTGGATCCAAATGGTTATGATAATGCCAATTATATCCAATGTCTCCGTTGTCTGATCAAACAAGATTGCCCAGTTTTAAAAGCATTGTTAAGTCTTCTTCTCCCCATGATGGGCTGCACTTTCAAAGTCATTCGTTCTCAAAGAAATGGTCTTCAGTTGAACGCGTACTAAAGCTTTGATGACCTTGTCTTTACTCTTTGTTGGTTCTTGACTCACAATGATGCAATGACATCAGAACTTCTGTTCCCTTAAGCTTAACTGACTCCTCTCATGACTTTTCACTTAGTTCGATAATGCAAGATTCCATTGAATGCAGTTAGTAAGAATCACGGAAAATGTTGGGTTACAAATGATGACAAATATGACTCCATTAACTGGAAACGGCATGTCTCTTGAATTCTTTCTGACGTCTCTGAGAGCGGCTTTCTCGTTGTTCTTTAGTACGACGACGCTTGCTGTTAAAGCGATGACGACACGTCGGAACATTTTCCACGTGAATGCGCGGAATATGATCGTATAGGATGCAGGTGTTGTTACAACAGAAAAATATGGAATAAAAGCCTACTTCCTTTCAGAATTGAAAAAATTTATCTGTTTTCTGCAACTAAAGATTACTTTAACATAAATTTTGTCAATTGTATTGGGATTTGCAATCTTGAAAACTTTCTGAAGGTTGTCACTGATTTACGAGGGCGGGTCAATAAGTCCGTGACTTTTTGAATTTCTGACCTCTTTACTGAAACAGCAACACTGCTCCTGTCAACAGGCATCTGTCAGTTGACTCCTGTCAAAATTTAAACTTGCTGCGTCAGTTAGTTTGTGTTTGACAGCTATTTTTATCAGACTACTCACTAATTTGAGGAGAAAATGGAAAAAAGTGAATTTCGTGTGCTTATTAAGCATTATTTCTTGCGAAAAAAAACCATTACCGAGACCACGGCTAAGCTTGATAAATACTATGGGGACTCTGCACCATCGATTTCAATGGTAAAAAAGTGGTTTACTGAATTTCGTTGTGGCCGTACAAGCACTGAAGATGCCGAACGTCCTGGACGCCCAGTTGAGGTCTCTACACCCGAAACAATCGAAAAAATTCACGATATGGTGTTGGCCGACCGAAGATTGAAAGTGCGAGAGATTGTGGAAGCCGTAGGGATCTCGCATGGCTCAGTGGTTTCAATTTTGAATGATCACTTGGGCATGAGAAAGCTTTCCGCAAGATGGATGCCGCGTTTGCTCACAGTCGACCACAAACACATGTGCAGTTGCCATGGCAAAAATCCATGAATTGGGCTATGAATTGCTCCCTCATCCACCCTATTCTCCAGATTTGGCTCCGAGCGACTACTTCTTGTTCCCAAACCTGAAGAAATGGCTTGGTGGAAAAAGATTTGACTCCAATGATGAAGTCATCTCGCAAACAAAGGCCTATTTTGAGGACCTCGACAAATCACTTTTTTTGGAAGGGATAAAAAAATTGGAGAAGCGTTGGACAAAGTGTATAGAGCTCAAGGGAGACTACGTTGAAAAATAAAATTATTTTTTTATCAAAAAATCTGTGTTTTAATCCAAAAGTCACGGACTTATTGACCCGCCCTCGTATATGTTGAAAAAAAAATTGTTTAGCCTAACTGAATACGTACTTTATTTGTATCGCAATTTGGGCTGTAATAAGTCCACACTTGGAAGACTTTTCTTGTATTTATTCTTTTGTTCGATACTTTTTTTTATTTATTTTGAATCAACTTTCAAAACATCAAACAAAGTGTTTGCTGCATTCTTACATTGCATCGAAGTTCTTCAACATACCTTGCGCGCTTAGTTGCTCTTCTTAGTTCAAAGGACCACTGTCGCAAGCTTAGATAGTCTTTCTTCTTATTTTATTTATTTCGTTTATTTTCTTCATAGTTTTTTTTCGAAACTGTCAGTAAATTTGGTGCCGATTTAGTAGCGGTCCGCTAAGGGTCTTCTACTCACAGTTTTGCGTTATTCCATCATGGATGATAATCTATCTGGGTTTTTGGTCCCACACTGTAGTTCCTAATTCAATGATGTATTTATAAAAGTTAGTATAGTTAAATAAATATTTTCCGTTTTAGTTTATCATAATAGTTGCGATTCTCCGTAGTGCCTGTTTAAATCTGCACCGATGGAAAGCATTTCCACCATTGATATTCTATTTAGAAACTGATTCGCACCAAAACATTTGTTTTTCTAATGACTCGCTGCTTACTTACTTGATAAAACTTTTAATATTCGTGTTCAACTATCAGTTTTTATGTGGTCGCTAGTTTTTGATAGGCTTACGATACTGTTTGGGATGATCGCATTTTCGTTCTTAGTAAGTTCCATTTCCTAATAACGGGTTCTGTACACTTTCAGTTGCGAACTAAAGTACGATATCTTTACCCCTTGTTGACCAAGCAGTTAAAAAGCAGTATAAGATTAATTTTTTTTGATAATTTTTGATTTAAGAGTGTTATTAGAGGGAAAATTCAAGTTTTGATTTCTCAAGGACTCTCAAGGTCGAATACTGAAGGTTGTACTCAAAAGTACCGTTGGGCTGTCGGGACACATTTTTTTGAGAAAATATATTTATAGTATATTCTTTTGCTGACGAAGTTGTTATAAATTAAAAAAAAAAGTGTTTTATTTGTTAAATACTCGTATGTTTAACACTTACTTATGAAACGTATTTATTACGACGAAAACCAAAATCAACTAAAATAGATCTGTTCAAAGCCTAACTTGCTATCAAAAAAATACCGTTAAAACTGTTAAAAAGACCAATCCAAGTAAACATGCAACAGAAAACATGAAGATAATATAGTACTTAAAAGTACCATTGGTAGCAAGTAACAAAATATTTTTGTCAATAGGTTTTATTAGAACTTTAACATGGTCGTACTTTTAAGTACCGTCGGACGACAAAGGTTTTTGTAGATTTTCTCGCTCCATCCAAATCTGGGGACAAAATCAAAAGTGTAGTTGAAATAATCTTACAAAGAACTTCAAGGTCGATTCGATCTTTCCTGAGGGTCAATGCTTCCTATTATTACAATACGTTAATTTGATAGTATTTTGCATCTCCTTTAATACAAATGAAATGTTTTGTGTTTTTGTTTGAAGGTATCTGTCATATGATCAAATTTCCCATTACTTCTTTCAGCAACTGTATGAGTTTTGTATGTTTTGATTGACAAGAATAATATTTTAGTAACCAGAGGATTCGATTTCGTTTTATAAAACTCACCGGGTTGATTCCAATGATATTATAAGAGTTTAATATAAACCCTTATTTCGGCTATAAAAATACTGAACTGAAATCTCTGTATCAGAGCTTATAAAATAGTTTCACATACAAATATTATACAAAAAGCGGAATTATCTCAACAATATTGCCTTAATGGACGAGACGCAGACAGTAAGTTGACTTCATGCTGCTAAACTTAAATCAATCTAAATATACTCTTGTTGAATAACAAGAAAATATTAAGATATAAATTGTGTAAAACAAACCTAAGAGACATGAGCAATGACAATATAAACGCCTGAAGAAACAACCAAACATCACTAAGTTTTAACGTTTTACAATAAAAATGTATTGTTTAAAAATAAAAAATTTCATTTGACCTCCCCACAATGACATTTTGAACGTTAGTTTTGTGTGTATGCTTTTTTTATTTATACAGCGATAAAGTGGCAAATGTTTTTTTTCCATCTCCATCATGCAAATATTTGACATTAATTACTTGTCTATATACATACAAGTTTTTATGTTTGTGTTTCTGTTGGTGTTGTTCTTATTTTTATTTTTTAATAAAAGATACAATTAAGAAAAAAAGTTTATGATTGTATTTTTTTTTTTTTTTTTGGTTGGCTCTCTTAAAATACTTTTGTTTCTTATCTTTGTGTAGTAAAGATGCTCGTATCTGATCGAAAATTAGCTTTGATTACAATTGAATAAAAATAAACAACTGCGACGGATTTGTACAGGTTTTTTGGTTTTCCTGTTTTTTTTATTGATATTTTTTTTGATATCTTTGCACTTTATAATAATTTGCAGTTGAAAGTATCGAAATATCGATAAGTTATGGTTCTGGTTTAAGACTTATGCATTTTAATGATCCGCTTGATCACGTAGTTTGTGTTTTTTTATATTTTGTGTCTCTTAAATTTGATAGCAGACGGTAATATTGCGAAAAATATTTTTTATTGTTTTTATTTTATTGTAGATGCGAGTCGTAGGCCTTTTTCACATTTTTGTGTTTTTCTTTTGGCATTGAAACGTAGTAGAATTGAAATAGTTTCGCAATAGTATGTTTTTGAAATTTTCAGTTGGGCAGATTTGTATAATTTCCAATTGGAAATAATATTAAAGGGTTGTTTTTTTTAGAGCCAGAGATCTGTAAATTTGCAGCACTGTTTTCGGTACAAGCCGATTTGACTGTTCATAGTTGTTTTGTGGTTAGTTTGGCTTGGTAATTCATCATGAATAGACTCACGCTAAAGCAACGTTTGCAAACTGTTCAAATTTATTTTAAAATACATGGTTTAGTTCGGGAAATTCATCGGGCATTACGTGCATTTTATGGTGCTCATAATCATCCATCAGAATGATTAATTCAAGAGACTATGGATCGTTTTCGCAATACGTTTATTGTAAACGATAACAGATATCCCGTAAGGCGTCGTACATTGCCCACACAACAAGCGATTGATCGTAATGATCCAAATGTGTCAATTCGTCATCGTGGTGAACAATTAAATTTGTGTGCATCGACTGTATGGAAAATTTTGGATTGCGTGCTTACAAGATTCACCTTGTACAGGAAAATTAATTTTACGTGCTTACAAGATTTAACACCTTCAGGAATTGAAGCCACATGATTATGGTTTGGGCCGTACATTTAGTGAATGAGCCGAAAAAAGAAATTTAAATTTATTCATTCAAATAGAAAAATACAAGTTTCGGGTCATGAAAATCACAAAATTTTATCTCGATTTGAGAAAGCAATAGCAGAGCAATCTCAAATTGAATTTCAAAAGTGTGTCAAATTGACACAAGGAACCCATAAAGTTTAAATGGCTATGTCGATAAACAGAATTGCCGCATTTGTAGCTATTATAATCCACAAGACATTGTCGTAACACCATTAGAGACAGAAAAGTCGCCGTTTGAATCACTTTACGGGCCAGTGTTGGTCCATACGTCCTCAAAAATGATTATGGTCAGGACGTTACAGTCAACGTTGAGCGGTACGGAGACATGATAACTAACTTTTTCGTACTTCAATTGTAGGGCAATAATGTTACAGATATAGGGCTTCAGCAGGACGGACCCAAATGCCACGCAGATAGTGATTCAATCTTTTGTGCAATTTGGCCCTATTCGATTATTTTCTTTGATCCAATCCTCGAAACATTTTTTATATTCGGTTTTCGGTATGTCCATCAGTGCATCCTGCGATTTTTCCATTACTTCCTCTTCGCTGCTGAAACGCGTTCCCCGTAGTGGTTTTTTAACTCGATTGAACAGAAATTTACGGAAAATTTAATACAAGTTCGTTGTTGTAGATTGTAAAAATCGCCAACACACACCGAGATAGATGTACTCTTGCCTACGTAACTTTTGCAAATGTCAAGCTATGACGCTAAGATTAAGGGGGAATATCAACAACAGATGTACCAACCAAACAGAACTCAAATCAGAGCAATGGGAGCGCCACACGGTGGTCATTCCGGTGGTTTTTTTGATCAAGGTACGAGGGCGGGTCAATAAGTCCGTGACTTTTGGATTAAAACACAGATTTTTTGATAAAAAAATAATTTTATTTTTCAACGTAGTCTCCCTTGAGCTCTAGCACTTCGTCCAACGCTTCTCCAATTTTTTTATCCCTTCCAAAAAAAATGATTTGTCGAGGTCCTCAAAATAGGCCTTTGTTTGCGAGATGACTTCATCATTGGAGTCAAATCTTTTTCCACCAAGTCATTTCTTCAGGTTTGGGAACAAGAAGTAGTCGCTCGGAGCCAAATCTGGAGAATAGGGTGGATGAGGGAGCAATTCATAGCCCAATTCATGGATTTTTGCCATTTTTGCCACGATTGCGTTTGTGGTCGACTGTGAGCAAACGCGGCACCCATCTTGCGGAAAGCTTTCTCATGCCCAAGTGATCATTCAAAATTGAAACCACTGAGCCATGCGAAATCCCTACGGCTTCCACAATCTCTCGCACTTTCAATCTTCGGTCGGCCAACACCATATCGTGAATTTTTTCGATTGTTTCGGGTGTAGAGACCTCAACTGGGCGTCCAGGATGTTCGGCATCTTCAGTGCTTGTACGGCCACAACGAAATTCAGTAAACCACTTTTTTACCATTGAAATCGATGGTGCAGAGTCCCCATAGTATTTATCAAGCTTAGCCTTGGTCTCGGTAATGGTTTTTTTTCGCAAGAAATAATGCTTAATAAGCACACGAAATTCACTTTTTTCCATTTTCTCCTCAAATTAGTGAGTAGTCTGATAAAAATAGCTGTCAAACACAAACTAACTGACGCAGCAAGTTTAAATTTTGACAGGAGTCAACTGACAGATGCCTGTTGACAGGAGCAGTGTTGCTGTTTCAGTAAAGAGGTCAGAAATTCAAAAAGTCACGGACTTATTGACCCGCCCTCGTAGTATTTCCACCACGGCTGATGAATGTCATTTTAGAGACAAAATTGTCCTCCACTTTTTTAAGTATTTGTGGCCGTATGTCTCCAATAACACGAATAATATTGTCTTTCAATGCGTCGATTGTTCTTGGTTTGTTAGCGTAGACTTTACGTATCCCCAAGGAAAATAATCAAGAGGCCTCAAATCCATGTCTTTTACGCGAAATTATGCGTTCGTCGAATGTTTCCTTTAATAAGCTGATTGTTTTGTTTGCTATATTGCACGTAGCACTGTGCTGCTGAAACCTCATCTCTTCCACATTCATGCAAATTCGTAGCAAATATGGTCCAATGACCCCACTAGCCGACCCAAATTGTATGTTTTTCGGGATGTAATAACGTTTAGAACGAATGAGCCTCATCGCTGAACACAATTATTTAATAAAAATGAGAACCCAATGCCATTTGAAGTTATACATTCGGCTTCAAATCCTGCAAGAGCTGTATCTTGTAAGCCGTCAAACTAAGATCTTTGCATGCAATTTTAAATAAAGTGGACAGACAAGCCCCAAGCTGTTGTGAATGACATCAAATCGATAACTACGGATCTTCTTCAACATTTTACTAAACGGGCAGTATTCTCTTCAGTATGTACTCTTCCTTTGCGCCTCGGTTTCACAATATGTTAAAAAGGAAACGGAACCATAATTTGGATTTGAAATCGAATGTGGCTTAAGCGTGTCTGTCAAAGACTACTGAATAAAAATCTGACAATTGGTTTGACAGATATTAATGTCCGAAGTTAGTACGTACTTGTTTAAGAATAACACCCTTAAGACAGTAAAGGATGTGTTTATTTGTGCGTGAGAATTTTAAATTGAAAAAAAAAAAAAAAAAAAAAAAAAAAAAAAAAAAAAAAAAAAAAAAAAAAAAAAAAATGGAATGATCATGACGGTTTATCTGCATAAACAATGCCTTCAAGTGATCCAAAAAAAAAAATGTCGATCGCATGATTTCAGGGCCCAATTGACGTTTATTTTGTTCTCGAGCACAAAACTCGTATAGGGTCCTACTGAATGGCGGTTGCTCATCATCGTATACGTTGATGTTAATTTATAGATGATTTGCTAATGCATATCTAAAAACAGCACAACGTGTACTTAGATTGGGGAACAGAAAACGGATAACCAAAGGATTTATAATTACATACAATGATCAGAACTTTTTAGTAAACCTAAGTAAAAAACAATCGTGACAGAGTTTTACAGTTTTGTTAGGTTTCGTCATCGCAGATTAGCGAAAGAATTGTTGAGGGTATATCACTATGATCCTGCAAGCAAGCAGAAGCCTTTATAGTGCCATACGAGTTGAGTAGACTCAAAAATAATGTCCAATGTGTTGACTATGTTTTGGGACTTGGGAGATGACGCCATAGACACATCATCTTACTCAATAAATCTGCCTAAATCGGCCTAACCTAGATTGGGTGTAAATAAATTTATATTCGTTCAATTACTTAATATTTAAGCTAGTTGTGTGTCAAGTTTCGTTTAAGTTGGTCGAATCTCCTTCTATCTAAAAGAAATGGAGAAAACAAAAATCAAAGCCGTTTAATCAAAAACATATGACGGCAAGTCAAATGAAGAGAGACTTTGATAACACATTGGGGGAATTTGCGCCTTCGTATTCCACGGTTAAAGAGTGGGCAAGATGTGTGCCGCGTTTGTTAACCGCAGGCGTTATGTCCAAGGAGTACTATCAATTTTTTGAGAAGATTTATAAAAATTGATGAAACCTGTAAGATACGAGGGCGGGTCAATAAGTCCGTGACTTTTTGAATTTCTGACCTCTTTACTGAAACAGCAACACTGCTCCTGTCAACAGGCATCTGTCAGTTGACTCCTGTCAAAATTTAAACTTGCTGCGTCAGTTAGTTTGTGTTTGACAGCTATTTTTATCAGACTACTCACTAATTTGAGGAGAAAATGGAAAAAAGTGAATTTCGTGTGCTTATTAAGCATTATTTTTTGCGAAAAAAAACCATTACCGAGACCAAGGCTAAGCTTGATAAATACTATGGGGACTCTGCACCATCGATTTCAATGGTAAAAAAGTGGTTTACTGAATTTCGTTGTGGCCGTACAAGCACTGAAGATGCCGAACGTCCTGGACGCCCAGTTGAGTTCTCTACACCCGAAACAATCGAAAAAATTCACGATATGGTGTTGGCCGACCGAAGATTGAAAGTGCGAGAGATTGTGGAAGCCGTAGGGATCTCGCATGGCTCAGTGGTTTCAATTTTGAATGATCACTTGGGCATGAGAAAGCTTTCCGCAAGATGGGTGCCGCGTTTGCTCACAGTCGACCACAAACGCATGTGCAGTTGCCATGGCAAAAATCCATGAATTGGGCTATGAATTGCTCCCTCATCCACCCTATTCTCCAGATTTGGCTCCGAGCGACTACTTCTTGTTCCCAAACCTGAAGAAATGGCTTGGTGGAAAAAGATTTGACTCCAATGATGAAGTCATCTCGCAAACAAAGGCCTATTTTGAGGACCTCGACAAATCATTTTTTTTGGAAGTAATAAAAAAATTGGAGAAGCGTTGGACAAAGTGTATAGAGCTCAAGGGAGACTACGTTGAAAAATAAAATTATTTTTTTATCAAAAAATCTGTGTTTTAATCCAAAAGTCACGGACTTATTGACCCGCCCTCGTAAATGAGCTGAACAAATTCGGGAAAAAAAAACCGAGTTTGGCAAAAAAGAAACTTTTTTCCACAAGGATAATGCACCGGCGCACAAGTCAGTGGCTAAGTTCCATGAATTCCGATTACTGAACCATCCACTTATTTGATTTTGAATATTTTCTTGGTCAGGCCGATAACTTTTCAAACAGCCCTCGTATGTACAATATGAAAACCGGCCTTCAATTTGTGAAACGTATTGAAACTTACTTGGTTATGCTCGTTTTTATAATTAACAAGTTGAGCTCGCTATTAGTGGTATTGCGGCGAAACCAAAAATTCGTCATGAGCGAATATTCGGAATGATGAATTTGGTGTTGTTTAAAAACGGTTTTTCTTTTGACCTTTCATTACATGGAAAATTTTGTGAAAAATCCTCGCTCGATAGCTGTATTAAATTGAAAGCTGTTGGTGTAAGAGCTAAAACCACCAGGGTATGACTTCTGGGGCCTTGAGCAGTTAATGTCGACCCTTATTTTTATCTGAAAAGTTTTGTTTAGTTACGTGACTCACTTTCGGCTCAATGTGTTTCTGGGAAAAACAAAATTGCCACCGTAAGAGTAAGGAAAATAAAGAAGAGGCTCATGAGACTCATGGACTGTTTAGCGTGATATATCCGCTTATGTTATGAGAAAGGTCAAAAAATAAGCTGGAGATATCGTTTTAGTTCATTGGCAACGTCACAGGACCATGAATGTTGATTATTTCTTTTCAAATAAGGTTAACACGTGGTTCCAGGAGAATGGCGTTCTGGACCATATTGGCCCTAGAAGCCGATTTCCAAATTTAAATGCCGGAAAGAATTGCCAAAAAATAGACCGACAGGATGAGTTTCGTCAGAAAGAGCAGATAAAACCATCTGCTTGAAGTCATAATAGAAAAAAATCTTTTGTTTTAAACTCAATATCAGTGATTATTGTTTAAGTAATTCTTAATATTTCCTAAATATAAAATAGCGTTTTTAAATGTATTATCGGATTTAAGTTATCTGTTTTGTTTATAGTGTTCTAAAAAGTAAAAATTTTAAATTTTTATCTTAACAACGCTATTGTAAAGAATTGATTTCAAGTGAAGCTTATTCGATTTATGACAAAGTGACCTTTCTGGTGATGGGTAGTCTTTAACCTGTTTTAAAGTGTTTTATTTTAAACCTGTATGTAAATAGTTCATCACTGAATGTCGAATTCAAACGATAACGAGTTTGAACGTTTGTAGATACTTAAAAAATTGTTTTACATTTCTCGTCAGATATTGCCATCTACAATAAAATTGAAATTTATTAAAATAATGTACGAATGTTTTTATTTTCGAAATTCCGTACTATTTTAAGCTAGCAGAATTTATGATAGAAGTTATGTACAATGAGGTAAATGCTAGATTGACTGGTGAATATAATAAAAGGGTGAGCCAATAGCTAGTGTGGAAGTTTTCATTAAATTAAACACACATTTATTGTGAAATCAATGTTATTGATTAATACTCGTTAAATTCAGTATTAATTAAAATTATGCATGGAACACAACATCGTTCATGAGACCACCACGGCTTCTTTTGCAAGCTACCATTCGAAGGACAAAATTATCGATGACTTTTTGAAGAAAAAGTGGGAAAAAATAGGCGGTCAACATGTTGCGGTAAGGTTGTCCGTTCACTGTAACTGTCTCTCCAGCCTCATCTTCGAAAAAGTACGGGCCAAGGATGCCGCCAACCCTTAATCCGTATGGGTTGTCCGGTCCTCAGAAGCGATAATTTTGCTCATACAAAAATGGGCTTCATCGGAAAAGATCAAATTCGATTACAAATTGTCCTGGCGATTCAACATCCAATTAAAAAATCGGCGACTTCATAAATGGTCCAAAGGCTTCCATTGTTTTGTAATTTGGATTATATAGACGTTGAAATGAAGACCAACTTTTAAAATTCGCCGTAAAATGTCATTAAGGAGGCTCAATAGTTGACTTCGGAGACGAATTGAGGTGCATGACTGCTTTTAAACAATTTCGCTCACAGTGGTGATGTTTTGGCGTGTACGTGCTGCCCGAGCATGCTGATATGGAATATCACCCTATACCGAATCAGTTTCTTCAAAACGCTTCATCATCGCATGAATTCCCGACTCACTAGGGCGATTATGTTGACCGAATAACTCACGAATTGTACGAAATGTTACTTTTACAGATTGCCCATTTTCGTAATAATATTAAAAAACAAAAATCCGTTGTGGCGTAGTAAACGACTCTATGACTAAAATTGCCAAAGATTGTATGACGTACGAGTTTGTCAGAAAGATCAACCACATTAAATGCAGTAAATGACACTAATTGACAGCCAACATCTGTACCATCTGTTGGCTCACCCAACAAATAATAATAGGCTCTATGCATCAACGATGCAGTAAAACACTCAGCGGCTGTCCAAAATTCATTATCATAGAGGCTTCTCGTACAGTTAAGGTTGGTACATATTATTGTAATAAAATAAAAAGAGTGGAGTAGAGTAAAGCTGGTGAACAAGACGCTGATTGCGAGGAATATTTGATGGCGAGGATAAGCAGAGGTTTCTCGCAAGGCACCGTGCTATTTCCATCGTGATGATACAAGTCCGCCGACTCAATGTGCTAAGCGCTTTTGACGTTTACAGTCAGGCTTATGCAAGTGATGTTGGATCATGCCTAGCTAGTGTCTGCTCTAAGTGCAGATGTGATCGACGCGTCGGTCTGACGGGATTATATTCCGTTTCTTCAACGAGTTTCTTTATTTGTGTCATCCCGGAAAACAAACTTTTTTAAATTTTAAAACATCACGTCGAAAAGCTTTAAGGCTGTGTCGGCTTTCTAGCAGTGTAAAGGTGCTTTCGGGAAGAGGTTTAAAAGGTTTGTCTCCGAGCAGGTTCTTTTGGCTCAACACAGGGAAAATATGTCAGTGCTGCTGTTACAAAACTTCAAAGATTAGTCCGTCTCGTTTGTATGGTAGAACACGACCTGGAGGATTGATAACCTCGTGCGCTGACTTTCTTTTTACTCTGGTCTTATGGACATGGTATCTGATGAAACAACACCACAATTCCCGTGTATACGGAATTACGAAATCCTCGTTTGTAAAACCGGTTTTTATATTGTGATGAATTGACTGAGGGGAAGAAGAGCTAACCAATCATCGCTAAGTGCTTATTGATACGTCACAACTTCCAAACTACAATCTGGGACCTAAAGGATCTTTTGTGCAACAGAATGAGTACTAGGAGACCAATAGAAGCTCAACTGTTTTGATGAAATTGTGAATCTCTTTGGTGGAGATTTCCAGAAGTTCCCCAGGGATCAGGATGGGAACACCTTTCATTCTCTTTTCGAGGAAAAAATTTGCACACACCTAAATTGGGTGTATGTCCACTTAAAATACTTTGAAGCTTTTTCTCGTAGGTTGCGAAAGTCTGTCAATCTGTACCAATGTTATGACTCTCCAATATGCCGGCAGATCAAACGATTGATTTCCACTCTATCACTAAAGCATTTATTTATCTATCTACTTAAGATTAAGAATTTGGGATGAAAGCAACACACAAGAATTAAGTGCTCCATAATATTAAGGTTGAATTTTACCTTTTTTTTTTTTTTAACTACAATCATAAAAGCCAATAAATATTTGTTTTTACGCCTTCTATCAGATTGTTTCAACATATTTAGATGATACCTTTTCTTAAAAGGTGATTTACATTTCCCATTTCCCTAAATAAGTTATTACCATTGAACTTTGTTGAAGATCTAAAATGAGTTAACCTCGCTTTAAAGTAATAACTTTAATTTTTAGTTAATAAATTTTAGTAAGCTTTCTATTTTAATTCTAAATTCAAAGTATATTTTGTATTTTTTTAGACGATAATAACACTTTTGATGAAATTTACGATGACGACAAATTCTCTCGCATTATCGTCACCATCATTGTTATTATCGTCACTTGAAAGTATCTATCAAATATTGTTGTCAAAATTCAACTCCTCTGGAAATCTATAAGAAGCAATACGATACAACAATTCAATCACATGCATGGACTCGTATATCTAAGAGTTTATTATAGAAGATATTTTTTTTGTTGGGCTAGGTACCTGGTATTACGTGAGGTTGTGTATTGAAAAAAATAAATAAAAGACCTCACAGCTGTGAGGCGTATACGCAACTTTTTTTTAAGTTGTATCTTGCTACGTTATTTTCTTTTTTTATGTTGACTATTTCAGTATAGTTCAAGCGCATTCAGCTTGATTTTTCTGTATTTGTGTTGATTTTTGGATGGGTTTGGGAGGATGTGTCTTACATATACGAGTACTGTATTCAAGCTTTTACATGCTTTCACGTTCATTTCGGTATTTAAACGAAGGTATGTTTCCTTTTTGTCCCCACTTGCTGAATAGACATCAAAATGTATTTGACGATTGACAATATGGAACTCATACAAACCAATTCGAAATTAGTGTGTTCTCTGTATGTCATTTGTTTTTGTTTTTTTTAGGGAAATAGAAAAATGTAATACCAGGTTGAAGAACGAGTACAAATGTATGTATTCAAACAAATTGATACGGGAAGTGGTATCGCAAAACTGTTTGTTAAGTGGCATATGTAAATGTAAATGAAATAAAGAGATAAGAAACTATTAACTTCATATCCCTCGCGTATGAGAGTTTCATAGTACTGTGAATCATTTAAGTATAACTAAATAAAAGAATTTAAAATTGTTCTATCTTGCAATTTTATCTGCAACTGCCGTATTGTTGAATGCAGTTTCAGTGGGTTTCTTAAAATGTAGTATATCAGAACCACATTCGGATCAATTGACAAGCCTAACTGAGACTTATAAATCATTTTCATACAAATAGTTAATAAAAGCCGATTTCTATTTTTCCCATACACTTATACATTTGTACTAGCAAATTCAAATAGGAATTCAGTAGGAGCATTAAAAATTATTTTACTATACATGTCATAGAATTCTTATGCGACTGGTTAGTTAGTTGTTTTGTGTGTGACTGTGACTTTATTATTCTTTTTGTGCTCACACGAGTATTTGCGAAGGTCTTGTTGTTTTTCCCTTCTTCTTAATTTCTAAAGCCCTCTTGTTCTCTAAGCAGCGTGGCTTCTAAGGTCAGTTATTTTGCAATATTAGAAAAAAAAGGATTCTTATGAGTGGGTAGGGAAAATGCAGCCTCAATCAATCAGTTGCCTCAAATCTAACCACTTCTTGGTACCGTCTAATACTTATGCAAGTTGTAAGGGAGTTGCAAGATATTCTTCTTGTGATTTGTAAAGATTCCAGCGGTTAATATCGATTATAGCTGTACAAGATTAGGTCTCCTAGTCTGAATTTTCCGTAAACGTACTTTAGATGCAATTCGGTAGTGGTCGAGGTTTACACAAGCTGCTCAGAATATTCCAAATCTATAAGACTGGGTAGGTGCCTTCGTCGATCACATGGTCAATTTGATTAACAGTTTTATAGTCAGGTGATCCTATGACATGGAGCCATGTTCATCCGTCACCATCTCTGCCAGCACACTGAGTACTCCTCAAAAATCCTTATTGGGTGGTCGTGACTCAAGTGTAGTGAATTGATTTCCAAATCGGAGTGTTCGGCATTCAATCCCAATGCGATAAAAAAAGCCTTTTTTTTTCAGGCAACCAAAATCATATGAGATGAATGGTTATCTAGAAAACAACTACAACAAGTCAATTTACACTAATAATTAGTCTCCCCATTAAATATTGGATGCCACCCATGGAGCGAAATAACCTCGACCGCAAACATTTTTCTCTCTCTCTCTATTCCATTTTCAGAAAAATTTAGCACGTGTTCGGGCATTAAAGAGTATTTATACAATCTTGTGTGGTAAGTTCTTAAAAAAATATAAAAATTAACATACGTTAAAGAAGCTTTTCTAAGGAAGCTATCATCGTGTCTCCACTTCTTGTCTATATCCTTTGTCTGATGAGTTTCAGTTTTTTAAGGCATCCTTTAAAATATTCTTTAGCGTACTGTTCGGCTTGGTATTTCTTTTCTGATATTTTCTTTCCGGATTTGATTTGTCAGGAATGCATCAATTAAATATTTCAAGTACTCCAGCAGCGGCTATTTAATTTATGAACAAAATCAGATCAGTCGAAATAGGTCTACTTATTTATGATTATTTTTTTTTTTGTCAAAAGTGGTGTTCACCTAAACCATCTCGGCGTCGTTTAGAGTTGTTTTCCTATTCCTGCTGCTTGATTTGAATTTATTTCAAAGAAGTATAATATTTTAATAACTTCTAAATGTTTATGCGGTTTATATGCTTCATGGACAATTGTTATTATGACTCTCAAATATAATCTGACAAATGAAAGCCAACCCAATATTATAGCTTAACAAAATCAGAAATGTTTAACGCAACTTTAAGTTGAAGTTTTCTATTTGTTTAACATATTATCTTATTATTCACATTTACTTTTATGACTTTCCCTTTTTTTTGTTAAGAGCTCGCAAAGACTAGAAAATCTTCGGGAAAAGAGCAATAGTTTTAAGGCATATGATACGCCTTTGTTTCTATATTTTAAATTTGTGTCACAGTCTCTTGCTGGTTCTAATAAGAGGATTTGGGTTTGCTTAAAAAATCCTTATACATTATAAAAAATTTCTCATAAAAAATTCTCTTAAAAAAATATAAAAATTAACATATGTCAAAGGAGCTTATCTAAGGAAGCTATCATCGTGTCTCCACTTCTTGTCTATATCTTTTGTCTGATGTTTTGCCTACGACTTTATGCATGTGGTTCTTGGCTGTGTTTTGGGACACTCTTGGGCATTCAAGGCTTTATCCCGAATTAATAATTCTGAATAGTCCGAATAGCTACGGTTCTGGACGCTCATTATATTGACTCAGTGTAGGATCAGTGTCATCTACGGTGAGTGTAGTACGAAATTTATCCACAAAACGACAAACAACGGACTCAGTTGGCCGAATACGAGGACGAAAAAAAAAATGTTATCTTATACAAGTTTTGCAAATTAATTTTCGATTTTCAAAATAATTTTGGATAATACGGAAGGGTTATTTTATCATAAATGTCCAAGAGCTTTTGAAAACTAGACACTTACTATGCTATTATTGATAGATGGTGTTAAATCCAAATTATTCAAGAACAGCTCACTCAATTTACAATTGTGGAGTATTTCTCTACAAATTGCAGTGCTCCTACGATAAGAAGTCCGGTTTTTTTCGGTCGATAATCTGCCTCAAACACTTCCTAACGCTTAAACAATATTGTTTATTCACCTAGTAAACATCACCGCGAATATCGAAAAAAAAGTGTGCAAAACCGTCTCGAATGAGGGGAGTTTTCAACAACTTTAAGGTCCTCTTTGAACATTCCAATGGTCTTGATTTCGACATTACAATGTTTCCGTAGCCTATCTCTATCATTTTTAACGCGCCCGAAGAAGAAATTCCGTTCGCAATACATAATACATAAATTTCAAACAAACTCTTCGATCAATATTTTTTTTTCATAATATCGTCAAAAAAAAGATGATAATAAACTAGTTGACAGATAGTGCTTAACCTCAGCGTGTACCACCCTAGAAAAAATTTTAATTAAGAAACTTTTAACGCAAGCCATTTGAATGACTCAGTCCCGGTTATATTTTGGCAGACCTAACGTTGAATTTACCTATGTACATGTAAAAATTAAAACAAAAATCGTTCCACAATTCAACCACATTCACTCACAGCTAATCTCAACTAACACCGCACTTAATAGTAAGATACCCTCAACTGAAACATGTGTATACAACTCTTTAAGAATTTATTTTCTTTTTCTAATTACAGCTAACCTCCAAACAACAATCCAGCAATAAACGATTTCCGAATCTGTTAATAAGTGAATTTCTCCTTTTCTCGCACTTCGGATGTTCTTTATCGACCAGTATGTAATTTTAAAGTAATACTTTATATCAGTGTTGCGCAGTGTTATTAAGAATAAAAAGTAAATATTAAAGTTTGAAAAAATAAAAATAAAAAAAAACAAAGAAACAAAAATTAAAACAGACTTTTTCCTATTTACTCTTGAGATTATTGGGTAAAACATGAAACAAAGGCAGAGGCAATCTAAAACCCTATAACAGATAACAAAAACCTATTGATTCTGAAATAAAAAAAATCATATACAAAACTAATATAAAATATATATGTTATAGCCCTTTGTAAAAAAAACAAGTAAGCAAATAAGTAAAAAACTTTAAGTCAATGTGAATGTGTAGAGAAAAGAAGAAAATATAAATATATTTAAAAAAAAACAAATTTTTGAAATAAAAAAATGCAATATTTTTTAATTTAACATAAATATAAAGAAGAGCAAAAAGAGAAAATAAATTTTATATATTTATTCATAAAAAAACAAATAAAATAACAAATTAAAAAAAAAAACAAAAAAAAATAGTTACAATTAATTAGGAGTTACTAATAAATATGAACAAAGTTATATGGCTTCGTTTGATCTTTCATTAAAGTCTTAACTTTGTCATATATTCTTCTTTCGATGTTCTCTTTTGAGTTTTCCCCTGTTTTATTGTTTATTTTTATTTTATTTTTAATTTCTCATTCAAGCAAAAACAGAAGAAAAAAAAGAGTGTAAAATATTTTAAGCGTGTAGGTAATTTATGATTTTAAATTTAAATGGAAAATTATATTAATAAAAAAAATAAACAAAAACAAAACAAAAAAGCTTTTAAACTGATTTTTATGTGTAAATGTGTAGGTATTATTGTTGTTATTTATTAAATTTTTAATTTTTTTTTTCTTTATTATTATTGTAATTATTGTGCAGACAAAGTTTTATGTTATCATTGTAAGAATAAAACTAAAACACAAAACTAACATATACATACATAACAAAAACATGCATCTGTTTAGAAATATAGTGTGGAGTCAAAAAAAAAAAAAATCAAAACAAAATAAATAAATATTCGTGAATAAACAAAAACAACCTTACATATTTGCTATACTAAAATAACACAAAAACCTAGGCTGCAATTAACAAATAAATAAATAAAAAAAAAAACATTCTAAAACTATAAAAGGTAAAAATACACCAATCCGAGAGAAAAGAAAAGAAAAAATAAGCAAACAAATATTAATCAAGTATACAATAATAAAAGAAATTAAATTATAGTAAAAGAAAATTGTCGTTGTCGTATCATAAGATTAAAATTAGATCTACATATAACAAAAAAAAAAAACAAAAAAAATCTTACAAAAATAAACAACTACATAAATCATGTAGGACATTGAAATTATTGACAAGAAAAATATAAATATATTAATAATAAATAAACAAATATCTATATTAGGTATACTTTTTGTTATTTTTGGTTTGTTTTTTGTTTTTTTTTTCCGTTTGTTTGTACACCATGTGTTTTTATTACATTTGTTCTAAAGAATTGATAATATAAAATTTATCTTAAAAGAAAACAAAAACAAAAAACCTTTATTATGAAAAATAATTTCATCGTGAAGAGATAAAAAAAATTAAAAAAAAAAACCGAAATTTTAAATAAAATACATACACCACAATTTATCATTTCATATAACTGAGTAATTGCATATAAAGAAAATGAAATAATAATAATTATCAAGAAAAAAGAAAATAACATAACATAAAGAATAAAAAAAAAAAAACAAAACAAAATACAAGCTATGTAAAGTTAAAATTAAGACATACAATTTAAATCCAAAAAATGAAAACAAAAAAGATGATTAAAGAAATACAGAACAAAATATAAATACATGTGACGTTTTATTTTGTAAAATACTCATCTAATAGTGTTAAGGTACGATAGCTATCTACTTAATGGTGTTCCTAGTGCTGCAATCAATGGAAGAAAACTAACATCTGCAGATAATAGGATCATCTAAATAGGTAATATTGCAACAGTTTAATTTTTAATTTTTTTTGTATATTTAATTTGATACGCGATTATAAATTATATTAACATTCAGAGGAGACCGGTTTCCCGTTTCACTTGTTTTAGTGCTTTGAGTAAAGTTAAAATCCACTGCAACAATGAAATCAAATCATTTCAAATGAGGGGAAATGCCAAATAATTTATACGTCAAGAACTGAATTTGTGAAATCATCGTGGAGAATCGATGGCAGATTGTTGAAGAAGTAATAGAACTGTCTGAAGTATATTGGAGCTCAGTTCAGCGAATTTTAATCGACGATTTAGGGATGAAATGGTATTCCTAGCTGTGCGGAAATTTTCGACCAAAATTAATGACATGGGCCCTATGCCCCATTAACCCTATTCAACCGATCTTATACCATGCGACCTTCTTTTTTATTTGCCCGAATGAAAAGAGATATGAAAGGAAAGCCTTTTTCCGGCACCACAGACGAATTTTAAGCAATGGAATAAAGATTAGAATTGTATCAATGCCAGTTTGTTTTTGTTTTAAAATTTTATTAATGAACTACAACAAAAAAAAGTTCAGTTTCTCTTGGGTGCAGAGAAGGTAATGTTCGTACGGGAGACTTTTCAGATAGTGTAAAAGGAAAATTACGTCATTGGCTCAAATCATAACCGATGATAGGGGCCAACCCGCGTTCATTCAAAAAATTGCTCTAATCGATTTTCGATTCAATGAAATGAAATCAGTGCAAACCTATCCCATACCGAAGATAAACCTTAGAAATCCTGCACTAGATCCACTGTTTAATAATATTATACAATGACTAATGCATTTGAACACAGCAATGGTGTGTTCGATTTAAGTGAAATATCCGGTTTTAATGCGGGACATGATTTCTAACATCCAATGGAAAAAAAGCATTCTTGGTATGGGTCCTAAACGTGGATGTCTTTTGTGGTTCAATGTAAAATATTTGGTTCTTAAAGAGGGCTTGTCTTATCTTTTACAGAATATCAAAATTGGAGTACATGAAATTTTATCCCAATGGGCACGCTTGTATAAATGTGGGCAATTTCGAAGTTTACTTCATCTAGGTTTTAAACGGTTGATCTAGGACGGACTAGCGGTGAGGCTGATCCATTTACCACTTAGAACAAATCTTTGCCTTATCAAAGCGTCCGAACGACGCTGAATGGGCTTAAAAAAACAGGCAACGAATGCACAATCCCGTATCATATTTGGCGCCCAACGGGATATGGATATGCTTTGTAATTGCCAGTACTGGTGTTAATATTATTATATGTTAAATAATACGGTATTATCTTTCAAATAAACACGCTTTTAAAATAAAGGAGAAATGCCGAATTTTTTTTCTATTTAAATGTGTTTTTCCTTTGGAAACAAAAAAAGGAACACTCTTTTACGAGTACTTAATTTTTCCACTTTGCCTAAATATTTATTCTACTTATGATTAGAGGTGGTCTCAAAGCTTTATTTACTTCACAGTTTGTATTAATCTTAATCTAAATAAGGCAAAGGAAATATACATGAATTTTCATATTGAAAAATTTTTTCCAAACAAAATGTTCAAAATTCGCGTTTGTGAATATTTGCTGTGAAAAAGGTATCAATAAAAATCAATACGTGACATTGAGTCGAAAATGACAAAATACTTTCTTCGTATGGAAATAAAACAATTAATTATAATTAAATTCATTACAAATGTATTCTATATCTATAAGATCGGACGTGTTGATCATTTTGTGTCAACACTTCAGTAACGATGAACTGTATTTGAGTTAACATTGATGAAAATAGTTGTGTTCTTGCTTTTTTATCATTGAGTGTTCAATTTAGTTTATAAACTGACATTTTCAAAAAAAAAAACGTTTTTGGAACAATGTTTAATTGAGCTGAAATACAATTAATTTTGAGGTCGAGGAGCGAAGATTGAAGTATATTTAAGAATATCAAAGTCAACGAAAAGTTGTCCAACAGAAGTGGGAAATGCTTTCGACTCTATATAAGACGTTGATCTTTTCAGTCCAAGTCTATGCCGCTAAAGCATAGACTCTATTAAAAGTGGATAAAGAGGCTTGTTCGTTTGGGATCAAGTTCACCACAAACTGTAGCGCCACTTATGTAAGTAAAGAAATTACGCAGTTTATTACATAAAATATTGTGATTATATGGGCTTGAAAAATCGAGGAGGCATAGGTGTAGCACATCTATAATTTGACCTGAAAGTAAGCAGTTCTGTTCAATATGATTGACGATCTGCTCTGCAAGCACTTTCTTTCGAAGACCGTTGCCAGATTAAGTAAAATCCTGATCGGTCTAAAACAAAAAGCCTGCATAGCATCAGTTTCTTTTCAGCATCGTTCCATTTATCAAGAAGCATCGACGAAGTTCTTTATTAATTGATAATGTGAGCTGGTGGTCTAGAAATGATAGTTAAGAGCAATTTATTAAACTAAAGAAAGGGAATGAATTCGCGCATGTCAGATATTTTGCACGCGTAGTTATTTTTCGGCAATTGTTTGATACCCAATTCAGAATGTCGAGTTTTGAGTCGAATAAGCGTCATTTGCCCGAACTTTTTATTTATTTCTTTAATTTGAAACAATTTGCAGCTGATGTGCATCGATTGCTTGTATGTAGAAGCATATTGTGAGACTACTTTAAGTGAGTGCGAGAAGTTGGCGTGAGTGGTTTCAAAAGTTTAAAAACGGTGAGTTTGATCTCGAAGACAAAGAACGTATCGAAAGGCTGAAAGTGTATGAAAACGTAGAATTAGAAGGATTATTGGAAGAATATTCGTGGCAAACGCAAGAAGAACTTGCACTTACATTGGGAGTAACTCAACAAGCAATTTTGCATCGTTAAAAATCGTTAGGAAATATTCAAAAGCAAAGAAATTGGGTTCCGTATGACTGGAGTTGAAAAACGTTGAATGTTGATTTTACATTTGGTCGGATCAGTTGGCACATCGTTCGGTGTCACATTCGAGTGTTCCAATAAACATTTTCAAAGCTCTGTTGGCACAGTTTTGGGGCAATAAATCGGATTTTTGGCGCAATGAATCAGAATTTTGGAACTGATTAATAATTGTAGATGAAACTCGAATACACCATTATATAAATACCCAGTCAAAGCAGTAGACTGCGAAGAAAGAATTGGTCCTGAAAATGGCAATGCTATTTCTTCAGTTGAGAAAATGGTGTCTTCTGGGATAGCCATGAGGTGGGCTTAATCGATTATCTTGAAACAGGAAAAATCATTACAGAAATATACTTAGTACTTGGGTTGATCACTTGATGAACGTAAGGGAGAAATTGCGGAAAAACGGTCAAATTTGCAGAATTTGTTTTTGTTTTACCAAAAAAACCCTCTTTCTCATTACTCGGATCAAACCAGAGCTTGCCCTAAGCGATTTTTCTTTGTTCCCGAGGCTTAAAGTTGCCCTCAAAGGAAAGAGATTTTCCTCCAATGAGGTGGTCATCACCTTCGTAAACTACTTTTTTTCAGAGATAGATACTAAATATTGTGTGAACGGTTTAAAAAGATAGCAGGGTTTCTGGGCGTAGTGTATAGATTTACAAGGAGGCCACAAATATGTTGAAGATTAGAAATAAATTTGAAAAACATGTTTTTTGGTTTCTTTTTAAGTTTGGAAACTTTTCAGACAACCCGCTTATAATCTCTACCAGCAGCATTTTATTTATACCATCACACACAACATCCAAGTGTTTATCAAAGACCCGGCACAAATTACTTTTAAGGGCAAACTAAGGGTTTCTATTGTATCGTACATATACTCAATAAGATAGTTGTTACAGCATCAGGATTAAGAAAGCATTTAGTATTATCTATCAGGCACATACCAATTTTTTTTTAAGCTATGAAAGTACTAAGATTAAAAGAATAGTGAAGGTTTCAATTTATGTTTTATTCTTTTTGTTTACTCTCCTCACTTTTGTTTATTATGGTTTTGAATCATAAATGTTATTTTAAAGTGTGATTGTTTTAGTGGGGATTTCATGAGAAACAACGTATACGGCCATTGAAAGCCATCATTACTCGGGTCATTGGTCAAACACCACTCGTTATGCTCGAACGCGTAATCGAAAATTGGAACTTGAGAATGGTTCATGTTAGTCGCAGTTACGGCAAATATTTTAAAGAAATAATTTTTAAAAAATAAATATAAAGAATGGTTCTTTTGTATGATAATAAAGATAGCGCGGAAAATTTTTTTGAGTGGTTTTTATTTCTAAAAAAAAGAGATGAACTCAAGAACTGTTGTCGACTCTTGTTTTCTCTACGATTTGTATGTTTATGTTTGAGATTTAATAAAAATGGAAAAATTCAAAGATCACCTCTTCGCAAGGCAGTTAGTGTATTTCCTAATTCTGCTTTTTCATATTAATTTTTCTTTTTTACTTCTGCATACACACAAAGAAATTGTCGTTTGTGGTCAAAAACGAGTAAACGATCGTGATATTTAAATTATCAATTTATGTGTTTGGACTAGTACTGTATATATTCATTTGAAGTTACGAGTATGTATACCAGTATTAGATATAATACCGAATAGTTTGTTATTTGTTTGTTAACCAACAAGAAAGCACAGGCTGCAATTAATTATAAATTCGTAGCTAAATATTTGTCATAATAACAGCTGACGGAAAGAAAAATTATATAAATAATTGAATAAAACGTGCAAAATATTTTAACTTAAAAATAGCACTACGGTGAGATCCCAGCACGGCACCAACGCCGAAGAAAAGCCAAGCGCTCTATTTCTACGTTGTTTGTGTGTGTCGCATTAGCTCTATAAACAGACTTTGCGTTCTAAATTTGCGAAACTCATATACACATAGTACACGGACAGTCAAGACAGTCGTTTGTTTCGCATACGCTTTATGATCTTTCAGAACTCAACTGTCTGTTACTAAATATCTCTAATTGTAAAAATAAACAAAAATTGATCAAGCGAACGATTTGTATCAAATATGAAAGAAAAAAAGTCTTGTAGGTGACAGGTGGCTATATGGGATAGTCAAGTGTTTATTACATAGCTATACAACTGCATTTAATTACTAATATGCTGGTCGTATTATACATTCAGTGTTCCATCTAAGCTATCTACATGACATACGAGTAGAATATATGAATTACTAGTTTACTTGTACATTTAAGTGGATGCTAAGTTTAAGTTACATAATCCAAACTTATCAGGAACATTATTTATTGATCTTGAATTTTGAAGATCCAAAACTGATCCTTTGTACAGAGACACAATAAATGGTTCTGCATATGCACAATTAGCTATAAATGGAAAGCTACCTTTACATACAATATTTAGCAATGATAAGCTCAAAGTAAAGTATATACATAGATACAAAAATATAATTAAATATCTATAAACCATTTAGATCTATATTTATTTGCCTATTAAATATATATATGTGTAGACATATATATGGATACTTGTACACATATGTTATTATATGAAGGAGAAATTTATTAATAATATTTTATTTAAAGTTTTGGACTCACAAAATATGTGTTCATTTATAAATTTATCTCTTGAAGAAAAAAGAACAAAGTATAATAATAATAATAATAATAATAAAATACAGCAAATAAACATTTTGGTATATTTTAATTTCAAAATATGTTATATCCATATATACATGTTTAAGTATGTGTATGTTGCGTACAATGTATAAGAATTATGAAGGTGGCAATTCGTGCTAATTTTGGAGTGGATATGATTTTCTTTTGAGTGTTTTGAGAATGTATAAGCGACTTTATTATTGAAAAGTATGTACATATATAAATAAAATCAGGAATAACCCGCTCATGAAATATGTGATAATTGAAAAATGAAACTAATTTACAATAATTTGATTTTTAAATATTTTTTTACGTGTACATATATATAATACGTTATACTCGTTCAACTTTTTTTCCGTTATGGTGAATATCTGGTTTTCTACTTTGTTTTAACAAAATAATATTTTCAACCATATCAGTAGAGACCGTGACCAGTTTATACACAGATCTTAAACTTAAATCCCTTCGCATTATAGACCCAGATAGAGTTTTTGAACTTACAGTCCGGGACAATTATAAATTTCCAATGGTTGTTAAAATTAATTGAAATTACGCCTTTTTATACCTTAATTATCGATTTGAATTAATCATTCAATTTCGTTTTGTGTTGTGTTGTATTAGGTCGAATCACACTAAATGTCCGGTTCCCACTCCAGTCAGAAATATGAAGCTCTCAAGTGAGCTTTAAATTTATAAAATGCTTGACACCTAAGAGTGCCCTGTGAGAAAACTTGTGATCGGTCGAATTTGACTTCTATTTAATTTAAGTAGTTGTTTCAATTTTTTTTGTGGCATATGTTTGGCATAAAGTTTTTGGCTTGTCTTTTTCCTTCGGTTTTCCTCAAAAAATATAGCTTCTTTTCCTCTTTGCTTTAGGTGGCGCTACAGTCGCTGGTGGACTTGGGCCTCAGTCAACAAGCTTCTCCAGCCAGCTCGATCCCTGGCTAGCTGCCTTCAGTTTCGCACGCTAAGTTGGCTGAGGTCCTCTTCCACTTGCGTGCGCCACCTGAGTCTTGGCCTTCCTCTACTGCGCTGTCCTCGGGAGCGGATTCGATGACTTTTCGGACCGGAGCATTGGTGTCCCTACGCTCTACATGACCCAGCTATCTCAGTCTCTGGATCTTCACTCTTCTGGCTAGGTCCATGTCGCTGTATAGTCCATACAGTTCGTCGTTGTATCTTCTCCTCCACTCACCGTCAATGCAGACGGGACCGAAGATCGCCCGAAGAATTATTTTCTCGAAGCAACCAAGTACACCCTCGTCCATTTTTGATAATGTCCATGCCTCTGCGCCATAGAGCAGGACCGGGATAATTAAGGTCTTATAAAGGGTGACTTTTGTTGTCCGCGAGAGGGCTTTGCTACTCAATTGCCTTCTTAACCCAAAGAAACAGCGGTTGGCAAGAGTTATTCTTCGCTTGATCTCAGCGCTGGTGTCGTTGTCTGTGTTTATAGCAGAGCCTAGGTAGACAAAGTCCTTAACTACCTCAAAGTTATATCTGTCGAGGGTGACGTTCTGTCCGAGACGTCGGTGTTGGTTGTCCTTTTTGCTTGACAGCATATACTTGGTCTTGCCCTCATTGACCGCTAAACCCATTTTCGCCGCTTCCGTCTCAATACTCGCGAAAGCGCCACTGACATCACGCTGCTTTCTCCCGATTATGTCAATATCGTCGGCGTATGTGAGTAGTTGGACGGACTTTTGAAAGATAGTGCCTCTTGTGTTTGCTCGTGAGTTTTGCACTATTCTTTCAAGTACGATGTTGAAAAAATCGCATGACAGCGCATCGCCTTGTCTAAATCCTTTCTGGACATCAAAGGTCTCGGTGAGATCTTTACCGACCTTGATGTAGCAGCGTGCATTCTCCATCGTCATCCTGCACAGATGGACGAGTTTGGCAGGGATGGCAAAACTAGACATTGCTCTATATAGCCCGTCTCTATAGATGATGTCATACGCGGATTTAAAATCGATGAATAGGTGGTGGGTATCGATCTGAAGCTCATGGGTCTTCTCCAAGATCTGCCGTAGTGTGAATATCTGGTCGATGGTGGACTTTCCTGGCCTGAAGCCACACTGCTATGGACCTATCAGGTTGTTGACAAACGGCTTCAGGCGTTCACACAATACGGCGGATAAGATCTTATATGCGATGTTAAGGAGACTGATGCCTCTGTAGTTGGCGCAGTTCAGAGGGTCTCCATTCTTGAGAATTGGACAAACAATGCTGAGGTTCCATTCATTGGAACCATACTTTCGTCCGACCATATTTTACAGATGAGTTGGTGTATGCTCCTTATCAAGTCATCGCCGGCCGCTTTGAAGAGCTCGGCAGTCAGGCCATCCGCGTCAGCAGCTTTGTTGGACTTAAGCTTCGATATAGCTATGTTCACTTCATCCAGGTTGGGTGGACGGAATTGTTGGTCAACATCGTCCAACTTGAAAGGTTGATTCTACCTGATAGAGGTATTTGGTCCGTCATCGCCGTTATACAGTCTGCAGAAATGGTCTTTCCAAATCCTCAGCATTGACTGCGATTCTACTACGATGTTCCCTTGTTCATCTCTACAGGCTTCGGTTCGGGGTTTGTTTCCGTGGCATGTTATTTTTACCTTTTGGTACAACATCCGAACCTCATTCCCGGAGTAGC
This sequence comes from Volucella inflata, assembly GCA_928272305.1. NCBI lineage: Eukaryota > Metazoa > Arthropoda > Insecta > Diptera > Syrphidae > Volucella > Volucella inflata. Next base: position 26,476,114 of record OV743717.1, on the reverse strand, counting down.
ATCTCTCAATTTCCTCAATCGTGCGCTTCTCATGCTCTTTCTTCTTCCTCCTGAGAAGCCGGTGTTCGTCTCTCCTCTTCCGCTCATAGAGCTCATGAGCAGCTCTGGTCTTTTTTTGCAGTGCCGCATTGCGTGCTTTTTGCTTAGCTGCATGTGCTTGCCGGCATTCATCATCGAACCAGGGGTTTTGTTGTGGTGGACGAGTGAAACCCAGCACATCAGAATCGGCATCTCTGATGACGTTTTGGCAGTGTTTCTAATGGTCTTCGATGCTTGATGCTGGCGGCATTGGACCTCTTAAGAGATTAAGAGACACTCGATCGGAAAAGGACTTGGCGATCTCTTGCGATTGTAGCCGTCTGACGAATTTTCTCACAGCACTAGTTTGTCTTGGCGTAGTTTGGGATATCCGCAACCGTACCTTGGCTACGACAAGGTAATGGTCCGAGTCGATGTTGGCTCCTCGGAACGTATGGACATCCAAAATACTGGAGGAGTGTCTTGCGTCGATCGCAATTTGATCAATCTGGTTGACTGTTGATTGATCAGGAGTTCTCCAAGTTCCCTTGTGTATGTCGAGATGTGGGAACCGCGTGCTAGCCACGACAATGTTTCGCCCCGCCGCAAAGTCGATTAGCCTGAATCCGTTATCGGAGGTGGTGTTGTGCAGGCTATGTTTTCCGATTGTTCCACCAAAGATACCCTCTCTTCCTAGCTTTGCATTAAAATCACCGAGGACAATTTTAATGGCATTGCTCGTAAGTCTTGTTAAGGAGCTCGTAGAAGGCATCCTTGGTGTCGTCATCTTTCTCCTCTGTGGGGGCGTGCGCGCATATAAGGCTAATGTTGGCGAATTTAGCCTTGATGCGGATTGCTACGAGGCGCTCGCTCACATGCCGGAATCTGAGAACTTCTTATCTTAGTCTGCCAAATAAGCGCTGCTTTTGCCGTGGATAGCAATTGCTGTAGTAGATACTCGTATCGCAGTTTTTCATCTTCTGTTTGTCCGGCCCATCCCATCGCATTTCTTGAATGGCGGTTATGTCTGCTTTGCAGCAGTTTAGGATCTCCGCTAGTTGCTCGGCTGTACGTGGTCTATTAAGGGATCGAACATTCCCCGTGCATATCCGAAGCTCATTGTCCTTAAATCGTTTGCGTGGGTTGTTAACAGTAGATCCGTCCATATCCGAGGCTTGTTGATGCTTCGTAACTTATGTTTTTTTAAATGGCCGGGCATTTACCATTGCTTCTTTCATGAATTCTATATGAAGTGGTAGTATGTTTAGCATAAGTTCAAGCTCAGCTGTTAGTGCAGTTTTCATTGCATCAGTTGCACAGACACAGGTAAGTCTCTGTATTTATACATCCATAATGTCATTTTGGGATTGAATCTTCAGTTTTTCCCGATTAGAATTTGGCTGGTTCATAGTGCGGTCCTGGCATTGTCGATAGTCTTAGACATATGAGTGTTCCACGTATATTTTTCATCCAGTGTGATTTATATATATTTGACTTCCGTTGAGAACTCTATTGTTTCACCGTAGAGTGTGGCCTTCCTGAGTCTACCTCGCCTTCTTTTAGTGCATCCAACTATGGTGCTTATTTTGGAATTGATTTTCAGGCCAACCCTGGTGCACCATTCAGAAACTAGATTCATAGCCCTCTGGAGGCGGTCGGAGATTGTGGTTTCGAATTTACCTTCGATAAGGATACTCGTAATAATGTCGTCTGCATATCCTTGGACATATAAACAATCATTACTGAGAATAATCAGTAGTTCATTAACTACGAAGGATCCTAGTAAGAATAGGAGTACTCAGTAGGGTAAGATCTTACGATCTTCTTTTTATTTTTTGTTCTACGTAGTGTTTTTTTTTTTAATCTTGACGTAATTGCAGGCCTATTTCCTGATATAACAAAAGCTTTCGAAAAGGTAAACCACAATATTTTGTTAAAGAAACTTGAAAAAGCTGGATTTCGCGACTTTATCCGTAATTGGTTTATAAATCTTATCTCTCAAATAGAACTTACAGAGTAAAATTTGGGGAAACTAATAGTGACACTCAGTTTCTGAAGTTTGAAGTTCCTCGGAGTTCTGTTTTGGGACCTATTTTACGAGTATTTTCATTTACATTAATTCATTGTTTAAATACAATCGTTCCAGGAAAATGGGTAAAATATTGGCTCTTTGAGTTTGAGTATGGATATTTAGAATTTATGTTTCTTGCATCGTTCTAATAGTTGTATCTGTGCATACATATGTATATAATTTAATAGTGGATATTGTTGTTTGGATTTTTTTATGGTTACCCACCCTACCCATTCATTAAAGCCGTTTGAAGTACCAGTCACTTTCTGTCTTCAAAACATCTCGGCGATTAAATTTCGTGCGAGTTTTTCCTTCTTTTCCTCGCAGCCTCAATAAGGCAAATATAAGCAGTATATAAGTTAAAATAAACTGAAGCATTAATAAACTTGGTAAGGTTAACCACAACTTTCACTCTGTATTAATGAATTAAATATTCTTTCAATATACGTTTATATATCTATGCAGAGAATTCTAGAACGTTAACTGTATTAATAAGGGCACTTGTCGCTTTTGTTTTGTAGCCCTTCCTCTTAAAGTTTTTATCATTTCACCTCCTAAGTGCCCACAACAATTACTTGACTAAAACAGGGCCACATCAAAATATCTAACTTACTACACTTATTACAGTCTTATATCATGTTACACAGCACTTGAATTCAAGTGCGTTATTTGTTAACTTCTCATCTCTAGGAGGTCTATATTAACACGTTGCAAAAAATAAAAGCAAGATTGTTCTGCCCAAGAGTACCGTATGTATGTATGTATATGTAGACTCAATATTATTTCTATTGTATATTGTGTATGCCTATATGTACAAACATAAGTCTATGAATTGATTGCACACTAGAAAATAAATATGAAAACATTAACTACCATACATGGTGAGAATAGTTTGCGGAGAGGAAAAATATTTTATGAGTGATGTACGAATATCCAAGTTAGACAGCTGCTTCGAGAAGTAGATGGAATAGTAATTTACTTCTACTACCAAATGCTATTCAAAGAACTACAAATTTGAACAGGTGGTTGGATTTTGCCTGATTGTGGATGTTTTCAAGTCTGGCGCAGGTAAACATAATAATATCAAATGCAATTTAAAATTATGGAAGCATGTTTGTTTCTTTTTTTCTAAAAACAAATGAAAAAAAAACTCATGCATGTGTATCGATGTAGGTCTTGGAAAGTGTTATAAATGGCTATAGCCTATAATAATTAGATATATTTGATTTGCTTTTCATGTTGTGCTTAGTTTTATTCCAATCGTGAAAGTGAAAACATACTAAGAACTTTCCTTAGTACTAAAACAATTACGAAACGTTCATACCGTTGTGGGAAAAATAATAGCGACAGAGCGATTTAAAACTAAATTTTCAATACTTTCCTCTCAAATTGGCTTTCCTTTATAAAAACTAAAATAAAATCCAACCGAAATTTTATAAATGGACAACGACCCATGGACAATCCGATATTTTTCATTAGCATACTGACGAGGAAAACACATTCCACAACGCAACTACATGATGCACTCCACTAGTGCAAAAGTAGACTGCTGGCAGACATGTCAGTGGTTCAGAATAAAAGTTAAGTTGTTAAATTGTTTTAGGAAATATGACTCTGAAATTTTGTTTTTGTAGGAAAAACAAGTTAAAATTTAAATTTATTTTATATTTGTTTAACAAACATCTCGTTTTATTAATTAAGATAAAGGAAACATAGTTGACTTGGTTTACTTCAAACTGATCTTCTCATATGTAACTCGGGGGACCGGGACCCTTATGTCGGTTTCCGCAAATAAATATTATATTCGTATGGATTGACGAAAGAGCAGACATTGAACAAATACTGCTAACAGCAGTTTTATAGGAAGTTCCAGAAGAAGCTGTCGATAATTACAACCTTTCTGTGATCGAATACCGTACCGTAGGAGAAGATAGAGGTCATAGGAATGAGCTTTCAGGAAATACATAAGGCAAATGGTGCCAATAGCTCGAGAACTGAAGTTTAACTGATTTAAATGATGAAGCTATGCAAATACTGTCATAGCCGGTAAGAGACTATTATTCCCGTATTATTTAATGAAAAAAGAAATCAATAGGAAGCTTTTGCATACAGAGCATTGTGTTTCGATTTTTTGTATGAGCTGCCAATGTCAAAACTTTAGTCAAGGTTAACATTTCTTTCATGGTTAAGTCCACGAACGAACAGCCCTTAGAAATTATGAAAAACAACTACCGAAATTCTGAGCCGGTGGTTGCAACTTTAAGAGCACTTATTCCAATTTTTAGACGATGATAGATTCGAATCTTAAATGTTTCTGTGCCAGTTAGACAACGCACCGGTCGAAGTACTGAAAATTTCGCAGCCGTTAGTGCTCCAGTTAAAACTTAGCCAATTTGGCCGATTCCAAGCCGTTCACAAAAGTTAGAGGAAAATTCTGAATTTCATCGAAAAATCATCTTTGGCGATGAAGGTCATTTTTGGCCTGTTGACTTTGTCAATAAGCAAAATATTCGTTATTGGAAAGCTTCAGAAGTCTCCATTGGATCCACAAAAAGTAACCGAGTGGTGTGGATTTTGTGCAGGAGGTGTGATTGGGCCATATTTTTTCGTCGATGAAAATGATCACGACGTTACGGTTAATGTAGTTCGCTATCGTGCCATGTTCGAAGACTGCTTTTGGCCAGAATTTACAGACTTTATATCAGTGATATGTGGTTCCTTCAAGATGGTGTCATATACCACACGGTATTTGGTCAAACAATTAATCTATTAAGGGGAAGTTCGGTAGTCGGGTAATCTTAAGAAATGGTCCGGTTAATTGGCGACCTCGCGTATGTGATCTAAAGCCGTTGGATTTCTTTGTATGGGATAGCGCTAAGTCGTTGGTTTATGCCAACAAGCCAACAACATTAGAGGAGCTCAGAACCATTATCATAGGCAAAACTGTAAACGTTCTGGCTGATATGTGTGGAAAATTGACTCCAAGGAATTAATCACTTCAAACGTGCTCGAGATGATCATATAAACATGATCGAATTCCATATTCAAATTTAACATGTATAGTACATCTGGAATAAATTTCAGCCCGATATCTCAATAATTCTTTTTATGCTCAATATTCATCATATTGAAGGCGGTGGGGCTTTTATTTCCAAAATGGATAAGGACACAGCCAATCCGGCGAATGTTTGTGCGTTATAGCATTTTGATTGCGGAAAACAATTTGTTTGCAGATACACTGAAAAGTTGTAGACAGCCTTGGGTGAAAGAGTATTTCGGAAGATGTTCTGTGCGTGGAAAAAGTCAAATCTCGTTTGGTTCGAAAAACAATAAATTATTTGGAAAAAGAGCGTACATTTTTCGTCAACTTTCAACGCATGTCGTTCAATGAATGGAAAACCCTTTGACATAAGTATACTGTATCTGGAGGCTAGCACTTTGAAGGGGATGAAATAGATTTATAGGATTCATTTCAAAAGTTAAAAACAATTTAATCATTTGATTACAGTACAATGTCATTTGCAACTCTGATGTTCTTTTAAATACGGCTAGTTTTGCTCTGCTCCTCCTGGGCGGGGCCCTATCCAAAAGAATAATAGCAAGAAACAATGTAATGTTACTGCCTGGAGAAGCCTTTACGACATCATATAGTTAACGGTACTATTTTTTAATCATAACAGGCAGAACATGAGTAACCCATTACGGTACATTCTTTTCAGTATGTTCACTAGCAGATATGGTAAAGAATTTTGCTGAAATAATTTAAATTTAAAAGTTTTGGAATAAATTTCGGTTGATTCGCCGATCCTATTCAGCTCCTGCACAAACGACCTTGTAAGGCCACTTTGTGTACGCTTTTTTTTGTAAGTTTGTGGATCGCGGTTATTAATTTGCTCCTGCAAAGTGACTTCAATAAGATTTAAGTATATTGCGATGATTGAAAGTTAAAAATTTACTTCAGATATCGAACGCCATTCTTTTTAGAACACCTTTGTCTGCGGCGTCTACCGACAGCAAAAAAAGAACTCGATCGATCGTAAAACAACACAGCTAGCCACTTTCTTGTCGGAATGTGGCGGTCCGACTTGATTAATTTCTATGTATTTCTGAAAATGTAGTGTTTTTGTTCTAAAATAGCGACTGTTTATAGCTGTTAACTCGAAGCGAGGGTTAAGGTAATCTTTTACATGGCCCTTATTTTGCCTATATTGGTATTTGAATATCCTAAGTGGTTAGATTAAATTTATTGGAAAAAGTTTGGGCGTTTGATCGGGAGTACATTAGAGCAGCAGCAGTAAGTAAGACAAACCTTTGTGATGTGACGGCAAGGTTTATGTGCGAAGTCCTAAGAACCAAAAAGCATGTCATCATCTGGGGTAGTTTTTGTGGTTTAGTGTTGGGCCTTCCTTTCGGATTAGGGGCACCGTGAATGTTGTAGTATTCATAGAAATTGGAGTAATGCGTACTACCAAGCTTCGTTTTTAACAAGTCAATTGCAGAACGTGCTGTATGGCAAGTGGCAACCTTCTGTTGGAACATCACATTTTTTAAACTTTCCAGTTCCAATCATACTTTTTCCTGTCCATATTGTTTCGTCTATCTGTGTAAAATACCAGAAAAAAATCCTTCATTACTTCGTGGACAAGGACGCTGGGCAATCAACAAAGAGAAAGGAACGCAAACATTATTGTAATTCGCAAAGAATTTGTTACGTAATTCAAATTGTATGTAATGCACTGATACTTATAATACATGTACCCTTGGTTAGTTTAAATTGCTTTCAAAAGCGTTTCTTATTTCATACTCGGACATCTGTGATTTCATTTGACTATTTGGCATAGATACACATAGACACCAATCAGTACATAAAGACTGGAAAAACTAGATAAAGACTAACATTGCAACCATTTTAATGTGGGTTTCGATTACCTTCATACTCGTAACATGATGACTCTGTAAGCATCGATTATTTCCATTTCTTTACGAGTATTTATGTAAAAATGTGGGTGGATGGAAATTAAAATGCAATCCTCCAGAATGTGTCACCACTATATAGGATTTCATTTTACAGTGACTATTTGAAGTAAAAGGGTTTTGTTTACTTTAACTGATTTGTCCTTCACAAGCTGCCAAAATATTGTGAACATTAGAGTATACGGGATAAATAAATGTATTCGCTTATACGTAATAAAATATGGTTACGCATATATGAAAACTAAAATGTGCTGAAGACAGATTTAGAACAGTGTACAGTGTTTTCGTTACTTGTAACTCTTATTTGTCTGAGATCACGAAAAATACATATTGTATAATACTCGTATAATATCAATTATGGCAGTTAAAAATATTTCTTTCGGTCGCTAATAAGAATCTTTTGTCAAACACAGGGTGCCAATTTGGATTGACTGATACAAAATAGATCTTCCTTTTGCAATTTAATTTTTTATGCGAGTTTTTAATCTGTTGAAATTTGTATGATCTGTGTGAGAAAAATACCATTTAACTTATCACCATTTCCATATCGCTGACGTTTCTGGTTCCACATAAATTTTATAAAAGTCGACCTACAACTATAAATCTTACCGAACTTATGTTAAGTAATCCATGGGATCGCTACCGATTCATGCAAAGCTTTTGAATTATTCTCTTATAAATACATTCTGCCTAAACTCAGAGGCATAGGCGTTTAGTCAAGTTTTAAAATATGGATTAAATCCTACCTAGAGCATTTACATAACAATGTTCTATTTAGGTCCATGGTTTCCAACCCTATTTAATGTTATTTTGGAGTATCTCAAGCTAGCCACTTTGGCCTTTTGAGCTCATTGACATTGAAGCTTGACAACGTCTATTAGCTGAATTAGAACTTTCATATGCTTACGAATATTCATTGTTTCCTCTTCCAAGCTTAAATACCATATATCACCGTCGCTTCTTCCCAACTATGTTTGATATTGTGGAGCTAATGGTAGGTATGTCATTTGTACCATTGTCTCTGATTGGTTATTGGTCTATCTTAAGATATTGTTTGCTCCTTGGAATTTTTTTGAAAAACAAAAATACCAATGTTAGAACTAACGAAGCGTGGCACTTTCCCCGTTAAGGTCTGGCGGCTATTTTTTAAACTTGATGTGATTGTACGAGTCGTTTTTGAAAGCGTTGGATTCTGGGGCTAAGTTTTGAGGCTGGATTCACCTTACCTGACTTTTGATAGAGGTTCTAGGTAAAGACTCTTGTTTTTATTTCTTTGGAGGACTTTCCAATGAATAAATATCAAATCCAGCACATAATTTCTACGCTGTTAGTTATGAACCTAATGATCCTTTTTCATTTCTCTAAATAGCATAAGAATTGCTCTTACAAAGCTCTTTCTGTCGCTAAGTTTAGGCATTAAAATTCACGCTTAAGATCTGCAAAGCTTTGTTTTATAAAATTTTCATTCATTAAAAAGAAATTAAATCAACGATTCATGCACTGCGGCTGAACATTTTCAACCAACTCCTTCGAAACTACATAGAGGCGTCGCAATCCATTTTCCCGACTGAGCAGGTTGAAGCTATTTGCCGGAATGTCGGTTTTCTCACAGCAGTGTGAGCATGCTGTCGGTAGGACACGGTTGAGTCAATGAAGATTTTTTCTTATATACCCAGCAGAACCCGATGGCTTTAGGGGTGTTGATTTAAATGTCATAGAATTTCAATAGGCATAACTTGCGTATCGTTCGTCCAGTTCGGAATATATACTCGTATATGATAAGATATTATTTTTTAGTATGTTTTGCTGAATCATTAAGGAATCACTCATGCCTCAACAATACTTGATTGTCATCGAATTTTATTAGCAAAATTAGCGTAAGGCTCTTCATTCTTACAGTTGGCTTTGTTCAGCTTTTGCTCCAAAATATCATCCGTCTGAGAAAGCTGTTCTTTAAACCATGATCCGTAAAAATTTCTGTTCAAATATGGATGACATTTATTCAGACAAGATGTTGTTTCAACATGATGACACTACGTGACATACAACTATGAAAAACATCGATTGATTGGAATCACAATTTGGCTCAACAAATCGGGTACAACTCTAGTTTTTGCATACATTTGCAGATAAAACCAATTTCACGTATATTCGTATATTATATTATATTCGTATGTACATGTATGTACTATTTTATTTATTTTTAAATGTTTTATTATTTTATTCAATAAAGTCCCCTTTTAGCTTGATACACTTATTCCAGCGATTTTCCAACTTCTTGATCCCGTTCGAAAAGTAATTTTCCGGAAGGTCTGCAAAATACTCCTCCGTGGCGTCGATGATCTCCTCGCGTGAGCTGAATTTTTTATTGATGAGCCATCTTTTGAGGTTTGGGAAGAGATAATAGTCCGAGGGAGCCAAATCGGGCAAATACGGTGGATGCGACAGCAATTGGAGCCGTAAGTAATTGATTTTAGGCTTGGTTGCGATGCTCTTATGTACAGACGCATTGTCTTGCAAAAGAAAACTTTTTTTCGCTTCATGTGAGGCCGTTTTGCAGCGATTTCGGCCTTCAATTGCTCCAATAACGCACAGTAATACTCGCTGTTGATGATTTTTCCTTTTGCGAGGTAGTCCACGAAGAGTATGCTATGACAATCCCAAAAAACCGACGCCATAACCTTTCCGAACCATTGAGCCTCCCTCGGCCGCTTCCGAGCACTCATGCTGTTCTCTGGTGTGTAATACTCGTAGTGGATCCAGGTTTCATCAACAGTTACCAATTGAAGCCAAAAGTCCGCCCGATTTCGCATCAGCAAGTCCAAACACTCTTTCGAAGTGCTCTCGCGTTCGTGTTTTTGGTCAGGAGTGAGCATGCGCGGCACCCAGCCACAGGATAACTTTTTCATATGCAGAATAATGCCCAAAACGTGGCGTGTGCGCTCAGTACTAATCTTTGGGGTATCTGCTAGCTCGCGCACCTTCGCTTTCCGGTCAGCCAACACCATTTCATGTATTGTTTTGACATTATCCTCTGTAACAGTATCGGAGGGCCTGCCGCTGCGGACTTGATCGATAGTGGAGTTGCGGCCACCACGAAACTCTCGAAACCAATATTTGACGGTGAAATCTGACGGAGCATTGACCTATGCTATATATGAACGGGCTTCGAGGCACCATAACCCTTTTTGCAGTAGCAGCGCATTCTGGCGGTCACGGAGGTTACTTTCACCCCACCTAGTATGTATGTAACATTAGAGGATTGATGTATGTTTTCTGTTTTCACTACTGTTTTTCTATTCCAAGTATTGTGACTTAAGTTAAGTGATAGATATATTTTGAATTATGAGTTTGTTGGTCGTCACGGCAGCGCTCAGGACAGGGCGGCATTACTTCCGGCAATGTTCACTATTTCATATTATTTACAATTCTAAGAGTTTTGTGAGTTAGAGCCAAACAACGTCGAGATAACTACTGGGCGCATAGACACAGAATTTGTCATTTTGCTCCGTCGGTCACATCGACTTGGAAGAAAAATGAAAAATACAGGACACCAGGAAGATTATTAGTTTTTCTTAATTTTTTCTCATTAATAAAAAGTATTTGGTTTTACATAACTAGAATCATTTATAGTTATATCATTTTCATTATTAGTTTACCTGGAAAGGAGTGCAGTAACTTGTCAAGTTTATGATGATAAAACCCTTTTTATAGTTTTGATCCTGTGTTCTTAGTTTATAAGTTTACAAGTAAGATTCCTACGAATTTTTAGAAAAAATACATAAAAAAAATTAATTAGTCAAATTATTTCTTTTTATATTATTATTAGGAAGTAGATTGAATTGATCTGTAGTCCTCTTTATTCAAAATGCCTTCCACACATATCCACCTGTTTTGAGGTGGAAGCAATATGTTGTCAACGCAAAATGTTGGGCGAAAAGCTTTTTCTTTGTGTAAAATATCATGGGGCTGCATTTATTAGGCCAAGGAACCCTACTCTAGTCATCAAGGTCCCAGTTTGGTGCCGCTTGGGATGTGTTCCGGATCAAAACTAGTTGCTTAGTCTTGGAGCGGAGCGAAATTAAATTCAATTGCTCAAGCACAGTTCAGTACCAGTCCAACCCGAAACTTGTTTGTCACATTTCGTGAACTACCTGCGTATAATTTACAAGCAGTGTGTTTATTAGTAAATGTTATGAAAATTTATTAAAAAGCAATAAATAAAATGAAATTTAAGTAATATTAAAATTAAAAATTAAATTATTCAAACAATTTAGGAAAATGTCATTCATAATTTCGGTTGTTAAATTATTCGTATACCACAGAATTTAAGTAGTCTGTCTTAAATATGAGAACAGCCACCCAACAATTATATGTGTTGTACTGGTGTTCTAGTGTATTCCGATAAAAATCTTGTAGCAGAAGCCTTATGTTGCTTCTTTGCTCGATGTTTATTACCCTGCTCTTAAGTTCGCGAATTCGTTAAAGGGTGTCTAGGACATCTTCTTCGTCACTTCTGGCAGAAATCTCCCGAACAATCTATCTGTCCGAAATTTGTTTTTGAACGAACTAGATATCTCTGTGCTTGTTCACACTAGTGCAAGTTCAGATTCCAGTTTTCCTGTCTGAATTTTAAAGCGGAGCCAGGTTTCAAAACAATTGTATCCTGTCAGCTGCTTAGATGTCAGGCGTTTTGTTAATCACTCTGAAAGGATGTAACAATAAAAATCATTGCTAGTGAGATACCAAATACTTCCAAGATTTTTGTTGTGAAATGTTGAGCAATGCGACTGACTGGATATTAATTTCCAAGGCTTGCTCATCCAAACGAGTTGCTGCGTCTATTTTAAAGCAAACCAGTCGGTCCTTAATCTCCACTTGCATTTTGGGCCCAGTTTACATGTTCGTGATTTAATCATTTCGAAACTAAACTTCACAGGACTAGTCTCATACCGATGAGTTTTGTACTAGATAATATATGTAGTACATCAGTTTACCACTTTAGTTTCGCACCGGTTTTGTACCAGTCTTGGAACAAAGTTTCATAAACCGAAACTATTTTAGATCATACCAAATAATAAAATTTCATAGCGGATCAAGCCGTGACCTCAAAGAATGTGATAAATTCTATACGTTGTTAAAATCAATTAATTACGTAAGTTAAGAAATTTAATATCGATACCCAGCGGCTATTTGTCGACTTCAGGCCCGCATCTGGCAGCATCAATTGTTTTGTTCTTGTGTAGCAGTCAAAGTGGTATACAGCGACATTGACTTAGGTCAAAGAAACATTAAGATTAGCACTCCGAAGAGAAAGTTTGTTAAACACAGACTTAATTTCACCCACGAGAGTATAGTGCTTGGTGTATCTCCGGGCCTTATCTACTCGAGAAATACACCGCAGCATCTACAACACCTGATAGCCAACATTACCGGATAATAGAAACGAAAAGAGTTAGATTTTTCTCGTTGCTATTACTGTCCATATGCGATCATCGCTTTTAGTGAAACTTGACTGAATTTAAATATAAACTTGTCTACAGGTCCTTTGCGTGGTGGTGTTCTATTGCTGATAGTAAAATCAACATCTGGTTTTATAGAACAAGTACATGCACTTTAGTGCGTTTAATATTTATTAACGAGTACCATATGAATTTTTATATTTTTTTATCTTACATTTTATCTCCTTCAGATCAATCAACATACTAGTATATTACTAATATGAATTACATTATTAATAATCATGATGATAAATTTTAGATCTAAGGTTGTTATATTGTGTGACTGATCTAAAAAGCACTATGTATAAGAGCCAAATACAAGATTTTAAAAACATTTTTGTATAGGCATTATATTTGATCATGCGTGCCAAAAATTTAAAATAACTCTAAAGCATTTGGGAAATTTAAAAAAAGAAAACTATCGGACTTGCGCTTACCATAAAATATCAAGGCATAATAAGTAATGATCTTGAAGCGATGTATAATATGTTTGCTTCTATTTTTCCTTTGTAAGCTCCATAATAATAGTTTAAACGGTCCTACTGTTGCACCGGTTTCCTGCCTCTTCGGCTTGTGCAGCTAGTACATTGTTGTAATTGCTCTTATATACTACGTTGTATTTCATTTCTTTTCAGGCGAAACTGGGCTTCAAGCTTCAAATTCTTGTGTTGCTGAGCCTAATAAAATCTGCCATTTTAGCTAAATACGGTCATCGATCCGTCTTAAGGAGTGAGTTAAAAACCATGTACTGTAGTTTCTCTGCCTTTTACTTTTTGATCTCGGCGCAACATTCTTCACATATCTTAAGTGTTGTCCAGTACAATTGTCTAATCATTTCTATACTAATGAAGGTAAAATATACTATATTATGCTCTTCACACCTCTTGAAATGATGCATTCCCTGGGAATTCGTATACAGTCAGAAATATAGTTCACGGTTGCCATTAGTCGGTTGCAGAACCTTTCTAAATTAACGTTCATTAATCAATGTAGTAATTAAATACAAAATCATTCCAGATTTTGCTTGGCATAAAATGAAACACGTATCTAACTACTTGTACGTATCATATCTGTGAATATAGTAAAAGACAGCTCTAGTATGTGTTGCTATTTATTTCATCGCAATTGCGATCGGCGTTAGTATATCTACTTCCATGCATCAGCAAAGCTGACCTGAATACTCGTGCTTGTATCGTTGTGCGTCGTTGTAGATATAGGCACTCAAACAACTTTTAACAACACACAAACAACATTGCATTCAATCGGCTTCGCAGAATAGTCAAACAAATAAAAAAGTAAAATATTAATAAAAAAGTTTCTTGAACATGAAATAAAATAATTTTGCAAGCCAGTGATGCGAAGTACAAAGTCATTGCCACTTAAGAGTCATTTTCTCTGCATTTTAAAGTAGTACTCGTACACTTCTAGTGACAAGTGATTTTGACTCACAAAATCGACTTAAATTCTAGTCTTATCTGTTTTAAAATGTAAACTATGAGGCACTTTTATGTTTTTTTTTCTTTTAAAAAGTATTAATATGGTCTGACTTCTGATCAATTGAGACTAATACTATCACAGATACCCAGCTGTTAATATAATAATTAGTATGCGACAGGGTAAACTCAGTGGTTAAGTGAGTTTGTTATCTGTATTTTGCAATAAACATTTTCGGCCAATCTACTTTGCTTGAATTGAAATGTTGTACGAGTATACAATATCGGTTTTATTTCTTTTTTTTTTGTGGGGGTTTTGCGTTATTTATATGAAGGTAATCTAGACCGAACTAAAATTCAAATAAATCATTTGTTAATTTTTTGGTTAGACGTAAAAAATTATTCCAACTATTGTGTGTTGTCGGCTTTTGCACCTACTAAACTGACATTGGTAATGGGTTCGAATGATATTTGTTCATTGAAAACTAGTATTTAGGTGACTTACGGACAATACCATCGCAAAGCTATTAGACAATCGTTTAATACATTCACATATTACAAGTTGTTACTAAATGTGTGGAATAAGAGGTAAAATATATTAAGTAGAGAGGCAACTGCCCTACTTCTTTAGGAAATCAAATCGAATCCTTCGTGGGGCCAAAGGGCGTAGTTTACCCCCGGAGGTCATCGTGTTCAGAGTTCTACAATGCAACTTGGTCCCCTTCAGTTCCCAGTGTTCGTGATTTCTTGTCATACGTTTATCGTAGGCGCCCATCTAGTCTACCTGGATTTCGCTACACCATATGGCATATTTCGCTATGGTACTGTATTCGTGCCGTAAGCTGCGACCAACCCACTGCCAAAATGTCCTTCGCATATGGTTGTCTACAATTCCTGGCCCATTATCGCATGAATTTGGTCTTACGTGTATGGATCGAAAAGAGGACTCTCAGGATACATAGACATTTATAAATGAAGGCTTGCAGCTTCCTACACACTACACACTAGTACCGATCCTGCGTCTGATCGAAGCTTAGTTTCAGTTCTGAAAACATTGCTTTTGCCATCATGCCGAGCGCTTTTTATACTTTATTGATCTTTCTGTCCAAAAATATGGACCAATGTTGATTGGTGTTACAGAAAACTTAAGGTTTTGGTTTTTAAATCAATTAAGGACTATATGGTGTTGCTGCGTAGGTCACATGCTTTGGATATGACGCTATTACCTATATCAATCTAATATTTGTTTTTGATAGTGCTACAAGGAATACGTCACAAATTACAACATGAAACAGCAATTCGAATTCATCTGATATCTTATCCGTTATGTACGACTTGACATCTACAGCTGTCGTAGGTAAATAACGACAGGTTTTTGTGGATTAACTCTCCTAAGCAAAGCACTTAACTCGCTTAAAACTATTGAATGCTTTTTCGAAGTAGATGGACAATAATATAATAGAAATCTATACTCCATTGTTCAATAAAAACCTCAGCGTGTTGACTCGGTCAGTGCAGGAGTGGTCGAGTGTTAAATCGAGATGGGCTATAATTTGATCTAGAATTACTTTAGACATTTATTTGGCTTCTGCTGAAGGCACACATTTACCTTTCGGGTTTCTATGCTCCCTCCTTCCAATCTTTGCAAAAACTTTCGCTTCCTTTCTTATCTAATAAGTAGCTATGAGATTTCTGACGAGATGTTGGGTGCAGTTTGCAAGAGTTCTGTTATGATACCATATATACCAACTGCTTTTTTGTCCTGATAGCCCGATAAGAAGCTTTAGGGACTATCGCGCAAATTATCTATCTGAAAGGGCGAGAGGCGGTTCCTCTTTGTACATAAAGGATTCAATTGAATGTACTAGAGACCTTTAAATAGAGCTCAATCTATGCAAGTGATCACGGTAAATGTAAGAAATAAACATAGTTTCCTTACCATTTCAGCCACTCACCGTCTACCGAGATCCGCACTCGAAAAAAGTGTCATTAAAATTATATTTAAATCACTAGCATTACTACGAGTATTATAATTATTATTATTATTATGAGTGGTGGTTTTTAGGCAAAGCACATTTTCTGAGGCTTAAGATGCATCTCACAGAAATGTAGAGTGCTCTATGAAGCTGGTTTGAGCACAATTGTGACTTCCTTTGACGGACATGACCGACTTTTGGCCCACTTATACTACAAAAATACCCGTTCTTGTCGATTTTACTCGTTTTCAAAGAAATACAATATCTAAAAACTTCATATAAGTCGATGAAAGCTTCAGCCTTTCCTCTGATCATTCTTTAGTCATTTTGACAATGAGTAAAACTCTAATTACTCGTAAGAAACAAAAAACAGCAAGACAAACCGGATGAAATACAGATTGAAAAGGCTTCGAGAAAGAAATTGTAGAAAAGGTAGAACTCAATTGAAACACCTTAGGAACTAGAATCCGAGGTTGATCAATTCTTTGAATACGTTCAATATGCCGCGTTGAATATCAAATCCAATGAAAGAAGAAGAAACTAACAAACTTAAAAAGAGAAGAAGAGAATAAAGAAAAGCCTGTAAGATGTGGCAATAAGGTTGTGCTTCACAGCTCCTAAGGCCAGCGTGCTCACAATTTGAAAAAATTACAATGAATGAGCTTCCACTCTTTCACTTGGAAGAGAACTTAAGTCCTTCGAAAGTGAAGTACTCACTCACAATATCAGTGACTAGGCAAGATAGTCAGACAATTACATTACGACTAAAGAAGTCCTTAAAATGTAGCCTAGAAAAGTATAATATAGACTAAGCTTCTTAATATTATTTACGCTACACCTATGTCGGAATACGTTCAGAGTCAGTGGAAAGCTGTTGAAGTCATAACGGTCCTAAAACAAGAAGAAACCTCTGAATCACAAGAAATCTTATAGACCAATTTCAATTCTGCCGGTTTTATTAAAAATCTTTGAGAAGATAATCCGTAAACTTATACTGCCAATTATTGACGGAAAAATCATGTCCTCAATCACCAGTTTGGTTTCAGGAGTAAGCATTCCACTATTGGTTAGGTTTATAGAATTACCGACGTAATTAGCAAAGCTACAATAATTTGTTCAACTATATCTTTGATGTCTCGCAAGCCTTTGAGAGAGTTCAAATTACGGCAGATCTTGCTACTGAGTATTTTTAATATACGAGTACTGACAAAGTATCTCGAGGATATAATTTCCCGTGTCAAACTCTGAAACGAAGCACCGCGATTCAAAAAGATTATAGCCGGTGTAAAGCAGGGATGTGTAAATTTGTGACCGGTGGCTTGAATACTGCAAGGAGTTGCTTAACAAACAGTTTCCACGTGATATCGTGCCGACAGCTGGTCTATTCGAGGAGGAAGTTTCGGACTTTTCAATCGAAGAAATAAGTATAGCAATTGGAAAAATGAAGCGGGGGAAAGCGGCGGGACCAGACAGCATTCCATCAGAGTTTTGGTCGAAGATGGAGGGGATCGGCAGCGTTTGTCTATCGAAACTTTTAAATAAATTAAAATGTGGACAACCTATGCCGAATCAATGGAGAAGTAGCTTCTTGGTTCCATTATACAAAGGAAAAGGCGACACTCGAGAATGCAACAACTACCGTTCAATCAAGCTTATGTCACACACGATAAAAATCGTCGAAAGAGTCTTAAACGAACGTCTTCGGCAAATAATAAAGCTCGATAATAGCCAGTGTGGATTTGTTGAAGCAAGATCGACGGTGGACGCTATCCAAAGCCTACAATTAATAATGGAAAAGCTCCGAGATTCGTCTAAGGATTTACACATGGTATTTATCGACCTCGAGAAAGCATTCGATCGAGTGCCTAGGGATCTCATATGGGCCGCGCTGAGGTCTCAAAACGTAGCGGAAACGTATGTTAGAATAATACAAGACATGTACGGAAACATGAAAACTGCGGTTAAAAGCTCTGCTGGACTAACGAGAGAATTTCCAGTTAATGTCGGAGTACATCAAGGAAGCGTACTTAGCCCTTTCCTCTTTAACGTAGTATTCGACTATCTTTTAAAAGACTGCATGCGCGAAGCCAATGTAACACCAATTCTCTTCGCTGACGACGCAGTTATACTTAGCGATAACGTCGAAGATTTACAGAACGCCTTAGATTCATTTAGAAATGCGCTATAGAGAAACGGGTTTAAAATAAGTCGTTCAAAGACGGAGCATTTGACGTGCCCATTTGCGCATCCGTTGCGACCTGTTCCGGATATAATGTTAGGCGGAGTAGTTCTTCCGAAAAGCACTATCTTTAAGTACTTAGGATCAATCGTTAACATGGAAGCGAAATGTGACGACGACGTAAACCACAGAGTGAGTGTGGGATAGATGAAATGTCGGAAAAATTCGGGAATCTTTTGCGACCGAAAATTTTCACTTAAATAAAAGGGGGAACTCTACACCACGGTTGTTAGATCAGCTCTTATATACGGTTCACAGTGCTGGACAATGTACGAAGCGTTTAAAACCAAAATGACGGCAGCGGAAATGAAAATGTTAAGGATGTCTAGTGGAGTCACTAAACGCGATTGTATTAGATCTACGCGTATAAGAGGAAGTCTACATATAAAGAATTCGGTAACCGAACAGCTTGAGGCGAATAGAATAAGCTGGTATTGTCACGTTCAAAGAAGATCTGCGGAAAATCCGGTTAAAAAGGCACTATCAACTACGGTCACTCCAACTGTAAGAAAACGAGGTCGGAAAAAGAATTCCTGGATTTCTCAGATGGCAAATGGCAGATGGCCATCCGAGCATTATGTAGACGCGTTCTGCGGTCTGCGACATTAGCCAACCCCATAAGCGGAGCAGCAGCGATGCAGTAAAAATGGGAAACTCGTTACGCATAAGTTCGTATAACGAGGAAAGGGTTAATAAAAGGATAAGAAGAAGAAGAAGAAGAAAGCAGGGATGTGTTCCCGGCCCACTTCTGTATCTCCTGTTCCTATAAACCCATGGTTCCTATATACCCATCCTTTGCAGGAATTCTCATACAAGCGATCTGTATCATAATGTTCGGCGAGGTAATGCTTCTTTTATACTCTGGCTGTTCTTTGTTGCACCTAATACTTGTGGTTCTGTTATTTTGTTTCGCAAAAATTCCAGGTAAAGATTTGAATTGAGGCTTGGAAGAAGACGATTGGGTCCGATCAGCTAGTTCCCTAATATGAATGCATTGACGTTGAACTTCTCTGTGTTTCATGACGTGGAGTTTGTTTTCTTTCTAGGAATGTAAACAACAATTAATGACTTCATTATGCGCGACTCATCCGTCCATAAAACCTTTCCAATAAAGTTGTATTCCATAAATTGTCTTTCCAAAATGTAATGCAGAACACCAAACGCATTTTTAGTCCCAGTGTTGTAGCTCCTGTACTGGTTATATGATAGAATATATGCCTTCTGAATGTAGAACTTTCGAAAACTAAGTCCTTTTTTGATTAAAATTTTTGGTAAATTGCGTAAGACTGGTGTTTCGATGGCTCCTAGAGTTATTTAAAACGTCTTCGTAGTGCAACCGCTTGCTGCTAAAGTACGATGTGAGTCTCTGCCTTGTTCTTGTCTAATAATAATAATGGACAATAATAAATGTCCTGCCATTTGGAGCAGTCCTACCAGGGTATTATCTCAAATATTTCAATCTTGATCTATTGCTGTTTTCATTGCAGAAACTAAAGACATAAAGCATGTCTGCGTTTATGATGAATAGTCCATTATTTGGACATTATGAACGAAATGTCGATATCTTGGTTTTAAACTACAAACTGTTTTTGCAAAAATAGTTTTTCATTATATTAATATTATTTTACAAGAAATAATTAAAATTGTCTACCCGAGAGGGTCCCTTTTTACCCTTTTAGGAGTCATGAAATAAACCTTTTATTAAAGAAGTTAAACTTATGCTTTGCTAAAAATCTCTGCATGTTAGAAGGGTTACATTACATTCTCCCCGCCCCATAGATAAGAAAATTCTACTTAAGGTTCTCCTCACATCAACACTCTAAAGTGCATAGAAAGACAGGACTAACAAAACATTGAGCTGGAGATATATGTACCTATACATAGACTCTTGGTTCACAATAAGCTGTTGCGCCAAAAATTTATTTAAATATTTATTAAACAAAACTTCGGTCACAAATCTAAGCAATATGTAATACCGTAAAAAGAGCGAACTTTCTCTACCGCTGTTGTGATGGTGTTACTTTTTCAATCCTCCATTGCGTCTGGAATCGGTCATATACAGATGATGCAGCTATACTGCTAGTTAGGACGCACCTAGCAACAGTTTCCTAAAAACCGAAGGTAAGCCCAGAAAATAAATAGACTTACTTTTATGTAAACAATTCAGTGTTAACAATTCAGTGCCTAAAACACATAGAGTGCAGAAAAAAATGACGAACACTTTTACACATGACGAATACCACTGTCAACTCTTTTGATTCCAAGGTGCTGTAGGTCACTGTAAGGGGTTTTCACCAGCACGCCTAGCTCTGTTGTAGACGCAACCCTATGCCGTAAACGATAGTGACTTTGATGTTTTTGCAGCATCAAACAGTAGAACCAGGATCCAATGATCTTGCGCTATATTTCCGTTTAATAAGTTTTGCAAATTATGTTGCTTTAAAATTATTTATTAACTAATAATTAGGCAATTTTAGATTTTCTCTTCCAAATTTGGCCAACTAAATATTTGTATGCCTAAACTTTTATTCCGTTTTTTTCTTTAAAAGCGAGTAAACGAGTGCACCTGATATGAATATATTTTCTTGTCTTTTACTCGATTTTCGATGTGTCCTAAAAAGGTGTAATCCACTTCATGCACTTCATTTATGTTAAGGCTACCTGTCTATACTTTCCAACGACTCTGTGTGTGAAAACTAGTGTTTTGTTAATCAATTCTATTTTTTTGTCTTGAATTTAAAATTAATATTACTATTTGTATTTATGTTGTTTGTTAAACTTTCTGAGAACAATTTCGTAATTCGAGCACATATTTATTCAAGGTCATGATCAGTCTTCTAATCTAATCAAATGAAAAGTATTTTAGCTGTCTACAAGCAGCAACGATAAAGTACAATCTTGTATCTTATGCAGTAATTGTATTCTTTTCTGCTGTGAATTTCATAGTTTGCTTCAATAATGTTCTAACCATATTTATTAGAGCTTAAATTCACAATTAATTATTAATTAAATAGGTGAATAGATATAAAGTTCGACAGAAAGATAGAGCAGACATTTATTTGTTTTTTTAAATTTAGTATATATTTTTTTGAATTTATCTATTTATAATCGACTATGTATTTGGAAGATATTATTTTGTTGAAATTGGCAGGTAGAAAAATGTGTTGAGCTTCAAATTTTGATGAGAAAAGATAAAATATTTGGAATTGTGTATGAGTATGTATGTGCCAAACCCATTAGATACAACATTTACGAAGGTTCCATTTTATTCAACCTGGAAGAAGGCAGAAGAACATTTTCGTCCACCCGACCAAGGTGAAGCCATGACAATAATTTCCAATCTTAAGTCTTAGAAAGCTTCTGGGTGCATTAACTTATCTCATAAGCCTGGGCGACAAAAGTATGCCTGTCAGTATACTTCGCCAACTAGAGGAATTAAAGTATCCTCAACTTCTACATATGATGATGAATTATATAGAGAAATGGCTTACATTGGCTTTTATGCCAAGCTCATTCAACCATGCAGGAGTAGTGACCAGTGGTGGCAAAAGCAGGATCTTCAATTGCACAAACGGTCTTAAACAAGGTAAAACTCGCAACTTAACTCCATTTTGCATACGCAAATAAAGAACCTGCTCCGTCTGTTGTGTGTCTAGCGACTGTCTGCTCTAAGCGCAGGCAGCCCTAGATGTTATCGACATTTGGTGCCGTAGAAATAAGAGTGTAGTCAATACTCTCAAAACTGAGTTCTCTTTACAGGTAGAATAGAACCAGTCTGGTCTGTCGGTCTAGTGCTTAAATGCATCACTACACTATTATCCAAAGAAATTAAGTATTTGGGTGTCATCCTAAGTAACAAACTTCCATGAATTAAACATGTAACATCGAAAGCATTGGCCTTCTGACAGTCAAAAGAAGCTGTCAGCAAGATATGGGGCGTATCACTGAACATGGGCCTCTGAATCTACATGGCTACATGGAACGACTTACGATATCTAGCTCGAGAATGTCAGACACCATTAAGCGCAGTCGGAAGGCTGAATTCACTAAGTCACACAAAAAATGACGTCACCGATAAGTTTCCCGGGTAAGGCAAGCAATTTTTCACGACCGTAACTTACCGTAAGTCTGACTGCGCTATTGATTAAGGTTTCTATTGATAGTTGGTTTTAATATGAGCCAGAACCAAACAATTCCTGCCGATGTTTCTCCATAAAGAGTTATCGGCCTCTGCTGTCTTTTAGCAGGACAGATTACTTACTGCCTCTGTGAATGTGTGGTTTCGGTTGCATCAGGCTGCAGTCAACTCGGCGTTGACTTGGCAAGTTCAGGTACTGTTGGAATTTTATCACTGGCTGAAGGATTCAAATAAAAAGAATTCAAAGGAGTACAATGAACTAGTTATCTGCCTTAATTGTCTATTCGGACAGAAAAAAAAAAGTATGTATATATGCTTTTAACAATGCATGCCGTCGAATTACAACATCGATGTCTAGTACAAAACGTTACGATAAGTAGGTACAACTTGAGATAGTAGGGGACTTTACCTACCTCAGCTCTGCTATTAACATCGATAATGACGTGACCGCTGAAATCATGGGAAATTGGACACTGAGGAAGGCTGATAGAAGCACCCCTAAGCGTTTCGAAAGAAGAAGAAGAAATGCCATTTAGGTAATTTTCAGCCCCTTTATATTAATGGAAAATGGATGAGACCTTCCAACAGCGAACTTTATGGGCTGTACGGAAATCCCAGCTTATAATACGGGTCACCTGAATGCATGGATATCACCGCCGCGGTTCAGAACAAATTTAACTATGAGCCTAGAGGAACAACACGGTGGAGAACTGGCATAAGGCCTTGCTAGATGGAGGAATTAGTTAACTAAGGCTCTTGTCTATTATCTAAGTTAGTAAGTATGCACATTACCTGTGTAACGAATATAATTGCAAACAGCGATACTATTAAAATGCTGTTCTGTTTGCTATGCGCTTTACCATCGAACTTGTTTATTCCTAAAAGCTCAATATCAAAGACAACAGTTATCTATACGTTTCAAATCCAAAAATTATCTGTGTTCATAAAGATAAACTAATCCGCCCAAGTATCTTCTAATTTATTCACAAATAGTGCTTTATTCCAAAGGGTCTTAAAATGTTACGAAATTAATTTTTCACGAGCGATAACACCTTATTCCCTCAGAATTTAATTGTCAGCTCCTCCTTGGCTTTACGCCATAAATGGCTCGCAGGGCTTTTTCCCACTACAAACCAATCACCCAATTGTTTATTTTTACTTTCATTCTTTATTTATAATCGATATTCGGATGGAAGATAAGAAAATCCGGAATGCATAGCTTATGGGGTATACAGCACTTGGTGATTTTAGTCAGTGGATGCAATGGTATTTTTGTTAAAAAAAACGCTGGGGAGTACAAGCTCCCATGAAAAACTGTGGCACAATCAGAAACTACTGTTTTGAAGCGTAATCAATTTGTATAAAGTGTTGGTGGGTGGTAGGTAAAAGCTGAAATTTTGCAACAGACTACCATATAATAAGAGTACTCGTGTGAATAGCTTTCGTCATCAAATAATAACATCCATATATGATATTACGAACAGTACAGTAATTTCCCTACCGAAACGTATGATTAAAAAAGGTTATGTTTGTGTGAACGTATGTATGTACATCGAGATTATAATTAGAATAGTTAGACGGCATACGAAATAAGATATATACATTTAATCTTATCTTATCGGTTGCATGGTTGCTGCCTGGTATCTCAGTTTATTGTCACAAATGTTTGAAAAACAATTGCGATTGCCTTTTTTGTTTCTAAAAAGAAAATATCTTTTTGTGAGTTGAATAAACCATCATTATTGTTGTTTTAAAAGCAATAAATAAGTAAAGAATCTTTTTTAAGGAGGTAAGTACGAGTATCTTCAGGGCTTATCACAATATAAGCTCTAATTCGTTTCTGTTATGGTAAAAAAAAGCCGTGTGCTGAATTATCAATATCGTTTTTATTTTGGATTGTGATATACTTTTGCTATTAGCTTCAAAATATGATGTCATTCAAATGCCCTCCCTTGTACCTAAAATTAAATGGTGACTTAACACGAGCGGGGAACTATTTCCGGGGATAAATCGATCATCGAGCTTCATCTTCAATGAGTCAATTATGGAACGCACTGTATGGCAAGTGGCACTATCTTGGTGAAACCATATTGCAAGCCTTTTAAATCTAATTTATAAAAAAAATTGTTAACATAAAACAATAATACTAGGTGGTGTGAAAAGTAACCTCCTTGGGAATGAAAAAAAATGTTTTTTTTTTTATTTTATTCAATATAGTCCCCTTTTAGCGAAAAGTTTCCGTCCGAAAAGTAATTTCCCGGAAGATCTGCAAAATACTCTTCCGTGGAGTCGATGATTTCCTCGCGTGAGCTGAATTTTTTATTGATGAGCCATCTTTTGAGGTTTGGGAAGAGATAATAGTCCGAGAAAGCCAAATCGGGTGAATACGGTGGATGCGACAGCAATTGGAGCCGTAAATCATTGATTTTAGTCGTGGTTGCGAGGCTCTTATACGCCGGCGCATTGTCTTGCAAAAACAAAATTTTTTTTCGCATCATGTGAGGCCGTTTTGCAGGGATTTCGGCCTTCAATCGCTCCAATAACGCTGTTGATGGTTTTTCCCTTTTCGAGGTAGTCCACGAAGAGTATGCCATGACAATCCCAAAAACTGACGCCATAACCTTTCCGACCCATTGAGCCTCCCTCGGCCGCTTCGGAGCATATGTGCCGGCTTCAGTCCGTTGCCGGGCACTCATTCTGTTCTCTGGTGTTCTCAGGTCTCATCAACAGTTACCTATTGAATCCAAAAGTCCGCCCGATTTCGCATCAGCAAGTCCAAACACTCTTTCGAAGTGCTCTCGCGTTCGTGTTTTTGGTCAGGAGTGAGCATTTCAGGAGATCGTTCAAGCAGACCCAAATTGATCGATTCGTCGACTTTCACAATAGCTTGGTCTTTTTCGTACCCTTTAAGGAAAATTGTATGCAAAAATCTTGGTTTGAAGGCTTACAAAATCCAGCTCGTCCAAGAATTGAAACCAAATGACCATCGTTTGGGTCGAAATTTCGTTGAATGGGCCCAAAATCAACGGGTATGTCAAAAAACAAAATTGTCAGATTTGGGGAAAAGGTAATCCACATGAGATTATCGGTCTATGAGTCTGCCTGTTATAGTCAAGGCCATAATTACTAATTTGTTTGTACTCCTATTGAATGGAATGAATGTTGAAGTGATGTGGTTTCATCAGTTTAGTTTAAAAAAGCAAACGAAACAATCGCATAATGGATCTGTAGATAGACCTCCAGAATTTTGTGATTTGCCGCCGCTTGATTATTTTTTCTTGAAAATACGTAAAGTCGTTAGTTTAAGCTAACAAACTACAAAAACTAAAGCAACTTAAAACAAACAACAAATGCTTGAAAAAGTGGTCGAAAACTTTGTCTCTTAAATGTGATTCATCAGATCCAGCCCTGGTGGGTATATGACTGATGTTGTGTTTAAAAATTTATTGCAGAATGTATGCTCTTGATTGAACACCAATAAATGGTTATTTATTGAAATTTCATGTGTTTTATTTAAAATCAATGTTAAAGAAATGCCCTTAAGTTAGACTGTTGTTCTGCTATCCATTTACCTACTACTAGTAAATGAGTGTCAGCATAGTTTAAATGACCGCCTTTCTTGGATATGAATATATTCGAATGGCAGATATATAATAGAAGCGAACCGACAACACTTTCTTGTGGTACGGCGGCTAGAATTTCTTTGAATCGCGATAACTCGTCTCCGTGTCTAACACGAAATAGCTGATTCACGAGAAAAGTCTAAGCTTCAATAACAGTATAAAGTGCAATTTTAATAAAGTCTATCAGATTGCCCGAGAAATGGAAGTTACAATTGTGTTCAATAGCAGTTTTATATTGCATTATTCTTCTTTGAGTATCGGTAGGTGTACTTTTTAGTTATGGAAATGCCTTGTTGTTATTGTTTTAGTTAAAACTTCTTTACTTGGCTAAGACTCTTTTCAACTTGCCAGTTTTGACTGTCTACCTATATTTTGTGGACTTAGGAATCTATCTTGCCTCTTTCCAGATAATTTGTTTCTTCACAGCTTTTCTCTCCAAACGCAAAAGAGCATTTTTATTACAATAGTTTTTGTCAGTGTCCAAGCATGTAAGACAATGCTCCGAGTAGATTTTAGCTATTCAGAACGTTAAGGTTTAACGATTTGTTGATGGGGTGTCAGCCAGGTCTCTTTAATGATATGAAAGGGTAGAAACCATGTGCTGGGCATAGTTAGATTACATCCCACTGCAAAATCAATATGTCCGCATCATTTCCGGAGGTAATGTGTTGGAGACTATATTCAACATATTACTATCTTCGCTTGACTTGGCATTAAAATTTCACGTCATATTTAGGGCCTGCTTGTAGGTTTTGTTTTCGTTAAACGGCGAATCCAAATAAATGCTGCGCTACTTTCATCGTCGCGCTGGTTGACACCAACACTCTCTACAGCAGATACCACAATCTTTCATCCTCTTTCTTTCCGGTCCATCCCATCGCACATCATCGGTGGAAGCTATGTCTAGTTTGTAACAGTCGAAAATATTCGCTACTTCTTCAATTGCACGAGGTCTGTTACGGGTTCGAAAATTACACGTGCACATCTTTAAACGCGTATCTGTCGATCAACTTTCGAAGAAAAATCAGACAGACAATCACAAATTTGAACAAAATAAAAATATTTTCAATTTATTTAATACACACATATAGTATATATGTATGCGCGTATATTATATGTAGTATTTAAAACGTTTTGTAATATAAGCTTAAGTCAAATGTATTTTCAGCAGTCAGTAGCATAACTCTAAAGGTTATAGATTATAAGTCAAGCTATACAAGTCACATAATTTTAGAAAACAAGCATATGGATATACACTCCACACTATCCAAAAATATTGCCCTGTAACAACAACTTAAATTTTTTTAGCAGAAATTATACAAAATTCACTGTCCTTGACTGGAGAAGGAATTACCTTTAATAACATATCTCTTGGAATGCACACTTCCGTCTTTGTAAGTAATATCTTAAGGTTTCGTATTTCCTGGGATAATTTTTTCGTTTAAAAGAGTATTTATTCCAAATCATTTCTATTCAACTAACATCTACTATTGTTTTGGTTTACATCTACTATTTTACCATCCAAAAAAACCATGCATCTTCAAAACGTAAGTGGTAACTGCCTCTTGGGTATCGTCACTCTTCGGTTTATTCCTTCGTCCTTTATTTCGACTTTATATACATACATACAATGTGTATATAATGTTGCGTAATTTGGATTGTTTTTCTCATTTTTCCCTCCGTGTTAAGGATTGTCCACAATAAATAGCAAGTGTCGTCATCGTCTTTGTATTTCTAATATATTCCGTGGGACAAGCAGCCAACAAGTTGAAGTTGCGTAACAAAAATACGATAGCAGTACTATAGTCGTTGCAATAAACTTATTTATGTGACTGCGTTTTTTGTTTCTCTAATAGTATCAAGGATAAAACGTAAAACAGTGTGTTTCTTTTGATACGGTTTTTTAATGTAAAATCAATTGAAAAACAAGAACATTGCAGAATCAGAAACAACAGGTCTGTTATTTTATGGACCTCAACCCTAAAACGTACCCAAGCACCCATATTGTTTGTTTTCTTTTTTTTAAACTTTGCTCCGGAATGTATAATACAATACATAGTAGCTGTGCGGGAGTATCCTTACAACTGGTTTTTGTGTGTTTCACGTGTCGACCTTGCGCAATTTTCTATGCTGTTTACTTCCCGGGTTTCTTCAAAGGAAAACTATTGGGTAGTTGAATGGTTTCAAGAAACACATTGCAGTATTGGTATGTGGCAGAGTCTAAATAAAATCAGTTTTAATTTGTAAAATATATAACATAAGGTTAGTGTTCAAACTTTAAGAGTAAAGTTTCTCGGTAGCTACTCGTAAAATTCTCATTAACCATCGAATCATTACCTCAATTGTTTGTCGTTTTGTAATCCAACATTGTGATATTGATAGAAAGATATTTTATGCACATATAGGTATTCTATAATATGCTAGCAATTGTGATAACATTATTACCATACTCAAGAGTTATTATTTTTCTAAATTTACTTATTATTTCCATATTTTTGTTTTCATTTTAGGAAAACTCATGTGGCATAATTTCCCTGGCACGTACGTGACAAATGTTCTGAATATGAGAGCTGATGACTATCATTTGGTCCCTAGTGTCCATTTAAGTCTTACCGCAGAAACCGTAGTGGAAGAGTTGACGCCTAACTGGGGCTGA
Source organism: Volucella inflata (assembly GCA_928272305.1). NCBI lineage: Eukaryota > Metazoa > Arthropoda > Insecta > Diptera > Syrphidae > Volucella > Volucella inflata. The sequence continues at coordinate 26,447,485 of OV743717.1, read as the reverse complement.
CCTAGTTGCTGATATACGCTTTGCTTGATGGATGGAATCTCAGCTTGTAGGAGATCAATTTACATACTAAGATCTGATGAATAAAGGGAATGTCGGCAACGTTTTGGCTTATAGAATGAGATTGTAAATTTCGAAGTTTCAGCCTATCAATGTATGGTGGTAATTTTTGGCTTTCATCCCAGAAAAGTCCACATAAAGCGATTCGCAAAACCTGCGTTGAAGAGCTTTTACTCGGAGAATATGAGTGCTGGAGAGTGCCGTGATATAAGACTATATTTCGAGGTATGGCATTATGTCACTTTCGAAAAGCGGCGCCGTGAAATAATGCCGAGCGCAATAACGCCGAATTCCCAAATTCCAAAATTCGGCGTTATTTCACAATGACAAAGTGATAACAACTACGAGTATATTACGCAACTCATGGAATAGACAGATTGAAGATTATGTAGCAACGAAGTGAAATAGGAGGGCGCTTACGGGTATACGTTATAGCCTGGCACTTATTGACGTTAACCTCAAGGAAATTCTTTCTGACATCCAGTACAAAATAGGTCTAGTTTTTCCTCCAGTGCAGTGGAAAAAAGTTTGAGGAAGATGATAATAGTCTAAAGATGTTCATATCATCTGCGTTATCCGATATTTATGAATTTTCAATTATGCAATTGACATCGTTAATAGATATAATTGGCTAACTTGAGGGACACCAGAGGAGGCTTTAGTTGGACCTAGATAGAAGGTATTAGTGCCGTTTTGTCAGGTAAGATTTGACATCGCAATAAATGGCTTATTTGGAAACCAAGAGCCTTAAATGAGAAATTCTATTTGCTGAAATCGGTGGCGATCACTTCAACTTCACTTCTCTCTTTTAGAAATCCGTTTGGTTTTGGGAAACAGTAGATAGAAAATGGTCCCAAAAAGTTTACGTACGCAGGACAGCTAAGCAATTTCTCGATTGCGACCTTTTTTTGTAGAGGAATAATGAGGGACATTTTCCAGGTTGAGGTAAATAATCCCTGAGTGATAGAAAGCTGTAAGAAGTTGTACTAAACGCATTACACATTTCTGTATAGGGGGAAGATCATCAAGGCCGTTTTCTCTAAGTTATAGACACTGATTTCGAAGTTGTTTGCGGGCAGACATTTAAGTAGGAGAAGTATGAATGGCCCGGTTCTTGGGAAAGGATGGCGAACGTTTGGCTGAAAAAATTACGGAAAAGATTCGCTATAATTTGGGGATCGCCCGAGGATTAATCAAGAAAGTTTAGAGATTATGGATAGGAATCGGTTTACTTTAAGTGTGTGAAATCGGTGTCGGAACTCGATAAGTACACCAGAGCTTATTTCTCTTGTTAAGAGGCTGGTGAAGATGGGGGATCCTTTTTGGGTAAAAAAAGGTACAGATTGGAAGAGACCTCTGAAAATTCCTAATAAAAGGACGTGAGAGCATTTATTTTTTAAAGGGTCTTGACTCGAGATGAGTGTGTATAGCTAAAAGTAAGTCACGGTGATATAAATTCTTCTCTTTATCTATTATATTATCATTGTCAAGGTGTAATTCGAAGTCTTGGGAAAACAATTCATTATTTTTAATATTAGGAGTGAGGTTGGATTCCATAAGGGCAAAAATATCGTAGAGCAGAATTTGAGAATTAAGATGTATAGCGAAAATTTTAGTTTGTAATTTTCTTACGTTTTGGTAATAAAGGGACGGACACTTGGAAGGATTAGTGTTAGGAGCTATGGTAGTTTTCGAATCAGGACCGTATTCTCTATAGGTAAAACATGCATTTGGAACTTACGTGAGTCGCAAAAGATGCAAGATCATTGGCCACATCATCCGAAGTTATATCTTATTGCTCATGAAAACGTTTAAAAAGTTGCCGCAGATCATTGTGATTAGTAGGGAGGCCTTCTGGCAAAATGGAAGTCATTGTATTGGTTTTCGTTATACCGTCAACAGACAGAGAACGGCTTGTCACGTAGATAAGTGAAATATAAACGAACATTATTATCGTATAATCTGCAGTCTCTTAATCGGAAGAGAACATACCTGCATACCCCAGAATCAGTAAGCTTAATATATGGGAGCTAATAAGGTTAGGGTATGCCGTTTAAGTTTGAGTGGAATGAGCTGTTGAATTCCTTAGAAAACTGGAGGAAGGATCAAGATTAAAGGACAGGCGTTTGGGAAGTGAGTTGGACGAGGTGGAATAATTGTTTGTGTATAGAGATAGACTTAAGGGACTTGCAGAATGAAGTGATGAAGGAGTGAGGAGCCGAAATATTCCAACTTTGAAAAGCAGTTAGAATCAAAGGTTTGTTTATTAGGTGTAGTTATTTATTGTTAGGCTTAAGAGTCAGTTTGATCTAATTTCTAAGTTTGTTTGATTAAAAAATTGTTGCTTTTAATCTTAACATTGAACTTGATTGTAATATCCTTGCGATGTGTATTAGTTTAATTTGTCCATAGTTATTTCTCCAATACCGGTAACATCGTATGAAGGGTTGATCAATATCCAATCAATGGGATGCTTATATAGAATTCGATCGAGAAGATTGTATGACAGTTGAAGACAAATTGAAAGATCTTCAACAGATTTAATAATGCCATTGTATTTGGTGAATTGATTATGCATAATTTTGAAATTATGATTATCTCTAATGCAAAGCTATTCACCGAATCACTGAGGCACTTAATCGCAAGAAAAATGAGGTGCAGAGTCTTTTCTTTTCCCTCATCACAATAAAACAAAAAATTGTTGTTAAAATCCTTAAGGTACACAATTGATTTATGCAAAAAGCACGAAAGATTTGCAAGAAAGTCCACTGTAAATCACCATAACAGTAGTTGAGCCATTTATTAGACAATAATTCATATTACCACACAATTCTGACATGAGATGGATGATAAATTGAGGTAAATCAGTATGAATCGAAAGGCGATGAAAGAGAAATATGTTATTTGCAAGATCGCTTAATTATGCAGTTTTGATAGTTTGGAAGAATTATTGCAAATTAGGCAAACAATTTTTGGGCAAAATAATTATGCGGATCAAAATTTATGCACGTCTGAACTCGATGAAGGTTGATAACGATGCTACTACATGTTTGACAAAAGTTCGGGACCTATTAGCCTGACTTTCTTTATTTTGAAGACCATGGAGATAATTGGTCGACAATTCTGCGAATATGCGAATGCATTACCTATCTAAGAGGCAACATGCCTACTAATGCAATAGATTATCCGAGGGTGTGCTACAAAAACTGGTAGGCACAATTGAACTCCCATCCTCAATGGATGGAAACAAAATCACTGATAAATTCATTAGGTAAGGCACATAGAAAAGTTTTTCAGGACCCGAACCTACTTTAAGTCTGTCTGCGCCCCTGATTAGAGCTTTTGTTGACAATTGGGCTTCATATGCATGGGCATAACTGCAAACAGTATTATTTTTTGGATTACCGACAGACCAAAAGAATGCTTCCCGACGTCTCTAAGAGGTAATCGGTTTTCCTGCTATTCCTCAGTAGTAAAGGCTGTCAGGCTGCCCATTGGTGCTGTTACGAGGTAGTTTAGGTTTGCTAAGTACTTAAAAATGAGGGATATAAGTAACACAACATCTCGGGATGCTTATTGTAAAAGTAATGGCGAAATAACGGCGCACTATCTCTATGAAGGTTCGGCCTACACTCCCTTATCCGAACCGCAAAAGACAATTTCACTTGCCGCAAATATAGAAGAATAAATCTCCTTCAACTATCGGCTACAAAATATTTTAAGGTGGAAGCGGCTAAAATTGGCCTGGCATTACGACAGGATGCAAAGGATGCATACCACATCCCGCAATGAAAACACTTGCCGTTTCGGCCCATTTGTATTGAAATACTTGAATACGTGTAGAAGTTTTAACCACGGACTATAAGGACTGTGCAGCAACATCGGCCTTGTCTATGGTGAATAGATGCCACAGAACCGTCCGAAAGAGTTCTTGAGTTCAAGCCTGAGGGACGGCGCGGCGCTGTAAAAAAGACATCATCAAAGGTGGCGCACGTAACCCGGGATCCCTAACATAAATGTTCTAAGGTTAAGCTACTTGATAACCTTGATGGAATTTCGAAAGAACTATCCTTATGAGGATAATTATTGTACTGCTGAAATTTTCATATTAGAAACATGTTTTTTTTTATCGCATAAAACTGATTCGGTATCGACCTCCACCATTCTGGGCGGCAGTCGGAACATATTTCGTGCTCAGGGCAGCGAAATATACTTGGTGCCTAATGCAGAGTTTTAGACCTGATTAGTTATTGATTGTGTAACTATCAAGAGCTCTGTTGGAAAAGGATAAAACTGTGACAAACCGATTCAATTATTTCTTCGTCAACATGGTTCCACATAAATATCAACACTGCCGTGTTCAGAGATATGCTAGATACGTAAAGTGTGTCTTTAAGACTAACTTTTTAATGAGATCGTAGATCTGCCTTAGGATTCTAGTCATCGCGCCTTTATTCTATTCGTGATAGATGGATATGTCCGCTTAGTTGCTGCCTATAATATACAAACATGTTTTGTTGTACTCAGCATAGGGTGCTGTTGTCTTCCGATAACCAAATTTTCCACTTCTTACTGCGAAACCAAAAGTCTTAACGGCTCCACTACTCAGCTTTAGCTGACAGACAGAACAAGTTTCCTTAAAGAAGTAAGTGAAAGAAGACGTCCAAAATATACCTATATACTTAACAGGTATATATTTTACCTTTCAAAGGTACATAACATCGTTTCAAGATTTCAATAAACAATGCCTTTGCAGTTTATATTGTATGTAGTATATAGATAAATGTATGTTTCATATTCTCCTCAAACTTTCTGCAATATTTGTATCCTATCGTTTAAGTTGAATATTTGTGTAACTTATTATTTCTTTGTTGTTTTTTCTCTTAGATGAACAACACACACCCGTCAGCCATCTAATCCTGATATCTGAAAAATAAGCAAAATAACATCAGCAGATTGCACGTAGGGTCATTTTTACACTTAGTTCTTTCTAAAAAAAAAAACTAGCGGGTTTTTTTTAAAGATGGAAAGGTGTAGTTCTGGTAAGATTTGTACCAGAATCAGATTTGGGAGTCCTTCTTCTGAACCTTGTCTAGTAAAATGCAGACAATGTTGAGTATTACAAATATGAAATGTTTACGGTATTCCGGCTGATAATTAGAAATGTAACCAATTAAGTTTACACTTGAAAATTCACACATACTTAAAAGTATGTTTTTCATTTGCGTACAAATTTTCGTGACTAGTCGTAAATCAGAGTCTTAAAAAGAGATCGTGACGGACGAGCCCTTAATGGAACAACGACAGTGCTTACATCCTCGAACCCGATCGGGTTACTGGCTTCGGTCTAACCGATTCCTCGGCGTAGCTATTTATAAAAGAACTGGCCCTCCAAGTTGGGGATTGCGCCTCCGGGGGTAATTGCCGGCCATGTAAAAAAGAAGAATGTTACGAAGCAGCAACAAGTCTCGGGTACGGACGGATCTATTAGCCAAGGGTCTAGACTGCTGCATTGGCCGGAAAAAACAAGGATAAAAAACTGTGACATGTATATGAGCGAGCTCCTCGTATTAATCCATATCAAGCATGCGCACACAGAAGACCTACGAGCAGAACCCTTACTATGACGTTAAATTTGTCTTCTACGATTTTTATGCAAAGCTAGGAAGAAAGCATATTTGGTTGTACTGTCGAAAGGTTTAACCTGCATGACTCCACCTCCGACAGTATATTCAGGCTAATCAACTTTGCGGCGGGGCGAAACATTGTCATGTCATGTCACAACGGGACTTGGAGTAGTTCTGATCACTCAACTGTTAACCAGTTTGACCACAATGCGATCGACGCAAGGCAGTCCTCCAGTATTAAGGATGTCCGAACATTCCGAGGAGCCAACAACGCCTCGTACCGTTAGCTTGTTGTAGCTAAGATACAGTTGTGGATATTCCGAATAGCGCAAAGACAAGCTAATTTTGTGAGGAATGTCGACGTCCGACGCCTTAAATCGCAAAAGATCGGCAAATCGCTAGCATCAAGTATCGAAGACCAGTGGCAACAAAAGTCATCAGAGATGCCGCTTCTGATGTGATGCGTTTCATTCGACAACCACATCGAAGTCTCTGGTTTAATGACAAATGCCGCCAAGCAAATACTACTGAGCAAGATGCATATAAAGCGGCGCTGCATAGAAAGACTGGAGCTGCTCACGAGCTATGTGAGCAGAAGAGGTGTGACGAACACTGGTTTCTCAAGACTGCAGGACTGCGATTGAGAAGTCTTACACAATGGTAAAGAAAATGCCACGAACACAAACTTCGAACCGAAGCCTGTAGAGAACAAGGGAACATCGTAGTAGAGTCACAGTCGATGCTGAGGATTTGGAAAGAGTATTTCTCTAGGCTGTATAACTTTGATGACGAACCATATTCTGCTGTCAGGTAGAATGAGCCTTTCAACCTGGTCAATGTAGACTAACAATACCGGCTGTACGAGCTGGATGAAGTGAATATAGCCATATTTAAGCTGAAGTCCAACAAAGCTGCTGGAACGAACGACCTGACTGCCGATCTCTTCACACTTACTTATCCCTAAAATGTGGCTAGACGAAAGTCGCTATGAACTACGCCAACTATAGAGGCATAAGTCTTCTTAACATCGCATACAAGATCTCATCTGCTGTAGTATGTGAACGCTTGAAGCCGTTTGTCAACACACTGATTGATCCATATCAAATTCGATCAAATGAGCTTCAGATCGATACAGATCACCTATTCATCGATTTTAAGGCCTCGTATGACACCATTTATATAGACGAGCTATATGGAGCAATGTCTAGTTTTGGCATCTCTGCCAAACTCGTCCGTCTGTTCAGAGTGACGGTAGAGAGTCCACGCTTCTCCATCAAGGAACCTTTGATGTCAAAAAGGATTTAAACAAGGCGATGCGCTATCATGCGATTTCTTCAACATAATACTTAAGAGAATAGTGCAAAACTCATGCATAAACACAAGAGGCACAATCTTTCAAAAGCCCATGCAATTACTCGCATACGCCGATCACGTTGCCATAATCGGATTGCATATCGTACAGGCTAAACAAATTTCAAGTTTAAGTTATCAGTTTTATGGTCATAGGATGTTTAGGTTTCAGCAAGATGATGGCAACTTTGTTCTTGCTTAGCTTCTTTTCGAAATAACACAAATTTATTTTCAAGTCGAAAAAGACTTGATTTCGTGATTTCTTGATGTAATACGTTTTCTAGTGGAAAATTTTTGTTGTGTGTATGAAACTATTTTTGCTTTGAAAGCATCATATTTGCTCGTCGTCGGAAACGTTCACTTTCATGATGCCACAATTTCGTACTATTCTCCTTGTATTCCTGTAACTCTGTTATGCGTGAAAGTATGAATGTCGAAAAGTTCTTTGACTAAAATATGTATATGTACTTATAAAAATGATTTTTAGTCAAAATCGTGTTCTTGTTGAACAATTTGTTTAACCCTCAAAAATATCCTTCAGTTTCTGTATCACATTTTTATTGGAGACATATTTCTTTCGATCGAGTATTTGTTTGAGGTTTGCGAACAGTCACTAGGAGCCAAATTTGTAGAATACGGTGGACAGGCAAGCAGTTCACATAGTTCCGATATTGTTGCGCACAAGATGTAATAAAATGCATTGTTTTGGTGAAAAAGCATTTTTTTCTCTTTCATTTATATCTGTTTTTGCAGTTTCTTCCGTCAAATATGCAATATAATATTCGGAGTTCATGGTTTATCTCTCATCAAGATTTGTAAAGGGAAAAAGTCTAATCAGAAATACTAATTGACAGAGAGAATAGAGGTTCTTCAAAAAGTGTGTTTTAATATCTTTTCTTAAGTACAAAATTACCTTTGCAATAATATGTAACAGCTGCACATATACATATTCTTTTGTTTATGGCTGTGGTCTTTATGTTGAGTCGTTTATAGTGAAAATATCTTATGTTTTCATGAAAAGTGTGAACCTAGAGCATTCCAATACCCCAATTCTATTTACTAAGTTTCTTATGCAACCTAGAAAGCCAAAATCAGACAACTTACACATATATCTTCCATATAAAATTCCAATATTGAGTTGAAGGTCTTGTATTAATAAATTGTATCCCTTTTTATTTATTCAATTAAAGAAACTCACGAAAGTTCTCTTTATGTGGCGAGGCTAAATTCCCTAAAACCCCCATTACGTGACAACACAACGCAGCGCTTTTACACACTTTATTGCCAGTCAAAAATATCTTTCCTCTTAAAATCAATACTACGTACCTTTATTATTATTTTAATCCAGTCGTCGCCCTGCTTAATGAAAAGAAGAAGCACAACCTTTCAGAAAAAAAGGACTTCCTCGATTAGAGTGTATACACACCTACATATTGATTTTCCTTCTGTTTTCCCTTTCAAAAACAAAAAAGGGCAACATACACATACATACATGGTAGATGATATATTGTATATTGTATATTGTACATACATATTATAATAAATGGCTGCAGAGCTAAAGAATCTGCTTTATTTATGTGTAGTTAAAGTACTCGGTACCATATGCTTCAGAATGAAAGCAAAACATACTAAAGCATCTCAGATCTACTTACATATTAAGTCGTCCTCATAGTCCTTATAGCGTGGATATGAAGTGCAAAGATTTGTCAGAGGTGCACTACTATAGACATGTAACTTTGCCAAAATATCCTGAAAAATTGATTGCACTAAATGCAACAAAACCCTTTTAATTGGGTCATTTATAAATATAGTTTTTCCATTTGAGGCATACACAATTGTAGAAAAAAGTATAAAGAAAAATAATCAGGGTGATAGAGCGAGAGATACACAATTAGAAAGTGAGATGTAACGTAGAATGATAACTAAAAATTGTCCCAAAAATTATATTATGGAATTGAAATGTAAGTATGCAAATTTATGTGAAAATAATAAGTTAAGTTAAGGCTCGAACATATTAATTCCAAAGCTATGTGACCTATTAAAATCTTTCCCAACTTCCATGCAGTTGAATCTGTTGATATATTTCTTTTCCAATCCACTTGTGTGGTGCTCAATAAAAATAATGAACAGAAGCAGCCTTGGCTACTCGTATAAGAATCGAATAAAGTTAACTATACTCGTAATTGAATGTGGCACACTACTGATAATAGAAAAGGGGTGAACTATCACTTGATTGCCACAAAGAGGTGGGTGAGGATGTTGTTTAATTAATATCAGTTTCAATAGTTTCTTCCTATAACTATTTTAAATACACATCAGGATATACAGCCAATGATAAATAAAAATACATGTTTAGGAGCCGAGCTATGACAACAATTACGATGGTGTTCGTATGTACATATGTATCTACGGGCACGTAGCGACAACTGAATATTGCGTGCCAAGCACTAACTCAAAGTACGATGTTTTAATATGCATAAGTTATATATAGCCAACCACTTTAATTAAATATGAACTGTTGGAAAAGGCTAACGGACTTAAAATGTAATTGGGATTGCGATTGGGTACACTACAATATTTGTTGTTTTAGATAATTTTGTCATTTTCAGTTTGTTGTTCTTATTTTGATCTGTAGTAAAATTCTCTTTGAAATTAGATACCAATACCGATTTTAAGGTACAAAGGTTTATCTGCTATAATCATCCAAACAAAGTTTTCATCATTTCGACTCATGATACTCATACATGTATGTACATTTGTATATACATACATGCATGTGCCTACTTTAATCGAATGATAGCACAGTAACAGTTTTTCAATGTTCGCTTTTTTATGATACGGCACAATTGTTTATCTACATAGGTATCTAGTCGTATCTAAAGCTCAAAATATAAATATGTAATGAAAATAATAAAAATAAAAATAAATAATATTAATTTAAATAATGAGGAATTTTTTTTTTTAAATAAAAACAAAATACACCTTTCCTCCTTTCATAGAGATATACCAATGAACACAGGCACACCCAGCTGTTAACGCCGGATTAATTATTGCTCAATGATTTGTTAAATTTCTTTTGATACAAAACATGTTCGAAATTAATGAAGAGGAAATTATAATAAGGAATACATACTCTTATGCATCTCTTCCTGCCTTTAATATAATAGTAGTAACACTTCGAAAGACTTGAAGTATATACATACAAGTATACTTCGACATAACACATTGAGGGTGCTGAGTTGAACTTTTTAATACCTACCAACCCAACGACGACAACGACGACAACGACAACGACAACGACGGCACAACAACGAAATCGAGCTTTTTCTAAATAAGGACGACATAACGACGAATATGACGAACAATCGCTTCTAAAAATACATCAACATCCAGTAGCAGTAGCAGTAGCAGTAGCAGTACCAACAAAAGTAACCTCAACCTCAACCTCAACTTAAGCATCAAATTCAGGACCGAAATCCTAAGTGTATGGATATTCTTTGTGGCAGCTTTCAAAAAAACCTATGGCTGTCAAAATATGTTTGTATGTAATAAATGCCGGGATTGGGGCTTTAGTATAGATTGAACTTGTAAAAGATGTACAACTTTATATGTATACATACGAGTACGAGTATATACATATATGCAGGTTTGCATGGGTGGAAAAATTATAAATATAATAACATGATATTCGCGGTGTAAAATAAGGTGATAGGATGGTCTTCGTTGCATATTACCAGGATATGCTGATGGCATTTTTTCATATTACTGCATGCAAATGTATCTACCTACATATATACATACGAGTACCTACGTATTTTTTTTGTTGATTTTCTAAATCAATTCTCTGCTCATTTTGGTTAAGAATAAAACGCTTTGGTCAACACAACCAGCGTAAGGCCAGCATCTAAAATATGTTTAAAAGATATAATCAAATTCACTACATTCTCGTTCTAAAATATCCTGCTACTCGTTTACGAATTGATAAATGATACCTATAAAATGTAATATCGTGATTATGAGGGGAACAAAATTATAACATCAGCGACGGTGCTGGTGTAGAGAAAATTTGTCGTGCATTTATTTACAGCACGTGGCGATGTGACGAAGATGGGATAAAGGTACAGAACAATAAAATCGAAGAAAATGTTGAGTTATATATAAACATATGTACGTTTAAACATAGATATGCATACGAGTATGTATCGATTCATAGTGAAAGGAATTGCTTCCCTTAAAAAAAGCGTTTTTTATAGCTGGAAGTAGTCGTATTTGAAATCAACCCACATACCACGTATAGCCTTGAGATGTGAAGGTCGATGGAAAGTTTTTGAATAATGTTTCTTGGTTGCTGTATGGGATGTGATTACAGCGTGGTTGTAGCACATGATAAGCTTTTGAGCAAAATAATCTTTTTTTTTATTTTTTGACAGTTCTTGCGATTGAGTTTAAACCAAAAAACCATAATTAATTATAAAAATAAACCATGACAATATTTTGGAGCCAACTACAATAATGCCCCCCTTAGATATTTTTGATAAAATAGCCGTCGTCTAATAATAGGACACTTTTCTGAGGATTTCAAGCTATACCTAGTTAACAGTGCGGTGAATATTGGCTTTCAAGGTCTGAAAAGCTTGCGGTGTATCAACAGAGACAAAACATTTTTCGAAGGTCCACGATTTCAGTGACCATTGTGTATATTTCGCATTGTGTATAGTGTTGTTAAGCGACTTTCTGTCCCAAACTGCACTAACCCTTATAGTGGTCGACGATTACTGGACAAGGCTACTTACTTACTTACTTTAGGTGGCGCTACAGTCCGGGGTGGACCTGGGCCTCAGTCAACAAGCTTCTCCAGCCAGCTCGATCCCTGGCTAGCTGCCTCCAGTTTCGCACGCTAAGTTGGCTGAGGTCCTCTTCCACTTGCGTGCGCCACCTGAGTCTTGGCCTTCCTCTACTGCGCTGTCCCTCGGGGGCGGATTCGAAGACTTTTCGGACCGGAGCGTTGGTGTCCATGCGCTCTATATGACCCAGCCATCTCAGTCTTTGGATCTTCACTCTTCTGGCTAGGTCCATGTCGCTGTACAGTCCATACAGTTCGTCGTTGTATCTTCCCTCCACTCACCGTCAATGCAGACGGGACCGAAGATCGCCCGAAGAATTTTTCTCTCGAAGCAACCAAGAACACCCTCATTCATTTTTGATAATGTCCATGCCTCTGCGCCATAGAGCAGGACCGGGATTATTAAAGTCTTATAAAGGGTGACTTTTGTTGTTCGAGAGAGGGCTTTGCTACTCAATTGCCTTCTTAACCCAAAGAAACAGCGGTTGGCAAGAGTTATTCTTCGCTTGATCTCAGCGCTGGTGTCATTGTCTGTGTTTATAGCAGAGCCTAGGTAGACAAAGTCCTTAACTACCTCAAAGTTATATCTGTCGAGGGTGACGTTCTGTCCGAGACGTCGGTGTTGGTTGTCCTTTTTGCTGTGTACCAGCATATACTTGGTCTTGCCTCATTGACCGCTAAACCCATTTTCGCTGCTTCCGTCTCAATACTCGCGAAAGCGCCACTGACATCACGCTGTTTTCTCCCGATTATGTCAATATCGTCGGCGTATGCGAGTAGTTGGATGGACTTTTGAAAGATAGTGCCTCTTGTGTTTGCTCGTGAGTTTTGCACTATTCTTTCAAGTACGATGTTGAAAAAATCGCATGACAGCGCATAGCCTTGTCTAAATCCTTTCTGGACATCAAAGGTCTGGGTGAGATCTTTACCGACCTTGCTGGAGCAGCGTGCATTCTCCATCGTCATCCTGCACAGACGGACGAGTTTGGCAGGGATGCCAAAACTAGACATTGCTCTGTAGAGCTCGTCTCTATAGATGCTGTCATACGCGGCCTTAAAATCGATGAATAGGTGGTGGGTATCGATCTGAAGCTCATGGGTCTTCTCCAAGTTCTGCCGTAGTGTGAATATCTGGTCGATGGTGGACTTTCCTGGCCTGAAGCCACACTGATATGGACCTATCAGGTTGTTGACGAACGGCTTCAGGCGTTCACACAATACGGCGGATAAGATCTTATATGCGATGTTAAGGAGACTGATGCCTCTGTAGTTGGCGCAGTTCAGAGGGTCTCCATTCTTGAGAATTGGACAAACAATGCTGAGGTTTCATTCATCGGGCATACTTTCGTCCGACCATATTTTACAGATGAGTTGGTGTATGCTCCTTACCAAGTCATCGCCGGCCGCTTTGAAGAGCTCGGCAGTCAGGCCATCCGCTCTAGCAGCTTTGTTGGACTTAAGCTTCGATATGGCTATCTTCACTTCATCCAGGTCAGGTGGACGGAATTGTTGGTCATCATCGTCCAGGTTGAAAGGTTGATTCTGCCTGACAGCGGTATTTGGTCCGTCATCGCCATTATACAGTCTTCAGAAATGATCTTTCCAAATCCTCAGCATCGACTGCGATTCTACTACGGTGTTCCCTTGTTCATCTCTACAGGCTTCGGTTCGGGGTTTGTTTCCGCGGCATGTTATTTTTACCTTTTGGTAAAACTTCCGAACCTCATTCCTGGAGTAGCATCTCTCAATTTCCTCGATTGCGCGCTTCTCATGCTCTTTCTTCTTCCTCCTGAGAAGCCGGTGCTCGTCTCTCCTCTTCCGCTCATAGAGCTCATGAGCAGCTCTGGTCTTTCTAAGCAGCGCCGCGTTATATGCATCTTGCTCAGCTGCATGTGCTTGCCGGCATTCATCATCGAACCAAGGGTTTCGTTGTGGTGGACGAGTGAAACCCAGCACATCAGAAGCGGCATCTCTGATGGCGTTTTGGCAGTGTTTCGAATGGTCTTCGATGCTTGATGCTGGCGGCATTGGACCTCTTAAGAGATTAAGAGACACTCGATCGGAGAAGGACTTGGCGATCTCTTGCGATTGTAGCCGTCTGACGTCCAATTTTCTCACAGCATTAGTTTGTATTGGCGTAGTTTGGGATATCCGCAACCGTATCTTGGCTACAACAAGATAATGGAGGATACTAGAGGAGTGTCTTGCGTAGATCGCAATGTGATCAATCTGGTTGACTGTTGATTGATTAGGAGTTCTCCAAGTCCCCTTGTGTATGTCGAGATGTGGGAACCGCGTGCTAGCCACGACAATGTTTCGCCCCGCCGCAAAGTCGATTAGCCTGAATCCGTTATCGGAGGTGGTGTTGTGCAGGCTATATTTTCCGATTGTTCCACCAAAGATACCTTCTCTTCCTAGCTTTGCATTAAAATCACCGAGGACAATTTTAATGTCATAGCTAGGGCATTGCTCGTAGGTCTTATTGAGGAGCTCGTAGAAGGCATCCTTGGTGTCGTCATCTTTCTCCTGTGTGGGGGCATGCGCGCATATGCGGCTTATGTTGGCGAATTTAGCCTTGATGCGGATTGCTACGAGGCGCTCGCTCACATGCCGGAAGCTGAGGACTTCTCGTCTTAGTCTGCCTCCGACAACAAATCCGCATCCAAATAAGCGCTGCTTTTGCTGTCGATAGCAATTGCCGTAGTAGATGTCGCAGTTTTTCATCTTCTTTTTGTCCGGCCCATCCCATCGCATTTCTTGGATGGCGGTTATGTCTGCTTTGCAGCAGGCTAGGGCCTCCGCTAGTTGCTCGGCTGCACGTGGTCTATTAAGAGATCTAACATTCCACGTGCATATCCGAAGCTCATTGTCCTTAAATCGTTTGCGTGTCAACAGTAGATCCGTCCATATCCGAGGCTTGTTGATGCTTCGTAACTTAATTTTTTTTAAATGGCCGGGCAGTTACCCCGGCGGCACAACCCCCAACCTGGAGGACCAGTTCCATTTTGAGTGCCCCTAGGACGAGGGGTCGGTTACACCGAAGCCAGTAGCCCGTGCAGGGATGTGAGCGCTGCCGTTGGCCCTTATAGGGCTCGTCCGCCACCATCTCTTTTCCAAGACCCTGAATAAGTCCTGGAAATCCTTTCCGACCTGAGCTCCAAATATGTCGGAGTAGCCCGGATAAGGTCTTGTTTTGTTTTTCCGACACTAATCCTGGTTAATGTCGCAGGAAACTCGCCATTTGCCCCCTTCACTTCGCAACCTCTAGTGAGATTCCCAGATGGCGCCACGGGGGGGCGTGAAGTAGGACTTATTAGCAGAGCTGCAAGATGTTCGGCTGCAGAGGCTCATTCTCGTCATTTAAGGAACCAGCACCTGTCGGAAGATGCTACTTCTACGAGGCCTTATACTAATCGTTGCCATCTGGACAAGGCTAAGGTTTTTCTTTTTACGAAAAATGAGAAGTTGAAGAGGACTCATCTACTGCTTGAGGGCAACGCAATCTGTTTCTTCAATTAAGGTAAGTATTAGAGTGACATCTTTTAAAGCAAACTTCTTTATAGTAAATGAAATCCTTAAAAGGGCTCTCGACCTACTTGCAGTAAAAAAAGCCCCTCGGCTTGTCACATAGGAGGGTTTTTTTTGGATCTACACGACTTATGGAGGTAACGTTCACGAAAATAAATAGCCATGTTTTTTTTAGCAGACTCGGTATTCTCTAAAACCCTGAATCTGCTCTTGACGCATTTATGTATTCTCATCCCCTTGACACTTATATCAAGACCTTTTCTACAAAAAGGATGACAATTGGCTTTGGTATTAATTATAACGCACTGGGGTTTTCACCACCTTGCGCTTTGAATGATACAATGACTATAGAAGCCCTGTTGCTGTGCATAGCTTCAAATGGAATAACCCCCAATTTACCGGAATACTAAGTTAGGCTTCCAGATACCGCTAAGAGATAAGCGGCACCCCCAGAAGGAAAGACAGAGTTGTTTAATCCTCTCTATTATGTGCAAAAAGGTCTTAAGGGCACCTGACCAGGTGTGATCATTGTACCCCTTCTTGAGGCCAAATTAGGTGGTGCGAAATATTTTTTGCATCGTTTTGGAAAACCTAGACATCATGTAGTCATTCGGATGAACGTAGTCGTCGACATGCACACCGAGAATGGAAAGTATTCAGTTCCTACGATGCAAGTGTCATTCATAATGGTTAAGTTTTCAAATTTCGCTTTAACAACAGCTGACAGCATTCAGTTTTGGATGTATAAAATTCCCTTCTGTTTATGGTTCCCCAATTTTAATATCGAAATATAATAAGCTTAGCATAAGCTGCTATTACGCAACCAAAATAAATATGAAAAAGTAGAGAGTACTGTCCTCAGCAAAGATTTGAATTGATTTAAAATTATCTAACACAACTTGAACTTAAAGAAAGTCAACCCCAATCGCACGCATTCTCGACAAAAGAGCCTGATGCTAAACTCTGCCAAATGCCTTAGATCCAGCAACTATTTTGCTTTTTGATTGATATTTTGCAGATTGATTTATGCTTTTGTTCTATTTTTCGGAGAGACATGCCTTCAAATAACCAGTGGATCTGTGGCTGCGAAAACTCTACTACCGGGCATTGAGAAGTTTTCGTATTACGGGATATTTCATGATTATTCGCTCCATTAAATTGACGAGGTATCTGTTCAATAAGTTTGTGTAACATAATAACGTTTCTGCTGTGGAAATTTATTTATTTATGAACTGTTAGACATCATTAAAAAAAGCTACAAATAAGCTACATTTATTGTTCATCTTCTTAGTTAGTATGCAAGTAGTCTCCAACCGTGATGTCGAATGTAGCTTTGTATTCGACAAATGGGAGGATGTTGAGGACCTTTATCGGGCTACTTCAGTATAAAGAGCCCTCTAAATATGAAGTCAATTGGGGTTAGTATGCAAAAGACCAAACTTGTAAGGCTTATTAGTTTGTTAATATCAGGCTTCAATGTTAAACAAAATATGCTTGATAGAATCCTAAATGATGTATATAATTTCCGTATTATAAAAGCGACTTTATAAAATGTGCTTCTAAAGAATGTTCAGCAGGTCGGTATTTGAAATGGTTTTTTAATAGTTTCTCTTATATTTCAAATATAACACTTAAAACCACGCTCTAAAGCCTACGTTATAACCCACGCAAATAAATAAAACGATAATATTAAAACACAAATATTTTCTATAAAGATTTATTATAAAAAAAAGTACAAAAATCCAAAAGAACAACGGTCAAAGCTTTAGATATCTGTATGTATCCATGTTAAATCTCTTCTTCAACCGGTTCCTCGTCCCAGTCCCAATTGTTTAACTGAAAATCCTTTAACAAAAAATTTTCTTAAAATTAAAATTTCTAATTAAATAAAAATACTTGTAGACGTACATAATCTTCTACAGAAGAATGTGTTGGTAAAGAACATGGGGAACACGATACATAGGATACTCCAGTGTTATGACCAGTGCACTCACAAAGTTGGCATGGATTTGGGGCTGCTGTCTTTGCCACCCGTTTTGCAAATATACCAGCAAATCTCTTAATTGGATATCTTCGTTCTGGTTGTAATTTTCTCGCAGTGAATACCGATCCATTTGTTTCTAAAGCCAGAGGTATACAAAGGCCTAAATTGTCTTTTGGAATTTGCAATTGTTTTCTGGTCTCAGCGTCTCCATCCAGGAACCGTTTGGAGTAGACAAAATCACGATCCAAACCAAAGAAATGTCGTAACTTACGAGTGTTTTCAAAATTGAATTCAGTGTCAGCCAGTATGTGCAGATTAACACCTTCTTCCAGAATGTATTGCAAAATAGATGTAAAATCGAACTAAAATTTGAAGTAGTCATAAAAGTAATCAAAATGTTTGTTTTTAATAACAATAATAACTCTGCTAAGTATGTACCTTCATTTCTTGTGCGGAACAGTCGGAGCATGATAGCAAAATAAATATTTTAGAAGCTGCTGGTCGAAATATGAGATGTGTCGCAGCGCTAATAGCTTGAAGAATATCATTATTGCTTCCATTAGCCACTTGAATGTGATCGAAGTATTTTTGAAGTTCATTGATATCTGACGTGAAGACTTCATTGTGATGGACTATGCTGTGAGGCAAATCAAAAGATCCACTACCGCCGAATGCAAGTACACCAAACCTAATAAAATCATTATAACATATATAAATAAAAGGTAATTCAAACTTTTACGGCAGAATAATGAGAACTTACCTATTGTTGACAATTTTAACAGCAGCTAACTCTTCTTTTAATGATTGAACAACGGTCATGATATTTTTTCTGAGAGTGAGATTAGCATTACATGGTTTTGCTTCGACTATGAATACAATATCAGCGGTATTTGGAATTTCGTCGTTTTTAAGGGTTATGAAAGTTCCCTCCTGCACATAGCTTTGGTTCAATAGCTTACAGCTATAAATAAAAGAAAGTTAACCAGACGCTTTATTTATATTTTACACGACTTACTAGACACATTGATCAGGAACTCTCATAGGAATCTTAGCCGCGGCACATGCCTCTATGTAAGCTAAGGCTGCAGTACATATTCCTTTTACAGTTGGATTGTTATCCCTCATTGGATTTGAGTTTGCACCCAAGTCGAGGCACATTTGCAAGAATGGCAGTGGATTTATAGTATCTGCACAAGCCGAGAGCATCCCCGACATAAAGAAATGATCACAAGTGTCCATTATTTCCTTGGAAACTCTACGTTTGTTGGAAGGCTTTTGCTGCCTACATGACTGCAAACCCCATGAATCTGTAAACTCTTCCTCGTTGTTAACTACAATATTTTTTGAGGTCATGTATTCATCGAAATATTCATTATTAAGGGTTCCTAGTATTCCAGCTGTTTGGCCATAATACCATCCTGAAACTTCGAACCAACACAGGTCAAACTGAATGTTACAATTAAGACTGAAATCTTTATCCGATTGAACAGTCAGAATATCTAATTCACGGTAAATTGTTACAGAGCCAAGTTGCAGGGGCAACATTGGAGAGGTATTGCCATTGACTGTTAAAGTCTAAAAAGAAAATATCATTTGGTTGAGTTTAAAATTGTACTCAGGCTGTTGTGACTGTCTTACATCATCTTGTAAATTAATTTCAAGGATATTGTTGTCCGCCACTAGTAAAAGTTTTTTAGTCGATATAGAACTGTGTCCCAATGAGGCCTGAAATATTTTTTAAAAAAAAAAAAATTGTTTATATCTACATATCTATTATTTGAACATCTTACAGAAGGCTCCAGGAGTAGTGTGAAGTTGCGTTGGAAAAAGTCATGCACTAGCAAGTATGAGCATTGAGAATTGCTTCTTTCGAATTGGAGATTAAGACCAACAAAACTTTTGTCGAATGTCATGAAATGACGAGATCCAATCAAAAGAGAACGTTCTGTAAGCAAATGATTAATAGAATAGCTTAAAATAGGTATCTTCTAAGATCAATAACCTGTATATGGTGGCATCCAAGTGTTCGGATCCAAATGAGACTTGAAACTGTAAATGTACTTCACAATCGATGCATTGGTACTTGAAAAGAAATTCTGTGCATTTGCTAAGAACCTATACTCTGGAATTTCTTCAAACTTCGGTGTTTCATTAAAGGCATGCCAAGACATTGGTAATTTCTGTTCTAGATCAATCACTCCAATATCTGGATCAAAAATAAACTTAGTTTTAGCTTCACGATACATATCAGCGGTTTCCAATGCATTAAGTGCATAGTTTCGGAACTTATTTCTAAACAGAGCATAAAGCTGATGAAGACGATATTCAAATTGTAACTCTTCAGCTATCCATTCGAGTTTGGCTATTATTTCGTTGGTCTTTTGAATTATAAACTGAATGTGATCCAACTTTTGTAGACCCTTGACTTCTTCGCAAATTTCAGTGATAACTTCATTGAGTTCCTTGCCAAAGGGAACTAGCTTAAAGTATTTTTCTTTTACAAAATTCCACGCAATTACAGAATATTTTTTGATGTTTGTAATGGCATCGTTAGATTTGATATCCTGATAAAGGCGGTCAACATCCTGCGTAAAGCTGGAGACTTTGTTAAAGTATGGCGATTCAGCAAGCTCGTTTGTGCGTTTATAAATAAAATCTACAAATAATAAAAAAATGTATTGTTTGACTTAAAAAATCATTAGGTGCGCGTTACCAAAAACTTCCTTGCTAATATTCCAAGCAGCAGATTCTATGTAAGAAAGGAATCGGAAAATGTGTGGCTCAATCCGCTTGAGGACAGATTTCCAGTAATTGGACATCATGGTTGAAAATTTATTCCATAAATTTTCCACATACTTTATAAATGAAATGTGAAGATCCTTAATAAATTTGTCATACTTTTCGACGCCTTTCTCCATAAGATCAGTGAGGTATCGTAAAGAATCACCATGGAAGAACCTACTGATTGCTTCTAATGCTTTGTTATAGGAAGTTTTAATCTTGACCGGGAAAAATGTTATTAAACAACAAAAATTTGAAAAATATTTTCTCTTACAGTTTCGATAAGCCAAACGATGTTTTTGCGAAGAGCCTTGCCAGAATCTCCCATGGCATGCCACAGTTCTGTGAAAATTTTAGGAAGTGATTGAATGTGATCTCTTATAGCCAGCTCATCCAAAACAGATAAAGTAAAGTTTACAACTGTCTTTATATAGAAATCGTTAGCCTCATATGACTGATTGACAAAGATCCGAAGTTCTTCAAGATCTTGTTCTAACACACTTAGTTCACTGGAAAAATTCAAAACGAAAAAATCGTTTTATTACACTTTTTACTTATATTATTAAAAGTAAACTAAATATTACCCAACATCATCCAAAAATGATTGCGTATGAATTTTCGCTGTGCCCCAAATATCGTTTACCGATTCAATGGTCTCGGTATACAAGTTTTTGATCCAAAAGTCAATTCCATCTGAGAAAGAAGTGTAGAAAGACGTACCTATGGCGCGGAACTTTGCCTATAAGAAATGAAAATAGATGAAACAATATTAAGAAGAGTAATTATATGCGTAAACTGTAAATTACTTTAACATCATCCTTTATCTTGGGTCTCCAATGGAATCGTCCAGTTATGAGACGGGAATGGTTCATTTTTAGATACGAAGTCACGTCAATTATCCTAATTTCTTCATAATTTCTCCATATATCAAGGAAACCACTCCTAGCGTCAGGAATCTGTCCGATCATTTGCAGATTTTGGCTTGAATCTTCAGTTAAATTGAATTCAGCCCGCGCAAATCTTTTTTCCAAATCGACAAATACAAATCCAGTATTATTAAGATCAGGGGAGTCCCAGACTGTTGCATTAAGACCATAAACAGGATATTTCGCATATGGAATGGCCCAAAACCGAACTTGTCGATATGGAGAATTTCTCTAAAACAGAACAAACAAAAATAGTGTGTTAGAGATATTTTCAAAAATCGAAAAAAAAAAAAATGAACAAATGTGTTCACGATCCATCGTACCTCATATTCAAATTCCTTTTTACTCAGGTCTACTTTTGCCAGGAAGGTTCCTTTTTTTTCGGGGAAGTAACCACGTCTGTAATGTGCTTTTGAGTATGTCTTGTAGTATGAGGTTTTTGCTGCTGCGGTTCCATGAACATTTACATCTAGAGTTGAAGCTGGATGTACAACTATAATGTCTAAAGTATAATTAGTGAATCCTTGTGTCGAAGTAAGATCCCGTAAAATAGTTTTAAATGTCACTAAATGCTCTGGGTCTTGTGAGTAGTCAACAATAAGACTTGTCTTTATTAAATCTGAAAGTCCTCGATAGTATGATCCCTTAAATTCTGTGTCCTGGAAAAGTATAGTTTTATAATACCTGTCTCAACGTTAGGAAAATTGTATACTGAACTTACTTTTTCAAGATAAGGATGTCCTATACTGAGAATAATTGTTTGATTATCCTTATCATCTATACCCAAGGCTTCATTTTGCCAGAGAAGACCCGCCCTGACGGTTTTTTTTTCATCGGATTCCGGGCTTACAGTCCATTTGAATGACATATCAGAATCGAATTTGTCATCTGTAACATAGTACCACCCTTCGACAGAAAGATTTCTCCTAGGATATGATAACTCAAAAACAAAGTTTTGTGATTCGTTTGTAGCCTGTCGGAGGAATATTTTAAAATTCTCAAAGGTTAGATTTGGTTATGCGTTTGTAATGATACCGTGCTAGAGTTTCCAATTTCAAAATTGTATCCTATCCAGGCAGTTGGTGCTACTTGAAGTTTAGACTTGTGTTTTGTTTGTAGGTCCCTATAGTCATACTCAGAATTGATGATGATTGTGCGGTTAGGATGAATGGCAATGATTTTAAACTCTTGACCAGTCTCCGTTGTTGTAACATGTAATTCTCCAGTTAGATTCATTGCCCTCGAATTTTTCAGCTCGAAAATTTCACAATGTTTCAAATCCTTTAAAGAGTACGACTTTAAAATTTCTTGGTATATCTAAAATGTTTTTTTTTTTAACTTACGTAGTCAGGAAACTCAGCATTAGTGTAATGTTTTGCATGCACATACCGAATACCAAGTGGCTTCAGCTCATTTTCAACGGTTATATCAATGACATCTTTTTCAAATCCCATTCGCTGCTCTGTTTTACAGCCGTAACGTCCATTTAGAACGTTTTTGTCATTATATACGATATTTGCACTTCCTGTGTTCATGAGTTCACGCTCGTTGAAACCGTAATCAATATTTGCCCGATGTCGGGTAGTTAGGGGTACTTCAACTTGAATTGAGCCCTTAAGATCGCGATCAAGGTTGTGTGAAGAATAAGTACTATGCAAGTTGAAGTATCCTGAGTCAGCAGGCCAAGTTGCCTTCAAGAAGCGAATCGATTCTCCACTGCATTTTATTAAATTAAAATCAGTGAAAAAGTTAAATATTTCAGTGTACAAGTATATCATTTGCTTACCCAGTTGTAGAAAAGTTAAAATCTCCTCGCAACCATGTTATGTTGAAGAATGGAGTGGATCCGTTTACATAACCCTTCATGTTTGATAAAGTATTGAATGAAATATCTAAATCACCAAGCCTTTTCGACGCTGGGAAATCTAGAGTACACCTAAAATTAGAATTAAGATTAGCACAAATATTTCATGAAAATCTTGACATACATTAAGTTATGGAAATCTTGTTCCTTGTCATAGTGGCCCTTTACAAACACTGTATCTCCTTCATATTGTGGTGTAATAAGTTTTGCATAAAACTCTTTTCTAACTTCCTTCTTTCTTAAAACTTGGAAATCTCCTTCAACTGTTGATATATTGGCTGCTTGTCCCCACTGAATTCTACACAAACCTTGTAAGTCATCGACATTTCTAAATGAACCACGAGTAAGGAATCTTCTTTTTGTTTCCTGTGATTCATATTTTGCTTCAACAAAAACATTTACCGGCTCTTTCTTCATTAGATTTCCTCTATATCGTGCGCCTAAAGTATGAAGATCTCCTACTGGTTTTGGGAGTTGTACAGACAAACCAGCTTGTATATCATTTCCAGACAAGTAGGCAAGTGTTCCATTGACTTCGAGTACCCACTTTGAATCAACGTTTAATTTTCCACCAGTTAATAGACGTTTAAAGCTTTTATTAGGATTAAGGTACTTAGCACTTGCGTGCACAACTCGTGGCTGGGCATTTTCCCTTTCCATATAACTTTCCAGAATGAGTTGCAAATTTTGCCCTATTATCCAAGACCAGGTGCAAGATCCTCTTCCAAGAGTTTTTCCTAGTTGGTACTCTCCTTCGACTTTGCCCGAATCTTTTTGGACATTAACATCCGATGCAAGTCGAACAGATTCTATACCCAAATGCCGCCAGGGTGTTTTTAAACTTAATTCTCCAGCAAAATGGCCATCGGCTTTTGGTTCGATTTTACCATTTATATTAATACGCGAGATATCCGGTTCAGTAGACTGAATCAGCGTATCAAAGTCCCAATCAAGCTTATTGCGATAGGTATATCCTCCAGAAATTTGGCACATTTTTCCATTTTCAATTGCGCTAAATTGAAAGCTTTTCCCATCATTGGCATTGTTCCGTTTAATCGTAAGCTCAATAACACCATCTGGTCCACCGGCTTTTGGTTGCACTCGTAATTTTGTTTGACTTGGATATCCGTCATCCATTTGTACTGTACCAGTAACAACGAAAACTGCCAAATTTCGGTATAAATGACCATTAACCGTGTATTCATTGGCTTTAGCTTGGTTACGGGCAAAAGTTCCATGCAATGAAATATTTCGATAATTTCTTAGAGGTGTCCAAACCTCAACATTAAAGATATCTCTTTTCTTGTTGGCTCTTGACCCATATTCAATACGTTGACCATCCTGACCAACTAAAGTTAGATCAAAATTAAAAGCTGGATTCGGTCCTTCCGAAAGAAGAATGGAGCTTTCAGCTACTTTAAGTGGAAGCATTGTTGTTTGTATTTTTCCTCTGGCATTAATGATATTTGATGGATTGAGATTCCATGCTGATTCGATTTCAATCTAAAGAGTTCGGTTTATAAAAGAGAGCTGGATTGTAAATCATTTTATAATAATTACCTTATTTATTGTGCTATTGTCATGAACTTCAAAATGAATATCAATAACATTATCCGTATCGGACAGATCTTTTTTGAAGTAGGCCTTGCACGCATAATGGGGGATAACGTTAGTATTTAATATAATACCAACCGATGATTCTAAGAAATTGTCATCGGCCTAAAATGGAAAGTTTAAGCGTAGTTCTCTCGTAGAAATTGAAAAGCTTACCTCAACTGATGCGGCTAAAGAAAGTATAGTTGTTGCCGTTCTGCATGATATATTTCCTCTGTGAATGTTCTCTTCGAGTTCTAGGAACGCTTCAATTTCGATTTCTTTCAAAATTTCAAAAGGTGTCTTAACGATAAGGGCAACATCGTGCTGTTTAATCTCATTGTCTTCAACAATCTTTGTATAATTAACAACAGCACCAAATTCTGTTGGAAGCGAGAGTCCATTGTCGACCACGAATTCAATTCTTTCAAAGAAAAATTTATCCAAATCTATATGGTACTCGAAGATTGATTTAAGATTTTTGCAAATGCTAAAAGGTGTCCATAGATTAAGTACATTTTTGACGTTTAGCATATCCGGGTAGTAGAGTCGATCCTTAAAATCTACTCGTCCATGGGGAAGAAGAACTTCACCAACAACAATATAAAAGTCTTGAATTTCTTGAATATCAACTTGTCCGTTAATCGTTGGCCATGATAAAGTATCAAGCTCAAGATCGACAAAGTAGGTAAAATAGTCAGCGGCATCGTAGTCCTCTTCGTCTTCGTCGTACTCCTCGTCTTCAGGTGGAGTTGGTTTTAAATCGTCATCATACAGCAACTCAAGATCAAGTTTATTTTGATTTAGAAGACCAAGTAGCTTTGATTTAGGCTTTCCGTTGACTTTTATTCCCAATTTGTGATAAGAAAGCTTGCCATGAATCTCTAAAACAAAAATATCTCTTTTAATTAATTTCACGACAAAGCCATTCTGTTCGAAGCCCACAAAAGGAGTGTAAACCAGATATGAATATTCAAAATCTGTAGCATTTTGAAATCTCCAAACTCCAGTGAAGCCAAGTGTGGAGTTATTTAAGCTACCACGGACATCAACAGTATGCGATTTAACTTTGCCAATTAGCGCTACTTGCCGAAAGTTTTCTATCGGGGTGGCAAGACTAAGCTTGATATCAAAGTCTGAGAATCCATTAACCAGGAATAGAACTTCGGCACCAAGGGCTACTGATGGAGCTCTGATCTCTGCTACTGCATGACGATTTTTTTCACTTAAACCAAAACGAGTACTGATTGTACGGAATTTCTCTAATGGAGTTGTTATATTTATTTCCAACATGTTGTCCGTGAATTTTTTCACATATCCATCCATAGCTAATGTGAATTCCCGAATGTCAAAATTAAGAGATATCGCTCCTTGAATTTTACGATCGTCACTGAAGCTTAACTTAGTCGCTAGGCCACCTTTTCGATAGCCTTCGAATGGACTTAGCATAAGCACCGACCCGCTTATATTTTGGTAACCTCCCTTTTTAATCAATTCCCAAACGGATTGTATGCTGTATATTTTAAGGGTTTCATTGACATCATTATACCGAAGATCAATTTCAGAGTCAAACTTTTTAAGATCCTGCCAATGTCTTACTTTAACAGTGACTGTTGGTATATCCTTTATTGTACTATTAATGCCTAATCCAACTTTGAAACTTAAAAGTGGCTCGACTACTTCATAGTTACTTTCATATCCAAGCTGCAAACGTTGATTTTCTGCCCAAAGTAGGGATGAATTGAGGAGAACTAGATTTTCGTGGTTATAGATTCCTGCCTTAAGGCTGTTTTTGCTCCAACCCTCGAATGGTGTGGTAAGCTCAGCCCGAATCCAATTGTTAAATTCCTTGCCAGGGATGAAACCGGCATCATAATTAAATATGACAGCATCATATGTACCCCAGGTTGCTTGTGCGGAACCATAGTATTTTGGTCCCCCTGAATAAACATTAAATCCACAGCTAAATGTTCGATCCGGATAGGTGAACATAATTGTAGCATTATAAGTTTGATTGGCAGGATTTTTGTATTCTGCATTAATCGCCAGCCTTTGAGATGGATCACGGTTTGCATCCCACTTTACCTCGACAGAAAGTTCTTTTTGTTTGGGAATTGTTAGCACGCCAACTTTGAGATGTATGTCTCGAATCCTAAAAGTAAGCTTATTAGTTTAACTAGATTCTGAAAAATTGCTTTTTAAATTACTTGTCTACATGAACCTCTATTTGCAAGAGCTTTGGCTGTTGCGACAGAAGCTTTGCTGCTAACCAGTAGTCTCGTTTTTTGATTTTTAATTTTACCTCTGCATTGGAATTTGTGTTGTTCTCATTACGGTTGTATTGTAAACTTAGACCATATGGGTCCTTATTATATTTGGCTTGCACATCGGCGAGAACTAAAAGTTGATTTCGACGGAAGATCAAGTTAAAGGAAGTTACTTCGAAGGAAGGGCTTTCAACCAGCAATTTAAGATGGTGCAGAGTTTGAACTCGGGAGCTCTTATCTTTATAGTTGCCTTTTACGGAAGTGGAATGACCAGAGAACCATGTACCATTAAAATTTATCTGAAACAAAATGTATTAGACATTTCAATATATAAATATAAATATGTGTGTGTGTGTAAAGATTACCATGTAATCCTGTCTGGATTTCTCATTTAGCTTGACGCGGACAGTACATGAATTGAATTCAGGAACGGTTAGATTCATATAAGCATCTATAGCAAAGAGACTACGCCTTGGTAAATGAATAGAGAATACCCCGGTTGCTTCCTTTTCTGGGGCGTACTTAAGACCTACAACAACGTTGTGCTCTGTGCCATTTTTGAATCGTTCTTCGTGTCTTTAAGAAAATAGTTTATAAATTTCGAGTAAAAAAAAAGAACTTAATTCTAACTTACTTAACTAAAATCCGAAAATCGACATTCGACTTAGGCACGGTTAATTCTACAGAAGCTCTGGTTCGCGAACCATTCGAAGTAAAATCGTCCGAATGAGATCGAGCAAATACAAGTCGCAGACGACTCGTCTGTTTTGGATCAATTGTATCGGGAACATCGTTGTAGGTTATTACACCTTCCGTATGCCCTTGCAAGGACAGCCAAGTTGCATTTGAAGCAAAATTCAATCTCGAATGAGCAGATGTTCTAAGTTTTACGTTTCCATTGTATTCAGTCTTTGATTTATCTCCCGTGTTGGAAATTTTCCCCTCGAATTGAACAGTTTCTATTTGGTTTGCCTGGAACTGATAAAAGAAATCTGTTTAAAAGAAAAACGTTCTTTTCAAACTATGTCAACTTACTCTATAGTTGATGGTCATATTAGTTGATGTAGTGATTTCACTCTTCACTATAATGCCTTTTACAAGAACCTGCAATTTTTTTGTTTCGAACGTAAGTTCAACGTCATTTTGTGATATTCCATTCTTTTCATTAATTCGCACACTTCCCACAAGTCCAGTAATATTTTCCCCATTTATTGATAGAAGCGCTTTTGGTTTATAGATCCAAGCAGTTCGTTCCTGAAATCTTTTCAGTTCAACGTGGAGATTGAAATTTTTCCTACCATTCGTATCGATAAAGATATCTAGTTTTCTATCATCAGGGTTTCCATTATACACACCACCTGCAGAATATATGTGAGCTCCATTTATAAACCAAACTGAAGCATTCACAGCTGAAGGTACAGTAGATACGTTAGCAGTAAGTAATCTCTTTACAGCCGAATTTGGAGTTGTAAATATAAACGACCACTTGGAATCGTTTTGAATTTGTGTCCATTGATATTCGAACACGAATTGCTTGGCAGTTAAATCTGACTTTTCAAGCACCCAGCTCATGTTGACCGGGCCGCTTAGTATTAGTCCGGGATATGTTACGTGACTCGAATTACTCAAATCGGGTACGCTAAACGAAGAACATATTTTCAAACCGATAGCCTGATCTAGAACGGGCCATGTGCATGTTGTATTTGAGCTTCGCTTCTCTATTCCACGTTGTTGAATTTCCTCAGATTCCTTCATAACGATAAGCTCTGATCTTGCACTGAAAATCTCATTCTTATCTTGTGGCAAACTAAACGTAAATGAAACCAAACTAGCACCGCGTATCTTTAATTTAGCTTCTACCGCTGAGCTAGAGTATAAATTACTTTTAACTCTTATACCGGATAGGGCGTAAAATGCATCAGATTGCATGGTGGTTATTACATCAACTGATACACTAGGTTTTAGTTTTCCATCAACATCAAAATGCCAGTAATCTGCGGCATCCTTCATTCTATCTAGGCTGCCTGATAATCTTAAATCAACTGAAGACGCTCCAAAAGCATGAATAGACAAGGGAAGACCTATCGCCATAGGAACGTTGTAAGCCGCATCCAGGAATACTTTAGATTTTGAATAAATTATTTCATTTCCAGAAAGAATTTTCGCAGCTTGCTGGAAAGGATCAAACTCTTTTGCCAAAGCCATGACTTCCGATATGCCTTCTAGAGAAAAGAATCTTATGTCATTTCCAAAAATCCTCAGACCGAAAGTCGCTTTAGGTTTGTTATAATTATATTTTAGTTTGTAGCCAAGATCATCAATCTCCTTCCGTATAGAGTCCTTACGGTCTACTGAACGAGTTTTTCGTGTATCTTCCTCTTCGTTTTCAAACTCATAGTAATCTTCATCATCAGCAGATGATTCAGTTACACCAACCTCAGCACTTCGTTTAATACGCAGAGGATCAAAGTCCAACAGATTGTCGAGGGATTCTATAAAACAGTTTAAATTAGTTGGTTGGTCATATAACGAAGAAAATTTAAACTTACCTTCACTTAAGGATGTCTTTTCTCCCAACCACTTGGTTAAAAAGCTAAATTTTTTCCGAAATAGCTCACGATTGAGCGGACCTTTTGGTCCAAATATAGAAGATGCCAATTCTTCAAAACCCTCAGCTCTTGCCGAAAGTTCAAAGAAATTCACCGATTGTCCAAACAGATCTGCCGTAAAATTCAAGGTAGCCATACGTGGTAAATAGGATTCTGTGCCGAAAATTAGATTCATATCCGTGGAGGTACCTAAAATCAGAAATTGACTTAACATTTCAATAAATTCAGTTTAGTCTGGTTTTCTTACCGAAATTGTACTCATCGAAGAATAAACTGTGCTCGTAGTTTCTTGAAAACTTTCGAATATCTAATTTAAATTTGTCCGGCAAGTCATCATTGACTAAAAGGCCTTGCGCTTCAATCCGCACTGGTGACGAAGATTTGGCTAAGTTCTTTAAATGGGACCATACATACGATCCGACTTGATTTACTTCCTCTTTTCTTAAGACCTCTTTGATGAAATCGATTGACTTATAGTCTGGGCACCTCATCGCTTGAATGTAACTGAAAATTCGTATTTCCGAGTTGATCGTTGAGTTGCCGTAGGTTTCGAGGAAAAATTCTCTATATTGCATGCAGCTCACTCTTCGAAAAGCTAAAACACTCTGAAGTCGTATATCTATCGGAGCTATGTCCTCTGTTATAATTTCCTTTAGCTGTTCACCAAATGGTTCGGATAAAACACCTATATTGCCAAGACCTTTGAGAATAACCATCAGACGATCATGAGTGCGTCTCTCGTTTTTGTACATGTTAAATAGACTTAGAAACTCAGTCTCAAGGAGCCGAATAATTTTCTCGATTTTGCTATTTGTTGCACAATCTGGATTGTGTTTGCAAAAGTTATAAATAACTGCAGTGGAAGCTAAAGTATATTCCGCATCAATTTTCTTCTTTGAAAACTCAAGGATTGTGTAGAATGTCTCAAGTGTTTCTTCGTCAGGCCTTTGAATAAAGGACAGCGATGTCATCCAGCTGTGCGCCAAGTTTTTGGGAATCACATTCGAGACGATTTGATCGCGCATAACTTGATATGAAGCCGTACTTCCAATGTAGGGAAGGCTTTCAAGAACATGATTTCTAAAAGCAAATTAAAAAGAAAGTTAAAATGTGCTATCAGACATATGGTACTTCATAGTGCAAAGTTAAAATATACATATTTAACCCCTAAGTATGACTCTTCAAAAATAATTAAGTATTTTTGAATTTTGTCGGTTATTTTTGGATGACATACGGGTGGCACGTGTATTTTAATCATGGAAATATTGGCGGGAAGCCTTCTTATCACTTACTTTCCGTTGCTGCATATGCCACCTGACCTCGCTAGTAGCTGAGTCAATGCTTTGTAATCCAAATGCTTTGTGGTTTGCAGAAAACTTGTGAAAACATCAATGAATTCTCGCTGTATATTCGGGAAGCCAACATTGCACATTTGCTTAAGCAGATCGCGAGAAGCTTTGATTTCGCCATGCGTTGGTTTTACCGCCGGTGTGTGATCAAAAAGTAGTGGTGATCGTTTCTGTATAAGATGTTGATCTAAACAAATTTTATTGTAAAATTAACCATTAATATAAATAAAAGTTTGGTAGGTTACCTTCATAGGCAAGAAAATCTCCGGAACTGTAGGACTCTTCACTTGTAAGCGTCAGTTTTGAATGAGCGACAGTAACCGCTCCGGTCTGATTGTTTGAAAAAGGAATGAGTTGATGGCGCTCATAACAGGTGACTTCCTGGTATATATTGTGATCAATTGTTAGCTGTGTAAAAAGTTGTATAAAATTAGTATTTTAGCCTTGCACTTGGAAGTTCTCTACTCACGTTGCAGTAACTATGCGAATTTAGAATTGGCCAAATGGCTTTGTCATCACGAAAAACGTATGGTGTCGTTTGTAGAATTGAATAAGTCGACTGACGAAAACGGCAGGAATGAATGTCTTTTGTTTTTTTTATAATAACAGATGAACTTTGAGTTCCTTCCAGTGAATAGGCCACATTACATTTTCCCGACACATCCGTTTCAGTTGTATTCAAGTCGACATCAAATCGTAGCATTGTGTTTTGTATATTTGAGAGAATACCTTTTTTAAAGTTTAATACCCAAGAGGGCTCTTCTACAGCGGGGCATACTTCGCTGATAACGCCGTCGTGAAATGAAAATCTCAAGTCATACTTTTGTAAGTCAGTTGCAAGGTCACGACTTTTTGGATGCAGATCTAATGGTTCGATTTCCTCCGTTTCAGAACTTGCATCTAAATTACCATAATCGTAAAAGTCATCAAATCCTGAACTCTCAGTCGTTGGTTTAATGATTTCTTCTGCAATTTTTTCTCGTAATTGCACAGAGCTTATTGTCATTATTCCTTCACATGGTTTTGGAAATAAAAAGTCGATTACAGCTTGTATGTAAATGTCGGAGGTGTTTTGACCAGTTCCAGAAAACTCTGTCCGAAGATGCACATTGTAATCGTATTTGTATCTATTTGAATCACTGTATGCAAATTTTGATGTGACAAGTTCACACATAGGTCGACCACATATTTTTGGGTCCTTCAATGGATCTGAAACAAGAAAATTTTATCAAATGTTAAAGTTATTTCTTATAAATAAAATATATAGAATATGACAGAAAATCATTGCTATCAGATTAAAAAAGTTATTTCTGTCGGTGCTGTTGTATAAGTCAAATTCATTAGAACAGTTTGCCACCATCACAAGGATCCTGAATAAATGTGTACGAAATATCTAACGATGTTAGTGTCAAACCAGATTTCTGACGATTATAGTAACCTGACGTATATTTTTCCAACCAAGGGATCTTAGGAGCTCCTCGCCAAGACGTATGGGCGATATCCTAGTATGACGGTAAAATTGTGCTTGATCAGGACACGAAAGGAAGATATCTTTCGTAGGATAGTTGGTAAGCATAGCCTACACCACACCACGTCGCGCAACGGACTTAGGCTTATTGACTTTGCGGCGTCATGGTAGTCGCCGGATTATGAACGTTAAACCAGATTTAATATTTTGGCTTTGAAGTTGAAATTCCAAGATCCCAAAATCTTTTAACAACTCCTATGTGGCTAGCAAGAAGTACAGAAGACCAGTAGCAACTCTGCCAACGTTATATTAATGTGGTGAGTTTAACCTGATCACCACTAAGAAATTCCTAGTTTGATAAAAATAACCGGCAACCAAATGCACCTAAACAAAAATCATGCAAAGCGTTGCTGGACCGACTCAAGAAGAAGACTCCAAGAACAACGTACATAGTTTTACCAACAGGTACATGAAAAACTGTCGTCTGCAGACTGTAGAATATAAGGCGGAGAAGCGCAACATCTCCGCCTTAGGCAGAATAAAACTTCAACTTGGAGGATAATATCCAAAACTTCTGTCCTCCTGACCAAATCTAACAATGCTGCTGGACTCGACAGCTTACCGGCTGAGGTTTTCAAATCTGCTGAAAATGACTTTGTGAAGAGCGTAGAATATCAGCATATTTTATCAATTGCGCCAACTACAGAGGTATAAGCCTGCTTAACAATGCGTACGAGTTGTTATAGCCAACTTTTTATTGGCTTTAATGCAGCATATGCCAAAATTTATAGAAATGAGCTACATACTATATGTACATATGTATATGAAAAGCCATGTCTAATTTTGACATTCCTGCCAAATTCGTCCGTCTGAACAGAACGACGATGGAGAACGTTCACTGCTCCACCATGGTCAGTAACGACTTAACTGACGCCTTTGATGTCAGAGACGGATTTACACTCATCCACACAAGAGGCACAATCTTCTATAAGTGTGTGTAAGTACACCGATAATATTGACACAATTGGCAGAATTTAGCGGGCTGTCACGCGAGTATTGGAACGGAAGCTGACAAAATAGGTTTAGCGCTGATTGACGGCAAAACCAAGTATATGCTGCCAACAAGATTTGAATTGAGCAGAACGTCACCGTCGACATTTTTAATTTCGAAATAGTAGGAGACCTCATCAGAAAAAAAAAGAAGAATCACACTTGCCAATTGCTGAGTATTGGAGCTGAGCCATCAACTCTATTAGAAGTGAATGAAGATATCGTTAGTTGTTTCGAGAGAACAATTTTATGTTGAAGATTCGGTCCTGTTTGCGTTGACGAGTTTTGGAGGAGAAAATTCACCGAAGAACTATACGAGTTGTACAGCAATGTCAATATAATCAGAAAATTGTGCATCTATCGACTAAGATAGTTAGGAAAAGTAGAGCAAGTGTACACCAATACTCCGGACCGTAGAGTCTTCGAATCTAACTCGGGGCGATAATGCTATAGAAAAGACCTCACCTTAAGAGTGGCGCGCATAAGTAGAAGGGAACCTCAACAAAAATAAAGTGTGCAACTAGAGGTAGTCAGCTAAGGATCGGACTAACTGCGGATTAGTTAACTTCTTAGTTTCGGCCCATTTTCACCCTGAACTATATTGCACCTGACTAAGAAAGAAGTATGCGAGTTTTAATGTACACGCCTCTGCATAGATTTGCATAGAACACCTTAAACACATTTCGTCAAAGATAATGGCAAGCGTTTCATGAGTATTTTATCACGCCTCAGTTGCGTTACTAGTATGCGCAGAAACATTTGATTCCATTTCCTTTTGACATGCAACAAATAAGGTAATCATTCTCTGATAAAAAATCCAATCCAAATCAGCCCTGTTTGCATTCATTTCAGCAATTAATGGTTTCGCTAATTTTATTTTACTCATTTACTGCTTTATTAAAAGAAGTCCCGAATTGGATAGGAATTCGACTTTTAAATATTCAAGTTTGAAATGCTCTCTAAGTCAGAGTGCAAAAGTGCCCTACCCTTAGGTTTTTCGACTCACTGTTTGATTGAAGCTAGGCGATGGCGATGGCGCGATAGTCAGCTCATTGGACTATCACGCAGACAGTCTGGGTTCGATTCCTGGCTGGGTCACCAACAGTTTTTCAAATCGCCATCACCCTTTCGGCGGGCAATGGCAAATTCCCGAAAGTAAGATTTGCCTACGAAAAAGCTTCTTAGGAGTGCCGTTCGGACTCGGCGATAAACCGTAGGCCCCGCTCAGATGTGATTAAAATGACAACATGAGCAACACAAATGAGTGTGAAGAAGCTAGGCCATGGCCCATACCGGGCTGCCAGCGCCACAGTGTTTTTTTTTTTTTTGTTTTTGTTTGATTGAAGCTTATTAAGATAGTTACAAGAAAAGATCGGATAAATAAAACATCGAACCAACAAAAGGGCGAGATGCGAATCGAACTGTAAAGAGAATATTAACATTAAAAATGCGGGAAAGCAAGCCATATTGTTTTCTTAAACCTCTTAAAAAATAATTAAAACACAAATACTAAAATTTCTCAAAGATACTAAACAGTTTTACGTCCTTCTTTAAACCGTTTGAAATCCCAATGCTCGTATATATAGTCCAGCTGTCAACCCAGCCAGGTTGACCATTGGGCAAGGCCAATCTCCTTGCTGCACACTTGGCACCCAGCGAAACTCTTTCAGAGTATCCCACGTGTCTGCTTAGTGTTAAATAGTGTAGGAAATAGTAACAGTAATGTAATATATTTGCATACACAAATCTACTGTCGTAGTTGGTACATACATATCTACCCGCCTTCTACGAAAGCGTTCTTTCTCCGAGAAGATGGAAAACAGCATTTGGTTAGCTCATGCCTAGAAAAATAAATCTTTTTCTCTCTCCTCCTATAGATCCAAACCACTGAAGTGCACTATTTTCTACTGTCATACAAATGCTGAAAAATTGTCAACGCATTAAATATCTTTAGATTCGAAAATTCTTAACGACTTTCGGGATAGTTTTCGTGGAAATCAGCCAATTGATATGTTGATGGCAAGTCTCGCTGAAAACAGAAAACAAAATCTACAGCAATCTGGAAAAACTAAAACCGTTTGACTCAATATTGCAAAGGGCTATGAGCAACTCACTAAATTGGATACGGCAACTCGTGAAAAACGTTCCTTTCGGTAAAATTGGAAAGACGTCATATTCCATCACGACAATGCTAATCCGCATATTGCCAGACAGACGCTGTGAAAAATACAGGAGCTGTAATGATAAAGCTTGTAAGTGACGTCAGTTTTGTTTAATCCATTGACAATTTCCGTCTTGCCTTGCTATTTCTTCTATCTGTGCCACAATAAAATTGCCAGAAGCATTCTGATCATGTAAGTTTTCAAAAGTGCCGAAGGTTTGGATATGAACGCTCATCAGTCTACTTCTTGGAGGTACTCTCAAGTACCGTGATTATTTCTTAAGGCGTACAACTCGGAATGCTTTGTCAAACTCTTAATTTTCTAGTCATTATAATTTGCATATATTTAAAACCAACGTGTATCGGCATTTTGCAAAATGTGTTTCTTTATTGTCCCACGCCCGCTTTGTGTGCAAAAATGTTAAAGGTGATTTTAATACTGTGAGTGCACCCTTTAAAAAAAGACAAACAACAAATCTTACTTATTACAATCTTTTATTACAAGCTATTATTTAACTTGCAGTGTATGTTAGTTTGTTTAGGTCAAATCTTGCAAGCTGAATTAGAACCACTTCTTGACATCCGATCGATCCGATCCGGTGACAATGCAACTTCAATAATCAATATTGTTATATTTTCAAAATGATCGATGTATTTTTTATCACCCCTTTCAATATGGGTATAAAATGAAAGGTCTCGAAGAGTAGAAAACGATAAAGTAAATAACAGCACACTTAATTCAATATGGCTACAGCTTTAAGATAGCGGATGCTTTTTCACAAAATTGTCTATATGCATTCAATTACGATAGCCCGTCTTAAAATCTGGCATAAGTCTGACAGTGCACCTTTGCTAGCATTACACCATTACTTGTTGACATTGGATGAGATGGGCGTATTAGCATTGAGAAGGAACCTATAAAATCAGAACCGGAACTTTGTTTCGTTAGGGACAAATAAGAGTCAAGCTAAAATAAGTGGCGAATAGATCTGTGGTGAACTTCACACAGCAAAAAAGCTTTGTGCAAGCAACAAAACATAACAAGAAACAAATTTCTACACCACCAACCACAGACACATACCGAACAAGATTAGATAATCTAATCAGAAAACTGCGACAAAGCATTCAAACTATACCTCCGCAGATGCAAATAAGGATAGTTTAACAATTAATAAAACAATAGACTAAGATAGTCTAATAGATTGTACTCGCAAAAATGAAAACACCGATCTAAATAATATTATATCGTCCGATATAAATAAGACAGGAGGGATACCTAAGGAGTTAGAGGTATCTCCAAAAGTTTGGTGAATGGTATCATTGGACACATTACAGAAACCACATGCCCAGCTTCGGAGAGCACAAATGTACGAAACTGATATACCATCGGTCCGTATAGACTTCGGTAAAGATGGTGTCTACATTATTCACCCCAAATCTGTGTAATTTCCGGAAAAATATAGTCACGGCACTGCTGAAAGGAGAATGTTGCCAATTATATTATACTGGGCTTGCACAGTACATAAAATGCAGGGTAGTACTGTCGACCATACCATTGTCGGTTTATACAAGCTTTTATATCATATATATGTAATTGTATAATGTAATTAAACAGTGTTTGCTTTGGTTTGATTTATTTCAAAAACCATTTAAACAAAAGATTGTTTTTAAAAAATATTTTTTTTACCATTAGTTTTTTTAATGCTATGTACAATATTTCACTCAACCCGAATATGCTTCCGCAAATAAATAAAATATTTCGGAGGAAAAATCAAAATCACATCCCATGCTGAAAGATCTCCCGAACGATGGGCAATTAACAAATACTTCAAACGGTCGGTATCGATTCAGAAGATGCTATCAGGATACGTACACATACGTATTTTTCATCCGTATCCAACAATGGCGATGGCACGATAGTTAGCTCATTGGACTATCACGCAGAGAGTCTGGGTTCGATTCCTGACTGGGTCACCAACAGTTCTTCAAATCGCCATCACCCTTTCGGCGGGCAATGGCAAACTCCCGAAAGTAAAATTCCCTACGAAAAAGTTTCTAGGGAGTGCCGTTCGGCCTCGGCGATAAACCGTAGACCCCGCTAAGATGTGGCAAAAATGGCAACATGAGTAACACAGATGAGTGTCAACAAGCTAGGCCATGGTCCAAAGCGGGCAGTCAGCGCCACAGTGCTTTTTTTTTTTTTTATACAGCGAATTATGTAATTTTCTTGAATCACGACCTGAGACATCGTACAATTTCTGCCTTCGAAATGAAATATCCAACTGGCGATTTGACTCAGATTTCACTGAGTTTAATGACGAAAATATGGCAAATAATGTAATCGCAGGCGATACGGTGTTTATTTTAAAGAAGGAGCTCCATACGATCTTCGAATCAATTAGAAATACGTAAACGGTGGGAACCGGTAGGGAACCAAACATTGTGCTTCGACGTTTTCCAATAGAAGCGGTAGACATTAACACCACACTGTTTAATAATGCAATGAATATCCCCTCGAATATCAGCAAAGTATTCGAAAAGGTGATAAATTGAGTTTTGACTAAGTGGGTTGATGGCAAAAAGAAAATAGTTCCGGATAATCGATTTGGTTTTAAGGCAGGGTATGATATTTCACATGTCGCGGGTAATAGTAATCTGTTACATGGCTCTTTTCCGGCCTATGCTTGCATTTGGTTGTCCTGTGTGCTCGACAATACCAACCATTTTGGGGCTTGCTGAAGCAGAAGAAGCTTTATTGTCAAATTCCTCTAATACAGGCTAGCTTTATTTGGGAGCAGAGTCAATCACTCTTAAGGTTTAAAAAAAATTACAATTGAATAAAATATACAGTAAAGTAGTTCAAGTAGTCTAAATAGGTTTAGTAGATTAGCTTTTTAAGCAGTTTTTAAGTTATAGTCTTAAGATTCATAATACAATTTATGTTATACATAAAGTAATAAATATAAATTTAAATACAGTAGAAGCTCGAGCATTAGAAAACAATTTTTTTGCGAATTCTAATTTTCAAGCGTCTCTTTTTTAAAGAGAGGAGATGATAATGTGAATGCAAAGTGAACAATTATCAGGAAAATGAAATGCATACACAACTGATATATTTATTTAAGAGGGTTTATTTAAGAAATAAATGAATACAGTGTCATAATTTTAAGCAATTGTATCTTACTTATTTATTTACTACACAACACAGCTATACGGTTACGGAAATAATGAGAATGAAAATCTATGCTGATGCGACAGAACACAACGAACAAAAACAAGGAAAAGTTCCGTAACGAATTTCTCGCCTTAACTTCAAACCCTTGGATGGCAACGATTAGTTTAAGGCCTCGTAGAAGTAGCATCTTCCGACAGGTGCTGGTTCCTTAAATGACGAGAATGAGCCTCTGCAGCCGAACATCTTGCAGCTCTGCTAATAAGTCCTACTTCACGCCTCCCCGTGGCGCCATCTGGGAATCTCACTAGAGGTTGCGAAGTGAAGGGGGCAAATGGCGAGTTCCCTGCGACATTAACCAGGATTAGTGTCGGAAAAACAAAACAAGACCTTATCCGGGCTACTCCGACATATTTGGAGCTCAGGTCGGAAAGGATTTCCAGGACTTATTCAGGGTCTTGGAAAAGAGATGGTGGCGGACGAGCCCTATAAGGTCCAACGACAGCGCTCACATATCCCGGAACGGGTTACTGGCTTCGGTGTAACCGACCCCTCGTCCTAGGGG
This sequence comes from Volucella inflata, assembly GCA_928272305.1. Taxonomy (NCBI): domain Eukaryota; kingdom Metazoa; phylum Arthropoda; class Insecta; order Diptera; family Syrphidae; genus Volucella; species Volucella inflata. Next base: position 26,408,291 of record OV743717.1, on the reverse strand, counting down.
CACTCAAAGTGGAACTGGTCCTCCAGGTTGGGGGTTGTGCCGCCTGGGTAACTGCCCGGCCATTTAAAAAAATCTTAAGTTACGAAGCATCAACAAACCTCGGATATGGACGGATCTACTGTTGACAACCCACGCAAACGATTTAAGGACAATGAGCTTCGGATATGCACGTGGAATGTTAGATCCCTTAATAGACCACGTGCAGCCGAGCAACTAGCGGAGGCCCTAGACTGCTGCAAAGCAGACATAACCGCCATCCAAGAAATGCAATGGGATGGGCCGGACAAAAAGAAGATGAAAAACTGCGACATCTACTACGGCAATTGCTATCGACGGCAAAAGCAGCGCTTATTTGGATGCGGATTTGTTGTCGGAGGCAGACTAAGACGAGAAGTCCTCAGCTTCCGGCATGTGAGCGAGCGCCTCGTAGCAATCCGCATCAAGGCTAAATTCGCCAACATAAGCCGCATATGCGCGCATGCCCCCACACAGGAGAAAGATGACGACACCAAGGATGCCTTCTACGAGCTCCTCAACAAGACCTACGAGCAATGCCCTAGCTATGACATTAAAATTGTCCTCGGTGATTTTAATGCAAAGCTAGGAAGAGAAGGTATCTTTGGTGGAACAATCGGAAAATATAGCCTGCACAACACCACCTCCGATAACGGATTCAGGCTAATCGACTTTGCGGCGGGGCGAAACATTGTCGTGGCTAGCACGCGGTTCCCACATCTCGACATACACAAGGGGACTTGGAGAACTCCTGATCAATCAACAGTCAACCAGATTGATCACATTGCAATCGACGCAAGACACTCCTCCAGCATTATGGATGTCCGTACGTTCCGAGGAGCCAACATCGACTCGGACCATTACCTTGTTGTAGCCAAGGTACGGTTGCGGATATCCCAAACTACGCCAAGACAAACTTATGCTGTGAGAAAATTCGACGTCAGACGGCTACAATCGCAAGAGATCGCCAAGTCCTTTTCCGATCGAGTGTGTCTTAATCTCTTAAGAGGTCCAATGCCGCCAGCATCAAGCATCGAAGACCATTGGAAACACTGCCAAAACGCCATCAGAGATGCCGCTTCTGATGTGCTGGGTTTCACTCGTCCACCACAACGAAACCCTTGGTTCGATGATGAATGCCGGCAAGCACATGCAGCTAAGCAAGATGCATATAACGCGGCGCTGCTTAGAAAGACCAGAGCTGCTCATGAGCTCTATGAGCGGAAGAGGAGAGACGAGCACCGGCTTCTCAGGAGCATGAGAAGCGCGCGATCGAGGAAATTGAGAGATGCTACTCCAGGAATGAGGTTCGGAAGTTTTACCAAAAGGTAAAAATAACATGCCGCGGAAACAAACCCCGAACCGAAGCCTGTAGAGATGAACAAGGGAACATCGTAGTAGAATCGCAGTCGATGCTGAGGATTTGGAAAGATCATTTCTGCAGACTGTATAACGGCGATGACGGACCAAATACCGCTGTCAGGCAGAATCAACCTTTCAACCTGGACGATGATGACCAACAATTCCGTCCAACCGACCTGGATGAAGTGAAGATAGCCATAGCGAAGCTTAAGTCCAACAAAGCTGCTGGAGCGGATGGCCTGACTGCCGAGCTCTTCAAAGCGGCAGGCGATGACTTGGTAAGGAGCATACACCAACTCATCTGTAAAATATGGTCGGACGAAAGTATGCCCGATGAATGGAACCTCAGCAATGTTTGTCCAATTCTCAAGAATGGAGACCCTCTGAACTGCGCCAACTACAGAGGCATCAGTCTCCTTAACATCGCATATAAGATCTTATCCGCCGTATTGTGTGAACGCCTGAAGCCGTTTGTCAACAACCTGATAGGTCCATATCAGTGTGGCTTCAGGCCAGGAAAGTCCACCATCGACCAGATATTCACACTACGGCAGATCTTGGAGAAGACCCATGAGCTTCAGATCGATACCCACCACCTATTCATCGATTTTAAGTCCGCGTATGACATCATCTATAGAGACGGGCTATATAGAGCAATGTCTAGTTTTGGCATCCCTGCCAAACTCGTCCGTCTGTGCAGGATGACGATGGAGAATGCACGCTGCTCCATCAAGGTCGGTAAAGATCTCACCGAGACCTTTGATGTCCAGAAAGGATTTAGACAAGGCGATGCGCTGTCATGCGATTTTTTCAACATCGTACTTGAAAGAGTAGTGCAAAACTCACGAGCAAACACAAGAGGCACTATCTTTCAAAAGTCCATCCAACTACTCGCATACGCCGACGATATTGACATAATCGGGAGAAAACAGCGTGATGTCAGTGGCGCTTTCGCGAGTATTGAGACGGAAGCGGCGAAAATGGGTTTAGCGGTCAATGAGGGCAAGACCAAGTATATGCTGTCAAGCAAAAAGAACAACCAACACCGACGTCTCGGACAGAACGTCACCCTCGACAGATATAACTTTGAGGTAGTTAAGGACTTTGTCTACCTAGGCTCCGCTATAAATACAGACAACGACACCAGCGCTGAGATCAAGCGAAGAATAACTCTTGCCAACCGCTGTATCTTTGGGTTAAGAAGGCAATTGAGTAGCAAAGCCCTCTCTCGAACAACAAAAGTCACCCTTTATAATACTTTAATAATCCCGGTCCTGCTCTATGGCGCAGAGACATGGACATTATCAAAAATGGATGAGGGTATTCTTGGTTGCTTCGAGAGAGAAATTCTTCGGGCGATCTTCGGTCCCGTCTGCATTGACGGTGAGTGGAGGAGGAGATACAACGACTGAACTGTATGGACTGTACAGCGACATGGACCTAGCCAGAAGAGTGAAGATCCAAAGACTGAGATGGCTGGGTCATGTAGAGCGCATGGACACCAATGCTCCGGTCCGAAAAGTCTTCGAATCCGCCCCCGAGGGACAGCGCAGTAGAGGAAGGCCAAGACTCAGGTGGCGCACGCAAGTGGAAAAGGACCTCAGCCAACTTAGCGTGCGAAACTGGAGGCAGCTAGTCAGGGATCAAGCTAGCTGGAGAAGCTTGTTGACTGAGGCCCAGGTCCACCCCGGACTGTAGCGCCACCTAAAGTAAGTAAAGTAAGTAACTTCAAACCCATCCATCAAAACTCGATTTGAGGGAATCAGACTTATGATTCTTTAGCTTTAAAATTGGAATATTTCTTCTAATTTTCAAGCTGTTCAGACAAATGTAGTGAATTCTTCAGATTGAAAATTGCAATTTTTTCTTCTAATTTCCAGGCTGAAATTGTATTCTAATTTTCAAGCAATTCCAATTTCCACGAGTTCTTATTATCGAGTTTTGCCTGTGAATCATGTTTTACATAGAGAAGATAATTTTTTAAGGTAAATAAGCTAATTTTTATGCGTTTTTTTTTTCATCTAGCATAAAAAAAGTTCTATCTAACAAACAAAAAACACTTTAGTCCTCAAGCAATCTATCCAGTGGTAGGACTCCATTTAAGTACGTACAACTTATCACTAGTATACACATATACACACAATACATAAATATGTTATCATTACTTTTCGTTTTGATAAAAATATACTTTTTACTTTTCCATCAAAGTAATTACTTAATTACCTACATTTGTAAAGATGTGATGAAAATGTTTGAACTTCAAAGAATGAATGGGTTATATTTCATTTGGCTTAAATAAAAAAATTTGCTACTGCCAATGACAAAATAACTCGTTATTAATTGAGAAGTTCCCTAAAGTCATAAATGCTCCATTAAATATGAATTAAATGTTCAATGAACATTGAGTAATTTTTTTAGGAACCTGAGCAATTCTCAGTATCATTATCAAAATCATTCACAAGGATGTTGACATTTGATCAAGTCATTGATTTTGTGCAAAATAATAAACACTTTTATAATGGAACGTAATCGTAAAGATACACTCGTATGTGGGTATATCGATATTATTTATTAGAATTTATTTATTAAGTAAACACAAATGCATTTCCTGTATCTCTATACAAATATACAAATATGCATCAGTGTCATATTTTTTCATTGCATAAATATCTCGAAAATCTTCAAAGTGCATTCAGTTCACTAAATATCTCTCGTAATCATTTGAAATTACAAATAAAATCATTGGAATTCGTTGGAATAAAAACCGCAGCATGTAAAATTCTGTCGCATTCAGTTACTCGTATCTTTTAAAATGAAATTTCTTGATACTGATGTTTCGTTTTATTTTATCTCCAAGTTCGACGTATAACTCAATTTGATATCACAAGATTTGAAAATTTGACCTGAAGTTGTTTCCATAGAAGATTTAATATGCCAATAGAATCACAGAGCTAACCAAAAGTTATCCAAAACTTCTTAAACAACCGAATTATTAGGGGTGAACATTTTTTCGTATCAATATGTAAATAAACAGAATCATTAAATTTTGGAACAATCCAAAAGCGCTGTATTAAGTCAATCATAGCTCCTAGATATCCCTCAATGTAAAACTATAGCCGATAGAGTCATCGGTTCATATTTTCTAGAAGACAGTGATGAACATCACCTGGGGCCTAGTATCGGACTATGATGACTAATTGCTTTCGTCCGAAAATATAATTTCAATAGAATTAAACCATAGCTCAATCGAAAATTTTTGGGGAACTGGCTAATTTTGAAAAAAAAAAACTGAAATCGCTTGGTCCCCCTATTCACCACATTAAGCGGCGGCTGGTTACTTGTTGTGGATCTCCTAAAGCAAAATATTTCTTGCAGAATTAAAAAATTTGGACCCAAAAACTTTACCTTAAGTAATGGAGAAGCTTTGATATATGATAATATGATAATAAAAAAATTTAAATTACAAAAGTTTTATAAATATAATATTAGACAGTTCAAGTCCTGGTGTGAATAAACAGTTATATGTCATATAAAACAAAATTGGGTAGGGACAAGGATATGAAAAAAAAAACAGAATAAGTAGTTAAATTCACATATGTTGAATATGTACTCCATTTGACTGCCAGAATCGGACTTGAAGGTAATTTGAACTCATGCGAAGCACATTATCTAAACGTCGCTTGCGGTCGCATATGTTACCGGTCAATCCAAATCAGGATAAAAGTAATAATAAAAAACTAAGTAGAGAAAATAATGTGGAAAAAAGAAAATACTTACTTTGCTGGGTAGCATTTATCACTTCCAATCCACATAATACTAGTAAGAGCGGTAAAGTTTCCAGATATCTCAGTATCTTCATGTTTGATAATTTGTATCCTTTTAAAGTTCACTTGTTTTCCTTTTTATTGACTTTTCTATTCGATATAGCACATCATTAAAATTACCTAATACGGTGAAAAATAAAATATTCATATAACAAATCAGAAAATTAAACAATTCGCGCCAATTACAGAGATGTCAAGTAATTTTATCAAAAAAATCAAATTACAATGTCACTCAAAATCACATAAAAACCAACCATCACCCGATTACGCGATTAAACGATTAGCAACGAGACTGTGATTAAACAAAGAAAATACAAAAAAAAAACCCAAAAACAAAACAACGGCAAAACTTCAGAATCCTTGCTTGCAATTTACAATCCGCACGTGCCAATTGATATTCGTGTTCATAATTTTATTTCAAAATTGATTTCCCCAAGATTCGAATCCAAAATAGGTTGTTCAAATTCCCGTCACACACAAATACTACATCGAATTGAACCAACTAATCGGATTACGATAATTCTCGGTTGGCTGGCTTGAACGAATAGATGACCCCGTCATCTCTTGGGAGGCGATAAGGCCACAACTTCCGTGCATTATCTCCGGCGTCTTATCTTTAAGTCGATTGAATATTTTGCAAATTTCATAGAAGAATACTCGTACTATAATCGTATTCTATTCGGTTTTATTTGATTTAAGAAAATACGATACACGACGAAATAGTCGTTATTCTGTTCCATTAGATTAGGATATCATCCCTTTTCATTGAAACCTAATTTATTATCCGGCCACGTATGCATATAATTGCATTCATGACATTATACCCAGAATATTATACAGAATTGTCCTTTTTACGAAAAAAGCAAAACCTCAGCTGACAAGGATAATAAGAAAGATTTGGAAAATTTTCCTTGGCATAGTTATATTTCAGACATAAAACATAGTACGTACGAGTATATCACTACCTTGAGCCGGTTTTATTTTAAGATTACATCCTCATATTTTCAAAAACTAATATTGAAAATAAACGTTAATCAACTACACACATCTAAATAAGGGAGAAACGTAAATGTAGACAAGAAAACTAGAAAACCGTGCGAACGAACCGAGATGATGAGACCAACTGAAATCCTGATAGCAGAATCAGAAAATGTCTGGCTTCTGTTCTCACTCAGTAATAAGTATCATAGATAGAAAAATCTCAGTTATACCGCTCGATGGGCACGATGTTGCTTCAGCTCTGTGGAATCCCTTATCTTCTTGGTATAATACCATAATACCATGTGTATGTGAATTCCTTTAGTGTAAACGGCACCCAAGGAAGAGAACGTGTACTGGAATTTGAGATAATTGTCAGGCTTATCAATGCTCTGACAAATATTATATACCATATGTGTACGATGATATGATACATATGTATACAAATGTGGGCTGAAGATCACGAAAAGAGAAAGAAAGCTGGGCAAGAGAACAAAAGTCTGCTTATGGGGTGGCGTATGCACGAGATGTAACTCATGAGGGGTGGACAAATTGATTTGATTCAAGCCTTTTTCAATTGAAAGGACATGAACAATAATTGGGGTGTTTTCACATACATATCACACACTATTGAATCTGCTTTACAAATAGTGAATAGGATTTCTGTTCGGGTGGTATTTATAGAAGAATAATTCTGAATGGAATGGAATCCCAGCAACGTACTCGCACTTCAACAACAATAAATGAAAGTGATTTGCCATCTCTACCATCTACTCATCACAGCTATCTACTTTTGAACATATGTGAAATTGCTTTGTATGCGAGTATGTCTGCGGATATTAGGTGGACAAGTGTGGGGTTTTATCCTCAATTGCAGGAATTGGCATTTTCTGTTGTACTCGTACACACGCAGGTTGCCATTGTGGTTCATTATTTAAATTTGGTTGCAATAAAGATTTATGATCGAAAGTCGGAGGTTTAAGCATAAGCATTCTCCATCCTTTTTACTGCAAAAAAGTTGTATTTGGTATAAAGAGAACTGCAGATATTTTATTTTTCTTTTCACCATTTCACTAATAGTGTTCAGGGACTGCATAAAAGAAGTGCCTGGCTCATATCATTAAAATGCTCGTATTCGTATTTCATCTATCCAAATGAACATCAAGTGGAGGAAAGAAAATAAATATTCAATAATTTTGGCTCTTATTTTCATGGCCTATTTGCTTCACTAAACATATTCTGTTGTTTGTATATTCGAATACGTTACCCTATATGGTATCTATTCGTTCACCCATCAATCCGTAATTCCATTTATAACAAAATTATTTGACGATAGAATTGAATTGAGTGATTGGTCACAATTTACAACAGACTCTACCTCTTCAAGAGCGATACTTTCAATAAAAATGCTCAAAAGAATATTCCGTAAGCGATAAGGAATACATTATATCTATAGTTTAGGCTTTTTTTCGTACGAATCAAAATGCTTATTTGACAAAGTGTCAAATATTGAAGCAATAACTTAGAGACTGCATGTAAAGTAAAGGCAAGTTCGTAAAATGTGTTAATATTATAGAGGGTGGGCCATCTGTTGGTTTTTCCAAGAAAATATAATGAAAGAACCCTATTTTATATATTCAACGATTTATACGAGTACTTAATAGGAAAAAGTAAATTATGGAATATTTCATTTAAATGACTATCTCGGCTGGATTGGCAGTACGCCATCCTATCATCCAATTTTCAATACATTTTCCATTGCTTGGCCACAAATAGCTTGACCAATATTGTTCCTAAGTGCCTGAATCGTCAGCGCTATTTTGCTGGAGCCGTAGCTCGCCCAAGTCAAAATTTTTTCTCCAGTTTCTCAATTTCTCAATAAAAAATCGGTTATCATGCCTCGGTAGTGTTCTTCATTGATTGTAACTTCTCTTCCATTGTCGTCCAAACAGTCACAATCAGGATACATTTGTTTCTCTATGACAACGTGTGGTTTTTCCGAACCTCAAATACGGCAATGCTGCTTGTCTGCGAATCTTACGAAATAGATATCTGAAAGATGATTTTTGAGCAAAATTGGGGTAAATTTCGAACTGCTTCCAAGTCCAAACAGAGAAGCGGGTAGTGCTAGATATTTATGCAAAATTCTTGTCAGGCTAGTGCGACTGATCTTCAGTTGCTGAGATCTTTGGCGGGTTACGGTTCTCGGGCTTAGGCTCACACTTTCGGTAACAGCTGCAATATTCTACGTTGAACGCACAGGACGAACACGGGAATATGTTCGGTTATTAATCAGCAAATGAGTCTCATAAACTTTCTTCACAAACTTGGGTACACCAGCTGAAGTTAATGCATTATTTCGAGCGAATTTTTTTTTTTTTCAAAATTTTCAGTTTCGGCAACACAGCTCCATTTTGGAAATGACCTTGTAATATATTCCATCGGTGTTCAAGCGTCATTTGATCCATTTTCTACTGAGAAAAAGTCAGTGTCAAAATAACATATGAATTAAAAACAAACTAACCAACCACCTTATCTTTATAATGATTTGTCTTAAAAATTTGTGAGCGACTGAGATGAAACTTATGTATATGTTGGTTTTGAATGTTTGGAGGCTATAAGGATTTAGAAATAAAGAGCTTGGCAGGGCATTTCTTGAGCGAGGTATATGATATTTTAGAGGGCGTTCGAAAGTGTAAATAATTGCGGAACTATTTACTCGATTGAAGGGCTTGAAACAAATGAAATAATAATGGAAAGCTAGCAACGAAAATCACACTGCATGTTTTTAAGAAGTTTTCATATCTCTAGGTATTTCATGAACTGTCCGTTGGCAGGGCATTCCTTGAGCGAGGTATATGATATTTTAGAGGGCGTTCGAAAGTGTAAATAATTGCGGAACCATTTACTCGATTGAAGGGCTTGAAACAAATGAAATAATAATGGAAAGCTAGCAACGAAAATCACACTGCATGTTTTTAAGAAGTTTTCATATCTCTAGGTATTTCATGAACTGTCCGTTGATTAGCGTCTCCAGGTCCTTAGAAGTTATCATAAATGCAATGGGTCTTTAATGAGCATGGAGAATAAGATTAAAGGAAAGGCATACCAATTGCTGTTTTTTATCTACTCGGAAAGTATCTTAAAGAGTAGGGTTAATGAAAAAGGTTACTTATATACTTCACTCCTTTTGGAAATTCGATGTCGCTTTACAGCCAGCACAGTTCGTCATTGTATCTTCTCCTCCACTCACCGTCTTTGCAGGCAAAACTGAAAATAGCCCGAAGAATTTTTTTCTCAAAGCAGCAAAGAGCACTCTCAGCCATTTTCGATAAAATCCATGGCTCTGGGCCATAGAGCAGGACTGGGATTACCATTCTGTTGGCGACGTCTTGTTGACACTTTATGCTTGGTCTTGCCTGTTCCTGACCACTCAACCCTTCTTCGCCGCTTCCGTGTGATTTGTCAATGACATCATGCTACTATTTTCCGATTATGGCAGCATTATCGGCGTATGCGAGTAAGTGGATGGCCTTTTGAAAAATTGTGACACTTAAGTTCTATACTATTCTCTCAAGAATGAGATCTCGGTGAGATCTTTGCATATTTCATCATTATCCTGCACAGAAGGACGAGTTTGGCCGGAATGCCTTGCCTAAGTCAGCTCGTCCTTATAAATGCTGTCATATGCGGCCTTAAAATCGATTAATATGTGGTTTGTATCGGATTAAACCAGATCTGCGTTAGTGAGAATATTTGGTTGATTATGGACTTTCCGCGGCTAAAGCCAACCTAATATGGACCAATAAGGTTGTTGAAGAACATCTAAGTCATTTACAGAAAACGGCAGATTGATTAATGTATGTGATGTAAAAAATACTGTGCGAATCCTCTGTAGTTATAACAGTTTAAAGGGTCTCCTCACTTGAGGATCGGACAAACAAGGCTAAGATTCCATTCATCGGGCATACAAGTACATATACAGATGCGTTGGTGTATGCTCCTTACCAAATCATCAAATACCACTCCAACAGCTTCGTTTCACTTAGGCTTAGATATGGCTATCTTCACTTCATCCGCGTTCTTGCTGATAGAATTGTTGGTCTACATCATCCAGGTTGAAAGGTTTACTGACAGGGGTATTTGGTTCATTATTGCCGTTATACAGTCTACAGAAGATTTCTTACCTTAGTTTGCGTCTAATAACATACGCATCAAAATGGGCACTTTTGCCGTCGGTAGCAATCACGGTGTTAGACGTCGAAGTTGTTCATCTTCTTTTTGTTCGGCTGCACGTGGTAAATTAAGGGACCTAACATTTCACCTTCAGATCCGAAGTTCGTTATCCTTGTTTCGTTTATTGTTGCTTCATAACTAACGTTTTTCATTGGCTCGGCGATTACCCCGGCAGCACAAATACCAATCTGAAGAGCCAATGCAATTTTGAAAACCCCTAGGACGAGAGGTCAGTTGAAGCGAAACCAGTAACTCGTCCGGGGGATGTGGGTGGAGCCACAGCCCTGCCTCCATCTTCATGCTTTATATGGGATTTCATCTCTCCTGACATCTAAATTCGGGTATTGTTGATTTTCGAGTAAATATGATGCGATCTAACCTGAAAGTTTTTGATACACGCTTACAGAATATTGACGTATTGTAGTTCATTAACTATTAAACGAGGAAAATGAAGCTGCGCTCCTGATATCTTATTTCACATAACTTTTAAGGGCTGTCCTAGACAAGGACAGAGAAGAGTTTTTTCCTTGAAATATACACTTTTCTCTGACACTATCATATGTAATGTCTCAGTCGCATATCAGGTAATTGGCCCTTTTTCTAAGTAAAAAACGCATCTGAGTGCGCACTTTCTTAGGGTACATGTAATAAGAGTAATAAGCACCAGTGTTTAGGCTGTTCGTAGAATTCGATAAGCTCCTTACACTTGCAATGTGCCTTGATACCAACTTAAGATCGGAGTTATTTCTTCTTTTTAAGTCGTCATATGATTAAAACAAAATTGTATAGTATGTACTCCGACACTGGTATCGCGCAAGCAAGGACAAGTCCTATCAAAACGCCAATCATTATCCTACTAGGGCATTATCTCCATTCGGCTAAATGAGCTGCTTGTTTAATTTGGTTAATTGTACAAGGTGGCGCAAAATTAATCATCCTATCGGAAGATGTTATAATATTTGCAAATGTCGTCGTACTTCAATCATATTTGACATTTGTGAACTAGACAGTTGCAGTATACAAACAGATAAGAAATGGAGCGCTATACTCCGCTGTCAAGCCATCCTCAATCTCAACAACGAAGAGAACGATTTGTGTCGAAAATCATCATGAGCGACGAGGCGCATTTCCACTTAAGCGGTTACGTCAATAAGCAAAATCTTCGTTTCTGGGGCACGAAAATCCGCGTGTGATGCACGAAGAGCCATTACATCCGCTCAAAGACACTGTGTGGTGCGGCGTTCACACGGGAGGAGTACGCCATCGACCAAACGGTCACTGTTAATGGTGAACGCTTTAGGCCCATGTTAAACGACTTCTTACTGCCGGAATTGGATGAGCGGGGCTTGGTGAACATGTGGTTTCAACCTTTCCACTTAACAGAAAAAATTGTAAAGGTCCAAATAAAGATTTCCATCACTCAAATTATTTTTTTTCATTTAGTAAAAAAGTAATTCAAAAGCAAAATTGTATGATTAATTTTGCGTCACCCTGTATATAGCTTTTCTAAGGGCCGCTATTTTGGATTTCCTCGTTTTAGTGATGTTTTTGCATCGGTTAGAACTCGAGGTTTTTTTTTAATATTCCGATCTCCCGTTCAAAATGACGATGGTTTAATTTAGGAAATGATATAAAGTGGGTTTATTTCGCTCCTTTTTGTATCAAACAAACACAAATATTATATCTATTTTACGTTGTCGCAATAAGTTTTTCCCGTCATTCGCTCTTCCACTGGGTAGAAGTGCTCACCGGGTTCGTCTATCCGTGTATCGGTGGTATGAGTGCGTAATGGCTTTAGACACTAGGGATCTCATTAAATATCAATGCGGCTAAGGCTCATCTCAGTTGTTAAAGTGAAGAAATAACGCCGGCAATATCCTTTTAGCCGTTAGTGCACGGCAAAGCCTGACTATAGGGACTACCGATCAAACTTTCGGTTTCATAACTCTACACCACATACCACCTAATTGATGAGCTAAGGAGATAAGCTTAGTGACTTTTTATTTCTCAGAGCTGTTAGGCCGGACGAAGATTATAAATCTATTATCTATTATTTATACTTAAGTGCAAAAAATTGTAAAAGGTGTTCTTTTTAACCCAGTGTAGGTGTCCACAAGCATCGGTTTTTCTTGCCTCCAGATTGAATAAGAGGACAGGAAGCTGGCTTTGCTTAATCGAGAGCCCGGGTGAGGGCCTTCACTTTCAAATCAAGCTACTTAGAGTTACCTGGACGTCTTGTATTTGGGCCAGTATGTTTTCGAAAAGTCAATTGAATTGAATGTATCTGTGATCTGAAAAAGAATGTTCAAACCATACCATCCACCTCGTTATTATATTAGTGATGTGGACGGAGGCAATTGTGAAATCCATATCAGCTTTTTGCCTTCCAGCTTCCAGTACCATCGTTTCCAGGTTATTAGCAGGAATAAGGCCCATGTCGTCATGGTCAAGCTATACCGATACCAGCCAGAATGTATTTTTGGCAGTCTCCGGTCTGGCAACGGTTAAGTCGGGATCGCTGAGGTTAGGAAGTAAAAATAAATTAAGTCTATTTTTTGTTTGTATACACGTTCTAATCTTACCTTTGAGAACGTCATCTGCATCAAATTGCTTTAGCAAAACGTTCTTAACGCAAGCTGTGGAAATAATCTGTTTGAAAACGACATTATAAATTACACTACATTTACAGCATGTTCGATAATGCACTACTTGCAGGGAAGATGTACATAAAAGTCATATGCGGTGCAAAATGGAACCAGAAATTTAAACTGCACAATAACTGAATCGGATTGCTCAGAGGAATCTCGTGAACAGTAAGCACATACAATACATAAAATCGATTATCTTATTTCTTTTAACTAACTATTATTTTTATTGAACTCCAGCACCTAATCCTGAGTCGATTCAATGGAATCATAGACCAGAACCATTAAAAATCCTGAGCCGATACGATGGAAGCATAGGCCGAAAGAGCGAATAATTGCTTATATAATTAAGACTGCAATGTTAATGTGAATGTACTTTCACTAATTGTTTTCAATAATTTTTGTTAGGGGCTCTATTTTACTTTGTTTGAAAACGTCAAATGTGATTATAAGAGGAAAATGATGCAGATGACGAAGAACGATGACGAATGATAGCAAATAACGTTTGCAGTTTGACGTTCGCAACACTTAAGTACTGCAATGATGATCAAACTGGCGATCATGTGACATTTTCGAAAACAGCCGGTGTTTCTAATCCATGAACCACCTATTCAACCATCCATGGTTCCTGAATTAGAATTACGTCTTCTACGTATTTGGATAGACGCACAATAAGTGCGGCCGAGGTCTTTTTCGAGTGGTGGAGGTTAATCTATAGAAATCGTACCATTATTGCTGCAGTTTTTCAGAGAAGATTCGATTCCTCCGATTCCGAAAGCAAGCCCAGAAGCTCTTTTTCCAAGTCTGATAGATTGGAAACGTTGCTATAATTTTTGGGAAAGGATATCGTCGCTCCAAGGTTCGGGGCTGGAGCATGATGGCCAAGAAGTTGCTTGGGAGCTTTAGCTTGGCCAACTGCCAGCGATCAGCAGATATAGATCCGTTGGCGTCGCTATTCTCGATCACCGCGATCATAATTTAGGAATTCACTTAAAGACCTCAGAGACGTGCCAAGTGTAAGTCCAGGGGAGGTCTTTATTTTGGGCCTCTATGAACCGGCACGGTTTCCTCCAACAACCTCTGGTGCTTCGATGAGTCTTTTAGTGATTTGGTCGGTCTTTTAGGATTTTATTTGCCCACAAAATTTAGTGTCTTCATTTCTCTCGAACTTCGGAGTAGATCTAAAAGTTTTGACCATGCGTACCGCATTTCGGCGTCGAATGTAGAGCACCTAACTTCAGACACTTATATTTGTCAAACCCATTGTCAGATTGCAAAGTGTCAGTATCACTGTTATTCAGTAGTCTACAATTTTATCGTGATACCATACACACATCAACAACGTTATTTTTTAATTATGATCGATCTGCTGCTTTATCTAAAAATTGTGTTCAGCGATGAGGCGCAGCTCTGGTTCAATGGGGATGTCAATAAGCAAATTGTGGCATTTGGAGTGAAGATGATCCACATGAGATTATCGGTCTCTGGACTGGTGGAGTCATCAGACCAGTTTTTTTCTAAAATGAAGCTAATCAGCGTGTAACGATCAAGGGTTCGTTATGAGCCTTGATTGAATGTTATAATTATGGAAATGGTTTTAGCGGGATGGCGTAGTGTATCATACAGCTAATGAAACAATCAACTTATTGAAGGAAACATGCGATTTCCTAAATCTTGTAACTCTTGTAACTCAGCAGCCAACAGCAATCGATGCATTGGAAGCTAAATTATTCAAGTAATTGAGGATGGCATTCGTCAGATCCAGTCGTCGTGGGCATATGCTCGAATTAATTGCGCAATGTATTCTTTCGGTTGAACACAAATAAATAAAATTTCATTTGCTTTGTTCAAAACCAAAGTTAGTGTTGGCTTAAAAAAAACACCCTTTATAACATAATAAACACTTGTTACAAATCAATCTTCTGTATGCGCCCTTTACAGAAAACATTAAAAAATTCAAAGTGTTTTTGTCATCAATTTAATTTATTTAAACAAAAAAGAGAAAAATATATCTTCGTCAGTTCGGCACATTCGGGTTTCAATATGATACCTTATGCAAAAAAAAAAAAATAAAAAAAAATTAAAACAACAAGAAACAATAGGGGAATCTATGTAGCTTATTTAAAATATTTGTAATGTTATTTCCTACAGCAATCTTTATTATCTTTGTTCCTATTAACTTAAATTAAACAAGATAAATGTCAGAGAAACAAATCCTTTAAGGATTAAATAATTATATGTACATTGATACGGCAAGCGCGGCTAAGCACCTAAAAATGATATCATTCTCTCATTACTTGTTATATTTAGTATTTGGTTTAGGTGTACTATAATATACAATCTTTGAAATAAGTTAATTTTATTTTATGCGTTAAATTTATCACAGAATTAATCGATTACATTTTTATTTTTGTTTTTTATTCATTTGTTTAAAATAAATTTAGAGTAGAGCGAAGCAGGAACTGCAAAATATTCGATATTAATTTGTCTTATCTAAATATATAAGAAAAAAATGTCTCTTATTTAAAGGGAAAATTGATATATGAATGATGACAACGTTCGGCCATTTAACATTATGCTGGCTAAATTTTTTAAAGCACCATTATGAGTGTCTTAAATAAATCTAATTGGCATCTTATTTTAAATTGATATATTTTTTTCTAATTGAATATCTGATATATCTGAGTGTAAGCATCATCACTTTTTATTTGATTTACAACATAAATTTAAATAATTTTTTTTTTTTTAATATACAATGCTGATTGAGTACTATTTCTTTGAGTATTTTTTGTTTTTAAATTACAAAACAACCATCTTCTTGCTGAACTGTATCATTTTGAATTTGCTTATAGATTTGCAATAATTCTAATTTTCTAGGAATTGTAAAAAAAAAAACTAAACTTAACTTTCTAGTGTTTTGTTTTAAATTGTGAGAGTTTTCTTTTCTTAGACTAAAATTAAATCCATCGATCCCAAGGAGAGAAAGACCATTGTTTTCCTTCTTTTCACTTTTGTTAGCGGACGGCGCATATATGCACATGATCAACCATAATTTCAAAATAACCAATTCAAAAATGAGGTAAAAACCGATTCTCACCGAAGATAGTATGAAATAGGTTTGGACTTTCCGTTCTTCGTAATTGTTGCTTTTACTCCTGAGAAAGTAAAAAAATAAATAAATAACAAATCAGAGTATAGCTTTGGATTGTTATTTGAAACCTTACCATCATAATCAGATGCATGGCTCACACCCATCATCTCTAGTTCCTTAAACAATGCTCCTAAACTCGACTTATCATCTAGGTATTGTGAATTAATTCGAATTGTTGGCGCTTTAGTTTTCTTTGTTTGAGTATGCCAAACTAATATCTCAGTACAATTATTGCCTTTAGGTTCAATGTCTTTTAAAGTAAGAGATATGCTTCTAAGAAATGAATCTTCTTCGTACCCAGCCCTATAGGGCATTGTGGCATTTGGATGCTGAGCCAAATATTCAATATTAACAGCAAATCCTGCCATATCAACAGGCCATCGGCGACTTCCCGGCCATGAGTCAAAGAAACCAATTACTTTTCCCTAAAATTAATTAAATAAATATAGTGTTACTATTTATTATTTCTGTAATTTGAGAAAATCATGTATTTGTTTACCTTTTGCACAACGGGTGTACTAACTGAGAACATTCCAATTAGTCCCACAGGAAACATTGAAACCTTTTTGGTGTCTCGAATTTCCGAGAACAATTTCAAATCGAATGTGTTATCATCATCTCCGAAATAAAGGACTCCTGTTGGCTGCTTTAAATTGCGGAGCCAATTTAGAGCTGCTCGACGGTTAGCTACACCCCTTGGATTAGGATTCATACTGCGATATATATCGGGCATTGGACTAGATATGTGAGTAAATGGTATTCCTAAAATAAAATTAAAATAAATTATTGTTCAAAACTTGATTTTCTTTTCATTGGGTTACCGAATTTATTAAAGAGATAATCCAAAAATATATTGCACTCAGCATAATCATCCGCTATGATCCAGTGAATTTTCGGCACATGCATTAAAGTATGACCTAACCTTGTCAGTTCGGGAATTTGTTCCCGTCGTGGATATGTTGGTGTAATAAAGTATATTGTTGGCAGGTCATCAAAGTCATGTATCGGGCGGTTTTGCACATATTGTCTCGAGTCGGAGAAATTTTCACTGCATACAACTGCGCTATCATTGGCTATTGTATTCAAATCTTCTGTAAAAAAAAAAAAAAAATAATAATAATAATAATAATAATAATACAAAATAAATATGCACAGGACATTTAAATGGTTCTTTCAGAACAATACAATACGATTCAATAAATTTTGTTCCCTTCCGTTTTTGTAGGTCAAAGTACACATCACACTCGTGTGTTGCTAATGAAAAAACTATTACCACCTAGTGTTTCATTAATCTATATACAATCATCAAAAAGAACATTTATTACGTTACAAATTAAAGACTAGTCAACTATTCCTGTGTGGCATTGACACACCTTCAGTAAGAATAAATGGCCCTTGAGCTATAACTACGATTATGAATATACACGTTTATGTACTTTAACTGGGTTCGCCCCTAGCGAACATATATATTATGAAACAATCAGTAATATTGTACATTTTAAGTATCATATAGGTAACTCACAAGTAGGGGTTTATTAAAACCATATTCTTTATTGATTCTGGTTATGGTATAGCTTTTGGCATATTGAAAGTAAAGAACTAACAATGGAATTAAGTTAACAACACAAGGTAATTATTTTGATTGTGGGTTTGAAATGAGATGTCTTTAATGAAACCCTAAAAACTACAGATGGTCAGGTTTGAATCCTACGGACCCTACATAATTATATGAGTTAAACTGAAATCCTATTCTTACCTTTATGGTATCGGCTCAAACTTCGAGGTTAGGTTGTTCAATTATTATGGAAGCTGGTTATGGCAGAATCGCTGACGAAATATATTTTTTTAATGCAGTCCGATTATAGTTTCAAAGAACATACGATATGATTTGGAATCGGTTACTCCTTTCTTGTCTTGTCTTATCTTGGAATTTGACCTTCTGACAATGATATGAATAATTTGTCCAGCATTTTTTGCAAAATAAAGCACATTAAACAGTATGGTTGTAACGGTATATGGGCTATGGATTTTCTTCACTCCTAATAGCTAGGTCAGTATTCAACTAAAAATGAACCTCATAGCTGAACAAAATTTTGTGTTGAAAAGAAGGTCAAAAACAATCTCGATTTTTGCCTATTCTTGCACGACCTGGATTTTGTGAACTCGTAAATCAAGATCATTCCACTAAGTGGATGAATACGGCTCCAATTTATTTCGGTAGTCATAAATACTACGCACGACAACAGAAGTAGGTTCTTAAAAACGCTATGTACAATGTCTCTGCGAGTGGGTCTAAGAGTACGTAATCAATTAAAGTATGCGTGGTGCGGAAAGAGCCGATAGTTATGATTACGACTGTTAAATGGACGTATAGCACGGAAAGTTTCGCGAGTTGAACCATGATTTCCGAAATAAATTCAAACATCTTGCAGCCGTGGCATAAGTCCTTTCATGTTGAAATGACAAACCAGGAATTGGTCATATCATGAACAACATTCCACCGAATTTTTTAATGGAGAGCAGTCTCTTAAAGCCTGACGACCATCAGGAGTGTTGTAACTTTGTCAATCGGATATTTTAAATACATTCAATAGAATTCAATCAAGCTATGAGGCACTCAAGACTTGTTGATAGATAAAATTGCCGCATTTGGCGTTTAGGAAGTCCAAGAATGATTATCGAAAATCCTCTCTATATCCATCCTTAACTTGTTACTGTTTATTACGGTTTTTGGGTAGCAGGCATCACTGGATTTTATTTCTTAGAAAATGAAGCTTCCTTGGCTTTTGCCATAAATAAATTGACCTGTCGAACAACGATCGATGAACTTTAATATTCGGTATTTTAAGGACAGGGTCACCATTTTGTCCTTTTGCCACAATGTTTACCGGCGGGGTCATTTCTCAAAACGGTAATCAAAACTGCCCGGGAAGATTATGCGTTTCAACAGCGAGCGACTTCTTTCTTTGGACTCGTATGAAAGAGAAAGCTTATGCCAACAGTTATCGATGTAATAGAACCAAAAATAAGTGAAAATGTGATGGTTTAAGTAAAAGAATATGCAAGAGGTCGGAGGGTCATTTGGCTGAACATCTGGGCAAGCAGATGTTTTCCAGATTTTTTTTGTTCAAAAAGAACAGCTTACATAGTACAAATAGACTTTATCACATAGTTTTAGTAAGAGACAAATAAGCTTAGTAAAAATGGCAATCAACCTAACTGGCGAATCGAGAACTAGGGTTTCACCCTGTTCAGTGATGAAAATATGATAAATAATGTCGTTGTCATTGCCTGCCTGATTGACTTGGAGAAGGCCTTCGATACCGTTTGGTTAGAGGAACTCTTCTACAAGCTGAACAGTCTGAAAATTAGTAAACCATTGCTGTATTTTCTTTTTCAATATGCTCACAGATAGTACATCGTAAAGAACAGCGAGTTGACTCATACTAGAATATTTTACCGGGTGATTCTTTTGGGTGTTTTGTTTTGCTTTTAATGACAGCTCACGCGTGGTTCGTGACATGACAATGTCAAATATTCTTCGTTAGCATTACCATTAAATCATGGAACACTTGCAAATTATTGAATTGTATAAGCAAAATTCGTGCTCTGTGAAATATGTTTTTAGCGCACTTCGAACCATTTTACAGTCGTCGTACAGAGGAGAATATTGCTGCTGTATCCGCCAGTGTTAATGAAGTGATTTGTCTATTCGTCGCCGTTCGTAGCAATTGAAAATTTGTAACTCGACTATGTGGAAGATTTAACGCAAGGATCTTGGTCTAAAACCTTAGAAAATACAGGTCGTGCAAGAATTTAAGCCGAACGACCTAACACAGTGTCGAATTTTCGGTAAGTGGACCTAAGAAAAGCCTTCATCGCTAAAGTGTCTTCAGCGGCGAAGCTCATTTCTGGTTGAATGGGTATGTTAATAAACAAAACTGCCGTATTTGGTCCGATGAGCAACATAGGCAATAAAAGAGCTTCCAATGCATCCGGAAAAGTGCACTGTGCACTTTTGCAAAGATGACCACATTACTATCAATGGCGTCCGCTATCGTGCAATGGTTTCGAACTATGTTTTGCCCAAAATGCACGAGCTGAACATGATCGATTCATGCCATACAGCATGTGAATCGATGGACTAATTGAGAAATGAGTTCAGTGAGCAGTTTATCTCTCGTTTTGGGCCATTGAATTGCACGGCTAGATCTTGAGATTTAATGCCTTTAGACTATTTTTTATAGGGATACTTCAATTCATGCCAATAAGGATGTGTTTGTTTCGATAATTAAGAACAAAACGAACGCTTAAAAAATTATTCATTATAAGAGTTTTGTATATGAGCATCTTTTTATTTGTGTGTTATGAGTTTGACTGAAATAAAGACTTAAGTGAAGGAGAAGCAGCTTAAGCTTTCGTGAATTTCTTTCTAGCGAAGGTAAAAGAATGATGCTTTTAGGCCCACGGGAATCAAAAACTTTCTCGTGTTCAATATCCAATGCCACCATACATTTCTTATTCCTTGAATTTTGGATAGTCTTGTTAATGAAAACAAGTGTATCGCGTGTTCTTTTCAGCACTTTCATCCGAATTATGTTTTTGCAATTCACATTTGCGTTTTTGCAAAATATTCTCCTATAATGGAAAGCAAACATATCGAACCAAACCGAGTGATTTTTTTAGCTGACCTTATTTTTGGTAGAAATTTGGATTTTATTCCAAATTGTAGGAAAATATTTATTCTTGAAACAGTTGTTAAATAAAGAAGACAATATTGTTGTTAAATAAAGAAGACAATATTGTATCCAGGGTATGGCAAAGTTGTCGAAGATGAAATTAAATATTTTTTTTATTAAGTTTGGCTCTAAGAAGCTTCATTATATACTTCACTTATACATACATTACTTGGCGAATTTGGATTGACCGAACGAAGAGATAGAGAAAACATAGTGATTGAGTTATCATATTGACTAGCACGTAATTCAGAATTCCTATCTGAGAAACTACTTAAGATGATACGGTTGAAAGTTGCAAAAAATGGGTGTTAATAAGATATTTTTTCGAAAAAAGGATGGCAAAGTCAAAATTTCAAGTTAACAAAAAAAAAATACTTTGCTCTTCAATAAGTTAAGACATATTAAATATAGGGCAACATTTACTTTAAAACAATTAAAGCTACTCATAATTATAAGTTCAACAATACCCCATTTGTTACCATACACGCATACTCGTAAATTTAAATGGCATTATATTAAATAGGAGTTAAAACAGGTCGGAGGGAGGCTCTGCTGAAGACCCCTGTAACTGAGTCCTCTCATAAATACGGTTTTTTTTCAGCCAGGTTCCACATTTCACTTTCACTCGATATGAAATTAAAATCGATCGAAAATGAAATTTGGTGTTCTGTATTATCGATTTCGATTTCAAATTTTTCGAAATTGAACCAAAGTGCAATTTTTGTGTTCCAGAATTCGATTTTGTCGATTTGCAAGTGATTTCAAATCGAGTGTCATTCGTTGTGAAATAGTGGAAGATAGCAAACGTTTTTGAGCATGTATTTGCATTTTAAACAAGCTGATTAGATTATTTGTCTAAAAATATATTTAAAACAGGGGTAAACAAATTTGGCAATATTTGTCAAATTTATGGAGCAGCACAATGATTTGGCAAGAGGATTTGTCAAAGAGGACCGAGTTCTTACCGAAGTTTTGTGGGAAGACGCCAGGAATATTAAATTTGTCCAAAAAATTTATTTGGATTTACTTCGTTCGTCGTCATAATAAATAAATTTTATCCAAGCTGGACAAATTCGATTTTCCAAAATTGTTAGTACATACTTGTGTCAAAATTTTCGACACGGTGCTTCGACCCAAAGCAACATCAGCTTCGGCAAGAAATCGTGATTAACACTTTAGTTTTAATTTTTAACTTCCTGTTAGGAAGTTCTTGTAATCTTCCGATTTTGCGATTTCGAGATTTGAACAGATTTCTTTGCGAAATGTTATCAGTTTCCAAAATATCTGAAAGCTAATTTCACTAACTCCTAATAGGATGTTGGTCGTATGGGCACCCCATGTATGATCACACCAATTTTTATATTTAAAAACATACCCAGCATCTGCAATTTCCAAAGGATTCGATACATCTCTCAGTCCTCGTCTCTTTATTTTTTCTTTTGCGTATATTCGCCTTTCGGTCTGCAATATCGCAGCAATTAACACAGCATTCATTAAAATCTTTTGAATGCTTTAAAACGCGACAAAA
Source organism: Volucella inflata (assembly GCA_928272305.1). Classification (NCBI taxonomy): domain Eukaryota; kingdom Metazoa; phylum Arthropoda; class Insecta; order Diptera; family Syrphidae; genus Volucella; species Volucella inflata. The sequence goes on along the minus strand of OV743717.1, from coordinate 26,385,813 downwards.
ACCAAATTTTTCAGCAATTAAAATTTTTTTTAATTCAGCGCTCGAAATGACAAACATCATCTGTTTTCAATTTCACAAAAGTGATTTCGAACAAAAATTCGGAGTTGGCAAATCGATCGATTGTGGAACACTGAAAATGAATTTACTCGATTTTCATTTTCGATCTCGATTTCATTTCACTCGATTTCTGGAACCTTGCAGTTTTTCTCAAAATATGTATGTATTGAAATCGCCCTTTAAGTTTTCCTAAAACTTGTATATGTGAATGGTTGACGAGGCAAAAAGCTATCAGACGTATTTTAGCTAAGATAAAAACCCAGATTTCTTCGAAAATAAAAAACTCAAAAAATATATCTAAGAAATACTAGGCGAAAAAGCTCCTGATTGTATGCAGTGAAACTATGATCGCTTAACATATATCAAATCTAAAAAAGCTCTTCTCTTGATCAGCTGTGAAATGAACGACACAAAAAAGTTATTTTGCACACTCTAACACAACAATCGAAATCAAAGTATTCCTGGTATCTGGTATACGAAGTCATGGTCTCAATCACCTCGTATATTGCATTTACAACATAACAGTGGAATTTTTAGTTGTACTCTTGGTTCTAATGAATATCTAATGAATAAATACAAATGTAGGTAAACAAATTGATCAAAAGCGAATGGCTCATGATACTGGTTCATGTAAAAAATACTTAGCTATGTATTCGATTTGTATCATTGCGATATATTTCAGGCAGAAATTACCTATGCATATGTATCCCTAAGACAACAGCAATCCTCTCCTGGGGTAGAGGTAGATGGTCTTCAGTCTTTTGACCCTTTCACAGTTCAAGGGTAGCCCGATCGCCACCACCAAGATAGAATGTATTCGATCGATGAAGTCCGCACGTAACGCAAATGTGCGAAAAACGAGACTCGGAGAAACGCAAAAGCTTTGTGGAGGAAAACAACGAACTCCTTGTAAAGCTTAATAAAATTCTAAAGAACTCTTATTGCCAAAAAAGGACGTGGAGACAGCACACCCCACTCAACTTGTCGTGAATATAACACGGACGAAGATGAGCTAACAAAAGAAACGGTTTCAAAGCAATGACCAAGTAAAAACGAAGAGCTCGTATTCTTCACCCGAAGACGAGCCACAAAGAGAAGATAAACTAAGGGAGTCACGAGCGAATCGAAAAGCTATAAAATTGCATCCTCCGGTTCCAGTTAAAGTAATTGGAGTTTTAGATTATAATAAAAGAAGTCAAAGAAACATTGGTATCGACATTCAAGGTTACGTCTCTTCGGAATGACGTTTAACTTCTTTTAACATCTATGATTCCGACGGTTGCCGAGCAGGGTCCCAAAAATTAAATACCAAGAAGATCCAAAGGTACGTCTACGAAATCAAACAAGAAAGGCTATTGCGTGTTTTAGCAAGAGTTCTTCGCTCTTCGTGTACCAAAGACATTATAAATAAACTTCAAGCTAAAGGCTTTAAAATTCTTAACACTGTACATACAGGAACAACAGCAAGAAATCTTGATTAAGCGTGGACTTTCGTTGTTTATGCTTAGTTTTGACAAGAATGAGAATAAAGATGATATCTAAAATATACTAAGTATCGTAATCAAAATCGAGCAGTAAGAACACAACATCGATCCATCAGTGAATGCAGAGAAACATCTTTTGGAAAAGTGCAGCTTAGATAAACAGGTTCCAGCGACTTGCATAACCTGCAAAACGAAGCACCCAGCGAACTATAAAGGCTTCGAAGTAGCCAACGTGATCCAAAAAAAAGAGCGATGCAATCCAAAAAAAACTTACGTCCGAATGCACAGGAAAAATCAAGCCTTTGAAGATTCAATCTTGCAAGTTTTTTTTGTAATACTCGCGAAATTTGAGAAGCAAAGCAAAACAAATAAACTCATATTTGAAAAAATGAGCAATCTCGAGCATAAAATGCACAAAACAGGAACTCAAATATGAATGCGAAACAGTTGCTCAAAATATTAACACGGAACAAAAGCGTTCAGCACTAGCCCCTAGATTAACTACCAACAAAACTAACTGGGACGGCTTTAAATGTGTCGGTTAAAACACCGTATGAAAAAGAAGATGAGGTCGGCAGGTTTATCGAAGTCATGCAAAACGCCGTGTGGAACAACACACCCATTAGGAGGAAAGTAATCGCAAACAGCGAATGTAAACAACCGCCGGGAATAAAAGAAGAGAATGCAATCTCTACCGCCGATAAAAAAACACATGTTGGGCAAAAGGGGACAAGGAAAAGGCGGACTTATTTGCCGAGCACCTGGAAGAAATGTTCAAACTATTTGACGGACAAGCGCTAACAAAATTCATTGTTGGTACGATCACGACACCTGACAACATTAAAACAAAGAGCGTGTCTGTAGTTGAACTTTATCAAACAATTAAAAATCTAAAAAAAATAACAGGGCTCCTGGATAAAATTTAATAACCGGACAGATCCTCAAGGAATTTCCACTGAAAGCCCTGATCAAGTTTATGCATATTTTAAATGCTGCGCTAAGGTTATTAATTTATTATATGTTCCAAGACAATGGAAAGTCGCGAAGGTTATAATGGTTCTAAAGCCTGGAAAGCCTGTAAACGACATAAAGTCGTACAGACCAATATCCCTCCTCCCAGTAGTGTCTAAGGTGTTTGAAAGGCGTTTGTTAAGTCGTTTGATTACCTACCATCAATTCAGCTTCAGAATAAAACATTTTACAATTGATCTGTTAACAAATGTAAAAGAGAAAATCGTAGAGGAGAAAAACATATTTTCTAGCGCTTTTCTGGACGTCTTTCAAGCCCTCGATAAGATATGGCATGAAGGCCTACAGTTTAAGTTAAGACAGGTTCTTCCCATGCAATTCTATGAGATTCCAGAATCCTACCTCGCGAAAAGACTATTTCGTGTTAAACATGGATCGGAATACTCCGAATTTAAAGAGGAAGCGTTCTTGGTTCGGTCTTATTCTTACTTTACACCCGAGATATCGCGGACGATACGGTTATATTAACGATGGGTAAATGTAAGGCTCCAACGAGCTTTGGACAAAATTTACGAGTGGACAAAGATTTGGGGAATTGCTCTCAATGAGACTAAATAAACTCATGTTAACTTTACTTACAAATACCGTTTGCAAACGAAGTAAAGTATTTAGGAATGACACTAGATGCGAAACTCAAATGCAAGTCACAAGTTGTAAAGTAACGCGACGAGTTTGAAAAGAAATTCAAACAAATGTATTGGCTTCTTCAAATTAAGCACATGTATCTATATAACAAACTGCTTTTATGCAAGCAAGGACTTAAACCTGTTTGGACCTATGGTATACAATTTGGGGTTATACTAAACGAAGCAATAGAGATATCCTACAAAACAAGGTGCTGAGAATCATAGTGAATGCCTCATGGCATATAAAAAACAGTGATATTCACAGAGACATTGCAGTTACTACCCTCGGTGACAAAATAACGAACTTTGCTCGAAACTAGAACGAAACCGATCGATTTAGCGCAATGAGGACCACTCGCATTTAGTTGCAGGCCTTAGAAAGTCTTTTTGCTGGAAAGCTACCTGCCCAATGTGATTATTTTTTATGCTTAAACTACTTGATAAGGAAACTTAGTCGTAGTTAACAAGTGGAAGGGAGATGTTGTTCAGCGAGTAAAAATCTTACACTTTGAGTACTATGAACTACGGGCACATAGTGTTTATGTATATTTTACCTACCCACGAAAGAAAAATAAAAATGCATAAAGGAGACCATTTTAGAAACTACTAAAAAATAATAAACATCTTGTTTCAAAAAAAAAACACAAAGAACATAATTCAAATAATTGCCGTATAATTCTTACATAATAGGAAAGACATTTCTGTGCGTACAGGAAACGAAGTGGTATTCCTGTATTACGGAAATAAAGCGCGTTTTCTAGATTTAAAAACTAAGGCATTTAAGATGTTCTACCATGGAACGGTCAATGGACGAAACAGTGTTGGAATCGTTGATGCAGCGGATCTTCTAAACAACATCGTTAGTATCTTGAAAATAAGTGACCGCTTGATGAGTGTTAAACTCGTCATACACAATGAAACGTGGAACATTGTTAGCGCGTACGCTCCACAAAATGGATGCGACCAATCGGAAAAAGATACATTTTGGTCAGAGTTCGGTAATTTGCTTAGAAATATACCTATCGATGAGATGCTCTTCGTAGGCGGAGATTTAAATGGCCACGTCGGAGAAACAAATGTTGATTATGAGGTCTGCCACGGCAGTAAAGGCTTTGGAACCAGAAATTCAGCTGGCGAAGACAACCTTGTAGCGTGTAGGGCTTACGGCTTAACCGTCTTAAATACTATGTTTATTAAACATCAACGACATCTTATCACCTATAGCAGCGGAGGCCACGAAACGCAAATAGATTATCACCTCTGCAAAATGTCGATGAGAAACCGTGTTAAGGACTGTAAAGTAATACTTGGAGAATCGCTAGTAAGCCAACACCGTCTGCTCATTACAGAATTTTTCACAGTGGAACCACCAAAAACACGGGCATCATTTGGAAAGCCAAAAATCCGGTGGTATAATCTATCGAAGGAACGAAGCGCAAGATTTATCGCACTGGCTAAGAAAGTACTTCAAAATATAAATGGTATAGCAGACTCACTTAGCCCGCAAAAAATATGGAACACCATGCACGAGGAATGCATAACACTCGCAAAGTCCCATCTGGGGACTATATCGAAATACCATCACGTCGGCAAAGAAACATGGTGGTGGAATGACGAAACCAAACGAGCTGTGGCCGACAAGAAGAGTGCATTCCAAGCGTGGACAAAATGCGATCGGAGCGACGATATCGAAAAAGCTCTACTGGCTCTTGAATACGAGCGTCTTAAAAAGATCGCAAAGAAAGTCCTGGCTCGAACTCGAGCGGCAGAAGCGGAAAACCTGTACCAGGAGTTGGAACTAATATCCCCACGATCGGCGGATAGAAGACAAGCTATCCAAGAAGTTCAAACGTCGTACAGTACTAAAATGCCAAATATTTTTAAGCTCGCTGCACAAAGGAGAAAAAATTCAATGGAAATAACCTCGCCGAAATACATCAAAAACGCAGACGGTCGCTTACTAACAAATGAAAAGGAAATTTGTGACCGGTGGCTTGAATACTGCAAGGAGTTGCTTAACAAACAGTTTCCACGTGATATCGTGCCGACAGCTGGTCTATTCGAGGAGGAAGTTTCGGACTTTTCAATCGAAGAAATAAGTATAGCAATTGGAAAAATGAAGCGGGGGAAAGCGGCGGGACCAGACAGCATTCCATCAGAGTTTTGGTCGAAGATGGAGGGGATCGGCAGCGTTTGTCTATCGAAACTTTTAAATAAATTAAAATGTGGACAACCTATGCCGAATCGATTGAGAAGTAGCTTCTTGGTTCCATTATACAAAGGAAAAGGCGACACTCGAGAATGCACCAACTACCGTTAAATCAAGCTTATGTCACACACAATGAAAATCGTCGAAAGAGTCTTAAACGAACGTCTTCGGCAAATAATAAAGCTCGATAATAGCCAGTGTGGATTTGTTGAAGGAAGATCGACGGTGGACGCTATCCAAAGCCTACGAATAATAATGGAAAAGCACCGAGATTCGTCTAAGGATTTACACATGGTATTTATCGACCTCGAGAAAGCATTCGATCGAGTGCCTAGGGATCTCATATGGGCCGCGCTGAGGTCTCAAAATGTATCGGAAACGTATGTTAGAATAATACAAGACATGTACGGACACGTGAAAACTGCGGTTAAAAGCCCTGCTGGACTAACGAGAGAATTTCCAGTTAATGTCGGAGTGCATCAAGGAAGCGTACTTAGCCCTTTCCTCTTTAACGTAGTATTCGACTATCTTTTAAAAGACTGCATGCGCGAAGCAAATGCAACGCCAATTCTCTTCGCTGACGATGCAGTTATACTTAGCGATAACGTCGAAGATTTACAGAACGCCTTAGATTCATGGAGAAATGCGCTAGAGAGAAACGGGTTTAAAATAAGTCGTTCAAAGACGGAGCATTTGACGTGCCCATTTGCACATCCGTTGCGACCTGTTCCGGATATAATCGTTAACATGGAAGCGAAATGTGACGACGACGTAAACCACAGAGTGAGTGTGGGATGGATGAAATGGCGGGAAAATTCGGGAATCTTTTGCGACCGAAAATTTCCACTTAAATTAAAGGGGAAACTCTACACCACGGTTGTTAGACCAGCTCTTATATACGGTTCACAGTGGTGGACAATGTACGAAGCGTTTAAAAACAAAATGACGGCAGTGTAAATGAAAATGTTAAGGATGTCTAGTAGAGTCACTAAACGCGATTGTATTATATCTACGCTTATAAGAGGAAGTCTACATATAAAGAATTCGGTAACCGAACAGCTTGAGGCGAATAGAATAAGCTGGTATTGCCACGTTCAAAGAAGATCTGCGGAAAATCCGGTTAAAAAGTCACTATCAACTACGGTCACTCCAACTGTAAGAAAACGAGGTCGGAAAAAGAATTCCTGGATTTCTCAGATGGCAAATGCGCAACAACGCCCGGGGCTTACCACTGAAGCGATCCAGGACCGAGCATTATGTAGACGCGTTCTGCGGTCTGCGACATTAGCCAACCCCATAAGCGGAGTAGCAGCGATGGAGTAAAAATGGGAAACTCGTTACGCATAAGTTCGTATAACGAGGAAAGGGTTAATAAAAGGATAAGAAGAAGAAGGAAAGACATTTCTGCAGAAGACGCAAGGTCGAAGATGATTTAGAATCGGCTGTCCATCTCTTGTGGAACTGCCAATACTATAGAGAATACGAGTACTTGTTGCTTCGTATACGAGTAAGTATATGAACTGTCATTCTATTTACCGACCTTCCACTGCCTAATTTTTGAAGCGTTTTAGGTATTAGAATGAAACAATGTTTATGTGTTTTACTATATATACCTATTTTGATTATGTAAAGCATCAGTCAAAATCCGTCCAACTGTTCTGAATTATACAATCTCCAACTAAAAAAGCATTTTAAAAGGGTAATTTCATCCAGTGTCAAACAATTAAATCAAATGCTTGAAATACGAGTATGTTATAATGAGAGTGTTATTGGTTTATCTAAACTTGCCAATTGGTTGTTAATGTTTTTTGCATGTGTTTTGATTTGCAAGGTTGAGAGGTAGTTGTTGTTTTCGTCGAAAAGATGTTCGGTCTCCACAACATTGTAAGAAAAATGCGATACATGAAAAATACTAGCATACAATTTATAATTTCCATCGATTGTTAGGGATTGGTTTTAACGTCTTCGTGGTGGTGATTTCATATGCTCTGATTTATTTCGAATTATTGCATAAAACGAAAATCATTTGCGCAAACTGAAATACATACAACTCAAGTGAAGATCTATCTTCGATTCCCTTTTGATCGTGAACTATTACGTTAATGAATTGTTATTGACGTATAAAATGGTTTTTTAATAACAACGTAGAACAAAAACGTTGATTGACTAAGAACAGTGAGCCGCCTTTTAGCATTTCGCAAGATGATCTACAGACGAAGAAGTTCATGCTCTGTATTAAGGGGGATTATTTACCATCACACTCTTCCGTATACCCAAACCACAACCATCTTTTTGTTTTGTTCTTTAGATGGGCACTGTAAGACCTAATCCTTAACTATTACATCTCTACCTAAATGTCTTCCGCTGCCTATTCCAGGTTGGTTTAAGTCAAATTCCGCGCGACACCTACGGCGAGATCTTCCTCTTTTGCGTTGTCCCTCGAATCGAAGACTCTTTTGGCTGGGGAGTTGGTGTTCATTATATCTACATGTTCTAACCATTTTAGGTGACAAATGTGCACTTTTCGGATCAGGTCAATGTCACTATGGAGTTTGCCATTAAATCTACACCTTCAAACCCGTCAACACAGAAGGGACCAACAATCTCTCGAAGAGTTTCGCGTTTGAGCTCTGTTGTTGTCTTGCGACTTTCGCCTAATTTTCTTAAGTCAATATGAAAAAATTACATGAGACCGCGTTACCTTGCCTAAATCGTTTTTCGATTATAAAGGTCGGGTTGATATTGCTTTCAACCTTAAGAAAGAAGCAGGCGGTATTCTTCTTCATTTTGCACAATACGGCAAGTTTGGCAGAGATGCCAGGGTAATATGGCAGAATCTGAATAGCTCGTCTCTAGGTTTTTTTTCAGAATCTGTCGTAGAGTGAAAATTTATTTGACTGAAGTTACCGACCATAAACCGCACTGTAGGGTTCAATCGGCTTCTAGCGTTTACTAAAGAAGGCAAACAAGATCTTATATGCGTAGTTAAGGAGCCTTATCCCTCTACAATTGGTACAGTTTAGAGCGTCTCTCTTCTTGTGGAACGGGCAAATAGTTAAAAAGTTGTATTCTTTTAGCTTTTTGCCGACCAAATCTCGTTTTAAGCTCAGATATTGGCATCCGTACTTCATTTCGGTTTCCCAACGTTTCACTCTACCGAAAGTGTTTTTTCCATGCTCAATACCGACAATGACTGTACTACTACGTCCCTTGTCACCTCTTCAGGCCATTATTCGCTTCTTGTTGCCTTGGCAAATACTGTTTATTCTTTGGTAAAACTTCCGAATATTGTCATGTCTCGTTCTTCTGCCTTTCTCTATCCTCCTCTCTTGCTCGGAGAGCTTGCGGGCGAGGTGTTTCGCTACGAGCGTCTAGATACGATTCAAACTGTGGGATTAAGCTCATAAGTATATCATCGCTATCTCACATTCAAATGACAGCTCTGCCTGATATTTTCGATTGTTATAAAAAGGTAGCGATAAGAGCAGGTTCAAGATTAATAGCGGATATGTATGGTGGCCTTCATTAGCGATAAATATAGCAAGTTACAAAACGTATTCTGATTTCATAACTTTCATAACTTTTTAATTATAATTGTCAGACTTTGTATGAATGCCCAGTTTATCTTTAAGATTATTTGCGGCCGTACCCTAAACTATCGTGATCCTTTCTCTGTCAAACTCATTAGAAAGAACACTATAACTTCCACAGCAGTTGTAAAAAGTGCGCCAATGTTTTACCTTATGACGGCTGGTTTCATTGATAGAGCTTATATTTGAGTTAAAAGGCACGAGTGCCTATTGTTAGAGCCCGCTAACTCTTCGATACCAATTAAACTGTGATTTCTAGAACCATAGAACGTTAAATAAATAATAAAAGTTATTTATTGTTATACGACTACAGTGTTGAAAACACTATGGCGGAGGACGGAAAAAAACTGCATCAACGCCAGAAATAGTTCGGAAAGTTAAGGGTCAAATTGAACGAAATCTTCGGCGTAGTGGCACGAAAATGGTTGGTAAGTTGAACATATCATAGACAAACATGCAACGGATATGGAGATATGAGTTCAAAGTAAAATCTTATAAGTTTAAAAAACCTTACCGATGCTTAAAAAAAAAAATTAGGTTCGGTGGAGCCAAGGGGCTGTTGTGTTTGGTCAAACCTTGCCGGTTGCCGAATATCGTATCTTCATACGAAAATTTGAATCTTCGATTGGATATGGTTTGGGCAACTGTGACTTCCGATGGATGTTCGCCCGTTGTGTTTTTGGACTGTGACGTCAAGATGAAAGCAAATTTTTGCACGAAATTGTTTTGGAAGATGCATTGAGGCCTTGGGCTTCTAACATTTCGGTGAAAGAGAATGGAAACAAACAACGTCCCTTGCACCATTTCGTCATTTTGAATGGGAAAAAATATTAAAATGCTTTAAAGGTTTCCAAAAACCTTTGCCTTTCAGTTAATAATTTTTGTATGCCTCTTTATGCATTTTGTTAACATGTTCGAATGAATGTACGCTCGTGTGATAAATATCTACAACTGCATGTACGGTAGACCCAACGACAAGTGCTAGCTACCTTAATATGATATGCGCATTCAAACAATAATATATGCACACATTCATATATAGTAAGTTTTTACAGAGCGTTATAAGCATTGAGTGACATTCACTTTTGCACATTTTTACACCGCACCCGCAGTAGGATTTTTAAGTTGTTTTTAAATGTTGTATAATAATGTAAGCCTACCCTATTTTGAATCATGTATTCGATGCACGTTACAGGGAAGTACTCTTACGTACTCACTGCGAAACTTTATATGGCTATGACTAACGCTGGTTTTTCTAGTGTATGAGGATAAATTCGCGAAAATAAACTGCACAATTTGCGTCGTATTTCAAATGACATTAGTTCGCATTTGAGAATACGCTTATCCTTCTTTAATTTTTTTGTATTTGTTTTATTTTAGAGAGCTTTTGTGTTGGATTTCTGTATGCACATGCAGTTCAAATAATCGCATGAATCTGGAATTGGTGATTTTATTATTGAAGAGAATTGCACGTGCCATAAAAATTGTGTAAGCAATTTTGTTTTTAGCTTTATGCAAGGTAAATAAAGGGCAAGCGTTAGTAAGCTTCTAATTGCTGATCAGTAAAAGAGAATAGATAAGGTCACTGAAATAGGTCAGTTGATAAAGAACGTCGTCTACAAAAATTGCATTAAAAAACTCTGATTCAGAATCATTGAAATGAAAAAAAACAAAATTCATTAAAGCAATCAAACTTTGCACACATTCACATTAAGTTCTCTAACGTTTGAGTCGGATATGGACGTGTATCGTAAGGTTACACTTCTTAATTATCTACATATGCTTGATATAGACATGATTTGCGGAATTATTGTTATCGAAACACAATGTTAATTAGCAATGAATCATTTAACTGGATATTGAAGTTCATTAGCACTGTGTCCCAAATCTTATATTTTCAAATTTCGTTTTGGCTACCATTATGGAACTGAATAGCTGAACGTGACGACATTTTGGGCTTCAAAGTTAAGAACAGGTAATTAAATTCTAGTTATTTGAAATGAGATACGAGTACGCACATTTGTACGCTTGATTATTCATATCGGCAAAATATGGGGGTGTGATCGTAGATCTTTTTTTGGAACTGGAGTATAACTCTGAAAGAGGCTAAAAGGTAATCTCTTGAGTACGCGGAGAGGAAGAAAAACAATATTTTGATGTGGATGCATACCATGATTATAAGGAAAAAAAACTGGTATAACCCTCGCAAAGAAAGGAAAGCAACAGGCCATCAAATATACATACAGGAAGATATAGGAGACCTTAACTCATTATAATGATTTTAAGTTTAGTACTTAATAAAAACAAAAACTTATATTATTATTATAATCTTATATTTTATTTATACAAAATGGAGTTTGACAATGTGCATATAATACAATTTAAATACAATTTATTGTATTGAATCTCAACACACTTTGCAATCGGACTTTTCAATATAACGTTAACTCACGGGAGCAAAGTGTTGGTTCAATGACAACGAGCCTAAATTGTTCGGGATTGTTGCTGTAAATCCGCAACTTAACGCTTCCCCATAAAAGTGTAAAGTCCGTTGACCGAGGTGCGAAGGTTTTGTTACCGTACTTGCTGATTTATTTGTTATTCTCTATTAAATTTTTAGCTGTGTGTGGAGTAGCCCTTGATATTGTATTCGGTTGTTGAACCTGAGAAAGTTGCAGTTCCGGTTTCCCAAACAATGCAACCTTTTGATGGGGTTTCTTAGAGTTGTTTGGTCAGTAGTATCAATAGTCTGTTTATTAACACATCCATTAATATGAAAATGTGCTGCTTCGGTAAACAATATGTTTTTGAATATGTTCGTGATCTTTGAAAACGTTCCAGCATCGTTCTCGCTAAGGTTTCTCGCAAAGAATAATCATTTTTGTTCTGGCGTCTCTGCTGACGTTTATAATCCAGTACAATACATGCACAACTTAAAGACGGATATGGCTTCCTCATTTTTGGACACTCTCAATATCCACTTGGACAATGTAGTACGAAACAGACTACCAAAAGTCATTTTATCACACATCCTATTGGCCAAGGGAGTTTGCGTTCTAGAGTGGGAAAATTTAGCATTTAATTGCGAACACAACTCCAAAGAGCAGTTGGTATCGATGAAAAATAAGTTGAACCTCATTTTGGAGAAAACAGGTCTAAGTTTATACGATGGGTATAATACAGATTGTGTTCTAGCAGACTGAAATACTAACCGTCCGACAGAATATAATTTTTAGTACGAAAAACCACGGATATGAGTATCACAATTTTTAAAGTAATGAGTGAGGTCTTACCAACCGGAAAGAGCGCGAAGATGTTTATCGCTTTCTAGCAGTATGTCATATTTTAAAGAGTTTCTTATCAACATCTTTGAAGCGAATACAATAGAGTTTGAGGAAGCAATCAAAATACTCAACAGCGACAGAGGTTGGAATTCCCTATATAGATACACGACGAATGCTATGTGCTACAGATACCGTGTAATGGAAAAAAACTTTTAGTATAAATCAAATTGTATTGAATTTAAAATAAATGTCAATCTGTTGGACGGCCTTCAGCCAAAAACAAAAAATGAGATTTTACATACGTTTCTTATAAATTTATAATGAAATAAATAGTCTAACTGTTGTCCCTTCTAAACTAAACTAAACTCCTGAAATCACGACCACATAAGTTGTTTGTTTCGGCCTACCACTTACTCACCAAATATTTTAGTGAGTACAAACGCGTAAAATATTGCTCAGCCGGGTCCCGAGCAGTGACTCATTTCGAATGGGAAGTTCGCCAATCACGCGCGGCGAACGATACCCCTTTCCAATTGATACCCTTTATCTAGAATCATTGATGTTTTAAAACAATCAGTTTGAAACGCAGTCACATTTTTTATGGACGGTGATAGCTAACAAGATATCAAGCGCTTGAATTCTAAGATTGAGTATTTTGAACAGCAATAAAACGGGATCCTAAATTTGTGGCCCGATACAAAGAGTTCTACTATAGTTATAAAATAATATATTCTGAGTAATGAAACTCGTGCCTTTTGACCCAGATTGCTTTCCCAACTAGCTGGCCGTTCATTTAAAGGTTATTTTCTAATTTTAACAGATCTGTTTTAAAAGTTGGAGATTTCGCTAACAAGACTTGGATTAGTCCTCATAAAAGCCATGGAGTTATTGTTTTGTTTCTCGATGTCAAGACAGTAAATAGTGTTTGATGTTCCACGGAATTTTATTGAACTTGTGAGCTGATTTTTTTTTAATAGTCTTATGGACATGACGTCTGATGCAATGACTTATTAACTCTTCCTGCTGCGAAAGAATTTAGAAAAGGACTATGTACGATTTCACTCCTTATTAGAAAAACTTGCGCTTGCAATCCTGATCTCGATAAACTTAATTGTGGAGAATCGCTAAAGAGTGCGAAAAACCTGTATTTGTTGAATCTTGTTCTAGTTCCAGGCCACAATTGGATCGCTGATTGGGTTGCTAGGTAATATTCGTACGGAAAATTTTCGGCACATAAACATGCATTACGACTGGTCGCATCCTTGATTAGGGTATGACATGCTGCGGGTGGCAGCAGTCTCCGGTATGCTGGCAGACCAAACAAATGCTTCCCGATGCCTATCAAAAAAACACAAGCACTTTCTCTATGTATGCCCCGCCTACGCTTGCATCATGTAACCAGCGCTTATGTGGGTAATGCTGGTATTGTGGGCATTTTATCAATGAGGCGTTTGCATTTCTTTATACGGAGTATTGTGGAATAGATTTTAGGCGGGTCATCAGTATATCCTTCGAGAAAAGGTCAACGTGATTAGCTTTGATTTAATTTTTACTCGTAAAATGGATGTTTATTACGGGTTTGTTCTTTTAATTGACCAGACTTTTCCCAGGCAGAGTTTAAAGACTGCTTATTGCTGCCTTTTTATCATAAATGGATTCACTTCAATGCTTGCAAATTTTAAAATTCTTTTCATGATTCAGTTCGCGAAACTTACCGTCGAAAATCTGAACATATTTATTTATTAGTAACAATAACTTATAAGTAAGGACGCAAACATATTAACAGCAAAAAGATCATTGAATCGCCATCTATCAAAACCAAGACCTCTTCTGTTTAAAATGTCGTGTAAATTTGACCAGCCCAAATGCAGAAAACGGATATGATAGTCAAATTCCATGACGTGCCCTGATTATACGGAAACACCAATTACAAAATCACAAGAAACGAGAACAAGTATTGAAAATTAATCAACAAATTCCAAGAATATGGGGATTACTGTGAACTTCAATTTAAAGTAAAGTTACAATTCTGGGGCACAGCAAGCAAATACGGCAAGCGACATATGATCTCGTCCATGTGAGCATTCTTAATCCACTAACAGTACTCTAGAATGCAACCTGCAGGCACGCATGCACAAAATGTATAAAGTCACAAAAGGACACAGCTGCACAAATTAGAAAATATCTGAAACTTTTATAGTGACAACTGACATCTATCTGATCCCAATAGAGTTCATATCAGAAGACAACATCAAGCGCCTACAGTAGGGTAGCATAGGCTTAATAATATTTACTGCTTAGAGAATTTCCACAAATAAATCAGTTGTTATTATCGAATGACAGGAACCGATTCGGTGCACGTCAAGCCAGGATAGGAAACAACGGACATCTTGGTAGGGTAGTTGGTATCTATAGCCTACACGATACAAATTCTGGGACAAAGTTGTGATACGGTTTCCTTACTTCAATATACATTGCAATCTGCGCATCATGAAATGCTTAATCAAATTGACCATTTAGAAATAGAAAAGGCAACAAGAACCGTACAGAAACCTTGTAGTGGAGTCACAGTTAGTGCTGAGAATATAGAAAAAACTTCTTCAGCTGTATACCGGCAACCAAGCCCAACATTCCACCGTCAGTCAGAATTGACTTTTCAACAACGATTATAATCAAAACTTCTACCTGACCATCTAACAATGTTGTTTGACCTAAGGTATCAAAAGGTAGTGGGAGCGATTTTATGAACAGCATACGCCAACGCATGTCCTAGATCTGATCAGAAGAGTGTGTGCATGATGAATTTAATTTCAACATCGTTCGCAGATCCACTTAAGCACCTCAACTATAGAGGTATAAATATCCTCAACATATCCTCATTCCTTCGACAACAGGCTGATAGGCTCCTATCAGTGCTCTTTAAGGAAGAAAATCCATAACAGACCAAATCCTGAACGAAACTCAGAGACTCCGAATCAATACCCAGTATCTTTTCATCGATTTTAACACCGCAATATAATATCACTTATGGAAAAGAGCTACATATATCCGTGTTAAGTTTTGAAATCCCAGCCAAACTTGTCCGTCTGTCCAGAATGACGATGGAGAGCGCTGTCGCTTATAACTTAAATGAGACCTTTGATGCGATAGATAAGGTGCCGCGTTGTCGTGTAACATATTTAACATCATATAGGTACTTGTGTGGAACAACGGAGGCACAAGTAAATGGAGATTCCTTGGAAAATTACAAATTTTCCGAGTACAGTCGAAAGAAACAGGCATTAAAATGCACTTTTCCAAAATGTTTTACAATTCGTTAAACGATCATTTTAATATGCGCAAAGCACAAACATACACGATTATTAAAAAAAAAAAAAATATGTCTTCATCAATGTAAATTCTTATAACGATGAGCACATGGAAGTTTTTATTTTTTGATTAAAAAAACTTGATTATAAAAACTAAGGAGCGGTTCTTAAGAACCATACTCTGGCCAAACACAGTGTTTAATTTAAATGTAACCTCTATTCTCGCCTATGAATAAATTGAACCATATGGACAGTTGCTTTACTGTTAAATATAATGATAGTTTTTTAGTCCCAGAGCCCAATAGAAGTGGTGACCTCTAATAAGGAGGTGTCTCTGTTTAAACAGCCTCACAATTGCGAGTAGGTTTTAAGAAGATTTAATCAAAAACTTCAAAAATAATTCGGTTTTCGATGCGTTGTGAAGGGGTACAAGGTGTGGGTCGTACTTCGAATAGTTTTAAATGGTGATTCAATTAGCAGGTTTCACTTTACTTTAATCCTATGATAGGAGGTTTATCTTGCTTATTCTTGTCACGTACGTGTTGGGCGCCTAATAATACGAGGATAATTAGAGGGACCTGAGATAGTACGGGACATTAATCATCGGCACAAATTTTATTTTCTGGAACTATTTTAATTTTTAAATTAGATTAGATAAGAAAAGGTAAACTTTTACATTTCGTATGACGGTGCTTTTTTAAAAACTAAATTGATTAAAGATTTAATCATACAAATACGAGAGTACAAGATTT
Source organism: Volucella inflata (assembly GCA_928272305.1). Classification (NCBI taxonomy): domain Eukaryota; kingdom Metazoa; phylum Arthropoda; class Insecta; order Diptera; family Syrphidae; genus Volucella; species Volucella inflata. The sequence continues at coordinate 26,369,474 of OV743717.1, read as the reverse complement.
GTATCGGTTAACATATTAAGGTTTTTTTTTGTAACCTAGTACTAACTTCAGAGATTTATGTCTGTCAAAACAATAATCAGATTGCAAACTGTCAGCGTCATTTTGGTTTAGTAGTTTTTGCAATTGAATTATGATGACAACAGGCTTTAACAACGTTGCCAAATTTTAAAAATTTGGTTCCAAAATTATTGTTCTGGACGCCAAACTTATAGAGCACTTGCACCATTTTACACTCGACATAATCGACCATCTGAGATCTGCAAATGCATCTAGAAAAGTCATTGATTGGTCTGGTGGCCTCGTTGACCCGTACTTATTTTAAAATGAAACTGGCACCGTCATTTATACGGTCGAATTATCGAAAATTAAACATATCGGATTCGTACATTTTGTCGATATCATAATATAATCGAGAGTATTTGAATAAATAAAAAAAATATAATATCTCATATACAATTTGTTTTATTTGAATTTGAAGTTTAATTCGTTCGGCCACACGATGCCAGATGAGGTGAATTTGGTGGTGATCGGATGCAAGTTGTATTGTTTTTGACAAAAAAATTCGCAAATAACGCTTCGTGAGATGAGACCATGACGATTCACGATTCAAAAGCGACAAATAGTCTTTCCACAACTGGGATCTTTTTTGCAAATTTCAAGCAGTCATAATGTCTCATAACGCCCAAATACTTCTTATTGACCGTCTGGCCTTCAGAAAGAGATAACAACACTATTGTTATCAATGAGAACAGTAAGTATCGCCTCAGTTTTAATTGAAGACGACGTGCTTTCTTCACGTCATTCAAACGGTTGACATCTCGTTTGCGTGTCTTGTCGCCAGTAATGATACACTTACTTTTGATGAATGTGTGTTCGGAATCGGCCTCGGAAAGCAATGTTAACATGACTCTCATCGCGTAAGACGACGATCGTCTGACGACGTCGTTTCGACGATTGTATTGCTTCGTGTAACACTAAATAGTTTAATCGTCCGGACGACGTCGTTTTGGACGATTCACTTATGCTTCGTATAACTCATTGAACTGTCAAATAACGACGATAGAACGATTGCTATTTTAAAATCGTTTCATACTTAATGGTTAATTTTTGCTTAGTTTTGTTTGTTAAATTTTTAATAAAAATGTGTCGGCATTACAATGTGTTGTTTCTCGATGACGAAGAAAGTGAAAATTCTGTCGGACTATTGCGAATGCGAAGGACGCTTAGAGATGCATCGGATCCTCTTTCACTTCCAACGAAATAGTAAAAATTGTATAAACTATTTTTAAACAATCTTCTTCTTCTTCTTATCCTTTTGTTAACCCTTTCCTCGTTATACGAACTTATGCGTAACGAGTTTACCATTTTAACTGCATCGCTGCTGCTCCACTTATGGAGCTGGCTAATGTCGCAGACCGCAGAACGTGTCTACATAATGCTCGGTCCTGGGTCGCTTCAGTGGTTAGCCCCAGGCGTTGTTGCGCATTTGCCATCTGAGAAATCCAGGAATTCTTTTTCCGACCTCGTTTTCTTACAGTTGGAGTGACCGTAGTTGATAGTGCCTTTTTAACCGGATTTTCCGTCGATCTTCTTTGAACGTGGCAATACCAGCTTATTCTATTCGCCTCAAGCTGTTCGATTACCGAATTCTTTATATATAGACTTCCTCTTATACGCGTAGATCTAATGCAATCGCGTTTAGTGACTCCACTAGACATCCTTAACATTTTCATTTTTGCTGCCGTCATTTTGTTTTAAACGCTTCGTACATTGTCCAGCACTGTAAACCGTATATAAGAGCTGGTCTTACAACCGTGGTGTAAAGTTTCCCCTTTAATTTAAGTGGAAATTTTCGATCGCAAGATTCCCGAATTTTCCCGCCATTTCATCCACCCCACACTCACTCTGTGGTTTACGTCGTCGTCACATTTCGCTTCCATGTTAACGATTGATCCTAAGTACTTATAAATAGTGCTATTCGGAAGAGCTATTCCGTCTAACAATATATCCGGAACAGGTCGTAATGGATGCGCAAATGGGCACGTCAAATGCTCCGTCTTTGAACGACTTATTTTAAACCCGTTTCTCTCTAGCGCATTTTACCATGAGTCTAAGGCGTTCTGTAAATCATCGGCGTTATCGCTAAGTATCTGCGTCGTCAGCGAAGAGAATTGGCGTTACATTTATTTCGCGCATGCAATCTTTTAAAAGATAGTCGAATACTACGTTAAAGAGGAAAGGGCTAATTATGCTTCCTTGATGCACTCCGACATTAACTGGAAATTCTCTCGTTAGTCCAGCAGAGCTTTTAACCGCAGTTTTCACGTTTCCGTACATGTCTTGTATTATTCTAACAAAAGTTTCCGGTACGTTTTGAGACCTCAGCGCGGCCCATATGAGATCCCTTGGCACTCGATCGAATGCTTTCTCGAGGTCGATAAATACCATGTGTAAATCCTTAGACGAATCTCGGTGCTTTTCCATTATTATTCGTAGGCTTTGGACAGCGTCCACCGTCGATCTTCCTTCAACAAATCCACACTGGCTATTATCGAGCTTTATTATTTGCCGAAGACGTTCGTTTAAGACTCTTTCGACGATTTTCATTGTGTGTGACATAAGCTTGATTGAACGGTAGTTGTTGCATTCTCGAGTGTCGCATTTTCCTTTGGAACCAAGAAGCTACTTCTCCATTGCTTCGGCATAGATTGTTCACATTTTAATTTATTTAAAAGTTTTGATAGCCATTCGCTGCCGATTTTCTCCATCTTCGACTAAAACCCTGATGGAATGCTGTCTGGTCCCGCCGCTTTCCCCCGCTTCATTTTTCCGATTGCTATATTTATTTCTTCGATTGAAAAGTCCGAAACTACTTCCTCGAAAAGAGCAGCTGTCGGCACGATATCACGTGGAAACTGTTTTAGTTTTATTCAACGTTTTCGCTAGAGGCGTTACCAATGGTTAACTGATCATGATTTTGGCATTTCTGTTGGCCAAAGTACACTTTCAGAGATAGTTTGCGAGACCATAAAAGCGTTAGAACTAAAGCTGTGTCCAATCTGGATTACATGGGATATGGGCAACGAAATAAAAAAGGAAAAGACAAAGCAGTGGTTCTATCAGAAATAAAAAATACCAGGAAGTATAAATATCCATATTTTCAATTCTTTTTTTCCCAAACTGTCTTCAGTTTGAACGATGAACGATACGACGGGACGATGCGATTGTAGTGTTACACCAAGCAAACTTTTGACGACGTCGTTTAATACAATCGTTTGGATGATGATCGTCTTAAAAGTTACGCTATGAGAGCCCAGGTTGTTTTGTTCTGCAGGAAATTCAGTACCAGCTTTGCAGCGACACGTCTCAAGCCAAATTTATTGGTTCAAATATCATTAACGGATCAGCGATGTTGGTCATCTCTGGCTACTCGTTAATTGTTCTTGACATCGTTGGTCTGCCAGAACAGTCGTCATTGTCTACGGCTTCATGAGCGCTTCTAAAGAGGGCACGTCAATCGTAAACCACTTTGTTTCTTGAGAGCACCTTTGCAAAAACGATTTAATTTTTAACACTTAAAGAAAAGTCTTCTTACTTGTGTTGGAAAAGACAAAGACTTTTCGGACTCGAGAGTTGGTCGAAAAATCGCGCCTTCGAAACCCCGTCAATTCAAAAGGGACCACAAATCACTAAAAGAATTTGGGGTTCAAACGGTAAATTATATAGTTTATAATTTTAATAAAATGCCTAGTGAAACGTGTTGACAGATGTTGAAAAAAGGCAGATTATTGCCTATTCAAACCAAAAATTATGCTTGAAAACAGGTTAGGCAAAATTGTTGCGAAATATGCAATTTAAAAAAAAAATAGAACTCCTAAGGAACCATAAAAAGATCTAGAAGCTCCTTGAGGGAGATGAAAAGAAAATTGCTAAAGCACCTAGTAATTCTAGTAAGATTTGCAGTGCTTTGGCGAGCAACAAAAGCTTGGAGAGAAGCTCCTTTATTGTCAAGGCATCTATGAAATCTGCACCTCACCTTCTTAAGCCAGGCTGGAATATGCCAGGATTCATAGGGCCATGGTTTTTTGTCTAGGGAGCTTAAAAAAAAAATTAAGCTTGGTCTTATTTATTTTTATTTTCTTTCGCAACTAAGGTCATTTATTCTGATAAAAAAAAGTGGAATTTGAAAGATCGTCAGTAATTTTCTAAACGAAACTTTGGAGGAGCTCCATTTAGAAATTGAGGAGCGTCTTTGTCCACGGGATGCTTGGATTTGCAATTTATGTCATCAAACATGAAGAGTCCCAGCTACACCTATGTTCGTTGGTTTGAGGAACATTTGATTAATGTAAACGATTGGCCGGCAGGTTCTCCAGATGTGAACCTAATTAAGAGTTTTCGGAGTATATTAGTTCTTCAGTTTTACATAGAAAACCGTCAGCTCCAGACACTGGGGAGTTAAAATGGACTTTCGTTGATGAATAAGTAAAAATTGACATTAATTATAAAATAAAATAAAAATTAATTCATTCAACAAATAAAAGAATTTTTAATGAAGGCCTCCTCTGTCCAATCGATCGATTAAAGTTAAATTATATTTGAATTCACTTTTATTAAAAGTCAGGTCTAGTGTCTAACTTTTGATTCAGTGAATGTGTTGACAGACTTAATTTCCGTTTCTAGAATAAGGCACATTGAAAAGAGACTCATCTCGCCACCGAGATCATGTGATTTTATTCCACTTGTTTAATTCTTATGGGGCTATGTAAAGTATTTGGTGTATGCAAATAAACTGGAAATTATTCAGGCCTTGAGAGCCAATATTCAGTGCGATATTGGCGAGATAGAGTGCCAATTGCTTGAAAGAGTGGGCCAGAATTGGACCGACAAGTTTTGCTTCGTGAAAATCAGAAGAAAAAAAGCCAAATATCTAAAATCATGTTCGTAATAAATAGAGATTTTTTGATTCTTGTCGTTGTTTTTTATTACGTAAAAGAAAAGCACCCTTTAACTCGTAAGAAGTTTTTTGAAGGCTTTTATTTTATAACATACAAGTTTCAAAACAAATCAAACGACTAAGATATATACATATACTCGTATTTTATTTTATAAGCACACAAAAAAATACCTGCCTATGTGTAAAAGTCGATTCATCGATGACTATCTAACCGGCAATCACATTTCAATAAAAAAAGATATACTCGTATAGTACAAACTATGTACGTTCATTTTAGGTTGTTTTAATTTTCAATTATCACATAAAAAGCCAATTCGAATCATTTGATCAGACGCAAGGGTGTTATAAATACTTGGACGGTTTATTTATGTAGTTGGTTTTTTTTTCTTATGTTATTCGATTATATTTGAAATTCCCCCATTCTGTAACAAAGCAGCACTCAATTTAATTGTTGAAACTGCTGAATCAGTTCTACTCGTGATATTTTTAGAAATCTACTAAGTGTGCTTTTGTCTGCCTATTAATGTATGTCTTCGAATACTTAGCTCGATAACATCATCATCATTATTCGGCTCATAATGATTTATTTATCTATCTACGCCTTGTAGGATTGAAGTTTGCTTATCGTAAGAGATATAGTTTTAACAAAACTGAGTATTAAAAGAGCGAGCGAAGACTTCCAAATGAATAATTGTAACCGGCTTCTGAAACGGGTTTTTAAAAAAAAAAAAAAAACAAATTTGGCTATTCCTACAATTCGGTTGAAGCAATTATGATGCATCAAATGATAAAACTGTCACAAATTAGACAGGAACAAATCATTTGTACACACAGTAAATGGAGCACTAAACAAACAACAAAACAAATAATCAACGATAACAATCGATAAATTCGTCCAATTTGGGTTGTTGTCATACTCAGGGAGCAGTGAATTTATTGAGAGATATTTTTCCACAATAACCAGACTAAAAACGACTTCATACAAATATGTGTGCAAGTATGTATGAATGAGTTTCTGTCGAAAATTTGTAACTGCCTTTTCAGGGACACTTACATACGAGCAAAGTAGCACTTTAAAATAGATCTTATATAAAAAAGCATATAAAACATCATCTGAGAAATTTGAAATGCATATCCAGTTGAGAGAAAGTTACCTCAGAACTGTTTAAATATAGATTGATTCATAAATATTTGAGATAGCGTTGTGTTTGTTCATTTTCTTATTGAATTTAAAGGTTATATCACCTTGGCCCCATATAAATGTATACTTTACATTTTGTAAGATAAATTACGTTTTAACTAGAACGTTTTAAGTACAAAGTTCTTAATTAACGATTCCCGACTACAGTCCACGTATTTCTAATGTGTTATATGGAACAAGTTTCTCTTTTTGTTTGTTTTTTTTTTTTTTTTTTCACTTATAACTAAACTACATCAAAAGCTACAAAGTGTTTTGTTAAAACGTTGTTATGACGTCGTCTAACAAACCAAAGAAAAAAAATACATTAAGTATAATATAATTAGATACACCGTGTTTTAGATTAAGTGTGTGAGTAGAATGATATGTATAAGTTACCAGCATGGCGATGGGTAGTTAGTTTGAACTATTTTTATGTTAATTTACATACGAATGTAAAAATTAATGGAAAATCTGGCAAGGTTAGTGTTAATTAGAGATGTTTATAAAAAATGTTTAGGGTTGCCACGTTTCCCATTAATCTTATAACCCTATTTTCTTACATTTTAAAATTTCAAAAAAATAAACAAAACAAAAATAACATCAGTGGTTTCAAAAAGCATCCATTCAAACATGTAAGCAAAGCACATCCATATTTTGCATTGCTGCAATGAAGTTAGTTTACCAACCGTATGTACACAAAAGATTAAAATGAAGACACAAATCCTGTAAGTCTTGTTTTATATAATGGGGAATGAAAAAAATACTTGATATACCTAATAAAGCAAACGCTGGTGTAACAACTTGACATTTTATATACATAATCCAACATTTAATAACGTGAATTCAATTGCAATCATGGAAATACATTTTTAAATATTTCATAAAAGGATAAGAATAATCGATATCGTCGAAATATTCATATAAACTTCTGTAAAGTATGCAAAGATAAGATAATAGACCAAGAAGCATGTTGTTACTTTATTTTATGAACCTTAGTGGTTAAGGTAATAATTTATCAGAAAAATATGATGGATAAATAAAATGTATAGAGAAACAATGCGCATGTAACATTCTAGTCAGAGGTGTGGTAGTGGTCATTAATATCTAGAGATTACACTGGTTAAGATCTTTCGAAGTTAAAGCGAGACAATTAAAAGTTCAAATTAGTAAACAAATATTTTACCCCGACAGTGAAACGCTAAAAGTAAAGAGAATATAACGACGATACGGTCAATTAAATAGCTGTGGGTATTCGAACCTTAGGCATTGTAAGCGAAAAAATTGTTGGTCCTACAATATCCGAGAAGATACCGGTAAGTTGGTAACAATGTACATTGTTATCGCTCAAAGTTAAATTTTTTTTTTTATTTAAGAAATTGGAATGGAAAGGCTTGGAGGATATGTGGTTTCAATAGAATGGTGTCAATTACCACACAGCGCATGAAAGAAAATCAAGTAGGTATATAAACCTACGAAAAGCAGCGTAAACTAGCTCTGGGCAAAATATTAGGACAAAAAAATCTATTTTATGGACGGTAAATCGATATAGTATGTTTAAAAGACGCTAAGTGGCAAAGCGTCGGAAGCACAGACTGTGCTTACTTAATAAATATGTATGTAAAAAAATTATTTGTATAAAACAGAGAAATATTTTAGATAATATTGTAAATGTCTCAAAAATCTACGACCAATATCAAGATTTGTTATATTTTGCTGGTTTATCATACAAATAAACGATTTCTAAGTCGGCATGGTTCTATTGAATATCCACATTACCATTTCATACAAGTTCTACACCAACTTATAGACATATATGCACGTGTTTCAGAAAAATGCAACATTTTTACAAGTATACTTCAGAATATGTACTAACGTTGAGTGCTATTCATAGAGCTTCGGTTGTCTACGAAGTGACATGCAAAACTGTGCGTTACCTTCATGATAAACATAAAATTAATTGGTAGCAATGATTAATAAGTTTTCAGTTTCACAGTGCCATTAAAAAAGTTAAAAACCGAAACTATCGACCAAATGGATCAGATCCGAGCGAAATGAGTCTGTTTGTGTTGTGTATACCCCTTTGTCCAAACTAATTCTGCCACTTGGTTCATTCTGTGACTATATATGACGCAAATAGGCTATTAAAATTTGCACCAGACATATGTTTATACAATTAACATTTTTAATATTACATATAATTAAAATCGCATCATTTGTTTCATTGCATGCACTTGAATTGGTTGTATGGATTTTGTGCGCATTGTGTGATAAGAAAAATCAAAACAATTAAGGTGAGGCATCTACGTTCAATAATACTCGCCGAACCCATTCCCCAAAGATAACAAGGTAAAAAACCGAAAATGAAATGAATTTGGGGTATCCGAAAGGAGGCGGAAAAATTGCCACAAATAGAATGAGTAGTTGATTTAATTTTCAAACAAGTACCTAAGGTGATTCCTATATTTTATAACTGTAAAATACAAAGTATACATTCCACTGCACATATAGTGTACGCAACCCTATTACGTAAATACTACACAAATAAACAAGGAAAACCAAACAACTACTAAGTAAAGAGCTCAAAACTATAATTGTTTTGGTGCGATAAACGCTGAAAAACCACAAAGAGAAGCGCTCGATTAAGAAAATGGTAACAACGGAGGTAACAAGCCAAAATTTCAAGTTCAAAATTGAACTACTTAATTCTTATGAAGTAAATAAGCACATTTGCTAATTTGTTTATAACGATCTATAGAAATTGACCTTATTCAATAGCAAGCACACTTCAGTACTTGGTAAACAAACATTAAACCATAGTTGATAAGTAAATTTTGAAGCGGATTTGTTTTTGACCTAAGTTAACAATTCGGATTGGATGTTATCAAAAAATAAATAACTATATTTACTTAACGAAGCATTGTAAAAGAAATCAATTATAAAAGCAAGGTCATTGCAACATGTACACAGAAGAGTGAAGTTCGATTTAGTTGATAAGCCCTAGTTGCTTACAATGGTATATGTATGTTTGCCGTAGTTTTGAGTCAGCAGAAGTAAATTCATCCAGAAAGTGGAAACACAAATGTATGTAGTATGTGTAAGACATGTATTATCTATCATTGGTGGTAAGTGGTCCGTTTTTTTCGAAGAATGAAGATCTTTTTGAAAACACTGCGCAATGGAAAACATAAGTGAGTAATTAATAATAATTCAAAAATTAAATTCCTATGAAAAAACAAACCAAAACAACTAGGGTCAATTAAAAAACACTATGGCGCTTTGTTGAATTGTGGCAACCCTACTCACTTTGTCGGTGTGCTGATGGAGCTGCTGCAGCCGCTGCAGTCCGTGGTACAGAGGACATTAGCTCATTCTCATCTCTGTTGTATCTCATCAAACGCATACTGCTATGATGATGTAAACTGCTGGCAGCTATATTACCTGATTCAGATGAATTAGCTGCTGATATCCAAATAACATAGACTACAATTAAACACGCAACAAACACGAAAGCTAATGAATTCCTGGTGGTCGAAGTACTATACCAGGTGTGGCGTAACTGATTGCGATAGAGTATTTTCGACATAGTTTACTCGTACCAACGACCGTAGCACTCTCCTTTTTAACAAAAGCGATTTTGCACAATATTAGCTTTTCGCTGATATTTCGTTAAAATTGTATTCTTCAACAAAATTCATTGAATTTTATTCCTCTGCACTCGACACAACACTTTTCAATTATACCATTACTCATACAGTTTTTTGGATGCGAAAAAAAAAACTGTAGCAATTTCTTTTTTCTTGTTAGTTCATGCAATTTTTTATTTATATTTTTTTTTTAACTCGATAAAACAGCGACCGCACAAAACTGCTCCCCAAATAATCTGACAGCTATGAATCAACTGAGGACCGACAGAAAATGAAACCAGTCTCGGTCTTCATTCCACAATTCTCGTTCATTTTTGTTATTGTTTTTGTTCCGTTTCTGTTTTGTTTGATTTTCATTCCGTATTTCCATCATTAAGCGTGTTGAGTATTATTTTTATCGTGGTGAATTATTTGAGGTAGAATATGAGTTCAATGGAAGAGTCGGTCTAAATTGATTAATTAAATAATGACATTTGGGTGTGTGATTCTTTGTTGACGGTATGACCGTAGAATTTTCCAACGTCTTCAGATATCTGTGTGCATATTAATTTTCTTTTATTAACTATTAAAATATGTAACCAGTATATATAGGTATACTTATACCTATACATTGGTACTGCGCCGCTTGTGAGATTGGTTTAGTTACAGTCATTCTAAATGCAGCTCTATTTTGGATCATGTCGTGAGGGGAAGAGTTTGTGACGTTTTCGCACTTTGAAACTCAGCTCGAACTTGAGCTTCTATTAATTTTTGGAATCCAGCCAGTTCGATTCTTTGCTAGCTGCATCCAGTTTCACACGCTAAGTTAGCTGAGGTCCCGTCCAACATGCATGCGCCGCCATCTGAGTCTCGGTCTTCCTCAACTGCGCTCTCCCTCGGGGGCAGATTCGAAGTCTTTTCAGTCCGGAGCTTTGGGGTCCATCCGCTCTACATTACCCAGCCATCTCAGTCGTGGATCTTCACCCTTCTGGCTAGGTCGATGTTGCTGTTCAATCCGCACAGTTCGTCGTTGTATCTACTCCTCCACTCACCGTCAATACAGACGGGACCCAAGTAGCCAAGAGCACACTCATCCGCCTTATGACGCTTCTGCACCATAGAGCAAGACTGGGATTATTAAGGTCTTATATAGGATAACTTTTGATTTTCGAGAAAGGGCTTTCCTAGTCAATTGCTTTCTTAATCCAAAGAAGCAGCGATTGGCAAGAGTTATTCTTCGTTTGGTGTGGTTGTGTGAATTCGTAACGAAGCCTAGGTAGACAAAATCCTTAACTACCTCCAATTTATACCTCACGGAAGCGACGTTCTGTCCGAGACGTCGGTGTTGTGTCCTTTTTGCTTGATAGCATATACTTGGAAATGGTATACCCATTTTCGCTTCCATTTCAATACTTGCAAAAGCGCCATTGACATCACACTGGTTTTTTTGACGGACTTTTGAAAGATTTTGCCTCTCGTGTTTGTGTGCGAGTTTTTATAATAGTTTTTATATCGGCGAAAATAAGAGGAGTGGGACTAGTTGATGTGCTACCTTTATAGAAAACCTTGCACGACATTGCACACTGACCTCAGGTGTACTCCCACTTTAGCTTTTAAATCTTTGAGTTATTCCTGCTGTGGATTTAAGTTCGCTTTACATTCTCATAAGTCCAATAGATTGGCATGGAGATTCATAATATTCTATTCTTGGTTATCTAGAACTCGATTCCATGTTTTCAAAGAATATGACAATTGATTTTCCGATCGGTAGTTGTTACAATTTCTAGTTTCGTATTTGCCTTTATACAATGTAACTAGAAAGTCTTCACTCCACTAGTTCGCGACCTATTTTACCCGAAATTTTCGATTGTCGCTTACATTTCCGAACTGACTGCAATTAAAATATCCGTAGAAGTAGGTTACAAAAGTGCGAATTATGTTTTTGTAGAGTGCCATTCGGAATAAAATAGACAAGATTTTTAAAGTTGGTAACGAAGCTGGGCAAAAAAAAAACTTAAAAACAAGAACTCCCACAGCAATTTCACCAGTCGATAAACGTCTAAACGTAAACGTCAGTTAATCCACTATTCAACGTGTAAAGGGCTGAACAGTATATGAATCTGAAGCTTGAATCTGTATCTGTATCTCGAAGTTGGGTGCTATTCAACTGAACATTCTATTCAGCCCTTAAGTGTCCTAAGAACCTTAGGCAGCTAAAATGAGTTAAAAAATCTCCATTGAATTTTGCTGTTTCGATTGTAATTTGGAAAACAGCACATGATAGAGCTAAATTAAGAATGACTAGTGAATGATGTTTTCAAGAATTAAAAACTTTTGATTGACTGAAGGGATAAAACGGAATGAACAAGGTGCGATTGCACATCGTTTTTCTTTTGACCCTTGAGTTCAATTTACAGAGTATCAAAATGAGAGGACATATCGATTAAGAAATATTGGATAAAATATCGTCCGCCAGATTCACTAGAACTAAATATTATGCAAAATTTTGGCTTACCTACAAAATCTACAACGATTAGAGATCACTTCTTAAGGATATTATTATTATTGGGTCAAACACTCCACACACAGCAAATGTCCTTCAGAATAAAAGGCGGATGGTCACCGTATGTTTTCCATAATCTAGACAAAATAATTTGTGAAAAGTGAAACAACAATCTCTCTTTATTTTACAATATCTTTCACTGACAATTTGAATTTTCACTTCAAAACTTAGCTAAGCATCGACTTAGAAACAAAGAGTTTATGTAGCTAATGTACGCAGTCTAAGAATCATGTTTCAGCGTACGTCCACGTGTGTGAATACCGATCAGCTGTTTTGGAACTTAGTGAAACACAGGTAGATCCTCTCCCACATCCATCGGATCACTCAGATCTGAAATTGCTTACATATAAACTACTACCATTGCTTTTTTCTCACCGCGGTCTTACCAAATACGTGCGCATTAATGTACTCGTAGCTTGCCAAACTCCACCAAAATGTGCTTTCTGTTTCAATATAAAATTCAGCGGCTAACATCCTGGATCCTGTTAAGCACGAGTTGATGACGCCAATCCATAGAACCTTCAAATCCGTTGCTCCCTCGTTCGGTGACGTTGGGTTACTACGGAAGATACTCGATGACATTGTTTTTGCTGAAACCATCCTTTTTAAAGCTATTGCAGTTTCTCTACACTAGTCTACTCTCAATGTTGCCACCAATGAAATGTGAATATATTAGCTTAAAGGCATGAGTGTGTGAACTGTCAACGGATCAACGGATCGAAAAAGTATAAAGTCATCCCACTTTATCCTCATCGTTAAAAACGTCGGACCAACGATAAAAAGTTTAACTTCCGCTAACATATTGATTAGATAATTTCTAAAGTCAATTCATCACTTGGTTGAACGATTGTTTAAATAATTTTTCAACCCCTATGTGACCAGGTCCCTTTACACTACCTTTGTCCGACCCCTTATCGAATATGCTAGCCAAGCTTGGTCCTCTTTTCAGCGAGTTCACATATCCCGAATAGAGAGCATTCAGCGTTATTCCGTTTGTTTTGCTCTTCGATGACTACTCTGGGATGACTCTCTTATTTAACCACCTTATTTAGACCCCTTTAAACTTCTTAACTTGAATACCCGCAAAAAATGGAGAAACGTAGCTGAAATTCTGTTCATTCTACGACTGATCTCTGGTTCCGTTACAACTCTATTTCCTTTAATATGAACCCTCGATGCCCTCGTTTAGTTCTATATTCCAACACATCGCATTTCTTATACTTCCTGAAACAGTTCGAGAAAAGATACCTAGAAGTGGAGTGGAGTGGATTTAACACTCCCTTTAGGAAGTTTAACTGCAAATTATGTTTCCTCTCTTACGACGAGGATGCGCTGCTGATATTATCAGCGACACTACTATATTTGGACTGAGATCCTCTATACCTTATTCGAATGAGAGAATCAAACCAAAAGAAGCGAATTGTTAGAGAAAGTTTTGGTTTTATTTTCGCCCTAAAGACTAATCCGAGGAAGCATAGGAATAGTCTACATATACCAATCTAGAGAAAGCAAAAATGTTGCATTCGATATTTCTGAGGCATTCAAAAGAATTTAGCATCCGACTCTTTTCTTTGAAATGTTTTTGGATCGACGAATCTCTTCTTCCATGTATTCGTAGCGTTTATTTTAAGATTTCTTGGATGCTCTTCAGTCTGATACCCGCAAAATAAATGCTGCTGTGCTCCGGGACTCCCTCTACCTCTTCTTAATTGCTGACGACATTACTTTCGGCTTTCCATATTCGTTACTGGACTCACGTCTCTGTTCTCTGGTTTTAGAACTGAGACAGCAGCGTATGTTAAGCACATCCAATACCAATATCTGGGGAACCACCAACTAGGTTAAACTCAACGGTTTCAGAATATATAGCTGTCTGCTGTCGTTGACCAAAAATTTAAACACTCAGCCATCATCCTTTAAGGGTACTTGTATAATCGAAACCGAATCACTTTCCATTGGTAATCAACGTTTCCAAATCACTGATCTGATCTGGTTATGGCCTCAATGTACCTAAAAGGCATTTATCTGCACGATATTGAAATACAATGCTTGCATCTGGTCAGGTCTTACTAAGATACGCTTAGCATCATCAATGCATAGGTTTTGCGTTGTTCTGATTGCCAGTATTCCAAACGTAACACCCGCTTCCTATGCACGCCTATCCTGAAGGCCAATTTTAAACGTACCCTTAATTAAGGGTCACAATTCGCTTGTGCTCTGATGAGCTCTTCAATTGCTAGTCTCTTGTTGAATTCCCAAACTTCCCTTCGCCAACGCTGTGTGCAAACTGTAGACTAATCTACACTTAAACATAACAACTTTTTATTATTACTTAGCCATCTGGGAATGGATACAGTGTAAGTCCCACATTTTCATTTCATTGCAAAATATTTATAAAGTAACTTACCACACCTGTACTTGGAAATAAACGTACTAGATTTATGCCACCAAATAAAGAAATACCATCAACTAGGCACACCAAAAAACAAATCATCAATCTAATCTCAAAACAAAACGAGACAACTCTATTCGCTTCAACAATTTCCCATTTACATTTCCGAAAAGGGACAATCATTCATCCCGTCCAACATTCGATTTTCGTCATTTTTCTTTTGATTTTTCCATTCTTTCACACTTTTATGTATTGCGCTGTGAAAGAGGAAAATTGTATACAAGGCAAACTCTACAAAAATCAAAAGCAACTAAAAAGGAAAAAAAAATACTAAATTTCAACAATACATTAGTATCGTTGTGTGTGTATCAGGTAGTGGATCGTCCGTTCGCTCATTGCACCCCAGCGTAGAGCCCACAGAAAAATAAAACAAAAATAACAAAAGAAACATACAACTCCTTCACATATTTCCCACACAAAATGGAAAACTAAGCAAAATCCCAACAAGAATCAATTTTCACAAAAAAAAAAAAGGATAGAAATAAAGCAAAACACGTTTTCAACAATTTTTAAAATAAAAGAAGAAAAATAGTGCGTCGGCAGAATAAAGAAAAAAAAAACTTCAGAACCTAGCAAAAATCAAAAGAAACAAAAAATTTTGATCCGAGAAAGAAAGAGAAGAACAATTCTAAATAGTGTGCGTGATAAAATTGTGGATTAAACGAAACCCGACAAACAGACCAACATATAATACGCACTCGCGTGAAAATCTGCACTCCGATTCAGCCCCAACCGCAGCTTGAAATCGCTCCTTATCCCAGGCGTAATCGGTCGTGTCGAGGTAACCCGAGCTGCCCCAGGATAAAGCAAAAAAAAAAACAAAACTAGCTCTCTGCGGAAGGTAGTAAACAAGAGTGAAGCAATTCTGCCCGGCGATGGACTGTCCCCATTTGAGTGATAATTGTAAGATAAATCGTGGATTGATTAGAACAAAAAAGTGTCAGCTGATTGACGGACGAGGTAACGGTGGCAGTAGCAGTGGCAGTGGGAATACTAATGGTAGCAACAGTAGTAATCCCAGCCCATCGGAAGGAGGGGTGGGCCACCCAATAGACAACAGAACCAGTGGTTCCGTCTCAGCCTCAGCAGTGACTACACCCGCAAGCGTTCAGCATCAGCAGAAATTGTGGAAATGCTCAGGTAAAGGATGGTTCCCCCTCTTCTTCAAAGAAGGTGGTGCTCGTGTCTTTTTTTTCGCCATTTATTCGCTCTAAAGAATTAGATTCAGAGGCATAGCTTTTCAAGTGGCATATGTGTGTGTATGTGTGTTTTGCAGAAGGTCAATGAAGTGAAGTGAATGTCCCCGAGTAGCCATGCTGTTTTCACAGAACACTGATAAGTACGGCTAATCGCACCTTTTTCTGGTTTTATGATGTGGTTACGTGAAAATCGATAGTTGATGTGTTTTTTTTTTTATTAAGATACATTGGTTATTGCTGCTAGCGGTTATCGCTTGTCAGCTGTGGTTTTGCCAGGGAACGATTTTTTTTCTTGTGACAATGACGACAACCTTCTACACGAAATCGTGAAATAAGAATAAACGAGACGAACAGTGCGTCAAACCTGTATACTTGATTTGGAATCGAAGTCTATTTGTAGACTATTTTTGTAGAATGAGAGAGATCGACGTTCGGTTTTGTCATAGTGTAGAGATGTGCGCGTGGAACTCTCCATTAGTAAATTAAAACATTTGTCTGCTAGTCTGGTACAATTTTCCGTGGAATTTTCATTGTGGGTGGAAAACCTTCCTCTTCCATTTTGTTTGCATCTTTCTGCATAAAATTGCTGAAAATTTATTCGACTGTTGTTCGTTTTGTATCAACATATATATGTACAATTGTATGAGGTAATGGTTAGTCTGCTTAATCCAGGCTTCTCTAAAAATTCAAGTAGTAAGCATATCTAGGTATTACTTCGAAGACCCTGATCAAGTCTACTTCTCCTATTTGAGTAATTTTCTACAAACACCATTCATTTCGATGGACATAACTCGGCCATGGCAAGATCGGGCGAGAATTGTGGGTTACAAATAAGAACGAATATCTATTGTCGATGAACTACATCTTTATAAAATATTGAGTTGACTAGCCGAGGGGTAAAAATTTGGTTAACATTATCGGCGGGATCGAAAGAAGAAATCAGCATCGTCTTCTCTTTTAACCAGCCACTTTTTGTTAGTTTTATACTGTGTTTAGGGAAATAGTGCTGAAAACACAACAATTCATTGTTCGTAGTATTTTTTTTGAAACGATTTTCGCCTTGATCGGCTTCTTCAATGACATTTTGGTAAAATTTCACTATTCGGTTGCTTAGACAACATTTAAGGGCTGAACAGAATAAGAAACTGAAGTTTGAATCTGTATCTGTATCTCGAAGTTGGGTGCTATTCAACTTCGGGATACAGATTCAAGATACAGATTATGCATGTATTGAACTTTTGAAAGCTCGATATTAGATACAGATTCAAGCTTCAGATTCACATTCTGTTTAGCCCTTTAAAACGTGGCTTGTGGATGAGAAAACAGCCGCGCGCAATCAACGTTCTCCCCCTCTTGATTATCTTCACTTTGCACGACTTTCGACTGTGTTTAACCCGTAAATACCATTCAAAAAACTAGCTTCGACTCAAACGATAATACAATTTAAAACAAAATAATTAAATGTCATCTTGTGCAATTGGAATTTTCAGAGTGGGTGAAGAAAGAACGAATCCAGATAGTTTTGTCGGCAGAACATAGTAGCGCACCTTGTAAATTTTACACTGAATTAGTTCCAGAACTTTTAAAATAATTCGTTGAAAAACGCATAAATAATCCCTCTCCCAACATTGAGAAAGTATATTTGAACAACAAAACACTTCGTTTGAAGTACTCTTTGCACTTTGAAAAAAAGCAAGAAGTTGAGGTAATTACTACCGACTTCGTCAAAATATCAATATTAAAGGTTATAAGCTTTCAATCTGATTGATATCAATATACGGACTATTTCCTGCGTTAAAAATGTACTGTATGTCCACAATATCTAAATAAACAAATAGTTAGTTTTTAGTTTAATATTTGAGCATACTCGTATTCAAAATGTTTGAGGCTGATCCAGCCCTCGATTCTACACTTTATTCCAAAAAAAAAAAAAAATTGAACATTATGCTTCTCTTCTAGAATGTAAATCCGAAAAGAATAACTGGCTTTGCCTACATTGTGGATCAGTATTATGCGGTCGGTTTGAAAAAGCACACGCCCTAAATCACTTTAAGGTGAAGAGTCATAAAGTCTGCATGAACACCTTAGATTATTCCGTATTTTGGTAAATCGAACAGCATCTCATTCTCAAGCGAAATTAGTTTATTCTAAGTTTACTTTTAGCTACAAATGTGATGATTTTGTCATAAATGAAACGAGTTATGTGGAGGAATTGAGGCAAGAACTAAAAAATGAGGATGACTCTTGTTCGGAGACATCGTCTTCATCGAAATCTCAACAGGAAACTGCAAGTGTATCGTCCAATGATTCTGGTTGGGAAGATACCCCAAAACCGGGAAGAAAATTGCGACCACGCAAAAGGACAATATCTAGCGAAAGCGGAGATAGTGCGACGGCGAAAAGAAAGTCACTCCGGAAGGTTAGAAATATCAGTTTTCAACTTAAAGCCATTGTTTATTTTCTTTTTTTTTAGGTTGTGGGGCTAAGAAATCTAGGCAACACATGCTTTATGAATTCCGTTTTACAATCGCTTAGCAACATTAAGGAATTTAGTTGTTACTTCAATGCACTTCCTTGTTTAGAACCGAGTGGTAAACAAAAACAGCAAAGGGTATATTGTTCGCGTAGCCTTAAAGAAAATATGAGCGATGCAAATGTGGTAGAGGAATTAAGAAAAGTTTTATTAAACCTAAGCAAAGGAGGTGATGGATCGAAAGCGATTTCACCTGAATGCCTCTTTCTTGTTATTTGGAAAGTGGTTCCTCAATTTCGTGGCCATCGGCAACACGATGCACATGAGTTTTTGCGCTACATGTTGGACAGATTGCATACAGAATTACAGCATCTAAGTGTGGATACAGTGCCACAACAAGGTACTGCTGGTGATTGTAAATCGAGCACAATAATTGGAAGCAATGGTAAGTCCATGGCATACGGAAGTCTGAATACAATTGGTGTGTCCTGCTACAAAGATGCTGTCTCGCCATCATCATTTTCATTATCACCCACATCATCATCTTCATCTGCATCTCCTTCTACACCAGTTAATAGCAATTACAAAGGTGGGCGTAGTTCGATTGTAACAAATGTTTTCGGTGGGACACTGCAAAGTGAGGTGCGATGTTTAATCTGTGGAATGGAGAGCAAGAAACATGATCCATTCCTAGATTTGTCGCTAGACATTCCAGAGAAATTCTACAAAGACTGTGGAACAAATACTACTATGAGTGGTGTCACTGGTGCGACAGCAGATAGTTCTAATGCTGTGGAATCAAATATTAAACCCATTTGTAACATAAGCGATTGTTTGTCCAGTTTTACAGAGGTAATTACTATTTATGGTACAAATATAATTGATAGTAGTTTTTACGATTGTTCATTTTAGGTTGAGGAATTGGCAGAGACTGAGTTGTATTATTGCAGCTCCTGCAAATGCAAGCAAAGGTCGACAAAGCGCTTTTGGATTCGCCGTTTGCCAAATGTACTTTGTTTACATATAAAACGTTTTAGGTGGAATAATTTTTTCAGGTACATCCAAATATACGGGTATAATTTAAAGACTATTTTCTCACTTTTGATTTTCTTATTTAGAACCAAGTTAGATTTAAGGATAACATTTCCAATAAGATCTCTTGATATGTCGCAATATGTTCTGAATAATGTTCCAGAAACAAGAAGGAATAGTCAATCGTGCAATGTATACGATCTGGCAGCCGTAATTGTACACCATGGAAATGGGTAACAACTATTACTTTACTAATTTATTTTTTTCTTTAACTTTAATTTCCAAAATGTCTTCGGGTTTTTTTTGTTTAACTTTAGTTCAAGTTGCGGTCATTATACATCTTTTGCAATAAATAACGGCTCATGGCTGCATTTTAACGATCACACGGTAAAGGAAGTTCCCTCGTCAGCAGTCGCAGAATGCAAGCCATATATCCTGTTCTATATTAGACGTGACATCAGTGGTAGTACAATCAACAGTTTAAGTAATAAAAACTCATGAGATTAATAATGGGCTAATAATTAATTGTTAGATAGTTGTTAAGAGACTGATTTTCCCAACATCCTGTCTTTTTGTAATCCCGATTCCATAATCTCTCTTGGAAAAAAATAATTCAAAAAACAAACCATAACTCATCTGCTACCTCTGTCTGGTAGCGCTGCTGTATCTGCTTTTTTGTGTAAATCCAATGGTATAAATATACAAGATACATTGACACTTAAATAGTTGCGCAACTAAAGACTTACAATCTTGTTTTTGACATTGAAAGGAACACTGACACTTCCTTCGATGAAGAAAAAGAATGAACACACAAAACAACCGATAGAAGTATTAATTGTAAATATTTATATACACATACATACTAAACAAAAAATGGCAACTTAGTGCCGTGTTTTTATTTTTATTTTTTAAATAGTTGAATGCGAAGCATATACTCTTCTTTAACAAATTCTCTTCTTTTTGCAAATAGACAGTTGTTACACGTTACACGATGTAAAAGGAAAAAGAAAAAAAAAACAAAATATTAAAATTTAACTATACGAAATGTGTTGTTAAGTTCTCACTAAATAAAAACGAAAAAATTATTTTCTTTAGTCTATGCGATGCTGACATGTAGGCACTGAATTCTTCAAAAAGCATACAAGTAAACAATTTACTCTGCTACTCTATTTGGAACTCAATATGATGAAAAATTAAATAAAAAATAAAGCAAATAAAATAATTTCAGATAAACAAAATCATGTTATAACTGCAAAAATAGTAAAAATAGAGATCGGATGCAAATTTTATTGTCAAATATACATAAATGAAAATCCAAGAAGAACTTTGAATTTGTTTTCTTTTATAACTTCTGGGCGACAGTTCCGTTTCATGCAAAAAATATAAAAATGGTATGATACTACGAGTATTCATACTTGTTTACGTGGACCTTTACTGAAAATACTCTCCAACTTTCTAGGTCATTTATTTTTGGGTCGTTCTCCTTCATCCTGTTGATATTTAATTCTGTCCTCAGCATAATCAAGATGTTTGCGTTTTGATCACATCTAAGAGTTAATAATCCTGCCCAAGTTTATCAGCAACCAAAAGGATATCAGATTCCTAAGACACCTTTCCTCATACGACCGATCTTGTTTCTCATTTAGCGCGAATCGAACGCCTTTTAAATTGAATTGAGTTTTGTGGCCGGGAGAACCATTTATTAGACTTAATACAGGCTAAGAAGACCAAAAATAATTTTAGAACTCAAATACTGCGATTGAAATCGGGAACGGTAAATTTAGCGTTGACATTTCGCAGCATATCGGAGATCCTTTCTTTGGGATCATAAGAAGGTAAAACAAACGAAGGCATTTTACACCATACATTATAAGGGTTGGTGTCCAGAGAAATATAATTTTAAATAGATGCACAATCGACAGAACCTGAGAAGAGTCGATAAGTCTTTACTTCAAGCGTATTCAAGTTAGTAGGGATTATGTGGGGATATAATTGAGATCACGTGGAGTAAACGGAATTGATTGTTTTAAATTATAGGGACATGATCTCACCAAAAAGGGGTACCAAGATTGAGTGACGCATTCCAGCACTGGGCGAATTAATATAAATAAATCTAATCACGCAATTCTTTGGACCATCGTTTATTATGGCCGAGAAATGGCTCCGCTTTTTTCTTATTTGTGAACGGAAATATTGTTCCATGTCATAAAAATGCCAAGGTCTCAAAGAATTTTATCTGGGAAACAGGTTGGCCGAAAAGAAGACTGGTTGCACTGGGTGAAAAGGTAAATCAAAGTGATCTTGAAGAAGTTTGGTGAAAAATTTAGTATTATCAACGTAGATCAAGAGGGAGCAATGTTTAATAACCAAAACAAGATCGCTTATGTTTAGGATGAACAATTAGCAGCCTGCCTTACCGAACACCAGAGGTGGCTAAGAAGGGTCTGAGAGTGGGCAACTAAAACCGGTATCAAGTGTATTTCCATTTTTCCATAATAATGATCAATTGATAAAATATTTGGTAGATGGATATCACGTAGTAGTTATTTGGTTTTAAATGCCCTTCTTAATGTTAAATGGTAGTGTTCTGTAGCTATACATATTATACATATATATTTATGTATAAGAAAAAGTTTCGTTGTATTGTTTTTCTTTTTACCTTTTAAAATTAACAAATAAATAAACAAAATGCAATCCATTAAAAAAGATATTGTCGCTTTAGATCAAAAAACAAAAAACTGCTTCACTGACTTCTAAAAATCGGAATAAGTGGTTATCTGATGGCATAATATCAGAAGCTTACGTACTTTCTTTTTACATTTTTGAATAATTTTACACTTTTTATCTCCCCTCTTTTTTAACGAGCAAGTATTAAAGTAAGTATGAAACCAAGCCTTTTGAAGCGATTTAACAAAATTGTTTGACAAACTTAAAGTTTGAAGGCCGCATTTACGACAGCTTATGTAGGATTTCTCTTGATTATGTTGGGTGGACTTCATCATTAATATAAGATGGCATTCCTGATCATTGTAAGGAAAGTCATCCGACAGAATGTTGAGAATCACCCTAAACTGCGGCCTTTCCAAACACTCAACACAAACTTTTCCTGCCTTTACTCAGAGAGCACAGTATCGAGTGTATTTGTTTTTTTATTTATGTCGACGAAATGAAAGTAAAACAAAAGTCGGTTACAGCATGGTAGTCTACTTACCCAAGGCAGTCAGATTATTTACTAAGTTAATATACATAAGTGCATGTACCGACAGAACTTTTTCTAAGACCTTACACAAACGACGACGTTTAATGATCCGTTAAATGTTTTTGTTTTTTACAAACCGCTTTTCGATTACATGTCGCATTGAAATAATCTTTGCAGCCAAAATACATAATTACGTTACTTGGTCTCACATGATCAATATTTCGCATTTAGAAAACGTTAACGGGCGATTGTAGAATGCTCGCATTATTGTAAGAATCCAGTTCCCATTGCTACCTTGGCCATTGGATTGTTGATTTCACATTATAGTTAAATATTTTAGTTGACATTTGATGTAATTATACACGTAACGGTTAATAAAAGATGAAGATAAAACAGTTTTATGCATTGTTTGCTATATTCCTTTTCTATTATGTGCAACCAAATCAAAAACTTGACAAAGCCTATAACTTTCTTATTGTCAATTAAACTTGCAATGAAAACATTGTTTTGCTTATTGATAGCTTTTGATAACTACAATGAGTCACTCGTCACTTGTCACTCCTCACTCACAAATTTGTTAGAAACACTTGTTTACAAGTTTGTCAACTGGTGAACTGGCGAAACAGATTTCCTTTGCAATTGTAAACCACAGCTGTTTTCTCCACGTGTATCTGCTCTTTTTGATGGGAATCGCATAAATCGAAACTACCAATGATGTAAATAATCCCATCGACTATTCCGTTAAAAAAAACAACATCAAATAATTGGATAAATTATGCACAATTTTAGGATTTCACAATTTTTAAAACCATTTTGTTTACGATAAAGGATGTTTAAAGGGAAATTTTCATGTTAATCATTATCGGCCAACTTCATTGCCGCTTATTTCTTGTAGACGAACGGTGTAACTTGTTGATTAACTTATTGGGAAAAATTACAACCCTAGGGTTGTCGGGCAGGTTTCTAACATTCTGTTTATTAACACAACCGTCGATATGAAGATGTGCTTCGTCAGTAAACGATCGCGCTGCCGACGTTGATGGTCCCGAAGAATTTTGGTTGCACACTTTCCTTTCTGGTCAAAACTTTTGAACCCACGACCAGATAAGATACGAACTCGGCCCATCGCCTACTCGACGAATTTTGAAAAGAGCACAAAACGAGTGAAGCAAAAACCAACGAATCACCACACATTAAATATTAATCAACCCCGAAGGCCAGGTGTGCTTCAGAAGAGCAATTCATTGAAAATCCAAATCTGCGAATCACACGCCACGAACGATACCCCTATACCCTAATAGTTTACGAGCAATTACAATTTAAACTTGATAATACACCGCTGAACAGCCTTTGTCTATAGTTTCTGTTGTGGATAAATAAAATGAGACGAAAGCCCACCATCGATCAAAGCACCACACTTTCTAATCGCTACTTCTTTGGTTTTAAAAGGCAAATGAGTAGAAAATGCCTCTCTCAAACGAAACAACATTGTGCGAGACGCCAATAAAATAGCTCCCGGGCGTTTCGAGAGAAAAATTCTTCGGGCAGTAATTGGTCTCGTTTACTGTTCTGTACTGGATGTATAACGATGCTGACCACGTCAATAAGCTTGGCTTAGATAGCTAGCTCATCTTAAACGCATGGACACCATTGTCCGAGAGTACAATGTTTTTGACTCCGAACTAGAGGAACAACCTCAGGAGGACTACCTCATGTAGGTGGCTCACACAATTTTGAAAGGAAAGTTCAAGCTTCAGTAAAAGGTTAGGTATTGAACTCGAATAATAAAAACATTATTTTTTTGAAGTAAAATAAAGTTGCATTAAATTAATACGAGTATATCTCTGTTCAGTCAAAAATTCCTAACATTAAAGATAAAATGTAATAATCAGCCGTAGATTAGCACTTAATTGTTAGTTTTTTTTTGTCTTCAGTATGTAAAATAAAATAAGTTTTTCGAAGAACTGTTCGTAGCATCGAGACACGCACATGCGTTCCATATCGTAGAGTATGGTAATGTTATAATTCACAAACTAAAAAAATATAAATGAAGAGATTAGTAAACCTCCTGTTTGGTTTGAAAACGTTGATGCTAGCAAAGTAGGATGGCCGATTTGTGCAGCATACCAAATATTGTAGCTATCGACATTCTTACTGAAACGTCTAAGGCAGAATCGAAAAAGTTTTTGAAATTTATATCACCGGGTCACTTACTTAGCATGGTTAAAAATGTGACACCACGATAACCAACAAATAATAACCAGAACGTACATAAATCAGGTGAAATTAAGATAGTTGGACGTGATAATTCAAAGGCATTTGACAAAAATTGGCATTAGGCTTTTTAGTCGAAAATACGGGCATTTGGACTATAAAAATTCCTTTAAAAACGTCTAATTCAAATTGTTCTGGACAGCTTTCAAATCTGATATCTGATATAAGGCTCCGTTGTGTCTCTGACATTGTTTTTCATTTTCATAAATAATATCTCGTCTGCTTGTTCGAATCCAATGTATAGCTTTGTTGCCGACAGTATTCTCTGCTTTTCCTATTCGTTTCGTCCTTTTCGGCCTTAGAACGGGGACAGAAATGGATGCTGAACTCATTAAATTCCAATATAAACAGCATTACTAAATGTGAAAAAACCAACAGAGGGGAATTAGATGCTTCCAAAACATTGTTATTTTAAAATCGAAAACCTTCCATCTCCTGTATTTGTGCCTATGAAAACCTATAATGTAAGAAATATATATGTATACAAATAAATTTTGCCTCAAGGTTGGGATATATTTTGGTTTATTTTTAATAAGGCTATATTCATTCGAATATAGCAGTCAATGTCAACCCAGGTTTTTAATACAATAAGGTTTCGGTCCCTATTTCAAGAATAGCTTGACCAATTTTGTTATTGAGTGCCTGAATCGCCAATAGATCCAAAAACAAGTCCATCGGCTTCAAATCGCAGCTCCGTAGCGGACAAAAACATCACCAAAACGATTGTTTACACCATTATTCAACTAAATGTGTAATAAATCAATAGCTCGATCAAGTCCAAATCCTCAATTTCTGACCATAAAAAATCGATTATCATGCCTCGGTAGCGCTCTTCATTGACTCTAACGTTTCTTTCATTGTCGTCTTGGAAGAAAAATAGGCCAGTTTTGCCGCCAATACGAAAATCAAACAATCCAACGTTCAGGATCCATTGGCTTCTCTCTGACGATGTGTGGCTTTTTGTGGGCCGCAAATTTTACGGCAATTTTGCTTGTTACAATATACATTTTAAAATAAGTTGTTGAAGAAAAATGCCGCCTCTTCTGTTCAATAAGATTGTTGTCGTCTAATCACCAATTCTTATGTTAAATTATCCAACGCTATTGATGAAGACGGGGTGGATTTGCGATTTATGAAGCTAATTCTTCCATTAAAGTGTCCAACAAAACCCACATTTTTAGTCACAACATCAACGTTAGACTCGATCATAATAAGAGTTATGTCAACATTCTTTGCAAGCTCAAATTTTTAGATTCTTTTGATAAAGTTAATCACAAAATCCTATGCTGAAGCTAATTAGTATTTTTTTGTTTAACAGCTTTCAGAGAGTTGTTACACGTGACTTTCCTCCGCATTTTTGCCAGTCAATCTAGGTTTTCCACAAGGATTAGCACTTGGTCCAATTCTTTTGCGTATTTCTGTCAATGACCTTCCTTATGTATGTTAGCCCTTCTCTGTCTACCTTTATCCCGATGATGTCCTGCTACATGCCGCAAAACGAACTAAAAATTGTTTTTTCTCTTGGTCTGAAACCAATGGATTGTTATTAGATTCAATTTAATGTGAGGCTATTCCTATTGCAGTCCTTCGCCATTTCTCTTCCCTTGGTTTAAGCCCCTACACAACTCTAAAAAGTCTCGCCTTATTTTATACACCACCCTCTTTTCGTCCTTTCTTCAATTATATTACATTATTTAGTATTATAAATTGAAATTGATTTCAATTTGAACTCAATAAGAGCTGTAAGTGTCAAAATAACTTAAGATTCAAAAAGAAACTAACAAATGGACCAACCTTTATGTACATCTGGTCTAAATAAAAGCTCTCTGCACCGACTAGATAGAATCTAAAACCGTGCGATAAGACTCATTGATGACGCAAATATTATGCAGTCAATCAACACTTTTGAACACCGATACAGTGTCTCTTGATTTACCTTGTTTCTATTCTCCAGTGAAAATAGTGTTCCTTTGAAATTGCTAAGAGCATTCCGCCCTTCAAACCTTTAACTCTAACACACGTATCGGACGTACCCTGAAATATCGTGCCAAAAGTTGCATTAGCAGGAAATAATAAAATACATATAATTCATCAACACATTTATACTGATTTGCTGCTGTAATTAATTAACGTTTATAACATATTTAAGCTGAGAAGTGATCGTTGTTTGGTTGACATGATTAGACAATCCCTTGTGACGTCATGAACAAGGAGCCTTGCAGAATGGTCTCGGTGCCAAGAAACTCAAATGGGTTCAGCTCACATGAGGGCATTCCTTGGGGGTTAAGTGTCACATCAATGTCATTCAAAAATAAAAACAGGTATCAACTGCCCCAAATAAAATGTCACCAAACATTACCCTGCAATTTGAGAAATAAGTCTACAGCAATGTATGTATGCGTACTGGTTTTATAAATTTAACACTATAAAATGTAGCTGTCCACTTTAAAGAAAAAAAAGAATATAATTTAATTTAATATAAAAAAATTAATAAAATTTTATTTTTATTTAATCAAACTTGCCACCTTTGGCAATTACTCTATCATGTTCTCAAAGCCAGTTAGCTTCCTTCGGGAGATGCTGTGCTGCGATGTATGCTGTGGTAACTCCATTTCATTGATAACCTGAATTTTCACACCCTTGTTGAAAAAGCTTATCTCTGACCACTGTTCTATTTCGTTGTGTGTCATATTCTTAAGGATTATCCTTTTCTTAATGAAATCTTGACTAACGCAATTTGAGCGACTTTTGAGATGATCATTTTTTGGATGTATTTAAAGTCACATTTTTCAAGAGTACAGGTTTTAAATGGCTTGTTGTTCCTAGCATTTTTTATCATATCCACAACGTCGTCTGACACGAAAGTGTTTGTAACTTTCGTACTTTTTGCAAGAACAGCAAAGTTTTGTTCACAGGGGAGGTAACTGTGACCACTTACCAAAAATGTTTACTCCATTGTAGTGTAAATTACAAAAACCACTAAACAAATCATGCGAAGAAGAAACATCTGGTTTATAACACTTGGAGCACATATCCGAACGCGGCCTTCCGAATATCATATGATTGAAATCTTTCTTAAAAATTCTATAATACAACGTAGTTCCAGTTTCGGCTACGTTTGATGGAGACTATATAAATGAGATCTATGAGGAATGAGCATTGCCTTACCTTATCTGCCAGACCGTAGTTGTAGAAGTCATTGAACAACTGTTTAAAGAAAGCAAAGAAACTTTGGCAGTTATATTTGCACTTCCAGGTTGGCTATTACAAAATTATTATTATTATTACAACGTTATTAACCAGTAATAAATTACGTGATTAATCTTAGATTAAGCACCAGCTACCAGGGCTTCGGCCTATAGGGTAACAAAATTAATAACTCTGCTTTGCTGCAAAATTTTGTTCAATGCTGATTCTATCTTACAGCAAATAATGAATACTTTATTTTGCTTTTTTATGTTTATAAACTTTCCGTTTATTTTCTTCTTTTCTTTTTCTTTCCATAATAACAAAAGCACTTTAATATTGTATAAACCAAATAAATAAATCCAGATAAAATCAAAACTTGTTGACTTAAGATTGCATCAGCCAAATCAGTCGATCTAATTACGAGTACATTCGGAGAGGGAGCGATCACATATGGCACTTAGATCCAAACAACACCATATTGAAGTTATACCCCTGCCATTTTTTGAGCGCTGAAGGAAACAAAAATGCGAAGCTTTCACATAGATCCTTTTGATTATTATTCGGCCTTACTTATAGATTGGTTAGATCCTTATGATTTTCAACTCTTCAACTCGCTTTTGAAATGCTCTGTTGACCTCTTCATTTCCTAGTCACTATACCGCCTTCTTTCTTTCCTTATTTTACCTCACTCAAAATCCCTTGAGCTTGCGCAAATTATGAAAGCAAAATGTTGAAAGGTCTAATTCTAGGCAAAGTTTTAAGAGGTCTCATATTTTACAGAAAACTCTTGACATGCGCTCTTAAAATTGCAGGGACGGACGCATGCGTAATGCCACGTTAATCAATACCAGTAATGACTTTATGTTTGAGATGGATGCAGTGTTACCTAGTCCAACTAAAAACCACTAAACAAGGTACGAACCCGAAAAATTACCAAAAGTGGTCAGAAAAATATATGTAGACGTTCTGTAGATGCATCATTTTTTTATTATTCAATTTGATTTTGTTGACACACTTTTTGTTGAATGTGCGTCTGGCCTCAGATAGACTATAAAAATGTGAAGCCGCAATGTAATAAAATATATCATGGACAACATTTTAAGTAATGTGCCAAACAAAAAACAAGCAGAATGAAAAACCACAAATCTTTTGAAACATTTACAAGTTAAATTATTTTATTTTTAAAGTTATTGTACACACTTACATTATTGTAGTACATAGTAAAGGTTTTTTTTTTTCTCGTTTCTTTTTTTTTTTCAAACGTCCTTTTTATGTATATTTATCTATAAATATATATAGTTTAACATAATTAAAGGTGAAAGGAGAAGTCAAAACATAGGTTCAGAAAGAGAAACAGAAATAAAAGAAAATAGAAATTAAAAGTAATAAATAAACACATTAATCATATCGTTCTGTGTAGTGAATATTAATATATTTTTTTTTACACATATATAAAAGATTAAAAAATAATGTTTTGTTTTACATACATATGTATTTATATATATTTATATATATATATATATATAAATTTTTGTTTTCACAAATACGAAATGCTTAAGCAGATCCTCTTTTTCGATTCGCTTGTCAGCTAGGTATGAAAAATAAAATTTAATAATTCAATTTTAGCTTTTTTGTTTTTTTATGTATCAGTATCAATTAATAGACTTGTTCTTTTGTTTTCTCTCTTTTTTCCCCATATAAAGAAATGACAATTATAAAACAAAAGAAAATCGTAGGTTTAGCTTCTGATAGCGTCTGTCTACCTTGTTTGCGTTCGATTCTTAGGAGTCTGCGAGGGATTCGCTTTGGCGCATCGTATGCAAATGTAATCATCATCGGGCTTAATTTGGCTGCGATTAAGCCCAACACAAAACATGTGGAACCATTCGTTGCAGCCACCATCACATTGTACCCAGTCTACTTCACGGCCAGTTGGCTTGTGACAATTTTCAGCGCGACATTCCTCTTCGTCGTCCTCCTGCTGGGCCATTTGAGCACGTTGTGAGAGTTTTTTGTTAGTGACACGCTTTCGTTTTTTATTGCTGCCACCTTTGATGATTTGTGTCGGTGTGTTATTTTCGGTGTTTTCCTCTGTTGAAATTGATGTTGTTTGTTTCGTGGGTTCTGATCGACGTCCTCCATTTGATTTTCTATTGGACTGTTGTAATTTGTTTGGTGTGGCTGCTTTTTTGCGCGGTAACGGGCAAAGCACCGATGGATCTAAGGAACGACGTTTTTTAACAGCATTGTTATTATTGCTGCCACTACTGCTGCTTGAGTTGTTATTTGTGTGTTGGTGGACTAGACTGTCATTGGATTCTTCTGAGGGTAGATTATACACCTGCTGATAGTGTCTTAAATCCGATACGTTGGGGTTGGAGATTTTTATTATTCGCCAGAGCTCTTGTGATACATCTAATGACACTTCGAGCAAGTCACCTTCCATCATAAGATCATCTAATGCTTCACATTCGGTTTCAGTCAGTTTTACGGGTAAATTTTTACCATTTTCATCATCCTGCGGGTGGGTGGAATCTGCATCACTAAAGGCATCTTCATCGATGCGTAGCCTTCCCTCATCATCATCATCATCGTCTTCTTCCTCATCATTGTCGGGATCATCATTATCGGATAGACTTGACTGCTTTTCCGGATGTGTGGGATTTTTCTTCTGCTGTTGCATTGAACGGCGGTTGGATTTTTCGATTCTAAGACTATTTTTAATAGCTTCCACTGCCAAAGCAATATCAGGATTGGACAAAGCTTTTTGGGCTCGATCTTGCCAGTTCATTGCTCGTTCTGCCAAACATCTTAGTGCTTCGTCTTCTGGCAATCGGATTGGTAATTTTTGCAGTGAAACCAGCAATGGGAGAATGGTCTCTAAACGCGGTCTCTTCGAACGTACACACATAGGGCAAAGATATTTCGGTTTTATTTGATTTCCATTTGGGACTGGCGGCGAATTACAACAAAAAGTCGGGGTGCCTGAAGCAGATCTGGACCTTATTGGCCCCACACAATCATCGTGGAACCAATCCTTACAAAGCTGACAATTGTACATCAAACCTTGAAATTTATTTTTACAAAGGCAATAATCATCTTTGAGCGGATTCTTTCCCATATTCGTTCTTCGAAGTTCTCTCATGTTCTTGATTTCCTTCTCTTCAGCAGCTTTAAATGATTCAACAATCTGTGCTGGATTTAAGTCTTTTAAAAATTCTACTTCAAATGATTTTCTCTTGTTTGTTTCTGTAGTATTTACTTCTCGTGGCATAAGCACCTCCAGTAGTGAACAATTTGTATTCCTTTTAAGAAACGCCTTTCCTGTGTTGTCTTTCCATTCTTTGGCGCTTTTCAAGTGTCCCTGCATACGAAATAGTTCTTCTAACTGTATGGGAATGTTTTTGCCACGCTGCACGATTTCTTCTAGCGTGTGGCAGTATGGAAAATGATCATTTGCTTGAAGTGCTTCCACAGACTTAAGCCATTCTTTAGCTTTTTTAACGGCATCCTTAAGGGCTGCATATGATTGCAGTTGGGCATTTATCTCATCGCCGCTCTTCAAAAACATTTCAATTTCCGGAAGTTCGTGTTGTGCGCTGCTGCGAAAGTATTTCGTTGCTGAATTTTCCCAAATTTCAATTTGCATTAAAAGATGCTGCAATGTTTTCATCTCCTTATCGACTGCTGAATCGGAATCAAGAGCTTGGCCGGTTGTTAAAAGATCTTTTATTTCGGCGCATGTCATCTTTACGGTTGAATTTCGCAACATTTGTGAACGTTTAAGCCATTTGATGATTGATAAACGGCTCGCCAATGCATCCATTTCTTGCATTTCAATACGAAGCGAACTACCCTCATCTAATAAAGCTTCAATGGCTTTTTCATCGCCCACATCTGTGGGATTTTTCAATGTAGTCTTTGCGCGTTCAACAAAGTCTTTGCCAATTGTAAGAAGTTCTCGGACACTTCGACCCTCTTCAATCACACAGCATAAGTTGTCGATTTCTTGTGCGAATAATTCGAGTTCCTCCATTGTGAGTTTATATTGAGCAGCTTCAGATAAATGATCTAGACGCGTCCGGACCTATGACAAAAATATATACATAAAAAAAAACAAGAAAAATTTGTTGAAAAGTTATTATCAAAAATATTATATGTACTATCTCTTTAAGCATTCTGATTTTGAGGAAATATGTTACTTGAGCTTACCTTATTGATTCCCAATTGCTGGATAACTGTAACACACTTCTCTGCTTCCAGGACAGCTGCATTAAGTCTGTCAATCAACATCGAACTGGGGTATTTCTTTATCTCTGCCTCTTTTGTGAGTTCTTGCAATTCGACGAGTGTAATCACAGTTGGCCTATTTGTGTCTACTATATCGCGGCAACGAGTTATCCATCTTTCAAAGCTTTGAGCCTTAATTTTCAACTTGTGCAACATTAATGGCATCTCGTCCAAAGTGTAACGATATTGCAATGTGTGCTTGTCGGACGCACAAGTGCATAGCACAGTATAATGTCTAAGACAAACAATCGAATTGGTGCATTCACAAGACACTGCCGATAAAAAGCAAGTGGTATTACACTCTTGACAATGTCGTTCATCATCTGGAATCAATTCGAATGCTTTACGTTCAGCTCGAGTGACACCCCATTCAAGGAGACTT
Organism: Volucella inflata; assembly: GCA_928272305.1. Classification (NCBI taxonomy): domain Eukaryota; kingdom Metazoa; phylum Arthropoda; class Insecta; order Diptera; family Syrphidae; genus Volucella; species Volucella inflata. The sequence continues at coordinate 26,336,661 of OV743717.1, read as the reverse complement.
TTACGCAATTTCTTCTCTGAATCGACCATTTCGGCCATATCGATGTAACAGGCGGTAGCAATGCCGAATGTTAATTTATTTGGCTCCAAAGCCATCTTGCAGACAAGTTCGTCATGTGAAAATACGCAGAAACGTCGCAAAATCGAATAATGGTTGACACACTCTCGTCCCATTTTCAACCAATCGGCTGGGGCAAAATTCACTGCTTCGGCAAAGTTGTAGCCCTGGTTAAACCCAGCATGATATGCACGTGGAAATGTAATAACAAATTCGCCAGCATTTTGATCGGTTCGGAAAACCGGAACTCCATTGTTCATAAGGATATTCGGATTCATAATCGTAACCAGCTGATGGAGTAAATCTGGTTGCGAGGCAAACAATTCAGGTGCTGCTTTCTTCATGGTCTCTTCAAACGCCTCTGCACAAGAGCCTGGTACTCCATACCATGTTTTCGGTTCTCCCCAATGTAAATAATTAATCGAGTAGCTCCAATGATCTTCGTTATGCCAACAAAATGCTGCAAAACACATTCCCACATACATCCAAGGTGCGTTCATTCCACTTATGTCCGCATTGATATGACCCAAAATTGAATCCTCCAACAAAGGGAGATTATTTAAATTCCACGGTGACTCGGCGTATTCTTGATCACTGGGCAAAAGATAGAGAGAGCTTTTTGTAGGGAATCCTGATCCATGATCCATAGTATGCAGATCTGCCCCATATTCTACAGTAACATCTTCATCAATTGATGAAACAATTCGCCAAAATTCACGTTCCACCAAATCGGTGGGCACCATATGCACTGGCTTCCTAAAATAATCAGCCTTAAATTGATCGGCCATTTCTCCAAATTGTTGAAGTGTGTATTCTCGTTCGGCTTGTTCAAAACCGAATGCTTCTGTGGGCTTGCTGACTTCCTCTACAACGCATCGTGGGCATAACCACTCACCTTTGGGGATTGTGGCAAGCGGTGGAATCAAACAGAATGTATGGTAGCTATCATCACATCCATCACAAAGAAGCATTGATTCCTCGACATCACCACGGTTACAGATATGACAAATGTATTTCATAAGGGGATCCACCAATGGGGCATTCTTACCACCACCTGCACTTGTTGCTATATCATTGAAACTGGCAATAAGATTGCGTTTGAAGTCCTCTTTAGTCTCGGTATGAATCGACGATGAGGGGGTAGCACCTAAGCCACACACAGCACCTTTGCCTGAGTTGGCAAAACGTTTAGATCGTCGAGCTGTTGTCTCGTTCGGTGGCGTTATCTGCTGACGAGACACTATCTCATGAGATTTGTAGTCCTTACCTATTGCAAAAGGAAGTTAATATAAAATATATGATTTTCATAGACAGCATGCCATCGAAATGAGATAGATAATCAAGAGCAAAACAAAAGAATACGTATGTATCCCATGACTAAGATTACGTAAGAAAGAGAAACATTTAAATATACACATACATATATGGTAAACAAACATACCTTCATCTGTGCCTACACTCTCCGCTTCCAGTTTCATATCGATGATCTTGCCCGATGTATACACATTGAAGGGATGCAAAATTCTTTCATAATGGGCCTTCAGGGTAGCCCCAACACTTTTACTGGATGGATATGACATTCTGTTAGCAACCTTTGCCCACTTTCTCTCTTTTGTGGTTTGTTCCATGCCACCTTCTTCTTGCACAATCCTATGTAACGTATACAAATCCAAAGCCTTTCTCTCGACCATGGGAATCTTCAACGATGAACCTTGTAACTCCCAGAATTTCGCTATTTGATCAAGGAAATTCAATTTCACACGTGTCTTAGCTTCTAGCTCATTTAATCGTTGTACGCGTGGTGTGAACTTTAATTTATCAACATCAACAGCAAACGGTGGTCGCCATTCAGGTGGGGGCAATATCTTTGCGATGCCGCACTTCTCAGCTATGGGTCGAATCTTGCTGATGTATGCAAGTGGATTTTTAAACTCATCTGTAGTTGGCTGAAATACTGGACACTCACGTGGCGTATCGAAATGAAATTCTTCATTTTTATTTTGTGAAAACGTTGACGACGAATGCGGTTGTGTATGCGATGCTTTTCCGCGTGCAAATAGACACTTTTGCTTCGAATCCTCACCCGATCCACTTCCAGGAAGGGATGAATTCGTATCACTCAACGCTACCGTACAAATACGTTCGCTAGTCTTCTTTTCACTGCTACTTTGCGATTGAGATGTCCTGGTCCGTAGGCGTCTCTGTGGTGTGCCATTTGTTGCTGCATTCCCAACAGAGGACAATGGAGAGCCACCTACTCCTAATCCCGACGACGACGACGATGATGAAACTTCTATTGCTTTGTTTAACTTCGTCGACATTTTTCTCATTGAACGTTTTCTTTTTTTTCTCTCCTTTTTCTTTTGTTTTTTTTATTTTTTTTTATTTTTGCGATTTTACTTTCAAACCTTAAATATTATTCGGTTTTTTCTTTCTACTATTATTCTTCTTTTCAATTATTGTTTTTGATTTTACATATCATCCACAAATCAGCTACCATCTTTACTGGTGATTTTTTCGTGTAATTTTGGTTTTATAACTTCGACGACAACACACTTTGGACATTTTGTTTCTTTTATTTTCGTTTTTTTGTTCAAAACATTTCCTCCCGAACTATAATCATAGGAAAAACTTGTCTTGTAGAAGAAATAAGAAAAAAAGAAAAACGAAAAAATAATGAATAGCACTACTCGGGTGGACGGTGGACCGAGGGAGAAAATCCTAAATTCCACTTAAGTACATGCCGTACGAAGGTAGATTTGTTGCGCCAGCAATCAATCTTTTTCTCTTTAACTAGGAATAATAATTTTATTTCTTGGAATATTTGCTTCAATATTTAAAAAAAATTATATTTTCGGGGTTTTATTTCGCCTTTTTCCTTATGTCTTTTGTTTAAGTAGTTCGCGAGGCGGGCTGGAGATATGTGAAATTGGTCAAGAGACCCGAAACACAAAAGGTTTTCATAAATTCACAGATTTTCGATACACAACATCACATTTAAATGGCGTTTAACTATTTTACATTGGTTTTTCCTTTTACTCGTGAATAAAAAAAAATTCTTTTTAATTCACTCCACCATTCTCGCGATACAACAGCACAAATAAAATATAAAAAAAAAAACACTCAAACTTTTACAGTAAATCGAATTATGGCGCATGTTCGAAGTAGGCTGCGTTCAGGACACAATTCTTCAGTTGCGGTCAATGCTTTTAGTACAGTTAAGCTTTTTGAAAGTACTAATGCAACAGGGTGGACGTGATGTTAAACGATCAAAATACAAATAATTGATGTCTCTTTTTTTGAGCTTAGAAACCCAGAGGAAAACTAATGATAGTTGTTCGTGTTTAAAAAAATAAAATTGATTTCCACGGTGCTTACAGTGAAATTATTCAATATCATCTCAGTACATTTCTAAGAGTCACATAAGCTTGGTAAATCAAGATGTGAAGCTTTGTGTGAACTAAGACCAAGTTGTAATCTTTCGGAGTCGAAAAACTGTTAATGCTTCGGGCGTTTAATTGTTGAGAATGGTCTTACGTGGCTTATTGAAACATAGTGCAATTCCATCGGCTGCCCCGCAAATGCCAGATTTAACGGAAGCAGAACTAAACGGAGTAGTTCGGAGCGGATGACATACCCTCCGAAGTGTGAACGACAAAATGGATCGCGATTTTGTTGAATTAAATGGTGGGAGTTTATAGCAAGTGAAAGAAAAGCTTTCTGATTTCATTACATAAAGGAAAGGTGAAAATATTGAAACAACTATTTATGGGTAGAGCTAGTCTCTGGATAATCAAAAACGCAAAATATTTTTAGAGTCAAAGACAGTCAATGTGATCTTATGGTAGACAGGTCGACTGGAAACATTAAAGTTGTAGTACATCAAGTAAGTGGAGTACTTGCACAATCTTACACTCGACAAATTCGATCATTTGAGACCGCTATTCGTAGTACTGCTGACCGTTGTCGCAGAAAATGTCTTTGGAAGATGTATTGGCACCGAAACGCGTAAGATTAATGCGTTCTAAAGAGAATATTGCATATGTTCTTCACTATATTAACAATGTCCAAGAAACGCTTTGTGTTTTTTCTATGGGAAAAAAATTTTTGATTTCATGCTTTCATGCGATGATTAAAAATGTGTGTTTGAAACCTTTCGGTATATATGTTTCAAACCATGCCAATGTAGTTTTTTTTGAACCCAAAGGACGCATTTTTCAACAACATTCAGTAAATTCTTCTCTGGAAACATAATCTATGTACTATGCGTATATCGACAGAAATATTTCTCAAGCCTGATCTAATTTCTGATTGGAAGTGACAGGAATTTGCATTTTTTAAATCATAAACATATTCGTTTTCACGCTTTTTGTTCCAAGCTAAATAAGTTAAAGAAAGAACTGGGCTGAATTCAAAGCGTAATTCATTAAGACAGAGTGGTTTTAAAGGGCTTTTCAGTAGGGGCATATAAATTTAGTATTTTAATACAAACACACCCATTAACATATTTTATGATATGTCAGTGTCAAAACGTCAGTCAAGGTTAACATTTTTATCATGGAGAAGATTAATGAAGAAGCAACTTATTAAAATTTACTTCCGAAATTCTGAGTAGGTACTCGTAACTTTAAGATACTCGTAGCTTATTTCAATTTTTTTCATAAAATAAACGTACCACCAGGCGTACTATTATTGTGGATAAATTCGAGTCAGTATATTCATTATTGAATGTTCCTGTGCGAATGAGACAACGCGCCGTAAGTGCTTAAGTACAAAATGAGCAAAATCAGTTGATTCCACGCCATTCATACGAATTATCAATCCCTTAGCTCACATTGTGGTAAATTTAATGTTAAGATCTTGGCCTTCACCCTTACAAGGTCAAATTAACTCAACAACTGAAGCCTCTAAACTTTTCCGATTGGGCGCTGCAAAAGTTTAAAAAAATCCTGAATTTCAATGATAAATCAACATAAGTGATGAAGTTAATTTTTGACTTAAAGGCTTTGTCAATTAACTATATATGCGTTATTGAATAGGGTAGATGTCATGGATTTTGAAACGATTAGAACGATCGATCATTTTCGAAATCGACGTCATGGTGAATGTTTGAAATGGTGTCTCTGCTTCACAAACTCACAATTGCGAGTAGATTTTAAGGAGATTTCATCAAAAACTTATTTTGCTAAGAGATTTCTCGCAACCTTGATTTTCGATGCGGTGTGCATACTGTATAAGTCGTCAAGCTAAATTCGATCGATCAGTAACTAATCTTTTTTTACTTATTTTACAAAAATTCTCTTTGAAGGTTTGTGACTTTGGTGTAAAAATACAAATCAGTTTAGTGACTATCAGATGGCGCTGGCGTACGTCAAAGATGATACATGACACCATGACACCGATTTGATTCTGAATCGACTTCTAATTTTGCTAGGTACTTACTATTACGACTTGTAGTCGAAACAAAGTCACATGACCACACCCCTGCAACAAACTCATTGTGTAGTGGGGATTTCATGCCGGAGGGGCTATTCGACTGTATTTTGTGCCATGTTACGGTCAATGACGTTCGCTATCATACGAGTACCATGTTGGAACATTTTTGTTTGACAGAAATGGATGGACATAACACATTAGTGTATGTGGTTGTAACAAGATGGTGCCACATGTCACGCAGCTAGAGAATCTAGAGAAATGGTCCGGTCGGATGGCCACCTTGCTCATGCGATTAAATTGCCAGCTTTCCGGCCGATATATGTCGAAGAGTGGTGGAAAATTGGCAAAAATCGATCCCGGTGATTAAGGTTTCTTTGTATTGAAAAATCCTTTATAATAAAGGGGATATAAGACAGATATTGGTAGTGTAACAGAAAGATTAAAAAAAATGTTTCTCAACTAATTCGCTCTTCGGCAAGTCTAATATTTATATAGATCCCCATCAATTATAAAGTCACCACTTGACGTGACAAATCTCTTCTAATCGTTGTTTTTGAGCGTCCTCCTTTTTTCATCAAATGTTTTCCACCAGCGAAATAATTACAAGCAAATTCAAATTGAATTTGGGGCATGCACCCTTGTGTTTTGCTTTTCAGCTCGGTATAACGGGATTCACATTGAACGATTTGCTTGACCGATTAGTCTGATGAGCAAATAATGCTTAGCGTTCGAATTGTACTACATGCGTGATAGACTTCATTTGTAATACAGATCTTAAACTGTGGATGTGGAGTGAGATATTTGCCCATTGGGAAAAGTTTTCCGCATAGCGAAATCAACTTCTGCCAAAACTCTTTGTCTGTGCTTGACAATATAGTTTTATACTACGCCTCGATATTGCGTTAACGAGATCTGAAAGACAAACAAAAAATTCTCTGAAGCATTCATATTGAAGGACATTCTGTTAAGCAAGGCAAAAAGTTGAAAAACCGTACTTTAAATTGAACTAGCAAATTTTTTCGACAAGCATAAGATCCATGGACATGTATGTAATTTGGAAATTTGTGCAATCAGTAGTTGTATGCGATTTAGCGTAATATGCACAATAGGTCTGCTCCTTATTTCGCTTGTATGGCTTGTATCGCCGTATTGCTGGATCCACAGCTCGGATATATCAATGTGGTAGAGCTTTGAACACTGAAAGTTGGTTAACATCGCTCTATACCTGAGACCATTGACAGTAATAGTGTCTCCTTCCTCATTTCGAAAGAAATAAGGTCTGATGCCAATAAGTCAATCTTTGTGGATGCATCGATGCTTGGCTGAACACTTATAGATTGTGTTTGCTCCAACAATGGCAATTTTGTTATTTGGCCTTGTCCAAGAAGATGACTTTTTGGCCAAAATCGGAATCTTCGGTCAACACTTCCATTTTCCAATTAGCGAACGCACGGCGTTGTATATGGTCATCCGGCTTAAATTCTTATGTCACCATCAATTATACGGAGTATATGCTCACATTCAACCGTAAAATAAGCCTGGTTAGCTCTCTGGCGCTGCCTAATTCAGATGATCGACACTGAATCGACATTTCTGAGTCTGCTTCAATACTAGCCGCTATGGGGGCTATGTTTTCCTTATTTCGCACCAATCTCTATCTGGTTGCTGGCTTAAGATCCAAAAGAGTGTACTCACGCTCAAATTTTTCCACGGTGCGACGCATTGCCTGCACACTGAAGCCATGATGACGACCGACCATAGATCGATATTCATGTTGCGTATCTATAACTGAGCCGAAAACGGCAAGCGTAAAACGATACATGATGAAATGGCAAACTTTATGAATATTTTGACACCCCAATGCCGTTGGTAACTTTGACAGCTGTTGAAATATAACAATTGAAACACTATCACTGCTATCTGTTCATCTTTTAGAACCATTTTCCAATCCTTCTAAATAGAAGCTATCGATGTAGTGTTCATATCTTCTAGTGAATGCACTGTTTTGATTAACTAATAAGAATAAAAACGATAGAATTATTACCAAATCGAGAAAGTATTTTTTATTTGAAATGACTTTAAGCTGCAGTTTCGATTCATTTATAAGGTAATTATTAAATAAAATTTTACAAATAATTTAGTTTTAGGATAAATTATAATATGTAAGCAATATACTTTAGACCCAAATTATTTATTTTGTGTTCTCATTTTGGTCACCATGAACCGAATGACAGTTCATCATCTAATACTTCACATTCATTTGATAACTTTCCCGATGCCTATGCCTATTGGGTTGCCATCTATGTGTCGACTGAAAAATAATAATTTTTAGTACAATTGACATTACTTAAGCTTTTATGTTCTAAATACACTAAAAATAACGGATCGGCATATTCCTTTCGCTTCGTATCGAAAGATTGGAATTGAATTTAAAAAAAAAGTTGAAATAATTATTAATGTGAGTTTTTTTTTGTTCAAAGATGCGGTGAGTTTCGTGTGCTGTGCTTTTGTAATTTCTTTGATGCTTTGTCATTTTAACTTACAGGATCCGGAAGTCAGACTTTCATGATGTAAGTTGCAATTGATATATAAATGAATTTTTAAATTTAAAAATACGGACCTACAGTATTTATATACATATGTTAAAAGTGTTTTTAAACTCAGTACTGATTTTAGACGTTTATATCTGTCAAACCAATTGTCAGAGTGCAAATTGTCGGTATAATTTTTATTAAGTAGGTAGTCTTTGCAATTTTATCATGATGACTTTCGCGTTGGATGGGTGCTATAGAATAGAGTAGGCGCTGCTAAACTTATAAGCATATATGTTGACTAGCATACAAAAATGGCAGTACAATAAATGGGACAGCGGATGAATTCCTCAGATGGAATCAACGTTGGAGTAAAAGTCCGGAACAAAATGAATCAGGCCTTATCCGGGCTACTGCGACATACACATTTGAAGCGCAGGTCGCTAAGGATTTCCAAGACTAAATCAGGATAGACCAACGGCAGCGCTCACATCGCCAAACGGATTCCTAGGGTCGTTCTAACCGACCCGTTGTCCTAGGGGTATCAAAACTTAGACTGACCCTTAAGTTTGGGGGTTGTGTCGCCGGGGTAAAATGTTCGACCGCTTAATAGTTCACGTGCAGCCCAACAACTAGTGGAAGCCCTAGACTGCTGCAAAGCAGACACTACCGCTATCCAAGAAATGCAATGGGATGGGCCAGACAAGAAGAGGATGAAAAACTGCGACATCTACTACGGGGATTGTTATCGACAGCAAAAGCAGCGCATTTTCGGATGCGGATTTGTTGTTGATGGCAGACTTAGGCGACAAGTCCTGAGTGTCCGGGATGTGAACGAGTGCCTTGTAGCAATCCATATCGAGGCTAAATTTTCCAGAGGAGAAAGATGCCGACACCGAACATAGCTTCTACGAGCTCTTGAATAAGACCTAGGAGCAATGCCCTCGCTTGGACATTATGGCGAAACGTTGTCGTAGCTAGAACATCTTGATATTCAAAAGGGGACTTGGAAAACTCCTGATCAACCGTGAACCAGAGGGACCACGTTGCGATCGACGCAAGACGCTCTTACCGTATTATGGAGCACGACCGTTCCGACTGCGGCCATTCCCTTGATGTAGCCAAGGTACAGTTGCTGATATCCCGAACGGCCCAAAGACACCTTAACGCTGTCAGGAATTTTGACGTCTGACAGCTACAATTGCAAGAGATCGCTATGTCCTTTTCCAACAGAACCTCTCTTAATCTCTTAAGAGCTCCACTGCCGCCAAAATCAAGTACCGAAGACCAATAGCTACACTGCTAAAAAGCAATCAGAGATGCCGCTTCTGATGTGTCGGGTTTAACTCGATCATCACAATGAAACCCCTGGTTTGTGACGAATGCCGACTAGCACATGAAGCTATGCATACAAAGCGGCGCTGCAAAGAAGGTCTGAAGCTGCTCACGAGCTCTATGGGCAGAAGAGGAGCGAAGAACACCAGCTTCTTATGAAGAAAATGAAGGAGGATTAGAAGCATTAAGTCGAGGAAATTGCGAGATCGTACTTCAGAAATGAAATTCGGAAGATTAACCAAACGGTTAAAAAAACATGCCACGAGTACGAACTCCGAACTGAATCGGGTAGAGACGAACAAGTGAACATCGTAGTAGAGTCGCAGTCGATACTGGGGATATGGAAAAATATTTCTGGATACTGTATAACGGCTATTACGAACCAAACACCACTGTCATGAAGAACGAATCTCTGATGATATAGATTAAAAATGCTGATCACCTGATCTGGATGAAGTAAAGATACCAAAATCTAAGCTGCAGTCCAACAAAGCTGCAGGGTCGGATGGCCAGTATACCATTTATTTCAATGTGGCTTCAGGCTAGGAAAGTCCACCAACGACCAAATACTCACACTACAACCGAAGAATCCCATCAGCTTCAGATCGATACACATCACATATTCATAAATTTTAAGGCCGCGTATGATAGCATCTAAAGAGACGAGCTATAAAGAGCAGGATGACTAAGTACAATTTAGTCTGCTCCATGCAAGATAATGAAACGAAACATGTCTCCAGGCTTTGTCGAGGATACGTGGAACTGATGAACTGCCCCATCACAAGACTTAAACCAATAGAGCTGTTTGCGGATTTGGCAGAGAGGTTCGAAAATAGTTTCCAACATAGAAAGACAAACTTTAGGAGTTTGAAAAAGACAAAGAGTTTTATATGAATTCCTCTGACAGAATGTACTGTCTGGAAATTTGTGGACGGGTATACGTACTTCTTTTAAACTGAAATTCAGATGAAACACCATTTCCGATGAGTTTTGCGGCAAAGGGTTTTTGGGGTCTTATAATTATTTTCCTTGCATGTTAAGTTTTGTGGATTTAAAATACTGCACACGTTAACAGTTTTGCTACAGTCACATTACGGTTTGGTTCAGTTGAAGTTTGAAAAAATTGATGAAACTAAGACGTTTCCAAAGTGCTCGTAAATCATTTTTCACAACTTTGATAAGATACTCGTGTTTTATTAGGTCTTAAGAAAATCTGAACAAGGCCAGACGAGTTATAATAAATTTTAATCAAGTGCTTCAACAATATCTTTTAGTGTCCACTCCAAATCTTAAGCCTTACACTATCTTTTACAAAACTAAGTCAATGTCTTTCCAAAGTATAAAAACTGTGAAAATTACTTTCATTGTATAGTCTTCAAGATCTTGTAATATGATTCGGTTGGTAGTTCTTACTTGTTTATTGGCTTTCGCTCAAAGCGCAAGGTTTTTACAAAAACCTATGCCAGATGGACGTATTGTTGGTGGTGAAGAAATCGATATTTCTGAGGCGCCGCATCAGGTATCATTACAACGTTACAGTAGTCACTTTTGTGGAGGATCATTGATTTCAAAGAGACACGTATTGACTGCTGCTCATTGCACTAGTGGAGCTAGTGCTGCCTCACTTAAAGTTCGGATTGGTTCATCCCAACATGCTAGTGGAGGTATTTTGGTTGCCGTGAAGAAGATTAATCAACATTCCAAATACAATCCATCAACAATTGACTACGACTTCTCGGTGCTTGAGTTAGAAGACTATGACACGAAAAATCTTATCTCGGGAATTGTTAAATTGCCTAAGCAAGGTGAGGATGTTTCTGATGGAACACCATTGCTTGTATCTGGATGGGGTAATACACAAAGCTCATTGGAATCCCGCAATAACCTACGTGCTGCCATTGTACCAAAAGCCAATCAAGAGTCATGTAACTCATCCTATGGTAGATATGGTGGTGTCACAGATCGTATGATTTGTGCTGGTCTTCAAGAAGGTGGTAAGGATGCTTGTCAAGGAGATTCAGGAGGCCCATTGGTGAACAAAAATACATTGGTCGGTGTTGTGTCATGGGGGTACGGTTGTGCTGTGCCAAATTACCCTGGTGTTTATTCTCGCGTAGCCTCGGTCCGGGATTGGATTAAGACTGTTAGCGAAGTTTAAACCGCAAACAAAAATACATAGTAATTGAACGATTAAATGGACTAAAAATAATTAATTTAAAATGTTGTTTTTCTTATTGCCTTTAACTACTTTAGGATTGGGCATCAACATTGATGCAAACTTTTTAAAACATACATTTCAATATTCAAAAATCGCTTTCGTCTCATTTTCCTCTGTTTTGTCTTTGATTGACCCCTTTCCATTGAATACATTCAATTGACCCAAAATCGAATGGCAAATATGACATCGTTGTCTATTGTATAGTGGGCTACGGCTGTCGATGCTGCTATCGTGTCCGTATGTGAACCAAAAGCAGAGCTGGACAAAGTTTACCCTCAATGTTTACAGAAATTCTTCGGCTCCCACACCTTGCTATGGAATTGCCAAAACTTGTCGAGTCACCTGGTATAGTTAATGCTCGGTCGGGTCATTCGTACAACTCCCAATGGCTTGTTTGCCCAATGAGAGTGGCTTTAATAATAGAAAGTGTACTCACACTGAAATCGGACCAGAAAGTTTTTTTTGAGGCTGCGAATGATTTGACTGTTAAAATTTAAAGATTCCAAAAATTGCTTGTTAATGTGAGTAGTTACGAGTATTTCTTTAAAAGTTTATTTTAAATTAATAAGATTTTCCCTGATTGTGGGTTATGGTTATTCAATATCAATCATCAGATTCTCATGTCATTTATGTATTGTATACAAGCAATTATAGCATCCCAGCGGAAAGATGTCACTCTATGTATATAATATAGAGTTGTTTTTTTAATATAATAAAACAATTTAATCTCAGATAAAGTGGATGTCTGTCTGCATATGTGTGGATGAATCCCTTAATCTCAAATTTTCTCTTTGCCGACTTCCATTCTGGGATATTCATTTCAATTAGAGGAAAGCAAAAAGTTTAATTTGATTTACTGCTATTCATGTCATCACCGTATGGTAGTCGTAGTTTTATGTGGAAAATTTCAAATCTATATCTTTATCCATCAGTGCACTAATTCGAAAGGGAAGCTATCACGAACGAATAAAACGAGTACACATGACCTGAAAGCTATGTATTAGGGAAATTAAGGACTTCAATTTAATCGTATGTTTGTTTGGGAAAAAACACAGTTAGCACTTTATGTGTTTTCGGCTTCAAGTGTGTGAATATGTAGCTTTTCTAAAATTTTGTTTGAATTAAATAGATTAAGTTAAAAGGTTTGTTTCGCCTTTCAATCTAGCAATCCTTATTATTTGCATATCTGCCTATTTTCTACCTAAGCTTTCTGTTTCCAAACTAGAGTTATGAAATTAAACTGGATAGATTAACAATGACAAGACTTTGTCTACCTAGGCTCCGCTATAAATTCATGTAAAGACAACAGCGCTGAGATCAAACGAAGAATAACACTTGCCAATCGCTGCTTCTTTGGGCTTAGAAGGCAATTGACTAGCAAAGTCCTCTCTCAAACAGCAAAAGTTACCCTTTATAAGACCTTAACTATCCCAGTTCTTCTCTATGGCGCAGAGACATGGACATTATCAAAAATGCATGAGGGTGCTCTTGGCTGCTTTAAGAGGAGTGAGTGATTTTCGGTCCCGTCTGCATTGACGTTGAGTGGAGGAAGAGATACAAAGACGAACTGTACGGACTCTACAGCGACATCGACCTAGTCAGAAGGGTGAAGATCCAACGACTGAGATGGCTGGGTCATGTAGAGCGGATGGACACTAAGGCTCCGTTCCGAAAAGTCTATGAATCCGGCCCCGAGGGACAGCACAGTAGAGGAAGACCGAGACTTAGGTGTTGCACGCAAGTTACAGGGGACCCCAGTCAGCTTGGCGTGCTAAACTGGTGACAGCTTGCAAAGGGTCGAGCTAGCTGAAAACGCTTGTTGACTGAGGCCCAGTTCCACCTCGGACTGTAGCGCCACCTTACTTTCTTAAGCAAGTAAGTAGCACAAATCGTAGATTTAAAATGTTTTTGTAAAAGGAACATTTTTTTTTTTCTGTCGAAACAAAACACCCAGGCAAAGACTTATTCCTAATCTTTTTTTTTTTATTTAGGCCGTCAACCTCTTTGTTTATTCTGCCTCCAACTTGTAGAGTCATGGAACCCAACTGTCAATGGAAGTCCTAATCGAGGACGCAGGCAGTTCTAGGCAGCAAATTCAGGTCCTAAGAAACTCTCCTTTGATCGGCGATTTCGTTTCTCGTTGTCCCCATGCGGCCTGGCATAAAAAAAAAACTCAGCCTTTTGACTACGTTTAGTAAAGTTTTGCATTCTTAAACTAGGTTGGACATCTGGAGAAGATTGAGCAAAGCTTTAAGCGCCGTCTGCCTTATGCAAATGCTTAACTCCCTCGGCCGATTTTTCATGGTATTGTTCATTATCATAAGGATTGCTTGGGAAACAGACACTAATTTTTTTTAATGAGAAATGAAATCTAGCACTGTCTTCCTTCAGAAAGACACCAGTGCCGAATTTTGAATCGGTTTTTCGTGAAGCTTTCTTAAAATATGCAGTCGGCTCGCAAGGTCATCAATTCTGCAGTGTGTATTGTACCAAAGTACACTTCTTCTTAAATGCAAGGTGATTTTGGGAGTGCAGTCGATGATATGAATATCAATGGGACAGAGATTCACTGGGTGCTTCTATTGCAGAACCAAGAAAGATTGTTCTTTGAAGTCTGGTTATGTATTGATGTATTTTCGTCAAAGTTTGTTTCACCCAACAATCGTTGCATAAGCTAAAAATGGCATTTTCATAGACATGTAGAATAAAACGGCTCTTACCGCTTATACTTGTGAATCCATTGTCTTTCCGAAAGCTGTTTACACTCCCAGAAGGCCAAAGTCCAAAGAAGTTTGTTATCCAGGACAACACCCAAATTCTAAGCTTCGTCGGAAAAAGGATAATGATGCCTTTGGGCCAGCGCACACTGTACTACTTTTACCCCGGGGTTAAGCCGGGGTAACTTTCACTTCAATCGCAGACGGGATGAATATTTCGGAGTAAAATTGTGTATACATATTAACCGATTTTGTTTGTGGTGGTATTTCTGATAATTTTCTCACCCTTAAAATTGACGATTTATGCGTGTATATGTTTTACTCCGATGTTCAACCGCTTCATCTCTGGTTCAAAATTTTACCCCGTTTTCTCTTCGCACTTCAACTCCCTCTTCTATAAAACCAGTTTTACCCCGGCGTAATTAGTCCAGTGTGCGCTGGTCCTTTGAGTATAAGATGACCCAAACCAGCAAGTTTTGAATTCGTAAAAAGTACAATTTCAGTTTTAAAAAAAAATTACTTAAAGTCCATACGAAAGCATAGCGCAGTGATAGTCCACAGGAGGGCTGCCTGTGCTTTGGAGCCAGTTATGATCTTACAGACAGTAAAACTAAGGGGTGTTCTTTTAAGGTACAACTAACTTTGATTATATAGAAAACACATTCAATTTCATTAAATAACCATTTATTTGTGTTCAATCGATAGAATATATTCGAGCGCATGTCCATGTCATTCGAGAGACAAAGTTTTTGGCTTTCAAGTCTTCAAAAGCTGTTGGCTTATCGTAGATGTAGACTAGCGACTTATATTCCTTCTAAAAAAATAATCAAGAGCCATTAAATCACAAGATCTTGCAGGCCAACTATCAGGTCCTTCACGCGAAAATAAGTTAATTGTTTCGTTACCTGGATGGCACTTAGCACCATCCTGCTTGGACCAGATCTCTTGACAGACAAAACCCATCTGTTGTTTGCGACATCAAATCGATAAATTTGGATCCCCTTCAAAAGTTTCCTTAACATATGCAATACTCTCTTCAGTAACTCTTTTTATGCGTTTCGATGCCACTGCTTAAAAAAAAAACAAATGTGCAAAAACTTTAAACAGTACGGTGAATCGGTGTCTCAAAGTCGATTACGTCGCTGACAACTGGAATGTCATTAAAAATGAGATATCCCTTGGGGTTGTAAACCAAACGGTTTTGAATAGTGATGACATCCATAAGTTCAGGGCGGAATATTGGATTCATTTGCATCTTGCCATTGACTTTGATGAGATACTGCATAACAATTGTAATTACTTCAGTCCCGAGAAAAACATCAAGGGCAATGATTCGCTTAGTTTAAGTGGTCGGGTAAATGAACGAAGAGCAAATACTCGTCACCATGTCTTGGCGGTGCTAAATGCTTCAAATGTTTTTTTATGTTCTAGCACCATTTTGCAAAAAGGGGCCGAAAAATGAACCATAGGTCATATAGCCGCTTTCCACCCATACAAAATAAAATTAGACTGCAGACAAGACAACCAATTTTGTGCAGACATAACCATGATTCAGAAAAAGCAGTGGATGATAAAGCTTAATTTTGATAAACGATTCTTAGGAAAAGGTAAAGGCCATGCGATCTACTATCGAGGAAGTGTATAAGGCGAATGACAAAAAAGTCATTGTTCCGACCTACGACTTGGCAAATAAAGTCCTTTACCGAGTTTATTAACGAAAATAAGACTAATAATGACGAGGCCTGCATCTTAACGGGATAGGATAATAAAGAAGGCACCTGTGTAATGGTTTGCATATTGTCTTCAAACCATGTTGTTGCTCAGTGCGCTTAAGAAGAAGTAATCTGTTGAAGTAATCGCTGCCGATTTTAGCAAAACAATCCACAATTTAAAGGTTTTTGGCTTTTCACTTGATTTCATTGTTTGGATTACTACCTAATTAAAAAAACCGCACTACCACTTTAAGTCCACAGTATCTAAGCCCACAAGAGGCGTTTGTTTAGTGGTGTACCATAAAGCAGTCATTACGGTCATCTGTTATTCATCTTCATAATTGACGATGTTGACTCTATAATTTTTAGTACGTTTACGTCAGTACATATATACAAATGGCATTCAAATATTTCCTCTTCTTATTTCTTTCCGCTGGAAGATGTTTTAAACAGATGTCGGAGAATTTTCTTTGAGCTGTAGGTCGAACATTTCTAAAATTACATATAACTTACACTCTTATTACCATTATTACCATTACTTACAACGAAACTGTATTTCCTCTCGCAATGCACTGAACTTTCGTGACATCATATATATGATACAAAGATAACATCACGAGGAAACTTACTCGCTGTAAGTTTCATCAAAAGTTTGTCTAAGAAATTTTCCAACCCATTGGTTACTAAATGCCTTGTTCGGCCTCTTCTCAACTACGCCAGTCGAGTCTAAACACCGCAATACCCTGATATTGCGCATAAAATGTGTACAGCAAAGTTTAATCTATTTTGCGATATAGCGTGCCTCCTGAACTGACATTTTAACATCCCAACCCAACTCGATTGCCCGAAACTGGTGAACTCACAACCCATTTTAACACATCTTGAAGTTAGTGACACAGTCTTTCTTCACCAGCTTTTAAGCTCATAGCATTGATTCTCCTTTTTTGCGAGTCATATTAGCAATGTTAGCTCACGAAATCATAAATCAGTTCGTCCGTACTAATCCTCATCAAAGAAATTATGGATTTGAGGAGGGGTTGTTGGAGCTCGAAATTTTGCACCACGTTTCACAGGGTTGCTGATTTTCTACCTCATCGTCTTTCTCTTTTGCAATTGTGTGAGTCTTGATTCAAAAGTCACCTTATAACAGTGGACTGATTTTCCTTGCATCTTTTGATAATTCTTTTTTTCCTTCTTCTTAGTTTTTCGAATTTACTTTGAGTGCAGTTTGTTCTTTAATGCGGACGTATTTAAATGGACGGATGGCAACGATTAGTATAAGGCCTCGTAGAAGTAGCATCTTCCGGCAGGTGCTGGTTCCTTAAATGACGAGAATTAGCCTCTGCAGCCGAACATCTTGCAGTTATTCTAATAAGCCCTATTTCACGCCTCCCCGTGGCGCCATCTGGGAATCTCACTAGAGATTGCGAAGTGAAGGGGGCAAATGGCGAGTTTCCTGCGCCATAAACCAGGATTAGTGTCGGAAAACAAAACAAGACCTTATCCGGGCTATTCCGACATATTTGGAGCTCAGGCCGGTAAGGATTTCCAAGACTTAGTCAGGGTCTTGGAAAAGAGATGGTGGCGGACGACCCCTATAAGGGCCAACGGCAGCGCTCACATCCCGGAATGGGTTATGGGCTTCGGTGTAACCAACCCATCGTCCTAGGGGCACTCAAAATGGAACTGGTCCTCCAGGTTGGGGGTTGTGCCGGCATGTGAGCGAGCGCCTCGTAGCAATCCGCATCAAGGCTAAATTCGCAAACATTAGCCTTATATGCGCGCACGCCCCCACAGAGGAGAAAGATGACGGCACTAAGGATGCCTTCTACGAGCTCCTTAACAAGACCTACGAGCAATGCCCTAGCTATGACATTAAAATTGTCCTCGGTGATTTTAATGCAAAGCTAGGAAGAGAGGGTATCTTTGGTGGAACAATCGGAAAATATAGGCTGCACAACACCACCTGCGATAACGAATTCAGGCTAATCGACTTTGCGGCGGGGGGAAACATTTTCGTGGCTAGCACGCGGTTCCCACATCTCGACATACACAAGGGGACTTGGAGAACTCCTGATCAATCAACAGCCAACCAGATTGATCACATTGCGATCAACGCAAGACATTCCTCCAGTATTATGGATGTCCGTACGTTCCGAGGAGCCAACATTGACTCGGACCATTACCTTGTTGTAGCCAAGGTACGGTTGCGGATATCCCAAACTACGCCAAGACAAACTAATGCTGTGAGAAAATTCGACGTCAGACGGCTACAATCGCAAGATATCGCCAAGTCCTTTTCCGATCGAGTGTCTCTTAATCTCTTAAGAGGTCCAATGCCGCCAGCATCAAGCATCGAAGACCATTGGAAACACTGCCAAAACGCCATCAGAGATGCCGCTTCTGATGTGCTGGGTTTCACTCGTCCACCACAACGAAACCCCTGGTTCGATGATGAATGCCGGCAAGCACATGCAGCTAAGCAAGGTGCATATAACGCGGCGCTGCTTAGAAAGACCAGAGCTGCTCATGAGCTCTATGAGCGGAAGATGAGAAACGAACACCGGCTTCTCAGGAGGAAGAAGAAAGAGCAAATTGAGAGATGCTACTTCAGGAACGAGGTTCGGAAGTTTTACCAAAAGGTAAAAATAACATGCCACGGAAACAAATCCCGAACCGAAGCCTGCAGAGATGAACAAGGGAACTTGGACGATGATGACCTACAATTCCGTCCACCCGACCTGGATGAAGTGAAGATAGCTATATCGAAGCTTAAGTCCAACAAAGCTGTTGGAGCGGATGGCCTGACTGCCGAGTTCTTCAAAGCTGCAGGCGAGGCAGGAGACCCTCTGGACTACAGAGGCATCAGTCTCCTTAACATCGCATATACGATCTTATCCGCCGTATTTTGTGAACGCCTGAAGCCGTTCGTCAACAACCTGATAGGTCCATATCAGTGTGGCTTCAGGCCAGGAAAGTCCACCATCGACCAGATATTCACATTACGGCAGATTTTGGAGAAGACCTATGAGATTCAGATCGATACCCACCACCTATTCATCGATTTTAAGGCCGCGTATGACAGCATCTATAGAGACGAGCTATATAGAGCAATGTCTAGTTTTGGCATCCCTGCCAAATTCGTCCATCTATGCAGGATGACGATGGAGAATGCACGCTGCTCCATCAAGGTCGGTAAAGATCTCACCGAGACCTTTTATGTCTAGAAAGGATTTAGACAAGGCGATGCGCTGTCATGCGATTTTTTCAACATCGTACTTGAAAGAATAGTGCAAAACTCACGAGCAAACGCAAGAGGCACTATCTAAGTCTATCCAACTACTCGCATACGCCGACGATATTGACATAATCGGGAGAAAACAGCGTGATGTCAGTGGCGCTTTCGCGAGTATTGAGACGGAAGCGGCGAAAATGGGTTTAGCGGTCAATGAGGGCAAGACCAAGTATGTGCTGTCAAGCAAAAAGGACAACCAACACCGACGTCTCAGACAGAACACCTGCGACAGGAATAACTTTGAGATAGCTAAGGACTTTCTCCACCTAGGCTCCGCTATAAATACAGACAACGACACCAGCGCTGAGATCAAGCGAAGAATAACTCTTGCCAACCGCTGTTTCTTTGGGTTAAGAATGCAATTGAGTAGCAAAGCTCTCTCTCGGACAACAAAAGTCACCCTTTATAAGACTTTAATAATCCCGGTCCTGCTCTATGGCGCAAAGGCATGGACATTATCAAAAATAGATGAGGGTGTTCTTGGTTTCTTCGAGAGAAAAATTCTTCGGGCGATCTTCGGTCCTGTCTGCATTGACGGTGAGTGGAGGAGAAGATACAACGACGAACTGTATGGACTGTACAGCGACATGGACCTAGCCAGAAGAGTGAAGATCCAGAGACTGAGATAGCTGGGTCATGTAGGGCGTAGGGACACCAATGCTCCGGTCCGAAAAGTCATCGAATCCGCTCCCGAGGACAGCGCAGTAGAGGAAGGCCAAGACTCAGGTGGCGCACGCAAATGGAAGAGGACCTCAGCCAACTTAGCGTGCGAAACTGGAGACAGCTAGCCAGGGATCGAGCTGGCTGGAGAAGCTTGTTGACTGAGGCCCAGGTCCACCCCGGACTGTAGCGCAACCTAAATGTTATTTAAATGGACGAAGGAGCTTACTAATGTATTGATTTTGCATTACGAAATGCACAGGAAAGATGAAATAAAATATAAACGTCAAATAGAATGCAGCACTTAAGAATAAGAAAAAGGTTTCGTGTAATAATGCGGCATTACAGAATCCCAATTCAAACGAAAATGACGAAAAAATGCGCATTAAACTCATGCGCCGTGTAATGGCCGTCTTAGAGTCCAACTGTAAAAGTAACGCTTTAAAGAAAGGTTTTCTCTTTTTTTCCTACGGCATACCCTGTACCTCCATTGTCTCAATTAAATAAATACACAAAATTGATTCCCCTTCAGGGAAAAGAAAATCTATGCATTCTCTTTTCTTCATCTGTTTTCCCAATTGGCGTCTATCTATTCTTTACGTATCGGTCTTTTGTTCTGAGCGATCTTTGAACTCCACTTGCTGGGCAGCAAGGTTTTTTTTTGTTTTTTTGCCGACAGCCCGTCATTTCACAATCATTATTTAACTTTCAAATTTAACTTTTAATTTCTCCACCCCGGGTTTGTAACAGGCCCTAATTTACGAAGAGCTTGACTAATTTGGTCCTTTAATGCATGAATCGTCTCTGGATTATTTGCATAGCATCGGTATTAAATGGCACCCCACAAAACTACACGATTATTGAGTGTGCAATAAATAGATTGCTGGACGGCTTGTTTAGCATGTGCTAAAACTCCCCTAAGACTAAATCCTCAATTTCTGGCGTCACACGTTCGGGATGCAGTGGCTTCTTTATGACTACGTATGGATTTTCCAAGTCACAGGTTCAGCAATTCTGCATGTTTACGTAAGCGACGAGATTGAAATGCGCCTCATCTGATAAGATGATTTTTTGAGCAAAATTGTCGTCAATTTCAATCTGCTCTAAAGTCCAAACAGAGAAGCGATAAAGATGTGGAATTTCATTTTATTTCAATTGGAGCTAGTAAGTACAATAAATAATCTGATATATTTATGAAAAATTCAGAAGCGTTGAGGTTCTTGGATTTAGGCGCATAGTTTCGACAACAGCTACAATATTCTGCGTTAAATGCAAAGGATAAACACGGGAATATGTTCGGTTATCAATCGGCAAACCATTGCTACGAACGAGCCTGCGTGCACCAGCTGCAGTTAGTGCATTATTTCGAGTTTCTCATTGTTGTTTAAGCGTAGATCAATCAATTTCTTGCTGAGATAATAAAATACTGAGCGCATAAGAACTTTCAGTGTCAAAGTAACATATGATTGTAAAACATACCAACAGATGGCCCACATTTTATAGTTGCGTCATATCGAAGTGAAATAAAATATCCCTGGAAGATGTTCACTCAGAGTTTCTACCTTTGCAGCGAGGTGTTCCCCAAGGTTCGATATTGGGACCTTTCTTATTCTTACTGTACATATATTAATGATATAACTGTAGAAGTTTCGTATTCATCGAAATATATTTACATATGTGTATGATGATGACGTTTTGATTTATCAAACTTCCTCCTTTTATCAGGAGTTTGGCTAACGAAGGATACGGTTTTTGAAAAACGATTTGGTACTTAACCCAAATAAATGCAAATGTCATATCCAAAGTAGTGCTGGACCTGTAGCATTTTTCACTCATCATGCTAAATAGCTCAACAGTTCCATTTGTGGACTACTCAACAAATCTGGGCGCGATATTTAATATAACGCTCAATACATTCATATTCATTTGATAGTGTTCCCGAAATGTTAGACTGCTCACAAATTTACAACACAATAACATTGCATATGTATCGCAAAATGTTCAGTGTATTCCAAGTTTGTTTGCATGTATTTAATAAATCGAATTCGGAATCAAACTTATGTCGAAGTGTATTTTATAGTTTTGTTTTTTTTTTAAATTTTCTCCGAAATATAGTATATTATATATTTAGCCAAGTAAGACATCATTTAAAAACACATTAGCAATCAGATTGGAATTCAGCAGTAATTGGTTATTTTTGAGGCTTAGCAAAGCAGAAATTTAATTTACATTTCTTATCTTGACGTTTAAGATCATCAATCATAGGTTTTTTTTTGTTGAAATTTTTCTAACCAAAAGGGAAATATAAAAGATCATCGGAGACTTTTTGAACATGGAAAATACGATGAAACTTCATACAGCAATATTGTTTATCAGCGCAGTCCTAGTTTTGACCCAAGTAAGGGCTCAAAATGACCAAGGGGATGAAGCACAGTTAGATAGTGATAAAAATGCTATTGCTTTAGCCGATGTTCTGGCAGCGGGAAAAGGAATATCGTATTTCTATGGTAAGTATTTCGTTTCGTTAGATTTTTAGCAAACTAAAATA
The DNA here is from genome assembly GCA_928272305.1 of Volucella inflata. Taxonomy (NCBI): domain Eukaryota; kingdom Metazoa; phylum Arthropoda; class Insecta; order Diptera; family Syrphidae; genus Volucella; species Volucella inflata. The sequence continues at coordinate 26,314,152 of OV743717.1, read as the reverse complement.
TTCATTAGGTATTTCAGATCCATGCTATTATAATCCAAACTCACACCGTACATGCTCAATACTGTGCTACAATAGTGGATACCCCTACGGCGGCTCATGTCTTGGTTACACTTGCTACTGCTTTTTGAACTATTAGGTCTTGCGTGGTAAAAAACGTAATAAAAATGTTTAAATAAATAGTGTCTTTGATTTCGCGTTAAATACTGCGATCGATCGCTTTTCGATATTATGTATATACTCTTAGATATGCATGTCGATACCATAGCGGGAGTGAGTCGTTCGTATAAATTTTCTCTCCGAACAATCAAGGGCGTTTCCATACGACTTTGACAAAGTTCAAGCTTTCGCGCTACATGTAGTACCTATCTTTGGTTTTTCAAGAAAGGTACCCATTATTCAGTTGTTTTATACGAGCGTTCATCTCAGCCCGCATAAATAAAATCCTTTATTACCTTAAAGTAATTGCATCTTGTTGTGTTTGTTTTTTGCTAGCCATATGCACGCATAGACTTTGTTTTACTCTCGTTTACTAACCAAACTTCATCGTTTTTTTTTTAATATCCTTACAGAGAACTCTGCTGATTTTTTCACACAAAGTCAATGTCATTAACGCATGCAATTAGTTGTATAGATTTATTAAATATCGTTTCCCTGAGATGTCCCCCAACCTTCCCTAACACTCTGATGATGATATTGACAAAAATATGCTAATAGGCTTCATGAAATTCAATTTCGATTTAGCATTTTCTACTTCCAGTTTTCGGACAAGTTTGTCAGTGTTTCACATCTCCGAATACAGCTCATAAGAACCTGAAGCTTCAATAAGGTCGGATATTAACATTTTAGTTTTCCGAAAGCGGGAGCTCCTCACTACTATGCTCCTCAGAAGCAAAAACTTCTCCGATACGTATTGCACGGCGTCTTTCTCAATACGTATTATTAATAAGATGGAGGTTATGTCGCCCTAGAAATGAGAAGAAAGCTGAACGATGAGGGATCATCATCATCATCATCACCTGGAAAAATGTTGCCAATTCCAAAAAGACAGTACAGGCTATTTTGAGGGAAGTGTAAACGCTTGTTGTCTGTCTGTTTCCTTCTAGCGATGAAATGCCTTAGCCCAGATTGAAGGATGGTAAGCTAGACCATAAAAAAACCTCTTCTCATTCGATGCCCTGGTAACCGGATTTAACTTTATTAGTAATGGCTTGTGTTGTATGTAGGTCTCTGGTTTTTAATTTATAGTATTTTTATTTACGCAATCAATTTCAAAATGACGAAGCTTACGAAACAGTCAGTGTAAGGGTCAAGGCATATGTACATACATTTGTGCTGCCTGCTAGAATGTTTTTTTTTTTCATTTTTGATATCGTACTGCCTATTTTTTGTTTTAGACTCGTCCAGATATATGCTACATTTTTGACAATATCACCACTGGTTTAATGCGCTTAGTGGTCGGACGATGCTTAGAGGTTTTGGGTGACTCGAAAAGAAAAGCTTCGTGGAAAAATCGTGCATCCAGAATACTGGAGCTTTTGATTTTAAGAGGTGTTTTTTTTTAAACAAGAGAACATAAAAATTCTATTTTATGTTCTTGAAATTAACTAAACTTGAGAGATTATTTTGTGGCACTAATGTTTGAATATAAATTCGGGTATGTGGCCTCCGCGGCTGGCTCATACATGGCGAAGTTTGGAGTTCCAATTTCCACACACTCTTCTCAGTAAATCAGGCTGTATTTCGGTATAGAAATAGAATATTGGCAAGTATTTCTGCTTTATTGGTGTGGACAAATCGCACGAACAAGGTGGTCAGTTTACAGGTCCATTTACTGAGATAATCCTTCGTCAAATGTTGCTTTCAGAAAACAATTGTACCGGGCACTGTGTGGCATGTAGCACCATCCTGAAAAAACAATAAGTCTGAAACATTATGGAGTCATGTGTCTGTACCGCTCACCGTTGAACATAACATTCTGACCATAATCGTTTTTGAAGACGAATGGGCCAATAATTTTTCCGACCCATAAAGCGCACCACACGGGGACTTTTTCCTGGATGTAATGGTGCTTCGATAATGGCTAGTGGATAATCATCGCTCCAAATGCAGCAGTTCTTCTAATTTACATAGATATTAAACCAAAACCTTGATATTTACGCAAAATTTTCTACAAGTTTAATTGTTGACCACGATGACGAATTGACACATCATTTGGATCAGCATCAACGCTACGCTGCACATCATCGATCGCTTCTTGTGTAGGCACTGTAAGACATTCGGTTAGAATAATCGCATAATGAAAACGATCCGTAGTTTCTCATATTAATCGTCGACGATCGACGATTGTGAGCACCATAAAATGCACGTAATGCCCGATGAGGTTTTTGAATTGAACCATATTTTTACCCGACTACGGCGAAGCAAAAGGAGGGTTATGTGTTTAAACGGTATGTATGTTCATCTGTTCCCTCATAATTTCTAAACTACTTATCATAATTTGACAAATGAGGTATCGTTGGAAGTGTTTTGATTTTTCGCTGGTTAAATTCTATGTGACGTAACTTAAAACTGAACATGGCGCCTACTAGAGGACATAAAACTTCACACAGCATCATCTGTTGGTTAAAGAGTATAAAATAAAGAAACTAATATGAAAAACTATCACAGACACACAGCGAACATAATCTAATCAGAAGACTGAGCCATCACATCCCAACTGTCCCTTTCATATCAAATAGTAATAACAAGAAGGATGATTCCCCCTTTGTGTGAAAAAAATAGCGCAGATCTATTGCTTTGGTTCAAATTCCAAATCCCTTTTAATCTTGCCTGAGTTAGAATGCGAACAATTGTCCACCCATAATTTTTTCTTATGGTCGTATGCCACCTACCCGAAAACCATAACCCCGTCAATAGTTCTCCATTTGGTTCGTTCCCTTTGCTAACGGTCTTAATATTACTGTCTGACTTTTTTCAATAGGTCATAAAAAGGTGCGTGCAAAGTGCAATTCCAGATGAGAATACGAGTATTTTCTTGTTTCATACTTTTTCGAGCGTGATTTTTAGTTGTTGAACTTAATTTTTATTCAAAATAAATTTGAACAATTCACAAATGTTGCTCCTGCTTAAGTCTATGCAGGATGAATTGCCAGACCAAAAAAACCTCAAAACAACAATAAATGTGTCAAATCGGCACATGAGAAAACAGAGTTGCCCTTCATATGGTTGATTGTTTTTATTTTACTGGGGCACCGCTAACATCCCTTGTAGATGTTGAGGTAACACATATCAAATAAAATTACGAGTACAACACGTGAACAGCCGATGTCGATGACGATTAAGCTCATTTTACATTTAAAGGTTTAATTTTATATAAAAGTTAATTTACGCCCCTTGTATACGCTGTCTTATGAAGGGTTCAGGCGACCTTTGATGCAATTTTAATTGATAACGATAGATTATTCATTCTACTTTCCTTTTCAATTAACCTTAATTTTGCTTTTCGGTGTTCGTTTTTTGAGTATTCATATACGAGGAGATATGCATGTTTGTGGCTTACCAAGTAAAGAAATATTTTACATACCTGCGCACATTAGTATCTTCATGCACAGAATCCATTTCAACTCCCTGAAGTGGCTGCTGCCAAATTCGTTTTCGTATGAATCATACGTATGTACGTACATATGTAGGTATAATACATCCAAACATACCTAAAAGTATAGTACTATGCAGAATGCACTTTTCATACGTACACCACATCCAACAAGAATGCACCAACAAACATTTTCAGTGTGACAAATTTAATCTATCCTTTTGATTACTGCCTTCTCCGTGTTTCTTCTTGATATTGTACATGTCATGTCGCATTCTTGCTGCTTGCATATTACATTTTGCACGCAGTGCACCCTGCATACTATACATTGCACAGTCCTTGAGAAGACAGACCCATTACAATTCTGACAGAACGAACACTCAAAAATTAAATCAGCAACCCCATTATAAGCTTTGTAAACAGTTGTGATGTATCCACAAGTATTGGTATGTACTGTACTATACATACATCTATTTGCACATATCGTACCATATGACTGATTCGTAGTACTCGTAGTAGCGATTTCTGGAAGCGTATATTTTACTCTGATAGATATTGAATTGAAATATGTTTGTACATACTCATGGGTACGTATGTATGTATAGATACTATACGTAGTCGTATCTAGAGCAGCTGATAGGATCTTTTTGATACGAAAACATCTGCCGATTTCCATCGGTTTCATAAAACAAAACATGCTACTCGTACCTACTATCGAAATTAAAGAATTCTAATTACAATTCTAAATACCTAGCTATCGATAACTGTTTGAATTTCGATAACTTCCCTTTGTTGACATTGCCTGGAAAAAAGAAAATTAAACCAACAAATTGACAGATGATTTTTTGTTATAAAATTTAATATATTTCTTCGAATTTTAAGTTTAAAGTAGAAAAATTTATATGCGAAAACTCTTTACGCTTTTATGATTTTGTAAATAAAAATCGCTAAAATAGACGCAAACATTGTTGATATGCTGGAGGAAAATGTTCCCGCTGGATTAGAATTACATAAATTACCGCTACATTTCAAACATTTTGTCCGGTTCAGCTGGTTAAATGTAGGTTTTAATGTTAAGTCACATCCAGATATTTGACGGTAGATACATCCTTTGTATGTAACGTTCAGAGGTACTAAAATCAAATTAAAAGGAATCATTACAAAATATAACCTTTATGAATTAAGAAAATTCAAAAAAAAAAAATATATATATATATAAACATAAAATATAAAATTTATTCCAATAAATGGTTTCTTTTTAAAAAGTCCTCGTTTTGACAGCACATTTTTTTGATAGATGAAGAGTTAAACTATGTCAGTAATAAAAGCGGAACGATGGACGCTTTAAAATTACTTAAGTTCACTATAAAAATGGTGAAAATTTCGGTGAAACTATTGAAAAAATTAAAAGTTTTTTTAGTCGATATGAAACACCTTCTCTGCAGTTAATTGCTGTTCAGAAATTTTAGCTTTTGGGACAAGTTAATGATGTCTTAAATAGAAAAAGTTCAAAAGAGAGTATTGTTTCTGTAGGACGAATAGAAACTGATATCCCAGGTTGGTAGACTCCACGTCGATCTCGAGAATATCTCCAAAAATAATTGATGTGAATGCTGTGTGATTTTTTTTAAAAATTTGACACCAAAACAATCTGATTTATTACTATGCGATATCTTTCTTTGATACCATGTAAAAGAAAAGGTTTATGCCAATGTCCTTCACTTAAAAGAAGCACTTAAAGGTATAATAATTTTCGTATATAATATTTTCACTGACCTAGATTCGCAAATGTGCCAAAAAGTGATGAGACTGATTGCTTTTCGTTTTCACACTTTATTTTTTAAAAAAAGTGTAGATCTTTGTTTATTAATGATAGCGAATAAAGTGTTTAAGTATCTGTTTTTGCAAAATGACTCATTGTTCAATACATTCACGACTTATTTCTCGGTATATATTCCAAGGCTTTCAGTGCGTATTTCTCAAACCTAAAGTTCTAAAAAGTGGAAATTTTTAGAAGAAATCCTTTAAAACAATCTACCCGGAAAGTATAATCGTTCTCCTTGAAAATATTCCATATGGACACTATGAAGAAGAAAGTTATCACCATATAGTAGATGACTATCTATTTGATTATTTTTGGAATCAATTTAACGAGATTGGGTTTATTCTCTTATAGTTATGCCGAAGTGTTGTAAATACACATATTTGTTTAACGTCGACAAGGAATTAACTGCACAGTACCTATATATAGTATTGGACTCTGTTTTCGCAAATGACTCACTGTTCAACACAATTACTACTTATTACTTGGCATATGTTCCAAGGCTCTCAATGTGTTCTTTTATAACCTTAACTTCTGAGAAATGGAAATCTTTAGATGAAATGTTTCAAACCAATCTACGCGGATGGATGATCCCTCTCATTGAACAAAAGTCCATATGTACAATATGAAGTGATAAGCTTTAAGAAAATTTTCTTAAGGAAAAAAAGTATAAATTTGTGAAATAATTGAACTTACTCGATGTATAGTTGTGGAAGAAGCAATCGAAACTATCTGACCATGAACTTGTTAAGTTTTCTTGAAAATACGTGTGTAAATGTTCTGTAGTCTGATTGGCATTAACGTAACTACATGTCGTCTTGATTGGATTGTTACAGTTCTGTGGTGAGTTACAGCTCCAGCACTCTAGCGATGAACCTTTATTTATCAATTAAAAGTGAAATTATGTAGAATCAATTGGTGTATCCATTTTATAAGTAGCCGTACCTAATTGAACGTAGAAAAATCCACAAAACAATAATATTCCAATAACTTTTACAAACATTTTTAATTTATTACTTCGTATGTAGGTACACGAATATTAGACGACTTGCGGCTACTGCTCGTCTTTGGTATCTATGGCAAAATACTAGCTCATGGAGAATAAGTGTGGGCTCTTTATAGCCTCAACAAAAGCAAGATAAGGTTCATGGATACGTTACTCTGAAGTATAATCTCACCGATGGCGTATATCTGTTACTCGCATACGTGTACACTTATCTTTATTTATATATATACATATATACAATTGTGTAGTCGTACATACTAGTGAGTACATTTAGGTGTGAGGGTCTTACTATGATAATAGATACCATAGATATGTTTACTTTGTGTTAAAATTCAAAAAGGAGAATATGCATGTGCACAGCACAAAATTACTATTCATGGAATACATTAGATTCGGTTTTGATGAAGAAGGATGTTGTTATTGTTTATATTTTCTTATTTTCATTTTTGCAGGGGGCGTGCGAATTTGATCACACCCTCACCTTTATTAATGTGTAAGTGTTTACAAAAAAATAAATTGTTATATTGTGGCAAATAATGATAAAGAATCAAACGTTTTGCTTGCAGTCTCTCATATACTCACTAAATGACATCATCTGCATGTTGTCTGCAAATAAAAAAACTAATTCACAGGTACCACAATATTGAAAACAGAACCATCTGAATCATTTCTATCTGCGCGTCGAAATTCTGAGAACCTCCGTCGCCCCGTGCGGCAACCGGGACTTGACAACTTTGAATTTAATTTGTTATCGCTTCAAACTGCCACTGTCAATTTATTCAGTTAACTCAACAGTTTCATAATGGTAAAGTACACGAACGAGCAACGTCTGCAAATTATAAAAATTTGGAGTCTGTGAGTGCAACTTTAAGAGCGTTAATTCCGATTTTCGGTCGTAATTCTCGCCCTAGTAGACAGGCAATAACAAGTTTAGTGCAAAAATTTGAGTCTACATATTGGTTGTGTGATGTTGCCGTGTCAGTGAGACAACGGGTTGGTCGAAGTGTCGAAAATATCGCTGCCGTTCAGGCGTCCGTAGCAAACGATCCAAATCAGTCAATTCCACGGCGTTCTCAAGAATTGGGCATCGCTCAGACCGTATTTGCGTAAGGATCTTGGCTTACAACCATACACGATCAAGCTGACTCAACAATCGAAGCAGATGGACCATTTGAAGCGACGTACGTTCTCCGATTGGGTTCTGGAGAAGATGCGCTAAGATGGTGAATTTCATCGCACAATCATCTACAGTGACGAAGCTCATTTTCGGCTGAATGGGTTCGTCAATAACCAAAATATGCGTTATCGGTAGGGTGCTTCATGAACCACCACTTCATCCAAAAAAATAACTGTTTCGGTCGAAATGTGTGGCCGATTCGTTGAAAATTGGATCCAAAGAATCGACCACTGCAAACGTGCCCGCGGTAGCCATATGAACGAAGTCTAGTTTCATTCACAAATGTATTGATTGTACTTCAAGCCGATAATAAAGTTTTTGAAATATCTCAAATGGTTTGTGTTTTATTTAAAAAAAAAATTGTCAAGTCCTTATTATTATTATTTTGGAGTTTATTCAGTCAAGCTTGCGCTATATGGATGTGGGACGATTGTATAAAATAACTAGGGAGGAGTGATCTCCCTCGGTGTATGGAACGATTTGTGTAAGAGTAACAAATTAGAAGGAATGGTGAAAGGGAGTCAAATGTTTTCAAAGATCCATATGTCGTCTTTATTGGTTTAAAAATGCGTTCGATCGTATGATGTACGATCTGAAAGATAAATGTACAGCGGGAATAATCAAAATCAATAATCGAAGTTCATTGTCGTTACGAGTTTGAAATGCCTAAGGGCATTCATACTACAAAACTGATCTAATTCACATTCTGATAGTAAAAAATCAACGTGCAATGCCGTAACAACGACATTAAAATTGTCCTCGGCAATTTTAATGCAAAGTTTGGAAGAGAGAGCGTCTTTAGTAGAACTGTAGGAAGGAATAGCCTGCACGACATCACCTCCGATAACGGAGGCTAATCGTTTTGAGAAATAGGTATGGCAAGACAAAAAATATTTTCAAATGGTGCTGTAGAACAGCGCAGTTACCGAGTGACATTCAAAGAATTTTTTTTAAAGAATGGCGAAAATGATTTGAAGAAGTTCAATAACGGACTGCCTCAAGGATCAAAATTAGTACCTATTCTTTAAACTTGCTTTCATGCAGCATATTTCCGAGGCCTCCAAAATTTGAGTAGACTGGCGTCATGGCTATAACAAGTCTTTATCTTTATCCTTATCTTTATCTTAATTTCATTTAATATATCACATTTGTACTGCCACCGCACATTTTACATTATACAAGGATCTAACGTTATTAGTTTTCTGAAATATTATTTAGTGTGTTTTCGAAGTATATAAACCTCCAATTGTCAGCAAAACTACAGCGGCCTTAAAAGAATCAACTTTACAAAACCTAATGTGTACTAATTTCCGATTCTGAAATAGTAAAAACAAAACTTCTAGAAATCGCGACCGATCTTAAAAATTAAGAAGATTAGAGTTTGTTGTCAATACTTACCAACATCTACAACCTCAGTCCATTTAGACTTAAATCTGGAAAACCAACCGAATTAAAGTCCGACGTACCAGCTTAAAATGACTTCGATAAGCCCTATGGATGGGTTATCAATCGTTAGCTGTATGAAATCTCTTGGTTCAACATTATCTTAATCGAATTCACACCAATTCCAATGTCTGTGTTGATATGTTGCATAAAGAGGATGTGTTAAGCTAACTGAACTGTGACTGTAAAGCAAAACTATGAAAAAATATTGCACATTGTCTAAGAATGTCCACATGTGACTCATTCTGGTGACCTATCCTATAATATTCTTAAATATTTTATGTAGCTTGTCGGTATTTAAAATAAAAAAACTAAATAAAGATAAAATACATTTTATTGCTGTTGAATTCATACAATAAATAAACTAGCCGAAATGGGCGCGACCGATGGGTTCCGTCCAGAACTTGCTGATGAAGGGAACTTGTAGTATTCTTCAATAGTTTCATACATTGTATATCCAATTAGAATTTAGGCAACCTATTACCCATAGAAGTTGGACCGGTCAAATGTGTTAATGTAGGGGACTGACGAAATCTTAGTACTGAATTAACGGTTCTAAAGTGTTCCCTATTCCTTGAATAACTCAGACGATTCTAGTCCGGTTTCTTTGAAATGTTCGTTAAATGTTTGCTATGTTATTGGATTTCGATTAGCACTGCAAACATTTCGAAGGAGCCTTTCCTTTTTAAGAAAAAAATTAATTGTATTTTGTGTAGTTTTTTTTTTTGATAACTTAAGAATCTAATCTACGATTGTATTCTATATTCTGTATGAAGGCCCATCATCTGAAAAAATTTCAAATCGATAGCATCATTCGTCGTGACACATACGGACATACAGGCTTACTCTCTCATACACACACGCATATATTTCCTTTTAAACTTTCACAAAACACGTAAAACGTAAAGATAACTCAAAATTTTCATTTTTGGTTCATTTATTTGTTGATTTATTTCATTTACAAGCTATGCTAACAGACTACAATCCAGAAGAAGAGGGGTATAAACAGTGTATATTATATACTAAACATAATAAAATAATAGGAACATTTAAGTTAATTTTAAACAAAATTATAAAGCCAACTGAAAACGATACTTTTAAAGCGTTCCCTTGGAATGTGAAAATCTATGTGGCAATTTATTGCACTGAAAGATCTTAACGATCTAGTTATCGGTTCATTGTCACCATATTTTGTTCGGCGCCTGTATGCAAAGAATAAAGGTTTATGACTTAACATACTCCTGGAAGCAAATATTGGCAACATGGATAAAAGAAAAGAGCTATGAGTACGTCTTCTAGATTAATTGTCACAATATCTCTTGCATTGTAGAAGGCTCTAAATTCGAATGCATTTTGAAAAAGATATATAGTGAAAACTAAGTATAACGAATCTCAATACAACGATTCCCTCGATTAACCAAATTCTTCGAAATCCCCCAGAACTGCTCACAAGAGTTAATGCAAAATATAAATATATGTTAGAAATCTGCTTATAACGAATTTTCAATCATTGCAGAATGTAAGTATAATCAACATTCGTATTACGATTTTTACTAAACTATAACTTTCACATAATATATTCTACCAATCTATCACACAAAATTCCACAATAATTTATAACATTGTGTTTTATAGTATATTACTAGTGGAAATCGCTCGTTATACATAACATTCATGTTGAGTTTATCTTATGAAATCAAATCTTAGACCAACTTAACCTCTATACATATAACAAACCTCATTGTAGCAAATTACTTGGTATAAAGAATCCTTTTCAGTTTTGTTTCACTGTATTTTGTAAAGTGCCACTGTACTTACATATTCAATACGATCTGAGTAGAACATATAATACGGGTTCCAAACAAAATTTGCGTACCCTAGAATCGATCTTACCAAAGAGATGAATAGTGTCAGAAAAGTTTTTGGAGTTACGTTAAATAAACGTTTTTAAGGAGAGTCTTAAATCATCAGCATACATTAAATAATGGCAGTATTCATGTTTTTGGATAATATTATTAATATACACAATAAAAATGAGCGGTCCAAGATGGCTTCCTCGTGTCTGGATTCACATATATATATATATATATATTCAGTGCAAACAATAGACTTAGACAAGTGGTTCTATGCATACTTTCTGTGATCTGCCTATTAAAAAGGATGAATTTCACTTTAGTATGGTTGAGTGAAACCCAAATATATTAAGCTTTTTAAGAAGCAGCCTATGATTTGCGGAAGTCGTTTATAACAGCATCAACTTGGCTACCACTTTCAACACCATTAGTAGCAAAAGATACGAAATGCACAACACCATGTTGAAACTTATTTAAATGTTCTTTATTATGGAACTCTATTTTTTAACAATACACTAAAAAAAAAAGAAATGGCAGAGAGCTTACAAAAGCCTCTACAGTAAGTGACGTCATTTTAACAGCCAGATTTATATATTGGTATCAAATAGGAAACCGTCCAAACATCGAGGAAAATACCCGTTTTGAGTAAAAGGTTAAATATCTTATGTAGAGGTTGGCAGATTTTTTTTTTTTTTTTAAAGAACTTACTCGTAACATTCAAGTAGGTATGATTACACTTATAATGCCTCAGCATGGGTTAAGTTTTTTGGAAAATTGGACAGAGAGAGAAGAAAGAGTTTTGGGCTCAGTGGTTATTTTTTTGCTCCATGGCTGGCATACAACATTTAATGGGGAGACTGAATTGTTAGTGAGAGCTTGCATGTTGTTGCATTCTAGTCAAGTACACATCTCTCTTGATATTTGTTGACAGAAAAAATGCAAGTCTTTTGGGCACGGCTGAGATTCGAACACCGAACCTTCTAGCTTGAAAGCCAGTTTACTACCACTTGAGCCACGGCCACCCGTATGGAATTGCACCAGTTTTTTAAAACTGTAGCTGTAATGCCATCAGCCCTAAGCAAGGATGCAGCTTTTAAATTCAGAATTGCAGATTTAACATCTGAAATTTCTGGAAACTACGCACCAAAGTCAATATTTGATAGTGAATTTGATTCAGTAGATTCAAAGCAACAGATTTTCGAGGTATATGCATTTTCGAGGACTGCTGCAGTTGCATCGAAACTTTTGCCGATCGCGGATCTCTAAACATTTTCATAATTTTCACCTTACACCTTTGCGAAATCCCTGGTTTTGAAAAGAGTACAGGCTAAAGAAAAACATATCGCTATTAAAATGGTTCTTTCACCACTTTGTTTCTTTTTTGTTGTGGAACCAGCTATTTAAATCCTCGTGCAACATTATCAGGTATGATGTTGAATACCTAAGAAAAGTGTGCGAACCTCACAAGCTTACATCAGATGCACAATTTGCCAGAAGTGGTATACCCGCATACGTTCCTAGCATTGTGACTCACGTGATGCTGCGAGTTATGGTTGAATTTTAAACAAATGACGCATTTCCGCATCATACGAGTATCAATTCGATATTATCCAGAATCCGCCCATGAATTTTCAAGTTATTTAAAAAAACATGTATAAAATACAATTATTATTATTTTTAAAATAGAGAACTCTTTCTTAAAGGTTTTTGCTATAGGTAGTAATCGAAATTCCTTAAAATAGCATACTATATGTGCATTTAACGAAAAAAAAAAAAGCCAGAATCGTTTGAATATGAGTTGTTTAAGAAACTCGACCCGTTAATGCAGTATCAACTGCAATTTCTTAAATATAGATCTGATTGGTCTGGTTTGGTGAGGCATTTGCCTCATGACACGGACCGCTCCACCGGGACAAAAATGAGGGTAAAAACGTAGGTAAACACTCTATTAACTAGTTGTTTTCTTTTTTTTTTTTAAATTATTCTGTCAGATTTGTATTTTACTTTATTTCTTAAAACTACATGTAAACGTTTTGGAAGCTTAACTTATCAGTGTTGCGAACGGAATAAATGCAATATCTGGAAATTCTGGTGCATATGGAAATTCTTTTTTGATACAAAACCAAACTTTTTGATGCGATTTAATGCAGTTGTCTGATGAGCATTAAGCTTAGAGTTCACAGCAACGTCCTTGACTTCACGAAGCTCATTACGCATATGTATTTAAAATATCTCAAGTGTATTTTTTTTAAACTATACTATTGGAAAAGAATAAAAAAAATGCATTTTTCAAAACATTATTGGGGTATACAAGTTTTGTGTTCAATCATGTTTTGAAAATGATATGCCTTAAGTGGCCGGCGCAATTGTTGATTTCTATTTGAGCTCATTTTATAGCACTTTCCATGGTATTCTTCAGAATTTTGGCCGTAGGATGTTCACAGATGTTCTTCTCTCATGACTTTAAATACGAGTAATCCCATAGAAAGACGTATAGGGAATTCAAATCGCCCTAGTCCTAAATTAGTCATCAATTTAAAAAATAAAAAAATCATTGATCATGGTCCTGTGATGGCCATCATCCACACTTACTGTGTTCTCACTTACGCACCGCTATCAAAAAAAAAAAGAATTATTTAATGACCCCTCCACCGTAAATAGTACCCGTACCAGTGACTGTGAGTGGGTGTAATGGCTCTTTCGTGCATTACTCGCTGATTTTCAATGAACCAGAACTGCTTATCTTGTTTATTGACGTATTCATATTTCTGGAAATGGGCCTTATCACTCATAATTATTTTTGACGCGATTGACGGTTTACACGGTCAATTGGCTGATAGGCTGCCTGCACTTTTTAAGGAAATATCTTTAAGCCTTTCGCCAAAACGCGAAGATTCAAAAATCCAAGTGTATTGCAACAGTTATCCGAAAATTATAAAGTTATGGAATCATCATTGAAAAAGGTCGTCGCTTGAGTATAGCATTCACAAGGTTATTTTTGTTCATTTACGTATTTTGTTTTTGCTTAATTGGTGTTAATAATATCTAAGAATATTCTCTTCAAATAGTATGAAGAAATACATACAATCTTCGAGTATGTTTTGGTTCCTTTAGTCTTATTACTAAGTATTACTCGCGGCATCGTTCGCTTATCAGTTATTTTGTTATGATGAGTAAGTTAGCTGGTTTTTTTATAAGTAACTGGCGGTTTATGGTGGTGTAGACCTGTGTGTATGTGGTGCACGTACATACAGTAAATTAAACAAAAATACCTTTTCTTTGTTATCATTAATTTATTGCAACATCTTTATTCAACAGAGTTCCATAACCAACGTTTTTGGTCATGCATTCTTTCAAGGGCATAAAGATTTTTGCGTGCTGTCACACCACTTCGAGGTACCCATGACACAAACACGTTCTTGTTGCATGCGCTACTCATACCGGTTACTTTGAGTGTTTGTGTTACGATTTCATGTTAATTCCATAAGCAAATTTTTAGGGGGAATTGCATTATTTTAAATCCAAGAGGCAAATCCGTCGGCATAGTTCAGATGCGTGTAATCAAAGTACGCCCTCCCTTAGTTTGAGTAATACAATATATTCAATTGTTTAAACTATGTTAATAAAAAAAAAGTAATATGAAATTGGTAACCCGATTTTTATTTTAAAGTAGATTACATACTTCCATGATAGTGTATAGCTTGGAATAAAAATGACGATTGAAATGGTGGTGAAAATGCTGAGTTTTGAAATTCTTCATGGATTTTGTAGTGATGACGAACTATGATTCATTACCTAGAGTTACATAGAAGAAGTTAATAGAAGATTTTTTAAAGTAGTGTTAATTTTTCTTTTTAACGTATGAGTATGTGTATGCAGAACAAAATCCCTTTCTCTAAGAATATTATTGTTCTTTTTTCCATAAATTTTTCGTCCGCACCCAAAGAAGATAAATTAAACAATGAACAGGAAAAATTAAGAAAATATTCGAAAAAAATATAATTCCTGGAGTGATGAATGAAATGATGAGAAATGACAGTATGGGAATGCCATTTCAAAAATGATAGTAAAGAAATATTTAGACTGACAAAGAAAGAAATTGGAAAATCTGTAGTTCGACGTAGTGCAAATTGTATAATACTTCTTATGTATTGTATAATACGTGAGCTGCCGGCTGACAGTTAAAATAGGTTTATATTTAACTATATTTTTCCAAGGCCTTTAGGCTATGTCCATACCAAATTTCATAAAAATCAGTTTATCGGCTTAGTCATGAAAAAATTGTAGAGCTTTTCGTTTTGATTAATTTTGATAAATGTTGATAGTATCGGAGAATATCTCCTTCAAACGTTAACGAGGGTCGCAAAATTCGTGCAAAAAGTAATTTTGATATGTGTTTGCTATCTAATATGCATCGTAAGTCGACATTTTCTATTATACTTTTGCATAAATGTGGCTGGATTTCATTGAAACAGTACGCAATTCGCTTTTCAAGCTTTTCAAGGAGTGGGTGGTCGTGAATTTGTTGGCATTAAACTTATACTTAACAAAAAACCTTAAACACCGTCCTGTTGAAATCACACATAACTTATATCCATATCTTGCAATTAAGATAATAAAAAAAATTGGATGATCATGTCGAGCACAATTAATTGGCATTAGCTGACCAGCAACATTTCAAAGAAAAATAGTCCGATCTTGCCTCCAGCCCGAAACCCGTACCAAAAAGTCATACGTTGTGGATGCATTTGTCTCTCAACAATCAATCGGAGATTTTCAGAACCCAAAATTAGATAATTTGATGACAATAAACTCATCAAGATGAAAATAAGTTTGTTGAAGAAGGTGGCGCTTTATTTTTACTAACCCGGCACTGTTAGCTGTAATATTTTTAAATTCAAAATCCAAATCCAGCGCACATTTTTGGATACTCTTTATTGGGTTTAATATACTATATACTCGTTATATTGTCGGTGAAACCAGAAAAGTGTGTAACTCCATATTAGCAAATTTTACAGGAGATCATTAAAACCTCACAGTTTTGAAGTTTTTGGCATGATATGCCTGAAATTTGTAATATTATTAATAATATTTCGAAATGATTCAAAATCAAAATGTTGCACAGTATTTAATTTTTTGGAGATACACACTTTTCACTAGAAATTGTTGCAAGTGCTAAGGAGTTTCTAACGCTGTTAACAGTCTTGTACATAAGAATCTCTAGATTATGTAGGTATTTCCTATAAATTAAATAATCTTCATCAAACACTCATAAAAAAAAAACAATCAAATTGAATTTTTTTAAAAATTAACAATTTTAATACTGAAACGTAAGAGCTCAAACAAATATCTTATTCATAAGTAACAATTACAAAGTAACAATGAACAAAAAGGAATTAAATTGTAACAACGAATGAAAAACAATTTCATAATAATGAAGCGATCTACTTTGTAGTAAAGGGAATTGCATCGTAGAACGCATGATAATGGGATGGTAAGCTTTTCTTCAGAATCTGTAAATGGTCATATTTCTCTTTCCAAGAATAGAGCGGGTAATGTTTCATATCATATTGTTCAGTTTGTGACTTTGTGGATCGTCTTACATCCAATGCAGTCCAATCGTTATCTGTGTGTCTTAGTTTGTACTGAGTTGCAGAATCTGGTATGTATTTGGTTTGTTTCAGATCAGTTACTGTTGGTTCACCAACTTTACGACCTGGTTTTATTGAAGAAATGTACTCGTATTTAATGCATGGAAAGTCTTTAAAAAAAAAGTATGGTAAAGGTACCGAACTTTGTATGGAAACGGTTTTTGTCGTTCATTCTCGCAATGAATTATATAATCTGCTGGAACATTAATAAACTTGTTTTCCCGTAAACTCAGTTACTCCAACCCATTCTGGTGCTACATCTAGCACCCTACTGGATGTTATATTCGTTAGTGATCTCAATAAGGCGCTTTTCTACGACCAGTTGTCAGCTCCTGGTTTTTCTAAACACGATCTCCTTTACTTAACGTTCGATCTCAATTTCAGTATATCCTCTAACCCGATACAGTTCAGGGACTTTAATAGCATTGACTTCGCTGTGCTGGAAAGAGACATGCGTGTTATTAACTGGGAACAAATTTATTACATGTCGTCACCTAATCTACAAGTAGAGTTCTTGCAGTCAAAATTGGTTGAACTATTTGAGAGCCACGTACCCATACGAACAAAAACTTTTAAGCCTAACCACAACTCTTGGCTGACTGCAGATATTCGAAACCTAATGCAAAAACGCGATGAAGCTTATATCAAATGGAAGCGTTTCAGCGTGGAAGAGTTTTATGGAACTTATCGCTCACTTCGTAATATAGTTGTTTGCAAAATACGGGCGGCCAAAATTCAAAAACAACAAAGCAGCAGACATCTAACTAACGCCGATGGAAATGAGCTAAACAGGAATTTCGTATCCCAACCCTCTAGTGATGGTTCCCTCGCCCCAAACTTTAACTCAACTACACACTTTCTATCTCCTCCAAACGAATCTTTCGCCTTTTCTCGTATCCTACAGGTTGACGTAGTTGAGAGCTTGCTTTCAATTAAATCCAACGCGGTTGGAGTGGACATGGTCCATCCCAAGTTCCTCAAAATCATCTTTCCCGTACTCTCGCCTCACATTACCAATATTTTCAATCAAATCCTCACAACAAGCGTTTTTCCTTCAGTCTGGAAGTTGTCGAAGAATCTCTCGTGTACGGAATTTCGCCCTATTGCTATACTTTCTGTTCTCTCAAAAGTTTTTGAGAGAATCATGCAAAAGCAAATAAATAGGTTTCTCCACCAACACAATCTTCTAACTTCTAAGCAGTCCGGTTTTCGCCCTAAGCATAGTTGCTCGACGGCTCTGCTTGGAGTTGTCGATGACATTAGGCAAAAGCTTGATATAGGTCATCTCTCCTTCCCGATACTTCTCGATTTCTTTAAGGCGTTCGACACTGTTAATCACGCCATTCTGTGCGATAAGTTATCCAGAATGTACAACTTTTCAATTCCGCAATCCGTCTAATATCCTCCTACTTAGATGATCGTCAACAAGCGGTTTTTACTGAGAATTCCTTGTCGGATTTTTTTTCCTAATCCGTGTGACGCACCTCAGGGATATATTCTAGGCCCTCTTCTATTTTCCTTATACGAGGTGTGATCAAAAAATAAGGTGACTTTTCATTTTTAAAAAAATATATTTATTTAATCATCCAAATTTATTTTATCCCCTTCAAAATAATCCCCCTCTGATACAATGCACTTGTGCCAGCGCTTTTTCCAGTCCTCAAAGCACTTCTGAAACGCACTTTTCGGTATTGCCTTGAGCTCCTCCAGCGATGCAGCCTTGATCTCCTCAATCGTTGCAAATCTTCCTCCTTTCATGGGCATTTTCAACTTTGGAAAGAGAAAAAAGTCGCAGGGGGCCAAGTCTGGTGAATACGGTAGCTGAGGCATGATAGAAGTACTATTTTTGGCCAAATAACTACTGACTAATAACGACTTGTGCGCAGGTGCATTATCATGGTGCAAAATCCATGAATTTTCTTTCCACACTTCTGGCCTTTGTTTTCTTATAGATTCACGCAAACGCCGCATAACTCCAAGACAATATTCCTTGTTTACCGTACGACCTTGTGGTAGAAATTCTTGATGCACAACGCCATGGTAATCAAAGAAAACTGTGATCAAAACCTTCACATTCGAACGAACTTGGCGTGCCTTTTTCGGTCTTGGCTCTCCGTGAAACTTCCATTGGGATGATTGGGCTTTGGTTTCGATGTCATAACCATATACCCATGATTCGTCACCAGTTATAACCCTTTTGAGCAGATCAGGATCATCATTGACGTCGTTTTACATGACTTGGGCAATTCAAGAGTTTCTGAGCACTTAATACCATTTTTTACGCAAAAATTAATACAAACTCTCTGCTCCATTACTTTTAACCACAATAAATCGCCTAGTAAACAAAACACGTCCAACTTTTATTCCTCTCACATAAAAACAACAACTGCTATATGGTTAAAACTATAAACATATGATCGTGACAAGTGAACCAACACAACAACAAAAAATTTTTGCGTTAGAGTGTACTGAGCGCGCGAAATTTAAAAAGTCACCTTACTTTTTGATCACACCGAGTATGTTAATGAATTACCATCCATTCTTTTGTACTGCTCAGTCGAAATGTACGCCGATGACACTCAATTTCACCTTAGCTGTTCTCCTGAATCTGCAGGCCAATCTCAATCTCAATCTCATAAACTCTGGATAAAATTTTCAAGTGGGCGAGTCAGAATCTACTTTTTATTAATCCAAAGAAATCTAAATGCATTGTTATATCTAGAAAGCCCGTAAATACTCGTACATCCCTGCTTCCTCCGATCTCTATTAACAACGGTCCTATTAAATACGTTGACACTGCCAAAAACCTTGGTATGATTTTTAACTCAACTCTGACCTGGCATGATCACATAAAAAGTTGCGTTTCACATGGGGTCCTCCGCTCCCTATGGGCTTTACAACATCTCACACCTATGGCAACCCGATCTCTGTTAGTCTAGACCATCATTTCACCAATTCTTACTTACGGATGTGAAGTCTACGGAAAATGTGATGAAATTACTAGACGTAAGCTTAATGTCGCATATAATAATGCTGCTCGCTACATTTTTAGCCGCTGTCGCTATGACCATATTTCTCACTTCTCCAAACGTATCAATGGTCTTTCATTAATATTCTAAGGTTCCGCTCCATGACGATGTTGCATAACATCATACACACACGTCAACCTCAAAACCTTTTTAATCGAATTACGTTTTGTACATCTAATAGGACTAGGCAAATACTAATACCACGCTTTTCTCATCTTACCTCTGAACGCCAATTCTTTGTCAAGACCACTCGGCTCTGGAATGCCCTCCCACGCAACATCATTGAAATAAAAAATAAAATACGATTTAAAAATCAATTAAAAATTCATCTATCTACCTTGAATTAAATATTGAATTACTCTAAAAATGACACATTGTATAGTATATGAAACCTACTCGTATTATAATCATGAAATGAAACCTATATTAATATTAAAATTAGCTTTTTCAGTAGTTTTTATTAGCTTATCACAATTTTTGTAAAAGATATTATATCTTAATGTGTAAGCTCTCTAACTTATTGAAATAAATGAAATGAATTTATATCTTTGTTTCTGAGTCTTCGCTCAATAGCTGAGTGCATTGAATTTGCCTCCATTTGTGTATGGCCCGTGAAAAGGTATTTTTGAATGATTGTTATGTTGTGATTTTCAGATGTATTCAGAAATGCATTGGATAAACCTACGTTTCTGTTTTGGCCTGTACAACCACCGCTCCAAAATATTATTTTTGAAGTTCTATCTGTCATGTGAGGAAAAATATTGAATTCAATGAAATTAAGAATAATAAATAAATATATTATATTTTATAATAAGACATTTTTATAGGTAAGTGTGAACTGTATACGCATGCGAGTATACGAGTTTATGTGAATACAACTACTTTATGACTTGGCATTGCTATTGAGGCTTAATTCGAGGTAAGCTTAAGTCTTTTTATTTATTACAAAATCATTAAAATATTTAACCTACTAGCCTAACACATTTCTGACAAACCGGAACAAATCACATTTTGGGTCGAAATGCCTTATTTCGTAAATGGCGAGTTAGGAATTCACAAAAAAATATCGACATTTATAGTATTCCACTGGACACATCCACATAGGTTTTTTAAATTGTTTTTTTTCTTGAATTCTTATACTCGGTTTTGTTTTTTATTTGTTGATGTCTGTGTTTTGTTATTTTCTAATTTCAAAATTAACATCAACCAATCAATTTACTTAATCTTCCTGGTACACAAAAAAAAAAAAAACACTGTGGCGCTGGCAGCCCGGTATGGGCCATGGCCTAGCTTCTTGACTCTCATTTGTGTTGCTCATGTTTTCATTTTTTTGTCACATCTGAGCGGGGCCTACGGTTTATCGCCGAGTCCGAACGGCACTCTTTAGAAGCTTTTTCGTAGGCAATTTTACTTTCGGGAGTTTGCCATTGCCCGCCGAAAGGGGATGGCGATTTTGAAAAATTGTTGGTGACCCAGCCAGGAATCGAACCCAGACTGTCTGCGTGATAGTCCAATGAGCTAACTATCGCGCCATCGCCGTATCACGTATCATAATATACATCGAAAAATAACCATCATTTTTACATATATTTTTTCTTAGTTTTTACGTGCAAAGATGAGAGTGAAATTTCGACAACATTTGCAATATGTTAATTTTTTAAAAATTCCCCTTTTGTTATGATATAAGGCATTCATCGACGACAAAAATGTACATATACAAGGTGGCGCAAAATTAATCATCCAATTTTGTTTTTAAATCACTTTTTTAAAAAGAAAAAGAAATAAAAAGAAATGATTTTGAGTGATGGAAACCTTTATTTGAACCTTTACAATTTTTTTTTTGTTAAGTGGAAAAGATGATATTTGCTAAGTGGATGCCGTCAGTATTGATACACATTTGTACCCGTTTCCGGTTTCCGGTGATAACTGTTCACATTCCTGTCAAATATTCTCCTTAAGGGCTGCGATTTTCTGAGGCTTGTTGGCATAAACCCGCGGCTTCAAATAGCCCCAAAGAAAGAAGTCTGGGATGGTTGAATCGGGCGATCTTGCTGGCCAAGCCAAATCACCAAAACGGCAGATTACGCGACCAGAAAACGCTTCCTTCCCAATATCCATTGTGGTTCGTGTTGTATGTGCGGTTGCACCGTCTTGTTGAAACCACATGTTCACCAAGCCCCGCTCATCTAATTCTGGCAGTAAGAAGTCGTTTATCAGTGCCCGTATTGCCCATGGCGTCCTAAAAAAAATACGGCCAAATCGCTCCTCCCGCGTGAATGCCGCACCACACAGTGGCTTTGAGTGGATGTAATAGTCATTCGTGCAAACCGAATACGGATTTTCAGTGCCCTAGAAACGAAAATGTTGCTTATTAACGTAACCGTTTAAGTTGAAATGCGCCGCTCATGATGATTTTCAACACAAAATCGTCCTCTTCGTTGTTGAGATTGAGGATGGCTTGACAGTAATTCACATGCGACTGACGGTCAGGAGGCATTTACTGATGCACTGTTTGCACTTTGTACGGAAACATGTGTAAGTCATGGCGTGTCGTCTGGTTGATGTTTCTTCGTTCTCAGCGACATCAGCAGCCGCAGCCGCGATATTCTCGGCCGAACGACCAGTCCGGTGACGGCAACGCCCTGCATGGTTTCCTGTGGTTCTAGTCTGTTCGAGTCGAGTAGCTAAGCGCCGGAATGTTTGGCGTGACACGATTAGGAGATCGACGTCGAAATTCACGCTAACACCAACGACCGACGACTGCAGCTGTCTAGTTCACATATGTCAAAAATGATTGACGTACGACGCCATTTGCAAAAATTATAACATCTTCCGATACGATGATTTATTTTGCGCCACCTTGAACTATACAAATTATAATTTTAACTTGTTTATCTGGTTCAGATGAAAAGAAAACTGTCTAGAACACTCACCAACTGCTTTAACAATCCGTATTTGAAATGTTTACAACTATTTCGTTCGTTCTTGTAAATTGTATGGTTCTTTTAAGGTGATTTGAAATTCATTGGAAAAACAAATGGTAGCTCAAGGTAATTTAAATATAAATAGAAAATGCTTAATACATATCTAATCAGATAGCATTTAGCTGAAAAAGAAATTCAAATTCACAATTATCAACATTACAAAATCATGAAAAGTAAGCGACAGTCATCGGATAGCATTTATTCGAAAACTCAGATTTCTTTGAGACTCTTATTGGGGTGAAGTAAAGATGTTTTATTATTGCCGTGGCTTTCAAATCAAGAGAAGGGGTTGTCAAAAGGAAAACAATTCGAACAGTGCTGTATTACACCTATGTAACTTGGTACCTATATATGAGTTTCGTGAAGTATGTAGAGAAAAGAAAGATTGTAGCGAAGAGTACAATCAATGTCTCGTAGCATTGCTGGCTAAAGCTCAATAATAACACAATCTAAATGTTGTTGTGTTCAAAATGATAGTAGTGCGTTCAGTTTAAGTTTTGTTCGAATGACAATAATCTATTGACAATTTTTTTTTCCTGAAATAGAAAGTGTATATTGATATAGTAATTTATTATTATTCGAACAATTTTGAACGTAAAGAATTTGAGAAATACCATATACTTATTAAAATAAAAATAAAGATACCCTTAAATGCGCAACTTAATTAAAAGTTGTGGAAAAAATATATTTCATAGCTAGGGCCCATTATATTCGAGATAAAATATTTTAAAAAATTCTATGATTATATTTTTCATATTATTTAAAAAAAACAGGTATGTTGTTTGTATACAACAATGCGCATTGAAGAGAATATAAAATAGGCACTTTTGAAATCACAAAAAGAAAAATGTTTTGGTTTTAACTCTTTTTATTTATAAATTTTTTTGGTACATTTGAATATTTTTTGTTATATTTTTTAAGAAACATTGTGAAAGTTGTAACAACACTGTTTTGTTTTTGTGTCACGTAAGGAAACATTATATTTTTCGCAAAAGTTTTGGGTAAAACCTTTGCAATTTGGGTATTTACATCTTTGCTGTTGGTCTAACCATACTGGCCAATGCGAGATCTGATCTACCCTAACATCTTTGGCAGGTGTTGCTTGAGCTGGTCCATTTCGTTTCTTTTCGTTCAACTCACCTTCTACACTGGAACTACTAGATAGACCGCCTTTTGAGATAGGTAAACCCATCTTGCATAATGATTCAGCCAACTCCAACCTAAATTTGCAAAGGTTCAAAACTCTTGTCCAACCTAATTTTGTAAAGGTTCAAAACTCTTGTTCCTGGATTGGTGTTTAAAACATTTTTATATACTATCCAAGAATTTATTATGCTTAGGACCAGTAAATGGTAAAACAAACGTAGAGTCCATTTGCGGCTTTTCATCGATACATTATACCGACCGATAAAGCTGTCCATAAGGTCGACTCCACCCATATGAGCGTTGTATTCCCGTATTATCATAGACACTTTTTCTTTCCTTGCTTTGTCGAATCGCGTAATGGTGGTGGCTGGTTCCGTGCCCACATATGTAGATAATAGAGTTACTGGTTTGTTGTCCCTCCAGATTACACTTCTCACATCTATACCATCAACATTTGTAACATATTCTTCGTAAAAACCTCTGGGAACATCTTTAATCATTAGTTGATTTTTATCTGGTAGCTTGCAGTTACGAAGACGATTTATTCTTACTGTTCCAAGTGAATAAATACCTTCTTTTGCTAAAAATGTCAATAATGGTAGAGAAGTGTAAAAATTGTCAAAGTAAATGATATGATTTACGTTGCGTGGAACAATCCGCGCTAGTCTAATAACTGTGTTTCCCGATTCTCCCAATTCCGGTTCTCCAGCTAAAAGGGTGTCCTTCTTTCCAACCCCAGTATATACTTCAAATTTGTTAGCATATCCGTGTTGGCTGCAAATGATGTAGAGTTTGAAGCCCCAGTTAGGTTTGTTCGGTAAATATTGCTTCATATAATGGCTCATTTTTGTGGCACACATCTGCTCATCTATAGACAGTTTTTGATAAATTGGAACTCTACTGAAACGATCGTTGAGGTCATCAATAAGAGGTCTAATTTTGTAAAGTCTATCGTATTGCGGATGTTCTCTAGGTAAGCTTTGATCATTGTCATTGAGGTGTATTATAGCTCTAAGTTTTTCAAATTTCTTTAGTGGCATAGTTTGTTTGATTGGCCCATAACCAGATTTGTTGGACCAATACAGCCTTGTGTTAGGACATTTAAAAATAGAGTGGTAAATCAGTATTCATAAAAATTTATTGATGTCATTTTCACTCATCCCAGTTGGATTGGAAATTTCGCTCTGCGTAGCATATAGGTAACTCTCTCTTACAATTCAGTTTGCCCCTGAAATTGAACATCCTCATCGTTTTTTATCAAATTTATGCATTACATATGTATATTTGTGTAAATGCGCAGTGTTGTATTAATACAACATACGCATTTTAACAGAAAATTACTGCTAATGATAGTTTTTCGCAACAATTAAGTTAAAAATTAACTGATGATGAAACTGAAAAAATTATATAAAAATTCATTAGATACTTGGGATAGAAATAACTCTTGGAATCAAGACTACCTCAACACTTGGTTGTAAGCCCCTTATTCTGTAAAACAGATTTGCACAGACGTGGCATGGAGTCCACCAAATCTGTCATCATATGATTTTTTCGATTTCCTTATACTCGTAAGTTATTTCGTCTCCCCAGAATTTTAAAGTTAATTTTCTTGTTTCATCCGTACAATGCTTATTTCGGCCCACTATCTATTCTGTATCTAACTTAAATTTCAACTTTAAATCACTTTTGTAGTAAGTAAATTTGTACACTATTTTTTTTTTTCAACAGCATTGATTACTTCGCTAGTCCTTTAACGAATGACTGAACTCACAACTGATAATCGAACAGATATTTATGACCGGTATTTGCTTTATTAAGTTCCGTTACAAATTTCTTCAGACCGTACCTAGCTTAAATATAACGGGACTTTTTGCAATTGCTTGGATCATGATAACTAAAAGTACGAGTACACTTCTACAATATTATTTTGAACAGTCACTTACGCCATTGAATTCGCAAATGGAAAAGTTTGCGAATTTTTAGAATAAGTCAATAAAATAAAATATCTAGGAATAATAAGTGATGATAAACTATCGTTTAATATTCACTTAGAATATATCTTTAAGAAAGTAGCTAAAAAGCTTCAGTAGAATAAGAAGGAAATTATCTTTTATTTGTGCATTAGATATTTATAACGTAATGATTAACGTAATGATTTTGAATATTGTTAGTCAATATTATATCTGGGCAGTAATGCTTCGTTGTTTTAATTACAGCATTTAGGAAATAGAATCATGAAAATAATTATTAAATGCAGTCGTTATATGTACCCTTGTGATAATAATGTTAGATATGCTGTTATGGTTAAATGTAAAACAAAGGATTCTTGTAAATGTTTTGTGCTTGGTGTTCAAAATTAAATATTCAATGTTACCAAATTATTTAAGAAAATACCTGAGATGTGTGGGAGAATCCCAACTTTATCAGTTAAGGTTACTAAATTATGTAAGTAGTCTAACACAAAACAGTTTAGTTTACAAAGGTTGTCACTGATTTCATTCAATTCCGAATTTTATAAAAACTAAAACATATTTTCAAATAGAAATGTAATTGTATCCATAAAAGTTAAGGCCTCCTTATCATAGAAATTAAAATTTTACTGCAGCGCCATCCGGGTTGGACCTGGGCCATAGTCTCTAGGTAGCTTGATCTTTTGCTAGCTACCTTCAGTTTCGCACGCTAAGTTGGCTTAGGTCCCCTGGCTCTGGCTCTGCTTGACCCAGCCATTTAAGTCGTTGGATCTTCACTGCTGTGACAATGCCGCTGTATAGTCCATACAGTTCGTTGTTGTATCTCCTCCTCCATTCACGGTCAACGCAGACGGGATCGAAGATTACTCGATGATTCTTTTTCTCCATGCAACCAAGAGCTCCATAATCCATTTCTAAAAGAGTCCAAATGCGCCATGCTCTATGGCTCTATTGACTGGGATTATAAATATCTTATATAGGGTAACTTTTGTTGTTCGAGAGAGAGCCTAACTAGTCAATTGCCTTCTTAGCCCAAAGAATCAGCAATTGGCAAGAATTATTCTAAGTTTGATCTCCGCTTTGGTTTCGTTGTCTGAATTTGTAGCGGAGCCTAGGTGGAGAAAGTCCTTAGCTATCTCAAAGTTATTCCTGTCGCAGGTGTTCTGTCTGAGACGTCGGTGTTGAATGTCCTTTTTGCTTGACAGCATATACTCGGCCTTGCCCTCAATGACCGCTTTGCCCATTTTGCCCATGTATATAAACAAAGGAAAAAATATAATAATCAAAGGGTTAGGTGTTATTGTTCATGTAGAAGGACTTAAGTTCATTCATTCGTTATGAAAAATTGTCGCTTAGATGTTAGGCAAGAGTAACGAGGGTGAATGATTTGTCGAGATCTTTCAGACGTGGTAAATCTTATCTTATTGAATAGGTAACAAGGCTGATTGGTTTGAATCACATTGGAAAGCAATATAAGGGATCGATAGCGTAATAGATGATCAAGTGACATGTTAAAGAGCAGTTTCGAGTAATGAGATATTCTATCGTAGCGACGAAGATTGAAAACGTAACGCACGATATTGTTGAAAACGACATTAAGTTTTCTTTTATTGTTAGCTTCACAGTAACAGAATAGCTACCTAGTAAGAAACGAGTTTGGAAGGGGGTGAAGTAGTGTGACATCCAGAGCTGGCGTAAAGTTTCATATACCTTACCAACTGTAGTATTGATATCGTTATTGCACTTAAGTTTTCTGTTAAAAACAACTCGAAGATTTTTTGCGGTGTCAACATATTAGATTTTTAAGCTATTGAGCATAATATCTGGGAAGAAGGAGAGATCAAGCAGTTTTTTATAGATGACGATACATTTACTTTTGAGTGGACTTAGAAAAAGTCCATTTTTTTCTGACCAGCTTACTATGCGTTCCGGGTCAGTGTTTGAAGCATTTGCGCAGTCATCTATCATACCAACAGGGCAACTTAGATAGAGATGAGGACACGAAAGTGGGAATCTCATTTACGTAGAGCGAGAATAGAATAGGTCCCAGGATGGAGCACTGTGGATCTCCGGACGATTTTTGGCCAACTGAGATAGCTGAGCTCGAATAACTAAACAATGTCAGCAGTTTGCTACAGATATTAGTGTGGTTAACTGTGTCGAATGTTTTCGAGAAATCTAACAATACTAGAAAAGATACTTTGTCTTCATCCAACGCTTCCCTGATATTGTCTACAACTTTAATTATGGCCGTTGTACAGCTATGGCCTTTCCTAAATCCAGATTGCATTGGAGAGAGCAAGTTGTTGGAATGGATATAAGAGTTTATTTGCCTTTGAAGTACCCTCTCAAACATCTTAGAGAAGTAAGGCAGTATGGATATCGGTCGATATTTCTTACTATTGGAACTCTTATGTATAGGAATTATTTTGGCACATTTCCATTGAGAAGGGTAAATGCCGGTTGTTATTATTAGGTTGAAGACATGGACCAGAGATCGAAGAATAGCTGGAAGGATTATTTTCACAAATTTAGGATGGATTTCATCAAAACCTACAGAATTTAATTTGACTGACAACAAACAAGCAACCATTTCAGTATCATCAATACAGGAAAATTCAAAAGCACTATCAGACAAGTGAAAATGGAGCGGATTTATAGGAACAGCATTAATGTCAGGAATGGAAAAGGGAGGAAGAGGAATCAATATATTTAGTGTTTCAACGTATACCAAATTTCTGGATATTATTCCACAGTTGGCGACCTGTTGTTGATTGGTCAATTTCGTTCCTGAAAAATTTTTTTTGGCAATTTTAATTTTACCGGCAACCTGATTGTGCAAAGACCGATATAGTTGCAGGTGTATATCTAACTTATAACGTTTCCAACTCGCGTAGAAACGATTGCGCTTATGTATCAGTAGTCGAATTTCGGGTGTAAACCAAGGACATTGGCCAAAACGGATACATTTGGTTTTTAGGAACATGATTGTTAAAAATGGTACCTATATTTTCATTTAAGAACCCAACTTGGTCATCAGGGGAAGACATAAAATACACAAGATCCCAATCAATATGCCAGAATCTATCTCCAGTTGGTGGTAATCAATGTTGCTAAGGTCTCTGAATTCGAAGGTTGTAACTGCATATTCAAATGCAAATTCGAAGATCAGAAATAGCAAGTACGGACAACTGGTCATGCAAGAGAGCATCGTTGAGATTATTCACAAAGAAAACATCTAAAAGAGTACAGGTTTCATCGGAAAAGTGTGTAGCAATACTTGTATTTACTGGGAACAAATTAAGTGAGTACATATTATTAATGATATCATAGTCAACTAAAAGGTTGCTGTTTAAATCACCGCCTGCTAAAACTTTTTGGTAGTGAATTGGGATGGACTCCAACACAGATAATATCGGAGATGGATCAATATAATTGTTTGGCCTCTAAATAGATCCAATGAGAAGTTTGCCTGTGGTAGATATGAGCTCCACGAACACATATTCAATTGGACTATCGGCAGGAGATTTCAATACCGGGTAGCATTATCCCCTCGAAAAAGCCTGTATCCATCAATGTTGTACACCTCATCCCCTATACTATCCTTAAACTACGATTCTGTAATGCAGACAATATCAACCTTGGAACCCATTAGCAAATCTCTTAGCTCATCAAGCTTGGAAAACAGACTTTGCGCGTTTAAATGACACATACGTAAACCATCCATCCGGTTACACAGAACATTAATCATTGAGCGACAGATTTCAGTGTGACCCTCGCCAGTGGGACTCAATACATTAGAACTCGGCCACATATCAAGGGTAAATTAATAAAAACAATGGGAATGGCTTGTGGTAGCACAGCAGGCTTAGGCTCAAGAATAACACCTTCCATCAAGTTTTCCAACGTTTATTAGAACAAAAATTAAAAAACAAACAATAATATTTGGAGATCGTTAAAGAGTTGAAAAATAAGCAAATTTAAATATAATTACTTAAGATTTCAGAACTTACAAAAGAAATAATAAAATAGGAAGAGAGAGAGAAAAAAATGATATAAATTTATATATAAATAATGTATTTAGGGGCTGGCAATGCTATGCAATTTAGCGATGTTATCAATTTCCACATCTTTATCAATGGGTTGACGTTTAGCAAACACACGTCCGCGCATCGTAAAGACTGATGAGAGTTGTTTTTGTTTCTTAAGCTGGAGAGCACGATCTAGTAAATCGTTGCGTGTGAGTTTTGCACAATTCTTTCAAGTATGATGTTAAAGAAATCGCATGACAGCGCATCGCCTTGTCCAAATCCTTTTTTGACATCAACGGTTTCGGTGAGATCTTTACCGATCATCCTGTACAAAAGGACGAGTTTGGCAGGGATGCCAAAACTAAACATTGCTCTGTATACCTCGTCTCTATAAATGCTATCATACACGGCCTTAAAATCAATAAATAGATGGAGTGTTTGAATCTGAAACCCATGGGTTTTCTCCAATATTTAATCGATGGTGGACTTTTCTGGTCTGAAGCCACACCGATTTGGACCTATCACGTTGTTGACGAAGGGCCCCAGACGTTCACACAAAATGGTAAATTAGATCTTGTATGCGATGTTAAGAAGACCGATGCTTCTGTAGTTGGCGCAGTTCAGAGGGTCTCCTTCCTTGAGGAAATTGTAAGACCAAAAATAACAAAGACTGAATTTAAATAGCAGAGGTCTGCTAATAAATTGAAATGAATTAGGGAAGAAAATCAGAATGTGAAAAAAATCTCGGAAAGCTAAAACACGTAAAATAAAAAGCAAATCCAATATAATGAAAGATGAAGAAACAAGAATTAAACAAATGAGTGAAGTACGCTCCCATATGAAGTACGAAAATTCTGAAAATGCTTGGAATTGTACAAGATTTATAGAACTACTCGTATGAAAAGTATACATTTATCAGCAATGATTTATTCGCTAATGAAAATATTGAGAGAACATTTAACATATCTACCTACCTAGCCAAGTCAAAGAAAAAAAAAAAAACAACAATTGAAACAGAAAATTACAAAGCAATAAGTCATTCAAGCTTAAAAGGCTACAAAATAAAATATGAAAACAATGCAGATAATTCGAAATCATAAGGATTATAAATGTTTAAAAGATTGAAAGAGGTTAAGCGAATGAAATAGGGGGGGGGGGGGGGGGGAAAGATTGCACAAATCGGACGGCAAAATTGAAAATAAAGAAACTCATACACGTAGATTATAATCTGTAATAATGATAATCTGTGTAATACGAGTATATACACATATTGAATAATAAATACGACAATCCATTTGGGGAATTGAAATTGAATTTTATTCAATTCTGTTCAAAGACAACTTCATTTATTAAGTGTTTTTTTTAAAGGACTACAGAAAGTCGAAACAACTCTTTATTACACATCAATAATAATAATTTACCAAGTACTCGTATCATTTATATCGCTTGTTAAAACTACCTTTATGTTCATGGTAGTAAAACTAATAAGCTTCAAACTGATAATGGGCTAAAGTTTACTTCAATATCAATGTTTCGCAAGATTAAACTGAACTGAACTGCGGGAGAAATAGTTGAGTCAATATTAAATTGTATGCAAATCCCGGTACTGAAGTAGTATGCTTTCAACGCACAATAAGGATGTAGGAGTAGAGTTGTAAATATTTCAATAGAAATATATGATTTGCTCGATGATTTACTATGACAGTTTACTGCAGACGATTAGGTGGACATATTATAACACAGATATACGTACTTAATAATGTGTACGCAGGCGTTATATAAATTACAAAATATTAGATATTATGTCATTTTCGTATCGGTTACTGAAACTAGAACCAAAACATACCAACTGGTACTGGTACAACGAGGTACGAGTCCCTGATTAGATGAGTTGACTGTAATAGTCCAAATTAACGATAAACAAACAAAAACGGACATTGGTATTCCCCATGAAATGACTAATAATTTATCACAACGTCGTAGTAAAGAAGAAAAAAGTTCAATTTTGATCAAAAAAATAATGATGAATTAATTTGTTAATAAATAATAATTAAGATGCTATTGAAAACCATTCAACTCTTCTTAATACACATATTATTGCACCAGGATAAAATAATCAGCCGAACCTTAGTATACATGGATGATCTAGATGAAATATACTTTTTTAAATATTTTCCGGACAATTTTTTAATTTGCCAAAATACATAAGTTATTGCGATCGCAACCAATCAGAGGCAAGGCGTAATGATTAAAGATTATGTATCGATTTATGATTTTATTTAAGAAGGTCAAAATGAAATATTGACAAAAAATGTCAGTCAAATGGATTTATGTTTGCGATCCTGAATTATAGCTGAGTTATTGGCATAGACCTTATTCTTTGAATAGCCCCATATGAAGAAGTCTATAGGTGTCAAATCGCAAGATCTTGGAGGTCAATCAACTTCTCATCTAACCGAAATAATGCGATCTTCAAATTCCGTACGCAATAAATTGATTGATTGATGGCTTGTATGAGTGGTAGCACCATTCTGTCGAAACCGGAGATTGTCCAGACCAAATTAATTAAATTTTGGAAAAAAAAGTCCGTCAACATGATGTTATGTTCTCCATTCACTGTAATTGTCTCTCCAGACTCATCTTTGAAAAAATACAAGCCAATGATGCCGCCAACCCATAACCCGCACCATACAGTGGCTGTTTTAGGATGTATTGTTTATTCGTGAATCTCGTATGAGTTTTCCACTCCCAAGAAACGAGAATTTTGTTTATTTACGTACCCATGCATCCAAAAATGGAAAAGATCCAGGTAAAAAATCGGCGACGTCGTAGATGGTCCAAAGTCTTCAACTGTTGTGTAATTTGGACGTTGTAGACGTGCAAATGAAGACCAACTTTTAAAATTCGCCGTAAACTGCTATAAAAAGGTCCAATTGTTGACTTCTGACATGGAGTTCGACCCGATATCAAACCAGTTCCTTCAAAAGCTTCACCATTGTACGAATTCCGGACACATTAGCGCGATTACGTTGACCGAAAAATTCACGAGTTTTACGAAATGTTACTTTTACAGATCGCCCATTTTGGAATAGGAATGAAAAACAAAAATGCGTTGTTTTGGCATCTGTCAAAAAAAAAATAAACACATTTAATTCAATAAATGATAGTTATTGCAACCGACATCCTTTATGTTCGATGATCACCAGTATAGGGGTTGGACACAGGGGCAAGTTGGCTAATTAACACGAATTGCAAATTGATTGCAATAACTGCATGCTTATTTATATTTCAATATTCACCCCCGGTACCTGCTTAATCACATTCTTTCTTTCATCGCGAGTGCGTGTGGATTCTTATTCGTTTATTGTACGCAGTACTATTCTCATTTTCCATTTATAGTTTCTGGAATTTTTGATATTGTTAACTTTCAATTTATCTACAACTAAAATATTGCCACCCCACAATAGTTAAAGTTATTAAAGTTATTTCTTCTTGAAGTGGCATTTAAACCTACTTATTGCTATAGTTGCAAAATACAAATGTCACAGTCTATTTTCTTAAATAAAAGTAAAAAACGTCTTGTAACTATACTTAAGGAAAATTTTATAATTGTTAAAAAAATAGTGAATTAATAAAAAAAAAAGAAAAAAAGTTATCAACGTCTTTTTCTTTGGCGTTTACAATAAACTACATCCAACCCGGCTTTATCTGGAGTTTATTCCTTAAATGAAAATGTCTTTCTTGATTTAGAGTTTACGGCAGTAATATGTATATCTGACCAGCCTGAGCCGACACAGAGCAAAATTCCAGTTCTGGACCTCAAAGTTCTTCCATTTAGTAGTGATGTTGAGCGTAGTAATACTAACCCTGGTACTGTTTTTCTTTCAGTCAAAATTGATGAACATCAAACTCAACCATCGGATTTATATTCATATCACCAAATAAATCTAACAATTAATATGACACCTTCAGCTCTGGGTAAAGATGAAGATATTCTGCAACTCTCCACTTCAGGAATGGCATTTTTGTTGAAGTTACGAACATTACCAAAAGGAAGACCCTCATCAGAATGCTAGAAATAACAATCGTAAAAGATTAAGCACTATTTTCATCGACACCGCAAAAAAAAAAATGTTGAAAAAGACGCGAAAGGTAACATTTGCCAACGACTCTTAAGATGTAGAAAATTAATTGTGTCTTATGTGCGTTGAAATAATTTAAGGATCACACTACTAAATGAGAGCATAATCAACTAACCCCACATCGTTGGTCAACTTACATCTTAAGCGGAGTTAACTAGGGGCTAGTCTCTCCTACCGGGGCGGTCTCTACTACTGAGAATGTAAAAAACACGACTTATTAGCAAAGATATTGCGGCCAATGATGGCGCCAACCCATAATCCACACAATATAGTGATATGGGTATGGGTTTTTTCTCAGACAATAGCAGCTTTTAAGGAGAAGAATGTTCGACAGGAATGCGAACAGTTATCACCGGAAATCTTGCGGGAAGTTATGGAAAATGCGATAAAATGGGCACAAATGTGTATCAACACTGGTGGCAGCCACTTGGCGGATATCATCTTTTCTACTCAACAGAAAAAATTGTGAAGGTATAAAAAAGGATTTCCATTACTCAAAATCATTTTTTTTATTTAGTAAAAAAGTATTTCAAAAACAAATTTGAATGATTACTTTTGCGCCACGTTGTATATTAGATTTCATATACCTTGTCCCGCAATGAAAAGAACAACGACTCTACGATTAAGCGATGAAGTGGCTATTGTTTCTATGATGGTTGACATACTGCAATAATAATAATAATTGAAATAAACCCCAAGTATTAAAGAAGAAAGAGTATTTTTGAACAGGATATTAATGACTTCATAAGAAACTGCATATCATGTTTCATCCTTTCCTTTGCCTAATTTTATTAACTTGGATACAGCAACAGAACGTATTTTAATATGATATTGAAACCAAATTATGAACTGAAAAAATAAAAGTCAACCACTGGCGAGGCTAGTACAATATAATCTAAGATTACAACGAGATACTTGGAATTCTCCTGCAACTGGAGATATGTATGTTCTTTAAAGTAATTCACAATAATATTCGCGCCACACCCGATCAGTTACAAGAACGCGGCTTTCCATCTGAATATTATAGACAATTTTTTACTGACACAGTTTTAGTCATCATTGTTGAGGAATTATATATAACGGTCCAGAAGTCGAAGGAGCTGTAGTATGAATAAGTAATGAGAGACTGATCGCAAAGAAATCATGCGGTTTTTGGCTGTTATTTTCCATATGAATCTAGTTCAATTACAGATTATTCGGAACCAACGATGTTATTTGGAAATTACTTCAGATGATGTTAAAATTTATACACTTAGAATGCAATGACTAGATATTTGAAATATTTTGTAAAATTTGAAGTTGACAAAATTCTTCAGGAAGTAAACGGAAATTTAAAACGAAGTAGATGAGAGTATAGTTCCTTTCCCCGGCCGTCTAAAATTCCGACAATATCTTCCAGGGAAAGCACATAAGTTTGGTAATCATGTATTAAAATAGCCAGATATTGATGGTATAGAATTTATAATTTAAAATCTTACACCGGAAAGTTGGACACAAAAACAGGTCTATCTCCTGCAATTAGTATTTGGCTTTAGCCAGTGAAAGGTTACTTTGGAGAGAAAAGAATTGTAACAGTGGACAATTTCTTCACTTCATTAGAATTTGCTAATGTTTGCCTAAAGAACAATATGAAGTTAGGCTTGCCTAGATTGACTCAAAATTTAAGAAAAGGGAAATGCATTTATTATAAAAAATCAGATGTAACTGTTGGTAACAAGAAAAGCAAAAGAGAAGTTCGATTTTTGTCACCAGTTAATACTTAAGCACTTGTGCCCTCTGGAAAAAAATAGGCTTGGTGGAGATATTCTTAAACCTGATATAATCTTGAAATATTGTTCTTCTGATGAACTCAAGAAAAAATAAAAATAAAACGGACTTAAAGGTTTTTATCTCATCTGAAGAACTTTTGGTCCTTCGAGCCAGTTTGTGTAATGTTAAAAAAACTGGATGATAAAAAAACTCGAATCGCAACCCGCTACAAAATAAAATTCTTAATATAAACGTTACAAGTCCTTGTTTCTATTTGGTTGGTTTCAGGATTTTTGTATACTTTATTTTTTACAATTAAAATTTAAGCAAATCTTATGAAATTCCCTTTGAGTGCGGGAACCTTTACATCGGTGACATCCCACTGAAGTCTTCTTATCCTTTTATTAACCCTTTCCTCGTTATACGAACTTATGCGTAACGAGTTTCCCATTTTTACTGCATCGCTGCTGCTCCGCTTATGGGGTTGGCTAATGTCGCAGACCGCAGAACGCGTCTACATAATGCTCGGTCCTGGATCGCTTCAGTGGTAAGCCCCAGGCGTTGTTGCGCATTTGCCATCTGAGAAATCCAGGAATTCTTTTTCCGACCTCGATTTCTTACAGTTGGAGTGACCGTAGTTGATAGTGCCTTTTTAACCGGTTTTCCCGCAGATCTTCTTTGAACGTGGCAATACCAGCTTATTCTATTCGCCTCAAGCTGTTCGGTTACCGAATTCTTTATATGTAGACTTCCTCTTATACGCGTAGATCTAATACAATCGCGTTTAGTGACTCCACTAGACATCCTTAACATTTTCATTTCCGCTGACGTAATTTTGTTTTTAAACGCTTCGTACATTGTCCAGCACTGTGAACCGTATATAAGAGCTGGTCTAACAACCGTGGTGTAGAGTTTCCCCTTTAATTTAAGTGGAAATTTTCGGTCGCAAAAGATTCCCGAATTTTCCCGCCATTTCATCCATCCCACACTCACTCTGTGGTTGCGTCGTCGTCACATTTCGCTTCCATATTAACGATTGATCCTAAGTACTTAAAGATAGTGCTTTTCGGAAGAACTATTCCGTCTAACATTATATCCGGAACAGGTCGCAACGGATGCTCCGTCTTTGAACGACTTATTTTTAAACCCGTTTCTCTCTAGCGCATTTCTCCATGAATCTAAGGCGTTCTGTAAATCTTCGACGTTATCGCTAAGTATAACTGCGTCGTCAGCGAAGAGAATTGGCGTTACATTTGGTTCGCGCATGCAGTCTTTTAAAAGATAGTCGAATACTACGTTAAAGAGAAAAGGGCTAAGTACGCTTCCTGGATGCACTCCGACATTAACTGGAAATTCTCTCGTTAGTCCAGTAGAGCTTTTAACCGCAGTTTTCTCGTTTCCGTACATGTCTTGTATTATTCTAACATACGTTTCCGATACATTTTGAGACCTCAGCGCGGCCCATATGAGATCCCTAGGCACTCGATCGAATGCTTTCTCGAGGTCGATAAATACCATGTGTAAATCCTTAGACGAATCTCGGTGCTTTTCCATTATTATTCGTAGGCTTTGGATAGCGTCCACCGTCGATCTTCCTTCAACAAATCCACACTGGCTATTATCGAGCTTTATTATTTGCCGAAGACGTTCATTTAAGACTCTTTCGACGATTTTCATTGTGTGTGACATAAGATTGATTGAAGGGTAGTTGTTGCATTCTCGAGTGTCGCCTTTTCCTTTGTATAATGGAACCGAGAAACTACTTCTCCATCAATTTGGCATAGTCTGTCCACATTTTAATTTATTTAAAAGTTTCGATAGCCATTCGCAGCTGATTCCCTCCATCTTCGACCAAAACTCTGATGGAATGCTGTCTAGTCCCGCCGCTTTCCCCCGCTTCATTTTTCCAATTGCTATACTTATTTCTTCGATTGAAAAGTCCGAAACTTCCTCCTCGAAAAGATCAGCTGTCGGCACGATATCACGTGGAAACTGTTTGGTAAGCAACTCCTTGCAGTATTCAAGCCACCGGTCACAAATTTCCTTTTCATTTGTTAGTAAGCGACCGTCTGCGTTTTTGATGTATTTCGGCGAGGTTATTTCCATTGAATTTTTTCTCCTCTGTGCAGCGAGCTTAAAAATTTATTGGGCATTTTAGTACTGTACGACGTTTGAACTTCTTGGATAGCTTGTCTTCTATCCGCCGATCGTGAGGATATTTTTTCCAACTCCTGGAACAGGTTTTCCGCTTCTGCCGCTCGAGTTCGAGCCAGGACTTTCTTTGCGATCTTTTTAAGACGCTCGTATTCAAGAGCCAGTCGAGCTTTTTCGATATCGTCGCTCCGATCGCATTTTGTCCACGCTTGGAATGCACTCTTCTTGTCGGCCACAGCTCGTTTGGTTTCGTTATTCCACCACCATGTTTCTTCGCCGACGTGATGGTATTTCGATATAGTCCCCAGATGGGACTTTGCGAGTGTTATGCATTCCTCGTGCATGCTGTTCCACATTTCTTGCGGGCTAAGTGAGTCTGCTATACCATTTATATTTTGAAGTACTTCTTTAGCCAGTGTGATAAATCTTGCGCTTCGTTCCTTCGATAGATTATACCACCGGATTTTTGGCTTTCCAAACGATGCCCGTGTTTTCGGTGGTTCCGCTGTGAAAAATTCTGTAATGAGCAGACGGTGTTGGCTTACTAGCGATTCTCCAAGTATTACTTTACAGTCCTTAACACGGTTTCTCATCGACATTTTGCAGAGGTGATAATCTATTTGCGTTTCGTGGCCTCCGCTGCTATAGGTGATAAGATGTCGTTGATGTTTAATAAACATTGTATTTAAGACGGTTAAGCCGTAAGCCCTACACGCTACAAGGATGTCTTCGCCAGCTGAATTTCTGGCTCCAAAGCCTTTACCGCCGTGGCAGTCCTCATAATCAACATTTGTTTCTCCGACGTGGCCATTTAAATCTCCGCCTACGAAGCGCATCTCATCGATAGGTATATTTCTAAGCAAATTACCGAACTCTGACCAAAATGTATCTTTTTCCGATTGGTCACATCCATTTTGTGGAGCGTACGCGCTAACAATGTTCCACGTTTCATTGTGTATGACGAGTTTAACACTCATCAAGCGGTCGCTTATTTTCAAGATACTAACGATGTTGTTTAGAAGATCCGCTGCATCAACGATTCCAACACCGTTTCGTCCATTGACCGTTCCATGGTAGAACATCTTAAATGCCTTAGTTTTTAAATCTAGAAAACGCGCTTTATTTCCTGTATTACACCACTTCGTTTCCTGTACGCACAGGATTTGTAGAGTTCTGCGACGCATAATCGCTTCCAGTTCTAAACAGGCTCATTTTTGGTGTCATAGTTGCCTGTATATGATTGGTGTCCCATTTAGTCGCCTCTTACGACAAGCTGGGACGCACTGCGGCACTATTCTTTATCCGATGCCGCTCGGAATTGACATCCCACTGAAGTCATCGGTGACAAATGGAAACAAGGTAGGTATTTGATAAATTTTGTTAATTCATACAAACTATTTTTGTAAACTATTGTATTTAAGGCACAGACGTAGCTGATCAATTGGCAATCTTCGTCAGCATTCTTCGTTAAACTGTCTATTAGTTTCACAAAGTCGCGTTCGTTATTGTTTTAAATACAGTAGTTATAAATGCGTATACGCTGTGTGTGACAAATACTAACAAGGCTCAACTGATGCAGGTATAGAAGAAAGATAACCACCTTCTCGTTATCGCTTCTTTGTTTTGGCTTTAGAGCCTCGAGATTAGCACAGTTTTGCTCAAGAAATCATCATTTCATGAGGTTCATTTCCATCTCGACGGCAAATTGTACAAGATAAAATTGCCACCTGTAGTCATAGAAAAGCCAATGCATCCGGAACATTGGCCGATTTCTCTCCCAAGACGAAAATTGAAGAGAGATTACAGTTGATGGAGGCATGATAACAGATTTTTTTTGACCAGAAATTTAGGATTTGGACTTGGACGATCTATGGATCCAGAAAGATGGGGCTATGTGCCCCACAAGGCGGCCAACAATCGATTTAATACACACAAAGTTCAACAAACGTGCAATCAGTCATTTAAGTGACGTTGCTTGGCCGTCACGTAGCTGCGATTTGACGCTGTTGGACATTTTTTGTAACGTGCCATCCAAGATCGATGCTATGCAAACAATCCAGAGAAGATTCAATCATTCAACGACGATATTAGTCAAGCTATTAGTGAAATAAGGGCCGAAGCCATCGAAAATGTATTGAGAAATTGGGTTGACAGGATGGCCTACTGCCTAACCATCCGAGGCAGTAGTTGAAGAATATTTAAGGGTGTGTACATTATTGTGAGATGCGTCTTGAGCCCCAGTGGAAACGTTTTCCATTAAAGTCACTGCCAATAATGAAGCTCAGCTTGAGCAAACCAAGTATACAATATTTTTGAAGATCCTTTTTTCAAGCGTGCATTGCGGTGGACAGTAAAAAGCTGAAATGGTATACAACATTCATGTCTGTTCGTATCGTTTTGATCTTTACTTATTCTTCAAAAACCACTTAATTTAGAAAATTGTATGTCGATTTGCTCTTTGAACATGTTAAGTGCAGTGGAGGAACTGGGTCTGTACTTGTATTCAGTACTTTCATACTATATTTTTACGGCTTAAGCATATGTTCAATGGCCGTCGTCCAAAGCCTTATTATTTTTCTTAGTATTTTTGTGACCTGATTCCGCTGGTTTTTCTATAGATCCTTGCTACTTTCCAGCATTTGTAATAAGCCGAATGAACCCTTGATTGTGAACGCAATATTCTCCGAGTGCTTTCGGGACAACATGGAAGTAAACATCTTTGCAAGATATTCAACGAGTATTAGCATTAGCTTCGAAAAGAACTGAGATGTTCCAAAGTAAATCCGAAAGTTAGCTTAAGGGGAACTGAGGAGTATTCTTAGTTTCATTAGAACATCAGAGCACGTTAGAATATTGGTGGAAGTGATCGCTACAGATGAACATTTCGTCGGTGTTGAAATGTGGCAATCCTAACTGTTGGTTACTGCAACATATTTTGCCACATTTACAAATTTGCAGTACTTATATGTTTTGTACATACTGACTGGCACGAACATAACATTTCTTCCTTTATTTACAAAAATGTAATATTTCGCAATCCTTAATGGGAAAGTCGGAGAAAATCCTATGTGTCACTGTCCCCTTAGGCGTTGAAAAGATTTTATATCTGCATTGAGCAGTGCATGACATATTGCGAAGTTGAAGCTACACAATAAAAGCAGTGCAGATAAATGTATCTGCCATAGATTCGCATGATATGCTTTTTCATCAACAAGATAACCGACACTATGCAGTGTTTTTAGGTTTTTTTTCTCGTACTCTTCACTTACGGCAAGATACTAGTACCTATATAGAAAAAATAGTGGACAGAAAAATAATATCAAAAAAGTAAAAAAATAGAACAAAAACCAAAAACGAAAAAGAAACAGGAGAAAGACTCATCGAGTTAATTTTCTAGTCACGTATTCTTTTTAATCCTGACAAGAATATTCCTTGCACACAATTCTGTATTCGTTTCTTCTTCTCTCCTAGTTTTTTTTTCCCCTGTTGTATGTTATCCTTTTGCTACCTATAAACAAACAAGATGAACATAGTTCAGATACACAAGATACTGACAGTTAGACAGAATTTAAAGGAAGAGGAAACAAAATATTCCAAATATGAATTTTTGTGTTTTAAGTATTTTTTTTTATATCTATTCACAAGTATGGTATCCATTTAACTCTTTGAAAAAAAAAACATGGAGGAATCTAGAAAGACAGTGTCCTCGAAGTATTGAACGTCTGGTTTCAGTTTTCATCGAATTCCTTAGAAAACAAATTTTTAAAAGTCATTGTCAGCTTTAAGTTTGCAAGAGCAACACATTTTTTTGGGTCTGATTTCAGCACTCCATGTCATTCTTAAAGAATTTTTTGAATTTCTGATTACTTGACATGTTTTTGCACATATGTATGTACGCATATGTATGTATTTATACCTAATAGTGTCTTATTTCTACCTCTGGTTTAGTGCAGTCATGTTGTCATGCTTTGATTTTTTTTCGTTCGGCATCGGTGATACAGGGTTGAATTTTTCACATGGGATTCCGTGTTGACTTAAGGATGCTTGATAAATTTAAATTATTTTCATTTTTAACATTAGATTTAAAAATACTTGGCCTTGTAAATGTTTTTTATCTTTAGCATTGTGACATTTAAAAAAAAGAATTAACTATGACGCAATGGTGGTTTCCAGTGTCAATCGGAATTTTCGAAATCGATAAAAACGGCTGGATCACATATTTGGCTTAATCTACAGTTTTTATAAGTTAAGATAAGAATTCAGTTTACAGGTGTATGAGTGCTAACTTATTCGAACCCACACATAGTGATAAATCAATAAATAATACAGATAAGTTATTTATCTTATCAACGTTTCTTGTGGGAAAAAATTGAACGTTTTGATATAACAAAGTACTTAAGTCCTCAATGTCAAATTTTAAGTTTAATTGACAATAATTGAGAACGAGTAGCAGCACTTTTATTAGAGTACTGACAACATATTGATGCAAAGGTTTTATCTACTTTAAAAAATGCTTTCCAGCTTATTGATGAATTTAATTACCAAAAAAATGGTTTTGCTTGACTGGGCTTTTTTTTTATACAAATCTGGTAAAAACCGGATAAAAGTTGACGACTTACGGCCGAGCGAAAAAATTTTCTATCAAGAACATGTAGGTTTTCATGTAGATTTAATAAAAAAATCACTATCATTCCGTAAAGATGATCAAATCTCTC
The DNA here is from genome assembly GCA_928272305.1 of Volucella inflata. Taxonomy (NCBI): domain Eukaryota; kingdom Metazoa; phylum Arthropoda; class Insecta; order Diptera; family Syrphidae; genus Volucella; species Volucella inflata. Next base: position 26,271,688 of record OV743717.1, on the reverse strand, counting down.
AAGTTCAGTATTATTAAAACTACAAATCCGACAATATTTGTCAAAATCGCAAAGCGGTGACCTTTTTGTTGTGTTTGATTCACAATGGCGTGCATCGTAGCCTAATTACTCTGGTACTCAGAAAGTGAGTGTCCTTTTTTGTTTTTGTGGAACTCCCGCTTAACTTCCAGTAGTGATTGGCCATTTTTCCAATGGAATTTATTGAACTTATGAATATCATCTATTCTCTATTCAGTTAAAATCACTTACTAACTAATTTAAACAAAATGATGAAATAAACTTATCACCTATGCCGCGGAATGTGGGATAGAAGGAAAGTGCGAGAATGTTTTTAATATGATCTAGCTGCAAATGCAGAGTCAACAACATGAACGGGCGAGTCTTTATTGTTGATACAATGGGAACATGTGAACATGAAATTGTGTCTCTGTTGGATGTAGGAAACATGAATCCAGAACGTGATTCTGTTAGGATTAGAGGTATGTGTTGAGTGTTATCAAATGTAAATCATGTGAACTTGCATGCAATTGTATATTTGTCTGTAAAGTAGTAGCTAGCACCCATAGCTTATCAAATATTTCGTCGAGAGATGGCACAGCAGTTGAACATTATACCTATAGTAAGTTTAAGGACCAATAACTGGATAAACAAGGAGTTCAGAAATTGAAGCATCTAGATTGGATGCCCGTTTGCCGATTGGAGGCACGAGCAAACACTGTTTAATTTTCATCTTTTCTGTGGCCTCATTTTCAACTAAGCAGAGGGTTAAATTAAAAGTAAGGTCTCTGAAAAAAAAAATCTGGACACAATTCAAGAACTATTATAAAGTGGCAGCTATGCAAGGCTGTCATCCCAATTTTTTTTTATCCCGACTTAATTGGAATTCTGCTTGATAATCAACGACTGGTTCTTTTTTACACACACTTACTACGTATTTGTTAAATTCATGTTTCATGCCTTTGAAAAATATTCCATATTCTAAAAGAAAGGATGGATTGTAAACCATCATCTGACAATTAGTGATATAGTGTTCACTTTAAATCTCTTACACTCCAAATTAAGAATTTTCCTCCTTAACGTACTAATTTAACAATTTAGTCAAGGTTGAATTCGCGCGATGGCGATGGCGCGATAGTTAGCTCATTGGACTATCACGCAGACAGTCTGGGTTCGATTCCTGGTTGGGTCACCAACAATTTTTCACATCGCCATCAGCCCTTTCGGCGGGCAATGGCAAACCTCCGACTCGGCGATAAACCGTAGGCCCCGCCATGGCCCATACCGGGCTGCTAGCGCCACAGTGTTTTGTTTTTTGTTTGTTTAAATTCATTCCGTTGGTCTGGAATTTGCTATTCCAGTTTGTTGGACTGAGAATTCGTGATTGAATTGTTGTTTTTTTTTTTCTGTTGTCAGTCATCCGTGCTGGAGTCTTTACTGATATTGACTAAATTACGAATGTCATGCTAATCTGTTTTTTTTATAGTCTTTTAGCGGAATAAAGAAATGGTGCTGATATTCCATTTTTCGGACACGCTTTTGTTCTTTCATACTCGGCGAATGCCCTCAAGCTTAAACAGCTCAGCCGACTAGATGCTAAGGTATATGTCGTTTCTGGTTTGTTAATGTCGGGGTCGGTTTTTTTAAATGTTAAGTGAACAAAGTTGATATTTCATCTATCGGGGCTGGGTTTGGTTCGTTACTCTTCCTTGTACAAAATTCTTGATCCACTGCTGGAAGTGATAACAGAGTTCTGAATATGGCTGCAACTGAAAGATAGGTCAAGTCGATAAGTCGGTGCCCTGGCCACTCTGAAAAATCGCACATACAGAACGTTAAATAAATATTTTAGATCAATGGCAATATAAAGTCGGTTTGGGTTGGAGCTCGACTGTCATTATACTTTGTTGATATTTTTATTAGGAAAGTAGGTCATATTCACTATCTTCAGGATAATTTTTGGATCGTCATCGACTTCTTAATAAATGGGGATTAATTATTATTATATCGTGGACGAGGTTTGTTTTCCTTCTTCAGTAAAATCCGAGGTTTGTTTTCCCTCTTCAGTAAAATCCACCAATTCGTAGAATTGCTTTGACTCTTTTTGATTTAAGTCATTGCTGTATTTTAAATCTTTCCTAAATCTACCCGTATTTGAAAAGAGGGACGAGTATATAGCGAGAATATTCGAATATTCCAATCTATAGCTAGTAAAAAAAAATCCTTCTATTCTTAACAAAGATTCAACACCGCTTCGGTATATCGATAATCTATAAATTATGTTCCATTGAATCTTATTTTCCCATAGAATTGGAGATGTTCAAAGTTCAACCTCAATCTATACTCACGTAAATTGTAGCATCTGGTTTACCTGTTATATTCCTTCTTATATCTCTAAGTAAACTGAAAACTAACCTCCATACTCAAGACCTATGAAATGAAACTGGTTCCCAGAGAAAGTCCGCTTTCCAATACGGGTTATCTCATATAAACTAAACTCTCCGAATACAATAGGTTGTTAGAAAATTCCACAATATCTGCTATAGAGTCCTTGTTGCCCGCCAAAAACAAGTATATACATATATACGAGTAAGCATATTGAGCTACCATTTTCCTTTTATAGTGAACTCCCTGGCAAACTAGGCCAAATATACTGATTTGTAATACATAATAAACGATACCATTGTGGAAAATGGTGAGAAGGACTGCAAATGGTAAAAACGCATTCCAAAACCATAAATTCAGAACCACAAGTTGCAAGCATTCCATGTAGTACCTATAAATCCGTATTCAATCGCGATTTAAATAAAATAAAGTGGTTATTCGTGGAGCTTTGTGGAGCTCGTCCTTGCCAGTGGTTCTTTTCTCATTTCACATTCTCATTGCCAGTTACCAACCAGTCTCTATGGTATGAGTATGCAATGCCCTTGCACTTGAGATTCAACAGGAACCGGAACGAACAGGAACGAAAAGGGAAATATCCAAACAATAACGCAAAGTTTTACGTTCTCCTGACTACCAGTACCGGCTCTATACACACCTTGGTTTATTTATCTTTTCTGATTCTTGAACTGTGAACCCACTCTTCTATTTTGTTAGTTTCATTTGTTTTGCTGCACTTTCGTATGGACACAGACACTTTCACACCTACTGAATGAGCAACGATTTAACGCTGTTACGACATACATAACGCTACACATTTCTCACACAAAACCCAGCAAAGCCCAACTGAAAACTCAGCTGCCACCTAGACTTCGTGGGTGAAAATCTACTGAAACTGAGAGGCAGTTGTAGAAAGATAATGACTTTCATATCCCCTATTTCAGCAGGTATCTAGGGAGAGAATTTGCTGGAACACTGAAAGCAAACTCAAACTTAATTCATCTTTTCAACACCTTTGATTTTCCGCTTTTACCATGTAGCACATAGTCCTGCACTAGGCAACAAATCTTTTCAGCGGTTGAGTGCATTGGAGGCATGGAGTGCAAGGAACGTTTACTGCCTCGAAACTGGTGAAGTAATCATCATTTAGTCTGAAGTAATGGAAATTTGATTCTGTGTGCCAGAGGCTGGTAAAGCATATCAAATGATGAATTTGTATTGAACGAGATTTGATATGATTTGTGCATAGGTGAAGGTAAGGTTTTCAATACTATTTTGAATACTAAGGAATATCAGTAACTTGAACAATGATTTCATATGCGGAAGAGTTACACCTGTAGTTTGAGATTTTTCGTTATCCAAATGGTTCTTGTTTGGGTGTGGGTGTCGGAAAAGAGTGGAATTGAAAGTTATTTTGAATGCACTTGGTTTTTTTGTCCAGCTAGAATTACTAACATGTTTTGTTATTAATCTTCTGGTCAAGCTCAAGATAGATGTAGTCTATGTTAATTTCTGAATCATTTTGTGTTTATAAACTCCATAAGCACATGCATTAGGCTGAATTAATTGAATCTTGTCGCTCGAGAGTAAAAATAGTAAGGCGGGAAATATTGTAGAATCATTAAAAAAATTGCAAATTTCGGAGAAGGGTCTACCAGGATCTGAACCTACACACGTAGAAGTATTTACATGTAAAAAGCAGCCATCTCAAATCGTTGATTGGTATTTTAGAGTATGCACTGCAGGTATGTACATACATATGTACTCGAACTAAATATGTCTTTTTGTTAAATGAAGTTATGGCGCTGCATGGTAGACTAGAGTTAGAGCGATGAAGGACAATCCTCTTGCTTTACAAGTCCTAGCTATCATAGTCGTTCTAGTTTGTCTTGTATGGCTATATCTCTCTTCCCCAGTACAGTCTTTATTGTACCTGCTCTCTCTCTATTTACTGTTCAAGCTGTTGCACCCACCCACCACAGATGATGATAAAACTTTGGCAACAGTTTGCGTTGATAGGCATTTGATGACACTGATGATCGCTAAGCGGTTTAAAATTGCTACTCAATCGTTTCGCATAGACTGAAAAGGCTTAGAATGTTGAATAGGGTGGATCATCAGCAACTCAGCGAAAGCATCACTATGAATCGCTTTATGGTCTGTGCGCCTTTGTTGAGATGGAACTCGCTTTAGGCTTTCCTGAAAAGAGTGGTTATAGGAGACGAAAAATGGGTGGTTTATAATAGCATTCGGCGTTAGAGGTCATAGTGCGCTCCTGGTGAAATACCGGAATCGGTTGGTAACCAAAATGGTCATGTTGAGCATTTTGTGGGAATGCCGAGGTGTCCTTTACTATGCATTGAAGCAGGCAGTGGAAGATATACGGCCAGAGTTGGCGAACAGAAAGAGCGTTGTTTTTTATCATGACAACGCCATCACACACATAGCTTTAGTGACAAAACAAAAGCTGAATTTATTTGGCTGGGAGCTATGCATCCACCGTACGCTCCAGATCTTGATTTTGTACAGATCATCGGTTCCTCTTTTCCGCTCTCTCAAAACAGTTTGAATGGAAGGCAATTCAAGATAAGATCAAAATGTACCTGGAAAACGTTTTACCCATAAGTCTGCTGACTTTTACAAAAGAGGCATAATGTACTTAACCTTAAACATATTAAACAACCTAATATAATGAAATACTAATTTCACCAAAAAACAGTGGTATTCAGAGCAAGTAATAATTACATATATGTAAGCTGAAATACGAATAGAACTTCAATTGTTTTTGATCATAAACGGATTAAACTAAACGGATCCAAGAGGAAACTACTTCCCTACAGCCCTCAGTTGGTAAAGTGGGGGGCAAAAACATCTATATAAGCCATGATATGAATCAAAAAGTTATAGATGGGAAAACTTTTAGCGATACATCAGTGCAAACATGTGCAATATGCCAAAAAACACCTAAAATAATGAATAATTTAGACCATATGTGTGAACGTTTGTGCATGTCTATATACGATTTCTAGAATCCATTTTAAATCACTATCCACAAAATAAGAGTTACTTTTAAATTAAATAAGGACATTTTTGAAGGTGATAAACAAAGAATCAAAATAAAGATTAGAATTAACTACACCTTACTATAGATATGCCTAAACATGGCTCTATTACAACGGACGATGGCAATACCGCCAGTGGTTTTTTTGATCAGTAAAATTTAACCGGTGATGCAACTGGTATAGAAAGAAAAAGAACTAATTCTTCGACTTAGTGTTACACTAAATTGCATTTCAAGTGGGTTTGCCATTGTACTTGAGGTATTTGGAAAGTACTGTAAAGATACAGCTACTTGTAATAAATATATTACATTTTACTTTTTGGATATGAGCATCGTCAGTTGAGGTCAATGGTCGACCGGGGCGCTCTTCGTCTTCAACGCGTTCTCTACTTTCTCTGAACAATTTATACCAATCATATGTTGTTGATTTTGGTAGAGCTCTCAGCCTTCTTCAACTTTTTCAACGTTTCTGCAGCATTTATTCCATTCAGGAAACAACATTTGATCGCACTTCTTTGTTGAATAATTTCAGACATTGTAAAAATCGCCATATTCACTTTTTGTGTCGCACAAAAACAAGCGTAACTCAAACACTAATGAATATTTTCACATATAATTTGGCATGGAAGTCAGTTACAGTTGTATCAACTTAAAAAAAAATATATTGTGCGAAAATATTTACCCGCGTAATTTAAATCGAAAAATTCCGACTACTTTTTGGACACAGTAGTATGAATGGTATCCTATGCCATCAAACGTGCACAGGATGTCAGGTCATGGATTTGCAACCGTTTAATTTTGCTCGTTATCGATACACATTAATTAGATATAGTTTTTGAGAATTTAAAACAGTAAAATCAAGTCGCTTAAGAACAATAAAATATCTAATCCATGCTCTACTGTATACTTCTGATCCAGTGATAAAAACGGAAGTGAGTATTGAAAAGCAGTAATGGGATAAACATCGACCTCACCTCATTCTACCAACGAAAATATCGCTGTGGTATACCTTTTTCATTTCCTCTTTCTCCCATCCCATCGTTTAGTTAAAGTAAAATTTCCTTCTTTATCTGTCCTTGTTTGTTTTCTTTTTTTGACAATTTTGGCACGAGATAAAAGTTTAAGTTGAGTTGAGATGTATGGATTAGTGGCAATAACAAGTCTCGTCCAACGAGCTACAGCTAAGCAACCGCGAGCGTGTCACTGCCGTCTACTCCTGCATCATGGATGCCTCCTTGGCTAACTACACTCCCTACAATGCGATAATGCAATCGTTTCGATAAATGGCCTCAAAGATCGTGCGATTTGAACCATTTGATTATTTTAAGTGGGTATACATCAAATCTCATTTCGCTCGCTCGGCTTCTTATAGAGCTAAATTTCGCTAGGTCTTCCGATCGATGCATGTCTGGGTAATACCTATAAAGTTGTCGACTTTTCATTATGCATGCCCTTTGTATTTCATCATGTTTCAAATAAATACAACGATAACTTTGGTGCCAAGAATTGATAACGGTATTTTGTAGAGGAGTTAAAAACTAGCATTTTTTTACTAAAATTATTAAAAAATAACGGTAACACTTACAATAAAGTACTATACAGAATATGAAAGCCCGAAACTTGTTCTTTAATTTAAAATTTACATCAAATTATTAGTGTGAATAGTTTTTGAATAATTCACATTCAAACTCAAATTCTCGGTAAAATATTCAAAAAAAAAAAAAAAAAAAACCGCATGGCTTTATGTTCTCTAGTTTTTGAGCAAATTGAAATTGAAATTACTACTTTTGTTTTGTTTTTTGGCATTTATGTACGTAGTCTTCCTTTGAATAAGTTAATGAGTATTACTCGTATTTAAACATCTCGCAGACGCCTATATTAGTAGTTTTCTTAATTGAGAGTACACGGGTGACCCGCTTCGCGGGATTAAGGGATTTCAACTCTCTTTCCGCAGGCGGCAGGTCCCGCTCACGCAACTTCGTTGCTCCGCTCGGGGTATGTGATTTTCGTCAGGCAGGCGCCTATGTCATCAATACTCTTCATCCACAGTACTCATCATAAAATTACAAAGTTCTCATTAATAACAAAGTTTCACTAATTCGCATTAAAGAAAATTCACATGTTCAGAGGCCGTGTAACCGAACAAATGAAAATCGTAGTGTTGTGTAAAGAAGATAAGGTCGGATGCTTCTTTAAAATGAACTCCAAAAGTAAAGAAGACTTGTGGCCTTATATACACAAATACGTTAACCCCAACAGCAGTCGTATTTGTACCGACAGCATACGCCAATACATAGGTATTGAGAAAATGTTCCCTTCTTCTACGAATCATGAAATTACAAACTAGACCGATGCAACCAATACTATAAACGATCTTGAGAATCAGAACAAGCTTCTGAAAAAATCAATTTTATGCCGCAATACAACTTAGCACCTTCACCAATATATGGCACTTTTCTTTTACCGGAAATACTGCCTTGAAAAAAATTATAAGGACGACATGGGAGCCCATGTCACGGAATTTTTAATTGACGAAAAAGGTGTACCCAGGTTTTGTCAAAAATAAAGAAAGTGTGGGTTTGCAACTGAAGGACTTCGACCCTCCGACCGTTCACAATGAGCACTTAGAAGGTATTTTACCACCAAAACAACCTCGGCTCTTCACCATGATCGACGAACTCAACGAACTCGACATTGACACCAGTACGGCCGATGACTTCATTGACGAAACTTACATACGAGTACCTCTCGTACATTGAACATTTAATTGACTACTCTTAACTAACACCTAACTTACTCACAAACTGACTGACTGGGACGCGGAATGCAATGCAAATCTACCTCCTCGTGGTGCATTCTGGGTCACGCTAAATGATTTGCTGTACTTTATTTACAGAGATGACCCTATCATCAATATTAATCCTCAAAGTGAGATCACCATAAATACCAAAAAAAAAAATGTCTTATGAAAAGTAGTTTTAGTAATTTTCAATTTTCTCAAAAACTAGAAGATATAAAGCCATGCGGTTTTTTGTGTTCGATTCAGAATTTTTATTTATTTATTTATTATTATTTATTAACATATAATGAATTACACGTTAAATTAAAGTATCAATAGCTCTAGCTACCAGGGCCTTCAGCTAGTTTTCAAAGAAAACGAAAAAAAAGGTTAATATTAAATACTATTTTGTAATTTGATAGAGGTTAGAAGGTTAAAAACTTGTCTAATATTTGTTTCGGAAGGAAACGAAAGAACTTTGCTTAGTTGTTTATTATTAAAAAAAAAAGTTAGATAATTCTTTTATTTTTGGACAATCATATATTAAGTTTTGTAGTGTTAGTTGAATACTTTTTTGACAGATATGGCATTCTGGAGCGCTGGTTTTGTTTATTATGTGGCTATGTGTGATGAATGTGTGTCCGAGTCTAAGTCTTAAAAAGCATTTTATCATTTTATTTGATGAAGATGTTGGGTAAACGATCGGTATTCTTTTAGGGTTGATTGTAGAATAGTGATGAATGTACATACATCGGCGAGTTCATTTCCCGGAATACCTGCATGTCCGGGGACCCAGATTAATTTGAGCTTACCATTATTTAGTATAAGCTTATTACGGATAGCTGTAATTATCGGGTTTTTATTGTTCATATTTAGCACTCCTTCGATGGCAGATAGGCTGTCTGTGCAGATAAGGGTTTTTTTGACAAGACGATATTCGTTAGCCCTTAGAATTGCCATAGTCTCAGCTGTATATACTGAGACAAAGTTTGGCAACAAACCTTTGGTTTCTATCTGTCCCTTATCATTCACAACAGCAAACGCTGTGCCTGTTTGCGTTTTAGAGCCATCTGTGAAGACTGTGATCCAATCGGGATGGACATTTTTAATTTGTTCGAAAAGTTGTCTATATACTGAGTTGCTGGTTGAGATTTTCGGAAGTGCTGCAAGCTCTGTATTTACTGAATCATTCGGTAAGAACCATGGTGGAAAATTAGTAGGACGTGATTTTTGTTTTTTGAGTATTACTTCTATTGTTTTGGATCTAGCTATTGCATTTTCTATTGCGGAAGGGTATCTGGATATTTTTTTCCGTTTTATTATTTTTTTAAGGTCTAACTCGATCGGGGAATTGTTTGTTAATGCAATTTTCGCAACAAGAAGTGAGCTAAGATACTGGAATCGATCTTGAATTGAAGGTAGACCGCTCTCTGCGAGGATATTTTTGATTGGAGTAGTTCTGAAAGCTTTGAGACTTGTTCTTACTGAGGCATGGTATGCTGATGAGATCGCTTGTATGTTTGATTTGGAACATTTACCATAAACCACTAGCCCATAGTCAATCTTCGGTAACATAATTGATTTTGTTACATTAATAAGTGAGTTGACATGAGAACAGCTATTCTTAGATCCTAATATCTTTATAATATTTAATCTGGCAGCTAGGCTTTTCTTAAGTTCTAAACAATGGTTCTTAAAACTATACTTATTATCAAAGTATATACCTAAGATTTTAAGACAATTGGTGTTAGTTATGTTAGTATTATTAAAATTGATAGCGATACGTTTATTACAACTAGTTTTCTTGCAAATTTGCAAAATTGCGCTTTTTTGTGCTGAAATCTTGGAGCCAGAAATTTGACACCAGGATTCGAGGTCTTTTAAAATTCTTAGTAATAATGATGATGTCATGTCAAGTTCCTTACACTTAGTAAGTATAACAAGGTCGTCAGCATATAGACAGTATTGAACTGACTTAAATTTTTGCAATAATTCGGAAATATCATTGAAGGCTATTACGAATAAAATTACAGAGAGAGAAGATCCTTGAGGGATTCCATTCTGTGAGTTTTTAATACTGGAGAAGACTCCGTTAACTTTTGTTCGAAATTTTCTATTACTTAAAAAGGACTGAATAATTTTGAACATTTTTGGTCCAATATTCCATTTAGCAATTTTATTTAGTATAATATGAATATCGATGCGTTCGAATGCTTTTTCAAAATCAATTGAAAGAATAGAGACGTGGTTTTTGCTTGACAAAGCTGTAGTAACGTAGTCATCAATATGCAGCAGCGCATCCATTGTTCCACGACCGTGTTTAAACGCTACTTGATTGATATCTAGTAAGTTTTTTTCTTTCTAAAAACCAATAAAGCCTTTTTGATAATATTTTCTCAAATATTTTACCTAGGCACGGAAGGAGTGATATTGGTCGGTATTCATTGCTTAAAGTGGATTGGTTTTGTGACTTAGGGATAGGTATCACGGTAGCGGTCTTCCACACTTGAGGGATAATGCCCGTTGAAAATATTTTATTGAATAAATTCAATAGACGACTTTTAAAAACTGGTGAGCTGTTTTTGAGCATATTAAAATCAATTCTATCATATCCGGGAGATTTTCCTTTTGCTAATTTGATTGCTCAGTCATATTGATAGAGTGTTCGATGCTTTCAGTTACTAGATCAAGTGTTTGATGTGAAACATTTACTTCAATTGCTGCACTAGTTTTGCTAGCACAAAAGTTCGGGTGAAAATTTGTATCACTTGAATAGGCCGACCAAGTTTGGGCAAAGTGTTCCGCGATTTGGTGAGGGCAAGTCAGAATTTGGGGGCCAGATGTTACAGTTCGTATATAATGTTGTGTATAGTTTCCTTTTAAGGTTTTAATATCATTCCAAAGTTTCTTCAGAGAAGAATTTGGATTGATGTTAGCTGTAAACGCTTCAAAGGATTTTTTCTTTTCAATTTTTGCGTTTCTACGAAATAGGGCATTGAGTTTACGATAGGTTATAATATTAGAGTCTGTCGGGTACCTTTTCAGTGTATGAAAGGCTGTTTGCCTCTGTTTACGAAGTATTTCAAGTTCTTTAGTCCACCAAGGCACCACTGTCTTATGTAAAACGCTTTTAGTTTGGGGAATGGCAATGTTGGCGGCGCTTCGGATCTATTTAGTGATAATGGCAGCTTCTTTATTTATGTTCGAGGATGATGGGTTTAGGGCTAAGTAATTAAGATTTGTTTGATTGAACACTGGCCAATTGGCTTCCATAGTCTTAAACTTAGGTAAAAGTTTTATTGGTTTGTGTTTTTTGTCTATGGGAATATTTATAACGATCGGGAAATGATTACTTCCATGAAGCTTTGGGAGAGTTTCCCACCGAGATCCAATTGCATATGAAGCTGTAATAAGCGAAAGGTCTATATGAGTAAATGTTTTATGTGTTGAAAAATGTGTCGGTGACCCATTGTTTAAAAGACATAAATTCGATGAAGTGAGGAAATTCTCAATTATTCTTCCTCTAGTGTTAGATGACTGAGATCCCCAGAGTTGGCTCCAAGAATTAAAGTCCCCGGTTAAAAGAGTGGGTGAATTTATATTTTGAACAATATTGTGGAGTTGAGAAAGCGTAAAATTTTGGTCTGGAGGGATGTAGAGGCAGATTATAGTAAGGGTTATTTTAAGACGTATTTCAACTGCTACTGCTGATATTTGCGAATTAATTGAAACGGGACGATGTGGTAATGAGTGATGAACTAGAAGCCCAACACCTTGTTTGGCATAAACGTTAGAATCAGGATGGAAGTAGGGCGTATATTCTCTAAGTGGAAGGACGGAAGAGGGGTCTTTAATATACGTTTCTTGTAAAGCGATTTTGCCTGGCTTATGCTATCGGATGAGTAATTGAAGTTCATGCAAATTATTAAAGTACTTATTCAGGTTCCACAGTAAAATTTTTAAGTATGGCATTGATTGATTAAAACTACTCGTATGTAAATTGTTTTGTTGACGTGATCTAAGGGGGCTAGTGTTAAATCGATTATTATTTTGTGTTTGTTGATCTATTATCGCAATGTCATTACTCTCGGGAGAGCAATTGCAATTCGATACTCGAAAAGTAATTTTGTTATTGCTGCTGTTGTATGTCGACATCTTGCGGTTCAGTGCAGGTTTGGAGGCGGATGCTGTCTGTGGAGTAGGTTGATTCTTTGCAAGAGAAGAGAGGGGATGAATTGAGCTGTTAGAACTTTCTGGTTTCTCTTTTTCTATTGTTTGGAAGTTGACTGTTTTTTTTGTTATTGGGTAAAGAGTGGATCGTGTTATTAGTGGAACAAGAATTATTTGTTTTTGTACTTTGGTGAGTGGTTTTTGACTTTTCTTTACTCTGAGCGGAGTGAGGTGAATTATTTAATAAAGGCGCTTGTGCGGGGGGAAAGGTGTTGATATTTGACATTTGTTTGAGTTTTGTTGAATATAGATTTGAGGTTGGGACTACTGGCATGGGGTTTTTTTCTTTATAAATACGTTTAGCTTCTTCAAGAGTGGATTTGGTTTTTGATTTTATTGCAAGAATTTCCTTGTTTTGGATGTATTTGGATGCCGCATGAGGGCCTTGACAATTTGCACACATTGTTCGCGAGCATTCAGAATTGTCATGTGGGGGGAGATTACAGGTAACACAGGCGAACGCTTGCACCATTTGGCTGTGTGCCCAAGAAGCTGACATTGTCGACATCTCATTGGACTTGGAATATACTCGCTGACTTGTGTTTTGCACCATCCGACATCAATAGAGCTCGGAAGTTGATATTGAATAAAAGAAAACAGCATAAGACCAGTAGGTTTTCTCTTACCGTCATGTATTTTCGTTAATTTGTAATCATCAGTAACATTTTGATTTTTCATCTCGGAAACAATTTCAGATTCAGGAATATTGATGAGAAAGGGGGCGTAGACCACACCTTTTGTAAGGTTGAGGTTGGGGTGAAGTTTAATTGTCACTGGGCATATTTTATTGAAGGCGGAAGATTTAATAAATTTTTCTGCGATTTGTTCGTTTTTCGTAAGAATGAGAATTGATCCATCTTTTAATTGAGATATTTTAAGATATTCAGTGCTGATGGAATCAATGACTTTTTTTAACAGAAATACACTGATGGAGGTCAAAGGTTTTTCTTCACTGTTCGATGAAATCAGTACAAAACGTGGGTTCTTTGAGACAGTTTTATTTGGAAGATCAGGGTAATCAGAAAAGAAATCAATTGAAGATTTTGGTCTTTTGTTTGGCCTTTCGGGGGGATCAGGAGGACGAGAAGAGGAAAAATCCTCAAGGTCTCTAAACCTGTTGGCAGGACGTGGCTTTGAAGCCATTAAATCAAAAGTTTTTGCTTATACAGTCACTCCGATTATTCAAAAAGTTTGTAATAATGCGAGAAATGAGAGGAATTTTTTACACTGCGAGATTGTCAAAGTAAAATCTATAACTCACCACGAAACGCACAGCTCGAAGATAAGCTGATGACTGACGATTCAGAATTGATAAGCGCATTGAATACAAAAAACCAATTAGGCACATTATTTCACAATTTTGAATAATATTGATTTTAAAAATAAAATTTTTCATTTTTTACCAATAATTTAAGTTTGAATGCGAATTATTCAAAAACTATTCACACGAATAATTTGATGTAAATTTAATATTAAAGAACAAATTTTAGGCTTTTAAATCCTGTATAGTACTTTATTGTAAGTGTTGCCGTTGTTTTTTTAAATAATTTTTTTCCCATTTTAAGTCATTTTTTTCTAAAATTGCCCTTAACTCGTAAATGGCGCGAGATAGACCCCCCCATCCCATAGTAAAAAATGCTAGTTTTAAGCCCCTCTACAAAATATCGTTATCAATTCTTGGCGCCAAAATTCTCGTACTCTCGCCTACAAGTTCGTTAATGACTGTGCCAACTACAGTGGAATTAGCATCACGTTAAAGATCCTATGTGGTATCTGTGAAGAGCCGAAGCCTTTATTTGAACCTACAAATATATGCCAGTGTGAGTCAAGGCCTCTTAAGTTTACTATCAAAAAATTCACAACTTCATGTTGATACCCACCACCTGTTGATTCATAGAGATAAGCAAATAGTCATGTTAGCAAACTTCTCCGTCTGTTCTGGAGAACGCTTTCTGCTCCATTAAGTGGTTTATGATAGCTCCGACCCAGAAATGAATTTTGACCAGGCATTGTTTTGTGGTTTCTTCATCGTCATAAGTCGGAGTCACGAAGTACAAAGAGAGTATTGGAAAATACTTTTATTTTCTGTCAGAGAACTGAGATAAAGAACTTGTTCATTGAACTCCTTAATGTCTGTTTGAAATGCTGTAAGACTCTTATGTCTTATTTTTACTATATGGCACGAAAAGACTTCATCAAAAGTGGATGAAAATGCTTTAGTTATCTTTAAGCGAAAAGTTATTAATTATTGCGACTAGAAATGAATTGTATGGGCCACAAACCGTCCCTACTTTGTTAAAAAGGTCAGAATGTAACGACTACAATGCCAAGAAAATGTATAGTGTGTGCAAATATTTTAAGGGTACACCAAAATAAACGTCAGTGCTCCGGCTAATGAGAAAGAAATTCAAACAGTTAGAGGTAATTTAGTCTTTTGGTTAAAGTTCAGGTTTGTTTTGCACTGCAGCGCCACCTCATGAAAAAGTAAATAAATGTTCAGAACCAAGCAATGATTAGAGCCATAACTAAATCGAATTATTTTTGAGTACTTCAAATATGTTGCCCTTAAAATACGGATTAATGCCTGGGAAAAATAGTCCAATGAGTTACCACCTATTGTCCACAATACTTTTTTCTTCTATATTACTCGTATAAACGTGCTTAGATTGATTTAAAACACATAAAGGGTGAGCCAACAGATGGTTTGGATGTTGGTTGTCAATAACTGTCATTTACTCAATTAATTGTGGTTGCTTTTTTAGACAGATGTCATACAATTTTTGGGATTTTCAGTCACGGAGTCGTGACACATTTGGTCATGGAGTCGTTTTCTGTAAAAGTAAAATTTCGTAAAATTCGTGAATTTTTCGGTCAACATTTTAAAGAAATTGGTTCGGTATCGGATCAAACTTCATATTAGCATGCTCGGCCAGCATGTACATGCCAAAACATCACCACTGTAAGCGAAATTGTTCAAAACCAGCCAGGGGCCTCAATTCGTCGGCGAAGTCAACATTTGGGCCTCACTTATGTCACTCAACGGTGAAAAGGTGATCTTCATTTGCACTCCTGTTAAATCCGTTGAAGCCTTTGGCCCATATACCGCCATATAGTCGCCGGTTTGTTGACTGGATGTTGGATCCCCAGGAAAATTTGTCAGCTTTTGCAATGAAGCCCATTTTTGAATGGATGTGTTCGTACCTAAATAAGCAAAATTGTTGGTGCTGGGGACCGGAAAACCCATACCCGATTCACGAAAAACAAATGCAAAAAAACAAAGTCACTATATTGTGGGTTGGCGGTATCATTGGCCCGTACTTTTTCGAATATGAAGACGGTGAGACAGTTACAGGGAATATAGAACGTTACCGCAACATGTTGAATGAATAGGTCTATACGATCCCTGGACTTAACAGGATTTCGGTTAGAGGAGAAGTTGATCGGCCTATAAGGCCATAAGTCATCTCCCTGTAGGTTTATTTGAAGAGTAAGGTCTATGCCAATAACCCAGCGAAAATTCACTGACCCACTTATTCTTCAAAAAATCATCGAAAATTGCGATCTTCGGATAGTCGCTTGCAATTAGAGCCGCGATGGTCACATTAACGGTGTTGTGTATCATTCATAATTTCCATAGACCGAACTTTTATCAATCTTCATTGATTTAAAAATGCTTGTAAATGTGTATTTAATTTAATGAAAAATCCACACTAGCTGTTGGCTTCCCCTTTAGACAGTGTTAGGCTTTTCGATAGAGATCAAATATCAAACTAGTTTACATTGAACTTCCTCACCTGTTTTATTTGCAGTTCAGTCTGCTATTTCATCATGGAACTGTTGATGGCATAACAATGATTTGCTTTCAAAATCGAGGCTCTGTTCGCAAGTCTTATAGAAACTTTCGACTCATTATCGAACTTGCCATTTGTCGAATTATCAAAAAATTTCTTACTCAATTCGCGCTATTGGATACTCTCACAGCAACAAGAATTAATGAGAACAATGCATTCGAGAGAAAATATCGCGGCTGTGGAAATTCTTGTTGAAAGGACCCCCAATTTATCGATTCGCAATAACTTGGCCTTTGTTCATCTACTACACGCATATATTTGCTGCTAGAGCTTCAGCTGCATGACCATTAATTATGTCGGGTAATCAGTTGTTGGGCTTTTAATCAACCGGTTGTTGACCCAGTTTTTTACTGAACGATTTTTTTCAGGGACGAAGCTAATTAAAAATTAAATAGTTATGTTAATAAGTAAAATTGCCTTATTTGCGGGGAGGACAAAATTTAGTAGTTCACCAGATGCTATTGCATCTAGGAAAATATACCATATGATCCAGATTGTGCGGCTGTGGCCTTACCGTTTCTCATTTTTTTAACAAAGAAGTCATAGCTGGAGATACTGTGTATAGACCCCGGTACAATGCGATAATTGACGATTATTTGCTTCCATATTTGAGTGACATTAATAAAAGAACTGTAATTTCAACAGGGGGTTGGTCGACCCTATGTTACCAACAAAAATATTGCTTTATTGAATGTGGTCTACCTTTTTCATTTCCTCTTTCTACCATCCTATCTTTTGAGGCCGTCCGTTTAGTCAGAGTGAAGTTACTTTCTTTATCTATACCTGTTTTTTTCTATTTTTGACAATTTTGGCACGAGATAAATGTTTAAGTTGAGTTGAGATACTACATCTAAGCAACCGCGAGCTTGCCACTGCCGTCCACTCCTACATCATGGATGCCTCCTTTGCTAACTACACTCCCTTAAATACGATAACGCAATCGTTTCAATAAATGGCCTCCAAGATCGTGCGATTTGAACCATTTGATTATTTTATGTGGGGATACATCAAGTCGCTAGTTTATGCCGATAAACGAGCAAATTAAGCAAAAGCTTTGAAGCAAAATATTGGACCTGAATGTGCTATTACGAAGCAGCCGTGACGAAAATATGTATGCCCGAAATTATTTTCAAAAATAAAATGGCATGATTAGGATGGCTTAAATAAATCATCGTCTTTGTTTTTCGTTTAAACGAAAACATCTGAACACACCTTCTATATACAAGACGGGTCATAATGTATCGGAAATTGCCATATGTCAATTAGGCTTTCACACTTGTAAACCAAACAGAATTAGAATTTGTGCGAATAAGAACATTATACCGCTTAGGAACGTGAAAAAAAAATCACGATGTTGATGATGGACAATTCGTCAGTGATTTTGAGGCAGAGTGCATTTCGTTTCATTTCGATTCATTTTCGCCACAAATTCTGTCAGCCATCAAGCAATGGAGCCTATTGCCCGAAATTTTGAAGAAAACTATGGAAAATGCCATAAAAAGTGTCCAAATGGTAATCAGCAATAGCGGTGAGCACTTAAGTGATTTCTTTTTCAAAATTTGATGGAAAAAAAAATAATTGAATGCCCAAATAAACATTTGGAAAAATGCATTCATATTAATTTTATCTTATTCCAAAGATATAGGAGAGGCAAATAGGGGATACAAATCTTTAACATATGAGTATGTAAAGGAAAAAATATCATTTGTAATTGAAAGATTTTCCAAACTTAAAGAAGAGCGCTTCAGTATTTTTTGATATCTTTTGAATATCGGTCTTCAATTCCTGAATAGTGTATTTCGTACCACGTGACACAAAGCCAACAATTCATCAAACCAGAAACTTTAGCCGCTGTGTGGAATTGCCTATTTGACGTCGATCGTAACAGCTTAATTTTTGTTCATTCACTACAGGTTGCGTTAAGATCTATGAATACACCAGTATAAGATTTAGCTGATATATGAAATAAAGCCAGGGCACCATGGCTTGCGATGGGGGTTCACGGATTAGGCTCTTAAGTGCTCCGATTTTGACCATTATTTTTATAGTAACGAGACTTGCCTTTGACTTAATGGGTTTTTTGAGCAAACAAAATTGCCACTTCCGAAATTATTCAAGTGTAGAAAAGATTGATACTACTCAATTAACCATCACAAAAGTCGCGCTGATTAATGGATGCATAATTTTGGCATCACCTATAAGTTTTATTGAACGGTTTTGAATCAAGCAAGTGCAAATATGATGTCCGATGATGATCGTGAGCAGAGCCTCGATTTTGGGAATAAATTTCAACAATTTGAAATCGTTATTGTGATGTCAAAGCTTTCATGATGAAATGTCAAACTCTGCTCAAAGTAAATGAGGCTTTATGGTACAATAAGAAATCTGACACAGCAAAAATATCGAT
Source organism: Volucella inflata (assembly GCA_928272305.1). Lineage (NCBI taxonomy): Eukaryota > Metazoa > Arthropoda > Insecta > Diptera > Syrphidae > Volucella > Volucella inflata. The sequence continues at coordinate 26,252,981 of OV743717.1, read as the reverse complement.
GTAAAAGTTGAATGAAAGACTCGACTTACGATATTGTTTGAGTAGTTTTTGTCATGAACCGGAAATTAGGAGTCTTAACTCGCCTAGTTAATTATTGTTTCCTAGGATGTTGGTATATTGATGGGTTTTCGATAATTCGTCGTTTCCACTACAATTAAACACATACTTCAGGCACATAACACAAAATGTATTTATTTGTGTACAATCCGTGTCATGTACGACATGTACCAGTATGTACATTGTTAATAAATATATTGATTAGTTCACTCTATCCTGAAGAAGCTGCTTCAAGTATGTTGCAAAAATAGGCCGACCATTTTTACTGCCAAAGTTGAAATAAATATAAAAAGTTAAAAAAAAAAAAAAACAACAACTTATTTCTATTGGATAGTCATTATTTTTATACAAAAAAACATTTTTTCATATTTGTTTTATTTTTTAAGATTATTTCTTGCAAATGTTGGCTGTAACAGCTACTACATTTAATTTAATTTAAATTGCATTTTTATTTGGAAATTAAATAACTCTTACATGCTAGACAAAAACACGCTCAAAAATTAGCTTAATTAACTTACAATTATCTTATTTTAACTTACTGGCCCCATGCGGACACTCGAAGTTAAACCTAACAATTCAATTCAATTCAATTCAATTCAATTCAATTCAGATCTGTATTTTTTTTTTTGACATTAGATATAATTAAAACTAAGAAAACATATATTTTTAAATTTAAAAAACTTTGTGAATTTACATGTTTTTTTGTTATAACATAAAACTTAAGACTAAAAACTAAGAACTACCTAAAACAAATCTTAATCTACCTAACGTAATTAAACTATCTTATTATATAAGTATTATTTCTTAGATTTCTTTTTTACCACCTCTGTTGTTTTATTTATTTATTTTTTTGTTTGCAAATTAAATGCAGCTACTACGGTCCATACACCATTCATATTTACTTTCCGGCCGGCTTCAGTTATGAAGGAATATGGACTGATGATTCCACTAGCGCATAAACCACGACAAACCGTTTTTTAGTCTGGCTATTATGGCAGCTCTTGAACGGTTTCGCTATCGAAAACAGCTATTTTGGTTATTGCCGTAGCTATTAAGTCAGAAATGTGTTTTATCCATGATCAAAATTTACGTCGAAAACAATGGATCTCCTTGAATCTATTCAAAAGCATTTAGACTGAAACAGAAACGATTCGAAAGGTCGGCCGGTTTCAATTCTAGTAAGAATTAAACATTTTACTCTAATACAAGATCCTTACGTAAAATATGACATGCCAAACTGTTGAGAACGACGCCGAATCTATTCATCATGGCCATTGCGTACACTTGCCGCTGCCGCCTCTATAGTTTCTTTACTACGTGTAAGGTGTGATATACGAGGGCGGGTCAATAAGTCCGTGACTTTTTGAATTTCTGACCTCTTTACTGAAACAGCAACACTGCTCCTGTCAACAGGCATCTGTCAGTTGACTCCTGTCAAAATTTAAACTTGCTGCGTCAGTTAGTTTGTGTTTGACAGCTATTTTTATCAGACTACTCACTAATTTGAGGAGAAAATGGAAAAAAGTGAATTTCGTGTGCTTATTAAGCATTATTTCTTGCGAAAAAAAACCATTACCGAGACCAAGGCTAAGCTTGATAAATACTATGGGGACTCTGCACCATCGATTTCAATGGTAAAAAAGTGGTTTACTGAATTTCGTTGTGGCCGTACAAGCACTGAAGATGCCGAACGTCCTGGACGCCCAGTTGAGGTCTCTACACCCGAAACAATCGAAAAAATTCACGTTATGGTGTTGGCCGACCGAAGATTGAAAGTGCGAGAGATTGTGGAAGCCGTAGGGATCTCGCATGGCTCAGTGGTTTCAATTTTGAATGATCACTTGGGCATGAGAAAGCTTTCCGCAAGATGGGTGCCGCGTTTGCTCACAGTCGACCACAAACGCATGTGCAGTTGCCATGGCAAAAATCCATGAATTGGGCTATGAATTGCTCCCTCATCCACCCTATTCTCCAGAATTGGCTCCGAGCGACTACTTCTTGTTCCCAAACCTGAAGAAATGGCTTGGTGGAAAAAGATTTGACTCCAATGATGAAGTCATCTCGCAAACAAAGGCCTATTTTGAGGACCTCGACAAATCATTTTTTTTGGAAGGGATAAAAAAATTGGAGAAGCGTTGGACAAAGTGTATAGAGCTCAAGGGAGACTACGTTGAAAAATAAAATTATTTTTTTATCAAAAAATCTGTGTTTTAATCCAAAAGTCACGGACTTATTGACCCGCCCTCGTATCAATGAAAATTGGGTTTCAAAATTTTCGAAAGTGAATAGCAAATTGTGCGTTCGGGATATTATTAAAATGGACTACAAATTGCTTTGAGTGCAGAAAACACGTTGATCCTCTTAATACAGCTAAAAAATTTGTAGACACTATGCATGACTAGCTCTTTCCAAGATAAAATTTAAAAGTGACATGGCGCGCGAGTGACGTCTCATGAAATTATCCACTTAAAAAATAAAGTATCTTTAAAAGAAATACGTTACGTATCTGTTTATATCATAGGAGTTGAAGTTTCATTATGTTGAATAACATATCTAAAATTCTGTCGCCGCTTTAAGTTTAAATTTTCGCCAAGTATGCAATTTAACAATATTTAAATCACAATGAAACAAACAAATATATAGAATATCAGTAATTATCATTTCTGTCAGTAATTTGGAAAACTTGTCAAAGTATCAAAAATCCATTGCACCACTGGCGTCCTATCACTTCGCACGCGACCGAAAAATTATTTTTAATGAAGTTATTGCGCGAAACCGTGATTATCGCAAACGCCACCATCAGAACAATATCTTTGGGCATCATCATCATCATCGTCATCTGCAATATAACCAACAACATACGAGTAAGTACTCATAGTATGCAGCCAGATGAAGGTGAAGCTTGACATGCATATACATACTCGTACATATCGGATGAGGTGCATCCGGGAGAATTAAAATGTTCAACATTCCCGAAGGATGCGGGTTATTTAGAGGTCGCGTGAGTGCGAATACACGTGTGTCAATATGCCTTAGGGGGGAAATATGGAATGTTTTTCACAGGACCACGGTCGTACGATGGCGGAACCATCAATTAAAATTTGCCATCGGATAATACCGGATTGGTGTCCTTTGGATAATTGAACATTTGCGATGATGATGGTAGTCTGTTGGTTGAGCATCTCTTGTATGAAGAGCGTCATAATGAATCAATGTTGGTTATCTTCTGAGCCGTTATTGGCAATCTTTTAATAATTTCCTCAATTACAGTAATTGAGACGCATTGCGAAATAACTACGTCGGTTAAATCGTGAAGAATCGCGGATTTAATGGTTGTGATAAATTGACTCTCTGTTGCTTTTCGTAGTTTAAAGTTCACAATTTAAAAAAAAGATTAAAATTGAATACCGCTACAATCAGAGATCCTTACAACTTTTAAATTTAACAATTAATAAGTCTTTTTCTGACACAAACGACTGGAAAGAAAGTGGGTTGTCTCATTTAATCGGTCACAGACGAATATGTTTTACGAGGACTATCGTATTAGTGATAAATAAATATATCGATAATGTGTAAAAAAAAAAATTATACTTATCAATACGCGTAGGAACGCCGGTTTGAACGTTTAAGAATTGGTGTTTATGTGAAAAGTTCGGTATGAAGCGAAAGGTCTGGGCAGTGATGTGTTTGGAAAATGGCAAGGAAGTTAAAAACGCGGAGTAGGTCTAATCGAATCAAGCCAATTCGAGTTTGCTTACGGCATGGATATTGCATGTCTTTGCCGAACACTTTACAGTATGAACTGTATATATGTATATGAATATGTACAAAAATATCTGGCGATTTCATGTGAAGTTGTTTCGCGATGTTGTAATGGATTTGAGAACGATTGTGATTATCTTCACTATACACTCAATCATTTCTCATGTTGCTAAAATTGTAGTTTTCAACGCCTTTTTTTTAAATTACCACTATTTTCGCTTCTAATCGCTGTGAAAATGTTTTGGAATCTTTATAACTCAAAAATTACATTTGACCCTTTCGAATGCTCAATTGAACTATATTGATAGTCCCTCCTGGAACCCAGATATGGTGAGCATAATAAACTCTCCCTCAATGAGGATCCCTGTAAAATTTTAATAATATTCTCCTAGGATATAATTCATCTAAGATGGTTGCAGTCTGCGTATTCGTAGTCGAACCAAAATATTTTCTTTTTTAATTGCTCGATGTCACCTTGCCGCTAAAAATATTTCAAGTGTAATATCGAACTACCAGTTTCGTTATTATTCGGGCGTTGATTTTTCCTAGCCCTAAGATCTTATCAGGGAGTTTAGCTGCCGAGTTAATTGCAACTCCATACTTATTTCGTCCCGCCACAATACATTTTGAAAGGCTTTAAAAGATCTTAAGTATAAGATCTTGTTTCCGACATTTTGCCACATGATTATATCGATGTTACGTTGTACAGCAACGTTTTCTAGTTTTGCATGTTATTTTACCGTCGTTACAGCTATCGATACGTACTTTATTTAAAAAAAACATCATATTCCTTGCTTTTGAAAACTGTCAAGCTCTGGTGCAAATGTTTCTATTCGTTCCGGGATCACTCCTCCACTGTAGATTTGAAGAAGAAGAATTGAAGTTCGAAGAAAATTAATTCAAATTGAATTTAATATTTATGTAACTTTTTATCATAAGTGCTAAGATTTAAAGTTGTCATGCCAAAAATAGGGCAAATCGATCTTAAATGTTGGAAGTTTACTAGGGGTGAGAAAACGTAAGCACAACGTTTTTTTATTCAAAAAAAGAGGACTAAAGCTTGCATTTAGACTTAAGTTTGCACTTTTTAATCTTTTTAGTTTAAATGGTATTTAACATTGCATGCAATTAACATACGTATTTGATAGAAAAACTTTGCCTTGAACCAAATTATTTAAATGCAACATTTTACTTGTTAAGTACAAGTGCATTTTCTTAATTAAAGGTTAAGCCCAAGTATTGCGTTCCTTAAGAGCTGAGTGAAATTTGAAAATACTATAACTTAGTATCTTACACACTAGTACACGCAGGTTTCTTTTATGGAAAATAGTTCTGTTTTTTTTATGTTAAACATTCAAGTTAATAAAGAACAAAGTTTCCAACATACAAACAAGTCAGATTTTAATATGCAAATGGATTTTTCAAACAACAAAATAAGAACCCTCAACTATTAACACCGACCAAGTAAGCTATTCAACATTTACGTCAACCCCGTCATTCATCATCATCACGAGTGCGCCTTTGTGGGGTGTATCTTCTTTTTCAGAATGTAAAAAAAAAGTATCTTTAAATAGAAAATCCGTACTTTGCAAGGAGGATATATGAAAATTTACAATTGAAACTGTTTTGAAAAACTCTTAATCTCTATTCAGCGTAATGTAACATACATACATAAATGCTTATTTGAACAAATTGAACATTTCGAGTATCAACATAAGTTTGCATCTATCAAGTGTCACGATGGTTAATTATTCAAGATATGTTTTATACCGCGCTTCTATATAATTTATTCAGATTGCATACAAAATTGAAAATGTTCTGTCGCCTTGCGCACCTTGATGATTTTTTTCTGTGTTTTCGTTGCTTTTTGTTTTTATGATGAATAATATCCTTAAACAAATGGCATCACGTAAGTGTACCGTGATGGGATGCAAATTAGGTGAGTCTATGCTTTGTGCGCACAGTAGGTGTCAATAGGAAAATTCTAACTTGGTTTACCCGGAGAATCAAATTTAGAGACTTTAGCTGAGAAACTTTCAAGGGAGTTTCTCTTATATTTTATTTAAAAAATGCATAACAGTGTTAGGGGGGAACTTAAACAGGATAATAGGTGCGAAGTGTGCTTCAGGTCGATATACATATCATACATAATGCATGTGTAATGGTTACACACGCAGTACTAGCGATTTGTTTCGATTTTGAACCTATGATGATAGACTTGTTCCAGAGTGAGACTTATTATGCTATTTTGAATTTCCTAGCGTCCGCTGATGAATACTTTTGGGTCTGGTATCAAATAATATTCAAAAACTTTGGAGCAGATATGTTTTTTTTTAGATATGTTCTTTATAAAGACCCCAAGGCATTATCTTAATTCTTTGTCCAAGCCTAAGGGTCAACTACTTCTATGAGCTAATAAAATTGATTCTAAAAACATCACACATTCTCGTGATTTATGTCAATACCTTTTTGTATTGTTTGTACAGTTGCTAGTTTTGGCAGTCAGTAATCCAGGATCTTTGGAACCTTATGGATATAATAACTTGGAGAAGTTTGGCGTATAACCTGTGTGGTCTGTTAAGAGGAAGATGAAATATTCTTCTTAGATAATATCTTAAGGTAATTTGTAGAAGGATCCATATCTTTTACATCCCTACACTTATGCTGAGTTTAATAGATTAATCTCCGATACCGCTTCCAAAAATTCATAATTATCATTGTGGGCAATAAATTTACTTTTGATGAATCTCCTCCAAGCTAATTGATGACTGCTCGCTCTTTCACTAGTTTTTCCTCATGATGAGAATTTATACTAAGATTCCCCTAAAAAAAACACTCCAATTGTCTTATATTTCTTCACCACTTTAATTATTTTCCTATCCCCCTTCTTCTTATCAAAATTGACGATTACATTCCAAAATCATAGCAATACGTCATGTGGGAATAGAAGAGGTTGGATTAGCACTAGGTACTGCATACTCTACTTCTAAAAGGAAGTCAATTATGTCTTCGATGAAGACTGCAGAATGACTAGGACTTAGAGAACAATCTTATCTAACTTCTGAACACGAATGAAACTTATCTGATGAACCATTCCCGCTTCTACTATAATAATTCTGGGTAACCAGATCAAATTTTTAAGATACGAGTATATTCAACATGTAGAGCTTGTGAACGCTTTGCTGTTCACTGTTTTATTCCGCAACAGGAAAGACTTCACAAGGAAATTGTCAATCGTAAAGAGAATTTTTTTTTGAAAACCGGTACTAACTTCAGACATTTATATCTGTCAAAAAAATTATGATAAGATTCTGAACTGTTAGTGTCATTTTTATTGAGTAGTCTGTGCATTCTTATCGTGATGACATACACGATTCAACTACATTAATAAATTTTAAAAATTTCATTTCAACATTATCGTCCGGTGCGCGTATAATCAACCATCTGAGACTGCTATTCACCGCATTGTTGACCTTTTTCCCTCGATTTCACGTTCCTTACAACAGCTTTGCCTTTTTCCACCACTTTAAGGAAATGGTTACGCAATGGCCTACAAGATCTATTGTAGCTCGTGCAAGGATTTAAGCCGAATGAGCACCGTTTGCTCGATAATTTCGGTGAATGGCCCAAGACTCAATGAATATGTCAATAATCAAAATTGTGGCATTTTTAAAGAAAATAATCTAAAAGCAACGCCGTTGCATCTCTACAAATGCAGTTTGGTGCGGTCTGTTAGCTGGTGGAGTCATCGGACTATATTTGTTCAAAAATAACGCTAACCATCGTGTCAAGGGTATTTGCTAAAGATGCATGATTAATCACTTTTTCGATCCCCAATTGACTGGCACTAGCAGGATGGCTTTACGGCAAACGTAGTAAGCGTTTCATTGAAGGAAACATTCGATGAATGCATAATTTCGCGTAACGAAAAAGTGCTCGAAAACGTTGCCCTTCCGATGACATTCATCAGATCTAACCGTGGTGGGTATATCCCCGAAGATGTGTTTAAAAATTTATTGCGGAATGTTTTATTTCGATAAAAAACAGATAAATCGCTTTTTAATGAAATGCCATGTGGTTTGTTAAAATTAAAGGTTGTACTGGTTTTAAAAAACACCATTTAGAATAGCTTGGCTTAAAATCCGGTTGGAATTCTTAAAGAAAACTAATTGGAATCCGTTGATCAGGCCTGTTAGGCATCGTTGCTGTTAAGATTGAAAATACCTCGATAGTTTGCTGGTCCACAGTACAGCAATAGAATAGATGGAAATATAAAATCCATTCGAGGTTATCCCATATATGGTGATATAAGTTGGAAGTTAAGTTCATTTTTACCATACTTTAGAATTCCGCCGGTATTCCATCTGCTCATAACATACGGTCTCTTGCACTATTGACTTGTTTCGTCAATTTCCAAAACTCTGATGAGTTATTATATCGTCTGGCATAAAGCTTCAAATTCCCTATTTTTTATATTAAGGCCGGCCGTATTGTGATGTGTATGATCGACCGCTGTGTCAAATAAGCCCCTCTTTTACAAAATGCTAGGCTATTGTGCCTATTCTATTCAATGACAGTAATAAAAGTAACCTGGAGAGCTGAATCATCATTTCTCCTGATAGCGCTACCATCAGCGGAAAGAAGAGAAGTTTTTCTAGACTCGTTAATGTGTATCTCGAATAAAAAATCTTAAAAAGAAACAGTTTTTGTACACTGCCGGGTATAGTCCAATTTAGATCTTTATTTAGAAGTACCATTTTTATATACGTCGCAGGTATATTTCAAGATATATATAATCTCTGGGAATACTGTGAATGCTTCCAAACTATTGATAACGAAATGTGGATCTCTTGATTAGGCGATTGTTATCGAATATAAAAGCAGCGCCCATTTGGTAAAAAGTCTTAAGTTTCCGGCATAAGCCTTATATGCGCACACTCTTCCACAGAGGAGAAAGATACCAGACTAAATAAAGCTTCTACGAGCTCTTGAACAGGACCTACGAGCAATGCCCTAGCCTTGCCATTAAAATTGCCCTCGGTGATTTTTATGCAAAGCTAGGAAGAGAGGGCATCTTTTGGAGTACAGTTGGAAGGTATAGCCTACACGACAGGCTAATTGACTTTGAGACGAGGCGAAGCATTGTCGTTACTAGTACGTAGTTCCCACATCTTGATATTCACAAGAGAACTTGGAGAGATTAACCTAAGACATTCCCCCAGTATAATAGATGTCTAAAAGTTCCGAGGATACGACACAGACTTTCCTTGTTGTAGCCAAGGTACGGTTGTGAATACCCCGAACAGCGCAAAGACAAGCTAATGCTGCAATGAATTTCGACGTCAGATGGCTACAATTCCGAATGATCATCAAATCCTTTTGCGATCGAGTCTCTTAACAAGTTTTCTGCTACCAGCATCAGTGCCAACACTGGAATTCGGAGATGCTGCTTTTGATGCAGTTAAGCTAAGTTCAGACGATTGTCAGGTCTGACAATATTGTTAGATCTGTCATTTGTCATACAATGTGTGCAAATCAGCTGACAATTGCAAAAAATCTTACAATGAAAAGTTGTCAGTTCACACGATTGGTATAAAGTCTGACAATCTCATTGTCAGCTGGCCGCTGACAATTTTCTGACAATGACGTTTCTGAAAATATTGTCAGTTCACACGATTGGAAGAGGTTTGTTTATGAAAAATTGTTTGATACATTGAAAGGCATTGTCAGAGAAATTAAACTGAAAGTTTTGTTCGTCGTGTGCCTATGTGTTGGAAGACACTGATAATGAAGGATTGCCACAAAAAACTTTTTTGTTTTTTTTTGTTTTTTTTGGAGATGGAGATTTTGGCGATTTTTCTACATCGCCCTTAACTCTTTGTTTTTTACATAAATCCATTTTTTTTGTTATAAATTTTACACAAAAATCACACTCTAACTCAAAATGTACCGCTTCCGCCTGTACAATTATTATCTGACAATTGAGAAATTGTCAGAAATTGTCAGATGTCATTAACAACACCTTCTTACAATTTCCAATGAGTCTGACAATTTTCCAATCTCTGACAATTAATAAAAATTGTGTGTTCAGACTTGTTCAGACGGTTGTCAGGTAGCCGTCTGACAATGACCTGACAATGACGTTTCTTACAATATTGTCCGAAAAAATTGTAAGTTCACACGGTTGTAAGAGATTTCAGACAATTTTTTTACTGACAGATCTGACAATATTGGCATACAAAGCGGACGCGCATAAGGGGACTAGAGCTGCTTACGAGCGCTATGAGCAGAAGAGGTGAGACTCAGAAGGAAAAAGAAAGAGCATGAGAGCGCGCGGTCGATGAAATTAATAGATGATATTCCAGGAATGAAATTCAGAAGTTTTTATTTAAGTCTTATATAGGGAATTTATTTAAACTCATATCTGGCCATATAGGCCGGTAGCAAGAATCGTGAATTAACAAATCGTATATTTTACAGGACTACGTACTATATAGTATAATGAGCCACCGGATAGCCGGACAGTTGAGACCGATTCAAGACCAAACCACCATAAATACCATCGTTTTCATCAGATCTGGCCCCGTATGACTTTTTTATGTTTGTAATGTTTCTTAGAGGTGTGTGGATGTTAATTTGATAGCAGTAGGTGGCACGCTTGCGGTTGCACGAGTTAACTCATCAGAGGGGTGGGATCTTGCTGCTTTTCTCTGAAACTTACTTAGTTATCGTGCAATAAAGAAAATTTAAACAAATAAAGTTGATGACTTAAGGTCTTAAGGTGCGACCAGACAGTCATCCAAACTTGTAATCCGGATGACATCCTGACGTCACAATGACGTAGAATTTGTCCTAAAGTGGGCATCCCGTGTGATCGCCTGTCATGTCATTGAACATGTCAACCGGATGACACACCAGATGACACGATTTCTATGCCATCTATGTCTATGACATTACTTGATTTTCTTCATTGTCATCTAACATAGGATGACACATTTGCATAATAGAAAAAATTAAGTTAATTTGGTTTCTGTGTTATAAAAAATGAGTGACAACAACGGTGAAGCCGATACCGATACACCCACGGTTTCGGGAAAAAAAGGTACAGAAAATATTATTTTCCTGGGACCGTGAAACAGAGTCTGCTTTAATTGCAGCTATGTAAATAAATCCTAATGGGGATAATGGGCGGAAGGATTATAAAAATCCGAACTCCAAAATTGGTTCCTGGAAACAGGTGGCGATCAATTTGAATATTGAGGGTATTGACGATGTCGAGGTGCGTCTTTAATGGCAATCACTTCGTAGCCATTTTAAAGTCCATTTTGGAAAATTTCGAGCCAGAAAATCAGGCCAAAGGAAAGGCGAAATTGCAAAAGCATCGTGGCCTCATCAAAATGAAATGACGGTTTTGGAGTCTTCCGAAGTGAAACAATCGTGTCCATCGACGTCCACATTAGAATTTGTAGGTACTCGTACTTCAATTGTTCTACTTTCATGTGTATATATTTACATTCATACTTTACTATATTCGTTTGTTGTTTTTCAGGAGGATGCGTACGTTGATTACTCAATTTTAAATGAGTTGACGCAGTTGTCAAACGCTGGAACCGTCCTTGAAGCACTGTATTCTAACTTTTATACAAATTAAATTCATCGAACATTGAGCGCCATTTAATCATACAAACCTTTGTTTTTCCTCCGCGTTTCCTCTGACACTTTTTCTGTTGTTTTATTTTTATTTTACTGACGTTTTCGTTTTTCGTAAACAAATAATTACAAATTGGCATCAGTGTCATTAGTGTCATCTCGTGTGATCCCCTGTCATGCGGCTATGTCATCCAGGCATGTCAGCCGGGTGACAAAGCAAGCGTGTCATCCATTTTGGGACAAAATGACACTCGGATGACCGAACGGATGACAGTGTGTGATCGGGTGTCATCCAACGAATGACACGCTCGCAGATGAAATGCAGATGACAACCGAATTACAAAAGTTCTCTGACGTCAGCATGTCATCCCGATGACAAGTTTGAATGACCGTGTGATCCTACCTTTAGGCTATTGCAAACGGGGTTAAATGAACTTGCTTTAAAACGTATAGGGGCATTATAGGTGGTATAACGCCAGAAGAAACTCTCCCACAGCAACTGATTCTTCAATTGCACCATGAGTAGTCATTATCTACTTTATTCGAACACTTCACTAGTCGATCATTTCAGCGATCATAAAGGGCTTATCACAATGTCATACATCAAGACATCATGGAGTAGAAATCAATAAACGAAATCAATTGTGTGTGTTATGATATGTGTACGTATATTTAAATGGGTATATGAGGAAATTTCATTACTGATTGTTTCACAACTTAGAGTAACTCGATGTACTGAATTATTTCATTAAACTGAATATTTACGTTAAATATTTTTAAGGATAGTTCAAATTTGATGGCCTAAGTAAGCCATTATTCAATAACCTTTAAAGCCTATGTAAAGGTTTATATTTTAAGATAATTTTTAATTGAAATTTTAGATAGCGTAAGTATTTATCATTTCAGAAAATGTAAGTATAGTATAGTGTAAGACCTATCAAAATATATAATGAAAAGGAAATCAACTGTTATGTACCCACTTTTTATAATGAAAAAACATGCGGATGTAATTTTGATAGCAGTATTATGTATACATTTACTATATGTATGTACTAATCACTTTTCGCTGTATGTAGAGCTAAAACTACATGTTAATGCAATTTAATTGATATTTTAGAATTAAGAAAAAAAATCTACTTGCATATGAAAAAAAAAAGAAAGCTATAGACAAATTTTATTTTGATAGCAAATAGGCTTATGGAGTTGATTGAAGTAGTGGATTATTATTTTTATTTTTGGCAAAGTGATTAATATAGGAAGTGTGTTTGAATTGAATCATGTGATGTTACAGGTAGTAGTGCATGCTTTTTTGTCAGGTGGATCTGATTATGGAGATTTGAAGTTATCGTAGCCATGTGTTCGACGTTTGTCGGTATTTGTTTTTTTTTTGCATGGGCAGTCAAATGCTTTATTTTTATTTTTTTACAACTCGTACAAAAAAAAACAAAACAAAACATGTGAATACTAGTAAAGCAGAGCAGATTTTCTCCTAAGGTTTATTTATCAGTGAAAGTGGACAAATAAATAGATACATGTATATATATTTGTTTGTTGGTAACCTACAATGCTAATACCTCGATGTTTTCTTCCGCACCATGTGCAGAATGCTTAGACTTCACTGGTATTTAGATGAATAGTATTTGACTGCACCACAACAAAAGAGACGAGAGCAACACAGAAGAAATCTAGAAAATAAAGTACTTAAAAAAAACGTGCAAACTACATAGTTACTCCAACATAAAAATTGGTTCTTAGACAGATAAAACTCTGTAAGACTTACTTAGTGAATGTTTGATGGAAATGTGAAGCAAGCTAACGAAATAAAAAGATCGCATGAGATGTTGTATTCCCTCAAATACCTTCGGTAAGCAACAGAAGTTTAGCCAACTGCAACCGCTGTTAGTACCAAAAATGCAGATTGGTATAAATGTGGGTTTCCACTAAACTATCGGGTTTGTGACTTGGGTATTTGAGGCGACTATTCATTTTTGAAAACTCATTAATAAATATTTTCGTTATGTAGATTTTACAAATGGCTCTTGAATACGAGCGCCTTAAAAAGATGACAAAGAAAGTCCTGGCTCGAACTCGAGCGGCAGCAGCGAAAAACCTATACCAGGAGTTGGAACAAATATCCTCACGATCGGCAGATAGAAGACAATCTATCCAAGAAGTTCAAACGTCGTACTCGTACGTTGCTAAAATGCCAACTATTTTTAAGCTCGCTGCACAGAGGCGAAAAAATTCAATGGAAATAACCTCGCCGAAATACATCAAAAACGCAGACGGTCGTTTACTAACAAATGAAACGGAAATTTGTGATCGGTGGCTTGAATTCTGCAAGGAGTTGCTTAACAAAAAGTTTCCACGTGATATCGTGCCGACAGCTGGTCTATTAGAGGAGGAAGTTTCGGACTTTTCAATCGAAGAAATAAGTACAGCAATTGGAAAAATGAAGCGGGGGAAAGCGGCGGGACCAGACAGCATTCCATCAGAGTTTTGGTCGAAGATGGAGGGGATCGGCAGGGTTTGGCTATCGAAACTTTTAAATAAATTAAAATGTGGACAACCTATGCCGAATCAATGGAGAAGTAGCTTCTTGGTTCCAGTATACAAAGGAAAAGGCGACACTCGAGAATGCAACAACTACCGTTCAATCAAGCTTATGTCACACACAATGAAAATCGTCGAAAGAGTCTTAAACGAACGTCTTCGGCAAATAATAAAGCTTGATCATAGCCAGTGTGAAGTAAGATCGACGGTGGACGCTATCCAAAGCCTACGAATAATAATGGAAAATCACCGAGATTCGTCTAAGGATTTACGGATGCCTAGGGATCTCATATGGGCCGCGCTGAGGTCTCAAAACGTACCGGAAACGTATGTTACGAGTAGAATAATAAAAGACATGCACTGAAACGTGAAAACTGCGGTTAAAAGCTCTGCTGGACTACTGAGAGAATTTCCAGTTAATGTCGGAGTGCATCCAGGAAGCGTACTTAGCCCTTTCCTCTTTAACGTAGTATTCGACTATCTTTTAAAAGACTGCATGCGCAAACCAAATGTAACGCCAATTCTCTTCGCTGACGACGCAGTTATACTTAGCGATAACGTCGAAGATTTACAGAACGCCTTAGATTCATGGAGAAATGCGCTAGAGAGAAACGGGTTTAAAATAAGTCGTTCAAAGACGGAGCATTTGACGTGCCCATTTGCGCATCCGGTTCGACCTGTTCCGGATATAATGTTAGACGGAATAGTTCTTCTGAAAAGCACTATCTTTAAGTACTTAGGATCAATCGTTAACATGGAAGCGAAATGTGACGACGACGCAACCACAGAGTGAGTGTGGGATGGATGAAATGGCGGGAAAATTCGGGAATCTTTTGCGACCGAAAATTTCCACTTAAATTAAAGGGGAAACTCTACACCACGGTTGTTAGACCAGCTCTTATATACGGTTCACAGTGCTGGACAATGTACGAAGCGTTTAAAAACAAAATTACGTCAGCGGAAATGAAAATGTTAAGGATGTCTAGTGGAGTCACTAAACGCGATTGTATTAGATCTACGCGTATAAGAGGAAGTCTACATATAAAGAATTCGGTAACCGAACAGCTTGAGGCGAATAGAATAAGCTGGTATTGCCACGTTCAAAGAAGATCTGCGGGAAAACCGGTTAAAAAGGCACTATCAACTACGGTCACTCCAACTGTAAGAAAACGAGGTCGGAAAAAGAATTCCTGGATTTCTCAGATGGCAAATGCGCAACAACGTCTGGGGTTAATCACTGAAGCGATCCAGGACCGAGCATTATGTAGACGCGTTCTGCGGTCTGCGACATTAGCCAACCCTAAAAGCGGAGCAGCAGCGATGCAGTAAAAATGGGAAACTCGTTACGCATAAGTTCGTATAACGAGGAAAGGGTTAATAAAAGGATAAGAAGAGATTTTACAAATGAAAATCGGCTTTGGATCACGCCACATATTCTCGAAACTAAAACTGTCGCTTCGTATCCATTTTAACTTAATTGAAGCCATAAAGCAAGTTCGTGGATGGAATTGAAGACCATATGGCAAAGCACCCATAAAACGTGTATTAAAGAGTGAAAAACGCAGCAAATACTTGTTTGGAAAAAAATAGAAATATTGGAAAGTTTCTAAAAACTGTGCGTTTTACATACTTAGGAATTTTCAGAACTTCTTTTATATGGGGCACCTTTGGTGCTTAGTTCTACCTATTAATTATTGGCATCTTGAACCAATTTAGTCTCACAAGTAGACAACAATGCTGTGGATAAGAATATTTTCAGATCCTTGCCTTCTAGTTTTTATCGTTAAAAAAAAACTGAACATTGGGTTAAGAGTCAATATGGAGAAGGCTGTGCGGCTAATACTGATGATGTGCCTAACTCAGAGTCCATTTGTTCATATTTTGAGCTATATCCAAATTAATTCTAATCTCTTGAATTGTTATGGGAAAAGCTTACGCTATAAGAAAATTTTCAATAACCAGGTGTTAAGCATATGTATTGTAAAACTTTCTTACATGTAACTAAAACTATCCTGAAGATGCACTTTTCACACATCTACTACTCGTACGTCACGTGAATTCCCCTGTATACTCATTCGCTCCCAGTTACATACATCCAGAAACTAATTACGAAACAATCTCTCAAAAGATTTAATTAGTTTCTCTTAAGGATCATGTTGTTAGCTTTGCACACGAGTTGATAACGACAAGGCGCTAAAAGTTTACCACCCTCTGCAGTAGTAGTGCAATATCTTTTTCTTGCAATATTCTTAAGTGGATTGTGGTCTACTCGGGGACAAATTTCTTACTTGCATCCGCTTTACTTGGACCACTTTTAACCAACACTGTTCTCATATCAGGTATGAGTTTTAAACAAGTTGTGATGACGTTAACGACAAAAAACTTCCTAGAGAGATTCACAAGTAGTTTTCACCCCCCTGACTTCTGTTTCCGTTTTTCATAGACTTCCTTACTTCCTGCAATCCTAATATCTACTCTTATGTATCTACCAGTATATCTGTGCGACATGTCTTCGTCTCGGGATAATTTTCGACAATAATCCTTCTCTCGGAGTGATATGATGATGTACGGATAGCTCTGTCTGGTGTTACAAATTGCTTAATAAATGTGTACAAGGCAAATTTCCACCTGCCTTGTATGCTATATGTATGAATGTGTGTTAAATACTTGTACTTTCGTGACAAACACTCTCAAAGAGATGATTTATGCGTAGAAATCTATTGCATAAATTGCATGGAGATAAGGTTATGAGTTGGAAAAAGCTTTGGCAAAGGATCAAAATCAAAATCAAAATGAGTAATTTTATTTTCCTTTAAGTTTCTTAGGAAACTAGTCCAAGGAGTAAGTTTTACAAGATAAATCCAATTTGGTATGGAAGGGTTGTTTCAGGATAGGTAAAGTTTTTGGTTACTGATATGTGTCTAATAAATTAAAATCCCGACTTGGCATTATAATGAAAACATATCTGAATGGTTAGGTTAATGATGGATGTTTTGATATTAAGTTTAGGGTGTGATTCTGGAAGTTGGCTGTTTGATTAACATGCCTCTTGGCTTTAGGTAGGTTTTTATTGCTACTTTATCTTGATGAAAAAATTACTGAGATCTTATAGATTTTTATAATATGCACGTAAAAGTATATTCAAAATTAAAATTAATCTTAGTAGAACTTGTGTATATAAAGGATGTTCTCTTAAGCTAACTTTGATTTTGAATAATACACAAGCAATTTCATTAAATAACCATTTATTTATGTTCAGAGAGAATAGATTCTGCGGTTATTTTTTAAATACAACTAAGGGCATTAGGGCTAGATTTGAGGAATGCTATCCGAAAGAGAAAGTTTTCAACCACTTTTTTAAGCATTTGTGACCATATGTCCTCAATAATTTGAATAATGTTTGCTTTAAATGTGTCGATGTGCCACCACAGACTGCCAATTTTACGCATCCCCAAAGAAAATAGTGAAGAAGCGTCAAATCACAAGTTCTTGGAGGTCAATTTATATTGGCATTACGATTTATGCGTTCATCGAATGTTTCCTTCGATAAGTTAATTGTTATGTTTGTATGACAAGTAGCGCTATCCTGCTGGAATCGGCAAATGAAAAAGTCATTAACCATGCCTCTATAACCAATATCTTTGCTCGTGACACGCTGATAAATCGATAAACTTGGATCTTCTTTAACAATCTCCCGAACGGTTCAAGATTCTGTTCAGTCTCGTCTCGGTGCTCCTTCATCTTTCAAAGAAAATGTTGTGCGAAAGCGGCCAACAAAATGGCGAATAGTTGTCTCAATTGATTGTGTGTAATCTAGTGCGAGTGGTGTATAAGTTTGGCGCACAAAACCATAATTTAAAATTTAAATGACATTGATAATTTGCAATCCGATAATTTTTTTGACATATATAAATGTATGAATTTAAATCTGGGTTAAAAAAACAAGTTAACCTGTGATACATTATGTTTATCATCTTAATGAACAATTTTACCATTTAAGCAATCGAAGCCATCCCCAGTGGATGTGAACTTATATGAACTTTGGTACCACGAATATCCAATACTTAGAATGGCATTTTTTTCACATTGACAATTCCGCTATTATAACAAAAAAGAGTGGACCAATAGCTAGTAGTGGGAGTTTCAATTAAATTGAACACACATTGTTTGTGAAATCAATGCAGAATTTTATTGATTACAAAATTTCAGTCTATGGAAATCATGAAGAATAAGTGGGTGAATGACCGCAATTTCAGTTTGGAAGTGATGTTTGAGATCCCCAATTGTCGCCTGATTATTGCCATAGACTTATGTTTTTTAAAAGCCCCACGGGAAGAAGTCTAAAGGTGTGAAATCGGATGATCTTTGATTGATTGATAAGTTGTGTGGGCGGTTGCACCATCCTATTGAATGAAGAGATCGTCCAGATCCAATTAATTCATTATTGGAAAAAAATATCCGGTCAACCAGTTGCGGTAAGGTTTTCCATTCACTGTAACTGTCTCTCTAGCCTCATCTTAGAGAAAACCCGGGCCAATGATTCTAATCCGTCCATAATCCGCAGCATCCAGTAACTCTTTTGATATGTATTGGTTTTTCGTTTATCTCGTATGGGTTTTCCGGTCTCCAGTAACGACAATTCTGCTTATTTACGTACACATCCATCCAAAAATGGGCTTCATCGGAAAAGATCAAATTTGATGAAAAATTGTCCTAGCGATCCAACATCCAGTTAACAAATCGGCGACGTCGTATATGGTCAAAAGATCAGAAAGATCAACTTTTAAAATTCACGGTAAAGTGTCATAAATAAGGCCCAATTGATGACTTCGGTGACAAATTGAAGTTTTGAACACTTTCGCTCACAGTGGTGATGTTTTGGCTTGTACGTACTAACCGAGCATGCTGATATGGAATTTGATCCGATACCGAATCAGTTTCTTTCAAACATTTCACCGTTGCACGAATTCTGGACTCCTTAGGGCGAAATTTTACTATTACAGATCGCCCATTTCGGAATAAGATTTCAAAACAAAAATGCGTTGATGCGTGGCAAACGACCCCATTACTAAAATCGCCAAAAGATTGTATGGCATCTTTCCAGAAGATTAACCACATTGAACTCAGTAAATGACTGTAATTGACAGCCTACATCCACACCATCTGTTAGTTCAGCCTTCAGTAATTCTTCGATTTGACATCCTTGTTTCAGTCACATAGTACATCAAACTAAGCTATCATCCGAGAGTGTATAGGTTAAGTTTAAGGTTTGCTATTTTACAATATGAATTGTCCAACAATCACGGAGCGTGCTAAAATTTGTGAAACTTACTGTACTATAGAGTAGGTACGTGGCTCCGTTAAAGATGTCTTAAGGTCTATCCATCATCGAGATTCGGTTGCTAACAGGGTTTCAGCCTTTCTCCGCAGGGTTTAGCCGCTCACGTAACTTCGTCGCTCCGCTAAGGGTATGTTAACAACTGTCAAGCAGGTGCTTATAACTTCCTTGTGATTGCATTTTAGTTGTAATTTTATTTGGTCGATTTTTCATTTATTTATTTTAATCATTTTAAGCATGATTTGATATGATGAAATAAGGTCGATTCTGCGTTTGAGTTCTTAGAACATATGTAGGTACATATAACACGTAAGTAAGACTGCCGTCGATATACAAGGTTATACTTAAGTAAATTTTTATCAGTTGGCCCTATTTCACTCACCTAAAATGAAATTCAGCCAAAATCATATTTTGAAAGCGCAATAGCACCAACTTGGCGTTATTGCACTGTGTCGAAGTGAAACAAGGCCTACCGTTGGAAGTTGGCTTCATTACACTTTTGAAAAATGTAATAAGGCCAACTTTCAGAAGTTGGCATATTGCAATAAAAAGACAAGAAGCAAGTCAACTACTACTTTTCTTGCCATCAAAGCAGGAATTTTTTGTGAAAGTAGTTTCAACTTATAACTTTGTGTAGTTTTCATTAAATTTTTTAAATCGGCCGACAAGGATGATTACCTCTTTTGTTTCACTCTAAATGTTCCAAAAAGTATTTTGAGCATTGATATTGTAATATACATAAGTCGATTGGAGCCTCGTCTTTGGTTGCCCCTGATGACGTTCCTAGGTCTTTGAACCATAGTTTTCAGATCTACCGCTGAAACACCGGAATTCCTAGCTCCTGATACGTCTAGCATGTCTCTGGGTAGTGTGTATAGGTTAGGTTTCGACATTTTGCTCTTTTGTTGTGTGCGTACATTTATGGACCGTATGAGATGACTATTGAGATGACAACTGAGATGACAATTGAAAACATAAATTTGTTTGTACGATAGATGGCCCACTAACCTTGCATTTTCTTTATTTATGTATTTGCCATTGTTGCGCTGCAATAGTCATTCTTCATTCGATTAGTAGTTTATGACTGAAGAAAATTAGTCTTGGTTAAAAAATCGCCCAAGCTTAGGTGATAAGATTATATTCTATACAAAAGTACAAGGGGTCCGTCTTTCAAGTGGTTTAAGATGCTTTCAGCATAAGGATGCAGTGGCGGACTTCAAACATTCAAGGTCATTCTGAGTTAATATTATAGATTGATACTTAGGTTAGTGTTTCTTTATTCCACTCATTTGTAAATGAAGTACGTAATACATAACACAATACACGAGCCTTGGCTGGAGTTTCTTGAGTTGCTTGAAGATCCTATAAATGGCGCGTGTTAGTGCTTGTGGCTTAAAAACCTAAAAATCCATAATCTACAGGGGAGATTATTCACCACAGATTTAGTAGGGCATGTAACAGTTTTCTGAATGAAGGACTTCACCTTGGGAGTTTACTTCCTTATATCCCACTCCTGCGCTGAAATGCAAACATGCTTTGCTTTCTCATTGTTTGCACTCTTCGTTGTGTAGACCAATGTCCATGTTCAGGAGTTGCTGGAAAAATTAAATCTTTTTCGACATTACACTGAAACCGGAGCTTTTTTGGTCGCACCACCAACTTCGTGGGCAATAAGAAACGTAACTAGGATTATTTGTCAGAGATTCATTTAGACACTATGTTCGGGTGCCTTTATTAATCGAAACTTCCCCTACCTGAACCTGTACTAGACGGAAGAAAAGAAACATTTAATTTTAAAGTTGGTCCAGTTTGTATCGCTTTTAGATACTGCTGGTGCTGAAGAAGTTACACCTGTGCTTTCGAGTAACTATTTTTTTGAAGCTTGGCTTTTTTTAAAAGAACTTAACACTCAAATGGCTATGAATACACTTATAATGCCTTAGCATGTGTTATGTTTTTGAAAAATTGGACAGAGACGGAAGAAAGAGGTATGGGCCCAGTGGTTCTTTTGTTCCATGGGTGGCATCAAACATTTAAAAACAAAAAAAAAACAACACTGTGGGGCTGGCAGCCCGGTATGGGCCATGACCTAGCTTCTTGACACTCATTCGTGTTGCTCATGTTTTCATTTTTGTCACATCTGAGCGGGGCCTACGGTTTATCGCTGAGTCCGAACGGCACTCCTAAGAAGCTTTTTCGTAGGCAATTTTTTACTTTCGGGAGTTTGCCATTGCCCGCCGAAAGGGTGATGGCGATTTGAAAAATTTTTGATGTCCCAGTCGGGAATCGAACCCAGACTCCCTGCGTGATAGTCCAATGAGCTAAATTGTTAGTGAGAGTTGGCTTGTTTTTGTATTCTAGTCAACTACATACCTTACTTGATTTTTGTTGACTTTCGGGCATGGCTGCGATTCGAACACCGACCCTTCGATTTCGAAGCCAGTTCACTAACACTTAAGCCATGGCCACCTACCTGGTGGCCTCTACGTCAAGCCCGAGTCATCTTAATCGAAAGACCTACGAACTCCTGGGTCAGCCACTTATTTCATGTCTTTACGAGTTTCACTTAAAGTATATGTATTTGAACATTGGAGTCACTTCAAGATTTTGCATCATTTCAATGTGTTTGAATATCGTTGGTGTGTAGTTTGAAGACTCATCACGGCCCAACGACAAATAAGACTTTCCGCAAAAACAGGGCAAGTAAAGAACTAAATCCTTAACTATTAAACTCAAATAAACATACAAATTTGATGTTGCTACAAACCTACAGAGCAGGGCTGTTGCTTCTTAAGAGTAAAAATAAAGCAACATTGAAACTCTAGCAACAACACAATTTCTCTCCTTGATTTTTGTTTCCATGGAATATACATTTAGTTTTAACAGTATTCGTATCTTATCTTAAGAAATGTTTTTTACAAGGATGTTTTCACCCAGATCTAGCTTGAAAAATCAGTGTTTACTTTGAAAAGTTGTCACTTCTTGTTTTTTCTAAAAGGTTCCCAGTTTGCAACTTGTAATTGGTAATTAAAATTCAAAATAAGCGAATACCCAAGTACCACATCAACAGAACTTTTCTACTTCTCTGCTACTATTTCTGTAAAACCCCAAGCAAGGGGAAAAAACATTCGAAAACTGTGCGAACTACTTCCTAAAAGACAACAAAATAAATGCGCATCGGAAAAGCATCAAAACATCAAAACTTTCCTCTGCAATTTCCTTAACATTATTCATTCACGAAGAAACGCCAGATTCTGTCGCCTACTGTCTGCATCTCCGATATCTGTCTTCTTGCAAATACTTTCACTTCTAATGTCGTTGACTGCCAACGAACACAAAAAAACGAATTCTTTTCGTTTTGTTTTTGTTACATTAAAAAATCGCAATTTAAAGTGGAATAGATATTTTCAGCGAATCTATGTATCTATGTATGTATGTATGGTTGATTCTACAAAAGAACCGAAATACTATATCTATAGCTCCACAGAAAAAAGGCAATTTTTTTTTTTATCAGAGAAAGCTTTCTGGTCGGCTGACGATGGCACCATCACACCAGTCTCCTTCTAAAATTTTGCAGCAAAAGGGTCATTCAAATTCAAAGAAATACTCCCACTATCTATATCGGCAAAAGTTTTCTAATTAAATTTTCCAATTTTCGACCGAAATTCGCCTCAGCTGTGCTGTGTGTTGCTTTTGCACTTCTAACTACTTGTACGTATACCAGTTGTCCGATGTTATTACCGCAAAAGGAAACCCAGAGCACTATGAATTCCAATCGAAATACACTTTTTAAACCGCACACAACTGCATATTTGTACATCAGGACATGAATGTCGATAAAAGAAATAATAATAAAAAAGACGAAAAATGAAGAAAAAAACTTAAGGACGAACAAAGCTTTATGGTTGTGCACTTAGGCTTGTTCGCTGTAGTTGCTTTTATCTGAAATGGTTTTATTTTTTCGGAAACGTACTTTTTTTTTTTGAGCAAACGAAAGTTGTCCCTTAAGTCATTGCGTGAAGCGTGTTTTCATTTCAACCGAAAGGGACTTTGAAAGATCCATTTGAGTCGGAAATGGTTTGCATTCTACTTCGGAGAGAAGTTAAGTTGTGGTCAACTAGGGTTTGAAATAAATTTGCAAAGATCTTTTAGTGGAAAGTTTTAATTTTATTGAAAAATGTACCGTAAGTGGGTCGTGATTGAAAGAAATATATAACTTAATAGCTTTTCTTTCCTATGTTGGATTCTAAAAAAAAAATGCCATGTGATCATATGACAGGGTGTGCAAGATGATATTCAGTCACAAGCAGTGAAACTGTTTAGTCAAAATCACATCGTTTTGGACAAAAGGTAAAACAACGAAAGTCTGCTCCAAACTTTTCTTGTATTACACGATAAATGAATGCACGACAAAATATATTATACCTAAATTTTAAAGAAAGGAACTTCTCTGAAAGACGTTTGTTCATTAAACGTTTAAGAAACCAAGTGTGAAATATTGGATTTTACAAATAAAATCGTACCAGATGTATTACTGCAAAATAACAACGTAGTTATTATTATCTTGACCGATTAAGGGGTATGGCGGCTTAGGAGTAAAAAACTAAGCATGGAGAAGATACACAGTGAGGCAAATAATATCCCGGACTGGTTTTGAAAAAAAATTATTAGAAAACGATTTCTCCTTATTTTCTGTGCATTTTTCGAAATATTCTCCTCCTGATTCAATAATGATTTAAATGTCGGCTTTAGTAAGTTTTGCGGAATTGCTTTCAGTGTCCGTGCTGAAAACTGTTGGAATGTCGTGAAAAAAGCATCTTTTCAACCCTTTACGAAAAGTGAGTACTGTGTGACTCGGTGAATTATCGTGCAACAGATACCAACTTTTTTGATCTCGATATCTTTGCTTTGCCAAATCCACGAGAAGAATGGTTCGAATTGTCTCTTTGTTGATGTTACTCGTAAAAGCCTCCTCCATTATTCTCAGTGAATCATTGCGGTCTTCTGCAACAAAATCACGTGCGAATTTGAGTAAAGATCTTGGTTACACCCTTTACATCAAATTAACTGAAGAGCTGAAGGCTGTTGATTATTCGAAGCGCCGAAACTTCTTCGATTTTGCTCTGCAAAAGTTTGAAGAAAATCCTGAATTTCATCGAAAAATCATCTTCAGCGATGATACTTATTTTTGGCTCAATGACTTTGTCAATAAGCAGAGTATGCATTATTGGACAACAACAAACCCACATGTTCAAGAGTGACTATTATGGTGTGACTCGATCGTATTTTTTCGTTGAAAAAATAAGCACCATGTTATCGTCAATGGAGTAAGCTACTGTGAATGATAGATTTTGTTTCTTTGAACAGAATTGGATAGACTTAACATAACTGATATGTAGTTCCAACAAATTGGTGAAAAACTAATACGCAGTTGGTTAAACAATGGATTTATTGAAGAGGAAGTTTGATTTCGTGCAATTAGGAGAAATGGTCTCTTCGAATTCCCACCTTACTCATGCGATTTAACAACGTTGGATTTAAATTGGGGCTCGTTAACTCGTTGATTTTTACTAACAAGCCCACATCGTAAGAGGAGCTCAGGAACAATATTGAAAACAAAATTTACAACATTCCGGCGCGGCGTGTTAAAGAGTGGTTGAAAATTGGAAAATTGTGCTCGCAGTGGTCATATAAATGAGATCGAATCAAAAATCTTCATTAAATGTACGTACTACCCTTGATATAAATTTCAGATAAATATCTCAATTACTCTCTCAATTACAAAATCGTTATGTTATTGGAAAACCAACGTCAAAACACAAGCTAATGGACTGATATTTATTTGTAATATTGAGGCAGAACAATGAAGAAACTGCGAAGTGCTTCAATCTCCGGGGAACAGGTAAATTTACCGTAGATTAGATTAGATTGTGAGGGGAGATGAGACTATGTAGTCTTATCACTCTGGCTTGGTTAGGCCTACTGTGATTTCATCAAATAAAAGCTTACCCATAAGACTTGAACATTTAATAAATTCGGCTTAATCTTTATGGTAGTTTTATCTTCTGCCTCAAACTGTACTTAATTGAAAGACATAAATGTATTCTGCTTAAGCGGTTATAGTGTGCTGTTTCTTCGTCAAATTATAACTATCTCTTATAGTCATAAGGTGTTTTTTGACTTTGCAGTTACCTGTTAGAAATCCGGTTGCTAGGTGAATCTTATCCCTATAAAGCTGTAGGAGGTTTTTTTTATGCCTTTAAGCGAAGGGGTTGGTAAAAACCTTTTGGGTTGCCTGTTACCTTCAGTTTCCGCGCAGTAATGGAATACCTAGATTCTTAGTCAGTTGTTTATGTAGCTCTTAAAGAGCTAATTTGTAGCCTCAGGAATGGTTGTGGTGATATAAACGTTAATAATTAAGTTTTTCTTGGCAATTGGTGTACTCTTTCATTACCATCATAACTACTCTGACCTAGCACCCATATTAAGTGGACTCTATTGGTTATGGCTTGTGTAGACTTTTATTTAGTTTTATACCGGCAAATTGAATATGTTCTACAGGTCTACGAATAACGATGTACATCCACAGTGTCTTTTTTTAGTGATGGCTCCAGTTTTTACTCAATAGATTTTTGGTGGTCAATAGTGAGATTCTGTCTTTTCCTATATTTTATTAATATGTGTGTTCCAAGCGAGTTTTCAATCTAGGGTAACCTTTAGAAATTTTACTTCACTTGAAAACTTTATGAGGGTGAATTTTTGATGTTGACCATTTGTTTTCTCTTGTTGGAGACAACTATGGTACTATTTT
Organism: Volucella inflata; assembly: GCA_928272305.1. Lineage (NCBI taxonomy): Eukaryota > Metazoa > Arthropoda > Insecta > Diptera > Syrphidae > Volucella > Volucella inflata. Next base: position 26,226,810 of record OV743717.1, on the reverse strand, counting down.
TAGCGTTGTCATTGAGCTAAACTTTTTTGCACTAGCTTAGTACGAAGTTGGTACGAGTTGATCTAAGACCGTTTCTTCAAATTTAGCTCTGATTATATTTGCTTTTCACAAAATTGTGAAAATCGAATGAATCGAATTGCGTGCTATTTAATGTGGTTTTTATTCAACTATTGTTTATTCACTTGCATGTGGTACTATCAGTTTTTTGTTTTTGATACATCTTGACAACTGGGCGCCATTTGCATTGTCAAGCGCGCCTTCGATATCCTGTGAGAGATTTCTTAATCTATAAAGAGGGCTTTAAGAGTCTGCTGATAGAAAGATCACCTTAATGTGATGGAATCAGAAGTTATATGAAAAAGAATTAACTTAGGTTAATGTGGCTGTTGAAGAAAAACCAACTTACTTCAATTGTTTGAGATATTGTTTAATAAAATGATGAGAGAGTGAAAATAAATGATCGAATCCCAAGAAAGGACACCCTCTGAACTGCGCCAACTACAGAGGCATCAGTGTTCTTCAAATCTTCGCATACAAGATCTTATCTGTCGTATTGTTTGATCGCTTGAAGCTAATCGCCAACAATCTGATAGGTCCATATCAGTGTGGTTTCAGGCCAGAAAAGTCCACCATCGACCAGATATTCACACTACGGAAGATCTTGGAGAAGACCCATGAGCTTCAGATCGATACCCACCACCTATTCATCGATTTTAAGTCCGCGTATGACAGCATCTATAGAGACGGGCTATATAGAGCAATGTCTAGTTTTGGCATCCCTGCCAAACTCGTCCGTCTGTGCAGGATGACGATGGAGAATGTACGCTGCTCCATCAAGGTCGGTAAACATCTCACCGAGACCTTTGATGTATAAAAGGGATTTAGACAAAGCGATGCGCTGTCCTGCGGTTTTTTCAACATCATACTTGAAGGAATAGTGCGAAATTCACCCACAAACACATGAGGCACAATCTTTTAAAAGTCCGCCCAATCAATCGCATACGCCGACGATATTGATATTATCGAAAGATAGCAGCGTGATATCAGTGGCGCCTTCGTGAGTATTGAGACAGAAGTGGCGAAAATGGGCTTAGCGTTTAACGAGGACAAGACTGAGTATATGCTGTCAAGAAGCAAAGAGGATGCTCAACACCGACAAATGCCGTACCGTTAGCAATACTGGAATCACCATCCCTAAATTTTATGCAAGCCATACTTTTGAGATCGATTGGAGGATCTATACAATCTCTTTGGATTACGTTTTTTGGTGTTATCGAGAGGTAACATTTAAAATGTTTTGCCCGTATCAAATGACGACTATTTATATGTCTGAATACTACACTGACTTAGGAGTAAAACTAATTAACACTGAAGCTCTAGCTTGAGGGACTGCGGTCGACTGAGATGGAGTGGACCGGAACCTACTTGGCGTGCGCAATTGGATGCAATACTCAAAAGATCATGACAAATTGAATAAGTCGTTTGAGACACAGTTCAACTTATTTTAGATAGAACAAAGAGCTTTGAAACACAAATGGTTAATTATACTCTCCTAATTTTCTTAAAAAAATAAGGTTCAAACTATCGAAGAAAGATGAGTACTCTTCAACGACAAATTATCTACCTGCAGCGAAATATGTACGTTCATTAGTCGGACGCTGTGATAACAATAAAAGGTCTCACAGAGGTCACGAAAAATCCTCCTCGAGAGAGCATTTCCTATCAAGTTCATCGGAAATCTCATTTCCGGTAATTTCATTGCATCTTGGGACGCAGGCGGCACTCAATAAAAAAAAGCCTTACAGCGTCATTTGGAGACTTCACTTTTTTTTAAAAATCCTCACAATTAAATTTATTTTTCTGCAAACCACAGACCAACGATCAGGAAATTTCCATCGACTAAATGCAGTTGTCAACTCGACAATAGTCGATCACAATCGACACTCCCAATTACGAAATTAAAAATCAACGATCGACACCCGCAATAAGGGCCATAATTGATACCCTAGATACTGAGCAGCGTGTACATTATACAAGTTATTTTGTCAGTTAATGTTCATAGTCAGAATTGATAGAATGTGAGCCCTAGCCAATTTTATCAGTTCATATACTCGTAGCTTTTAATAATCCAGATGCAATGTAGTCGTTACAGACGTACGGAGCTATGTCTTTTCGCTATTGGTTCTTGTAATGAAATGCCCCATCTAATATTCTAATTTTATTTAATTCACCATAATTTAATATACACTAACTGGTATTTGTTTTTCAGATAATGGCTTGATTGCTCACAAAACTATCAGATGCAGGGTCGTTTCCTGATAACCAAAAGGCATCATCATCTCCTAAGAGTTTGTTTTTATTTTATTTCTGCTCCACAAATACAGCAATTTAAATGCAAAGACAATTTTCTAATAAGGAATATGGCAAATCATATTTTCGTCTTAAGAGATTTCTTCATCTGATTAATCTGACGTATCCTTCCACTTTAAACGATTCCCCTTTCCTCCTTGTTTTATCCGTACGTTAAATGCCAATCGATATTCAAAGCTTAAATGCCTCGAAGATAAGAAATCCAAAGGACTCCTCTCAGTTCAGACATCCATTATAGCAAAGCCACTTTCATTCATCAGGATAATTCAATGCGATAGATGCGGCTTAATACTCAATATGCATTTCGGTCGATTATGGCTTTCAAATTTCATCTATGTGAGCTTTGCAATTTTTCAGGGGGGGAATTCTATCCCCACATCAAGTTTACAGCCTAATAGTTATGGTAGTAGATATGATTTTATCTGCAACTTCCACCGCCAACATTTCTGTAGCCCCAATCGAATGGGATAAATACAATAGAAACAAGTACTGGGAATACAGAACCCTTTTGTATTATTCTTTCTATTCGAATAGAAGAGAATAAATTGATGAAACAAAAACAAGAAAACAACAAGACATAAGTAGAGAAAAAAGAAAATCAGTATCCGATCCGATCAATTTGTTCGCTGAATTGCTTCTTTGCTTCTTTGGTGGTAGCGTGTGTACGAGTACTCCTCGGCTGTTTGCAGTGTCCTGTTGTCATTGAAGTGAAATCATCCATCCATTCTTCGTCATCTGCGAAACACAAAAGATGGATCATAGACTACGCAGAAGAAGAAAACAGCATTTTTCGACGTTTCTTGTATCTTATCGTTTTTGTTTTATTATGTTTTTTTTTTTACTGTCGGTTTGATTGTCGGAGGGATAACTTTTTGTTTTTGTTTTTTTTCCATTGAATTGTTGTAAAGGATATTTTTAAGGATAACATTTTAAGTTCTTGTAGAATGAGCAGAACGAGTGAAATTAAGCGGACTGACTTCCGGAGTCTTGCGGAAGGCTGAGAGAAATTTATGGGTGAATTAAGGATTTCATTTTTAATTTAAATTTGTATACCTACCTAAATGTATTGTAATTTAGGTATTTAAGCAGAAATAATTTCAAAGTAAGATAAGATCTTCTAGTTCTTGCGGACTTTTGAGGAAAATGCAAGAGCTTATGAATGAAAACATAAAATTCGAATGAAAAATTATCATATAAAACTAATTACTGGAATTTTAAAACTTGTATTACTAGTTTAAAATTCTATTGTACTTAGTGAATAGTGAATTCCAAATAAGAGCAGTGAGTCCCAAAGAACCTATGTATGTCTGAACAATTACAGAAGTCGGGCAGCACTGTTTTATTTCTTAGGAAAGTTCGTTTTTTTTTTTTTAAATTTATGACAAGCCAATTGCGAAATAAGCACTCCGAATCAAACGATCTTTTGTACGGGTTTGTCGGAATTGTGGTAAGACTAGTACCTTCTACCTTCCAAATGAAGTTAGTAACTCTACCAGTAGCGGAATTTCTTAGTTCAGTGGTGTCGAGTTGTTCCCTGAAGAAAGTATTCCGTCCGGTTTCGTTGAGGCCGGACAGTCACATAAAATGTGTTTAACTGTCTTCTTCAAGACAAAGTCGGCATTCCGAAAAGTCGAATTTGTAAAGGTGATATCTTAAATCGCAATGTCCTGTAAGGTAACCTACTAGGTTTCTGATATCGTGCCATCTTAGATTTAGACATTTGTTGTCATTTTTGTTGAAGAGTAGGATCGTCTCTATCTTAGACCCTGCCAACATGAGATGCCTTTCGAATCCTCTCAGCTGTTTTAGACGTGCAGCAAAAAGGAGTTTCTAAATCCTTTCTGGGCAGTTTGTGGGCCTTTTCATTTCCATCAATGCTCTCATACTCAGGAACCCACCATAGTTTGGTATTGTTTCTTGAGCGGAGTTTTTGGAAGGTTGTGAAGCAGTACATGACTGATTTGGAGTCAAGGATATGCGAGCTAAGGGGATTTATAGCTGTTTGACTATCCGTCAATATATGGATGCATGCGCCTCTGATACCGGGGTTGTAGATAAGATTGGTTCATTCTTGGATGGCGTGTAGTTCAGCTTGGAATACACACGGACTCTTTTCCATAGCATTTGTTTTGATTGTATTTGGTCCTTGCATACCAGCTCCAAATACCAATTCCATATACCACTATAAGCCGCTTTGACTGTTTGGTGGGTTATTTCTAACCAGTGCTTATTTGCTCGGAGTCTCCGTGAAAAATCCTTTATCGAAACATAATGTTTTTTGAAGGCGGTCTGTTACCGTGAAGATCATGTCAAATTCTGGTATTTCAGAGAACAGGATCATTAGGCCGGGGAACACAGTGACAAAATAATAGCATCTCATTTGAAACCCAGTTTGACAAAAAAAAAAATGATTTCAGTTTCGCACTGCCACAAAAAGAATGTAACCAATTATTCCATTGCTAAGCTTTTTCATACAGGGTCATCCATTTTGTGCTTCCTTATATACTCGTAAATTTAAATAAAACACATTTATGAATTGAATTATGAAATTATGTGCTTCACGTGAATTCTTGTAAAACTGGACCCTGGGAAGGTTATTTTCGACGACTTTTCGGCAAATATCAGCAAAATTACTCTTCAAAACTTTTACGAACAGGAACTATATTTTCTGCATATATATTTTCGATGAGAAATGTCGACCAAAATCTGTTCCTAGTGAGCGAAACGCACCTACCACATAATCTCTATTTTTGGAGTAATTATTCACAATTTTAACACATTCAGCGACTGTAAAGCGATCCATATTGTAAATAGCAAACCTTAAACTTAGCATATGTATGCAGTGTCGGATATCAGTTTCGTTTTATTTATACGATTGAAGCAGGGATATCTAAACCGTTCGAAAGTAATTTATATGAAGATTTAAATCATCGGTGCAAGTCTCGAAGCCTGGAGTTTTATCAAAGGTTTTCTGCGTCCTACAAACATATTTGAATTCATGTTCTTTACCCTCAGAGGCTTTGAAAATGCCTACGAAGCTGATATTAGCAACTAATTTCAGTAAATATTTTTTTCAAATTGACTGATCTCCTCAATAAAAATCACTTTTACTATGTAAATTTTTAATGCACACTCTTGCTCCTTTTGGACTACCTCTTACCTCTTTTTGGCTTAAAAAAAACAAATCATAAATGGTGTCTTCCCACCAAATTTTTAAAATCTTTATTTTCACCATAAAATACAAAATTTCGTTTCGATGTCACTTGGCTTACCTTATTCTATCACTATTTTTACCACCAGGGTTCCACTACCTTCAAACTTTCCACAGTAAAACCCGTCTCAGAATGAATGCTCATTAGTACACTCTTAAGCCCACTTTCGTACGTACTTTGATTCTTCCCTAAGCTACTTTCCATACAACTCGTTTATGGAATTGTACTTTGCAAACATTTCAAAAAGTCAACTTTAACTTCGCTAAATGCCAATAAATTAGCTTATTACGTGAATTCAACTAGTCGTCTGCATGACTTTATCTTCTCCACTGTCAATCTGCATCCCCTGTTCAGTTACTAGTGGCCTTAGAATCTAAAACGACAGGGAGCTATTGAATGAAACTGGTTCAAGAAATTCTCCAGATCTTTTTACAATAACTTCGATCGTCCTTCATAAGTCGCTTATGGTTTTGAAGTACCTCCAACGATCTTTTTGTCCTACTTCGCTATCTTAACCGGCTTTTTAGTTTGAATATCGTTGAAGAGCGTAGGGACGTAGTAGACATTATGTTCATCCATTTACTGCTTCCAAGTTCGGCCAATTGTGCAGCACTTCGTAACCACATTTCTTAAACATCGTCTCATCCATTTACGTACTGACCGCATCCTTTCTGGTTCCAATAAACTGAGCAGAGGTCGACTTAAGCCTGACCGTTTTTGACTATAAGCACAGCACCTTCCTCCTTAAACTATATTTTCTTAATCTTCAGTTTTAAAGTTTCAAGCCATAGCTAAAGTCGAAGTCTAAGTTTGTGTTAAGCCCAACAAATGGAGGCGGGGCTACATTACACAATTTTGTAAAGTGTAATTTGGCAACATCCTTTTGCATGGAAACCTGAGCCGAAATCAGAAAGATCACCAGCTTTCAACGAAATAGAATAATCCAGTCTTGTTATAAGGGCCTTCGAAATATCTTAGTCCTTTTCCACGGAGAAGTGGTTGGTATGTAATAAACAATTTGGATGAGAAGGTGCAGATTGAAAAATCTAATATTTATGTAGATAAAGCAATACCATTGCGTGTTATTAAATCATAAAGACTCGTTACATTCATTTAGTCATTTCTTTATCTATTGATGAAATACATAATCATTAGCTTGACATAGTTTTTGATAGACCGTGCAAAGGCATTCCAATTTATACAAATTAAAATTAAAGGATATTTGAATTTATTAAACGTCAGCAGATGTATATGATCGCTGCTTACGCTGCTTGCCTATATCGCGTATCTTCTAGCGGAGGTTATTCCCTGGTACGCTTTCAGAGTTAGGAATCTTTGTAATAACATAGACTTTCAAGTCTTATTTGATGAAGAGCTAATTTGGAAAAAAGATTTATTCATTTTATAGGGAGGTCGATGTGTACGAGTATATAGCTCCTAACATGCATAAGCAATATTACGTGTTTGGAATAAATCTGCAAACAGCCTTAAAATAGAAGTCCGTCTGATATAAGTCATTTACCATTGATTAAGGGCCCAATATTTCATCTTAGTATCGAAAATATTGGCCACAACAATTGCATTTGTTCCTGTACATTTCATATACAGGCAAAAGCTTGTAAGATGTTTGCATCTTGAACAAAATAAGAATGGACAATATTCTTTTTCCAGAATTTTCTATGTCGACCTTAAAAAAATGCGAACAGGCGCGGGTTGATCTCGCGTGCAGAGGATTCCATTCGTTGAATATGATACAATGTTTTTTTTAAATCTGATCTATTTGTGATATCTAAAATAATTTATTCAGAGAAGAAACTTAACATTCTCGTTGATAAAAAAAAACATGAAGGACTATTTTATGTTTTTTTTTTTTCAAAATTTTAAGCTCAGTAGTTTCGGAGATAAAGGTGGGCAATGGTCAATTGTCATCTATTTTCTTGAAAAACTATTTATTTTAACATTATATAAAGATATATTTAAGAGCCTTACAACAGCCCTTTCAATTATTTTTTAATTTCCTTATTTGCCCCCCATGTTCAAAATTCATTTAGTTAGTTCCAAGCCAATTGCGAAATAAGCACTCCGAATCAAACGATCTTTTGTACGGGTTTGTCGGAATTGTGGTAAGACTAGTACCTTCTACCTTCCAAATGAAGTTAGTAACTCTACCAGTAGCGGAATTTCTTAGTTCAGTGGTGTCGAGTTGTTCCCTGAAGAAAGTATTCCGTCCGGTTTCGTTGAGGCCGGACAGTCACATAAAATGTGTTTAACTGTCTTCTTCAAGACAAAGTCGGCATTCCGAAAAGTCGAATTTGTAAAGGTGATATCTTAAATCGCAATGTCCTGTAAGGTAACCTACTAGGTTTCTGATATCGTGCCATCTTAGATTTAGACATTTGTTGTCATTTTTGTTGAAGAGTAGGATCGTCTCTATCTTAGACCCTGCCAACATGAGATGCCTTTCGAATCCTCTCAGCTGTTTTAGACGTGCAGCAAAAAGGAGTTTCTAAATCCTTTCTGGGCAGTTTGTGGGCCTTTTCATTTCCATCAATGCTCTCATACTCAGGAACCCACCATAGTTTGGTATTGTTTCTTGAGCGGAGTTTTTGGAAGGTTGTGAAGCAGTACATGACTGATTTGGAGTCAAGGATATGCGAGCTAAGGGGATTTATAGCTGTTTGACTATCCGTCAATATATGGATGCATGCGCCTCTGATACCGGGGTTGTAGATAAGATTGGTTCATTCTTGGATGGCGTGTAGTTCAGCTTGGAATACACACGGACTCTTTTCCATAGCATTTGTTTTGATTGTATTTGGTCCTTGCATACCAGCTCCAAATACCAATTCCATATACCACTATAAGCCGCTTTGACTGTTTGGTGGGTTATTTCTAACCAGTGCTTATTTGCTCGGAGTCTCCGTGAAAAATCCTTTATCGAAACATAATGTTTTTTGAAGGCGGTCTGTTACCGTGAAGATCATGTCAAATTCTGGTATTTCAGAGAACAGGATCATTAGGCCGGGGAACACAGTGACAAAATAATAGCATCTCATTTGAAACCCAGTTTGACAAAAAAAAAAATGATTTCAGTTTCGCACTGCCACAAAAAGAATGTAACCAATTATTCCATTGCTAAGCTTTTTCATACAGGGTCATCCATTTTGTGCTTCCTTATATACTCGTAAATTTAAATAAAACACATTTATGAATTGAATTATGAAATTATGTGCTTCACGTGAATTCTTGTAAAACTGGACCCTGGGAAGGTTATTTTCGACGACTTTTCGGCAAATATCAGCAAAATTACTCTTCAAAACTTTTACGAACAGGAACTATATTTTCTGCATATATATTTTCGATGAGAAATGTCGACCAAAATCTGTTCCTAGTGAGCGAAACGCACCTACCACATAATCTCTATTTTTGGAGTAATTATTCACAATTTTAACACATTCAGCGACTGTAAAGCGATCCATATTGTAAATAGCAAACCTTAAACTTAGCATATGTATGCAGTGTCGGATATCAGTTTCGTTTTATTTATACGATTGAAGCAGGGATATCTAAACCGTTCGAAAGTAATTTATATGAAGATTTAAATCATCGGTGCAAGTCTCGAAGCCTGGAGTTTTATCAAAGGTTTTCTGCGTCCTACAAACATATTTGAATTCATGTTCTTTACCCTCAGAGGCTTTGAAAATGCCTACGAAGCTGATATTAGCAACTAATTTCAGTAAATATTTTTTTCAAATTGACTGATCTCCTCAATAAAAATCACTTTTACTATGTAAATTTTTAATGCACACTCTTGCTCCTTTTGGACTACCTCTTACCTCTTTTTGGCTTAAAAAAAACAAATCATAAATGGTGTCTTCCCACCAAATTTTTAAAATCTTTATTTTCACCATAAAATACAAAATTTCGTTTCGATGTCACTTGGCTTACCTTATTCTATCACTATTTTTACCACCAGGGTTCCACTACCTTCAAACTTTCCACAGTAAAACCCGTCTCAGAATGAATGCTCATTAGTACACTCTTAAGCCCACTTTCGTACGTACTTTGATTCTTCCCTAAGCTACTTTCCATACAACTCGTTTATGGAATTGTACTTTGCAAACATTTCAAAAAGTCAACTTTAACTTCGCTAAATGCCAATAAATTAGCTTATTACGTGAATTCAACTAGTCGTCTGCATGACTTTATCTTCTCCACTGTCAATCTGCATCCCCTGTTCAGTTACTAGTGGCCTTAGAATCTAAAACGACAGGGAGCTATTGAATGAAACTGGTTCAAGAAATTCTCCAGATCTTTTTACAATAACTTCGATCGTCCTTCATAAGTCGCTTATGGTTTTGAAGTACCTCCAACGATCTTTTTGTCCTACTTCGCTATCTTAACCGGCTTTTTAGTTTGAATATCGTTGAAGAGCGTAGGGACGTAGTAGACATTATGTTCATCCATTTACTGCTTCCAAGTTCGGCCAATTGTGCAGCACTTCGTAACCACATTTCTTAAACATCGTCTCATCCATTTACGTACTGACCGCATCCTTTCTGGTTCCAATAAACTGAGCAGAGGTCGACTTAAGCCTGACCGTTTTTGACTATAAGCACAGCACCTTCCTCCTTAAACTATATTTTCTTAATCTTCAGTTTTAAAGTTTCAAGCCATAGCTAAAGTCGAAGTCTAAGTTTGTGTTAAGCCCAACAAATGGAGGCGGGGCTACATTACACAATTTTGTAAAGTGTAATTTGGCAACATCCTTTTGCATGGAAACCTGAGCCGAAATCAGAAAGATCACCAGCTTTCAACGAAATAGAATAATCCAGTCTTGTTATAAGGGCCTTCGAAATATCTTAGTCCTTTTCCACGGAGAAGTGGTTGGTATGTAATAAACAATTTGGATGAGAAGGTGCAGATTGAAAAATCTAATATTTATGTAGATAAAGCAATACCATTGCGTGTTATTAAATCATAAAGACTCGTTACATTCATTTAGTCATTTCTTTATCTATTGATGAAATACATAATCATTAGCTTGACATAGTTTTTGATAGACCGTGCAAAGGCATTCCAATTTATACAAATTAAAATTAAAGGATATTTGAATTTATTAAACGTCAGCAGATGTATATGATCGCTGCTTACGCTGCTTGCCTATATCGCGTATCTTCTAGCGGAGGTTATTCCCTGGTACGCTTTCAGAGTTAGGAATCTTTGTAATAACATAGACTTTCAAGTCTTATTTGATGAAGAGCTAATTTGGAAAAAAGATTTATTCATTTTATAGGGAGGTCGATGTGTACGAGTATATAGCTCCTAACATGCATAAGCAATATTACGTGTTTGGAATAAATCTGCAAACAGCCTTAAAATAGAAGTCCGTCTGATATAAGTCATTTACCATTGATTAAGGGCCCAATATTTCATCTTAGTATCGAAAATATTGGCCACAACAATTGCATTTGTTCCTGTACATTTCATATACAGGCAAAAGCTTGTAAGATGTTTGCATCTTGAACAAAATAAGAATGGACAATATTCTTTTTCCAGAATTTTCTATGTCGACCTTAAAAAAATGCGAACAGGCGCGGGTTGATCTCGCGTGCAGAGGATTCCATTCGTTGAATATGATACAATGTTTTTTTTAAATCTGATCTATTTGTGATATCTAAAATAATTTATTCAGAGAAGAAACTTAACATTCTCGTTGATAAAAAAAAACATGAAGGACTATTTTATGTTTTTTTTTTTTCAAAATTTTAAGCTCAGTAGTTTCGGAGATAAAGGTGGGCAATGGTCAATTGTCATCTATTTTCTTGAAAAACTATTTATTTTAACATTATATAAAGATATATTTAAGAGCCTTACAACAGCCCTTTCAATTATTTTTTAATTTCCTTATTTGCCCCCCATGTTCAAAATTCATTTAGTTAGTTCCATGTTTGGGTCACAGAAATATATATGGTATGTGTAAAATTTCAACTTAATGGGTCCAGTAGACTCCGAGCAAATTGGCTGTGACTGACGGACAGATAGAACCACGAGGGTTCCAATTTTTATTCAGACGTACGGAATCCTAAAAATTACGTAGTTATTATTTTTTTTTTTAAAACAATAATTTAAACGCGATAATAAACTTATTTTAATTTTTGTGTTTTTCATTTTTGGCGATGGCAATGGTGCGATGGTTAGCTCCTCGGACTATCACGCACAGAGTCTAGGTTCGATTCCTGGCTGGGTCACCAACAATTTTTTCAAATCGCCATCACCCTTTCGGCGGGCAATGGCAAACTCCCGAAAGTAAAACTGCCTACGAAAAGCTTCTAAGGAGTGCCGTTCGGACTCGGCGATAAACCGTAGGCCCCGCTCAGATGTGACCAAAATGACAACGGGAGCAACACAAATGAGTGTCAAGAAGCTAGGCCATGGCCCATACCGGGCTGCCAGCACCACAGTGTTTTTTTTTTTTTTTTTTTCATTTTTATTTCATTTTTTCTACTAAATAGGTTTATATATTAGGATTCAAAATCTTTTTTAGTAGTTAGAACTAACAATTATTAATTAGAAATCATATAATACCTACATATTCATTTCTTAAAAGCCAGTTTTATATAAAGGATTTTGAAAATGTAAAGGAGTTAAAAAGTAAGGGTAATAAGAAAGGAGAAGAAAGAAGAGGTTTGGGAGCGGAGAAGGCTTAAGGTTCGTGATATAGTGTGGAGAAGTGTTGTAGAATTGCACTTTCAAAACTAAATAAATGTGCAATTGACTTGATGTATGACAGCAAAGAATTCCAAAGCTGAATAGCATGGATGAAAAACAGACGAGAGGAATTTAGGTATTTGCAACCAGCGGGAATGCGGTTAAGAGTTCTTGATGATCGACAAAAAAAACAATATATTTAGATATAATAAGTAAAATGTAAAATGGGCGCTGACAATAAATAATTTTGTCTAACGCTTTATAAATCTTACGTTGATATATTCTTGTTGAGTACATCCAAGTCACTACCTAACATATACAGAGATATTGCACCATTGAACGCAACTTGCAATTTAAGTCGAGATAAAGTGTTGATATTACTGTAAACAACATCTTCATAGGTTATTAGAGGTAGGATCAACATTATTGCAAGCTTTCATTGTGTTTCTGGTGGAAACAAAAACTGCACTAAGCCATGAGTTATACAAAAATGAGTAGACGCGGCCAACGTAACTCTGTCGTCGGTTGTACCCAGAGTAACTACGATTAATTGTGTAGCCTAAACTAGTGACTGATTTTACAATACAACTTTGATCTAATTATTATTGAGATATAAATAGGGCAACAAATTTAGATTAAGTTTCTTCATTGATATGGGAATTACCACAATTGTGTTAAATTAAGATGCAATCCGTTTGGAAGTGACCAAGTATTATATAAATATGCTTCAAGTCTTCATTTAAAAGAAAAGCGAAAGTTTGCGGTGAGGTTTTGCCAGGTGCAGTTGAACAGGATCCGCATAAAGGTAGTTTGAAACACATTTACACAGGGATGTAAGGTAATTTATAAATAAAGAAAATAATATCGGTCCCAGAATTTAGCCCTGCGGAACACCTTGCTTGGTTTCCTCGACAAGGTTGCTACTTCAAAATTTTCCAGACAGGTTATTGGGTGTGTATCCATAGTCCGATTGAAGTCAAAATTACAATCATGGGTTCATCCCCCAGAAAAAAGTGGTTAAGTTCGTCAGAATCAGTTACGCATTTTACTGTAAAAATTTCAAAAACGGCTGGTAACTGATTAAATTCATAGTGTTTCTGTAAAAGAATACCCTAATTTTGAGTTTTATAGCTTAAACAAGTTGGTTCGTATCTTAATCTTCAATAAGTATTGACACATTACTTTGAGGTTGACACAATTCTAGTACACATAATTGCGTTCAACGGTGTTATTACTATACATGAGTAAGTTCGAAAAATGTTTTATGTAATAGGAGTCAAGACAGGGAGCGCAAGTCTTTGCTCTAAGCCTCTGTATGTCAGGAACATGCAATTTCGATCCTCCCTTAAACTATGCGAATTTTTCTTCCAATATGTCATGAATCCCTATTTAATTTTTTTTTGGAACACCCTGCATAATGGAACGCGATTGAAAGCCTAACCCAAGGAGGAAGAGCTTTCTCAGCCCACTGTATGCAATGCAAATGCAAATGCGAAACTAGAAACTGTAACAATTTTCAGTCGGGGAGACTTATGTAGCAAGCAATGGTAATGTTCTAACGAACTCTCGACAGAGCTCAAAGGCAATCAAAATGGTATTGTTTGAGGCAACTCAATATATGATATTATTCAAAAATAATTTCATTATTGTATAAAAAAATATATGACGGCGCGAAAGATCTGTTTGGTCTTGATTTCAGGAGTTTCTGTACATGTTGTAGGTAAAATCCTGTGTACTTTCGCCTTTCTTTTAGAAAGAAGGAAAAACAGTTCAACATTTACGTAGGCTGATAAAGTGGTCAAATATAGAACAGACTTGGTTTGAAGTGGATTTAGAATCTTACAAGGAACGAATTCCTGTAATAATAAGAGTGGAAAGTAATGCTTAATGGCTAGATTAATGCAGCGTGAAAAGGTTGGCCATATTTTAGTCAGGGCTTAAATGTCAGAAGTTGGACTTATGTTTTCGGGGCAGATATTCGGTTAAAGTTGTGCTTTTATCTTCTACCATCATTGCATTGGAAACTTTACGATGTTTCTCTATCACTATCTACATATATCGACCTGCCTTAGAAGAAACCGCATTGACTGCCATGGAGTGGAATATTATTGGTATTGACAGTTGGTAAAAATGCTATCGCTTAACTTTTCCACCTTTGCCTTTCCTAAAACGGAATAGGAAAGTTCTTCATCGTATGGTAAGACTGCGATCGCTTATCGTTCTTTCATTGTATAACATTGCCAGAGTTTAACTGCCCTGGATTTTGGAGAGTTCCAACCGGTCCAAATCGGGTGCAGCCCCTCGCTCTTGGTAGATCTGCTGTTTTCTCTTCGTGTGGAACAGCCGAGGAAATGGTATGGGTTGAAATTTTTTCCTTAATAAAAAATTAAAGTACTTTTTCCATCTAATATAAATTAAATTATTCCATGTTCCAAAGTATACCGGTTTATTTTCAATATATTTCAGCAGTTGAGTCCCTTGGGAGTTTTTTCTTCATTGTGTCGCAGTCTTAAACGATGATTGCTCACTTGACGTGCTTTGACCTTACACTTTTCTATTGCTTGTTTCATGTTTATAGCCTGTGAGGGATAATTTTCTTATTCCCGGTACAATGCATCTACTATCGGCTTTGCTCATTTTATCGACCAAGATGATGGAGTCGATGATTTTTTAAAATAGTTTTTTTTAAATAGAAATCTTTATGATAGGTCTAGTTAGTCAGAAAAATGTTGATTCTCTTTCTCTGTGGAAAGTTATCCGTACATCCACTGGATTTAAATAGTAACCATCAGCTAGCTTTAACGTACTCGTATTACTCATAATTTAATTTTTATCGCGACCATGATGTACAATATAGTAGATACCTACATATTCCATAATATATGATTTAATTCGTAAATTGTGCCAAGTATGGCAAATTAATTCATGCTAACTTGTGCGCTTTGTGAGAAAATTAAAAAAAAAAATGGCACAAAAGTACCATACTCGTACATTGTCCTTGTTGCTTATTTATGTCCTCCACGAAACTTGTTTTGCTCCTGCGGCTATCGCCTATAAAGTACAATACAATCCAAGGTAAACTGTGATTACTTCAAGCATGTAACAGGGTTTTTTCCCATTCAAAACGATGCCCGAATAAGATTGCATCCCAGAATTATAAAGCAGTATTTGATAAACCAGGAGAGCGTTGAACGTTGGCCATGGTCAGAACTATTGTACTAGTCGCTTGTTATCTACTTTGTGTATGCTATTTGTGCTTTGGCTACCGTATTTCAATGCAACAAAAATATTTGCTCACTCACCCCACGTGCATTTACATGATTGGGTAGGATATGCTAGCAGAAATAGGGTTTTCACACTACCCTTGGAATTCTTTTCTCTGATACCGGCGTACGAATAGTTATTTCTCACTAAGAGCACTAAGCGCACTACCAGGGTAGAATAAATGAATTCTACTGCCTTTTGGCCATGGGTATGCAATAAGGGTAATAGCAACATTCAACTAGAGCTACATATAGATACACACCTATTCACAAACACACCAGCCACAAAGGGTTATATGGAAATCTGCTGATGTTGATGATAATGATGATGATGATGATGATGATGATGACAACGACGGTGTTTTACATGTGAAATTAACGAGTTTTCGTTAATTTAAGTAGATTTCACTTATTATTCAAAGTCGGTCTATGGTGGCTTCAAAAAAGCTGGCAGACAAATTCTTTCTCATAGTTTTGTGCAGTCGTGTGCATAAGCATACGAGCATATTGAACATGTACTGAGAGTTTACTAAAAATGAAGGCGAAAGTAAAGTTGCCTGGTATCCAAAAAGGAAGTAAATAGCTGTGCTCTATGCACTATGGTCTATCATTGTAAGGAAAATCTGCAATAGATGAAGGCCAGTTTACTACCCATTGCTTGGGTATCCTTGTTAGTTAGTTGAAGAGGTAAAACGGACGTAAGATGAAAACGTTGACGATTAAAGAGATGAAAAATGTATTATAGGTACTCTGGAGTTTGAGTTCAATGGTGAAAAAGTTCATGACGCTCGACACTAGAGTGCTCGTTAGTCCTTTACACACAAATAAGTTTCTAAGTGACTGTGATACACAAATAGATTCAGTTTCCTGGGCTCTGGTTATTGAAAGATTACTGAAGAAGAGTACGATTTTGAATGCGAACATGATTCTATTTCCTTCTGTTAAAAGTTAAAGTTATATGTCCGAAGAGAATCATTATGCCATTACGTTTAAGTTTTAAGATGAAGAAGAAGATTTCTATAGAGTCAGGAATTGGAAACAGATTTAAAAGCCATGGACTTTTGTTTAATTATTTTGATCCAAACTTCATTTATATTAAATACTAAGGCAAGATTATGTAAAAGTTGTAAAAAGGAAAGAAGGATCTGTATTCCAACAAAGAAAATAAATTTCGAGATGCTTCTACTAAAACTGCTGGATAAAGATTAAAGTTACTTAGTTAACGTCAAGAAAAGAACATATCATAACTTCTTGTTAATTAGATGAGGAATTGCCAACGTGAACACTTTTAAATTCGATTTTTATTACAAACTTTCTTCAGATTAAACATGTTACCGCGAATGGAAGGGTAAGATAGCGTTTGGCAACACATGAGGCTTTATTATATCCTGAGCGTCGATTGATGACAGAGCCTTTTGTTCCCTTGATACAAAGGAAGTTAAGGCTAAACTGATCAATTTAAAGTTGGCAACATGCATCAGCACATCTGTAAGATATGTTCAGATAAGCGTGTCCCCAACATAGAATCGAAGCACCTTTTGTTCGACCCACAAAATATGGGAGGCCTTTTTAACCTTTTCATGAGCAGCATAAGTGGTCCATACAAGTGCGATTTCAGGCTCTAAAATTCGTCTCGATGAAACATTTTCACTGTTTGTCTATTTCTATTTGTCGACTCAGAGTCGATGCCAAGTTTAGTATGACAAGAACGTTCTAGCTGCTCCATCAAGAATGGAAATGAATGAAGCGATATCCTGAATATCGAGATTTTTATGTGAACTTTTCAACAACGTTTTAGAAGGAATCATTTGCGTACACCGATGACGTTTCTCAGCAAGACTTCAATCAGGGAAAAGGAGGAAAAGATTCAACTATGAAGTTAACTGGCTTTTTAGCAACATCAGTCTAGCCAGGTGTCTGGGGAAGGGACTCAACGATTGCTGGGGCATGTTAAGCAAATGGACAAAGAGCGTTCGATTTAAACTCCGATGGATGAAAAAGGAAAAGACCATCGCATCTAATGTGGCGCACGCAAATGAAAGGGGACCTTAACCAACTCGGAGTTGGGTATTGGTGGTAACTGGCGAGGGATCACATCAGATGGATGGGCCTTTATTGTTGCTTGAGGACAGGTTCACCTGTAGCGCCACATAAGGAAGAAGATAAATGTAAAGGGTATCAATAAAATATGTATTTTTGACTGATATATGGTATTTTTGTAACAATTGGTTATAAATTATGACAGCATTCCTCGAGCGGATGTGGTTGTTGTGCTCCTCCAATATGGTTTTTCGTTCGTAATAAACATTATTCAGTGATGAATTGTCTGTTCATAAAAGCGCGTTTATAAAACTTCTTATGTTTCTCTGGAAGAAATTTGTCTAAACGTTATTTGAGGAAATTTAACGTTCATACGTTAAACCATTCAAGGAGCCTTGCAAGAAGCTAAAAATGGCAATATATCGCAGCCAAGTTACAACAATTTTTGGCAAAGTGACAAGCGATGGCATCACAGTTTTCTTATAATTTTGAATGACTTCTTTGCATGATTCTTCCGATATTCTAAGTCGACTAAAATGTCTAGCTTTCTTAATCCCTCACAGAAAGTATGTTAAATTGTTCCGGAGGCGATCATATTGCAAAAAGTATAAGCCGGTTAGATCTCTATTGGCAAAGCAGTCGATTTACTTATACAATGGCTGCTGATGAATACCTAATGCTTTTCCCTTGATCAAATGCTGCAATGTTACTCATTAAGAAAGCCTTGCAAACAAAAATGAGCCTTGTCACTGGGTATGAAAATTCCGATCTTCTATTATTTTTAACAGAATAGAGTCTAAACAGCGAATGTTCGACGTATCGCAGTTCTTCTGATTACGGTGTTGGCTTCACTGTTGCGAAAGATCGAAGAGTACAGAATTTGATTCGACTTTGTTCACTTAACAGCAACAAAATTAAGAAAATTAATTCCATCAATGTTAAGAAAATTATTTCAGGCATATGGCCCGTATATCACGAATGAAGCTGATTGGCTTCCAACACTGGAATCGTTGTTGGCTTTCCGCATAGATTAACTACTTACTTCAAATAGTCAAGCGGTGTCAAATCACATGATTTTTCAAGCCAGCGCAAATATCCATTTCTGGAGATCATCTCGTTATTAATAATTAACTGAATGATGCAGCGAGCTTTTAAACCACACCGAAGAGTGCATAGCTGGGTAATCCTTTAGATTTTCTACGTTTCAAGTTGGACAATTTTAGTTGTTAACATAGTCACAGAGACAGATGTGAGCTTTATCACTGAACAGGAGTTGACACACTTTCAGCCCACCTAATTAGCGAAGTTACGACTCGAACGATGGTTGACTGCCTCTTATTTTTGAAGCAATTGAATCTTGCATATTAGCCTGCATCCTTGACAGCCAAAACATCTGTCTTATCGATCAAAACGAGGAAAAACAAAGCAGAATTGATGTTTAAAAGCAATAACGGTACCCCACCTGACGGCTTACTGACGTAGGAACTCGTATTTAAAACTGATGTAAGTGAGTTTGTGAAAAGCATCTACAGACTCTAAAAGAAAAGTGTATACCTGATGAATAGAATCTCAGCATAGTTTGCACTTTCAAAAAACTCAAAATTGTATCTTTTTAATTGAATTAATTAAAGCAAGATATTTGAATAGTACTCATTGTTTTAATATGCTTAGGAAGAGCACCCTTCCACTTCCATTGTACGAGAATGTTGATTTGTTCTCTCTGCCCTCTAACCCACTTGCAAACAAAGCACAATTTTATCTAAGCAACCGAATATATGTACATATGTGTAAGGGAAGGATCGACAAGTTATTCTTGTTTAACGTTAATTCACCTGGACATTTTGCGTTATTGGCAACTTATAAAAGTTTCTGTCAAAAAAAAAATCAGTTTCCGGGACAAGTGCCGATCCTAAGCGGAAGACTGCCATGGAATTACAACGCTTTGAAATGTGACGAGGGCGGTGTGTGGCATTCCAAAAAAAATTTGTTGAAGAACAACTATAGACTCTCAGTGGTTAAAGAGATCCGCTTAACTTCGTCAGCTGTAGTGGTATCAGACTACTCAATATTGCATGCAAGTTCTTATCTGCTATATTGTGATTAACCCCCCTCTGTGCTGTTTCAGGGGAGGAAAGTTCACAATCAAACAAACTCCGACAGATTCTAGATTCTAAAATCAACAAGTCCAATTTATTTCTATTTCTGATGTAGCACCAGATTTGCTTTATAACATAGGACATCAATACGTGAGTGTTGCAACGAATCTTAACTTTATGCTTAATCGTTCATTCTTTTCAGCGTCAGCTGATCACATAAACTATTCCATTGGACACACTTATGGTACTCGTATGTTGAGCAAACTTCGGCCGCTTATAAGATCTTTACTCGTACCTATAATTGACTACGCCATAGTTGTGTACATTAAACTTGATTTCTAATCCCACCATAAGTTCCCCTTCGCCTTGAGTGACATGATAAATTACATATTATATTTGTGGCCTTCGTCGACGTGAGCTATCCTTCACTACCATAAATATGTACTCGGGTGTTGATATAAGATGTTATAAATTCCCGCCTTAATTCATCCTTACTAAATCAGATACGCATTTGTTCGCAAAGCTCGAACTCATGCAAGCTTCTTTATTCATGTTACTAGGCTATGAAACTCTCTACTCTCTTTTTCTTTTCTTACTCTGCCTTCAATTTCTCTTTTATTGTTTTGTTTCAATTATATAGGGTCATCCAATTCGTGGTCTAGATTTGACATATCTGTTCCAATCAAAACCGAACGGTCATCCAAGAATGTATATGGTATGTTTAGCTTAAGGTTTGCTATTTTAGAATATGGATAGTTTAACAATCGCTGAATCTGAAAAGTTGTTACAATATGTCGACATAAT
The DNA here is from genome assembly GCA_928272305.1 of Volucella inflata. NCBI lineage: Eukaryota > Metazoa > Arthropoda > Insecta > Diptera > Syrphidae > Volucella > Volucella inflata. The sequence goes on along the minus strand of OV743717.1, from coordinate 26,206,314 downwards.
CTGACATCTGAGAGTACTATATGAAAAACTGTAAAAAAAAGTTCCAAGAGCCTGGCTCTGTTACGAATGTTGTAAGGCTTGTCTACTATCGAAATGCACAATCTACAGAAAATATGGATACCGTTAGTAAAAGTGTTGAAAAAAATGTACGGGTTTCATGGCGAGCATAGTATTTTGGCACGTCTTACGGCACATAATGGCGTATTTTGCAATTGGATTTGGATCTACATCCTTAAAAAGTTCAACTCACTCCAGAATTGAACGCAACCCAGCACGGAATGGTGCTTGAACTTCAGCGTTTGGATGACAACATTTCCTTCAACGATTAAGATAGTTTTTCACTCGGTGGATACGTTTACAAACGAAATCGTCACATATAGGGAAGTGAAAATCCTACATATAACTGTCGAAAAACCATTGCATCCACAAAAAGTTATAGTAATGTAGTGGTGTCATTGGTTCATACTTCTTTTAAAATGAGGAAAAGGTAAACGTTACCATCAATATTAATCGCTATAGCCAAATGTTGACCGAGTGTTTTTGGCCTTAAAGCGAAGATATGGTTGTGGAAGATATGTGGTTTTAATAAGACGGTAGCATATCTCACACGACACTACCCGTTTTGACTTTATTGCAAGAAGCATTTTTTTAAACGAATTATTTCGCCCTTTCACGCTAAATTACAACGCCATCCAAGATAGTAAGTAAGTAAGTCAGCAAGCCAAGATCCTTGCGCACAGTCGATGGACACAGGCCAAATTCTTGTGCACGATGATGAATCGATGAATTGGGCTCTTTATCAACATTGGCCGATCTTGTCAGTGGCTTGTAGTTCGAGGGATTAGTCTAGTTTGGTCCATTCTATTGGTTGTGAAATCGGTGTGGCGCTTTACAATCAATTTTTAATGAACATTGATTTTGGGAAAAAATAGTTTCAGCATTTGGAAACCTTGCTCGGGTGTATGTTTTTGCATTTTTATTTGAAAAGAAAAAATACTGATGAAAAAAGATGAAAGGATGGGACAGCTGTCTGAGTGTTATCATAGTAAAAAAAAAGAATCCAGAAAAATGCACTCTTCCTTTAGCTAATAAATGGTACACAATTTGCAATGAAAAAAGGAATTTAAAAAACAAAATGGTTTGTGTGAGTTCAAATAATCCCTCCTGGAGAGGGTGCATCTAATGAAAAACTCTTTCTAAGTAAAAACAACATCTCTTATAATAATAATTAAACACTCGATCCCAACATATTCTTGTCTTATTGAATAGATGTTTGTCAATTATTTGATGTAGTTGATTGAAGTCCTTGGTACTAGATCTTTTTAAAATTTTTATCTTTAAATATCAAAAAACGAATTCATGTTTTATTATATTTTTTATTCAATTATATCTATCATTATATAAGGCTAAATTTAGTGTTTACATATGTGTGTTTGTTTCTTGTGTTTTTGGATTTTTTATTTCTCAATTTTCCATTTTTGTTTAAACAACAAATCATATTTATGTAAATGCAAATAATAAATTTTTCTTGTATTGTATGTATGTATATATGTTGATGCATTTGTATATATGATATATTTTAAGTAAACTATCAACTCAACAAGCTTTTAATCACTTGGTAAATAAGTGCGACCCTCTTAAAGTCTCCTTAAAAATATTTATTTATTTATATTTTCATTAAGATGCCTTAATGATGTTTATTATACATTTCTTTTTTTATAAATTTTATTTTTTAATAATTTTTTCTTCTTTGTGACTTGAAGAACCCTGCATGATTTCTTTTTGTTTGTTAGATTTTTTTTTTGTATTACGTTGATAATTGAATGCGTCTGTGTTAGTCACATGGACTGAAACAAATTGTTATTCACAATAACTATATGCTAAATCGATATAAATTTATTTATATGTATATATAGAGCTTTTTTTGTATATAATTTATATTATTTTAAGGGATATGTTGAAAAGTTTTTTTTTTGTTTTTTTTTTTTTTTTAATTTTTAACATTTTTTCCTTTTTATACTTTTGCGTTTGCGGGGGGGATTTGTTGATTAGAATGGTTCTTCCTCTAGAGCGGATATATCAAATGAAGAGCAATAACAGCAAGCATTCCATAGGAGAGCATATTCGATGAAGACAGTCCTGTACGAAAGTCATCTTCGCCTTGTGCGGGCCATCCAAAGCTGGTGATGCCTGTCTTATCTAAGGAGGATTTTTGCTCAGATAAGCCAATGTCGTTTAGGTTCGATTGGTATCTAGTGTCTTTGGATGGTGAAATGGTTTTATAAGCATATGGTGATAGAGAGGTGGGAAGCTGATACATGTAGTAAAAACGAACAGGAAAAAAAAACAAACCGAAAAACAAAAAATGAAACAGAAATGTTTTTAACTTACTTTTATCAATTCCACCGCCACCAGCTCCTAGGTAATTAGTTCTTGATGGATCCTGATTTTGTCCATAATGATCCCATCGTGCTTCAGTAGTTTGCAATCCCGATGATGCAGTTGTTGGCGGATACGACACTGGAAGAGGGTAAAAAGGGGTTCCAATTAAATTCGGTAAAAATTCATGGCTTCGATTTCGCCGCTTATTTGTGCGAATGCTGCGGATTGCCATTGCCACTATGTGCATAATTAAAATTTGATAATTAGTATGAAAATTATGTAAAATGCTAATTAACAGCAAAACAATTGTATGCTTATTGGACGCAGATATTACCACATTTGTCATAGATTTTTGGTTAGATTTTTTTTTTAATATTGTTTTCGTGTTTTTTTTTTCTTTTGAAAAATCAATAGCACACTCGGACGCTGGTTGTTGTGCTGGCACTGATTGATGGCAATTTGCGTGTGTTTCATAGGAAAGCTGTGTGGTATCCGTGGATTAAAATCGTTCGCTTCATTTACTCTGTTGCATGGTGTGGTTATTGACGATGGTGTTTGCTTGAATGTTTAACCTCGATGCAACACGTAATAGTCGCATTGGGAAACCATTGCGTATAGGGGATTGAAAAATGTGCTAAAATGTCGGTGAGCATCATATGTCATAGCTGCGGCTTTTCTACCTTAAAGTATTTAATGTTTACATAACCCTATGTATAGTAAAAGTCTGTACTTGTAATAATTTTCATTTGAATCGTAGCTATTCAGTGCGGACCTTTAGTCATACCTTGTCATGTGATGCCGCAATGTGTCCCTGTGCAGTTGTGTATATTCATAGATGCATGCTTCAGTTGACATTTTTGTTTTAATTAATGGAGTTGCAATAAAATGAATGAAATTTTGACACTAAAGGCAGATTGTCAAAAAAATATTTTTACGATTACTTTTGATAAAGTATTAGTTAGTTGGATAAATGTAGTTTCTGATTAGGTAAATAATTTTGACTGAATCGATATCTTTTTTTCCAAGCTGATATGTTTTCAATTTTGATATTTATCACCTGAGAGTTTGGAAAGAGTTTCATGAACTTCCACACCAAGGCGCTGGTGGAACCTAAATTAAAGAAAAGAAAAGTGAGATACTTATATACTTTGTTCTTTGATATTCCACTCAGGATCTAGAGGCATTTGTCTAATGTTGGAGGTTACTATCTAACCGATTAATACGAGTATAAGTATAATACACTGATTTTGAATTACATCCAATAGGTTGGGCGTTTTCCAAAAGATCAAATATTTGCGCATCGCGCTGCGAACGTTATGATGCAAAGTAAATGATGCTTTTGCATACAAAACACCTTCCATGTTGCTTTTTTATATTTGACGTTTTAGAATGTTATTATGATGCAATTGCATTAAGATATAAAATTCAAAGTAAAAGAAGCGGCAATAAGTTCGAGATGTCGAAAAAGTTAAATTTTACAATTATTTTAAATAATCTGTTGGGTAGTACCAACTTAATTTATAATGAAATAAACTTAACAAAACATCTTTTGAAGATGAAAATAAAACAATTTCAACGAAACTATTACACGCTTTCAATTTCATTTGCTTTTCGAAGAGTCCCCAAGTGCAATAATTTTTGGAAAACCATTAAGTTGTAACCAAATTATATTTTTTTAGTCATTCTTCCATTTTAGCGGCAATTCAAATTAAATTCACAATATCAAATGACTTTTGCATCATAATATTTGCCGATGTTTTGTTTGCTTTTGTTTGCGCAGTAGATTTGTTCACAATGCGTATTTTTGTATGCTGAGTAAAAGTGCTGAAGAGATATTAGGAAACCCCAACGCAAACCGACATCAGTTTAGGAACAAAGACTATAACAGTTAAAACAAAGAAACACTGTATATATACCTATACTTTATTTAAAAACTATGTTTCAGCTTAAGTAAAATATATTCAACATAGCCAAAGTGTCTTGTTTACTCGTGAAATTATGACTCTAATCCTAATATGGAAGCTTTAAAAACTATTGTAGATTCCATTGTCAAATTTTATCGAACCAAAATAAATATGATAATATTTATAGCTTTGGAAATTGGCAAGAAAATAGACAAACAAAGTCTACGGGTTGTTGCCCCTAACAAAGAAGGGAAAAAATGCAAAAATGTTGCCTATTTAAAAAAAATACGATAGTCATGACTTCCGATTCATCTCAATATTACCTGATAGCGAGATGCCTTCATCTTTCAAGAATAATATAATATTCACGATCTTCAAGGAGGAGACGTAATTTCGCTAACTACGAGTAACTATAGAGGCATATGTTTCTTAAATGCGGTCACCAACACTTTTAAAGACATAATCATGGAAGACCTAACAAATTGGATACGTAAAAATGACATACTTAGCGAGTTTTAAGCTGGTTTCTGCAAAGATTATAGTCGACAACATCTTCTCCCAAACAAGCATCGCCAAGGCGGTGGATTGAAGAACGGATGTCAGGTTAGCCTTTCCTGGTCTTAATCTCCCTGGACGACTTTGTTGCTTATACCAGGGGTAATATTTCTCGTTGGATAACGTGTAAACCTCTCGCTCTACGATATCGCAATACTCGCAGAAACACCAAACATGCTACAAATCATGATAAATAGACTATTACAATATTGCCAAATACGGAACTTGCAACTTAACTAAAGTTATGATTTCTTATAACGGAGTGGAGCGTTACGGAATGGACAAAAAATTAAACTGATGAAATAAGGTATGTAAAAAACACTAGAAGAGAAGTTAAAAGAATCGAAAATGCAAATAACTGTAACTGTAAAGTAACCTCGGAAAAACGAAAATCGCGCCAAAAGTAAAATATATGGTAGGTATTTAAAGCAGTCATGTGCTATGCGGAAGTAGTGTGAGGATCCGGTAGTTTGAGAAATGCCGTTTCTGCAAACTGGGTTGCCACCGCTCCATGTACACTTTCTAAAATCGGTACAGTGGAGAGGTAATCGCTACAGTATCTAAAGCCTGGGGCGGACTGCTGCAATTAAATTAAAAGACAAATAGAGCTGGTGGAAGTGATTTATCTAGACTATACAACCATAGAAAACGAGACTGGTATAGCTAACAAGCTTAATACATTTTTTGTTAGAAGCGTGGAGGAATTAAATGAGAGAATACCCTCTGAACAATATTCAAATTTAGTGAATTCAATGATCAAATCTTTAAATTTAAATTAGTGAATATGAGTGCATCGAAATGCATTATGAAAAGCAGGAATAGTAAAAAAGATTTTAATCGTTTATCAGTTAAGATGATCATGTGAGCTTTTGACATTATTGGACATTGTTTTCTAAATGCCATACATGAATCCCTAAGCAATAGCATCCCGCATCACTGGAAGGAATCAATAGTAGTACCAATTGAAAAAGTACAAAACACCACTTATCCTGCAGAGTTTAGACCATTCAAAATGCTTAGGACGGAGAAGGAAAAGGTTGTGCCCTTTATATAGTTACATAGTTACAATAGTTACAAAACTATTGTATATAGAAGCAAATCATATCATAACTGACTATCAGTCAGCATTTAGACAACAACATAGCTGTGAATCAATATTAAACTTAGTAGTTGCTCAATGGAAAACAGAAGTTAACTATAAACAAGTTACAGTTGCAGTCTTTCTGGACTTGCAAATAGCGTTTGAGACCATAGATCTAAGTTTATTGCTACAGAAACTTGAAAAACATGGCATAGGAGGTATAGAACTTGAATGGTTCAGAAGTTATTATATCAAACAGAACCCAACGAACTAAAGTGGGCAGCAAACTTCCGGAGGTATTACCTGTAAAACTGAGGATACCTCAAGGAGCGACGCTGGGAACGCTGCTCTTTATAATCTATATTAATAACTTCGAAAAGTGCTGCAGCATACAAAGGCTAGACTGTTTTCGAATGATACTGTATATTGTATATTTCAGGAAGCTCGGCGTATGAATGCATCAATCAACTTAATGCTGATTTAAAATGTGTCGAAGTATATTTAAAAATGAATAAGTTAAGGCTTAACACAGGTCAAACAAAAGCTATTATCATTAATGAAGATTCCAATGAAAATATTTTAATTAATGAAGAATTGATTGAGAAAGTTGGTGTAATAAAGTACCTAAGTACCTTTGAATCACATTTAAACTATGTGTGTAAGGAAATTTTTTTTTTTTTTCAAAGAATAAGAGGTAGGGTATCAATGGTGTGTGCAATAAAAATATATAATGTAATGATAAAACCGCATTTTGAATATTGTTCAACAATTTTGTTTTAGGGAATAGACAAATGTCAGATAGCATTCGTTATATAAACGTTATATGGTTGGTAAATCGCTTTGCTAATTAAAAATTTGCAATCAATTTGATTTGTTCTTCAGCATGGTTACTCTAAGCTCAGAAGAAATATATTCATTATTAGCCAGAGACGAAGAAGATGATCTTCCCCCGAATGATCTTGGCAGTGAAGTCGAAGATGTTTTAGAGACTGAAAGTGAACGACCTACTGATGATTCAAGTAATTCTGATGACGAACCTCTTCAAAAGTCAAATCATTGTCGCCGCCGCCGTTGTATCAATTCCACCAATTCATCAGATAGTGAGCAGCCTCTATTGGAACAGGTGAGTTCAGGACAACCAGCAGCTCAAATAATTATCCCATCAATTATCAATCTGAGAGGCAAGAACGATCACAAGTGGTCAGCAAACCCATCTCAAGGTACCACTTTCCGAACTCAAGCAAGAAACATACGAGTAATTCACATTATTCAAGGGCCGACAAATGAAGTTCGATTTTTTACTGAACTGTTTAAGATTCGATGATAAAACGACCCGAGAAGATCGAAAAGCTGTTGATAAGTTTGCGCCAGTAAGGGAATTTGGTGACTGTGGATGAACAGCTACTGGGATTTCGTGGACGTTACCCATTTCGAATGTATATACCATTAAAAACTGACAAATATGGAATAAAAACAGTAATCATTTGTGATTCGAAGACAAACTATATGATAGATGCGATGACTTATATGGGAAAGGGCACAAATTCGAACGGAGAACAATTGACATCTTTTTTCGTCAAGAAACTTACGGAAACTCTGCGAGGTAGTAATCGTAATGTGACCAAGGATAACTGGTTCCACAACTCACGAAATAGAAATTTGGCACCGTCTGGTAAGCCAGATATCATAGAATTTTATAATTCTACTAAGGGCGCAGTAGATACATTTGACCAAGTGTGTCATAATATGTCTTGCAGTAGGAAGACACAAAGATGGCCACTATGCTACTTTTTTGGAATACTAAATATGTCTATAGTAAACTCTTTTGTCATCCACGTACATAATAGCAGCCGTAATAAACAAAAACCCTTGACAAGGCGAGCATTTGTAAAGGAAATATCACAGAAATTAATAGAGCCCTGGTTGCGTCGTCGTCGTGAAGTACCAACTTTGAGGCGATGCCTAAAAAGGAATATTAATGCCATTTTAGGTGATAATTTGCCATGTGTTTCAGTGAACTCCGAAAATCAACCCAGAAAAAATTGTGTTTTCTGCGATTACAAAAAAAAACGTAAGACCAGATTTTGCTGCACCTCCTGCAAACGTCCCATGTGCGGGGAGCATCGCGGGAACTGGTGTCAGGATTGCACCGAGTAAACAAATTTTATAGTTCTTTCTTTTATTTATTTATAATAAATGTTTCTTAAAGTAACCTATGTATTTTTTTTGCAAAAATCTTTATAGAGAGTAAATAAGATAACTTTGAAGGTAAGGGGTCTCACAGACCCATGTTTATGAATGATGTACTCGTAACAATGAATATAGTTTATGAATCTAGGGTTAACTTTGGTCTAAAATACTAGCTGCCTATTATAAAAAATTAATTAATTCTATTTTTTCTTGACTGATGGCAAGAGCCATAGCTTATCAGTGCAAATTAAATAAAATGAATATCGGCTCGTATAATCTACTCTCGCCTATACACTCAGGTTTAGAAAGAACCATGAAAGTTGTTAATGATATCAGGGAATCTCTTGACGAGTGTTTCCTAGTGCTTCTGGTTTCTTCAATACCACACGAATCTCTGCAATAAATTATCAATCGGTTTGAATTCCGAACTCAGTTTTGATCCCTATGTGGTCATATCGCAAACAGAAAACAAACTGCCTCACTTGAACCTTATATGTACGCCCGCCTTCCTTAACAGTAAACACAAGTCTTTATTTTAGGGCCTCTTCTATTTTCCGTGTACGAATACGAAATATTTTCAATCACAAAATTGTAACTAGCAACATCAAGCCTCACTTCTTTATATGAATTCTATTTATTTTAATCTGTATGCATCAGTGAAATAAATAAATAAATATGTCCATACATACATCCTTGGCTATCATAGTCATCTATGGGCCAGTGACTGTTTTTGTTTTTTCACTGCTACAAACTGAACCGCAATGGTTTGTATATGGATGGAACAGCGAATATTTTGTGGACTCATGTATCATCAAAAATATGCTTGTTTTTGGAAACACTGTATTTTAGAACATTGCGTGACAAAAGACTAGTTGGGTACGTAACACACTTGACGATGAAAAAATGTCTCTTAGACATATTGAAAATAAATTAAATTATTCCCTCATTTGCAGATACGAGTATATCATATATAAGCAAAGTTCCATGGTGCGCCAACTTTTAAGAGACTATGACACCGAAGAAGGCAATAAAATCGTCAGCTTAGTGTCAGTAAGGAAACTATCGTAACTAGTTCAAAAAGTTTGAATTTTTAGAGTGTCTAGAGATAGAGATGGAGTGCAAGCAGATAAAACTTTTAGGTCGAATTGCAACATCTTCAGCAGTAGAGGTAGGAGAGCTCAAGCCCTCGAGCACGGAGTGTGAAACAGTGCAACTTGCACGTGCCAAATGCAATCGTATCTAAGTCTCTGCTTTGCTAATAGAAATAAGTTCTAATTGCAAAGGGGTAATGCACGGCTTAACCAACATTGTTCATTCTGTGTATAGTAGGGATGGAACATTGCTTATTTACTATAGATTACTCCCTAAAACTGGTCTCGAGCATCTTATCCAATGTAACAAATTTCCGAGTCCATACAAAACAGACATATTAATTATAATTTAGGTAAGAGAGCAGAAGCGGTTGGATTTGATGGCCTTTCTTCTGAGGTCTTGGAATCCATGTCAAATTTTATGCCTTACCCGGTCTTTTACATGCAATTATTCCACAATTGCAGAAAAAAAAAATTCTTAACAAAAAAAACAGAAACTTTTAGTGCTCAGCACTGAAAGCACATACCTTAATATATAATGAATACATAAGCAAGCATTTCAAGGGTCTCTAAATTCTCAAAGCGGCAAGACGTTTTCCCTGACTTTAGTGGCATACTTCTAAGGTATGTATATTACAATGTTATAGTTTTTGAGACTTTATCGTATTTTTTTAATGTATATTAATTGTTGCAAGGTTATAAAAAGAAAGAAAAGCGAAACCCTAAGAAGAATAAAGTGCGATAAGCTCTCACCCTGTTAAATAGAACCAGGCTGATAGACTGGCTTTTGAAAGAGGGATTAGAGAAGGGCATTCGCCGGTCCTCGTTTTTAAAACCCACGAGAGCCAACAATAACCATTAATCTTAGCCACGTGTTTCTAAAGACCTTAAAACGAACCTTAGACCAACCTTACCTCTAAATAACAAACCTCATTGTAACAAATTACTTGGTATAACGAATATTATCTAATTTCCTTCAGCGTCGTTAAATCGAGGTTTCACTGCATTACGATACTTGCGAATATCAAAAACCAAAATCAACTGATTCTGATAGCCCAGGTATGCGTGATGGGTGATCGAAAACGTTATCTCAAGAACTGCTTTGGCAAATCAATTTTGCACTTTGCACTGCAATATTGAACACGCTGCAGGTCTTCCGCTGCTTAAAAAAACAAGCACTAATAATCTCTTGGGCAGACGCTGTCGTTTTTGAACAATGCAAACATTTTGATGGCATTCCTTAGGGTTGTCGGGGCACCAGTATCTCATGTTCTATTAATTAATGCAGCCGTCGATATGAAAATGTGCTTCGTCAGTAAAGCCACATGTTCCGGCGTCGCCGCTGACATTGATAGTCCTGGAAGTTTTTGGTTAACGGATGTCTCTTCTTGTTTAAACTTTTGAACCCTAAACCAGACTCGTCGATAATTGAAGCGCTCGAAGCGCATGAACCAACGAATCACCGCTCCTTAAATATTGCTCAGTCACATATGCGCGATGCACTTCCAACCAATGACTCATTGTAACTGGGAAATCTGAAAATCACATGCGTCGATACCCAATTTGAAAATTGTTTGCTGGACAAAAAGTCATAGTATGAGCATTTGTTAAATGTCACGTATGCCACACAAGCAAAATGTCGGAGTAATCTGATTTCGCATTCAATTATTGACCTTCAGTAAGTGACTTTCGCCGCTGTTATTCATATCACGTGGCTTAGAGTGAAATTGAAAAACACAAGCTGGAAGAAGATTGGATCATTTTACGCAAACATAACACAGGATAATTGAAAACGAAAGAAATCAGTAAGATGGAGCTGGTTCTCGCTGAAGCAAACTTTGAACTATGGTGCCCAAGCTTGTTGGCGAGGATAAAACCGCGAGTAACTTAGAAACTACGCTCACATCTATCTCTTAAGGCAAAAACTTCTTTAATTTCTTTTCCGAATTAATTACAGTAGGTACCAAAATCGATTACAAAAAAAATCATCGTAATTGATTTTGTTGATCCATATAGGCTTTAAGTTTTGAAGGTTTTGAAGTGATGAAGGGATGTCCCGCACTGTTTTAATTTATACCAACCGCTTGTATAATCGTGAATTTTTTTTTCAAAAACTTCCTTGAGTCAAATTTACTTTGTTATCATATCTACAAATACTACCTCCGGCTTTTTTGTTTTTGCGTTTCGTTTGCATAAGAAATTTTAAAATATCCCAAAGGCGGCAAGACAGTAATTTAAAATAAGATATCAGATTCTTTGTCTATTTTGCCAACCATTTTATTTGATTTCCTCCACATCGACAAGATCGAAGACACTTTCATTTTTTTTTTTACATTTTTTGGTTTTTTTTTTTCATTGTGCTACTTATTCTTGTTGTCGCCTGAAGCAATTCACAAAGGCACACAAGCATGGAGTGTGCTTCGTCTATTTTGCGATGGCAGATACGAGGAAGTACTCGTCACATTAAAATTCGTTTGACGCGCAACGTTATGGCAATCACCGGCAGCAAATGCGCTCTTTTCTCGTTTTCCAATCGAAAATATCGAAAAGTAGTATCTTAGAAGTAAAGTAGGACATGAACGCACAGACATTTATTCACCCGCCCAAAACAAGGCGAGATAACAGTGTAAGTTGCAGAATCGAATACAACCAATAAACGACAAGTCGCACGTTAAACCTTTTGGCTGAAACATTACTCTATGTTGCCTTGGCACACAGAAGCAGAGACAAAAAAAAGGAAAAAATAAAACAGTGAAAGATTTTTCCATAAGATACAAAAGACGACGCGGGTACCAAAGTAATACCCTTCAAGCTATAGATCTTTGCTTGACTTTTAATATTCATCTTGAACCAAGAAATGGAAAGAACGAACAGTATTATGTTATGGCATCAATCTGTGTGGAATTTAAATTTAACTGATGTAAGTAGATACGTCCATTTTATACATTTGCTTATATACGAGTACAAGAATATTTGTACTACATATTAGGAGTTTTATACTCAAGTTTTCAGAGTTCACGTCACATATAGAACAAGGATTCACATTTGCCGTTGTGATTAGAAAATATTTCTTTAAACTTACGTTAACAAGGTGAGAGATAATCAATGATCGAATTGGGTCCCTCAATCTGTGGTAACTTTTGTACAATAGAAAAGTTATTAGAAAAAATATTGAAAACCTATAATGTATAGAAAAACGAAAGTTAGCTCAAATAACGATCCCGTCTTACAAATTGCTTGGCCATTACGCTGTCGTACCACTTTCTGAGTTTCATCTTGAATTGCTTCTATCATTTCTTGGGATCTACTTGGTCATTTTGTGCTCATAAAATCGAAAGACTTAATTGCTCCATAAAGGAAGAACAACCTCTGATGCATGAATATCACGTGCTTAGGTCGCTTTTGCTGGTTAAGGGAAAATCCCCGACGACGTGGTGTAGAACTTTTGTAATTTCTTTTTTGGATTCATTTTCGTTGGCTAAAGATAAGGCTATTCGCCGATGAAGTTGAAACCTTTCACCTGAAATCGTGGATATCCCAAAAAGGATATGCCAAAGTTTAATGGGTCGAATCTTTGTAATTACGTGACCTCTCTTTTGAGTAGAGGGTGTTTTTGTTTTTTCAACTTAACTTCTACTACGATTTGGGTTCGAATTCGAGTTAAACCGTTGACTTTACGAGTAACTACTCGGAAGGAACGGCAACAACAACAAATAAAGGACGAATAGAGTTATGATTACCATTCTACAATTTCAATATTCTGGTAACTTGGCTTGGTTTGAAAATATTCCTATTTCTAATCACGTGGCAAGTTCTTGAGTTTGAAAAGTTTGATTCTTCATGTCACAACAATAGGATGCCAGTTGTATTACTCGTATAGTAAATACAAGTAGATGGTGAAGACAATGGGTAAAGTCAGATCTCAAAAACAAATCTTAACATCGACAACATCTGCAGTCAGTTAGTTTAAGGGGTTCGTTTTAAAAAAAAAGTATGAATAAAAAAAAGCCAACCCATAGACGACTTGGGCATGGGTCCGTAGAGTGCTGTAAATTAAAAGTTTTCACTCAGGACTCTTTCTATTCTGCAAGGATTTATGAGGTAGCTTTCATGGTACTACTGGCTGCCATACCATTTTATTCGTATTCCTCAGCGAATGTCGTTGTCAGTACGTTTCTCGCATTTTCAACTTTCCACTTTGCACTGCGCTGCTGATTCGATTCTATCTACTCGTACACCCACTTTTAGTTACAAACAGACCTACGTATGTCTGTATATGTTATATGTACATTCTTGTTTACCCGACCATCGTTGTCCTTCTCTTATTTAGTGTATTTATCAAGGATAATTGCCAATAAATCAATTGTTCTCCCAATGTACCCAACAGTTATCGGTGTTTTCAAATCGCGTTCCTTTCAAAGTCTGTCTAGGAAAATCAGGAGACCCTCGAGGTGTTAGATTCAACTCACATATTCTTACATATGGATAGTCCTAGTCGTTTACATTGGCATTGAAATTGAGTTAAGGCGCACACAACAGCACCAGTGTGCCAGTATGCGGGTACTACCACTGACTTTATAGCATAGAGATGCTTCCTTTCTAAATCCCTTAAGCATTCTAACAGTTGATTTGCTGTTACGATAAGGAGTGCTGTTTATCCTTTTTATGTGTCGGCATTGAGAAATCACGCTTCTGGTGTGTATTCGTATGGTGTAAGTATCAGGAAGTTGTAATGGAAATAACTTTTGTTGTCACTCCTACATCAACGCATTGTATAATACGTAGCGAACATTGGAACCTATGGATTGACTTGAGAATTTAACGTTTATGAGAAGTGTGAAATAAAAGAAAACAAATTATTGCAATAGATTTCAACAGTAAATGCAGTTCTAAGAGTAATCTCTGGTAAGTTGACACATGCAGACATACATTTCCCTATTTGTGGCAATGCTAACATTTTCAATTTGGATTTTAGAAATGTAATAAGATATTAGAGTAGTAATATCATAGTACTTATTGTTGTAAGAAAACTTACCCAGTGTCCTGAAAAGGAACACCCAACCATCACCGCAAAAAGGAACAACAAAACCACACGATCTCAATTTAATTATTTACGACAACGATTCCATGAATTTCATTAAAATCATTCAGTGAAACGAGCTAAGAGTTATACGAGATAGTAGCGAGATAAATAGGAGCGGAAAATTTATTTCTCATCATAAGGAAAATATTTCCATTTGCTTGCTTCTGGCATCGTCGAAGTGCTGGTAGTTATACGAGTATACAAACATATCTTTCACACTTCGTATAGATGGCTGAAAGTGGTAGCTATTAACCCGTTGCTAACATATTCTGTGCTTTACTATGATGAATGGACGAAGGTATAGGCACTAGGTTGAGCAAGAAAAGGAACGTATTATGTTTTTGGGAATTGAATTAGTTTAACTCTGTTGATACTTAGGGCACTTCGTCATCAAGATAACGGGAAACATTCATATACGGAGAAAATATGACTAACGCTGGTTCTCCTGACCTCCGCAAGGCTCTATTAATTTCAGCTAGCGGTTTTATTAAGGACATTGCCCCCACCAGGTTTCGGGTTTCGTGAGGGGGTAACTTTCCCACGTCAAAATTTAAACAGATCTGAGACAATCAGCCTCGGATACGAGCGGATATATTGTTGGCGACCGCAGAAAACGTTTTACTCGTATGTATAACACATTTTAACTTTGCATATGGAATATTAGGGCCTCGAACAACTCGTAGAGGCCACAGACTTCTATACAGATTTAGCCTGATTTGTCTAGACCGCTATGATACTGGAATTGTGCTTGGAGATCTTAAAGCAAGACTGGGTACGAAAGCCGTCTTTGAGTCAGTTTTTGGGAAATACAGCCTCCCTAACGACACGTCTGTAAGAGAAATTTCAGAATTTATAATGGGGCGTTACCTTTTAGGAGTGAGTTCTTGCACTTAACATACTCAATCGGATTGATCATATTGCGATCGACCCCAGACATTTCTCCACTATTCTGGATGTCCATACTTTCTAGCGAGCTAACATATAATCTCCTTTAGCTCCGCAGCGCAGCAACCACATTTAGACTTATAATTACTTTGCTAATTACTGTTTCCTTGGACTCAGAAAGCAATTGAGTAACAAGGACTTATTTTGGAGCACCAAACTGGCTTTTAAAGCCCCTTGCCACTCATGTGTAGCTTATAGTTTATCTAAAGCTAGTTATTTTCGATCCCATTTGTATTTATGGAGAATGAAACTGTTATTTAACTACGGGCTCTAGAGGTTGTTTAGTGATTACGGATCTAACGTCGTGGCTGGGGAATATTAAGCAAGTGCACATCACAGCTCCCACCCAAAAAGTATTCGACAATAGCCTGACAATAGACGACGATTGGATATAAAGTGGTGCATGCAAGTGAAAGGGGACCAAACCTAACTTGGAGTGCGGCACAGAAGACAGATTACGAAAAATTGTGTTTACTGAAAAGGCTTCTTGGTTGAGTATCAGATGCACTCCATGTGCATCTTAAGTGTGTGATACAATAAAAGAGTTCCACCATCCCATTTTCTAAGTGCACGCAAGGTGTAGCTATAAGATGTGGATTCCATTGAGCCTTAGAAGCTTTGTAGAGTATTGTCGACACAAACTGCCTGCCGAGATCTGTTTATATCTTGTTTAAGACGTCAAATCTTGCAATCCAATATCTCAATAGTGTTACCTCAGCTCAAAATCGTGGTAAAACATTCAAAGGAGAAACATAGAAAAGAGCGGCGTATAATGTCTACATGTACGAATATATATGAAAAGCGTTTGTCTGGCGTCGAAATTGTTGCGACTAGTGACTTACTGTTTCACTGACCTTTTCTTGTTAAACACTTCATGTATGATATATGAATGCATCAAGGTACCCCAGACCTTTTGAATAGGTGTCTAAATGAAGCGCTCGGTTAAAATTCTTGTTTTTTGATCTTACTTCCCGATATGACAAGCTTCGAAGTTGCTGGATTGCTCGTAACGGCCTTGGGTAAAGTCGCAATTCGCTCATCAGCTGGAATGGGGTGACAACCTTTTTCTATGAGTCGCTTAGAATGAATGGAATTCTTCGTCGTTAACCTGCTTATACTCCACGTTGATTAGTTCAGTGGTAGGGCTTTGCTGACTAACGGTGCCACGTCACCACGTTGTTGCTCTTTCCTGGTATACGATTATTTCGTTTATCGGTGGTATGCAAGCTATTAAAATCGAGATGACCCATATATTTCCGTGACGCTTGTCCGATTTTTTCTTGAAAGCTTAAATCAGTGAATTAAAACCTTCCAGCGTATACTTAAAATGCTAAACGCTTTCATAGGAACTGTATTTTACTAGAGTTAGTGAAGGGTTTCCTTAAAAGAGTCGTAGAGTCAGAGTTAGTCTAAATTATGCAGAGAAAATACGACTCTTGCTGGTGGATGGGCCAAAAGCGAATCACTGAACAAATCTATTTCAAACAAACAAACAACAAAGTTGTAATGGTCATCGCAAATAATTGGACTGCATAAAATGATAAAATCTTATTTTCTATGTTTTGTCCCAAAAAGTCAAAACAGAAACACCCTGTAGTTGGTTTTACCAATTAAAATGACACTGAACTATATTGGTAGTAATAACGATCTGTAAGCCGCAATGATTTTACATGAATCTTAGGGGATATGTCTGGTTTCCGCGATCGAATGCTCTCTTGGATTTTGGCCGCGCTAGTGAAAGGTTATGGACAGTAAAGTGTAGTTTAAGTGCCTTGAGTATGGCCAAATTATTATTGAATGTGGTTTTCTAAAACCACGGCCTATAGAATACTCCTAATTATAAAGTTCAAGTTTTTTAAATAATTATTAAGCGCATAACATACCAACATCTTTACATACAAATAAAATGTATAAAGTCCAATTCCGACCAATAATCACGATTGCCGAAGATCGCCAAACAAAAATTTCAACCCAAGCAGCAGCGAAGAAATTTTGATACGAAATCTGTTATCAATCTAATTTATCAGCAGACGATCAATTATCGCTTACACATGTGCTGTACCTAAGTATTAAGAAGATCAAGTACAGTCACACTTTCAACGTGGGATTTCCTGTACAATCAAATTTGAAGATTGCAGCAAAACCTTCCATGAGGAGCAGAGCACCATTGGCGCAGCGTACAATTGGGGTTCTTGTTATTTTTTGATTAATCATTTATAATAGGTTTTTTTTTTTTTTTTATTTGTCTATCGATATGCTATTGCATTCATAAAATTTGCTTACTTACTCTATCTTAACATATTTGTGTAAATATCACAGTCAGTACCATTATCACAATAAATTTATTATCACAGATCGAATTAAATGTACATACATATACATATGTACACACATATGTAAATTATCATTAGATTTTTTTTCATGCATCAAGTTCTTGTGAATGTAATTTGATTAATTTTATAAAAGCTCTATAAAAGTTCCGGTTTTTGTGCGCACAACAACTGCTGAGGAGAAGACTATCAAGGTATGTTACATTTTCATTTATTTCCATACATTTTCAAGAACTTCATACGTATCAAATTTTTGAATTAAAATTTATAGAATTAAGCTTTCTTTCTATACTTCGATTAATGTTTAATCAAATGCCAAATGAGTGAATATCAACTTCGATTTGTTGAAATTAATAAATTTGTCTTAATATGATAACAGTGATAGTTTTGTGATAATTTTTTTTTTTTTAAATTAACAACTAAAGACATCTGACGAGAACATGTGTGGGCAGATGAAGTTAAATGTAGGTTAAAGAAAAGTAGAAAAGATATTTTGAAGTAGGGGGTTATTCCTAAGATACCTGGATAAAGGATTAACCATGGTGAGGAGCTCTTTTATTAGATGCTAGAGGGACTATCCAAGGCAGTTGTAACAACGAAATCTGCCATTATCAGAGTAGTGCAGTAAGAAGGAAAGGCACGTTTATTTTTTATTTCTTTGTGTGGTCATGTGGAGTGAAAGATCCCCCCCTAATCCGACGAGTTCTAGCGTGGCTTCGATAACGTGCCGAAACTCACTCCATTGCAAGGGACTACAACTTCTTGTCCCCGCCGTTACAAAGGAATTGGCGCCCAACGTATAAGCCCGATGCTGGAGCTGCAAAGTAATTTGCACCCACATTATCGAGAGCATAACATCCATTTGATGAGAATCATTTTTCGTATGAAAAAAAGGATCCATCACTGAATTTAGAAAGAGTGCTTGATCGCATTTAACTGCAGAATCGAGCGTGGCTGGTGATTAAAGATTGATAAGAGTACCGCGTTTTGCAGAGTTTCATTTTCAATTTGTCTCACTTAAGCCTTCTTTGAATCAAAAATACATTGTTTATTTGCTTTCTTACTGCATTCATTATTAAGCCTTAAATATCTTTATCTGTCCACCAAATGTTCAAGTTGTACTTATATATATAATCTCAATTTTTTTTTTATTTAATATTGAATTTCATTAACAATGGATAGTAGACAGGGAGCTATATCTAAAAATCGTAAAAATTTAAGATCGCAAAACCAAAATAAATCTGAACTGAGTTTTCATTCTAATGATTCGATTTTAAATCCTCCAAGATCACAAGTTGTACATTCTCCTGGCGTAGGAAGTTTTTCTAAATCTAATTCCCAAAATTTGTCGCAATCTGAATCCAATTTTCAAAGAGAAGATAATCAAGTTATAACAGAATCGATTCGTGATTTTAATATTGAGCCTGATCCCAAAGACATTGATGATCTTCCTCCAGATATTAGTGACGAATTTCAATCCGCTAGGTTGCAAAGCCCTTTTCATAACCACATTGTTCAAGACAATAGTAACAGTAAGGATAAAGATCAAGTCGTTGATAAACATATTCGAAACTATATTGAAGATAGCTTGAATAGTTTTCAAACTACGATGCTTAAGTCTTTAGATCAAATACTAAAAGCAAATTTAAAAAGTTTTAGTCAGACTAATCCTAATGAAATAATCTCAAAAGATCAAAGTAAGAATTCAAATACCAATTTAAGATCCAAAAACAGAAAAAGTCAAAAAAATGTTTTAGACTCTAGCTTACCTCAACTACGAGGAAATAACAACGCACTCAGTTCGCAAAAAACTAGACCATTTTTAAATAATCCTTCGTGTACAAATAGTGTAGATAACTTTTTTGAAGTTCCGCATCAAACGCACAAATTTATGTCAGAGAATGGTAGCGATTTGTTAATAGGAGGTTCCTTACCTTTTGTACAAAATCAGCGAGTGCACTCTCACCATGATTTAGGAAGAAAATTTGAACTTGACCGATGGGGGATTAAGTTTGATGGTACATCTAAGACCATGGCAGTTGAAGACTTCATCTTTCGCGTTGAAGTTCTCAAGGAAAATTATAATATGTCCTGGTCTGAAGTCATCAAAAATTTTCACCTGTTGCTTGTAGATTCAGCTCAAACTTGGTACTGGCAATATTTGCGAACACAGCCCAGAACAAATTGGTTAGCTCTTCGAAACGCCTTGCTCAAGCAATTCAAAACTCATGAGTCTGACTTTGAAATAATAAAACAAATCATGGAACGCAAACAATTTTCCAACGAAAGTTTCTGTAATTTCTATGATGCAATTTTGCATCTCAAAAACAAGCTTCGCGAAACTATTCCTGAGGTAGATCTGCTTAAAATAATAAAAGGCAATATAAACAAACAACTAATGACCTTCATTTATCCCATGCAAATTTTCTCACTAGAACATTTCCGTGAAGAATGCCGACGTGCAGAAAAGTTGATATTGTCTCGCGACGTTTATCGGGGACGTGTTAATAACTTCTCGGGCAGAAACATCAATGAAATCGAACATGACACTGAAACATATAAATGGAATGAAATAGACGCTTTATCTCAAGGTCAACGCGATCCAATTCAGTGTTTTAACTGCCGAAAAATGGGACATTCTTTCGTAGCATGCCATTCTCCTTGTCGACGTCTGTTTTGTTATCGATGTGGCCTGGATAACGTAACAACACCAAGTTGTCCTAAATGTAACCCATTTTCGGAAAACAACAAAACGAGCGCGACGAAGGCCGGCGAATCACGCTCGACACAGACCATTCCGGTGTAAAGATGATCGATGCATGCACAAACACTGAACATGAAATTAAAACACCAGTTTCTATCAAATCGAACAATCAAATCCTTACCCTAAATAATACAACTACACCTGAAATTATACTTACTAACAATAAAAATTATCAAGAAAGGCTTAAAAGATACAAAGAGCTGCGTTCCCGTCTGTTTGCTTTAGAAGAGATAGCAGCTAAAAGAAAAGTTAACTGTTTAAATAAATCATACCTGAGAAAAAGAAAACGGATTTTATATCGTAAATGTATTGAATCTTCTTCTTTCGACTCGAATGCAGATCTTAGACCTTATGTCACCGTAAATATAGCCAATCATAAATTTACAGGCTTACTAGATAGTGGTGCAAGTATTTCTTGTCTCGGAAAAAACTGTTTGCAGGCTGTTAGCAAACTAGGAAAACCAGTGCTTCCATTCACTTCAGCAGTTAAGACAGCGGATGGAAAGGAACAGCAAATTATTGGTAGAATAGTTGTTAAAATGTCCTACAAGAACAAAGTTAGGGATATTAACTTATATCTTATTCCTTCCCTGTCCAAGCCAATATACCTTGGCATTGATTTTTGGCTTGCATTTGATATAGCACCAGATCTAGTACAAGAAATCTATTCCATCGAAAACGTTTTACCAGATTCGAATAAACACGAACTATCAGTTGATCAGCAGAAAAGATGCCAGGATGTAATTAACAAATTTCCATCTTTCACTAGACTTGGCTTGGGACATACCAGTGTTGAAACTCATGTCATTGACACAGGCGATGCCGAACCAGTCAAGCAGCGACATTATCCCGTTTCTCCTGCTATACAGAAATTACTTTATGAGGAGCTGGATCGCATGCTTGAGTTAGGTGTTATAGAGGAGAGTCAAAGTGCGTGGAGTTCCCCAGTTGTTCTTATACGTAAACCAGGGAAAAACCGCCTTTGTCTAGACTCACGTAAAGTTAACTCCCTAACAAAAAAGGATGCGTATCCGCTTCCTCATATTGAAGGTATGCTAGGTCGGCTAAAAGATACATTTTTCATCTCAAGCATTGACCTCAAAGATGCATTTTGGCAGGTGCCATTAGAGATTAAGTCCAGGGAGAAAACTGCGTTCACTGTGCCAGGTCGACCACTTTATCAATATACCGTCATGCCCTTTGGGTTGTGCAATGCACCTCAAAGGATGTGTCGGTTAATGGATAAAGTGATCCCAGCCGCACTGAGGGAACAAGTGTTTGTGTACCTGGACGATCTTTTGGTTATGTCAGATGACTTCAATACTCATCTCCGTATGCTTGAGACGGTAGCGCAGTGTCTGAAAAATGCGAATTTAACAATAAATATCGAAAAGTCTCATTTTTGTTTCAAAGAAGTGAAATATTTAGGCCATATAGTAGGTCAAGGGCGCATAAAACCAGACCCAGAAAAGGTGTCTGCTATTAACAACTTTCCCCCTCCAAAATCTTTAAAACAAATGCGACGATTTCTGGGCATGTGTGGTTGGTATCGACGGTTTATACAGGATTATGCCACCTTAGCTGCACCACTGACTGACACGTTAAAGAAACAAAACAAATTTGAATTCAATGAACTTGCTTTTACAGCCTTTAAAAATCTTAAGGAAGCTTTATCAACAGCTCCTGTCTTAATTAATGCTGACTTCTCGAAGCCATTTATTATCCAGTGCGATGCCTCGAATTCTGGGATCGGTGCAGTATTATTCCAGCTTGACGAGCAAGGAAGTGAAAGACCTGTAGCCTTTTATTCTCAAAAACTGAACACAAGCCAACGTAATTACAGTGTTACCGAACAAGAATGCTTAGCTGCTGTCCAAGCTGTAAAAAAGTTTCGTCCTTACATCGAAGGAACGCATTTTACTGTAATTACGGATCACTCTAGTCTCAAATGGCTAATGTCATTAAAAGACTTGAGCGGCCGACTCGCAAGGTGGTCTTTAAGGCTTCAGGCTTTCGATTTTGATATCAAACATAAGAAAGGCTCGTGCAATGTAGTGCCAGATACACTATCCCGCGACTTTGTCGATGAACTTTCATCTCCAGCAATCACATCTTTTCCACTCGATACTGCTTCTCCTGAATTTCAATCTGCTGATTATCGAGAACTTTTAAATACTATTTTACAAAATCAGCTGAACTTTCCTGATCTGGTCATCAAAGATAATCTTGTCTTTAAAAAGGTTTGTGATAACGATATGGACATTGTGAAGTCAGGTTTACAATGGCGGTTATGGATTCCAAACGACCTCATTCCATCTTTGGTCAATAAAACTCATAATTCGCCTGAGTCATCACATGGAGGAATTGCGAAAACTTTGTACAAACTTCGACAATTCTACTTTTGGCCAAATATGCAAAAGGACGTCCGCAATTTCATAAGCAATTGCGAAGTTTGTAAGAAAATTAAATCGTCTAACAAAGTATTACGACCGCCTATGCAGAATCCACCAAAAGTAGAACGACCGTTTCAAAAGTTGTTCATTGATTTCATGGGCCCATATGTTCGCTCCAAACGAGGTAATATTTTTATTTTCGTTGCTCTTGATGCTTTCACAAAGTATGTTCTGCTTAAGCCGATGCACAAAGCCAGTACCAATCTTGTGATTCGATATTTAGAAGAGAACATTTTCAACATTTTTGGTGTACCAGAGTCAATTCATTCTGACAACGGAAAACAGTTTGTTTCATCTCAGTTTCAGAACTTTTTAAAGAAGTTTGGTATCAAACACACTAAAACAGCATTGTATTCGCCCCAATCCAATGCCTCTGAGCGTGTAAACCAATCAATATTGGCCGGCATTCGGTCCTATTTAAAAGACAGTCATCAGGAATGGGATTTGCATATCCACGATATACAGTTGGCTCTTTGTTCTTCGGTCCATCAAACTATAGGCGTATCTCCACACTATGCTCTGTTCGGATATGAAATGATAACTCATGGTTCGATGTATAGTCTGCTAAATAAACTTGAAGCATTAAACACCGGAGACTTTCGAAATCTTTCGACGCCAGATCGATTAGCACTTATAAGATCTAAAATAAAGGAGAATATCGCAAAATCATATGAGAAAAATGCAAAAAAATACAACTTAAGATCAACCGTTTCAAGATTTTCACCTGGTGAAGAAGTTTATCGACGAAATTTTGTGCTCAGTAACGCATCAAAGAATATCAGCGCAAAGTTGTGTTCGAAATTTGTAAAATGTAGAATAGTGAAACCTATAGGAAAGTGCATGTATGAGGTTGAAAACCTCAAGGGTAGCAAGGTAGGAAATTTTCATGTGAAAGATTTGAAAAGATAAATTATACATGTTTATGTATATGAGCATGAGAACTTACGTGGGTCGATTTTATAATCTTTTTGGAGTGAAAATAACTCCCAATTCTTTTGCTCTTCCATCTTTCCAAGTCCTTTTCAATACGAGGCTGTACTCTACAGAAAATCCTTGGCCCTGTAATGGTCATCGCAAATAATTGGACTGCATAAAATGATAAAATCTTATTTTCTATGTTTTGTCCCAAAAAGTCAAAACAGAAACACCCTGTAGTTGGTTTTACCAATTAAAATGACACTGAACTATATTGGTAGTAATAACGATCTGTAAGCCGCAATGATTTTACATGAATCTTAGGGGATATGTCTGGTTTCCGCGATCGAATGCTCTCTTGGATTTTGGCCGCGCTAGTGAAAGGTTATGGACAGTAAAGTGTAGTTTAAGTGCCTTGAGTATGGCCAAATTATTATTGAATGTGGTTTTCTAAAACCACGGCCTATAGAATACTCCTAATTATAAAGTTCAAGTTTTTTAAATAATTATTAAGCGCATAACATACCAACATCTTTACATACAAATAAAATGTATAAAGTCCAATTCCGACCAATAATCACGATTGCCGAAGATCGCCAAACAAAAATTTCAACCCAAGCAGCAGCGAAGAAATTTTGATACGAAATCTGTTATCAATCTAATTTATCAGCAGACGATCAATTATCGCTTACACATGTGCTGTACCTAAGTATTAAGAAGATCAAGTACAGTCACACTTTCAACGTGGGATTTCCTGTACAATCAAATTTGAAGATTGCAGCAAAACCTTCCATGAGGAGCAGAGCACCATTGGCGCAGCGTACAATTGGGGTTCTTGTTATTTTTTGATTAATCATTTATAATAGGTTTTTTTTTTTTTTTTATTTGTCTATCGATATGCTATTGCATTCATAAAATTTGCTTACTTACTCTATCTTAACATATTTGTGTAAATATCACAGTCAGTACCATTATCACAATAAATTTATTATCACAGATCGAATTAAATGTACATACATATACATATGTACACACATATGTAAATTATCATTAGATTTTTTTTCATGCATCAAGTTCTTGTGAATGTAATTTGATTAATTTTATAAAAGCTCTATAAAAGTTCCGGTTTTTGTGCGCACAACAACTGCTGAGGAGAAGACTATCAAGGTATGTTACATTTTCATTTATTTCCATACATTTTCAAGAACTTCATACGTATCAAATTTTTGAATTAAAATTTATAGAATTAAGCTTTCTTTCTATACTTCGATTAATGTTTAATCAAATGCCAAATGAGTGAATATCAACTTCGATTTGTTGAAATTAATAAATTTGTCTTAATATGATAACAGTGATAGTTTTGTGATAATTTTTTTTTTTTTAAATTAACAACTAAAGACATCTGACGAGAACATGTGTGGGCAGATGAAGTTAAATGTAGGTTAAAGAAAAGTAGAAAAGATATTTTGAAGTAGGGGGTTATTCCTAAGATACCTGGATAAAGGATTAACCATGGTGAGGAGCTCTTTTATTAGATGCTAGAGGGACTATCCAAGGCAGTTGTAACAACGAAATCTGCCATTATCAGAGTAGTGCAGTAAGAAGGAAAGGCACGTTTATTTTTTATTTCTTTGTGTGGTCATGTGGAGTGAAAGATCCCCCCCTAATCCGACGAGTTCTAGCGTGGCTTCGATAACGTGCCGAAACTCACTCCATTGCAAGGGACTACAACTTCTTGTCCCCGCCGTTACAAAGTATTTTGTTTATCTTATGCAATTTTTTTCCTTTCGTTTTTCTTATTGCTGTTGATGAGCTTCTGAAGCATATACTGATTCTTGAGAGCATGCTGGATGGAACGGCAGTAAAGGCGATTCATTTCTTCAATAAGAAAATCGTTAATATCTTTTGTTATTTCGAGTTTGTCATGCAGGGGTATACGCTCTATGTTTTCGGATAAAGGCGGTACTCTTAATATTCATCTGCGAGTTCGTTCAGGAACCTAACTCACTTCTTTCCTTTCTCGCATTGATGCTTAACGGGGCTCTCCCGTGTGATGGGTTGAAAAAATCAATTCTTTTTGCATGAATTGATTGCTTAGTATGTGTCGAATATGCTGGTAAAGTGATTTTTTTAAATTTGAAATAATAATAATAATAAAGACACAGCAGTTAGAAGAAGCGGGTGTTCGGAGCGCTGAGTTGAGTACTTGAAACTTTAAACGCGTTTCTCTCAAAACTACGTTTTTGAAACATTCCTCCATTATACCTCGAGAACGGATAGACTGAACACAAGTAGATGCACAGAGTGAACTAGAATCAACCTAAATATTTATATATTTTTTTTTGTAACGAAAACATGAAAAAAAATTCGTAATTCATATCTGTGTTGCATTTTGGAGGTCGAACGTCATAGACATAAAATCATACAGAACGAAAAGTCTTGCGATTACGGTGTGCAGGATACCAGATTCGTTGACGTAGATACAGTGGTAGACTGTCTTTAAGTCCATCATGGGGAATATTCCTATACTTTTTCCATGCAACATGTGTGTGATGCCCTGGATAAACTGTATAATACCAAAAAAAACTTTAAGTTATAGACTGAGATTCGGAAAGAATCAGAAAGGCATGTAATGCACTTTTTATATACAAAAGAATGATGGGCAAAATTTGGGGGTTTAAACCTGCTATTGTGCATTGGTCATACACGGTGGTGGTAAGACCCATACTTACATATGACGTACTAGTATAATGAAAAGCAATAAACAAGAAAAGGGTTTAGAGAAAATTAGCGGCGGTTCTAAGAACGGCTTCCACAGCCTTTACCGGTGCACTCCATACTAACCCTACAGGAGCATTGGACACCATTCTGCACCTAACACCGCTTGACAGTTGACAGTGCGATACGACTCACTAATCTGGGTCAGTTCAAGAGCAGTAGCTTGGGACACGGCACGGTTCTAGTGGAGTTACTGCGGGGCAATCCAATTCTAACGGATTCAATTCCTTGTTTGGTCGACTTCGACATCCCATATGATATAATATATCCGGAGAAGGAAGACTGGCAAAAAAATGCAATAACCATTTCAAATGAAATTGCAATTTTCACAGGCGGTTCGAAAACAGGTGCAGGAACAGATTCTGGTATCTTCTTCGAAGACTGCAATTGGAGTACGCGATGACTAAGAACGCGGTCGGGTATCAGCTTTGTATTGCATCCCTTCGAACTTTCTTGCCAAATTATGCTATTTATAGCAATCGTGAAATATTCGCATTGATAGACCTTCACTACCCGCACTTGCAATTGCAATTGCGAACTACAGGAAAACTTCATCATTTATTGTATTGCCTGGTTATCTATCTAATTTGAGTACAAATACAAAATTTTATTGCGTCTTAATCTACCTCAGACAAGAACGTTTTCCTTTTGTTTTCTGACTCAAATGATCTTTCTAAAATGTACGATAAACCTATACTTGCATCTGGGAGATAGATCTAACACTGCATCTGAAGTCTACCATAGAACTTTACTTTCCATGCTGCATGTTTTAATTTGAACTCATCATTAGAGTATTGGACTGCTGATTTAGGGCTGTATAGGAAGGCTGATTGAAGTTCCGCCCGTTGCCTAGAGCTTTTCTTTCTGTATTGGAATTCGAATTCGAGCTGCAGTGTGGTCTTTGAGCTTGTGAGGCCACCACATTATATGGCAATATTTAATTTTGTTAAAAAACAAGGCAAGGTCAGTTGAAAAAAAAAATGATACGTAATCCACATTAAACTGGATTAATTTTTTTTTATCTAACAAACACGTAGATTTTGATTCATTTCCAATTAGAGCTTGTTTTACTGACAGCATTTTTAGGTGTAAACAGTTTTGCAGAATACAGTGTACAATGCGGAATTATGGCATCTTTTATACATACTCGTACTTCCACATCCATCTACTCAGTTTTCGTATTTGCGGATTTTGGAATTGTCTAACACGTCGGCACACTAAATTGGAAAATTTAATAGTGCGACTAACCACCCTACTTTCTGACATTGCTGCTACCTACACCATCAACCATCTACCATGTATGTCTGCTATCATCCGGCAGGCAACAGCACAAACGTGCTCCACCAGAATTATGATTATTACAGTAACCATGAATTTGTTTGCATCATGTGCCATATATTTTGTGTGGATGCGTTTAATTTAGTTATATGACTATGTGTCGGTCTTTCTGTCTTCCTGCCTTCCTGTCTTCTGTATCCTATGCCTGTTTCACCCCCGCTTAAGTCTGGTATAGAGTTGTGTTTTTTTCTTTTCGTGAAAAAGGTTGTTTTAGTGGTTATATTGTAGCATAATTTTACCAACTACCCATTTCAGTCTTTTCCAACTTACCATAAAGTCTGATGATTCCATCTGTTTCACCGCGTGGATTCTTAGCAACGCACTTGTAAATACCATCATCACCGCTACTCACACTAAGTATGGTCAGCTTCATGTGCGTCTTATAAACGGGCAATCCAACACTAGACTCGACCCTAAAAAAGAATACGGGAACAGAAAAAACAGGAATACAAACCAATGAAAGAAAGGACATTGATTGAATTTTGCAAATAATAACAATGATGGCAATGATGATAATAATTTACTTGTATTTGTGTGAGTCATGTATGATTGGTCCCTCGCCACGTGTCCAATAATTGAGAGAAGTCGGGTGTGCCTCAGTAAAGCATTCGATGGTCACGTTGAAACCTTCGGGAGCGCCAACAAGTTGATGTGGTATTAACAACATCGGTGGAACTGAAATAGTGTGTGTTAGTATACAAAAGTCTATATCTTTATAGGGTGGGCAAATTGAATTAAATTAATAATTATAATTAATTAGCTTAGAGCGCATTTACACTGAATAATCATTGACAAGTCAAGCAGTGATGGCTTAGTGGTTGGTCCCTTTGGTAACCGCACGTATTTTTCTGGTTTAAAAATGTTCAACCTGTATCTTTTATGCTGCAGTTTTATTAACTTAATGTAATTTTTAAGTGAATTACTTAATATTTATTTCCATCGAAAAATGCTAACCATTGTGTGCTTTTGTTTAGTTAAACCTTTCTACAAACTTTCCGTAGAAAGGTACTTAAGTAGAGCACCAATCTTGTTGTCTAACCATTAATGACTGCCCTAACGAATGTTAAACAAGAAGCTTCCCTTGCATTACGCCTCAGACTTATGATAAGGAAATCACATTATCTACAAATACTTCTACATAGAGAAGAATATCTTCGAGTTAAGGATACCAATCCTACGACTACCCAGTGAAATCTCATGTCAAGTTGAAGGATAATTTAAAAGTCAAACACTTTCGTAGTTTCTCTTCTTTATTGCAACTTCAATGTGAAGTTGTTGTTTCCGCTGTCCTTAAGAGTCCTCTGAGTGGTTCGAAAGGAGCAACGAAAATAAGGAAATGCCTGGCCATAGTCTGGATGACTTCGGTTCGTACGTTGATATAAAACATCCGTTCCGATGTTAGATAAGTGTTGGTTCGTTTGCTCGTTCGTTTCTTGGGATTTTTTATTCTTTCAATTGCTTAATCTTTTTTACTTTTTTTTTGTCGAGTACTTTACCTGGGAATATAATGATGTTGAAGTAGGGAAGCGGATTACGATGCTCATTTGGTGAAGCAACTCTTGACGGACCAGAAAACGAAATTAAATATTTGCACTTTGGGGCGTATTATCAGCTTTGGAGAAGGGTCTTACAGATGCCCGGTGCTGAATCCTCTTTTTGTATTGACAGGAGTTATACTGACACTTTGAATCGGTGAATTGTGTTATGTAAGTGAATTAAAATTAGCGAATTGAAGTAGAAAAATTAACTGGACAAGGGACACTTTGAAGACAAAAAAACAAAACATGTTTTATTATTACATTTTCAACCCTTGCTCAAGTAGTTATTTCTTCTAATTCTGTGAGTATTTTTTGGATTTCTTGAACTCGTTTTGTGTATGAATCTTTCATGCTTATTAATAAGTTTAAATGGCAACTGCGCATCATCAAATCTTTGTTAATTTGAAAATTGAACTTGCTTCTATGGCAATGAATGTGTACGATCAAAGGAAAAAAAGAAAATTAGTAATTATTTTATCTCAAAGTGTTCCTTTTTTTTTTTTAAATATTTTTGTTAAAATTGTTAGAAAAGAACGTAGAGTTAGAAAAGATGGTACTAAACCTATCAGATTGTGTTAAAAAGTACTATCACTATAGTAGATACTAGAGACTTCTAAGGTGCAGGTGTAGGTGCAGTGTAGTAGAGGAGTGTTACACTTTTATGGTGGAAACTACTGCGATTTCAACGAATGTACACATACGCCAAGCCAATTTTTGATACGAGTATTCTGCTCTGATGTGAACCGTATTTCAGTGAGGGCGTTCTGCATCGACCGGAACAAATGGTAGTCAGAAGGGGCAAGGTCTGGGCTATAAGGCGAATGTGGTAAGACTTCCCATCCACTGTTTTGCAAATAGTTCTTAACCGGAATAGCAACTTGGGGCCGAGCGTTGTCATGATGGAAAATTTTTGTCTCGTGTCTGGTCGCATATTCCGGGCGTTTTTCGGCTACTGCTCTCTTCAAACGGATTAATTGTGTTTGGTAGCGTTGTCCATTGATGGTTTCACCCAGTTTTAGCAGCTCATAATACAGCACACCCATCTAATCGCACCAAATACAGAGCATTACTTTCGCGTCATGGATATTCGGCTTTGCCGTTGATTTGGCTGGTTCCGGGTTTCACATATGATTTTTTGCGCTTGGGGTTGTCGTAATGGATCCATTTTTCATCACCAGTAACAATCAGATGCAAAAATGACTTCCTTTTGTGGCGTTCCAGCAGCATTTCGGACATGCAAAACCGCCTTTCGACGTCGCTCGGCTTTATGTGGAACCCAATTTCCTTGCTTTTGAATATATCCAGCTGCTTTTAAACGCTTTGAAATGGTTGCTTGAGTGACACCCAAAGATTCTGCGAGCTCTTCTTGTGTTTGGTAACAATCTTGATAGAATAATGCTTCCAGTTCTTCATCTTCAAACTTTTTTGGCTGCCCAGGACGTTCATCGTCTTCCAAGCCAAAATCACCACTTTTAAATCGTGCAAACCACTTTTGGCACGTTCGCTCAGCTAGCGCATGTTTACCATAAGCCTCCACCAAAATACGATGACTTTCGGCAGCAGTTTTCTTCATATTAAAGTAATGAAGAAGAACTCCCCGCAAAAACACTTTTTCAGGCACAAAGTTCGACATACTCGTATTTGAGTGAAAAAAAATATTGTTGTTTACGCTTCAAATGAATGACGTACAATGACAGTAGCTTTCCAACGCATGTTCCAATGGAATAATAACAATGTAATAGTACAAGTAACGCCATCTCTTAGCAAACCGCATGAATTAAGTTATAGACCCAATATTTTCCGATCATCATCATTAAAAATAGACGAATAGATGTCGTATAAAAGACATCTTACATTTTCTTCAATTAATTGAAGAGCTGAACTTCCTTTACACGTATTCCGGACTTTTAAGTGTCCTGTTTTATAAAAATTAATGGACTGGGTACATCGTCTTGACTGTTGTACTCACTTTTAATGTCATCGTACATATCGCGTATCATTCTTTTATGCACGATTCCGGCATACTCGTATATTGGGAGTTTTGTGCCGTCCGAATCTCTGAGAATTCTATCGCACACTTTTTGCAAGCCAATGAATACGATGTACAAATCTTGCAAAGCTTTTCGATGTTCCTGTTTTATTTCCTACCAACCTTGAATTGCGACATATGTTGACTCTGAAGTTTATTAGCTGTCGGTAGTTGTTGCAATTTCGCAACTTGTCTTTACTTTTATAAAGTCGAACAAGAAATCTCTCCCTCCATCAGTTAGCAATTTAACCGACTTTCATTATTTAATGAAATAAAATTCCAAGCCAATTAAATCTAAGATTGTCAACCATACTCCATTCTTTATACTACTTCGCTAATTTTTATTTCGAAAAAATTTCCAGTTTAATCTCTTCCTAGTACGGCAATCTTAACAAAAGTTGACTTGTTTGTCTAGGCTTCGACTTTGTGCTTTTTCTACTGCGCAGTTAGCTCGATGTTTACCCGATTCACTTTCACGTGCTCTAAGTAACTCTTTCTTCTTAATTTTTTTTTGCAAAATGAAAGAAGTTTACATTTGCTTTCTACTCATGGTCACGCCAACATTTTTCTTTATTTTTCGGAGCCTGCCTTTTAAAACTCCGAGGGGTGTTTTTGCACACCTCCTATATTTTTCTTAAAAATCGTTTGATATACTTTGGGCACTCAATTTGTTCAATTGTTTTTTGGTAATTTGGAATCATTCTTGTAAATTTAACTCATACAGCCGAGCCCTTATTTAAATTGTCGTTCGTCATTTCGCGTTCTTTTTATCATAGATGGTAGTCTTTAAAATCAAATTAAACAGTTTTTCTATCACAGTCCTTTGATTTCCTGATAAGTCCATCAAGCATTTCCTCTCCTGGTAATCCTTGTAAAAGGACATCAAGGTAATTCTTTTTTAACTGTCCAGCACCTACTTTTGATAACAACATTCCAAGTTTCGCCGTCAGTAATTTTCATTGCCATAAGACGGTCGCCAATACGCATACGATTTTATCAGGTAGCTCTGCTGTCAAGACCATATAAACTCCATTATTACTCGTATTTTGTTTCATACGTTTACGTTGTCTTAGGGGGTTCCAGTTTACGGAACTAAAAAGCATCATATTGCTCACTCCTGGAATGTATAGGTATAGAACTGCGAATATTTTTATTCACCCACTATGTAAAAAAACTGATCGCAGTAGTGCATTCAAATACGTTCACTTTCGTAATGCTTTTCGTAATCTTGTTTTCATCCGTGTGGCGATGGGTGAATACAGTGTGGTGTGCGTGAATATACGAATGTATAATTATTCATTTGTTGGATAGATACGAGGGCGGGTCAATAAGTCCGTGACTTTTTGAATTTCTGACCTCTTTACTGAAACAGCAACACTGCTCCTGTCAACAGGCATCTGTCAGTTGACTCCTGTCAAAATTTAAACTTGCTGCGTCAGTTAGTTTGTGTTTGACAGCTATTTTTATCAGACTACTCACTAATTTGAGGAGAAAATGGAAAAAAGTGAATTTCGTGTGCTTATTAAGCATTATTTCTTGCGAAAAAAAACCATTACCGAGACCAAGGCTAAGCTTGATAAATACTCTGGGGACTCTGCACCATCGATTTCAATGGTAAAAAAGTGGTTTACTGAATTTCGTTGTGGCCGTACAAGCACTGAAGATGCCGAACGTCCTGGACGCCCAGTTGAGGTCTCTACACCCGAAACAATCGAAAAAATTCACGATATGGTGTTGGCCGACCGAAGATTGAAAGTGCGAGAGATTGTGGAAGCCGTAGGGATCTCGCATGGCCCAGTGGTTTCAATTTCGAATGATCACTTGGGCATGAGAAAGCTTTCCGCAAGATGGGTGCCGCGTTTGCTCACAGTCGACCACAAACACATGTGCAGTTGCCATGGCAAAAATCCATGAATTGGGCTATGAATTGCTCCTTCATCCACCCTATTCTCCAGATTTGGCTTCGAGCGACTACTTCTTGTTCCCAAACCTGAAGAAATGGCTTGGTGGAAAAAGATTTGACTCCAATGATGAAGTCATCTCGCAAACAAAGGCCTATTTTGAGGACCTCGACAAATCATTTTTTTTGGAAGGGATAAAAAAATTGGAGAAACGTTGGACAAAGTGTATAGAGCTCAAGGGAGACTACGTTGAAAAATAAAATTATTTTTTTATCAAAAAATCTGTGTTTTAATCCAAAAGTCACGGACTTATTGACCCGCCCTCGTATAAAGTTCGAGAGTCTCATGGGATGTAGATCCACCTTAGGTTCGACCCAATTCAGTTGGTTTTTACTACAAGTCCGGCAACAAACGCGGAAAAGTTTTTTAAAGTCATTACTGACCGACTCATTACATGTCCCAAGATTTATTGAAGTAAACAAATAAACACCACTTATTGCCATTTTAATGTGGAATATGAGTAATAAAGTGTAACATAGTATTTTCAAGTAACATTTGGGCAAACTTTGTGGTTAATTTGTAATTTATGTTTTACCTCAGCAATATAAATGTACTGAGAATTATTTTTTTTTAAAAAGGTAATTGGTAACGCATAGCACAATTCAGACCTCTTTCCTTTTAAGCAACATTCTCTCAAATTTCGTAAATTTTACCAAAATTTTTTTTTTTAGATAAATTTAATTTTTTTAATAGAAATCATTTGAATTTAGAAAGGCTTTCTTTTATTCAATACTCAATTCTCCCATTATTAATTAATCAACTGCACCTCTGATTTACTACTAAATCAATTATATAATGATTGCCCAAATTCGCCAGCAATGATTGTTTGGTTCTGCTCACATAGTAGCAGATGGTTCACTTGCCGATCCCATGTTCTTAACTCTATCGATAAATTCTATGCAACTTACAAATGTCGAAGACCAGTGCCATTGATGCCATTAAATGCCACCTCAGATTTGCTATGTTTCACCTGAAAACCTTCCTGAAACCAATGATTTAATGAAGAGTGCGGGCAAGCACACGTAAGAAACACGTCAATGACTATTCAGACAGAATATCACAATAGATGTGATAGCAATATCAATCAATCACACGCTTGCTAACAATGTTTGTTCGTCTTGAAAAATATTTTAGAGGCTTTTTATAAGATCCCCATCATCCAAGTCCAAGACCAAGCAAGTGGAAGAAGACCTTAACCAACTTGGAGTACTTGCGAAGCCCTTTGATTGAGGACCGTATCCACTCAGGACTGTTGTGCCGTCTTATTATTGACGTAAGCTTTATTTTCGGGAGAAATGAAAATTAAGTAAAAAAAAAAATCACTGCCGAGCTTTTCCTAATATGAATACTGTTATCCTACCCTACAATTTCTACTTTTACCATATCTTCTAAGTTATGACTAAGTTAGAGTCTCTTCTATTTCCTTAAAATTAAAAAAAATTATTGGTTTCGTAATGCAAATCATCATGTTTGTGGCCTTATATATACACCATATGTAAAATTTGCTCTTCATTAAAAAAAATAATGCACATCCTTCTTTAAACTAAAGAGTTGCTTAAATTGATATTAAAGTCGTCGATATGTTAATCCACAAGTCGGTTACGATGAAACCATAGATTCGAAAAGATGACCCGAAAATTAGCATTCACTCACTTCCTTTACTTCCTGTCCACTAGAAGTTTTTTCTCTTTTCATCTGTTGGCTGATTTAAAATCAAGAAACGTTCAATCACTGAAAACATCTGTTCAGAATACATAACCGAAATAAAGAGGATAGTGGGGGGAATCCTGAATACGTCGAGATTGTACATTTACAAGAAGTGAACAAGTCACTAGCGTCCTGTAGCCCTTTCTACCAAACAAGGACAATCAGTATTCTTTGTCGGTTCCTGTGTGCAGTATCATATGATACCATCCAGGAGCGAAAATACAAGTTATGTATATAAAATGAATGAAAAAAAAAAGATACAAAAAGGAAGAATCCGACACATCCTGAACAATCTTCCTGACAAACTGTCTCTCTTATGTGCAATACATATGACATCGAGACAGGACACCACAGGACAGGACAGCGTTCACTATTCGTGAATGATAATAAGCATAAACAAGAGTGTAAAGAATTATTAGCTAAGGCAACAAAGCAAAAAATAGATGCTAAAAGTTGCAGCATGTTAACAAAAATTTGAAACAGATGTCACAAATGTATATTTGGTGTTCTGTGGAGGAAAATCTACACCACAGATGTACTGCAGCTTTGTCTAATCTTTTTCAAAGTTGTTTCCAACTCTTAGCTTTTACTATATATGAACAAACTTATATAGCAAATCAAAAAGGATAAAAAATACGAAAAAAACCAACAGCAAAACATCAAAGACATGTTTAAAAATTATTCAGCGCAAAATTGCTGATGATGTGTGATCCCTATATGCTGGCTAAAGGTGATGTGGTCTATGTACAGTGTGTTGTTTGGTGTTTGCTGTTTTACTACAACTGTTATGAGTACACTCTTGTGGAAAAAAAGGACATCACACCGAAACATAATTCACAGTACAAAAGCACTTTTCCCTGCCCGATAGCACCTAATTTTGGAACCAACAATAGGCTCTATCCCCGCAGCCTCTGATGACATCTGTGAACTCAGTTTGTGGGGATTAAAAAATAACATTTTATACATAAACATATGTGTATATTCTCTATAAATGTATGTGTTATTTATTTTTCCAGCTCAACGTGTCCTTTTACGTAATCAACCTTTGTGCTCGTAACAACAGCAAACGATACCGACCAAGACATTGCCTTACAACAAAAAAAAAGGAAAAAGAAGAACACAAAGAAAGGAAACTGCAAAGAAAAACATTTACACATCTCTATTGAATGGAAAGATCTAACAAATAGAGGAGAAAACCTGTCCCAAATTGACGCAGCAAATCCTTTGTTATGGTCTAATAACTCGATGTCCACCCACCATCACTGTCAGTTTAGCTGTCGTAAAAACGTCATAAAGTGAAAATCATATGCCTACTTACAGTCAACGCTAACTTTAATGCGCTTTGAAACTGTTGGTGGTACACCATTTGATGCTATGCATAAATAAGCTCCCATGTCCAATCTAGATATCCGGGTGATTTCGAGGGTGTTACCCTCCCATTCGTTTACTAAAATGACACAAAACATACTCGTTTAGAAGGCATATACATACGTTTAAACGATCTTAGTGTAAGTAATTGCTTTGTGATGTTCAATCTCTTACCAACATAATTCTTGTTAATTGCTATTTTTGAATTGTCATCTCGTTTCCATTTGATAATAGGTGTGGGACTTCCTGATGCGCGACATCTTAGCGAGATATTTGAACCCTCCCGAACAATAACGTCACTAGAGCTAAGCGAGTCATCAATATTTGGCGGCACTGAAACAATAAAAACACAAACGAAAAAAATCAATAAAGTACTCACAAATATTTTTAATGAGGTGTTCATTCATCAATTCGGTTTAAAGCCAACCAGTAACCCGATGGCTATTGTTGAAATGGTTTTTGATTATTCATTTTCTGTTCATGAAATCCTTTCTAATCCCAAATTATATAGTGTGAAAGATATAAATCTCATTCCTAGGTGATTACCCTTTTGTGTATTTTAAATTATCCGTGAGGTGGTTGGTACTCAATGGTTTACGATATGAAACCTAAAACATTTTTAAGTTCAACAAAAAGCATTGTTTAAATTAACTGGTTTCATTTATTTGATTTTTTAAATATTGGATCACTGCTAAAGTTCCAGTTCATTTTGAAAATGAAACCACAAGCGATTACACTTCAAGGAAAACATTCTTATTGATCAATTATATAGTCCCAGTTATTTTCTATAACTGTCTTCCAATGTTATCACGTTAATTTCATAGAAAATGCGTGGCTTTCCTTTAAAAAAACGTCGTAAGATAGTTTTTGACAACTTTAGCAGAACCAAATTTCTCACTGAAACAGATGAAAACCTGTAGGAGTAAGGTCTGGAGAATACGGCGGATGCCGAAGGATTTCCCATATTTACTCTTTCAGTTTTTGCAGCGTTTGTCGGGAGACATGTGGCCTGCTATTATTATGATAAAATATAACCCTTTTTCGATTAGCCAAAACCGGACAATTTTCTTGAAGGCGAAATAAGCTCGAAAGAAAATTATACCACTGGAATCCCACCAAACAAATAACAGTACCTTTATTGTATGATCTAGAAAAGGTTCGTTTTCATGACATCAAGGCAGAGATATGGCCACGAAGACGCGACCAAGCTTATATTTTATCTTCAAACAATGCGGCACTTACGTGTCGTAAAATCCAATTTCCTTAAGTGGTGAAATGCTGGGGAATGGTCAATATTAAGCCTCTCAGTAATCCCCTCACTTGCAATTTTCGAGTTGTTTTACACTAAGGCTCGCATAATGTCCTAATCAATCTTGGAAAGTCGTCCAGAATGGTGTTGTATATCATATCAAGTCATATCAACGTTCCGAAATCTACCAAACCACTTTTAAATGGATTACGATCTGAACAAACGCACTGAATGTTTTTTGTCACAATTCCAACAGGTACTCCTTTTCGAATCTCGAACAGCATAACCTGTACTGTTACTGCTCGGAGGTTTTTAAGAGTTTCATACAAGCTGCGTTTCAAAGTAAACATTTTTAAAAATGAGGACAACAAAATTGGGTTTTTTTTTTGAAAACCGAGTTCACTTTTGAGAACGATTTGCACGGTCGAAAATCACGTTTGAATGAGTGCTTTATTTAGTTCATTGGTCGGGATGTTCTTTAATATATTTGTACAAACCTAAAGATGGCTTTATTGTCTTTCATTCATCAGAATTTTTCCGAAAGGGTAAAAGTTGCACGGTGGCAAATCACTCGAAAAGGAGGAGGGCAATAATTGGTGAAAAGGGAATTTTCAACTTAAAAATCGATGGCAAAGCTCTTAGGCACACCAAGACAGTTGAATGAACTTTTTGCGGACAATACCCTTTGAATCGTAAAAGCAAATCAACATTGTAATAACACCAAAATACGATTACGAGTATCTAAAACAAATAGTAATGGTAAAATTCCCCTAAGTCCTTACAAAAAGTTTTCATTAATAAGAAAACATAGTGGTTGAATGATGAAACGAAAATGGCGCTAAGGAACAAAAACTTAGCCTATCAAGCGTGGCCTAAGAAGAGCAGAAATAGCGAGACCGATGAAGTAAAACTGTAGACGTTGCAGTAGATATGTATTCATCGGAAATTTAACATTTTCTTGAAGCTGATCAACACGATTGGAGTACGTAGTGAAGTGGTCACAGTATCTTGCTGAACTTTAATAACCGAAAGGGGCAAAATGTCATCCTGATTTCTCGGTAAGCTAATGCAACTAATGTGACATTGCATTCCTTTTTTTTTTCTTAAGTTTCA
Source organism: Volucella inflata (assembly GCA_928272305.1). Taxonomy (NCBI): domain Eukaryota; kingdom Metazoa; phylum Arthropoda; class Insecta; order Diptera; family Syrphidae; genus Volucella; species Volucella inflata. The sequence goes on along the minus strand of OV743717.1, from coordinate 26,167,540 downwards.
TTCCTCTGCGGCTGGACTCAAACTCAACTCAAAGTGTTGATGAATCAATAATAAACTTAGTTAAGAAAGGGGTTTTAAATTTAAAAGTTAGAATAGATCTTCTTATCGTACCGTGTTCTAAGAGTAGAACATACAGCATTCCAAACTACATTAGCATGTTTCAAGACTTAACGAACGTATTAAGGCATAAAGGGGCAAATGAATTCTTTAAGACTTTAGAATTACGTTCATTGGAACTAATAAAGTTGCATATTGAACCTATTTTTGCTAAGGCAAGAAAGGAACACTTCAATGTTGGCTTCAGTAAAGACAAAAAAAAGGAAAGAGTAAGATCAAACATAGCACCAAAATCTTTAAGTTTTTTTACCTGGCACGAGTCTCTAGAATAAGTGAATTCTGAAGTATATTTAATTTAGGCAGTTGAAGGCACAATTCAACTGTCCTATTTTAATTTATTTCGATCAAATAACAGTCATCAAAACTGCATAAAAAACATATCGACTACAGAAAGTATGTTATAAAAAGAAAATAATAAAAAGGAATGGACCCAAATTGCTTTCTGCAGTAAATTGTTTTAGTTTGGAAATCTTATTTTCGATTTCAAATCGTTGTGTGCGATCAGTGAGAAAGACAATATCTAACGAAGTATTTTGGCAAGAACCATAGTTTTAATTAATTTGCGATAGAAATACACCCTTAGGAAAAGACCCATTGAAAATATCATATGCAAGAGTAGAGCGTGACAATAATCATCATAATATATAAGAAGGAAGACCAACAGCACCATTATTTGGAGTTATCTTTAGATATTAAAGAGTAGAGAGTACTGCTTCATAATTCATAATATTGTATAATGGAATAAGACTCAAGAGTCTGTAAAGTTAAGGACTTTAGAACAATCTTCTGTCCATATAAGAAATATGTAGATATAGATTCTTAGAAATTTATCAGAAGCTTCCGTTTATTTCTTGAATCGTTTTAGCTTAAACTATGGGTTTGGTCGTTCCTTTCGCCAGCACAAGGTTCATACGAAGTTATATACTTGGTAAATATGCACTTTCGCTGAAAATGCTCATTCAGTTTCCTTTGTTTATGCAATTATTTGTAAGTTAGGCTTTTTTTGTATATAAATTTTCAGTTTTTTAAAATTCCCTATCTACAATATAATTTTTGTCATTGTCTACCATGACGTATGTGCAACTTTTTTTTTTCATTTGAAAGCATCCGACAAGTATGGTATTGTTACCCTTAACGGCCCGTATTTTAATCTGCACACGTAAACAACTTTTAAATTAAAAAGCACACAATTTACTAAAAAGTAGATGGGAGCTAGTAAATGGTAAATAGTAAATTGTTAAATCCTTGGAATATTTCCTTATAAGAAAGATAGATCATCAAATTTAATGTGTGCATCGGGATTCAGTTTCTCATCATACAAAGGCACTCCATCTAGCACTTGTGTGTTTGCATTCGCATATTCGATATGAGAAAAGCAAATTTTGCTTCTAACACCATACTCAGGCATGAGACACGTTCACCTGCAATACCACAAAGTTTAGATGTATGCAAAAGCAAAAAAAAAAAACGAAAATTTTAAGCATAGTCTGGGGTATAGAGCATACCAACAACGCATCGAGTAACCATCGAATGGAGCGATGAATTCATGTTTTGATGATAAGTTTCTGAAACTGAATTTTTTTTTTCATCTATTCCGCTTGTCCTATGCCATCGTACTTGTATCTTCCTATGGAGCAGCGCAATGTCGACAGGAAGAAGCTGCTCCTGCTCCACCTTCAATGGTATTCTCTAGCCGAGATAATCCACTTGTACGACGAGCACTATGTAGTTATACTGCACATTCACCTCAAATAGCTGCTACTGTACTATGTACTCATAAACGTGTCATCCTTACCCCTCTACCCAGTGGGATCCTAGCAAGTAAATGAAAAACGTTAGATGGAGTTTCTTTCGAGGTTTTTGTTTGTCAAAGTCTAAATGAGTTCTTCCTCTTGGAGAAGGGGGATTTCACCATTTCAACATTTCGCCGGGCGAACACTCTGAAAATACGACCAAAGATGATGTAGGATGAAAAAGGAAAGATTAAGAAGCTTTCAGTTTGCCCCAGCGACACTTAAATTGAATAAATACAATTTTGAATAAATTTTTGCTAAGATCAAGGGACAACAACATCATTTGGTGTAACTTTTGTGGTCGTTATGGCTGTTGATTCCAGCTTTAGTTTCTATGTAAATACGAGTATCTACCATCTACTACTACGACTTGACTGTATTTTGTATCTTTTTCTTATTCCCTCAGTCTCTCTCTGTCGGTTTTTTCCACTCTCAATATAATGAAGAAATAATTACAAAATTTTCAACCATGGCCTGTCTTAGATAATAAGAGCAAGAGTACCAGGAATTCAATTTTGCCCCCAGCAAAGGCTCTTCTTTTCTTTGTGTTGGCAATATCTATAGCTACATGATACCACCATGATACTACTGTATCAGGGTAGGAACTATACCCTCCTTACAAGCATGCTGAATGAATAGAAATTTCTTAATAATAATTGTTGCATCTTCTTTAGATTTTTGTTTATGGGAATTTGTTTTGAATTTTTCGCGGAAGCAGAGATAATAATTTCTTCGCTCCAATAAATTGTACAGAGTTGTTTAATCATACTAAAAGATGAGACCATACAAGTATGACAACTTCCATATCCGAGTACCTACAGGTATTTCAATCTACATATATACGATGTTGTAGATAATTGTACTTACCAACAACATTCAAATACCCGAATTGGGTCTTTGCGGTGACTGTATTAATCTGACACATATATCGGCCTTTATCCTCTTCATGGACATTGTTGATGTGCAGATACCATGTCCGGTGACGGTCGTGTTTATCGTGGGTCACACTAATTCTGGGATTTCTCGTTATGACGTGATTGTGCACTGTCAAAATTGCTGATTGCTCAAAGTGCATCCAGGCCACCTGGAAATAGAAAACGAAAACGGCAACTTTAAAAAAAAAAGGCGAGTTGCAGTGCGATTGCTGAAGTAAATATGCCGACGAAATATATTTTTCGGTAAAATTTTCATGACGTGGACATAAGGGATAAAGCAAATATTTGAAAATTGGTAGTGGACTGGAGTTGAATAGCACAGGGGTGGTTGGCGCCAGTTATAAGGGTCAGCTTCAGTTCGGTTCAGTTCAGTTTTTAGGTGGGAGGCAGGCTCAATTTAGTGGGCAGGGCAAACAAACGGCTTAAGTGATTAAAAATGCTCTCTTGTATTTGAAGGGAGCATTATGAAGCAATATTAGCAAGGCAGCTTGGGTAATTAAATACTAATAGCTTGAAATGGGTTTTCAAATTATTAACAGAGAAAGTATTTTATAATAAGCAAATGTGCGAACTATGGGTATTTCGATTCTTTAGTTTAAGTAAATACAAATGTGGCAGGAAGTAATATAGGCTTAACGTTATATAACGATTTTCTTATCTCTTTTTTTTATAGAGAATAGATAACAACAAAAGTCTTTACAAATTTGGCTTGAACTCAATAGTATCCAGGAGAGCAACATAGCTTTTGAATTTACAAAATATTGTATATTTGAATAATCAATGCGAGCACATTATGTAAACTTCCTTAGAATATGCATCAAAAAAGGAAGCTAAATTTACTTAAAAAAATTGATTCATCCATTCCTTGGCCGCCAAGTCGCGATAAGAATACTTCAGAGTCGAAAAAAATAAGGTTTTGAAAAGGCTTAGGTGAGGAGTCAAACTTAGCGCCAAAACTGTTCAAAAAACACCTTATATGGTTAAATAGTAAGTATAAGGATGTTGCAGGAATATGTAGCAGATGGTGACAACCTACTTGCGAAGTCTTAACTCCGGCTGGGTCAGAGTGTTTTTGTTTAGGGCTGCTACTGGGGTAACGAACGGGCTTCGAAAGGGACGTACTTTGAAAGACAACCTTAGACAGTAAGAAAGAAAACATATTTTAGTAACTCCTACTGAAATCAGTCAAGTCCTCAATATTGCAATTGCCCATGCCAACCCACGTCGACTTCACGAACACATTGAAATGGCAAAAAGGAGGAGACCAACTTACCTATAAGAATGTTGTCATCACCTTTTGAATGCTTCGAATTCGGAAGGCTGGTAATGATAACAGTCTAAACGGTATTGAGTACAGAGTTAGGTAAATCAGATAATGTCTGCATTCAAACAGAGAGCTATGATATGGAAAACGGAGCTTTTGGGGTAAAGTTCACCATCCAGCAAACTCTTGAATGGGTAAGGAAGTCTCTGCCATAAATCCTTTCACTCATGGGTATTACGTCTTTTCTGGTTTTCAAGACCTTAAACTAACGCTCGCTCTCTACTGGATTCAGAGAGACGGGGGATATGCTGATGCGTCTTCAAACCCAAAATCCTAGATTCTACACTGAGACGTAGAAATCTCACAAGGAGAAACGTAATAAGGAAAACGAATACAGCTCTTCTCTCGCTGTCGGCTTACAAAAAACTTCTGTCGAGACTTTATTTCCGTATGAGTACTGCTACTGAATCGCTATTTAGCAGGCCTTCCATGTTATATACTTTAAATAATATTCATACAAGAACATTGGATGTGGTTTAAGGACATCTATGGTTTGGATTTGTACCAGTCTTCACAACACCCACACTTAATGCTGCAGACTTAAGCTACGAAACGAATAATGAAACAAATTTGTCACGTTTGCTTCGGTACTTTCGCCATCACCAAAACCAGTAGCCAAACTCATTGAAAACTGTGATTATCAGAAGTTAGGACTTATCAACTGCTGCTATGTTTATGCTCAGATTACAAATGAAACGTTTAATCGTCCGGCCTGGTTGCCAACAGCCAATATTTGTTACGGAAGCAAGATAGTAGGTATTGTAGTTATGTAACAAAAATATCAGTTGGAAACAGCTCACGCAGTCTTTCATGCCAAATCTTATTAAAGGGGAAAAATATGAAGAAAATTAAGAGGACATCCTTTGGAGGAATCTCGGCAAGCTACAATATTAGCAAGCTTTTACACTTAAAATAAGCACAAAAACCAGAGAAGGCTATTTATGAGCTAAAAAGTACGAGCAACTCATGTAAGTCGTCGGTTCGGTTCAGTTAGGTTAAGACAGGGGTGTGTCATCAAACAAATACTAGGCACCAAAACGGGCCCATCGCGATCCCAATGGAACCAGTTGAATTTATTTTCAAATGGCAAACACCTAAACAATCTCCTTGGTCCTCCAATTTCTTTGCTAAAGCCAAGAAGGGCTTTAAAATATGTGCCTTTTATTTCCTTTAGACTACCGCGATATTGTCTCGCATTCACACAGTATGTGTTTTATATCCTCAATCGCTTGCAGATTCTACAAATGTCCTTACCGTATCTGAAAATTTGAGGCGTGTTTCACCAGGAGACGGTGTTCTGTCAGGAATCCTATCAATGTCCTTAGCTTGTTCCTGTTTAGTTTATTTAACTCCCTGAATTTTTTACTGCCAAGAAGTGACCAGAGAGGATACTCTATGTCCCTCAGGATTCGACAATCATAGTTCAACAGTCTTTATGGTTGTTTTCTCGATAGTGCTCCTTAGTATGCACAGGGTTGGTTTGATGTTGGCAACCTCACTATTATCAATTAGCCCCCTTGCAAGCTCATTCGACTGTTCATTTCCCTCTATACCGCAGTGTCCTGGTATCCAGCACAGTCTTACCCGGTTCTGAATGCATAATGCTTTGAGCATTGTGCGACTACCCCTAACTGTATCAGAGTTGGTATAAGTCGAAGCCATAATGCCCTAACAGCGGCCTGACTGTCGATGTAGAAAGTGACATCTCTTCCGGATACCGATCTCATCTGCATTAGCTCAGCCGCCCTAAGGATAGCCAGAACCTCTGATTGGAAGACACTACTTGCATCCGGTTCGGCTAAGAGGAATACCAGATCAATGCAGAAATAACATTTAAACGAGTTAATTCGGATTTCGAAAAATTACTCCTATAAGGACTCGGTATACCATGTAGGCTAGCAAAAGTCTTTAAAAACATATTGACAGACTGCAAACACTCACTCACTTGATTCCATAAAGCTTCAAGTTTAGAGAAAAATTCTTCCATACCCGAATCAGTTTTGGGGTTGTCTGTGACTATGATTTGTAATTCCATTGAAAAAAGAATTCTTGTCAACACTTTTCTCTAAAGAAAATCCTGTCTTTAAAAGAAAATAATATGCAGACAGATCACGCTCTAAGGGACAACTATTCCGGTGAAGCACCTACTTTTGAAAGGCTTAGCAATTTTCATCTGCTGTATTACTGTGTTAAAAAGAAAAACAAGAGCAGAGTATTTTCTTCTTGCCTGTTCTTATATCAGATGCGAGATAGATATTTAAGGCTTATGTCCTGACTACATATCCAATATATCGTCGCTGTTCTCTATAAAATTGAGAAAGTAAAGTAAAGTACCTGATAGTTGAAATATCAATAAATATGTAAGTGTGCTTTTGCTACTAGTAATACTTAAGTCAATTCACATCACAATTGCCATGCGCTAAATACCACTTAGTTCCATATATATGTATGTATATTGGCATCATCTCCACACAGACATGACTTACCATGACTCTTAGAACTTATCGCTTTGTAACCTTAAAACAACCATCTGTCAAAAGACTACTAACATATTTTGTGTGCGATAGCAATTAAAAGTAAATAACTGCGTACATCAACTCTTTGATAAATACAAGTAACTCTTGACTTGTGAGCGTTAAGTTAATCTAATACGAGCGAGAGAGAACATATAAGGTCCGAGAATAGAATCTTGTGGTACGCCACTCTATACATTAAGATAGTTGGAGATATACTCGTACTTAGAAACACAAACAAATCAATTAATTTTACAGATTGAGTTGAAAAGATAAAACAGCTTTTTAGTTTACTGCAGAAAATATTAGATGATTCATATCCAAGGACTTATAGTTTCTTCTACTACGGTGTATTGCACCATCTTTTGGGTTGGAAACTTAATTGATGCTTGTATAGCAGATCCTTGATGTTGAGGTACTAATGGACTTGGTTTTGTGTTATTTTCTTATACTCGTAAGCATTTAAAATGGGCTTGTAATCAGTTACATTCCTCAATGAGGGAATTTAAGGATAAGGATTGTTTTTACTTTTTTCTATTAATTAACATTAAATTAAAGATACTCGTATGTCAAAATATAAGAAATAAGAAAGCAAGAATTTCGAAAAATCTTGGGTTAAGACTTTTCTGTTAAGAAGGGCTTCCATTCATATATACGAGTATTTGCTTACTCTGTTAAAAAAAGTCCGTCAATTAATGACTGAGACTGGGGGACATGCATACTTCCAGATGGATTGCTATAGGAAGATATGTCGTCGTTATTTCTGTTATCGGAGTTACTTTAGGTGGTAAAAACAACAGGTTAGATTTATAATAATATTATATACTCGTAGCATTTTATTTTAGCAGAAAACTTTTTTGTGATTTCCTTTTAGGATCTCAATCAATTTAAATCTTTTCCTCATTCCACAGGCAGTATCTCGCTTTTCCATTAGTTTTATGATATGAGGAGCCAGCCTTAGAGGGTCTGTGAAATATGAATTGTTTCTTCCAGATGAATGTGATCCTCAAATAGATACAATATCTGTTGTATCTTAATTATCTTTAGAAAGCATGTAATATATCAGGACTTAGCAAAAGGCATTATTATCGCGAAGCATTTGAAAAAAATCAATTTCACGGAAATTCCTAGAGAATGGTTCCTGGTCGCAGGTGCTTGGGACAAACAAAACAACCAAAAAACACGGTGGCGCTGGCAGCCCGGTATGGGTCATGGCCTAGCTTCTTGACACTCATTTGTGCTGCTCATGTTGTCATTTTCGTCACATCTGAGCGGGGCCTACGGTTTATCGCCGAGTCCGAACGGCACTCCTTAGAAGCTTTTTCGTAGGCAATTTTACTTTCGGGAGTTTGCCATTGCCCGCCGAAAGCGTGATGGCAGTTTGAAAAATTATTGATGACCCAACCAGGAATCGAACCCAAACTCTGTGTGTGAAAGTCCAAAGAGCTAAATATCGCGCCATCGCCATCGCCAACGGACAATGTTGGGAATTATTAAAAATAACTACCGAAATTTTGAGTCGGTGGTCGGAAATCTAAGAGCATTTATTCCAATTTTCGATCGTTATAATCGTCACACCAGACAGGTTGTTAGTGCTATAATAGATATACAGTGTCTCACAAAATTGATCAAGTGTTTTGTGAAACAAACATCATTCGATTTATAACGGTAAAGTTGTTAACCGGTGACCGAAAATTTGCTGTTGTTTTGTAAACACATGTTTTCTCATTTTATGAAAAGCGATTTAGTGATGAAAATTTAAAACTTCACTGTTATTTGAGAAGTGCTGGTGAGTGGTTGATTTGATCAATTTTGTGAGTTTAGTGATCCGCACGTTTATTGTAACACTAAAAGTTAATTTTACAAGAAATAAAAGGTAAGTAAACTTTTTTCTGTGAAAAAGACAGTTGTCAAAATTAAAAATACAACAATTAAGTGAAGATAATCTTATTATTTTTCCGTTGAAAATGACAGATTGAAGATGAAGCCAATTCCATCAAACTCAATCAAAGAAATCCAGAAATTGTTGGAAGAAAGGAAATCCCACCGTCAAATTTCTGACCAATTGGGCATTTCTGTTGGTGCCGTTAGTAATTACAGGCGAAAGATAAACTCAACATCAGTGCCACGCTTGAAGGCGGGACGAAAACCTTTGCTATCAATGACCATCCAACGCAAGATTTGCCGAGCCATAACAACAGGAGAGGAAAAAAATGCTGTTTCAGTGCAGAAGTCTCTAATTAGAAACGATAATCTCCACGTTAGCGCAGAGACAGTGAGAAGAACTCTGAGAAAAGCTGGATTAAAAGGTCGCGCCAAAGTTAAAAAGCCATTTTTTACAACACGTCATAAGAAACTTCGCCGGGATTTTGCCAAAAAATACAGAAATTTCACTGAAGCTGACTGGGAAAGAGTAATTTTTTTCAGACGAAACCAAAATTAACCGTTTTGGGTCAGATGGAAGAGAATGGACTTGGAAAAAAACAGGCGAGCCTTTAAGAAGACGTATGGTAAAAGAGACAGATAAGTTCGGTGGCGGAAATTTAATGATATGGGGTTGTATGGCTACAAAAGGCATCGGGTTGTGTCAAAGAGTGGTCGGACGAATAAAAGCAGTAGACTACATTTCAATTTAAGATAGAAGTTTAGTCGGAAGTTTGGAAAAATGGAACAAAAATGCTTCCAACGTTATCTTCCAGCATGATAACGATCCGAAGCATACTGCTAAAGTGACAAATGCTTGGATTCAACAACGTAGGATTGAAGTCTTAGATTGGCCTCCACAGTCTCCAGACTTAAATCCCATAGAGCATTTATGGCAACACCTGAAACGAAAACTTGCGGAATACTCAACACCAGCACGAAATCTAGATGAACTGTACGACAGAGTTGACGCAGAGTGGAATGCAATTCCCTTAGAAACGTGTGAAAATTTGATAAACAGTATGCTACGCCGTATTCAAGCCGTTTTAAAAGCCAAAGGAGGTCACACGAAGTACTAAAAGGTAATTGATCGTTAAACTCACACAACTGATCAAATACTAATCTACCTTACTTGTAATTATTTTTCAGAAATAAAGATAAAGAACAAAAAAAAAATAAAACAGAAATAAGTCTAATAAATACTTATTCTTGAAGAAAAGTGTTTAAATTATTCTACACAGATTTAAAACTAGCAAAAAGCTTCATGCAAAACACTTGATCAATTATGTAAGACACTGTATGTGCTTCAAGAAACTCCATTGCATCCACAAAGTGGTGTAGTGCTCATGGAGGTACCGTATTTTTTTATCGATAAAATTGATCGCCATGGTGCGGTCAATGGAGTACGTCCGTGCCATGTTGGAATTTTTTTTTTAACTAGAATTGAATGAACTTAATATCAGTGATATATTTTGAGGAGGAAGTTAGGTTGTCTCGAGAATTGGTCCGGCCGAATAGCCACCTCGCTCATGCGATTTAACGCCATTGGATTACATTCTTTGGGGAAACGTTTAGTCGGTGATTCATGCCGACGTAAGAGGAGCTCTAGAACAATAACCAATGCGAGATTCCCAACCTTCTGATCTGTGGGAAAGACTAGTGGGAAATTAGCTCTAAACAATCGATTTCTGCAAACGAGCTGGCAGTGGTCATATGAACAAAATTCCATATTTCAATTTGACATGTGTATTACACCTCATCTGTTTTCTGTTTTATTTAAATAAAAAAATAAAAACTTCTTTGTATAATCCGGATTTAGCTCTCATTGACTATGTCTCTGTGATTTGGATACATTGATGCAATCATCTCTGAAATAAATGGCTATTTTGAGAAGCTTCTAAACCTGATTATTTAAAAAAAATAAAGATATTGAAGAAACATTGAAGGAGTCATACACCCTTCTACATAATCAATGACTTTATAAGATTTATAAGTAGAAAGGATGATGAATTTTCATGAATTTTCGAAATATTTCAACATACACTTGCCAACCACTGTAATAACGTTACTAAGCCACTAATTAGTTATTGATCAAATAAAGGACAAATCTTTCTTTTGGAACTTTAAATCAGTAACGGCTACAAATAATGTTGACTTCTGTGCTTTAATGATTTTAAAACACCGACTTGCATAAGTACTTTGTTTATCCAACTCCAAACTTCTTCGAGTATATTGTGCTAATGGATTTTTATGAAGTTTTTCAAAAAAAAAAAAAACCACAAACCTCAGTTAAAAAGGGATTCTCAAATGGCATTGTAAAGGTACGTTCATTCCCATGTCAGCTTAAAAAACTATGACAGAACTTCAAAAAAATATAAAAAATCTGTAAAACTTTTTCGTTATTTTATTTTTATGTTCGAGTAACGTCTACCAAGAGAATGCTAACTGAAGCAGCCAATTTCTCTCGCTACTGCAGAAACTCTCCAAATTCTGGCAATATCATCATCATAGTCATCATCGCCGTCGACGTTATCGTAGTTATCATCTTCCTTAATGGTACCTTTGCACTTTTTAATACGAATACAACCAGTCACTAGTAGGAAAATGTAACCATTCTGCAGTCCATACTCCTTTAGTCTTCCTGTGAACCAATAGTAGAGAATTTAAATCAACAAGGTAAGTAGAAAAGGCACAAGTAAGATTATTACTACTCTCGCACTGGCACATACTCGACGAACATATAATGGAAGTTGTCTAGCTTGGCAGATAAATGAAGGCACATCAAAACCCATTGCTGAAGCACAGAAACGTCAAAATAGAAATTCTTTAAACAAGAGGCTAAAAGTAAACAAACAGAAAAAAACGAAAATAAAAAGAACTGAGGTGTAAATGTTTTCATTTTGGAAGTCATGGCAAGAAAAGAACTCCGAACGTGTACTGAATGCAAGAGTTTTCCCACAGACACCTCTTCTATGAACAATTGCACACCTTGGGTACACCTTGGAGAGATGTTTTCTGATACGAGGTATTATTTTAATGTGAACCTTCGACACCTACTTCAATGCCTCCACTACAATCCCCAATTCTGACTTCAATTCCAACCCCAATTCCAAATCTTCAGCAAGAAAATATTCCCTCAGTGAAACTTTAGGAAACGAAATATTCCCTCACACCTTTTAGTCACCTCATCTTATTCACTTTTCTATGTTGGATACGTCTACGTCCTACGTAAGAGTACCTCTCTCTCTGCTGGCGGACCTAAATGGCTTGTTCTACAAGAAAAATAAGGTTTTCGTTTGTACATCGGAATGGGAGGAAGACAGTTGATTCAGAAGGAATGTAATGCCACCTAACTTCAACTTCCGCATCTGAAACCATGACGACGTGACTTTGGTTTTTATTATTCTCACTATTGCTTTCTCAGGAATCTCTGATTGCGGAGTAGAGAAGACTGGGCGAATATATCTGGTAAAAGACGGGGGATGTTACTTAATGCTTGGACATTGATTAAGCAATTCACCTGGTTCGGGTTATGAAAAGTTGGTACAAATTGCTATGGTTCTAGAGCTGAGGAAGAGAGAATATCTATGCAAGGATTGATCAATACTCAGAATGAGATGCGAAGGGAATGAGACATCCTTTTTTACGTGGAATAATTCTTTTTTTTCTTCTCATTGCTTTGTTGTTCGGTTTGAGGAGTACTCGAGAATCCTTTTTGGTAGTGCACATACTCGTACAAAGTTATAGGGAAAGTCTAGGAGAAAGTGTTAACCTGTAGGGGTTTTGCATGTTCTTACGCTAGTAGACATCTTAATACTAGCGTGAATGTACTTATTCCCAACTTTCTTGTTTATAGTCTGCCGATTGTGGATTAAAAACGTAGAAACAAGATGAAGTTTTGTTGAGATTAAAAGGTACAAGTTGCAGACGTTCTTTTGGTGTACCAAAATGAATGAGAATGACGTTGATACGCGCACATGTGTTTCTTCTGTTTCTTATCTTTCCTTAGCTTACGTGACTCTCCCTCTTATTAGAGGAGTATAAGGGGGCATTCTTACACGTACGGGTATGGGTCAACAAATAGAATTTGGAAAATGAATATTGGTGGTACCAAAGCGTTGGAAAATATTCATCCAAATTGCACACGTTTCAAAACTGACAACATGCCAGGAGATCTGGTAGTAGGGCGAATCTTATACCGAATATCAAGAACCGATAATTGCAAAATGCTGCAACGTATGAATATATCGGGTGGCGATATGAGCAATTACATATGTCTCTAAAATCCAAATTTGAAATTTGACTCAAAATCCAAAGATATTTCAATAGCTTCTCATAAATGAAGAAACGTGCACGCTAAACCTATCGGGTTTTCCATTAGGGACTTGACAACTTTGAATTTAATTTGTGAACGCACTCTTTCACTAATCATCAAACTGTCACTGTCAATTTATTCAGTAAACTCAACATTTTCATCATGGTAAAGTACACAAACGAGCAACGTCTGCAAATTATAAAAATTCTACCGAAATGCTGACTGTAATCCATCGCCCTAGTGACACAAACGCGTAACTACATTTTAAACATTGAGCACACAAATTAAAGTAAACATTTTTTTATCTAGTCCGTAGTAATAAATCTTAACTTGAAATTTCAAAACTAATCTCTTAAAAAGTGTTAGCACACATACCGAAGAATTAAGAACATGCGAAAAAAAAATTACAAAAATGTCTCTCCTGAAAAATTGAAAATTTTGACAACATACTTTTTTGTGTCACTAGGGCGACGAATCAATATGTGATGGCAGGGATTGCTTGCGAAGTGCAATGTAAAGGAGAGTTCCACTCGAAACGGGTCTTTTCACCAAGGGGGGTCCGTGCGCCTTATACCGCTATAATAAAACTAATTATATCCCATAGCAACTGCTTTGTTTTTACTAGAGAATAGTCTGCCGCGGTTGAAGTGGTGAATTTCTCTCTTATTGAACGGGAACAGGCTGCTGGCTTTCCCACTGGCTCTGTTTATCCCTTCTTAGACTCCTCCATGGCACCCATATTGATGGCTAGCTTAGTGCAGACGTTGGGTCAACATGACTTGGCCCACAGCATAATACTGCCGCCCTGAAACCATTCCACAACCCGACTTCCGCAAGCCGTATAACAGGAGACCTCTCAGCGGTACTTCCGCTTATGAAGGACATGGGTATGGCCCAACACAGATTGGGGTTTGGATGACCTTGTGCGCCAACTGTGTTTTTGTTCTGGACTTGTCGTCTGATGCAATGAAATCAGAACTTCTGTCCCAACAAAAGTACTAAGTGATGTCGGTAAGGAATGTTATTGGGTCTTCGTGAACGACTCCAAAAACCGGCACTAGGACCACAACTGTTGAATTCATTCCACCAAGAGAAAGTTTCACTGGTAATGAGTGATATTGAGAAGAATCTGTAAAGAAGTAATGATACTCAAACTGTGATTAAGGCCTTGCTAAACAGTGTCACCACTTCCAAACTGGCTCAAGAATGAAAGGTTTCTTTAAGCACAGTCGGAAGGCTGGATTCGCTGAGTGTTGTGTGTGTTTCAGGTCACAATGAAATATAAAATCGCCGATGAGTTTAGCAGGTATACCAAACTAGTATAGGGCCATTCAATTTGAGTTCGGGATTTGACCAAACCTGTTTCAATCACATAAGTCAAACCGAACTCTCATGTGAGACTGTATACATTTAGTTTAAAGTTTCGCATTTTACAATATGGATCGCTTAGCAATCGCTGAATGTGTTAGAATTGTAGAAACTTACTACCAAAACAGTCATTCTTAGTACGAACGTTTCGCAGCAGATTATGGTTGACATAATCGTCCATCTGAGGGTACTATGGGTCCTATAAATGTAAACAAAATTGAAAAAAAAGGCTCTATCACAGATGCCTCAAGGCCTGTCCATCATCCAAATGCATTATCTACAGAGAATATAGCTGCCATTAGTGAATGTTTTGAGGAAATTAAAAACCTTTTTAGCCTGTGTTATGGCACATTTAGAAAGATAGATTTCTATTTCGTATGGCAAATATTTACAGAGTTTTTGTTATTGCACATGTTACAGAGATTTGATAATTTTAAAATTTAACTTTCTACTGTTACATTGTTTTTCTCTAAATGATTTATATTAAAGTATAAATATGAGAGCCTTGAAGGAAAATACGAAAAAAAACCTTCACAACCTTTAACAAAAAAAAAAAAGAGAATAAAAAAAAACTCAGAAAATGCAAGGTGTAATAATATGTACCAATGAAAATAAAGGTAATATGTCTCTATAAGAAGTTAAACAGCTAAATATTTATATTGACAAAACGATAAGTAAATACATTTGTAGATAGGTATATAAATAAATAAATAATTAAATAAATAAATAACATTAACTGAAAATGATTAAACATAGATAGCATAAATAAATTTTTTAAGAATTTAATTCATTTACAATCGGGTTATCGGCAAAACTGCACCTTGTTTTGAAAGTACGAGTATTATTAAGTTTAATAATTCTTTGTGGTATCAATTTAACATTCGCCCTTTTCTAATTATCATATGTTGAGTGGTGCCAAGGCAAATCTAGCATCATTTTCAGAAGATTGTTCTGCTACACTTGCAAATTTCCTATATGGCACTTTGCGCAATCGCCCAATACTAACCATTATTTTATTTTCTGTGGAAAGAAGTGATATTCGGTTTGTAAATGCGTACAACATCTTTATTGCTATTCCTATTTTCTGTATGGTTTTGTTTATTGGGTATATAACTTCTGAAGCTATGACTTTTCCCATCTTTCCCATATCTGGTAATTTGTGGATCCTATTCCAAAAGAACTGCGCCGGCTTGGCAGCCAAGAATGAATCAAGCCAATTTTTGATATTCTGCTCTGATGTGAACCGTATTTCAGTGAGGGCGTTCTGCTTCGACCGGAACAAATGGCAGTCAAAAGGGGCAAGGTCTGGGCTATAAGACGGGTGGGGTAAGACTTCCTATCCACTGTTTTCCAAATAGTTCTTAACCGGAATAGCAACGTGGGACCGAGCGTTGTCATGATGGAAAATTATTGCCTCGTGTCTAGTCGTATATTCCGGGCGTTTTTCGGCTACTGCTCTCTTCAAATGGATTAATTGTGTTCGGTAGCGTTATCCATTGATGGTTTCACCCGGTTTTAGCAGCTCATAATACAGCACACCCATCTGATCTCACCAAATACAGAGCATTACCTTCGCGCCATGGATATTCGGCTTTGCCGTTGATTCGGCTGCTTGGCCGGGTTTCACATATGATTTTTTGCGCTTGGGGTTGTCGTAATCAATCCATTTTTCATCACCAGTAACAATCCGATGCAAAAATGACTTCCTTTTGTGGCGTTCCAGCAGCATTTCGGACATGCAAAACCGCCTTTCGACGTCTCTCGGGTTGAGTTCATGTGGAACCCAATTTCCTTGCTTTTGAATAAATCCAGCTACTTTTAAATGTTCTGAAATGGCTGCTTGAGTGACACCCAAGGATTCTGCGAGCTCTTCTTGTGTTTGGCAACAATCTTCATAGAGTATTGCTTCCAGTTCTTCATCTTCAAACTTTTTTGGCTGCCCAGGACCGTCATCGTCTTCCAAGCCAAAATCACCACTTTTAAATGGTGCAAACCACTTATCCCACTTAGAGTAGGGAAACTATTTTGCAATCGTAGTAGTGACTTTCACACTCGAAACTTACACAAAAAAACATCTATCCTTTTCTTTACTATTGACTTTCAAAGATAAGCAGACTTGAAAAAGTTTTTTTTTTTCTCAGTAAAGCTGGCCGAACGTTTTCGTGCGATCTGTTCGACGTTTGTGGTGCTGTTGAGGAACCGATCCAATATTTATGAAAAATTTCAAAATTTGTGGATTTGTTCGCGAGCATGTTCGCCGTTTGCGGGGTTGTTCGCAAATATTTTCTTTTTTAAATAAATTTTGTTGCTGGCACATCAGCGGAAGATAAAAAATGGCTAGTTTTAACAAAACGTTTTTTTTGGAATTTATCGAAATTCTTAGAAATATTTGTTTAAAACTTTAGATCCTCGAAACTTTGTCCAGTTCCTGTGTTTTGTTTTTCAATAATTGAACTGGCCAAACTCAGCAATTCAATATAAGTTTCTGAATCCATTCTAAGAAATTTTTAAAAATCTTGTGATGCAGACATTTCTAATTTTCTCAACAATTTTGTATGAGTGCGATCGTTTCTACCATACATCCCCTCTTTCGTCCACTCTCGCCTTTTTTATTCATTATTTTTTTCTTGCTTTCGCTCTTTGCATTTAAACATTGTTAAAAATGCAGTTGCATCATCCGCGTGTGCGTTCTCCATACTTTCTTGTATGGCCAGCTTAAGCTACGTAAAATTGTAAATATTGTAATGTTTCGGCTAGGATTCGAAATGATAAAACGTTATTCTACGAGTATTTCAAAACACTTAATTTATTATTATTTAAAATAACTTCCAAGTAATTCATAACCGATTTTACTACTATCTTACAATTCAAATCTCTTATCGTTCACTATTAAGACTTAAGGGCTGAACAGAATGTGAAGTTGAAGCTTGAATCTGTACTATATCTGTAACTCGAAGTTGGGTGTTATTCAACTTCTAACTACAGATTATAAATGAATTGAACTTTTGAAAGATACAGATTCAAGCTACAGATTCACATTCTGTTTAGCCCTTAAGCTCCTTTTCTGTCGCTTTCCAAAAATCAACCTAACTCACGCTGTTTCTCATCCTGTATTTATACCATATTTGTAGGGTCCTAGTACTTTCTCGTATCTTCTGGTTTGAAACTGGGGTAATAAATGAACTCACCAGAGAGAGAGAGAGTACGATGTATGAGAGAGAATATGATGTATGATCCTAAAGTTATGCAACACTGGATTCCTGGTTTTATCACATCTATATCTATATCTATATGTAAAATAGCCCAATTTTCTACATTGTTTTGCCAAGGTTGGTAAAACACATTGTGCACATCTACGCGAAATTACCTTTCCAATGGTGTAAGTATCATACCATTCGGTTAAGTAGAACGGTGTAAAAGCGTACGACAAAAATGAGCAGCACGTATTTATATATAGATTTCCCATTTGTTATAA
Organism: Volucella inflata; assembly: GCA_928272305.1. NCBI lineage: Eukaryota > Metazoa > Arthropoda > Insecta > Diptera > Syrphidae > Volucella > Volucella inflata. Next base: position 26,149,777 of record OV743717.1, on the reverse strand, counting down.
TATTTAACTAATATTTCCATTCCAGTTTGCGGATTCTTCTCAATGCCGAAGGCGAATTCATGGGATGAAAATATTGCTATCATCAGTTGAATCGCTGTAAAAAAATAGCTATATCACAGTTAGGTATCATTAGAATATCGGATGTATAGATATTATACAGAATAGGGCCAAGGACTGAGCCTTGTGGGACACCCGAAACTAAGCCAGAGATGTGAACTTGGAAACGACGACTGGACAAAAAGTTTTGAACTACTACACAAATATATGGAGGAAAGTTTAAACTTATCATTTTGTATATGGGACCCTCATGCCAAACAGTATCAAAGCCTTTTCGATATCGAGCAGGACTATGCCTGTAGACCTTTCTTGGATGGCGTATTTTACGTTTGGATTCATATCTGCACCCATCTTAAACTCAACTCACTCAAGAATTGAAGTGAGCTGACCATGGAGTGCATATAACATACGCCGACTTAAACATCTGCATTTGATGAGCAATTTTCACATAACATTTTTTTCAGCAATGAGGCTCATTTCTCACTCGGCGGATAAGTTAAAAATAAAATTTTCACACAAGGGGGAGTGAAAATCCACACGTAACTGTCGAAGGACCATTATATCCACAGGAAGCCACTGTATGGTGTAAAATTTGGTCTGGTGGTACCATTGGTCCATACTTATTCGAAAATGAGGAAAATGTAACCGTTACCGTAAATTCTCACCGTTATAGACAAAAGTTTACCGAACTGTTTTGGGCTTAAATGAAAGAGGATGGAAGACATGTAGTTTCAACAAGACGCTGCTACGTCTCACTTGCTTTATGCAATAAAAATCTCCTAGACGAGTTATCTCGCATTTTTGTGACTTGAATTGGTCACCAAGATCGCGGATTTGTCGCTGTTGAATTTCTTTTTGTGGGGCTATACAAAAATTTTGCATTCAATCAGTGATCTTTAAACGCTTTGAAAATGAATATTTGTCGAATAATGATCAAAAATTAACTTGGCAAAATAAAATCCCGCAAAAACTTCATGGAAGATCGAAAACTAAATCATTAATGTGTCTTATGTAAATTTACTTTAAGAACAACGAAATAGATGACTTACAAACAAAACGGTTTCTTGTTCTCCCCCCTTATCTATTTAATTTGAGTATTTTTTGTGACTTTACTCATTATAAAATTTGCCCTATCTAATAATTTACTGGTAGCAATTCGATTGCATCTACAATAGAATTCTAGAACAGATCGGAAAACGAGACAACTGCCTTTGCTGTGCACGTGAAAAGAATTTGAATTCAAAATTAAATCATTTGTTGATCTGTTATTTTTGCCAAAATATTATTTTAACACTACTGCCGATGGATTTGTGAAAGTTTTGTAGGTTTCAGGTAGAACAAGTTCAAATATTTGATAAAATCAAAAAATGTGTGTTTTTAACATTCTCATAAAATTATATTGAAATATTGTGTCTTTAAATATAAATCGCATTTTTCTTTTCCGTTAATCAATTAATATTGTGTCGAACAGATGAACAACACAATAAAAATAAAATTCTCGAAAAATCTTTTTCACATGAAAATCAAATATAACATAAATCCCAATGCAAAACAAGAGAAGACGTTGCCATTGGGAATAAAATCTCAATGCACCAGGATCAACAGGACAATGCTGCAAGTATTTCAGAGTACATGGGAGTTGACATGTGGTACATCATCGCCTGAGTTTTATAAAAAGAAGAGAGAAGAAGAAAAAAAAACATTTTTTTCAAAACACACTTTTTTTTGCAGTTGAATCACTGTAAAAGTCATTGAGGCATGTGATTTACTTTTAGTGCTGCTATGCAGTGGATGCAACAACATTCTAGAATGCAAAATGGATTCATAAGCCGCACAATTGCAAACACAAAATTCACCCACGTGGAAATTATGCAGAAAACAATGCGAAAGAAGGCAGAGTATCTGAACATAAAATGAAATAGAAAAAAACTGATTTATTATACTTTTCTTTTAACGGAATTATAGTGTTTTTTGTTTTTCCTTCAAAGTTTGTGAAGTATAGGCCCATACATTCATAGATTTGTACATATGATTACTCATATGTATTAAGAACTACAAATTGTCAAGAATATTTCAGTGATGTTGATACAATTTGCTACAATTTGCAATGAGTGGGAGTGCTCCTCGTCTATTGCTAAGCATGTGTCAGATGCCTTTTTAAATTTGTTTCCGTTTTCAGGCATTGTGAAAAAAGGACAAACTCAAATTCCAATCCAAAGAAACGTTTAAAAAAAAAAGGAAAACAAAAACAACAACAAGGTTGATTTATGTCGTTCTTAACGTATCCCCAAATACAAAAAGAACACAACAGCAAAAAAAAGGACATAATTTGAATATTAAGTTACCATTGACAGACATACCATGTTGACTTTTTGTGCTATCAGAATACTGATGGTCGTTTGTCGGGCAGCGGAAAGAGTGTGTTGCTTAAGCTCGAAGTTGAACAAAATACCTGTTCGTTGGGACATAAACGCTGGCGGTGGTCCCTGCGATAGTCCTGGCTGTCACTTTGTTATTTATGACCACAAAATTAAGGCTATTCTCATGTATATTATTCTTGTTCCACTTCGAATACAGGAGAGAAAACGGATGCCTTTAAGCAGGACAAATTAGTGGGCTTTATGACGAGGTGAGCAGATATACATTCCAGCATACTCGTACTCGTATGTACACCGGTATGCGGTCGATGTACGAGTTTACGAGTGTACGAGACAAATTACGTAAATGGTATATCCTTACAGTCGATCGAAGGATGTGGCGCACATTCACCATCATCATTTTGGTGTATTTTAATTGCTCGATTAATGTTTTGCCTTTGCTAACACCTTACACCTTACACCTTGGTCCACCTACCTGTCCAAGGCTTGACGAAAAGGATAACAATAAAGTGGCAAACAATGAGCAAGCGTCGAGGGATGGGTAGCCAAGCTTTCACAATCATTAATCTTACTTACTGAATTTTTACTTTTATTTTATTTTTTTATTTTATACTGAAAAAATAGATAACAATTTTTTCCGGTTTACTCACTCTTGAGTCCTGTCGCAATTGTGATAAATGGGGTAATCACACCCAACGAAAAGGTACACTCAACAACATTAAACTTAGACCGTAACATTTTAAAGAAGTTCGAGGAAGAACATTTTCTCCAATTAACGCACACTAATTGCAAATCAGTATCTGATTGTGTTCTGAAAATCTTTCTAGACACTACTCAACGTTAAGTTTTCAATTTTAATTACAAATCGTTTAAAAGTGATGAGATGGAAGAGAGATCCCTCAAGTTGTCAGACATTTGCGCAAATATACCTTTGCGAGTATGTAGGTCTATTGAGCATTTGAGTTTTTTGAGTTTTTTTTTACTTGTTGCAGTTCGTATCGGCTGATGATGCACGTCTCATCATCCTTGTTCATCGGTGAGAAATTCCTATTTCTGTTCGTGAAAACAAAAGCGACTTAAGTTTGTTGGGAAAAAGTTTTAGCACGTTCACTGGAATCATTACCAACTTCTCATCAAATTGATGAAGTCAGTACCGTGTTTCTTCTGCTTTAGTGGCATATCTTTGACACAGAGCAAAGAGTTTTTTGGATAGACAACAAAAAAATAAAGGTACTAGTCTACGACGACTAAGTTGTCAAGACAGAAAACTTATATTTTCATTGAAAGTTGATAAAAATTCAAATAGGACCAATAAGTTAAGAAAAGGTAGAGTACTTGTACAATGTTCGAAAGAAAAAAATATCGACTTTGACTTCTGCTTTATAAGGGAACAAATTTATTGAATAAAAGTCTTTTTCCTAACTGTGAAATCGATAACTGGTTAATGGGTCAGAAAGACTGACTTTAGTAACATCAAATTAAGATTACTACAGTTTTGGATGTCTTTGATTTGCTGCAGGTTATGCGTCTTATTGATAGATAATATGACCTTTGGATACCACATTCGACAAATGTAATGTAAAGACTTTAATAAGTCGCATGTGAAAGATGAACCTTTACTTAATCCCCAAGACTTAGACTTTTCTGGTTGTGTGCTGAATTTCTTTTCCGGCGGATGCTTGTAAATATTTTTCATAAGACACCATGAGAATCGCAAGCGCGTGCTTGCTCGCCATTTGCAAAATAAAAACTAATAATAATAAAAAAAAACACCGCCGCGCTTACCATCAAAATTTACCGCGTGTGTGTGTAGTATCATACTGCCTGCACTCAGTCACTGCAGTTGATGATTTGCTGCCATACGGCACAGTAAATGACTGATTATATGTACTCGTATGTAACAACTGATGTTTAGCGGGTGGTATGTGGGAATTTTGTTGGTTTACTGTTTCATATTGCTGTAAGGGCATAACACCTACAGCAATTTGATTCGCTAAACCAATGACAACAACAACTTCACGGCCTTGCTTACTATCTTCGGTGTTTGTTTGTTATTATGACTCGGGAATTTTGAGTGGATGTAATCAATATACGAGGGCTAAAACGGAATCATTTTTCTGCGTACATCCACGTCTGCAAATACAGGCCAACTGTTATGGCACATAGTGAAACACAGGTAGATATCCGCCCACACGTCTCAGATCATTCTGATCTTAAGCTACCTGGCTACGATCTAGTGCCATCATTCTTTTCTCACCACGGCCTCACTATCTACGTGCGTAGTGAAGTAGCTTATCAAACTTCACCACAATGTAGTTCATGTTCCAATCCAGAATTCAATTTCATGTGGTTAAAATTCCATCTCCATAGGCAAGTTATCCACTACTGCTTCATTTACAGAAGTTCCAAACTGATGTCTTTAATTAATACTAATTCGACTTTTAACGAATTGTATCACCGTATCCTCTAACCTCTCACTTTGGCAAGTACAATGTTGATGTGCTCTCACCTCTACGCTCGTCGGACCATTGTGTCATATCAGCTAAATTCTCGTACATTAACCACACGGTTAGGGAAAATGTTCCTAAAAGAACAGTATGACAATACGAGAAAGTCAATTGGAGCGGACTTAACACCTTCCTTAGGAAATTTAAGTGGTCATTATGTCCTCGATAAACACGTGCTTCTGCTGATATGATCACAGACACCTTTTCCTTTGGAATGAGATCCTTTATCCCTCACCGGATAAAGAGTATCAGACTTTGATAACCGACTCAGCAACCAGTTATTTTTTTATCAAAAAATAGTCTGCTTGGGCTGTTGACGTTCCTATGAAAGTTGCTGCAAATTCCAGCATCTCCTTTGGAGATGTCGCAATAGTTTTATCTCCTGCAAAATTTGAAGAGCTGTATTGTTAATGTTTCTGTTGTTGAATTATGTTTTCTTGTTAGTTTGTTTGGTTTGGTCTCTAATAGTAGGATTTCTTAGGTATCTTTCTTATATACCAAGGTGCATGGACACTTAGTACTTATTTTAAAAAGTTTGTTACTAGAAGTTAGGGTTGCATTGGCTTTGGCACTTGCTTATATTTATAAAAGCAGCTTGTTTTCAATACTAAGTTTGGAAATACCCAATACATTTCCTTAGTACATATTTGTTTTTGGGTTTTTCGCGTTTTTTTTAAAGTGCGACATTCATTTTATTGTAACTTTATGTCGAGAGTAACTTTGCGTCAAGAATGACAGACGTAACTAGAATGAGAGGCGGGCCAACGGGGGGAAACGTCTCGGCTATAGAGGAGATACAATACTCCACCGAAAACGCTTCCCTGCTGCATGCCAGCTGAATCTGTTTGAATTGCTATACTTCGTTTTCGATCTGTCGTGGAAAATTCGATTCACGATATACTTTGTCAGTAAATTAGTGCGAAGACCTGTCGCTTGCGAGACATCAAGGAATATGCTTGAACAGATTTTTTTATGCTTTCAAAGCTTTTTCAATTTAAATCCAATTCTTGCAAGAACTGAGGCTAGCCGACCTTCCGAATCATCCCCGATTCAGTCGTTGGGCTCTTCAAAAGCTTCAAGATCCAATGTCATCGACCAAACAGTGATGAGGCCAATTTCTTTGTGTTGGCTACATTAGTAAGCAAAAAAGTTGTATTTAGGTGAACTCGCCATCTAGATAATGGGACATCATGCCTGTAAATGATGAAGCTCGAAAATTGGAGCTTCAGAATGAACCATGTTAGCCGCAGTTTAGGCCAACATATGGAAAAAAAAATTTCAAATATGAATAACAGTAAATGGCTCTTTTGTATGATGATAAGTTTACCCGATAAAATAAGTCTATTTTTCAGAAAAGTACCTCTTAAATCTTCACTACGACGATATTTTGAATCATTGTCCATTTGTAAAAGCCAATCTTGGTTTCCACACATAACGTTTCAACGAATTGCAAAAGCCCATTTTTATACTTTGACTATTCTTTGAGAATCTATACTTCCGGGGCAAGTTTTATTGGGCATTTGAGTATGTCCAGTTAACTCACGTTCCAAGAGAAATAAAGCTGTTAAGTTGGGATGCCGCTGACTAGCAAATGCAATGCTGCCGAAATACGTATCAATAATTCCGTCCACCCGACCTGGATGAAATAAAGATAGCAATATCTATGCTGAAATCAAACAAAGCTGCTAGAGCGGATGGCCTGACTGCCGAGCTCTTCAAAACGGCAGGCGAGTTGGTAAGGAGCATCTGAAAAACTTACTTGGCCGAAAGTATGCCTCAGCCACTTAGTGTGCAAAACTGGAGGCGGCTAGAATAAGATCGAGCTGGCTGAAGACGCATGTTGAATATAGCCCAGGTCCACTCCGGACTGTAGCGCCACCTAAAGCAAGTGAGTGAGTTAAACGAGGTCCTTTTTACTGTGCCTTGGAACCGCCAACGGCTATTGCTTCGTAAAAGGGCGGAGGGAATGCCCATCGTCCTCTTTGTTGTCCTATAACCAGACGTAAAAATCTCATTGGGGATCACTTATAACAAACTCTTGCCAGTAACTAATATAGCAGCAGGCATATCCGAACACCAATATGGCTTTAGAAATTCGCATTTAAGAATGCATGCAATTAATGTGATCACAATTGAAACTTGAAAAGCAATACAGAGCCGGAAAGGGGCCACCAAGAAATACTTCACCTTTATAACGAGTAATGAACCGTTTAAATCGGTTTGATTTATAAGACCATATACTCGTATTTCTATTTCTCGAATAGAATCCTTCTCTATAACTCTAACACAAATGCTGTATATTTTTGTGGACTAAGAATATTTTGGAAGCATTTAGCTAGGTGAAGAATTCAAAGCTTCTAATGCTTTCATAACGTTCGACCAATAACTTCCTCTAGCTTTTATTGACTTTTGTCTCGGTTTTTGATTGTATTGGGATTTATTGACCTTCAGTTCAGTTCCATTTTCCATACACGAGCCATTAAGCCAACAAACACAACAAAAAAGCACATACACCGACGATGCTATCCGTTTTAGACTCCTCTTTAACATCTTTAACCGAAATTATAATAGAACTTAAACTGAGGGAAGAATATCATGTCATCCCAAATGATTAAACAGTTGTTGGGGTAAGCAAAACACCGCAAAGAGGTGAATGTGACTTACTTTTTATAGTTTTATAACTTGGAGTTCTGTGCCGCACGTAAGCGATGGTTAGCAACTGTCATTATGGAATCTGTAATGAGGGTCATTCATAAAAAAAATTTTGTGATGACTGAAAGCCGAAATTTCGATAGTTGGAGGTTATTTGATGTAGACATGCTGATTGAAAGGTTCTACTAATTGACCGTGCACTGTGGAATCTACGGAATCTAAATAATTTTCTTCCTAATCATACTACAATGTGATTCCGTATTAGTTTCTTTGTTTTATCCTTTGACAGTACCTATTTTAATTAATTGGAATGATATATCGTTTTGTTTGAATAAATTCTTTTGTTTTCAGAGAGTGAGAGATGAGTTTAGATGATATTCTATAGATATAGGCCTTGGTTTCCAATAAATAATTTATTCATATATGGAACTTTTGATGAACTTTAAATCTCATACTGCTATCCCAATAAATAAGCTAATTATGCTGCGTTTACCATAGCAATGGAGTGAGTTTTGTGTCGAAGTTAATATTATTTTAAAAATCTCAATAATGCGAGAATCAAATATACTCAAACCACTGGTTACTGAACAAAGAAACAATTCCATCAGATATTTTCATTTATAAAATTGGCTTCATAAATCCTTCCGATAATTTGCATTAAAATCTACTGCAGGCTTTTAGTCTAATACTCAAATTCATATTTGAGTTCATTTTCAAAATTATGCAATAAGTGTTTGAGGAACAAGAAGAAGAAATTTATCAAATTATTTTCTTAGGTATATGCATGTATATTTATGGTACGTGTTATTATTTAATTAACTTTATCTCTCTAGTGTTTCTGTTTGGATGTTTTCTAAATAAATCGAATTGAAAATTAAAACAAAAGTAGTAATAGTCCTGCTCAAACAATAGAATACAAAAGCAAAGGCTCGGTGCATTTCCAAATAAACAAGATACATTTATCTTTTGCAAAATTGCTTCTACACTTTTCTATATCAATTTGTTGGAGTTAGGCGAGAGGGTTGGTAAAAAAAAAATAATAATTTAATTTCATTTCTGAAAAAGAAAAGTAAACCTCAAAGCAAGGCCTGATAAATGTGTAAAGTCAAAAGTAAGAACAAATAAAAAAAAATATATAAATAGAATGCAAAGGATTTAAAATGAGATTTGCTTAGGGGCAACAAGCGAAAGGATAAGAATTCTTTGTATTGTTCTTCCTTATTTCTCAAAAAAAAAAACGGAAAGCAAAATCCTTGGAATTTGTTGAAAATTTGTGCTTCAGTTTAAAATTTGTTCGCATAAAAATTATTCTGAACGATCCTTTTACTGCGGAAAGGGTTTTTTGTTCTTTAAATGTGTGGAAGGTAAGCAAGAATCTGACTTTAGGCGAGGACTATTGGAGAACGTCTTAACACTTTGCGGTTAAAATACCGTTGCCAGTTATAAAAAGAATGGTATTTGCCAAAGGGATACCTTCTGTTACCTTACGCTTTGTTAGAAATCGGGAGCACATATAGGTACATAAATATAAGGCTGGTTTAAAATTATATTTACCGAAAAAACATTTTTTTCTCTCATAAAAAAGTATTTGGTAAGTGTGTTGTAAAAGAAGCTTCACTTTAATGTTACCGAAATATCGGCGACACATCGTGACATAAACAAAAATGGCGTCATGGGAATTTTCCAACTTTATGTGCATATACAATTCACTCAAACATTTTCGCACTGAGTTTCACTATTATTATTTGCAGGGTGTTCAACAGGACTCCGTCGATTCATTAAAACATTCAAATATCTCTGTGGTCCCCAACCAAAAGCACGAATCGAATAATCGATCGATTTAATAATTGAAATCATTGAATACAGTGCGATTAGATTTTTAATATCTTATAACCCTCTTACCACAGATAATAAATCTATCTATACCAAAAAGATAAGATTAATGTACTCGTAACAACTGAGGCTGTATGAAAAATTTTGCGCCAAAACGGTGTTCATGGGTGCGCTAAAATTAAAAAGCCCATATTGACTGACTGTCATAAGAAATTAAGGGTGCAATTTAGCCAAAAATATAAGGACTATTGTGTTAATGTTAATACAAAAATAGACCGCCAGGTGAGCCAACCAGCGATCGTTATATTAAACCAACATTAAAATTTGGAAGAGGAAATCTTATGGTTTGGGGATGCATGTGCATGGAAGGGGTAATGAATGCAATAGAGTGGTGGGTCGTATGAATGCTACTCAATACATAATTATCCTGGATGACGGACTCCTTAAAAGTTTGGAAAAGTGGCATAAAGATGTGTCGGAAATTATCTTCCAGCAAGATAATGATCCGAAACACACACATTCAAAATTACAAAAGCGTGTCTGCAAAATCAGCAATTTCAAATACTTGATTGGCAACCACGATCTCCAGACCACAATCCGATTGAACATCTTTGGGTTGAGGTTAAAAGTGCTATTTCGGATTTGCCTGAAAATTTTTCGGATTTGCATGAATTATGGTACCGCACTCAAACTGCTTGGCAAAATATTACCGCAAATCAATGTAAACAGTTAATAGAATCCATGCCGAGAAGAATAAAAGCGGTCCTCAAAGCAAAAGGAGGCCATACGAAATATTAAGTAGGAACAGTTTCGCAAAGTCAACAAATTTATCAAATGCCCTATTTTTACTTTTGTTGTATTAAATTAGGTTAAAAGATAAATTTGGTTATCTATACTGAATTATACTATTATTTTATTTTTTCGTTAAAAATTTCGTTGAATTATTAGCACAAATAAAAAAGTTACGAACAAAAGTCTTTTATTCTGCTAATCATATGACCAAAAAGTTGAGTCACTGTAAGTACTCTGGTCATAGCCATGCAGGTTCCAGTGACTCTCCTAGGTTGCAAACCACAGCTTATTTTCCTTAGCATTTTACCTACTAGTGATCCAACAATGCTGCCCTGTTGTCTGGCTGAGGTACACATGCTGTTCTAAGATGCGTTATAAAAGCCATCCTCAATTTCAATAAAACTTCTCTCTTCTACGACGGGGCATTTAATTCTTGCACCAATATGTGTGTTTGATGTAAACCGTAATCGCAATCGATGCTTATATCTTAGCTATGGAGGGAGGGGGACAGGGAGTTTTTGAATTTTACCAAGTTTGGGATCTGGATCGTCGTCTGATTTTCTGAGAATTTTTGTCTGACTGATTGTCCACTTTTTGATGACTTTAACTAGCCTGGCGAGTGTTTCAATCTTTTTGCAAAAGTCTTTATAAGTAATATTCCTTAAAATGCAGTTTAGTTTCTTAACTACTCGTATATATAAAGTATTCTCTTAGTTGCGTTCCGTGAAGATTACAACCTTCCGTTAAAGTACTCTTAAAAGTCTTGTTTAAAAATTCTCCGGTTTCCCCATGAAGTCACTGCAAATTTGTATCCCACAATAAAACGGAATGTTTCTAAACGTTTTCATAGCTAATCAAACTAGTTTAAAACACTTGGTGTAGGCAGATTTTGGTTGCGCCTTGGCAGTTAGTTCGACATTAAGGGTTCCATTAATATAATACTTTCCAATATTTTCTCAATGTTTCATTTCAAACATATTAGTCATCTGAATTCATTAATAATTTTGGCCATAGATACTCGTAGGTAATGTACTCAGTGACACAGCGTGTAAAAAGTATGGGAGCCTCTTATCAGTGCGTGTTCGTATGGTCCGTGCAGCAGAAATCATTGCTTCCATACGTGGAAGTATGGCCAAGAGTTCAAGAACTTATCATCGCTTGCAGCAATTACATCTCTTAAGGCAATATTACGGCTACGTCGAATTTTAATAAAAACAAAAAAAAAATAAAATGCGTGTCAACAAAATTTAGTTGATATAGGAATTAAAACCTCCAGACCATTTTCAGAGTCACAAGTCCGCGGATTGATTGCACGAGCAAAGACGACTTATCTTCAATGTGTTAATAACCGAAATTGTCGCGTTAGGGTCAATAAAAACCCCAGAAACATTATCGAGAAGGATCATGGTTTTTCGGAGGAAGGCATCACTAGGAGGTTTTTTTTTTTGAAAATCATACTGGTAATAAATTGTATGGCCCAAACTGGATAATATGAATGAGGATGATATGTTGTTCCAATAAGACGGTACAATATGTCACATAGCCAATACAAAATTAAATCTATTTGACATGAAGTTCGCGGAACGCTTTGCCTCGCGAAACAGCAATTTAAATTGTTGGACTTGTTTTTGTTTTTTGGTGGCCAGCGCTTACACTTTGACATAGTTAAAGACGAGAAGTGTCCGAATCTGTTCTACTTTGTGTTCAGTGAGGTTGTTCCAATCTGTTCGGAACAGAAAATCTTGCACCTAGTCTCGAAGTAGAACACAATTGTGAAAAGTGTCAAAATCAGCTGTGGTTTTAAATTGTTATTTGCTAAATCAAGTGAATTTTTAAATTTCAAATGGATTAACTTTTGACAACTCTCATATGGGCTGTACTTTTCTGTTCTCATTTGATTTGACGTTTTTCACAAATTTGTGCAGTCCTGTTCTAGTTTTTTCTCACTGAACAAAGCTAATATTTATCGGAACTGACGATTTTTTCATAAGGGATGCTAATAAAAGCAGAAAAAGAGTTCACTGATCTTTTTATGCTATATGAATATTGGAAAATAGAGAGCAAGAGGTATACCCTGATGACTGTTGTTAACTTGTTCAGAATTTTTACTTGAGAATGATGAACAACTTACTCGTATGTATCTCAATGGGGATACAAATAAGACTTTCTGTTTTCTTTTGGTGTGAACAACACGATAAATTTTGTATAATTTATAATTTCGGTACTATATGGCTAAGTCAAATGATCACTCTGATCATTTACCAGGTATTTTTACTCTTGAACTTAAGGACACTCAGTTGAACGACTGTTAATAATGAACGAAATTAGGAAGACCATCAGTGCAGACATAATTTTGAATATGGTGCATGGCTTTTATAGAGTAGTGGGAAAAGAAATATGTAGAGTGGAGTTATAATGGTGAGTAGATTGAGAAGTTGACTATGAATGTTTTCACAAAAACGCCTTAATATGAAGAAGCATCTTGAAGTTAATCTAACTCGAGTTCGGTAATATTCGGCTCCATCTGCAGGTTAGTGTAGGAGGAATTACAACGGCGGACTGTATGGACTGTACAGCGGCATCGACCTAACCAGCCGGAAAAGATCCAACGATAAAGATGGTTGGTTCATGTAGAGCGGATGAAAACCATCGCTTCTGTGCTCGAATCCGTCCCTGAGGGAGAGCGCAGTGTAGGAACACCGAGACTTAAGTGGTGGTTGACTAAGACCCAGGTCCATCCCGGACTGTAGCGCCACCTAAAGTAAGAAAGAAACTCAGGTTAAAACAGCTATAGATTCAAAATGTTCCAACAAGTTAGTATCTGTTAATAGCAAGTATAACATTTTTGAGGCGGTTTCGAATCCATTCTTTTTTAACTCGTCTTAATATGGACATTTTAATATATGTAGTTGAAAAGCCGCTTAGGCGTTATATAGGTATCATAAGCGCACTGTCTTCCAGGCGTCCCTGTACAGCTCATGTAGTTCTTTGTTGAATCTTCTCCTTTCAAGCCCGTGAGGATATCTTCATCAGCTTTCGACAAAGTTCGTACTTCAGCGCCATAAAGAAGAACTGGGATGATCAAGGTCTTATAGAGAGTCTCCTTAGTTTATCGGTATAGGTCATAATTCCTCAAAGCCCAAAAAAAATATCGATTTGTAAGAGTAATTCTTCATTTTATTTCTCCTGAACCGTTATTGGCTGTATTTATAGCATAGCCAAGCGAAGTTAATACCCCATCGACTTTGACGTTCTGTCTTATTCGTCGATGACGTGTGCCCCTTTTTGTTGACAGTATATATACTTAGCGTCGCTCTCATTTAACGGTAAACTCTTTTGGACAGCTTCAGTTGCAATATAAGCGGACGCCACGGTAATAGCCATCTCCCAATTATGCTAACATTATCGGTGCGCTAGTAATAGTACACATGACAGCGCATAACTTTCCCAAAAACATTTTTTGACATTAAAAGTCTCGGTTAGGTCGTTTATGACTTAAACCAAGCAGCCAGATGCCAAAACTTGAAATCGGTGAAAAGAATGTCAAAATTGATTATGACTTTTTAAGTTTTGATTTTCTAGGATATGCCAGAGTGTAAAGATTTAGTTGATTATAGACTTTCATGGTCTGAAATCGCACTGATATGAAGTCAATCAGTTTCGCACAATATGGCAGATAAGATCTTGTATGAGATGTTAAGGAGACTTATACCTCTTGGGGCAGATGAGAGGGAAAAACGATTTTTAGTTCCACTCATCCATCATACACTGTTTTGATAAGATTTGAGAAATGAGTTGGTGTATAATCTCTATAAAAGTAATTTCCAACAGCTTTCAATGCCTCGGCCGATAAGCCGCAGTTCAGCTACTTTCCTTGATTTCAGCTTAGAAATTGCTATCCTAAAATAAACAGAGGTTTTGTTATCTTCGTCCAAGTTGATTGGTCTGTTCTGCCTGACGTGGAATTCTGCACTTCTTCCCATTAATACAGTCTGCAGAAATAGCTTTTGTATATTACCTTTGGAAAAACTTTAATTTGTTATTTCTATACAACATCTTAATATTTTCGTTGGCGTGCTTCTCGTGCTCACTTTTCTTATTCTCGTCCCTTCTGAACATAGAGCTCATTAGCGGCCCTCGTCCTTCGCTCTAGTTCCGCTTTATACGCTTCTTGTTTAGCTGCATGGCCTTGTCCGTAATCTTCATCAAACCAGGAATTCCTTGGTGGTGGTTAGCCGAAAATCAGTACAACAGTTGCATTGTCTCTAATGCACATCGGCAGCGATGCTACTTCTCTTCGGAATCAGAATTCGCACTTTGGCAGCAGCAAAGCATGCATGCCTGACTATCGCAATGTGATCAATTTGGTTTTGCATTTTATGATCCAGGGATGACCCTGTCCTCTTGTGCATATTGAGATTAGGAAACTGTGTGCTTACTTTAGTGATATTTTACCTCGCCGCAAAGTCAATTTACCTTACTCTAGCGCCACACGTGGTGCCTTGCAGACTATTCATACCAACTGTCCTACAGAAGATATCTCTCTTCCCGATCCTGATAAGCACGATTTTTATGACATACTTCGGAGATCGCTCAAATGTTTAACTACGAACTCATAGAAAGATTCACTGGTATCGTCGTGACTGTCGGCGCTCAACAGCGATCGTAGTCTCTTATTATGATAATTGATAAGGTTTTTGTGGAAAAACTTGTCTTTTTTCTTGGTTGGATTTTTTGAGAGAAGTACTTCTGAACCTACATTGATTTCTTTTTTTTGTGAGAATGCGGGTAGAGACGAGTTTGTTATACAGTTCTTCTTTCCCCTTTCCTTAAGAACGCTTAAATATGCTGCTTTTACAAGCCTTCATCAAAAAGGTTTATTTGTTTTTATAATTGAAAGGACATCCATCTGGCTACGAATTGTTATTAAATATTCACTGTATAGTCTGACTCCTTAATTGCATTGTTCAAAGGGTCAAACTCTCGATTGAGTTTAGGATATTTCCTGTGACCATTGTACCAGTTAAAAAAAAAAACTTCTGAAACGTATATAAGCACTCATTCGTTGATATCGCACACCTCTGGGGAAATAACATGCAGCAGTCAAGACTCATGAATCCTTTTTGAAATCAATCCATATAACCAGAAAAAAAAGAAAAAAAAAATTAAAACCTTGACAAATACAAGAATCCATTTTTATATATGTACATAAGCGTAGACGGCAGAAGTGTTACTTGACTAGTATGTGTATCTAGCTTTATAGGTCGCAGTTTCTCCTTTAACATGCATGGACGAATAGATACACTGGGAATTAGGGAGATCTTCAAATATTCTTTGCACACCGATATTTACACAAGTCAATTTTTTATTTTTGTTTTTGCCGAACCGCTTCCCTAGACAGAGCAACACTGAATATTCAGAGGAACCAATGCAATTTTGTCCTTTTTTTTTTTGCCTTCTTCGCATACGAAAAAGGTTATGGTGATATAAATATGACAGGGAATCGAGAAGTTGGTAGGAAGGCTGGCGTTACCAAATAGAACCTTTGAAGCGTTTCCTTCTTTTCGTTCTACGTTCTACATTCTCTAAGTACTACTTTGTTTTGTTTTTCTTTTTGGTTAAGTAGCAGAAGGTAAAAGAAGAAAAAACAACTTATTCCTAGTTTCTATCTATGGCTACGTTACATAGCAAAATTGCATTATGCCATCACATAGCCATCCATCTTCTGTATGTTTTTGCATGGCAGCTTCTAACTTTTCGGTTGAGTTATTTCCTTTTGACTGAATTTTCAGAGAACAGAAAGAAAAAAAACAATCGTAAATGGCGAGGGTATAACCCCATAGATACTCGTACTGAGCTGATCTCTGCTATGTTTATCTCCGAAAATTGAGTTACATATATGGTATATGTAGATGGACTTAGGACTGGACAAAAAGAAAATCTTAACCAAATTCTTCAACAGAACAAAATGGATTTAGACCGATGGGTAATCCAAATGAAGTGCGTCTCTTAAGTAGGACGTTCTGGGTAATCTAAATTCGAAATAGAAACAGAGACAGAATCAAGTTTGCATATTTATAAAGGAATGCCGCAGAGTAAGTTTTGTGGTTGCGGTTGGTATGGAACGCTAAACATAATAAAACAACAAACAATCATTTTTTTTAACTGGTAGTCTCCTTACACAAACATGCTAGGTTTTCTTTTTTATTTGGAGTAGATTTTTTACTGTTTTCCGAAAATTGTGAGTTGAAGTAGTTGGATCGTAGAGTGAAGGAAAGAGCTTACAATGAAAAGAGTACATCTAGGATTAAATCAAATCAAATAATGTAATCGTAGCTTTACTTGACTGACTTTCTGTTTCCGTTCTATAATATAAACGAACAGGCACAGAGAGAGTGAGGACTAGGTCAAGACTCTTGACTCAAGAGTTACACTAAACAAAAGGGTGCACATCTTTTGTTCACTTGTGCACGATGATCTCTTGGACGTTTTTGCTTCAATTTAAGTAGATTTGGCTTGGCGTTTATACTGTGACTCTCACACATAAATCAAATTTAAAATATATTGAACAAACTGGAAGAAAAATAAAATTTGATCCAAAACGTCGAATTTCTTTTAATTATAACTATTGTAGTTCGACAGTTAAATTTCAAGTTTCCAAGGTCCATATTGGACCAAAAGAATCAATTTGAAACTGGGGGATCGAAAATGTTTCGATCTGCACATATCAAATGTATTCCTATTCCTTCTTTCCTTTCTTAAACTAAGTTAGAAAATGTAGGTAATTTTTTTTAAAGAGGCTTCCCTTCTGAAAGAGTAAACCTTTCGACTAATTATAATATATTATTTCATTTTATGAACTGCCTCGGCTGTTCAAATGTTTCGGTTCCTATTTTACGAAAAGTTTAAACAATATCAATCTTCAACGACACCTAACAAAAAGAAAATGGCTTCAAATCGCAGCTCCGGGGCTACCAAGCAATGTCACCACAACGACTTATTACACAATAACTGAACTTTAATCGATTGTTGGACGGATTGTGTCTCACTGGAATAACATCTTGCCCTAGTGCAAATCAAAAAATTCTGGCCACTAAAAATCGGTTATCATGCCTCAGTAGCGCTCTCTATATGCAATGTTTGTAATGTCTTTTCCATTTCGTTTTGAAAGAAGGGTGGGCTAATAATGCCGCCACTCTGTAAATTGCACCAAGCAGTTACACGTTTAGGATGCCATAGTTTCTCATTAAATATGTGTAGATTTTTCGAACTCCAAATAAGGCAATTTTGCTTGTTAACGAAGCCACCGAAATGGAAATGTGCCTCTTCTGAAAGATGATTTTTTTTAAAAAAATTCCCATCAATTTCGAACTGCTCTGAAGCCCAAACAGTAAACGATTACCAAGCGGGTTAATTGAGTTAATTGGAACTTGTAAGCCAATAATATGAGATCTTTATGCAAAATTCCCTTACGGCTAGTGCGACTGATGTTCAATTGCTAAGATCTTAGACGCGTCTCGGGTTTAAGAGTCCACTTTCGTCTCACGAACTTTCTTTATAAGCATGCATGCACCAACTGCTGCTGCAACATGAGCATCTTAAGGTAAATTGATTGGAAAATATCCCAGCGCCTGTTCTCATCGTCATCTTTAATCAACGCGTGAAAATGAAAATTCCTCTGTCATTTTATTTCAAAGTATAAGTACAGTCGACTCGCGTTAATTCGAAACTCGAAGGACTTTGAAAATATTACGAATTATCGAGAGTTTGAAATATCAAATGGTTCGAAATGTTCGAGTAACAGAAACTTTTAATCTGTAACCAACGAAAACTGAAACTAAAAACCAAACCAAAGTGATCAAAGCCGTGAAGAAACGAATCGACAGAAAACCGCTGCGAAAACAGAAAATCTTGTTGCGGGAAATGCAAATTTCGCAAAAATCCATGTCTCGCATTATTAAAGAAGATTTAGGACTCAGCGCGTACAAGCGACACAGGGCACCTGCTCACGGCCGCATTTAAGGAAATACGCAAGCGAAGATCGAAAGCGTTACTCAGCCGGTATGCGAAGAACGCTCACAGACAAATTCTGTTTATTGACGAGAAAATTTTCACCGTAGAAGAATCATTCAATAAGCAGAACGATCGTGTGTATGCTCGGTGATCCAGAGAAGCATCCCAACTTATCCCGAGGGTTCAAAGAGGCCAATCGACCGCCTTGGAACCCATTGTGAAGTCTCTCAACCAATCAATATTCAACAACAAACCATGGACTTTTCAGCAAGACTCTGCTTCAGCTCACAAAGCAAAAACGACTCATATCAACGGATGATTGGCCAGCTGGTAGTCCAGACCTCAACCCGTTGGATTACAAGTTTCGGTCCGTATTAGAGGGCATGGCTTGCTCTACTCGACACTCAAATATTGAGTCGTGAAGCGACCCCTTGTCCGTGGCCACATCGTCTTAAGTCGTGCTGAAAGGCAAATGGAAGTCGAATAAGTTGTTTTAAGATTTGTAGCCATTGAATATCCCAATAAAAACAAAAAAAAAATTGTTTAAATATTAATTCGTTTTCATTTAGCGCTGATTTTTCTGTGTCCCGGTATTTATGACTTGACTAGGTACATAATCAGTTCAATAACAAATGCCCGTGCAACGATGAACTTGTCTCAAAATGCACCTCTATGCAATCTGATAACTTTGAATTGTCGAGTGTTTGACGCCTATGAGTTTGAATCAACGCATCGTTTTGTTTCGTACCGATGATGTATAGATTTTTTTCGAAATATAAAAAGATTTTCTAGGGAACTCGTGAAAACTTCGAATAATGGAGAGGTTCGAATTATCTCAGGTTTGAATTAACGAGAGGCGCCTGTATTATATATGCATAAGCCCAGTTCATTTCAAAGGATTAGACATGACTTCATCTTTAAGCACTTTTTGCTGTCGATTCTTGCATGTAAAAAAAAGAAGACAAAGCAAAGTTTCTAGTCCTGCTGCTGTCGCCGTTCACGTGTCATGAAATCCTCTGTGTTCTAAGACTTATTTCGCGATTGCCTTCATAATAAGCAACCATAGGTTAAATTGAATCAAACTACAGCCATGTGCATTTAAACGATAGTCTTGGGGTTAGGTTCTCCCCCTCCCCCAAACATACATCATAGTTCACAATTTTACTGGCTTTGGAAAATAACTTGCCGACGGCCAAAAGAATCATATTATCCGCATATACAATAGCTTTTATTCGCTCCTGGTTCAGATGAATTTTGTTGACAACTAGGGTCTACTGAAGTCGAAATATCAATACTCCTTGAAGAGTACCACTTATGATAATGGCCCGCAGTAGGGTTTTTCATACTGTTGCATTAGTGTATCTGTTTGTTAAATACAAGTATGCTGGAAGTATCCACCCTCACTAGTGGTTGTATAGTAGCCACGGAAGATGTCTCACAGCATGCCGTGTATGATTGATTTCTTCTTCATTTCACCTGATCGACATTTTTTCAAATATCCAAAATTTCACATGCGTTTCTTATGTAAGTGAATCTGATTATTAAATAGTGGACATAAGAATCCGATATAATTGCGAATACATGCAACAAATTAGTATAAGGCAACGATTAGTATAAGGCCTCGTAGAAGTAGCATCTTCCGACAGGTGCTGGTTCCTTAAATGACGAGAATGAGCCTCTGCAGCCGAACATCTTGCAGCTCTGCTAATAAGTCCTACTTCACGCCTCCCCGTGGCGCCATCTTGGAATCTCACTAGAGATTGCGAAGTGAAGGGGGAAAATGGCGAGTCTCCTGCGCCATAAACCAGGATTAGTGTCGGAAAACAAAACAAGACCTTATCCGGGCTATTCCGACATATTTGGAGCTTAGGCCGGTAAGGATTTCCAGGACTTATTCAGGGTCTTGGAAAAGAGATGGTGGCGGACGAGCCCTATAAGGGCCAACGGCAGCGCTCACATCCCGGAACTGGTTACTGGCTTCGGTGTAACCGACCCCTCGTCCTAGGGGCACCCAAAGTGGAACTGGTCCTCCAGGTTGGGGGTTGTGCCGCCGGGGTAACTGCCCGGCCATTTAAAAAAGATTAAGTTACGAAGCATCAACAAGCCTCGGATATGGACGGATCTACTGTTGACAACCCACGCAAACGATTTAAGGACAATGAGCTTCGGATATGCACGTGGAATGTTAGATCCCTTAATAGACCACGTGCAGCCGAGCAACTAGCGGAGGCCCTAGACTGCTGCAAAGCAGACATAACCGCCATCCAAGAAATGCGATGGGATGGGCCGGACAAAAAGAAGATGAAAAACTGCGACATCTACTACGGCAATTGCTATCGACGGCAAAAGCGGCGCTTATTTGGATGCGGATTTGTTGTCGGAGGCAGACTAAGATGAGAAGTCCTCAGCTTCCGGCATGTGAGGAGCGCCTCGTAGCAATCCGCATCAAGGCTAAATTTGCCAACATACGCGCGCATGCCCCCACAAAGGAGAAAGATGACGACACCAAGGATGCCTTCTACGAGCTCCTCAACAAGACCTACGAGCAATGCCCTAGCTATGACATTAAAATTGTCCTCGGTGATTTTAATGCAAAGCTAGGAAGAGAAGGTATCTTTGGTGGAACAATCGGAAAATATAGCCTGCACAACACCACCTCCGATAACGGATTCAGGCTAATCGACTTTGCGGCGGGGCGAAACATTGTCGTGGCTAGCACGCGGTTCCCACATCTCGACATACACAAGGGGACTTGGAGAAATCCTGATCAATCAACCGTCAACCAAATTGATCACATTGCGATCGACGCAAGACACTCCTCCAGCATTATGGATGTCCGTACATTCCGAGGAGCCAACATCGACTCGGACCATTACCTTGTTGTAGCCAAGGTACGGTTGCGGATATCCCAAACTACGCCAAGACAAACTAATGCTGTGAGAAAATTCGACGTCAGACGGCTACAATCGCAAGAGATCGCCAAGTCCTTCTCCGATCGAGTGTCTCTTAATCTCTTAAGAGGTCCAATGCCGCCAGCATCAAGCATCGAAGACCATTGGAAACACTGCCAAAACGCCATCAGAGATTCCGCTTCTGATGTGCTGGGTTTCACTCGTCCACCACAACGAAACCCCTGGTTCGATGATGAATGCCGGCAAGCACATGCAGCTAAGCAAGATGCATATAACGCGGCGCTGCTTAGAAAGACCAGAGCTGCTCATGAGCTCTATGAGCAGAAGAGGAGAGACGAGCACCGGCTTCTCAGGAGGAAGAAGAAAGGGCATGAGAAGCGCGCGATCGAGGGAATTGAGAGATGCTACTCCAGGAATGAGGTTCGGAAGTTTTACCAACAGATAAAAAGAACATGCCGCGGAAACAAACCCCGAACCGAAGTCTGTAGAGATGAACAAGGGAATATCGTAGTAGAATCGCAGTCGATGCTGAGGATTTGGAAAGATCATTTCTGCAGACTGTATAACGGCGATGACGGACCAAATACCGCTGTCAGGCATAATCAACCTTTCAACCTGGACGATGATGACCAAAAATTCCGTCCACCCGACCTGGATGAAGTGAAGATAGCCATATCGAAGCTTAAGTCCAACAAAGCTGCTGGAGCGGATGGCCTGACTGCCGAGCTCTTCAAAGCGGCAGGCGATGACTTGGTAAGGAGCATACACCAACTCATCTGTAAAATATGGTCGGACGAAAGTGTGCCCGATGAATGGAACCTCAGCATTGTTTGTCCAATTCTCAAGAAAGGAGACCCTCTGAACTGCGCCAACTACAGAGGCATCAGTCTCCTTAACATCGCATATAAGATCTTATCCGCAGTATTGAGTGAACGCCTGAAGCCGTTCGTCAACAACCTGATAGGTTCATATCAGTGTGGCTTCAGGCCAGGAAAGTCCACCATCGACCAGATATTCACACTACGGCAGATCTTGGAGAAGACCCATGAGCTTCAGATCGATACCCACCACCTATTCATCGACTTTAAGGCCGCGTATTACAGCATCTATAGAGACAAGCTATATAGAGCAATGTCTAGTTTTGGCATCCCTGCCAAACTTGTCCGTCTGTGCAGGATGACGATGGAGAATGTACGCTGCTCCATCAAGGTCGGTAAAGATCTCACCGAGACCTTTGATGTCCAGAAAGGATTTAGACAAGGCGATGCGCTGTCATGCGATTTTTTCAACATCGTACTTGAAAGAATAGTGCAAAACTCACGAGCAAACACAAGAGGCACTATCTTTCAAAAGTCCGTCCAACTAATCGGGAGAAAACAGTGTGATGTCAGTGGCGCTTTCGCGAGTATTGAGACGAAAGCGGCGAAAATGGGTTTAGCGGTCAATGAGGGCAAGACCAAGTATATGCTGTCAAGCAAAAAGGACAACCAACACCGACGTCTCGGACAGAACGTCACCCTCGACAGATATAACTTTGAAGTAGTTAAGGACTTTGTCTACCTAGGCTCCGCTATAAATACAAACAACGACACCAGCGCTGAGATCAAGCGAAGAATAACTCTTGCCAACCGCTGTTTCTTTGGGTTAAGAAGGCAATTGAGTAGCAAAGCCCTCTCTCGGACAACAAAACTCACCCTTTATAAGACCTTAATAATCCCGGTCCTGCTCTATGGCGCAGAGGCATGGACATTATCAAAAATGGATGAGGGTGTTCTTGGTTGCTTCGAGAGAAAAATTCTTCGGGCGATCTTCGGTCCCGTCTGCATTGACGGTGAGTGGAGGAGGAGATACAACGACGAACTGTATGGACTGTACAGCGACATGGACCTAGCCAGAAGAGTGAAGATCCAAAGACTGAGATGGCTGGGTCATGTAGAGCGCATGGACACCAATGCTCCGGTCCGAAAAGTTTTCGAATCCGCCCCCGAGGGACAGCGCAGTAGAGGAAGGCCAAGACTCAGGTGGCGCACGCAAGTGGAAGAGGACCTCAGCCAACTTAGCGTGCGAAACTGGAGGCAGCTAGCCAGGGATCGAGCTGGCTGGAGAAGCTTGTTGACTGAGGCCCAGGTCCACCCCGGACTGTAGCGCCACCTAAAGTAAGTAAAGTACATGCAACAAATATTTCTGCAAGTTCCTCGGCAAAACATATGAGTAAGCTATAAGTAAGTAAGTAAGTAAGGAGTAAGACTCCAGGTATATAGATTGATAATTGACTTTGTTGTATCGAGGAATTTTTGGAATGGAAGACATCATTGCAGATGTCTGGTTTTTCCGATAGAATATAGACTCGGATCACTACCTTGTTGCAATCAAAATACTGGTACGAATCTCTCTAAAGCCAAAACAATCGACAAGTAAGGCAGAGGAATTTTACGTCCACTGGTCTTAAATGCAGCCAATTGTGATATCTTATGTTCTTGGGAACTGCTTTATGGGATCAATTATATGCCGAGTATATCTGACCAATGCGAGGAATGATAAGAAGTGCAAACAACTCACGCACGAAGAGACGGTGGAAAGAAGTATTACAGCGGAAGTACAGGGAAAACATCGAATTTTCCATAGCAGAATGAAAAAAACTTGAGAAACAACGCCCAATAACACAACCAACAGGTAATGTGATTGCTCAAGAAAACAAAACCCGAACAGAAACCTGCAGAAAATCATTTGCATGATTCGCAGGAAAGACAAATCTATAAACTGTAGTTGGCTACGGGAAGATTAATCTCATATTGTGTGCAACTGATACATTTGATGTCAAAAAGGATTTTTGATAAGATGGTTAGTTAATAAGCGACTTCCCTATCGACTTAACCTATTTCTGAAGAATAATCGATTCCAACTAAATCGGTCAGACCTCAGCATAAAAGATAATCAAACACCAAACATGCAGACGAAAGGAGTTCACATTTGTATTTAATTACATCTGAAATGTGCAGGATCACTTAATAAGCAATATATGTTACAGATTATCCCAACCACAAACGCCTCATTTTGTTAGATATATTAATACCCTATGCACATAAAGCACACTTCAATCGATGTTTAATGTGCGATTTTATATCCTTTCAAACCCTTAAGTGCTTCCGTCTAGCTTAAATATTACCATCTAAATTGACGCTCAAATTAATTGCAATTGTGTGACGCAATTTGACTGCGACACCAAGTACGAGTACACCCTAAAAATTTCATGCTCGTCATCGTACAAGGAATCGCTTTCAATTCCCCGCTGAGTTCAGTGAAATCCTTTTTTCGATCTCCTCACTTCCATAGCTCCCATAACATCCATATCCTTCAAAATACTCTCACTCAAGAATCAAGCACAACCAAAGCCAAATAACTTTGAGCAAATAGTCGTAAGTATATATGTAAACATGCATATATATGCCTATATGTATAGACATATACAGAGGGGATTACCTAAATGATGTCTATGCGGCACTCACTGTAAACGGCGTCGACAGATTCAATATACGCGAGGCTCGGGGAAGCCTCGGGCTGTTCACACACAGGTCCACCCAATCTCCTAACTCAGGCGGTTCATGTAATGTATCAGACGATATGCGAAGACACCTCCTGCGTGTGTAGGAGGCAAATGAAAGAGTATTATATGTCTTGGCGTAGCCCTGTCTCGGAGATAGAGAATGTAGAAGCATAAAAAAATGAACAAGTCCCAACAACCAATATTATCCTGTCATATATTCGTTATGAATATAAATTTCCCTCGACGAGAATTTCCAGCATCACCAGTACCATACCGCTTCAGCCACCATAATAATAATAATATATTCCGGCATCCTGCTTCCTTCCTTTAAGTCATCCTCTGCTACAACCTCCATCTACTTGCTTGTTACCACCATAGCATGCACAGCTACACACGCATGCTGTGCTTAAAGCGGGGTAATTTTTGACATATTTCGATTGTAACACGCTTTTGTGCCACCCGTCACACCACCCCCATTGAATATGACAAAGTGGCAGCGCAACATATGAGCACGTTTCGCCCGGTGAATCACTGGAGGATAGTTTCTTCCCGTTCCTCCCAGTAGCTCCTTTCGTAGTAGCAAGGC
The DNA here is from genome assembly GCA_928272305.1 of Volucella inflata. Taxonomy (NCBI): domain Eukaryota; kingdom Metazoa; phylum Arthropoda; class Insecta; order Diptera; family Syrphidae; genus Volucella; species Volucella inflata. The sequence goes on along the minus strand of OV743717.1, from coordinate 26,124,503 downwards.
ACAGTAGCATATGTGCCATATTTCAGCATTCGGGATTTGATGAAAAACTGCATATTGACACCTGCAGTCGTCTTATTGCCTACTTACTTACTTTAATATTAGTGTCTCCAACGGTTCCGAACATTTGTTAGGAATTAAAATGTTTTTGAAAACTTAAATACCCACATTTGCGGACTTTTAAACACAATACCTCCATGCTTACATCAATCCGTTCATTGCAAGGACACTATAAAATATAAGGATACAACCCAGCCACTCTATATGCAAAGAAGCTAAAGGACCCTTTCGATATTAGCTTTGCAAAATATGACGACGACGAAGGAAGGATGATAAATCCTGTAAAGCAAAAGTGTACCAAATGGGAAGCAGAAGGGGTGCTAGAAAAAGGGGAGCCCTAAAGGAGTGCTCTTCTTTTTTTGCAGTGAAACTCGCGCACTTTCTCTATATCGCTTGTAATCATCGTTATTGTAATCACCCAGCCATCATCATTAGTATTGCTCTATGTCGACATCGTTTTAATCATAAATGGCTTGTGGTTTTTGAAGGATACAATAGGGAGATAAATCGAGAAAAAATATTAATGAAAATGGGATTTATTCCCCGGGAAGGATACAAAAAAAAAACAAAAAAAAATTAACGATAATGGATGCGATTGATTACTAAGCTTTGACTTGTCGACAGAACGTTATAATTTACTGGTACATTGGATTTACTTGAATGGGGGTGAGCACCATTTTTGTTTTCTAAATGCAGTGAAAGATTTGAATCCTTTTAGTGTCTATCAGGTGTGTTATAATTTGTTTCAACATTTTAAACAATTAGCGGGTTTATGTAAGTTCTAGTACGCACATTTATCAAATATGATAAAAATTCGGTAATTCCGGAAAAGCGGAAATAATCAATGTGTTTGACCTGAGAATAATCTCTTTGTCATCGATGACATGCATGTTACGTACAATAATTGAAAAACCCTAGAATGAAACACAGCCCATTAAAAGTGCAGGACGTTATAGCCTGTGATGGATCTGAGCTACGAATGAAGCTCGATCATAGGCCAGCTGCAGCCGGTTGCGTACATCAATTTAGTTGAGATCCCTTTAAGATATAGTGTGCTATTGAAAATAACCTTTTCACTTGTTCATTGTCCCTTCGAGATAAATTGAAAGATTTTCCGTGTTGATTCACTTAAAGTGTTCGAACTACTCGAGGCGTCCAGTAAATGTTGCTATTTTCATATTCTCATCTTAAAATTTATTTTATGGAATCGAGTTTAACTCCAAGAAATTTTGGGAAGATAGTGCACTTGTAACGGGCCTTGTTCACTGCTGGCGAGAGGTGCTTATCATTATTTTTTTTTTGTTTAAGAACAGAGATTGCTAAAATATTATCTGAGTTTACCTCCAACCTATCACTTAAAGGCTATAACTATCCGTCTTTGGAACTCTGTCAGCCTCTATCGATGAACAGTAAATTTTTTTTTAATCCAGTACTTAAGCGGAAATATTCACCTAGCATGGCCGAAAAAATTGATTTTTTTTGTTTACATTATCTTATTATCTTGAAGCTTTAGATCTTCAGAATATCTGGCGGCAATGCCAAGTCAATATTTCGTAAACAAGCCAGTTACAACCGAGAGAATGAAACGAGTTTTGCGGCGTCGAACCGGGAGGCAGGTAGCGGCAAGCGACCCTTCGAACAGAGCATCCCTAGACCTATTTGATGATTCTATTGTATTATTGGGCATGCTCTGTTCCAGGTATAACGGAGATATTATACGACTGCTATTATTTGCCAAAAATAGTCACGTTTTATCAGTAGCTTGTCGTTCGTGCAACTGTGTGTTACAGTAAATTTTCATCTGTGAATAAATATTCTGAAGAAAATGGATTTCAGAAATAAAAGTTCTCGAGAAGCCCATCGATCCGGATTGTTCACAAAGATCGGAGTAAGAAGAAAATACTGCCCAAAAATCGACATACTGTCGAAAAACTTTCCGAATGCCCCCCACTATTATTCAGCATTGTCAAAAATAGTGTTAGATGTCATCAAACAAATATTCGAAGACTTCAACAATAACAAATTGTTGGACCGCTATGTTGGCGGATATATCTAAAACAGCAATTAGAGCTTCAATTAACTTATTTGGAAGATAGCCAAAACGGATGAACAGCGAGGCCAAAATCGTGAGCATTACTGTATTTCTTGTAACATGAACGTTCAACAATGGTGTCGCCCCATTATTGGAAGTCAGAAACATGTTTGGAATATCGGTCGGATCCGGAGCGCACTTGTACGCTGCGCAAGAAGACGAAACTCGCATAGCGAAAAAAGGTCGAATACGGCGCCGACAACAAAATTTAGAAGCTATAAACATTCCGTATACTATAGAAGACTTACATTATGGGCCTGGTATCGATGAGTCCATGTAAGTTGACAAATTTCATGATTTCTTCATTCCCAAATTTTCAAACGCGTTTTTCTCAAAACCATGTTTTTCAAATCGGTAAAAAAAATTCTCAAAAACCAATGAAGTGATTGCTTTGAATTTTTGTGGTTACACCATTATCTAGTACTTCTCATAGGATTTTTTTTTCGTTACTTAATTTTTCATATGATTTTTGAAGAAACGCCAGTGAGTACCGTTTATGCAGAATTTTTTACGAAGCTCAAAGAATCATATAATATCCTTCTTAATTTTTGATGTTTTTAAATAAAAAAAACATATTTCTGAAGTGTATACTTTTAGATAGTTAAACTCACAATCCGACATTTCAAATAGTTTCCTTTAAAAAAAATAATAAAAATTACGTTTTTTCAGGCTCCTAGGTCTCAGGATCTCTTTATTTATATCTGTCAAACCAATTGTCAGATTGCAAACTGTCGATGAATTCATAATTTCACGTAATGAAACTGTAAATTCCCCCAAAGATCTTATGATTTTAGTACTCTTAATTATTTTCTTTGGGAATACATAAAGTCGGTAGTGTACGCTGACAAACAAATAGCAATCTATGCATTGGAAGGCAATACTATTCATGTCTTTGGACATACGGTCATAAATGCTGGAAAAAGTGGTCGAAAACTTTGTCTCTCCGATGATATTCATCAGATTCAGATGTGGTGGGTATATGCCCGAAGTTATTTTTAAAAATTAATTGCAAAATAACACATCCAGGTTTTTATATCGCTATGGTTGTAGGACTGGTTTTCTTTGGATGTCTTTTTCTAAAAGTTCTGTTCATCACTTTTCTGTAGTTGCCACCCTTCCTGGCTTCAATCGAGTTAAAACGTTGTAAAGCCACGTTGTAAAGCTATTGGCACTTCACAATCTAAAGCGCGTTTTCTGATGATTTCAATACGATTGTAGTTTCTCTTATTCTATCGGAACAGCCCAACATCTAACCAATTCTACATCTTTACCTTGTATGTTCATTCTATTGGAATTTCTTAGTCATTCATTGTACCTTCGCAGACCTCCACACTGCCTGATGCGAGCATACGTTTGACACTCACAGGGATACTGCTCTGTGGTGTCGTCATTACTTTCAAGCATTCCAGGAAAATATGGCAATTGTACCTTACTCACTTAGGTGCAGTCTTTCATATTAAGAGGCAGCAGTACTTGGTATCTACACTTGGTCTACCAAGACTCCAGACTCACGAAATCTGCAACTTTCCTCGGATGAAACCCAACTATCAATGTTACAGATCAAATAAAATCAAAATCAAAAATCAAATCAATATTCTCAATTGAAGTCGATGATTCTAAACTACACAAAATCTACTAAATCTATATATCTTTCAGAAAAAGTGAGAGGACTTTCAATCACTATTATGTTATTTCAACAGCTTTTGCTAACGGTTTGTATTTCAAAGACTTTTCTGATTGAAATGATTGTTTTTCCTTAATAACGAACTATAACATACATGTCCCATAGATTACGAGTAATTTATGTTAAGCCAACTACCAGTCGTTGGGGTGAAAATATTTATAAAAAATTATATCCAAATCCCTTCGCTGATGTAGTACAACAATTAATAAAGAAATCCTCACTTCAGGGAGCTAATTACATGCTTATCGTAAGTACTCGTACTTTTTAGTACCATTATCTAGGTTCGTTTGTATTTTTTTTTTGCCAAAGTGATTTCCTTCTGCAGGTTGTATTCTTTCCAAAACTGACACCACTACTGACGTACTGACGACCTGTAAGTTGCCTTTTTCCAAACCCTTTTCATGCGGCTCAATTCCACAAATGACTAGTGGAAAGCGATGAAATCAGAGAGGCGCTTCAGATTTTTTTTCCTCTTTTCATTTGCCTTTTTATGGATGATTGAAATTTTCCGAGTCTCTCAAATTGGTAGACGGTTCAGGAAAAATTCACCGTCAACCCTCTGCCACAAAGATGCAAGACAAAATCGCAAGAAAAGGATTTTTTTTTTCGTTTGGTTTGGTGGGATAAAGGAATTTATGGACGTTGGATGAAGATGAATTCGGAGTGGCAGTAATTTGCGACGACCACGGTCGATGGATGACGATGGTGATGCCAACGTTGACGCTGACGAAGATGATGATAATTTCACCCTCCGGGATATTTTGCAGCCCGCTTCCCGCAAACGGATAATGTTGGTATCAGCGAATTATTATGTTTCAGTAAATTCTCTCGTTGGTAGCTTTATTGGGGGATTACAATTGTCGAATGACAACAATGGAGCTGGGATCATGGCCAATAGCAGGACCATCAACGGTATGAAAGTGGGAAGATGATTTTCTTTATTTATCTGCTAATGATGGCTTGAAGAATGGGAAGGGAAGAGTAACGTTGTATGTTGAAGGTTGAACGTTGAACGTTTGCTAAATACTTTCATAAATGGTGAAAGACGATGGGGAGACGATAGGATGAAGCTAAGGGCCCATAAGGGAAAATAATTAATTGGAGTTTGTTTTACGATGAGGATGAAGCGTTAGAAGTTAGGGGTGTTGCTTTCTTGTCAATTAAGTGGTGGAATTAGTTGCGGTTAATAAGGGGTGACATTTAAGTGGCTTACCTAATTGGTGTTGAGGTTATACTGTTTGACACTTGAATTTTTAAGAGAGTTTTCACTTCTTTACACAAAAACAATGTACATATACATATACCTATAAGAGCATAGAAAAAAAGGAAACCAAAATTGAATAACTTACTTTATATGATCCAAGATTCTTGACTGAACATCCCAATTTGACATTACGTCCTGCAGGTACTGTTACATTTTCGATGTATTCCGTAAATTCAGGTTCCTCTGTAACCACTGAAAAGATAACAAAATTCAAAATACTAAAAAACAACAGTTGAATGTCAAGGGCTAAGAGTGACTTAAGATAGAAAACCCAAATCACGTGTATGCAACCTTATATTTCTACATAACTTATTTATGTAGAAGAGGATACAAATATATTCGTATATACGCTCAATTATGATGACTTAAAACATCGTCTCTCTACTCTCTCTCTCTTATATTTACTTTTTACCTATACTATTGCTTACCAGATTTATCCAGAACAGAGCAAAACTCAAAAAGACAATTCATGACTGATGTGGGAATGTGAAGGAGTCCTACCAGTTTCGTGTGGGTGATGGTCACATTCACATCTTAAGGATGGATGACAAGCATATGTATCCAAAGAGAGGGGGATAATTCAATTTGAATCGGGCGGTCCTCTGTGTAAAACTATTATGGTAGAAAGTAATACGAATTCTGTTGGACGACAGGACATTGCTAATGCTATTGCCGATCCATTTTCATCCCAGGCATAAAATTAGGGATTGAATCTCTAACAAACAGGGATGGATAAAGGCACAGCACGGGGAACAGTTACAATCATAGAGTAGAATATATCCAGTGGTGGCATACTACTTGTAGTATGGTATACTGTGTCAGACGACTCAGGATAGAATTTGATTTCACTCCCCTGAAATGGTACTCTTGGGAATTAGGTTTGTGCCGAATTAGTAAAACACACACATGGGAGTGGTAGACTTTAAAACGACTGACAAACAGCAGGTGGGGAATGTCGATGGGTCAGCAAGAGCCTTTTTTTCTGTATTTTTATTTTTTTTATTTTTTGTTCTTCTTGTCTTGTTGGCTGGTGCTTTTATTTGAGGATGGAGGTAACCACAGACTAGGTTAGGCTTACCACTTACACAGAAAGACAAGACAAGTCTTCATCCCCTCAGATTCGAGTATACTATCGTGTCCTCTGTTCTATAGGATTAATACGGTAATCACCCTGATTGCTGATGATATCAATATTGGAGAGTTTCATCGTTTTTTCACGCAGCAAAGGAGATGAGCAATTTCCTTTTTAAATTCGAATTTTATGATACCCATCAATTTGTTGAAGTCGATTTCTTCGCTTTTATCTTTTATCTCTTGGCGCTTGCCTTCTTTAATGCCGACTTTTACAGTATCTGGGTTTGAATTTATTAACTTTTGATTAAAATTCAAAGACGGTCAGCGACATAGTGTATGATGTGAATTATGATTTCATTTAAAGAAAGTGAGTTGAAATATTTATCAGCGTGTGAAATTCAGTGAAGTTCTCATTAACTAAATGAGTTTGCGAATTTAAGAGATGATTTCTGCAAGAATTTTACGATAAATTTTTGATAGAATTTTGATAAAGTTTTGCTTTTTCCAGGTTAAGATTCTCGAAATAGTTCAGAGAGCAAGTCACTGCTTACCGACAGGTATTCTACTAGAAAAAACTTTTAAAAAGCTATGGTTTCATTTTCGGCAGCTTTTGGTGTCCAGAAGTACTTGGAAAATTCGTATGCAACGATTTAAACCAGAGGAAGAATCCAAATTTATTTATTGAATACATTCAATTAAATATTTACCTTCAACTCAAAACCGTATTGAAGTTTACGAAATCTTAATCCGTCGTCATAACCGACCAACTGATTTCACTATTAGCCGTGTTGATAATACATTCAATTTCACTACTGATATGTTCCTTAGAGTGAACTTTCTTTTCGTAGAAGAAGGGTTAGGTATTGATAAATTCACAACAGTACCAATATCTACAATACTAACTCTGAGCACTTGCGACATTCAGATGTTCTAACCTAACGCGGGTTTGACACCTGGAAAAAATTTGTCTGAGGAAGTTCACTGGTGATTTTATTTCCCATGATCCCATTGCGACCCGGTACTTAAATAAGACTCACTAATTTTAGCCTTATGACTGGATTCATAGAAGTCTTGCTTGGAAGTCGTGGGACTGAAATAAGTCTTAGTAATTTCAGCCTTCTGACTTCGTTCAGAAAAAAATTGTAGGCGCAATTTATCGCTACAGATACAGATTTCTCGCCCCTTTAATGAGTTTTCACAGTACAGTATATCTCCGGAAGGAAAACCGACCTGAACATAGCCAGCTGATTTTATCATTATCAGCCTGAAAGGTCCCATGGAATCCGTCAATACGTTGTTCTGTCACTCCGTTGAAGGTAGTAACGTATTGCCGGTAGAGTAGAGTCCCATAAAGTCCGTCACTTTCCACCCTGGAAAGTTCTTACTCTCAATTTATGAATACGTGCACCTCAATATGTGAGTTTCAATGCGTGAATGTATGAACCGCCGAAGGATCGACGGATTGCAAAAATAGAAAGTAAACTTATTTTTCCCCTCGTATCCGTCATATCCGTAGTTTATGGACCTGCTTCCATGCCAAAGTGGATATTCTATCCAGTTGTCAGTGGAATGCATTGATGCAACGGACGCAATAGATTTTATGGGCTGAAGCCCTGTCATTTCTTCACCATCAGTGTTTTAATGTAGAAACATTTGCAAGTGTGGGTAGTCCGTATAAGATCACATTTTTCACGCATTTTCCTTTCCGTCGTTATTCTTTCACATCGTATGCGGTGCTACCATGCTCGATACGATGGTTTCTTCTTAATAGATGCAAGTAGTAGTGTCTTCAAGCTCAGGAAAACGATACTTAATTTGGTACGATTGATTCGTAACTCTTTTTTGTATATTTGTACGGCACTAGTTTCATTTTTCGTTTCACTTCTGCCTTTGTACAGTGGAACAATAAAACTCGTCATTTATCAAAAGACATTTAAGAACAAGATTTCTGATTTTCGGCCATACTTCGGGGGTTAAATTATCCGAATAACCTCCGTTCTCTCGATTAAATTTTTTACTTGACTAGCGTAACATCTATTTTCTACGACAGTCGAAGAATTGGCTTTGTGCGGAAATTTTCACTGAGTAACATGTTAATGTATTTTCCCTGCCTACTGCGAACGTCGTTGTTCTGCGATATGGTTTGCCTGGTCATGTTAAGTATATATATGTACATACGAGTATTTCGAGTATTAAACCTCCTAGGATGTATTTTTTCTTTGTGTCTTTCGATTCTCTGACTCCTTCACAAAAATTTCATCAGCAAAAGTCGGTGGTGACTGGGTAGTTTTTTTTCCGTGGGAATGTGTGAAATTGAGATTGTGTTAGATTCTTATTCATTAAAAACACACCTGCTTTCTTGATGACTACAACTAAGTTACCTTATCAAATAGTTTCCGTTTCAGATAATATTCGCGTGGGATAGGTAGCTTTCCAGCAAATGCACCTGCTTGTACCGCTTTTGTATGCGGATAGTCCTTATCGCGCCAGATCGAACGGCCTCTTTATTTGTAATCGACGCACTAAGTTTGTCTCATCCAGAATTTGGAGTATTTTATTAATAGAATGACCAAAAAGACGAATACGGAGTTTGCGAGCAAAGTTCATTATTTCGTCCTCGACGGTAACTATTCCTAAGTCACTCTGGATATCACTGTTTCTGATATACCATGTGGCGTTCACGATTTCTCTTACAGCATTGTTTTAATAGGTGTGGAGAATGTTTCGGTTGCTTGGGTCAGTTCAACCCCAAAGCTGTATACCGTGTGTCCAAATAGGTTTAGGGACTTGTTTATAGATGAGCAGTTTGTAAAACATAGAATGCCTTCCTAGTAGCCAATGCATTTGTCCAAAGTTCATCACGTTCCTTTTTAACATGCGGCTTCCATTTCAGTTTTACATCTAATCCCATTCCTAGATACTTTGCATCATTTGCATATGGTATTTGTACCGAGTTAATAAAAGTGGGAAGGTTGTGTATTTTCCGGTTAGTAAAATTAACATGAGTAGATTTGGTCTCGTTGAGAAAAATTCGACATATCTTTGCCCACTCGGTGATTTTATCCAAACCCGTTTGTAGCTTTCTAGTAGCTAACTCGACTGAAGTTTCTGTAGCTACTATCGCCATAACGTCCGCGAACGTGGCTTCTATGGTACCTGATTCTTCCGATATGTGTAGAGTGAAGAGTAAAAATAATACCATGCCAAGTACACTTCCTTGCGGAACTTCAGCAGCGATCTCCATAAATTCTGAGTATTCAGTGCCATGTTTAACATGAAAAATTCTGTTTTCCAAGTACGATTTCAGAATTTTATGCAGCTCTCTCGGAAGAACCCGACTAAGCTTAAAATGCAAGCCTTTGTGCCATTCCTTATCGAAGGCTTGAGACACGTTAAGAAAAGCGCTAGAACAATACTTTTTTCCCTCTAAGGCTTTCTCAATTTCATTCGTAATTCCATAAACCTGGTCAATTGTGGTGTGCTTAGTTCTAACTCCGAATTGATGCTCAGGAATTAGAGGTCTTTCTTCAATGATCGATTGCAAGCACATCAATAGGAGTTTTTTCAAATATTTTAGGCATTATCTGCAGAAGCGATTTGGATCTTTAGGCCTTTTTTCGTTTAGAGATTTTCCTGATTTCGGGACCATTATAACTTCGGCAACCTTCCATTTGCTTGGAACGTTTATTAATCTTAGCGTAGAAGTTTGATCAGGGCTTTCTTTGGCAACTCCTTGAGAATTTGACCAGTTATTAAATCATTGCCAGTGGTCTTGTTTTTTTTCTCAATTTTTTAATTGCATCGTTAAGTTCTCCTAGCGACACTGTTTTTATTCTAAAGTTGTCCGGTGCCGTAATTATATAACTACAACCTCCTGTAACGCCTGTCTATCAAAAGGTTTCAACGTTTCTTCTATGTGCTCGGCAAATAAATTCGCATTCTATTAATCTCCTTTTGCCCATTCGCCATTATGTAGTTTGAACTTCTTTCGGCAGTCAGACCTTCGAGATATGTAAAGATATTCCGATTTTTGTAATCTCGTATTGATTTTTGTTGCATGAGTGGTTCATGTATGTTTTATGGTTGTCAACTTTTGCACGCTCTCCTATTTGCTCTCACCAGTTATTTTATTGCTTCCTCTTTTCTCCTAATGGCAGTTTTGTTGATTGGGTAGTGATTACCTGAAAATCGCTTCAGTTATTTCGATAAACGTGGCAATTTGTTGGTTTGTTGTCCATCGCGTCAGTATTTTATGAAGTACCACTGCGTTTATTAAGTATGGTTTGATGATGTGATTTGCATAAATTTAATATACCTTCTTTCACTGCAGTTGTCCTTGCGAATATATATCCGAGATGTCGGTTTCATGTTCGTAGTTCGATTCGTGTATATCGGCATCGATGCAAAGCATTTCTTTCCTTGATATTATTGTGGTATGCATTGGCTACAAATATTCAAAGTTTCACGTGAAATTCCTAGTTTTATGGCCATTTTTCGGTCGCTAATTTTCGATGCGTTTGAATTTGTCTTTAAAAGTCCAGCTCTTAAGGTGCTGGCAACACCAGTCTCATTTGATTCCGTTCCGTAACAATATTATAAGTAGTAGATAGAGTAGATTTCATACTGGTGGCATCGTCATTCCTCAATCATTCAAAAAAAGAGGCCGGGATTTGCGTGTTTGTCAATAACCAACGTTAGTGGGCATTGACTATTTATTCAAGAATGTATATGGTGTTATACCTTTGATAAAACCACTGACTTGCTGACAACTCGATTCAATGACAATATGATATCGCGAAATTGGCCAATGAATTGGTCACCAAGATCGTGCATTTTAGCGCTGCTAGATCTGCGATGTATGCTGATAAACCGCAAACTATTCAGCCTTTGATAGTGAATTTCATCACTTTATTGGTGAAATAGAACATAGGAGTAGAACTCCGAAGGCTTAAAGGAATGCCTTCAAATTGGATTGATAGGTTGCGCTTCGTACGAGCGAGAAGTTATTTGATTAAAATTGTATTTTAAGTATTATATAGTATAGAGGTTATAAACAGTTCTTTATACTTCATTTTAGCTCAGTTTAGGATAGTATAGAGTGTTTGTACTAAGGGGAGGCTTGATTGCCAAAAATAATTATACACAAAGCAGTGATGAAAGTTAGTTGAAAGATTCCCCAGTCGCATGTCCTCAAGTTTAAATTGCAACCCAATTCAAATTGGCTGGACATGCAACAGCTCTCCTTACGTGAAAACGAAATAACGAAACAAGAATTCTTCTATTCGTTTTTATTTTTTATTTATTTCAACAAAAATTAGTTAAAAAAAAGGAGGAATAGTACAATAACACTAACCAACTGACAAAACATCTATAAATTGCTCAATGTATTCCTTTAGCCCGACAAAAGTTCAACCTGCTATCCTTTCGAATTTCAATAATGGTCAACAGGATACAAAAAAAACAACAACAACAGCGAAATACAAAAAAATTGCAAAAGGAAATCGTACAGAAAAACAATTTTGTCCTTACAGTGGACTGAACAATCAGAGCACACGGCGAATAGCGCAAATTCTGTATACCGAATAGTGAAGGGCAACGCGACTTGCTCCATCGCCCAAACATTTTCATGTTTTTCCGTCCTCTGAATCGCTGCAAAGAATATGCCGAAAAAAAATGGCATCTGTTTTGTGGCTGCCTTTTTGCATTCTTTTGGTAAACTTTCCACTGGATGAAACGATGAAACCATGAAGCGAAAAACGTTAAACGCTACAAAAAGACCAAAAAGTCGGCACAAAAAAAAAAAAAAAAAAAAAAAAACCGAAAAACAAAAAAACCGTCAAAATATTCACAAAATTGCATTTTAATTTGCGTTCAGTGAAAGCCAGCCATCAGAAGAGGAGATGCTCAAATTGGTAGCACTTCTGGGCGCAAAGGGATGCAGACGGTTGCATTACAAATGAAAATATTAAATTACAATTAAATTACTGTGCTATCCAGATGTTTTCAAGGCAATTAAGGAATCATAGTAATGAATTGCATGTTTGATACAAGCTTATTGATTGATGTCCACAACGAGTACCTTTAGTTCTACAATACAAATTGTAATTTGTGAATAAGTTTTAATCAGCCTATTAGTATAATGAGACAATCCAAACAGTAAGAAAATGTCAAAAGAATATGATCGCTGTTAAATTTCACTAAGACAGCCTTTGAGAACATATGTACTCGAATCTACTCGCATACGAGTACTCGTAATCGATTTCAAAATTATCCCTTATGCATCATTTAACCTCCATTAACATGTCTTTAGGGGGTCAAATAACGATTATCCAGAAATTGGTAGCCCAAAGCCAGTACTTATACGGGTATCTGTATGTATATACATAAAGAGCCATATGCAAAGCTATCAACTACGGTCGGTCAGAGACAAACCATACATCTGCCACAATAACAAACATTATTCAATTAGATGAACTGGTCAATTTGTAAAACCGCGTTATTTGCTTCCTTCCTTTGGCAAATTCGAATTCGATCTGCAGCTTTCAAGAACCACCAGTGTAATCCAATTCAGTGGCCATATGCCTTGTGGCAGAGTGGGGCTGATTGCATTCTGGAAGCAACCAGCTAGAGCAAATTAATGAGATTCCCTGACAATACTCCTTTGATAGCAGGCTACTCGCTCTTATGGAGCATTTGCATTGCTTTACATTTGCTTAAGCATTAAACGCTAACGAAATTATCCACACAATGTAATTATCCTAATTTAAGGTAGGAAGCAGCTCAAATGAGCTGACTGGTTTGAGGCTGGCCTGGCCTGGCTTGGCCTGGCCTGACTAACTGGGAATAACTGCACTGTCTGAGCCATGGGATCGAAATCTTCCCTCTGGGATGAATATTACAACAATTTAAGTGTATGTATGGACATCATGCCAGCATTAAGCTGTCACAGTAGCAATGATGCTCCACCAGAGTGTTCTGCTTATTATAACGTACTAACAATTGCATTTGCATGTCTCACATAGAAGTACGAGCATGTTCATCACCATCCAAACACCCTCAACTCTCATATACGATACGAGTTAACTGAAATATCTTTGGAAGCTCATTTTATCATTATTATTCCATTTTGTTGGCCCTCTCTCGTGGGATTTTCTCCGGCTGTACTTTCGATATTCATTGACATGTAGACCTTACAGGTTACCGCACTCATGCCTAAGGGGGAAATATGCCTACGATAATCGTATACACATATGCATGTATGTACATCATGGCTGCGTTCTCTCGACGCCTCAGGACTCATTGCATAATTTTCACCGATGGCGCACAGCATATTTGTCAGGGATGTGAATATGGAAAATTTTAATTGGAAACTCTAATCAAATGCGAAAATTCCTTAAACAAACAAAGGAAAAATTTGTACTCACTCATTGCCAAGTTTGTCATGCATTGTTTTCGATGGAATATCCTTTGAAAACAGAATATTGCCTTATTGAAGTATGATCACATTTGAATGGACTTATAATATTATTAGCATTACATGCGACTTTGGTTAAGTATGATAGAGCATAAATGAGATTCTTAGAGCATCAGTACTAAAAACGTGTACCTTATGGGTGACAGTATCGGTTACTGGCTGCGCAAAACTTTCGAATAAGTGTTCAGTGGGTATATGGATATTTGGGAAATGTTCACATACCGCGACAAGATTCCTTGTTTTTTGGTAGAGGATTCTGTCTGATTCGCGATTGCACGGATTTGAAATCACTTAAAAGGCCTATAGTATGCAGACAGCCTGATTCCTGGCAGGCTCGAACTACTTCAGATCACGATGGAACAATTTTTTAGGGACTTAAAGCAGCCGCAGGAATCGGAAAATATAGACGTAACTCGTTTTTAGTGTTGCCTTCAACACATCTCAAGCTAATAAATATGAACACGGGAATGCATCATATATGTTACATAAATGCATTTTTACATACTCAAGCACATGAATATCTCAAACCTAGTTAGAAGATATTCAGCAGTTAAAATATGAGGACATTTGTAAGCTAATTTAGTTACAATACATTCTTCATTTAGACAAAATGTTTTAAAAGTATCATATTGCATTTCTTGTTGATGAGAAAAAAATGTTAAGCTTATCCCGCTACTGATGTAGGAATATTGGTCATGAGTATATTAATTCTGTCAGATCAGCGTTAGAAACATTCATTTTATCTTTATATGCAATAGTTTTAGATTTCGTATTACTTTTGGAGAGTACCAGTGGGCCAAGAGAAGAGTAGGAAAGACTTTTATTTCATCATATACATACATTAGCATCACAGGGAGCTTTTATTAACAGTGTTGGAGCTCGACTGTTTCTAGGATGAGCAATATTATATATTACAGTATAGCAGCTGAAATGTAAGAACAATGATGGACAAAAGTTCCAAACCAAAAAACATGCTGCCAAAAGCGAAATGTCAGTAACAGAAAGCACACAAAACGTATTATTATGAAACGGACCAAGATAAAAACAGTGATGCATTATCTACACTCCCAGAGAAAATCGTAGGCGTGTGAAAAAAAGAAAGCGATCGACTTAATGGGCTGGACTTAATCGACTGGAGTAATTAATTAGTATACACAATTTTACCCCGAAATGTTCATCCCGTGTGCGATTGAAGTAAAAGATACCCCGGTTTAACCCCGGGGTAAAGTTAGTCCATAAGAGCTGGCCCAATGGCAATGAAACTGGATTGTTGTTGTTTTAAGACACCGCATGTATTGAGCAATCAGAATCAAGCATTATTTAAAAAAAAAAAACCATGATTGTCATAGAGGACAGAATTTCAGCACAACTTAGCCGAAGAAGACACATTTGGTTAATTTATGCAAATTGTACCGTAAATTCATACCACATAAGAAAAAAGAGCAAATGTTGTTCCATAATTCGATTTTCATTATTGAATGAGAAAATTCTGCGAAGAAATAAAACCGAAGTTAGATACAATCTAAATGTGAGATATTGGTTCAACAAATTTAAACGAGGCTGAATATCTCTGGCTATGGCGATGGCGCGACAGTTAGCTCATTGGACTATCACGCAGAGAGTCTGGGTTCAACAACAATTTTTCAAATCGCCATCATCCTTTCGGCGGGCAATGGCAAATTCCCGAAAGTAAAATTGCCTACGAAAAAGCTTCTAATTAAATTAGTGCTGTTCGGACTCGGCGATAAAACGTAGGCCCCGCTCAGATGTGACAAAAATAGCAACATGAGCAACACAAATGAGTGTCAAGAAGCTACACCATGGCACATATCGGGCTCCCAGCGCCACAGTGGTTTTTGTTTTTTGAATATCTCTGTTTGATGAAGAGTCCCTAGTGTGTTTTTTAGACATGAGTACTGAGAAAATCGTTGAAAAGATCAGAGACATGATTTTTGCTGATCGCCGCACGAAAATGCAAGGGGCATACACGTTTCTTGCGGAACAGCAATCAATATCTTGCAAGACTAGTTAAGCATGATAAAGCTGTTAGCCCAATGGGTGCCGTAATTTCCCAGAGTCGACAACAAGGGGATACTTCGAGGTGGTATTTAAAGCCCTTTGAGCGAAATCAGCAAAGAGTTTTTGGTTTTCACCGTTGATAAAGCGTGGATCTATTGCTGCACCCCAAAGACCAAACCGCATTCAATACAATATATTTTTCTAGGCGAGTCTAAAGGCAAAGATGGTCTAAGTGATATAGGTTGATAAGTTTGTGGCTATAATTGTCATGATTTTTTTTTGAAGAAACGAATCACAATCATCACAGAACTAGAGGTTTTTTTTTTAAATATAGATGCACCTTTGATCTGGCAGTGTCAAAAGATAAGCTTACATTTTTATTATGGTGAAGATAACAAAGAGCAATGTTTGAAGCTGTGGTTGCAACCTTAAGAGCGCATACTCCAATTTTCAGTCGTAATTATTGTTCCATCAGACAGACTGTGCGTGCTATAGTGGTCTTCCTGTGCCAATGAGACAACGGACCAGTTGAAGTACTGAAAATATTGTATACGTAAGTGCTTTAGATCAAAATAAGCCAAATCCGTCGGGTTCAACTCGTACACAGGTACAAGGGTACCCACAACTGATGGGTGATGATATTGCCCTACACCCTTACATGATCAAACTTACGAACTGAAACCTTTTGATCTTTTAAGGCCCCAAAACTTTTCCTATTGCGATCTGCAAAATCTTGAATTTCATCGGGAAATCATCTTTAGCGATGTAGCTCACATGCGTTTTCGGACGGCAAGAAACCCACATGTGCTTCCAGATACTTCACTAACTCCATGAAAAGTGACTGAGTGGTGTGGAATCAGTATTTGTTTGTCCCTGAAAAGGATTGCCATAATACGGTCAGTGGAGTTCGTAATCGTGTCATGTTGGAAGACTATTTTTTGCCTAGAATTGGATTGACTTGATATCAGTGACCTGTGGTTCCGACAAGACGGAGTCAAAAGCAATAAACGATTAAAGGAGAAATTTGATAATCGTGTAATCTATAGAAATGGCCCGGCCAGATGATCACCTCGCTCATGAGTATTGTTGAGTCGGTGTTTTATGCCAACAATCCAATAACATATGAGGAGCTCAGGAATAATATCGAACGTGAAATTGGCAACGTTCCGGCAGATATGTGTGAAATAGTGGGGACAAATTGGCTCCAAATAATCGATAGCTGCAAACGTGCTCACGGTGGTCATAAATAAAAAATAAATGGAAAGAGTACTTTAACGAGTTCTTAAAAAAAAAAATTTATTGTATACTGTTCTTTGGCTGCCAGACACGAAAAGACTGAAATGGAAATAAGTAGTTTGGCCCATTCTTGCATGGGCTACAAAACGTCTTATATGTTTATGTTTATGTTGACTTAATTTTACTGGATGCCCATATATACTTGGGAGCAAGGATATGCCCTGCCATCGCTCTCCGTCAATTACATTGATCCGATTCGGAACCCGTGTTAAGGGCACTGGTCCCTCCCTTGGTATGAGTCGGGGCCCATCTAAAATCTCTTACTGATCTTAGAGTCTCAGCACCCAGTTCTTGTTGCATCTTTGTATCGGGTAACACTAGCACATTTTGTTTTTTTTTAAAAAAAAAGGACTTAACACTCAAGTTGGTATGAATACACTTATAATGCCTCAGCATGTGTTAAGTTTTTTGAAATATTGGACAGAGAGAGAAGAAAGATGTTTGGGCTCAATGGTTATCTGGCTCCATATATGGCTTCTTGTTCTATTCTAGTCAACTACACATCTTACTCAATTTTTGTCGACTTCAAAAATGCAAGTCTTTCGGGCACGGCTGGGATTCAAACATCGAACCTTCCGATTTAGAAGCCAACACGCTACAACTTGATCCACGGCCACCCACGAGAGGTGCACCCTCCCTGCGTTTTAGGTTTAAGCGACAGCAACCATGATGTTCCCACAAGGGGGCCTATCTTAACGAATAAGGCCATGACCGAAATTGGGGGGGCTCCTAAATTCCACTGTACCGTGTTTTAAGTCCTGGTATGGACTACCGGTGGTCTTGCCACTCAACAAGACCTATGACCTGCACCTTGTAACTGAACAAATCATAGCAACCTTCAGTGGCGTAAAAGTCTGAAGTTGTTGTTGTTAAGTCCAGTTTCTTTCTGCCCCCTCTTTTTATTAGAAAACATTGATGGTACAAGCCTTGATAATTGGGGGTGTCCTGAATTGCCTACAATCGGAAATATTGGTTTAATTGGCTAGCGATGTATGGTTTTAAGGCAAAAGAAGCACGACAAATTACAGTTATTACAACAGCATACCGCTATAGAGTTCTTGACGTAATGTTAATAAATTCATTGGCAGTCAATGTTGTTTTATAAGAAGCAATTTCCAAAAAATTAAGGGAAAATATCGTGGTTCTGCATATTGGCAAAATTTCCAGAGTTCTTATTTGGGCAGCATTAAGATCTTAAAAGGTACCTGAAACGTAGTAGGAATGGTACATGATAGGAACGATTAGGTCACATGCGCAGAAGGAATAACCTGGGAATTTGAAGTGTAAGTTACTAATAAAAGTTTTTTCATTTAAATAATCAAATAATGGTCTCAAGTTTATAATCACTTCAAGAAGATTTTTTATTCTTTTTTTGACTTTTTGAATCTATTTCCACTGTTGAAAATTTTGTGCAAGGGCTGCTTCTGATTCATTTTACCGATTTTTTTTTTTTATAAATGAGGGAAGTTTAGAAATTCACTTTATTCTTCGTGTATGGTGTATGGTATGTTCAGAAGTTTAAGTTGCTGAATTTTCATAAGATACTTTTCGGTTTTGCAATATGTGTTTTGCTGCAGCTAAGTATATCTTAATTAGTTCGCATTGCATACTTGCTTTCGAACAAGAAAGTTTTTTTTTTATTGCAAACATGCCGATGCATTCACGTATCAACTCAGCTCTTCACGCAGATCATTTATGTAAGTTTCTTATAGAAAGTGGTTATTAATGCCAAGATATTTGCTCCATATCTTCCTTATTAGAGTTGACATATCTAAAAGTGCTTAGCACGGTAGTGTGATTTTCAGATATGCACGTTATGTTTTGAACCCTCTGGCAATCCTTTTTTGCAATTTTTATATTATGCCAGTTGATTTTTACGCGAAAAGATCTTTCAAGTTAATCAGCTATCCAGAGCAGAATTCTTTTCCCTATTTTAGCTTTAACCAGTTTCTAATGGCCAAATGTATCAAAAGCTTTACGGAAGTTAATGAACAAAACTGACATATGATGTCATTTGCTTAAGCAAGTTCGCATTATTCTCAAGAAATTGATAAGTCCTTTCGGCTTTTTAAAGCTATATTGATTTTTAAATACTGAATCATGATTTTTGATAAAATCCGGAATTCGATCTGCAACTGTTTGTGTAATGACCTTTTTGATGGCAAAATCACTTAAATCTCAAACTCGTTGTAAAATTCTTGGTTTCACAAACGAGATGATCCAAAAAGATTGGGCTGTAGAATGACTCAAAGGTTCGTAAAAATAACGAGACCCACAAGCAACGCTGTAACAATTTCACCTTAATGCTTGCGTAGATTAGCAAAAGCGTCACATTTGATATAGTAATGCCACTCGCAATCTTTATATTGTAGTATGCCGATAGCTTGATTTTTGGATCCGTCTAAAAACATATTCTAATAAGAGCCACAGAATTTATAATAGGTTCAAAACAGTGCTCGTTGAACTGTGGGTTTTATTTTCGAAAACGAAAGTAGATGCACTCGCAGTCAATATTGAATAGTGTAAAGCTATTAAAATCGATTTTTGTAAGCGGTCATGGTCAAATAAGACACCATTCCATTTCTTCTTCTGTAGTTGTCTCAGCAGAAGAATATGTTTCAGTCGTCAGCAAATTGAAGTGCGAAGGCAAGATATTCGTCAATCTATGGCCGAGATAAATCTTCAAATTTATGGAAAAGGAATCTCATAGTGGACAGTGCACTGACGCTTTATTTGCATCTATATACATATATATATCTCATATCTTAATGTCAGGACAGAAGAAATACAACTAAATTATTTAAAAAAGAAAATGTGTTTTGTTTTTAGGCAAACAGTAAGCTTTGTTTCGATAATCATTTACATTACAATAGTGTCCTTTAAATAATGAATAACTGTCTTTAATCCATGTGTATTTTAGCAATACGAGTAAACCTTAATCAATTAATCAATCAATATTTCGTTTATTTTCTGTGACCTAGTGCTTGCATGTGAATGAATAATTTGCCTGATACAAGTATTAACTATTTAACGAAATCAAATGAAAAACTTACCATTTGCTGATGATGATGGCAAACCTCCGCCCATACCATTTATGAGAACTCCTCCACCGCCTGCATTTGTAGCACTTCCTCCAGCAACACTAATGCCAATTGATGCCACTGCTCCCCCAGAAGAAGATGACGCAGATGATAAAGATTGTGGAATAATGCCATGTGATGCGGGGGAAATTTTATTTGTGGAGTCCCCCGCTGTTGCCGACAGCAGTAGGAGGGCCCCAATTAAACACCAGGGGCCCATCAGCTTAACACTTTACTACACTTCATTGTTTCTTAGGGAACACCAAGTACCTATATAGAGCGAACGGATCTTCACTTTTTGAACTTTTCAGATGATATTCTCGTGTACTTTGGTTATGTGGTCGGTAAGGTGAAAATGACGTTGTGCTTGTATGGTTCTACCTTCCTTAAGCCTGTTGAAATTTTTGATTACATTTATTAGAAGTTTTCATAGGACTTCAAGTGCCATACACGTACATAGGTATACGAGAATGAGTTGAAGTGTGTCAGAGTGTTTGTATAGAATTCTGTTTCACATCGCACATACATGCCATAATTGTCGGGTGTTTGGCCAAGTTATAAAGTTTTGTGGGAATAGCTTTTCACAAGTCTCCACAAAATTTTATTAACACTTTCTTAAGACTTTTCGTTTTCGGAAACTTATTTCCGATTGAGTTATGGAAGTTTTTGTGTCCGAATGAAACAAACAAAAATGGAGAAGTCTTCTCTCTTAAATGGAAATGTATTCAATGCCCTCATTGTACGAGTGGGTAGTCCCCAAAAGAGGCTTTAAATTCTTCTTAGGAATTTCAGTCACTGCCCTCATTCAACTTGATTCAACTTTCTGAATGCGCTTGAATATAAATTCATTAAATAAATTGTATCCGCTTTTGCTTTTGGCTTCGAACCTACATACTAATTCAGGCAAATACTGCTAGATACGAATACTCGTACATACGGGTTAATGGTAGCAGCACTATGCTGTTCGTAAAATTTGTCACCCAAAAGCTGGTCCAGCCAATTAAGATCAAAACATTGAGAAAGTTTCCACACCATTCATTGTTATGGGGTAGACAATAAGTGTTGTCGCTTCGGTTTTTTTTTTTTTTTTTTTTATTCCTTACATTTGCAACCCTTGGGCTGTGGCTGTTCATTCTCGGGTTTTGGGCGGGAGGACATGTTTTGAATACAAGTCGGATCTTGGTATTGTTTGTCAGAGTGGTCGTCATCTTGTTGGTCGTGTCTCCACTGCATCAGTGAAATTAAGTATTCTTAGAACGTACACACCTTGGATTGCCTCAATTCCTAATTAAAAGGATTTATTTGCAGACAAAATTAAATATATAGGGCAAGTATTTGCAGAATTCCGTACGGGTATACGAATATGGTTAGGATACGGATACGGATACGGATACGGATAAATATGTTCTACGAGTAAGAGAATGATTGGTTTGAGGTTTTTGGTTGTCGGCTTTCGGCTTTCGGTACTTCTCTGCACTACCAGCCGGTCTAAGTTAAGTTATTTGATTATTCTTCGAAGGTTTTTCTTTTGTTTTTCTCTTATTTTCTTAATTTTTATTTCTATTTTGTTCTGTTGGTTGCGAAAAGGAAATGCTTTTCTGATGTTTTCTTTTCAGAGAAACATTATTTTGTGGTTGTGAACTTTTGGATACTTTTCATTTTTATTTAAATTTTCCTTTCTGAATTTTAAAAGGGAACATTTTTGGTGTTGGTACACTTTGGTATATAAAAGTTATCATCTTAGTTGGGGAATTAGAAAATGTTATAATTACAAGGGTATTCGAGTTCAAATCGGATTCGATGGTTTGGCAGGGGTAATTAAACCTGAAAATAGATGATTTGCGGGGGATTTCAAATTAGTAAACCTTTAAGATTCATTCAATGGTCTATTTTAATTTGAAGAACTCAAATTGAAGATGTCATAACTCAGTAAAGTTTGTATTGTGACTTTATTCGTCACAGCAAAATATAAGACAAAAAAAATCAATTCTAACATGCTTGTAATCGGGATTAAAATGAGAGACAAACAGTGTAAAAGCTGGCCATAATTATCTTAAAAATCTGTTTAATGGTCATGAAAAAAAGTTTATGTTATCGTGTCTTACCTACAGAAGGAATAAATAAACTTGTTTTTCTTTTTTTCCGGTTTTTAAGGACCTGATCCTCCAATTGTGAGGGCACTGCCACCTCAAAGATCTTTTACATTATTTATATTCCTAGGAAATACCGATGGTTTCTAAAAAAAAAAAAATTAACAGTTGATCGCGCAAAGCAGCCGTATAAATATCCCATTTAACATTTTAACAGTTTAATCTGTACAGAAATACCATACTATCTGACAGGGACAAAAAAACTAATACACGAAATGTTCCCCTTTTCACGGATAAAGCGGCTGGTCACAGGCTTTAAGACGGTCTAAAGCTTTCAAACATATGATTACATTTTACAACACCACAACTATTATTTTGCCTCACACAAGGGCAGATGTTTCAATTCGTACGAGGATTGTAGGCAAACAACAGTAATACGAGAGCTGTTGGAATTGAAAAAAAGGTATTTTATTGGGTGGATTTTCAGTTTTTAACCGGGAACGTTTTGAAGGCATTAGAAATTGTAAGTGGCTGATATTACACACAGGAATTAAAAACTACTTTATAAAAGTAAGAAGTTATTATTGCACTTTCTTTATTCAGAGCGTATTTTAAAGCGTAAGCTGAGGACAAAAATAACATAGATGACGTTTACTTTTCCGAATTTCATTCACTACATAAAATGAAAATGTTTGATAACTACAAAAAAGTAGAGTAGCACTCTTATGCACTCTTCTTCTAGTACCTGAACAATTAGGAAGATCAAATTCCGATATTGATACTCCGGTTTACATGTACAAATTTCAGACAAAGCTAAAATCTTAACCATACAGTATCGTATGTATATGATGGCCTAACAAGCTGATAAAAAAAATAAACAGACTGAGGAGAGGATGTATGCATGATAAATTGAATGCAATGCGTATTTGAGAACATTTTAATCGTCACAAGCAAATTTCTCTTCCGAATAGTTCTTAAAATAAAGGACAAAAACAGTAAAATGCATTGAAGTTAAAATGTAAGAAAAAATCTTCAGGAAGAAATGGTACATACCCACCGCTTGACTAGTGTTCGAAATATTAGCATGGTATTCGAAAAGGAAATCAATAGAGAACGTGCGTTCGTAGGAAGGAAATAATATCTCACATTTTGCGTTTTAACTATATAGTACATTTTACTCGATTTTAACGAGCTGGATGTAAGTAAATCAAAAATGGATTTTCTTGTACAGATATATGAATGAATGTGACTAATTCTCGAATATTTGACATTCTAATTTTTGATCTGCAGTAAATTGCATCCTTCATGAATCAAAAAGGTTAAATCGCACTGTCATAGTAGAAGTAAATGATCAGCTTTCGGACTAAAAACCATTCTTATAAGAAGGTCTAAGTCTGTGGCCTCTATGAATATTAGAAAGCATTAATAAATTATAATAAACTAAAACAGGATTTTAAAACACACGTGGCATTTTTGGGGATAAAGTTTATGGGATTTAACGAGTTCTCCGACCAGAAAAAAACAGGAATAGAGAAGAAGAATTTGAATTTTATTTTAAATAGCTACTCGTAGGATTTTGCATGAACTAGCAAATATGCACATTATTGCAAATTTAATCCCTGAAAGAGGTCAGTTCAACGATTTCTTATGCTTTTTTAGTAAATACTTGTCCATAACATGCAGATATTAAATCTGTATAGATTGCTGGGATAAAAATATTGCAAAAGTCACATCGGGTATGTTTAAGATTATTAAAAGGCTTGCGCGAAATTAACATTACATTAACCTAAATACACGTAACCGTAACCTATTGCGACTCAAATAGTTTCGTTTCCTTTCGGGCTTGGATACGGATTATATTACATTACATTGTTACTTTGATACTGAAGACCTTAATATACATTATACATATATCCCTACTATCCCTACTGTCGTTCTTTTTCTGAGATATAACTCAGGATGTAAGAGTAAATTCTAATTCGCAGCCTACCAAAACCTGTGTGGCGCAAGAGTCTATATTGGGGTTTCTGCTCTTTTTGTATTTTATCAACGAACTTTATACAATTATGAGAACATCGACTTTATAAACGAATACTGATGACGTTCAACTGATTGATTGATTCGAACAATTCTTTAAATTTAAAATATATTTTGTTGCCCTGAAGAAATTTGAGCAAGAGCTGCACTTTGAAATGTAGATACCTCTACACAGGAATTAGGGAAAATGTGTACTTGTGACTTGCCCTCTAACCCACTTTTAAATGGTTCTGTAATATACTCGTGTATAACTTACTGTTCAATAAGATCGAAACTTGGGATATTCACACAGAATTCGTACAGAATTGGTCTTGGAGCAGTATACGTGAACATACTGACTATGTATGTAAGGCATATTGCCATTGTGATGATACCTGCAGAAGAAAACTTGATAGTCTCTGTAATAACAACGCTCGTTAGGTATTTAAACTAAGCAAATTGGACCTGCTTAAGGCAAGTTAAAACCATTTGCTTTGGTCACACGTTACGAAAAATACTTTTATTTTCCAAAAACCATGTTTTTAAGGTTTTTAGCAAATCAATAAACAGCAATCTCGTCCGAGCTGCCTCGTTTAACATCAGATCGATAGCTCTATCTTTTTGCCACTCATAACATATAAGTAGAACGAATGCCACGGTACACTTTCGTATGGGCAAAGAAAATATTTGTCGGGCTGAAATCTTCACAAAGGAGCTGGATCGGCGAGAAAAAACAGAAAGTTTATATTTATTTAAAGGATTAATTGAACCCAAATTGTTTTAAATGTCCCTGATGATGATCGGAACACTACTAATTAATGGCAGATTATTAAAATCTGACAATTCTGCCTATGACAAGACCATTCAAAGTTGGTTAAGATCTTTAAATATACTGCGAAGAAAAAAGAATAGAAAATTCATTCATTCAAGCCAGCAAAACTCTCTAAATTAAGGTCTTATAACTACATTGTGTCTTCATTGTGGGGAAGAAATCTATGAATTTAAATTGCCTCATAGATTTACCTAAGCTTTCAAATCAACCATCTCCGGATCTTTTACTTGCATATACACAAATAAGACCTTAAAGGAAATCAGTTTTAATTATGCAATTAAAATTTTTATACTCGTAAAAATAAGCAAAAAGATTGTGATCAGTAGCAACATCGTAAGGAATAAGATCTCGTTGATATGATCACCGCGAGCACGTTTCCAGAGGTCGATTCTTTGGAGCCAGTTTTCTATTACTCTTTCACACATATTGGCCGAAACGTTGGCAAATTTGGTTCAATATTGTTCCTGAGATCCTTCAACATTGTTGACTTTAAGAAGTAATCGAACGGCGTTAAATCTCACAAGCAAGGTGGCCTTAAATCAATTGATCTAATGATTGTTTGACCAGCTATGTGGCATTTTACACCATCTTATTAGAACCCCACATCACTGATGTCAAGGTTATCCCATTATGGCCAAAAATAGTCTTCCAACATGACACGATGGCGAACTTTAATGACCATAACATGGCGATCATGTTCATCGACAAAAGAAATACGGTCCAATCACACTTCCTTTTATGAAAATCACCACTCCGTAACTTTTTGTGGATAAAATGGATTTTTTTAAAGCACATGCATACTTTGCTTTTGTACTATATTGACAAAAAATTTGCTTCATAGCGGAAGATCGTCTGATAAAATTCAGGATTTTCTTCAAACTTTTGCAGAGCCCAATCGGAGGAAATTCGGCGCTTCAAATAATCGAAAGGAGTCAGTTATAGTACTGAGTTAACGCTCTTAACGTTGCGACCACTTAATTTCCAAACGTTGGTCGATTGTGAACTTCACCATAACAAAAATGTAAGTCATGGAAGAGTTTTTGACACTGACCGATTATACAAAAAAGTTTAAGGGTGAGTTAATATAAAATTGTTATGTCACTATTGAAAAACTTATTCCAAAGGTGAATCGGTTTTGGTGTGCTAAGTCTTTTACTTCAACGAAACTAAAGAAATCTAAAGCGATTCGAATAATAAATGTAAAGCACCATATACATATATATAATTGCTTCATTTAAACGGTCTTTGGTTAAACGAAGATGTTGTTCCTTCAGCAAGATAATGACACTAAGCATACTTTCAGTTTGTCTTCAAACTTTCTCCAATGGCAGAATGTATAGATATGTGTGTTAATCAATATAATTTGTTTAATACAGTCGCTGGATTTACATCCAATTGAACTTCTAACGGATCACTTGAATAGCAAGTTTAGCGGAAAATAGTTTTTTTCACCAGAAACATTTTGGTAACAACTAAAAGGTATCGGCGATATCTGACACTAGTTTTCAAAGCTATAGATATACTGATATGTATTGTAATTTATTTGGCTTATTTGTGTCTTGCAATTACAGCGAAATACCGTATAAAGTAAAGTGTGTGCCTTTTTTATATAGACATCTATCATCTAACGGCATTAAAAACTTATTATATCGAAGCCTATTATGAAACTATGAAGACGACCACTCAAAACAAACGCATATCGGGCATTTAGTGATTTTTTGGTTTTATTAATCGAACAACTGAGCGTACAATTTTGAAAGAGGTATACAAATTATAAGAAACTGCGTATGTAGCGGATGTGAATTAATTAGTATGTGTTCTTACAGGTTGTTCAACCAAAAGCCCGAGAGTCCAAGTACATCAACTCGCCACCATGTCCAGGAATTGAACCTCTCAAGAACTGCATTTCGTCGAATTACAACAAAAATATATACACTCTTACATAATTCAGTTAACGCGGGCTTAAATTAAAGCCATCAAACCATTTATAGCTCTGTGCATTCGCCCATTGCGGTTTTTAAGGCTAAATTTCGTTGTTTTAGTGAACACTATAGTACTATGAAAATTAACTTGCTTTTGATTCCATTTACTTCTTTTATTGAGATTATCTTAAAAGTAAGGTGACAATAGGCAAGCAACAATTCAAGAGATAAGCAACAAGGTAATAAGGCACTTTGATCAAATCGATGAGGAATTTAGCAAAGATGGATTAATATAAGACTCCACAGCCATGGGGAATAGTGAAAGGAAAAAAACAGTACCAGTCTTAAGTTTGTGAACTAAAGTGGACGTGAATGTATCGGAAATCAGTTAAGTGATCGATATTACCAACGAGAAGTAGCTGAGCTGTCAGCTGTATCAAGATCACCTGCTAAGACCACTTTTACAGATGGCTTAGCAAGCAGAGACTTCATGTATGTTACAAAGAAGATAGGACCAAGTACACATTCTTGTGGCACACAAAACAAAACCTTAGGGAACGAAAGGTAATTATCTTCTTTGAATTTGTGGATATTTCACAGAAGCAATTCTAATTGAAGTTTTCTCAAGGAATCAGCGAAAGTTTATCTGATATTTAGTATCATTATTTTTTTTTTTTACAAATTTAAACACTGATTTATCTTATACTCGGATTTGAATAAAAGCAGAAATCAAAGTATGTAGCTATTCATGCAAAGTATGCGCCTAAACCCGAGAACCTTAACGCGCTAAAGACCTCAGCAACTGAACATCAGTCGCACTTACCAAAGGAGAATTTAACATAAAGATCTCGGTTTATTCGTTAATAAGGTGCGATTAACTCAGGAATTGAAGCAAAATGACCACCCAACTCGTAATCCTTCTCTGTTTCGGCTTTAGGGCAGTTCTAAATTGACGATAATTTTGCTCGAAAAATCATCTATTCAGGTGAAGCGCATTAATTTCGGAAGCTAATTCAACAAGCAAGATTGCCGTATTTCGGTCCCGGAATACATCTTCAACTTTTATCTTTTTGGTGCGGTTTTCCCAGTAGGCCATTATTGGCCCAATTTCCTTCCAAAACGACAAAAGAGAAAACGTGACACTCAATAGAAAGCGCTACAGAGGCATGATAATCGATTTTGCATGCCACGAAATCGAAAATATGGACTTGAATGAACCTGGTTTCCAGCATGATCGATTTCCAACAATCGATTTATTGCACATCAATTCAATAATCGTATAATCAGTTTTTTCGATGATGTTGTTTAGCTACCACAGAGCTGTAATTTGACTTTTTTTTGTGGGGTGCCATAAATGATCGATGCCTCGCGAACAATCTAGCGAACAATCCAGATAGGGTTCAAGTACTCAAGAAATAGGGGCCGAAACCATTGAAAATGCATTACAAAATTGAATTGACAGGATGGTCTCTTGCCTGGCTAGACGAGGCAGTCATTTGAATAAAATAAAATTCCATAATTATTATTCGGAAATTTTACTCTTACAATATACTCGTATATAATTAAGCTGTTTTCCTTACGTGGGATTAAATCACTCAACTAAGGAGCTAGTTCTTGGCATTTTATCACTTATTGTCTTGTTTTGACTGAATTCATTATTAATATTTTACGCCAAAACAACAAGTTGATTTCTAATTTTTTCTAAGCATATGCCAGATCCAAGAGTGAAAAAAATTAACAGAAAAGCTGGGTTATGTTCTCGTAAATATACGAGTATTCGCTTATAATTTGAAAATATTTCATATTCAGAGAAATTCCTGAGCGAATGATCAAAATTAACTTCAAACACTGATATTATGGTATTTTATTAACAATGGATATATTGCAGTCGTTTCCATTCTTGTCAATATCAAATTGAAAGCATACATACATCACTCACTATCAACGTCCTAAACAAACTTATTTAGACGATTTCGATTTGATATTTCATTCATAGAGCTTATCTAAAATGACGTTTAAGTCAAGGAATGCATTTCCTTGTTGACTTCGAGCATCGTATACGTACAGCGGAAGTAACTAAAAAATGTCAATGATATCACATGTGTATGTGTTCTAAAGGAAAATTTAGTCTGCTTGCATTTCTCTGCACTTGTAGATGCATTCATGATTACGACTGCCTGCGGGTTTCTTTTTCGAGACAGTAAAACTGGCATTAAACTCGCATTTTATTGTTTTCTTTTGCGTCTCCATTGTGTTTTAAGCAAAACAAAAATATTATTATCACCATTCAAAATCTGCTAAAGAAGCAATAGAAATGAACTTATTCTTCGAGCGACGGATTGAGAGTTACAGAAAGTTACGTTCCAAAAAGTTTTAAGAAAATTCGTGCTATCTGAAGAAAAGAAATTGAATTTGAGAATAGAAAATTGCATTTGACTGTTACTGCGTCGACATCCGCGTCCATGTCTGTGTCCGCCTGGCCCCCTGTTATGCTGTAATAGCAAATTTACTATGATAGCCAACCTTGGTTAAGGTTAACATAAAAATTTCTTTCTTTCTTCTGTCGGAATATCAAGTAGATAACTTTTATTTTTTCATCTATGGCTACAATTCGAAATGTAAATTTTGAGTTTTTGCGTTCTTTTTTTCGCTTAACAAAGGTCCCTAGAGGCAGAATTGAAAGCAAAGAGAAGGAATAAGAATATGAAGAATTTCTAGGCGAAAAGTTTCTTTCTTTTACAAAATAATCCAAATCGATAAACATTCAGGGGATCCGCAACTTTAACGACCATTTCAAGCACTTTAAAATTGATAAAATTGTGTGTGATAATTTAATTCAATAGACATTTGTCTTACTTCGACTCATTTAATAATTTCAACTCTGACACACCCCTCACATTGTCGCGGACACTAGGATGAAAAATAAATCCAATTATCATCCTTTCACTGGGGGGAGATAAATTGAATATCATCACTTACACCAACTGAGGGGTAGTACCCCAAATGCAATGCACACAAATAACAAAGTACGAGTGTACGAGTATGTCCTTGCACAAGGATGTGAAACAAAAAAGAAAATATGCGACACTTTCCCACTGATTAGTCAATTTAGATGCGATTCATCTATGTCACCAGCGCCAAAATACAAGTAAACACGCGACGTTCTCATCATTTCACTTGTCACAATACGGCATGTCACTGGCATACTACCATACGAATATGTGCAGCATCACACTTAATCACACCTTCAATCATCTGGCCAACAAAAATTGTTTTCTTGTCTCAAAAAAATTTCGCAAACCAAATAAAAATAAAACTGCGAAAACTACCGGCTTTATTAACGACCCACCGGAAAGCAACTCTCGCACTTTATACACAGAGCGGAAGACCTCGGTAAGCGAAGAAGCTGCAACCGTATCCTTTAAAATACCTAGAGCAACTGAAGCTTTGATAGCGTAGAATTTTCTAATAAACCCGAGAAGACCATTACAAATGAATGTGACTGCGAGGCGACAAGCGCACAGCATGCACACAAAGAGGCGAAAGTGATAACAGGCAAACATTTTCATTCATGGGAAAAAGTTTTACGCCAGATGGATGATGGTGGATGGTCGATCCCACTGGTCTTGCAGAACAACCAGGATACCCGCCGCAATCACTGGTTGGAGGCTGTCAAATACAACGGTATAACACAATACATCCCACAAAAATATCCTGCAGTTTGATTTCGATACAACAACTAGGGGATGCTAACCTGACCACAGTACTTGTACTCTGGTTCTGGTTCTACTCCCGGTCCTGATGCTTTTCCTCGTTCTCAGCCTGTTGTTGAGCTTCGTTGTGGGAACGTGTTCTTATTTTCATTTCCATTACCATAGCTTCAGGCAATTGAAAAGCTTTAACGTATATTGGATCCTTAGAGCTTAACAGTAGATTCAACTGGCACGAAACTCATGTTCGATCAAACATTTGGTTTGAGATACAAAGCTTTCTCGGAATTGTCGAAGATTTTAGGTTGATTGTTGTTGTTTTCGGAGGGATTGTAGATGACTTTGGGATACCTTAAATCTTGGTTATTCAGTGTGGAAAATAATTGTTACCGTGACGGTTGGTTAAGGTTGCTTCAAATCTGAAAGTCGACTTGTCTCCCATAGGAGCGGCATATTCTTGAAGAAGGAAGCCTTCCACAGTCACACGTAGGCATATAAATCGTGCATTGGTGGAGCTTCTTCTTAGGGTTTTTGTGTAATGTTTTCTGTTTTGTTTGTCTTCCAACCCACTCGGATCGTTGCTGTTGTTGTTGTTGGTGTAGGTGGTGGATGGCAATTGCGGCATGTGGCAACGATGGTAATGGTAAAAGCTTTTTTTTTTTACTGTTGATATGGCGAAGATGATGAACACCTATGCGCATTGTGGGTTGGTTTGTAGCCAATCATTTCATTACGAAAGTTCTTGTGTCCTTGAAGGTGATTTTCTACATTTAAAATGCATTTGGGTTGTCCTTAGAAGTAGCTTACTTGATAGCTGGCTGCTTGGGTGGTTGGGTGCCTGCTACGGCCTGCCGTTGTTGTTTATGTTATACCTCACAGGTTTGGTTTATTTTTTTTTTTGCCAGTCATGTACGAATGTGACTGTTTTATTTGATAATTTTCTAAGCTTTATGTGGTACATATTTTCATTTGTATGTATGTGGAAGCAGGAGAATTTATTTTATATTCCTTACAGGGGTGGGGTTGTAATGGTCCTATCAATAGTCTGAATTATTGCAATATGGAATACTTTTTTTAAAATAAATAAAAATAAATTTGTCAGTGAATGCTTAATTAACAAACGCTGTTTTTGTTCTAAACAACCTATTTACTTGGTTGAACCTTGATAAATATGAGAAATATGGCCGAAATATTAAACATATTTGATTGAGTTACTAGGCGTTAAATATAATAATTGGCCAGGAGCTATATTCAAACATTGATGTATTTGAAATAAAAAGGATACGTTTTTTGAACAAGCTAAGCAAACAGGTAGTTCTGCGAAAAGATTTGTGAGTTTTCTTAATTCAACAATTAACAGCGATACTGAATTAGAACAATGTGTTAAAATATTCGTTTACCTACTAAGATGACAAGCCCGATTTTACGTGCATCGATTGAAATACTAACATAATTGCTATAACCTCGCTTCAGAAGGACCTGATTTTGACGCTTTATTCACGAACTTTTTTAAATTACACACTCCAATGATCTCTCTAATCTAAATTGTTATCACCTACCTCTATTCTTGATATTTTCATGTAACACTGGTCTACGCTACGAACAAATCTAAAGCGTTAATTTTCGTAAAGTAGTGCAGCAGCAATTAAAAGACTCAATAGAATATAACGTTACTCTGCTCGCCACTGTACCTGAGTTTTCGCAAACATTATTTGATTCGGTTGACATTTCTCCAACATAAATAAAGTGAAGACTGAAAGACTAGAAGACGAATACTTGCCTGTCCCTGGTAGACGGTCCGACATCATTTAAAACGAGTATATGAATTACTTGGAACAGCATCTCTCAACTTCAAAGTTTTTCTTGCCAAATTTCTACGATAAACACATATGCATTCTTAAAAGAATATTCTCTCTTATTTTATGTATTTTTACTAACAATCCATTATTTCGAAAAACCAACAAGAACTCTTATAGCGTAGATAATAAACCTTAAACGTTGCAGGATTCGCATCAAGCACTCAGCAGTTGTCGAAGGAGATTATATAATTACGGCTGACTTCAACAAAG
This sequence comes from Volucella inflata, assembly GCA_928272305.1. Lineage (NCBI taxonomy): Eukaryota > Metazoa > Arthropoda > Insecta > Diptera > Syrphidae > Volucella > Volucella inflata. The sequence continues at coordinate 26,091,824 of OV743717.1, read as the reverse complement.
CTTTAGATGAAGATACGGATAAGTATATTCTTCTCAATTTAAACACTATCGACTTTCAATTTGATTTCATTAGGCGGATAATAAAATGAATAATAACGAAAAGACACTGCCGCGTTTTCTTTATTCGTCATGTCTTACTCATATTGACAATTGCAGTTTACTTATTTACTATAGGTGGCGAACAGTCCGGGGCGGATCTGGGCCTTAACCAACACGCGTGTCCAGCTAGCTCGATCTTCAGCTAGCTAACTCCAAGTTCGCACTCTAGATCCTCTTTTAATGGCATACTGCTCTATCCGTCGGGGACTGGACTGAAGCGTTGGTGTTCATCCGCTCTACATGTACCAACCATCTCAATCGTTGGGCCATCACCCTTCCGGCTAATGAATTATTATTTACTGATTACGATTTGTCAATGATCATTATGTCCACACCTGATCTTCACCACATTAACATCTAATGTATCTAAATTAGTGTGGTGCTCTTAGTCTTTAATTTGTCGCTGAGTAAAGACTATTCGTTTATTAAGACATAGTGTGTTATTTCACAATTTCATAAGCGGGAAGTGCCATAAGGGGAATTAGCACTGTACAATTCGAACAGTTTGTCGTTTTATTTCTTCTTCCACTTACCTTCTATTTAGACGACCGGAAATAACTCGAATATTTTTCTCCCAAGGCAGCAAAGATCACCTCGAATCATAATGTCCATGCCTCTGCGGCATTGAGCAGGACTGGGATTATTATGGTTTTTTGTTCACTTTTGTTGTTCGAGGTAGGGCCTCGTTAATCAATCGCCTTCTTAGTGAGTGACGTTCTGTCCTTGGCAATATACTCGTATACTTTTTCTTGTCCTCATTTACAACTTAACCCATAATCGCCATACTGCGACTAAGAAACTCGGACGGACGAGTTTGGCAGGGATGCCGAAACGAGACATTGCTCTATATAGCTCGTCTTTATAGATGTTGTCATACGCGGCCTTGAAACCGATAAATAGTTGAGTTTGCGTCGATCTGAAGCTCATTGGTTCTCTCCAAGATCTGCCGAAGTGTAAATATTTGGTCGATGGTGGACTTTCCCGGCTAACGTAGTATTCGACTATCTTTTAAAAGACTGCATGCGCGAAGCAAATATAACGCCACTTCTCTTCGCTGACGACGCAGTTATACTTAGCGATAACGTCGAAGATTTACAGAACGCCTTAGATTCATGGAGAAACGGGTTTAAAATAAGTCGTTCAAAGACGGAGCATTTGACGTGCCCATTTGCGCATCCGTTGCGACCTGTTCCGGATATAATGTTAGACGGAATAGTTCTTCCGAAAAGCACTATCTTTAAGTACTTAGGATCAATCGTTAACATGGAAGCGAAATGTGACGACGACGTAAACCACAGAGTGAGTGTGGGATGGATGAAATGGCGGGAAAATTCGGGAATCTTTTGCGACCGAAAATTTCCACTTAAATTAAAGGGGAAACTCTACACCACGGTTGTTAGACCAGCTCTTATATACGGTTCACAGTGCTGGACAATGTACGAAGCGTTTAAAAACAAAATGACGGCAGCGGAAATGAAAATGTTAAGGATGTCTAGTGGAGTCACTAAACGCGATTGCATTAGATCTACGCGTATAAGAGGAAGTCTACATATAAAGAATTCGGTAACCGAACAGCTTGAGGCGAATAGAATAAGCTGGTATTGCCACGTTCAAAGAAGATCTGCGGAAAATCCGGTTAAAAAGGCACTATCAACTACGGTCACTCCAACTGTAAGAAAACGAGGTCGGAAAAAGAATTCCTGGATTTCTCAGATGGCAAATGCGCAACAACGCCTGGGGCTAAACCCTGAAGTGATCCAGGACCAAGCATTATGTAGACGCGTTCTGCGGTCTGCGACATTAGCCAACCCCATAAGCGGAGCAGCAGCGGTGCAGTAAAAATGGGAAACTCGTTACGCATAAGATCGTATAACGAGGAAAGGGTTAATAAAAGGATAAGCAGAAGGTGGACTTTCCCGGCCTTAAGCCACACTGATATGGACTTATCAGGTTGTTGACGAACGTTTTCAGGCAGATAAAGTCTTGTATGCAGTGATAGGAAGACCTTGTGCTTGGCGCAGTCCAGAGGGTCTCATATCTTGCGGATTAGTCAAAAAATGCGGAAGTTCAATTCATCGAAGATTCTTTCGTGCGGCCATTTCAGAGATGAGTTGGTATATGCTACATACCAAATCATAGCCAGCCCACTTCAAGGGCTCGGAAGTCAAGCCATCCGCACCAGCAGCTTTGTTGGGCTCAAGCATTACTTCACTTCACTTAATACTTAATCTAAGTCGGATGGACATCGAGGCTGCACAGTTTATTCTGCCTGACACCATCATCGCCATTATACTGTTTACAGAAATTCTATTTCCAAATCCTTAGCATCAACTGCGACTCTACACGACATTCCTTCGTTCATCTCTACAGGCTTCGGCTCGGGCTTTGTGTCCGAGATATGCTTTTTTACCCTTTGGTAAAACTTTTGAATATCATTTCTCGACCCAGATTCTCACGCTCCTTCTGTTGGCTCCTAAGAACCTGATGTTCGTCTCTCCTCTTCTGTTCTTAGAGATCGCAAGAAGCTCTAGTTCCTTTGTACATGCTGTATAAATGCTTGATTTGTATGCATCATGGTAAGCTACTTGGGTTTGGACGAAACTCGTCTTCAAACTAGGAATTTCGTTTTGGCAGAAGCAGCATCTTTGATGGCTTTTTGGCAACAATGCTATTGGTTTTCCATACTTGATGCTTGGGCATGGGGCCTATTAAAAGATTAAGGGAGACTCGATTAGATGTGGATTTGGCAACTGTGAAGAGGTTTCACAGTATTAGCTTGTCTTTTAAATATTTGGGATACACGCAACCATACCTTTGTGATCTCGGTCGATGTCGGCCCATTTGAAAGTTTAGAAGTCCATTTTCCTGGAAAATGGCCGTGCTTGATCAGGAGATCTTCAGGTCCGCAAGTGTCGAGATGCGGTCATCGCGTGCAAACTACGACAATGTTTCGCCCCGACGCCGCAAAGTCGATTGGTTTGTTCCACCAAAGAAACCCTCTGTTAATAGCTTTGCATTGAATTTGGCAAGCAGTTTAAATCTGATAGGTAAAGCACCGCTGCTAAGTCATAATATGCAAGAGCTCGTAGAAGCTATCTCCGTTGTTGTCATCTTTTTCCTCTGTGGTGGCAAATTTAGGCTTATAACGGGTTGTTATTAGATGCTTGTTTAAAAAATAATGGCAAATAGGCAAAAGGAGACAAGGAGGAAACGGACTTATTTTCCGAGCATCTGGCAGAAACGTTTAAACCATTTGACGGACAAGTTCTAATTGAAAACCCTGATTCTACGATTACGACACCTCACAACTTTTAAATAAAAAGGTGGCGTTAAAATTCGGAGTGGACCTGGGCCAAAGTCAACAAGTGTCTCCAGCCAGCTCTATCTTTTGCCAGCTGCCTCCAGTTTCGTACGCTAAGTTGGCTGAGGTCCCCTTCCACTTGTGTGCGCTAATTGAGTCTCGGTCTTTGGTTACTGCGCTGTCCGTCGGCCATCTCATTCGTTGGATCTTGATATCGCTGTACAGTCTATACGGCTTTATTAATTACAGATAAATCAGTCGAGTTAGCAAATGTAAAGCTCTTACGTGCCTTAGACAAAATTTACGTGGACAAAGATTTGCCAAATCGCTCTCAACGAGACAAATCAGCTCATGTTAACTTTACTTACCAAAAAATTAGCAACCTACAGATTTTCATTAACTCGTTATAAAAACCGTATGCAAATGACTCAACGTATCTAGGCGACGAGCTTGAAAATCAATTCAGATTAATGTAGTGGCTACCTAGAAAGCATTCCAAATTAAGCATATATAGTATAACAAACTGCTTTTATACAAGCAAGTGCTTAAACCTGTTTGGATGAAAAGTTTACAACTGTGGGGTTGTATCCAACGAAACAAAAGAGGTATCCTTCAATCTGTTGAAAACAAGGTGATACTATCAACACCAACAACCAATTTGGTCAAAGATGACAGTATAGGCTGATGGAAGCAGTATGCTTACTTTTTATAAATTAAAAACAAAATTATACCAAGAACTATTACGCCACATGAGATAGTGATCCGTTTTCATGAAACCTAAATACTTGAGAAAATTTCTTTTTCCTTTTCCAAGGCCGAAAAGTGTGTCGAGAATCTAAAAGTAACGAGATAAAAGAATACAGTATTTTGTGTTAACGGAGGCGGAAAATTATACTCTTACACCCTTGTTATCCTGGTGGATTAAAAAAAGAAACTCATTGTGATAATTTTTAAACGATGAACTAAAATCGCAAACGTTGACATTCATCCGTGCACACATTTTTGTGGTTGCCGCACCGCGGTCGTCACGGACGTCACGGTTTGGCTGCGATATTTTAGTCTTACTGAAAACCTATAAGGGGGAACTCAAAATAACTAAAAACCAAAAAAACAAGTAAAAAGGATAAAAATGTTGAGATGGGCCATTAACAGGGGACTCATCAAATTTCTGACGTGGCTTGGACAAATCCTTCTTTGATGGAAATGGTGTGATTGCTCCTTTCACGCTCCCCATTGTTAAAATTTCTCTAAAAATAAAAAAAAAATGTGGGTAGAAAGTCTTGAGGCACTCTCGGAAGGATGCAAAACAAAAAAAAAAAAAAAAACAGCGAAGAAGAAAACCGAACAACGAACAATGAAGAAAGCAACGGAAGAGAGAAAAAAAAATGTCAAAGATGATGATAAGAAATTTTCTACGTTAACCTCAGACTTTAGCAGCTTTCACGGTAAAGTGAGTTACCGAAGTGACTTGTTGGCGAAGGGAGTGAATTTTATACACCCTTCCAACACCATCCTCAACGGAAGGATGACAATTTTTACTCTGCTTGTTTTTTTTTATGAATTTTCATGGTTTTCCTTTGTGAGAATTTTATGGCTAATGTCAGTGAAATAATTTTTCTTTTCAGTGTGATTTATTAAACTGCAATTTGTCTGTGAGATGCTAAGTCATCGCATAAGGACATGACAGAAGTAGTACGAGTACGAGTAGAAGTATCTCTATTCTCTACTCTTCACTCAAGTCATCAAAATTCGATTTTCATTTATTTTTTTTCTTATTTTTATTTTCTTTTGTAATGTGGCTTGTGATTGTAAGCTTTTTAAAAAAGGGTAGGTTTAATTTGAGATGAATAAAAAAAAAATAAAAAAATAAAACGGAGCATGTGTTATCCTTCTTTGCAAATCATACATAACAAGATGAACAATCAAGAAATACAATCTACAAGTAAATCCATCTTTTTTACGCGCTGAACGAGTATCTTCCCTTTTGTTCTTACGGCATCAGTAGTTAGTCAGACAAATTTTTATTCATTTATCATTGTGTATAACCCTACTCTTCAAGTTTTTTTTTTTTTTTGTTTTTCCTTAACTTGCTACGCACATGCTTGCGTTGTTGAATCAAATTCCTGGGGCTTAGTTCGTCCATGTGAATATATTATTTAATCCTAAAAACGAAAGTTTTCCCAAGAAGAGGCGATATGTTTGTTACAAGTACTCGTACATCGATATCAATAGTAAAAGTTTGGCCAAGAAAGTTTCGATATTCGTTAAGCCGCATTTAATGAAAGTAATGCAAAGAGAAAGGGTGTATCTTTCTTCATAACACGTCGAAATGGAACAAAAGCCATGTATCTTCGGTGATCAAAGTCAGATGGTTAAATCAATAGTTCGATATTTTGTTGGCCAGCTTCATGTTTATTGACTTAAGATTCTAAGTTGATTCGTCAACAAAGTATTGAGGTGTAATACAGTTAGAAACAATGTGTTTGTATAGAGAAAACAATATGTTTTACTGAAATCGTTTCTATTCTGAAACAACAAATAATTTTGCCACCTCATTGTTGTTGAATTATTGAATAGGTATAAGGAACTAGTTATCCTTACTGACTATTGGATTCCACTGTGTTCTAGGTGTGAAAGAGGTAAAGTACTCACATTTATGTTGCACAAAAAATGCACTAATTTCTAAGCCCATTACTTTGTACCGCCCTATACGTGATTATCTTATTTTAGTCTATGTAGTCGTATGTAAGCTAGGAGTATGGCGCTGTACGTCCAGGTTGGAATCGAAGACTTATTCGCCCTTTATTGTCCAGGTTAATGTTGAAGTAAAACTCAGAGTGGTTTGTTATACCGTTTTGTAATACTACAAAATCTTATTGTCCTAACATCCTAAAGCTGAAGACCAAAGAGATCTAAAAGTATAAATGCTCATTTATTATATGAGCATTTATCAGGTCTGTAAATATGAAACCGAAATTTGCCCATAGATGGCCCTAGCTGTCTTGTCTCGATCGCTCTACCTCTGTGCTAAAGTTTCTACTTCACTACTAAGATACCATCTGGTCCTGGGGAGTTAAATAGGTCAAAACTGCTTATAACAAAATAGATTTTCATTCTGATAACCAGATCAAATTATTTTAAGCGAGGTGGGATGACTCCGAGTCTCTACAGACCACTCCATTCAGCTTACGTTGGTACCCGGAAATAGCCAGGAAAATGAGATTACACTATAGTAGCTTATTGGTTTCTTAACTCAAACTCATCAAGGAGCGATTTGGGTTATCTAGATAGTTTGACTAGATTAGAGTACTGAGGGTATGAATTCTCGACGCTCTCGAGAAATTCATAATGTTTTTAAAAAAGTGTCTTTAGGACCCTTCTCTGGTATTGGTCTGCAATTGTATGCACATTTCGCACAAGAGAGGATGATGTTGGAGAATTCTTAAAAATCGCCAATAAAACTTGCTGAGATTACTTCTTCCATTCGCAGATCGTTGAGAACACCAGCTGTTCTATAGATCTGTAGAAGATTTCGTCATTTACTGTCATCAGATTTTCAGATAAAGAAAAGGTCTTGCACACAGTGCTTAGGAGATGGTTGACTCCTAGTTGGCAAAGTTAAAAGACCTACTAATGGATTGGACAAAAGATACCATTTAGCAAACTACTTTCTTCCCACTAAACTGCACTTATGAGTCGGTGTATGCTCTCTACTAAATGATCTGATGCTATCAAATAAGCATTTCTGCTCTTATCCTCTGAAAAAATTTTAGAAATAGCGAATTCTCCCTACACTTTCACTATAATGTGTACGACTTTATTCAAACATAAGTTACAAATTTGTTCTAGTCCTATAAGACTTCTTCAAATGACCACACAAGCTCTTGCCAAAATTCTTACCCATGCCTTACTCGTATTTTTTCATCAGTCATCCCCATAAGGTGCCAAAAAAGTTTCCAATCCAATATATTCGGTAATGCCAACACGACACAGGTACAATACAATAAAATCACCTATTTCAATGAAACGTAAAATACCCCAAAGTCAAATACTCGTACAAACACACGCTTGCGACAAGGAACCTGACTCATTTATTATTAAAGGCGCCAGAGTGCTTCAACTACTATTTTGGTTTACCATTTTGGCAAAATATACCCTTAGGATGCTCATATGAGATGTCGTTGTTGTCGTAGTCGTATTCTTCGCCTGTCGCACTATTTACTTGTGACAATAGAAATGGAATAGACCCATGTAGTCTGGCACGGTTCGTACTAAATCCAAACAATTGCCAGCTCTTATGCTGGGGGAGGCATATGTCAACAAGGCTTCTTCCATGACAGACACAACAGTCTCATTCTTAAATTGGAAAAGTTGTGGATGTACGATAAATGTTGAACGACAAATGGCAAACATTGAACATTGAATGTTGAATAGTAAACGGTTGTAACCTATTTAATAGCCCCTTGAAGTATTGTCTGGAGGTTATGGAAAACATGGTATTTCTCATTAACAAAGTTAAGATTACATGCAATCTATGAGAGTCGAGAAAGCAATAGAAATCCTGTGAAATACGGTATTTTTTCTATGAGTGTTACCCTAATGGAATAGCACTTTCACTAAAAACAAACGCACTTGCATGATACTCGTATCTTCGCTGTTAATAGTCCCAGATAACATTAATAAGGAATATCAATTTTTCTATCTGTAAATTCTTTTGCGAAATGTTGATTAAAATTTGCTCGTAAGAACATTGCGTAAGCTCATTGAATAAAAGAAGTAAGAAAATATTTTGTAGATGAATTCTTCTGGTCACACTGGCGCCAATTGACACCGTGCCCTAAGTGACAAAACAAACTCATATGATATCCTTCTTCAACTAATTAGGAAATTACAAAAAAATTTCACACATTTTCCCTATTCTATATAAGAGAGAGCGCAACAAGTTGCTGGCTGACTTGAGTGAAAAGTTGGGGTTTAGGGACTCCATTCCTTGTTTTATGAAGTTTTTTTTCCCTATTCTACTAAGCTGCCTGTTGCCCCATCATATACATACATAGAATGGGAAAAACACTTGCCACACTCTATGTCTCTATGGTTTTTGTATCATTTTTCATTAGATCCCCAGCAATAATGGATGGTCTGGTGTTGTACTTGTGTTTGTGATGAGCCATTCAGCGGAGAGTGAATGTCAAGAGGATTTCTGTATTATGAACCACTTACAGGGCTTCCCTTCTTTTTGTGGCAGGTTAATACTGCAGTGGAACGTGCAAGTTGCAATGCGGAATTTGGAGATTTAAATTTTTGTTTCTTTTTTTTTCATTTAGAATATTTAGAATAAAGGATGTGAGCCTGCTTACTGTGCGTAAGATTGCATTTTTGGTTCAAAAAACAAATTGGAAAGTTATAGGTACAAGCGGTCGAATATTGCGAAGAAGAAAACTCACCCACAAACGGCTTCAATTTATAAGAATTTAGGAGTACACAGTGGGCGCAAGAAAAAAATTGTGCTCTTCGAAATCTTCGAAGAGACCAAGCTCAAATGTTCTTGCCCCCTTTAAAGCATTCCACCACTAATAAAATAATAAAATAAAACTAATGACATAATTTGTTAATTAAAAACACTATTAAGTTATTAGAACTTTTATTTCAAAAAAACCTTAGCACTAAACTTCACATACAATCAAAACGATACAACATAGAACTATTTTTTTTTTTGTTATTTGGATATTTGTTTAAATCTTCATCTCCAGGCAATTTAGAAAGGGTATGGTATTTTTTGAAACATTCTGACATGTGGAGAGCCACCAAGCATTTCTCACATTCCCATCGTGATTCACTTTTCTTTTTCAGTAATGAACACATTTTACAAAGCCTGGATGGGTTTTGTTTGACAGGATTTGGAGGAATTTTTTCTAAGGAAATGTGCCCATTTTATAGCCTGTAATCGTAAAGGGCATGCTCCTCCAGATGCCCTTCCTGGCCTCTTTTATGGTGGTAGCGTAATATTCTCTAATATGTTTTCCGCAATACCTATCCTATAGTCGCTATAGGTCAACCTTTGCACATTAGACATATTTTTAGTAATGCATAGGTATTATATAAGGCCATGTCGGCCAAATAAAAAAAATTTTTTTTTGTATCCCTTGGAGTACCTCCGCATAAGTGGAAAGGAAGCCAAGAGCTGGTCATTTCTGTCGACTCCACCCATCCCACGATCATAATCGATTACTGTCTTGGGTTCTAGAATAGAATTCCGAGTTATGTATAGCCTGCACAACACCACCACAAAAAACGGATTTAGTCTTTTCGTTAATCAGATTGACCACATTGCGATCGACACAAGACACTTCTTTAGTATTACGGATGTCCAAACGTTCCGAGGAGCCAAAATTGACTCGGACCATTAGCTTTTTTATAGCTAATACTGTAAGGAATTTCGAGTTAAGATGGCTACAATCGCAAGAAATCACTAAACCTTTCTCCAATCAAGTCGCTTTTGAGGTTCACTGCCGCCAGCTTTAAGTATCAAATACCAGTGGCAACATTGCCAAAGCACCCATCAGAGATGCTGCTTGTAATGTGCCACGAATGAACTTTCAGCCTGGACGATGTAGACATGCGATTCAGCCATATCTAAGCTTAAGTCCAGCAAAGTTGCCCCAGCGGACAGCCTAATTACTCATCTCTTCAAAGCTGTAGGCGAAAACAACTTGGGAAGAAGCATACACCAATTCATCTCTAAAATATGGTCGGATGAACGTATGCAAAATGAATGAATGAAAGCATTGTTTGTCTGATCCTTTAAAAGGAGACCCTCTGAACTGCGCCTTTTTAACATCGTGTACAAGATCTTATCTGCTATTTTGTGAGAACGCCTGAAGCCGTTCAGGCCAGGAAAGTCGACCATCGACCAAATATGCTGACTACGGCAGATCTTGGAGAAGAGCCATGAGATTCAGATCGACACACACCACCTATTCATCTATTTTAAGGCCGCGTATGACAGCATATATAGAGGCGAGCTATTACAGAGCAATGCCTAGTTTTGGCATCCCTGCCAAACTCGTCCGTCTGTGGAGGATGGCGATAAAAAATTCACGTTGCACTGTTAAAGTCGGTAAAAATCTCACCGAGACCTTTCATATCAAAAAAGGATTAAGATTAGGCGATTTCTTCAATATTATACTTGAAAGAAAAGTGCAAAATTTACACGCCAACACAAAAGCCACAATCTTTCAAAAGTCAAAGGACATCCAACACCGACGTCTTGGATAGAACGTCACCCTCGACAAGTATAACTTTTAGGTAGTTAAGAAGTCCGCTATAAATTCAGACAACGATACCAGCGGTCCGAAAAGTCTGCGAATTCACCCCCGAGTTAGAGAAAGACCTCAACTTAAGTGGCACATGCAAGTGGAATGTAACTCAGCCAACTCATCGTGTGAAACTAGAGCCAGCTAACGAGAGATCGGCCTGACAGGAGACGCTTTCTAACTGAGGCTCGCTCGTACTACTCGTAGTACATTTCAATAAAATTAATAACGACCCATGTTGAAGTGACTGACAAGTTGGTATACAAAATTGCACGTCGAAGCTACTAGGTTCCGACAAATAAATGTGTTATTAGATGACTCTTTCAATTAGGTGATCACGTGAGTATGAAAGGCGCTATATTTAAAAAATCTACTGCCAAATTTAAATCCCTTTTGAAAAAATAAGATTCATCTTGTAAATTCGCAATTTAAAATGAACTGCTGTTATTTTTTCGACGACAATCCTCTACACACGAAGAGTGTATGAAAGTTTCGAATATTCGTCCTATCGTATTTCCTAGAAGGTGCCTAAATAATGATAGGCTAACAATATTTGCTGATTTCCATGGTAGTGCACATAGCAACGCCTACATCTAGAAGGATAAGATTATTTTTGTAGACATTGTCAACAAATTTCTACAGATATTTTTAAGACGGCCTAACTAAGCTCTGAAAGTTTAAAATGACTAGACCTCCACCGTGCGGTGGCCGTTGCTCAAGGAGTAGTGAACTGGCTTCCAAATCGGAGGGTTCGTTATTCGAATCCCAGCTGTGCTCTAAAGACTTGTATTTTCTCAGTCAACAAAAGTCGTTTTTATTTGCAAATGCGCTATGCGCTTAAAAAGTAATTTGCATGTTAATTACAACAATAACATAGCGGTCAACGCTAAGTCAATTCATATCCACTATCTATAAAGTGGATGTAAAACAGTGCTCCAAATCAAATTTTCTTCGTTTTGGATGAATTTTTCCGATGAATTAGCAAATGTCAGTAGTAAAGCAGCGAGTTCACTTTGGCATTACTGCCCAAGTCAAATGTTCATTTTTGCAGTTGTAAACCAATTGAAAGTCAAAACTAAGCAAAACACAAAAAAAAAACACTGTGGCGCTGGCAGCCCGGTATGGGCCATGGCCTAGCTTCTTGACACTCATTTGTGTTGCTCATCTTGTCATTTTTGTCACATCTTAGCGGGGCTTATGGTTTATCGCCGAGTCCGAACGGCACCCATTAGAAGCTTTTTCATAGGCAATTTTACTTTCGGGAGTTTGGCATTGCCCGCCGAAAGGGTGATGGAGATTCTGAAAAATTGTTGGTGACCCAGCCTGGAATCGAACCCAGACTCTCTGCGTGATAGTCCAATGAGCTAACTATCACGCCATCGCCATCGCCTAACTAAGCAGCTGTGCAGTAATAATTTGTCTGTTGCAAAAAAATATTGAGCGGTGTCTAAACTCGGTTGTGTATTGCATGGGCAACAAAGCAGCAGCAGTGTAAAAGCTGCGCATACTTTGCAGCGTTGCGCAACTTATGCGTATTTTTTTGACGGTTTCGAATTCACCCTTAGTCTTTTCATTAAATGTTGGATGCGCCTACCACGGAGCAAAATGACCCCTGAGCCCAAACATCCTTCTTTTTTCTCTGTCCAATTTTCCGAAAAAACTTAACACATGCTGAGGCATTATAAGTGTTTTCATACCCGCTTGAGTGTTAAAACAGTACCTCGTCGCCATCGATCGTGAACATACTTCTTCTAAAGTGCAAACGATCTAGACATCTGAGAGACATCTTTCACCCTACTAAATCCACAATGAATCAATCATTTTTCTTCGTGTAAGTGCTACAATATATGTATGTATGTGGAATTTGAGCCAGGTGTACGTTCTTTAATTCATAGCACGACCAGAATACAACCAATGAAACAACTTTAGATGTTATTAACGGTGTCTCCGCTTTTGCTAAGTGAACGCATTTATGCTATAACTTTTCACATTTACTGTATAACACACATTCATAATCAGTAGCTAACTTGTTTTATTTATTCCGAAAAATGGCATACCACTAGGTTTTGCTGCTTTAGCATTTGCTTGCCAGGAGCAGATATCCTCCCTGCCTTGCCACAAGCAAAACCCTAGCATACAAAAACATACGCATACCCCAACAATCAGTGTAGTAGGAGTCTCCTGTTGAATTAACCATTAATGTTCACTTGGTTGGTAACCACAAAACCAGTCCGGTATTCCAAATTACGTACTTGGGGTAGCATGTGTGGCCAATCCCATTCCACAATTCTAAGAGCCAAGGACGAGGTATTCTTGTAAATTATGTGTGCATGAATGCTTGTTTGTGTTTGCTTTTGTCCATTGTATACCCTTTGCTTTCGCTTATGCCCTTAACTCCCCTTCTCTATCCATATTGAGGTTCTTCATTCGTCTATCCGCAAAAAGGATGCTTAGATAGAAATTTCTTTCCTAGAAAAGCTTTATTATTGTTTTCAACACTTGCTAGTAGTTTTGGAAATGATTTTACCTCAGACAGGGTTTATTTTGTTATTCTTGTTGTGTTCTTATTTCAAACACAAATATACATGTTTATGTGTGTATGTGCTCGTACTTTAGGGCAAAACACAGATAAAAAGAAAAGATTTCCAGAGGTTACCCTATTCGGTTTTGTTGATGATATTACCAGTAAGCAAGTGAATTGTTTACGAAAAAGTCTTTACCATCCTTCATAAAGATATTTAAATGAAAATTAAGTTATTTCAGAGAAGTAACTATTAGACAAAACGTAAACTAAGTTTACTTGGTCAATATTAAGCAATTTGTTGTCTGTGCCCAGAGTTAAACAAAAGATGTTACAACTTCATTTACAACAAATAAAGTGCCAACGAATCCATTCGGATACAGCGCGTTCACCAAGAGAAAGCTGCACAATAAAACTAACAATAACCATATAACTTGACAGTACGTGATAATCGTAAACAAATATCGTTTTAAAGGATACGAATCATCTGTCTGGAACATGATGGTGGTAAAGAAATTGCAAATAACACCACTAAAGCTACGGAAACAGGTTGTACAAAACATTTTCCGACTTCCAATGAGTCATATCAAACACTTAAAAAGCCACAAAAAATCGCATAAAAACTTCCGACACAGCCAGTCTCCATGTTACGAGTATCTCGGCCCTAACTAACTTCACAAGGGTGCTGTCGCTGCCTTACCCCCAGTTAAACAAAATTAAATAAAATTCCAAGTGCCGAGTCTGGAGTCTGGAGTCTAGAGTCCGGAGTGCGGAGTCAGTTGTCCTCAATGCTTATACACAATCCTACTGCAAAGTGAAGCAGAAAAGTTATGGTTGCCTCAGAAATCCACCCTTCATAAAACGGCCAGTCAAAAACATATACACATACATACATACCTATACGAGTATTTATGAAATAGCTCTCTTGATTATGTAGAGATTTGGTCAGGAAAACTTAGTCAGACATTGAGATGGTCAGAAGTAGTGATAGAGGTGTTTTTTTATTTTTCTTAATTTGAGCTGATTGTGCCACAAGCCTGACAAATTAGTCACAGTGTCCAGTAGCTGATCCCCTACCAGACTTTAACAAATAAATGTACAAACAACGAAACAAATATGCACATATATTTGTAACGTAGAAAACAGTGACAGGGTAGTCAACTATATCTCAATTTAGGGTCACTTTGCATATGTGCCGCATGGTTCAAAATTAAATTTTTAAAAAAATCCGTTTTTCTGAAAGAATCAATACGAGGAGAGTCTTTGAACTTTGTTCTAATTGAACTCTCACATGAAAAGAATGATTTTCAGTTCGTATCTACACACCTTCGCCAATTCAATTGCTTGTAGCCATGGTAGGTACTCTTTGCATTTCATTTGCCCTACAAACAGACTTTTTGTGAATATCCTTCTCATCAAACAAACGTCTTTCGAATAGATAACAAGGTTAGTTATCTCCTTGGAGCTTCAGTCTAAGAGCGATTGATCTGTAGTTTGCCCAGTTTATTAGAGTCGCACAGCGGTGACCTTTCCCGGCAACGTTATCGGCTTTCAATGGATTACTCACTTTCTTTTCATCGGGTTATGGTGTTGAGGGTTTTTGAGATTTAATTTTCTTTTTCTGAAGAGTTAAAGTTTTTTTTTTTATTTCTTTTCAGGTAATGGTATTCAATTCCCATTTAACAAGTACTCAGACCGAGCGGGAGTTTCTGGTTCTCCCTCGTTCATTAATAACAAGCATAACGACCTACCACGAACTCTTCTGAATTGTTTACGCTCTACCGATCATCCCAAATTGGAAAAATAAACATTATTCTCATTCAATTGATGCCTGCAGCCGTAAAAATTGTATCAACACGCTTTTCATTATATGTTTGACCTATGGAGCGATTTTCTTTCACAATACGAACAACGACGACAATGACGACAACGACAACGACGACGACGACGACGATGATGATGATGATGATGCGACGCACAGAGTGTACAGAGGTGAAACCCTTGTGCCTCCCAATTGAATTTGTAGTAAATTGCTTTGCGGTTCGCTTTCTTTTGGTATATGGTGCACGTACCCCCAAATTTTTGCTCATTTTTCCCAAAAGTCAACCAACGCTTTTCCCCAAAGTTGATTTATTCATTCACTTTAAGTCCTTTAAGGATGTACAAAGTTGTTGCTAATAAACATCACTGTGGGGGGGAAACCATAAGAAGTAGCTACAGTGCTACTTCATGCTTGCAAACGATGACGACAAACAACAACGACCGCAAAAACCGACGACGATAACGCCAATGGAATAAAATTATTTTTTTATGTTTCTGCGGAAACAATAACTACATTACATCCTTCGGTTTTAAGGTAGGGAAGGAGCTAAAAAAGAACTTTGACGTCTTTGTTTTATGCTGGATGGTTTGTAATTTTTTATTTTAAAGATTGTAGTCTGTTTTCTTTTTTTTAATACACTCTCAGGATACTATTATAGAATTTTGAAATAAATAATTTTCATTTTGACCTTTACCATATTTTGTTCTTCTTGCTAATATTCTCTTAGAAATGCATAGCTAGTAAAGCGTTTTGGTATATTTTGATACGAAACTCGCAAGGCTCCTTACAAAATTTTATCTGAGCAACACATTTTTTAAAATAATTCCTAAACCAGATTTTCAAATTTAACGACAACCGAAATGCGTTCTTGAACTCTTTAGCTCCAGAGAAACCCCAAGAATGATGTGGTTAAAGTGTGAACATTATTATCATTAATTATTATTTTAATTAACTTAGACTCAACCCTTATGTTAACAACAGTCCTATATAAAGTGTTCGCGCATCTCCACTATAAGTCGCATTGATTGAATGATTGATGAATTGAGTTTGTGAGTTCGAAAAGACATAAATTTACAAAATCTTTCAGTTTTAATTTATACTCAGTATTGTTTTAAAAGTCACCATAAATAGGCTAAGGTATACCAGAAGAACGCTTTTGCATCATTCAATTTTATTTTGATCTAGAATTTGGAAACGTATGCTAGGTTCTGCAAATTAGTCTACAAGTCTCAGATAGGGACGGGTATAATGTTGACGACAATACGAACGGTTTCTAGACTTTGAACTTCAGTTTTGCATATGGAATGTTAGAATACTCAACAGACTACATATTTTCAAGTAATTTATAAAACTGTGCAATCCAAGCACTGCGATGGGATGAATCTGGCATAAAGAGAATCAAAATCTAAGACATCTTCTTCAGTGACTTGTATTTACAACTCGTATGAGACTTAGGCAAGATGTCTTAAACGAAAACCCCATAACAATTCCCATGAAATTAGGAAATATAAACCCGATTTGCGGACATGGCCCAGCAGAGAATGAAGATGACAACACTCAAGACAAGACAAATTTTATTTCATTTTAGACCAGACAAATGCTCAGTGCTCCAGCTGTGAAACCAAAATTATGCAAGGCTGGTTAAAAAAGCCTTCTTTGCGTCGGTCATCCAAACAACACAACCCATACACCGTATCCAACAATGGTTTTGTATTTTTAGAATTTTTAAGAGGTGTAAATTTCTAGAAATCAGTACGCGATTCTAATAACTCAACATACATAAACAATTTGGCTTTCTCCCGATCGATCTATCGTAAATCCAGTTAATCAAAAAGGAATCGATACCAGACAATCCTCCAGCATCCATCCAACCATTCTTCTTGACCAGCCGATGTTGATTCGTATCATTAACTTATTGCAGCCAGGATGTGAAACCCGATATTAAAGGCACAATGGAGTTAAGTTAGAACGCCAAATTCGAATGTCGATAACAGCTTGTGCAAATGGAAGCACATTACTATAGAATCGATGTTCGAATGTTTTATCTGAGAATAAAAAAATAGATACCTTGAAAGATCAGCATGAATAACTGGGAGTAGAGTCGCATTTAGTACTAAGAATATGTAAATTCTACTTTTGCAGACTGTATTACAGCGATGATAGTCAAATTACCGCTCATTCATCCTAGACGAAGACTGCGGGGATTCGCGTCCCACTGATCTAAATGTTAGCAATATCGAAGCAAAAGTCACTTAAAGTGGCCAGACCTAGTGCCAACTAATCTATTTTAAGAAGCTAGGGATGACATAGGGGAATATGCTCTAGCTCATCTCCAAGATATGACTAGGGAAAGCACACCTGAATCATGGAGCCTCAGCATCGTTTGCCCGATCTACAATATAATAAGTCTTCTTACATCGCCTATAAGGTTTTTTCGGCGCTATTGTGGGAACGTTTAAACTCTTTCATGAACAATCTGGTTGGTGGATATAAGAAAAGGCTCAGGCCATGAAAATCCACCATCGATTGAATATGAACACTTCGGCAAAGGGTTCGGAATTTCAACACTCATTATCAAAGATGTTCAAACTGGACGTAACACAGCCAATATAGTATTCATACAACGGGGCTGCATTAGGCGCTAAGTTTGGCATGAACTACCCTTAAAAACTGACAACACCAAGGAACAATTACAGATCGATTATATTTGTCGGTTCTAATAAATTCACGATAGCTTCTATCTTAGCTGGGTCCTTATGAAGACCGTCCTTATTAATCATGCGCCGCCCAAGATAACGAATCGATTTTTGATTTTCTAGGTGATAATTTGAAACCTGTCTCATGTAATCTACTGAGAAGTAAACACAAGATTTTAACGTATTTGTTTATATTTTCAGCTGTCACTAGCAAATCATCCATGAATATTTTCACACCTTTTACACCTGCTAATATCTTTTCCATAGTTTTTTGAAACATGGCCGGGACTGACTTGCTGTACCTAACCTCACCCCTACTTGCAGTTAAATTTCTGAAATCCTCGCCTAGCAAGAACTGCTGATATGCCATAGCTAAATCTATTTTGGAACACTCCTCTACCGCTGCCAATTCCGCAAACTTCTCATCTACTGTGGGAATCTTATGTGGATCATCCAGTAAGTAAGGATTAAGTGTGATTTTGAAGTCACAGTAGAGGTTTACTGATCCATATCTTGTTCTTATTGGAATTACTGGTATACTCCATTCACTAAAGTGTACTGGCTAAAGGATTCCTTAACTCAATAATTTGTCAATCCCTGCTTCTAATTTTACCTTATATGATTTTAAAGTTAAAGGTGTAGGTACTATCCAGCTTGAGCTTGACAAAGTGCTTATAAAACGTGTTTTCTGGAATCGCCGAAAATGCGCCGCCACTGTCTACTTTTATTACAATGTTGGTTTATTCCATTCATAGTGACTTTTTTTATGATAGGCTACGGACTCGTGTCTTGTCTAAAATAAAAAAGTGATAGATCATTACAGTCGTTACTCAAGAAATTACAATAATATGATTTATTTGTTTGCTTAAACTTATCTATTAAGTTCATACAAGTGATACTTCTTCAAGTGCCCCTTTCTTCCACACTTCTTGCACATATAACTCTTACAGCGGCAATTCTCGAACGTATAGTTTCTTAATACAAACCTGCTGCATATGTTGCTCGCTCATGTCGACTAATGTATGTTCACTTTTTGCTGAAAAAGAATTTCCTCGCTGCTGAGATGCTACTGCTTTGTTCTGGTAGATCTTAAATCTATATAACTCTTGCTCTTGTTTAATTTTCGTGCTCTCTGACTCATATTGGTGATGAATGCACTCGAATGTCATTGATATTTTCATCGCCTTCTCAAAGCTCAATGTGGACACATCTTCCAGAAACAATTTATCGTTTTCTGGACCCTTATCCAGCCCCATGATAAATTTGTCCCGTAGAGCGATATTGAGATTACGGATAGTTTTCGTTTCATAGAATTTTAGCCTTTAAACGAACGAAAACAAGGTGGGGTGAAAAGCTTGCTTAGTTTCTGCTTCAACGTTTTCTTACTCCACTTCTGCGACTTTCTTTGGATGAAGGAGATCGTTTAACAGCTTCAAAGTCTCATCATTCAATAAAATGAATAAGAATGCTCTCTTTTATTCCGCCTTGTCGTCTTTGATTTAATTGCCAATTTATTAATAAATACGAGTATACTGCGGTCATTTACTTCATTCTGCAACTTGGGTAATTCTCCAAGCCAATGTACCAATGTAATCACCAATGTAACCTTTCTTTTATACATTTTCCACGTGGGGTTTGTGTTGATTCGTTTCACTCCTTGACGCCAATTGTGACTTTATATGTATAGTACATACGTATGTTAAAAACAGCAGTTTTATATAATCAACTTTATTCATTTAGATAGCTATTGTATAAAGATATTATAATACTATAATCATAATTACTGTCGGAGCAATGGGAGAAATCGATCCTCGTCTTCTAAGTCCAGTGGTCAACTGAGCAATGTTAATGACCATATGTATGTAAGTATCCAATGCTCCCATTGTACTCTCCAGATCCTAAGGACCCTCCTTGATGACAATTTCGACATGTCTTGCTGAAAGTCCTCCCAGAAAGCTGTTGGATCTATTTATCAGGACATTTTCAATGCAAAAAGGTTGTAATCCAGTATAGCACTCAAATATTTGTTCCTCTGGAGAAATGTGTGTTGACACCGTTAAATACTAGATGAGTCAGAAAACATTAAACAGGACAACGCTAATTTTGAATACAAAATACATTCGTAACAAAACGTAAAGAATTATGTGTTTATTTTTGAATCGGCCGCAGTCCTATAACAACACATATACTCTGTATACAAAAACGTTGTGATACAGCTGAGATGATATAATATTTTTAGAAATATTTTGTTCAAACCTTTACTTATGTTTTCCCCAAAAGTGTCATATCACTTCCACCACAACCTCGTGAGAAAATATTGTCCCCCCATATTGCCATCAATCTTTCACACTTCCTACCCGATGGTATTTAAAGTATACGTATCCGTTCAACGGATGGATGTTTAAATGACTTCCTCCTAAATTATAGTCAAAACCAAATTGTCCACTTCCAAACTCTTTATCTGTACCCATCAATTTTGCTTATCACTTTTTTCACTTTCTCTCCATCTTCTCCACGTTGAGTAAACCTTTGCGTTTACCTTTACCTTAGCCTTCAAATTCAACTTCAACTAATTGGGGATATTTCGACCATGAATAATACTAAAACTTTTCATCCTTCATAGGTTCCATCAATTCAGGAATCCTCGGGCCAAATAAAATTCAAAATTCTAAAATTCTAAAATTTTACCCAACTATGTAACAGTAGTACGGGTGCACAGTGGCGGGATGTCTTTTTAGCTTGAAAGTATACTCTAACGACGAAAAACCTTACCTTAAGCACCTTCGCAGAGAAGTTTTGCCAAAATATCATCTAATCTTAATTACTTTTGTTTAATTACTTTCGCGATGACTTTCTCTGTAGACGTCCGGAAGAGCAGGGCGACCAACAACGCAGGGACTGAGTATGCAGAAGAGTTTTACTATGAACACCGAACTCCTAACACCGAATACTAAGCGCTGAACATTGAACGGAACAACCCTAAGGCGTTATGTCAGTTCAGTCTAGTTTCGTAACGTCACCGATATCTGCCGCTGTTACCGCACTAGATACTAGGTACTAGGTACTCGTATACCACCTATCGAATGAAGTCATATTTATTCCCAAAAATACCTCGCAGTGTTTTTTCTTTACCATCATCCCCTTCGCCATAAAAATCTGAAGAAAAAAACCTTAAACGTATCTTTTTTTTTTGTTGCCGTTTTTTCTACAACCATCCCACCACCTCACCAGCGAGAACCACCCAAAACGCTTCCCAGGACCGCCACTCGTGTAATCTGAAACATTTTTCCATTAACAAACATCCCCCGGTGGTGATGCTGGAACAAGGTATAATTGACTTGGCTTAGAATGATAACGACCTGAAGATTAAAATCTTTTATTATACAGAACACACCAATCTTAAAATGGTAACGTCTGCTTTTCTTGAACTGCCTACCAGACCAATACCGCGAGGCCTGCCATACACCCATACACGAATACGGAACGGGAATACCAAAAACACCGGGAGTCCCTCCCTCCTCACCTGATATTAAAGATCTGTTTTCGTTTTAAGCATTTTCGTTTTTGTTATTGTACTTCACTTCTCTGTCGCAGGATGTACGTGTACAAACCAAGGAAAGGAAAACATTAACCGCTTTTAAAAAAGTCTACAGGCGCGTGTGGATGTATATGTGTGTAATATAAGTCTGTAACTTAGTAACAAGGAGTTTGCTCCTTCAAGAATCAAACATGAGTGTTACTTAGGCCGTAGGGCTAAATGTGAGCGGGTGTCCTTCTGCATCTGACAAATTAACATAATAATAATTTTTATGATGGAAACTTTTGTCATTCTATGAATCCTTGGCCGCTTTCTTTATCTCCGATTTTTCTTGTGTGAGAAAGGACACAAAACAAAGGTGCAAATCAGCAAAATACGAGTAGCCAGAGGCCTATTACACGGGAACTTTTGTTCTGTACTGAACACTTCTGTTGCCTCATGTATACCAAGAGCTACAAATGATTGTGAATATAGATGATGATGGTCTGCCGAAGTACGGATGCGAGTACAAAAGGGTTATGATTAAGCGCTCGGGGATAGGAAGGCAGAAGTTTAAAATACATAAATTGAGATTGGTATCCAGGGAATGCAATCTAATTATTAATGATCCAGATGGAAATGGAAGTAAATGACTTAAAGGGTCAACAAATATTATTTTACGCAGTTGATAAGAAAAAGGAACTTTTGCCTGGTAGCCTTTCTTAGTCAAATATAGATGCCATAGTCATAAATTGCAAACTTGTAAAATTTATTGACAAACTCAAATGTTTATTTGTTGGAGATTGAGTCTTCATAAATAATTCGGCAAGGTAGTAGTTATGGGAAGTTTATGCCTTAGACGAATTTCTAAAGTAAACCATTAAAGTCGCTAGAGGCCAAAAATAATTGGCCAATTGAAATTGGTGTACCTTGATAGGACTTTGAAGAAAGCAGCAATTACGGCTAGAAAACATCGTATGTTTGAACTTTTCTTAAATTAAAATCTCGATATCGTCCATTAAGTTTATGTTTTAGGCTTGAAAGGGTTGTTTTAAATAAGTCAACAAGATGTGGATCCGGCTATGTCGGGCCTTAAACGTAACACATTGGGTGTGCATATCTGGTTTAAAGGTCATATGCCGGCTACACACACATTCTTATTTGCGTTAGGTAAATTTCCTGGAACGCTGTTTCCGGTAACCAGAACGAGTGCTTTGTCATCCACCACAGTTTGATCCGTAAAATAGAGGTTCAATATGTCTTTTCGTGTCGAACCTGGGCCTGTAATTTCAAAATACTCTTAGCTGGAGCATCATTGTCCATCTTCCAAATATGAACAGCTCAGTGTAACCGACGTCTTCCGGCTTTCTAGACTACATCCTGCATTTTAATACATGTGTGGGGCACATATCGATAATAATAAATTGACACATTGAAGAAATTCATAACTCTTTATTATTTTATAAATGACACTAATTCTTTGCAACAACATGAACTGACATTTGTAATGGCAACAACTTAAGTGACATGAAATTTTGACAGCCACATGTCTTAAGTCTATTATATTGTAATCTGCTTTCGCGTTAAAACCATAAGAAAAACACCTGAATAATATATAACTTATAAATATATACTCGTATAACTAGCTGTACCCGGCGCACGTTGCTACGCATATTAAAAAAATCAAATTAAAAAAAAGTCGGCTTATATGTATGTATAAGAACACATTTATTTTTTGAATTGATTGACGTTGCAGGCATTACCGGCTTCATCGCGTAAATGGATGTACTCTTCCGAGCGCAGCTTAATTTGATTAAAGCGAATATAGAGAAGACGACATTCGCATACATGGAACAATTGATGACATTTCAAGATGTGATTATCAGCGTTTTCACATATTATTAACCGATACGAATAGTAGTTCATAGCTTTGCTGTTCATCAAACGTTGGAGCATTATATTGTCTTGCGTGTTGACCAACGGGTGCCTTATCTGTACGAATTTCAATTTTCTAATCGTCAGCATTCGTTCAAGGGCAGTTTTCGAATAAAGTTTGCAGTTCAGCGACAATTTCTCTTCTAGTGTCCCTATTGAATCGACAACGTTGATCGGTTTGTTAATCTGTGTTTATCACGTAATAAGTCTGAAGAAATTTGTGATCTTCGTCTGGAAGTGGTAGTAATGACCCAGCACAATGATAAATTTGGCCCTGCGTATAATATTTGTTGCGCAGAACGATGTCATTTGGAAACACGAATTGTACTTCCGAATGTTTCACAAGAAATGTTTAGATTGGCTTTTGCTACCTGATACCAATGTGGACAACGGATCAGGCGGTGGATGTAACTCTGGCAATTTAACTTAATCGTTGAGGTTCAAGTCTTTGTTCACGTTGTTCGTCAGATTCTGAGGTTCGCAACAGATTTTTCTTTTTTGCTTGAAGTGTATTTTTACCAATCGCTGCTCGTTTAGGTGGCATATTTTATAAGTATAGCATCAAAAAAATGCCACCGTTTTCAAAACAAAAAAAATAGTATTATTCTAAAGGAATTGAAAGAAACTTTGTTGACGAATTTTATCGGCAAATGGGTTGAAATCAACTGAAAAAACTACGAAAACTCTTCATTGGAAAACAATTAAAATTTTATTTAATACCATTGACGATACAATGTAAGAAAACTCAATGAAAAACTTACCAAAGGTAGATGAAAAGTATTTCCCATATGTGTATTCATAAACCGAAAGGACTATCACTGTTGTTAATAATAATGTTTTCAAATCAATTAAAAAAAATACAAAAATTCAATATTAAAAAGCAGAGCAAAGCACTTATGATTTAACCATCCCACAAAAATTAAAGTTGCCGTATAAAAAAATATTTGTTATTTGCACTAACTCACTAACTCGCACTCGAACTTCTGATGTGAAATGAATCGTTTTACTCAATCTTCAACTTCAATCAGCGGAACTGCTTGTATAGGATTGTTTTTATCTATTCTAATTACTAACCTAATGATTTGGTTATCCCACTCGCGACCGGAAACTGCTGCTCTTTTTAAGCAATTAGCAGTTCCCGAGGTATGGTTTTCGGGTCATTATTTTTGCAGTCTTTTATAATTACAATAACAAATCAGACTTCTCAAGGATACATTTTTATAATCCAAAACGCTATTATCTATGTTTGTATGGGTCTATTTGGTATAGTCCAGTGTAAGATATTAGAATTTGAATTGATATCCGCTTTGGGAACTGATTGCCCGAGATACGGGTCTATGGTTAATGTGGGAAAACTGTATGAAAAACTCACAAAATCTGAAGCGATTTATTCTTCTTGATATTAAGATCAAGTTTTAAATACACTGAATAGAAGATTTCGAGTACTTTTGCTCTATATCTTGTCACTCGTGCTAACAATCGGAAAAATGCCTTCACGAAAATTATAGCTTTCAATATTTCCAACAATTTTTCTATATGTTACTCCCTGATTTTTGGAAAAATAGATCAACAAATAAACATTTTCGATTATTACTCACCAGTCATGTGTCCGGTCAATATAATTGTGACTATTTATAAAGTTTTGCATGAAATAAAAAAAATAAAATTCGTACCAAAACCTTTCTCACAGAATTCTGAACAAAGTTGCCAAAGACATCAGTGCTCTTTCTCTTACCATTTAAGAGTCTATAAAGGACAAACAAACAAACATTGATTTTTATATATAGAGATTTGGAAAATCGTGTGTTAATTATTCTATTTTAGATTCGATTTTGATTATTTTCTTGGGTAAATAACCTACAATATAAATTGGTGACACCGACCCCAGTTATAATGAACACATAAGAAAAAAACGCGTAACGAGCAATCTAATGGTGACCCAATGAGGACAGGTGCGCGCGAAGGCGCGGGAATTGCAGAAGTATCGATCAGAATTCTATCCTTTTGGAAAGCAAAACCAGAACTATGGATTGTCGCCGCGATGGAATGTATAATCCTTTCAGGAGTAAGTGATATACTATAATTCTAAGGCCATCGACTAGTGATATGCATACGACCTTAAAAACTCCGAGCAGAAGCGAATAAAGAAACTGCTGCAAGACTTGGAAATAAGTGATAAGCCCTTTACACTTGCTGCAAGAAATGCGCGGTCTCGCCGGCCGCCAAATGGACGACAATACCATATGTTGAAGTCAATTTGGATGAATAAACTACCGCCAAATATACGGTTTATCATTTCGATCAGCAGTTATCCACTCGGCAAAGTTGCGCTTCTAATCGATAAGATCGTGGAGGTTCATGACGTCCCGTTTGTAAATACGCTTACTACACGTGATTCTACCATTTCACAAACATCACTGGAGAAACAGTTGGCAGATATTTAATTAAAACGTCTGTCATCAAAGGCGGTGAATTACGAACTTAATGCATCTAACAACCGCTTCCTTGTGGTCGAAACCAACTCTAACTTAAAATTTCTTATTGAAACCGGTGCCGACGTCAGTGTTATACCACGCACTCGCTCGGAACGTCATTTTCCGAACGACAATGTCTTTTGTATGCAGCCAACAAACCGATAACCAAAATATTCGCAGAACAGACATTATTTCTCAACCTGGGACTCCGCCGATCTTTGGGTTGGACTTTTTTGATAGTCGACGTATCAAGCCCAATTTTTCTTATTTCATCATATTAGTTAGCCTACGACACCGAAAACTGATAGATGGACTTCCGAAAGAAAGTCGAGGATGCACCATCACTCAAATTCGAGGGATATTAAATAACTTAACTTGTATTAATTACTCACTTCCATTCGAGGATTTACTATTTGAGTTCAGGGATATCACACAGAGCAACATCATTCCAAAACCTGTACCCCACGACATAACTCACCATATCCTCACAAAAGGCCCACCAGTGTTTGTCAGGCCAAAGGCGATTGTCACCGGTGAAACTTAAAGCGGCACATGGTACAAAAGAAGAATGGACAGTGGAGGCCTTGCGGTGATTTTAGGCGTTTAAGCAGCATCACCGAACTTGTTTGATATCCGATCCCATATTTCCACGATGTTACTCATGGCTTACACGGATGCGAAATCTTCTCAACCATCGACCTAAGCTGGGCGTACCATCAGCTGCCCATGAAACCGGCTTACGTATCAAGGACTGCCATCACGTCTGCATTCGGCATGTTTGAGTTCGTTTATATGTGCCTTGAATGCCGAACAGACATTCCAGCGATTTATGGATCACATCCTTCGCGAATTCGATTTCGCTCGACCGTACCCGGACGACATTCTAATCTCACCAACGGACAGACACGAACACCCCAACACCTTCGTCTCGTCTGTGAAAAGCTGCGGGAGTTCGGCGTCGTCATCAATACATCGAAATGTGTGCTAGACAAATCTGAAGTACTATTATTGTGAATACAAAAAATGATAAATCGATAATCATTTGGACGGAGTATACCATACAGGCATTTCAACGCTGTAAGGATAGTTTATGTGAAGCAACGCTTCTTATTTTCCCGAAACCAGGTTCGCCTTTGTCATTAAGGCCTGATGCCTCGAGCACTGCTTTGGGAGCTATTCTTCAACAATTCGACTGTGATAAATGGCAACCTCTCGGATTTTACTCGGAACGGCTTAACTCATCTCAGCAAAGGTACAGCACATACGACCGCTAGATCCTTGGTGCATATAAAGCTGTAAAATACTTTCAACATATGTATGCTCGAGGGCAGAGTATTTATCATTTTTACTGACCATAAGCCATTGCAGTTCGCTTCGCTGAGGCAAATTCGTCATTTAAATTTTTTTCACCCAATTCACAACTGATATCCCCTATGTTCGGGGCAAAGAGAATGTTTTAGCGGATAACCCATCGAACGATGTTGAGCTGAAGACAATTTTAAATACCAAATCAAATTTACTTTTAAAACCTATTGTCATTCCAGGCACAAATGCAGAGATACTATGCGATGCATAAACAGGAAAGATCCATCCGTACTCAACAGAAGGGTTTCGCAAAATCGGATTCATGTCGCCACACAACTTCAATCACGCTTACGCTGCAAAAACAACAAGGCAGATAGCTGAAAAGTTTGGCTGGCCAGCCCGTAACGGAAGCTCACTTTGTTAAAATCTGCGAACACTTATGCAATATTTGAGACCAACAGAAGCATCCAATCATTCAAAGTGCTCACGGTTCATAGAGAACTACTTGTTCACTGCACCAGCAGTCTTCATACGAAATGACACAGAATCGCGTTTTCATCAATTTACATATTTTTGTTGGGTAAATAACCTACATATGCAATGAAGAAATAATAAAAGGTCATCCATTTTGTGATTCCGAAAGTAAATTTAAATAAAAAAATTGTATGGCTTAGATTTCCAAAAAAAATTTATTTCAATATATTGTCTGAATCTTGAGATTATGAATGAAATTCATGTCTTTCATTTGAGTTTTACAGAACTTGATTCTGACAAGGTAATAGTGGCCAGTTCACATCTCATGAAAGTTTTCTTGCAATAAAGCCAAAACAGGTCGTATTGTCACACACACGTTTTGTCGAAACCACATGTTTCCAAATCCATACCTTCGATTTGAGGATGGAATGGAAATTGACGTCGACGGGTATACCTTCCTCGATTTCGAAGAAGTATGGACCCATGACATCACGAGGCCAAATTTTTCACCATGCAGTGACACTTGTGGTTGCAATGGTCTTTGGACAGTTACATGCGGATTTTAACTTCCGCAAATACGACCATTTTGTATGCTAACGTATGAAAAATTAACCTCATCGCTAAAGAAGGTGTTGTATGAAAGTTGGTCATCCAAACATTGTCTAATGTCTAAGCAACCAATCGGCGTGTGTACTACGCATTCCGTGGTTCAATTTTTGCGTAAGTTGTACATAGTAAGGGTGTAGGTGCAAATTCAAATGCAAAATACGCCGTAAGACAAGCCTTTTACATATTGAAATTGAAATGGTGAATGATGGTTATGTCGCCTTTAAGATTTGATTCTGATTGTGCTATTTCTTCGGGGTCCCTGTTTTAAAAGGCTTAACGTGTAGCTATACGGGAGGTATCGAAACAACACATAACTATTAGTTGATTTCATATAACTTGTCTACTTACTAACTTACGTAGTCCTACAGAAGAACTTAGTTGACGTTGGTCGCCATATAGTTCATGTAGTTCGTCGTTGAATATCTTTCGCAAAAGAATAATTTTGAAATGATTGAGGAAATCTTCATCCGCTTTTTGTTGAGTCCATGCATCACCGCCATAAAGTAAGACTGGGATGATCCAGATCTAATATAGAGATTTCTTAGCTATTCGAGGCTGATTTTCAGTACGCAATTTCCCCCTTAGCCACAAAAATCACAGCCGTTGACCAGAGTAACTTTTATTTCTAAAGAGCTGTCATTGTCGAATTGGTAAAAGAAATATTACGAGTCTCTTACTATCTCCAAGTTAAAGCTATTGACTGTGATATTTTATCCAATTTGTCGGTGTTGTATGCCCTTCTTATACCGCTTATCCCGTATTGGCAGCTCTTCTTTAAATATAAGTAAATACACCGGTCACAGCGCGCTAGTATCTATTGCACAAACTTTTGAAATATTTAGCCTGCGATGTTGGCTTTCGCACAACTCTTTCAAATATGATCTTAAATAAGTTTCATGACAGGGAGTGACCTTGTCCAAAACCTGTTCTGGCATCAAAGGCCACTACTAGGTCATTACTGAACTCGACGTCTTTCTGCACATACAGATGAATTTGGCGGGGATGTTTTAACTAGACATGGCTTTTTGTAACTCGACTCTATAAATGCTGTCATAGACGAGAATAAAATCGAAAAAAAAGTGGTAAGTTGTGTTGTTTCCAGGATCCCCGAGTTGTGAGATCGATTGTGGAGTTTCCTGTTGTGAAACCACATTAGAAGGAGCCAATGAAGTTGTCGATGAAGGGTTTCAAATGTTCACACTAAATGATCGAAAAGAGTAGGTATTGTATCCAATGTTGAGGGAACCTTTATCTTTATCATTGCTGTTTTGGTACCTGACGGAAGTTTTGACAATATAAGTTGAATGGTGTATTCTGACTGACTGTGAGATGTTAGGATTTTCTCGGTGCAGATCGCCCAACTGAGAAGATTTCTTGTTCGAAATCTTTCCATCAGGTCAGCAATAGATGCCTTGGCCGGTACATTAATGCTTTACCTGGCTAGGCTTACTATTCAGTGTCACATATACGGCTCAGCATACGCTCATAGTTGGTTTGCTATTAGGTAGCTATCTTGCAGGCACCAGGTGGAGGTGAAGATGCAATTTTTCCCATTGTATGTAAAATTGACTGCACCACATTGAGCCTTATTGATTTATAAGTGCAACCACAATTTTCTTGCTCTAATTGTTTCATCATCTCATAAGCCTCAAATTACCTTGACCGACTGACACATAGATGAATAAATCACGCCTTAAGCAGTCTTATATTAAACTCAAATAGTCACAACAATGTACACCAAAGTACACACACAAACGCAAACAACTACCCTAGATGTAGAAATCACTCTTCCTTAAACGAATTTACGATACATTATTGCTGCTGTCTTTTGTTGCATCATAAATTACCCTTCCTTACCGGATATCGGTCAGCATTATACTTACTGCAATGAAAATATGTTATCTATTTCAAAAGCATCAAATAGCATTCAAAATGACTACAATTCAAAACACATCATCCACTTCCATATGGAATACTGAGGGGGATTTTGAAACTCCAACAGTTTCACTTGATTAAATATCAACACCTCCCATCAAAACAATAGTATTCGTAAAGCTCATATGAATACAATCTACCTCAAATCTTAACCCCAATTCTTCACAAAAAAATGTCTTCTTTTTAAAGAAGAGCCTGGTAAAGCATCAAACTCTGGACTCTGAAGATGACTAAAAGACAGCAACAGCTACTGTACCGGCATTCGTTCTTACAATTGGAAGTGACTACTTCTGTTGGAACATAATGCCCATTTTTGTTGAGTGTATGCCCTATGTTGAAACATATGCTCACCCGATTTGTTATTCAATTCGAAAATACATACTCGTACTATAGGTAACTATACATACTCGTACATATGTCGTATCTAAGAGGTAGCCTGACTGTCTGGCCGCTTGCCTCCCCAAATAAGAGTAGTTTCTACTATTTTGTTAAAGCTTGAAGAGATACATAAATTAGATAAAACGGTAACATTCGTCTAAGTTGACCAAAACCACCCTTTTTCGTAGAATTGTTGGACTGAACAAGTTTTTTGCTTCTTTTGGTAGACTGTCCTTACTCTGTTTATTCTTTGTTGCTTCTTAGTTGAATGGCAAGGGAGCAGAAGGTTAAAGTGAAGAAATGGGAAAAGAAATGAATTGAGTAGTGCACACGCCTTTTGAATTACTGTATACTGACCGACACACGTCTTCTTGCAACTGGAAGTTGAAATTTTCCTGCTCTTTTCCGAAGTACAATCACAACGAAACGACAGGGTAAAAAGCAAAAACCTTTCTCGTATGCTCTTTGAGATTTAGTTAGAAGATTGTTATTAGAGTTGCTAATGCATTTCGTCCAATTGAATTATTGCAAGTGACTACGATGGGGATATGGATCGTGTGCGTCCAATCCTACATAACTACGAGTGTGCTTGGATGTATAGATACATACATGCATATGTGCTTTGGAGTTCGTACCCCATTCTTGTTTTTTTGCTTCTACTCCTCCTGTTTTTTGTTAAATTTACTCAGGACGTCTCTTAGTTACGTTACGAGTACGACGAATACATCGTACTTGCCGCGGAAATTGGATGTGAGTTTTAAGCAATTTTTTCCGGATACTTTTGTCCTCGACGGATAATAAATTGTTTTAGGATGCATACAACAGGATATCTACTCTGTTTTATTGTCGATGTTACATATAAAAGGAACGGAAAACAGAGTTTTGGGGGGGTGGAAGTCGAAGTAAATCACCATATTCTTAGAATCGATTCCTAGAAGTACATATTTGTCAACACATCAGTGGAATTTTTGTTTTTATTTTTTTCTCATCGACTTTATTTATCTAGTATACGTATTCATACGTACTCGTATGATAACACTTGTGGATTTTTGAATAAATTGTTTTTCGAATCAGTGGGTATTATCGAAACCACAAAAGAATTTAAATGGGTGTTACAACTTCAAACAAAAGAAGAAATTTAGTGAAACGCTGTTGGACCGATACAGTCGTTACAAGAAATTTGTTAACACTGTTATTGTGGTAGAGAAACAGATGACAGAAACAGAAAAGAAAATCGAAGACAAACGTCATGTGGAACTATAAAAGTTTCGGCTATATTGGCGGCCACACTCAAGTAACACAACATTTAAAACTAAATCAAATTAAAATGTTGAACATTTAAAATTTCTGCTATCGGTAGCAATGAATGCATGTTAGTTTTCCAAACAGGATTGTTTTGAATAAAGATGAACTTGTTGATTCATTTTTAGAATTGGGCAATGTAATAACATCCCCCAGGATGGAGGTTGCGCGTGGAACTAATGGCAACAGAAAAGGATAGATCTACCTTGGCGACCCTCCAAAACGAAAAAATGCGACTGTAGCGTTTGAATCTGTATCTAATCGGAGGCCCTCAACTGCTATGAAGCGGATATAGCAGACATTAAGAAAGTGCATTATGTTAAGCCGGCCAAAACAAGGATGAAAAACTATGACATTTACACATACTACTGCGATCGCTACGGAGACAGACTCTAGACACCTAGTTCACCTCACCACCACGTATCTTCGCCGATGAGGAATTCGCTCACTGTCGCATTAAAAATTCTATTTTATTTTGGCTAGCTTATAGGTTATGTACATCACTAGAATGATCAAAATTGATCCAAAAAAATTTGATCATGCGATTATGGAAACTCAGGTGGAATGTGAAAATTGCTTCAAGCGTGTCTATGACTTTTTGAATCAAGCGGTTTGGCTACAGTATTTTGCCTTATTTCATGACATTTATAGAGACACACGCGTTAAATGAATTGGCGCGTTCCTCTACTATCATGATTCACCAATTCATCTGTTGCCATTGTGTATGACGATTCATTGTCTTGCGAACTTGGTAGCGATGATGAAGAACTCCCATCAGCTCATTTGGCCAAAAGATGGTTGAACCTGGTAGAATTAGCAAGGTAACATTTCATTAAAATCTATAGAAAAAACTAATAAAACGCGTTTTAAAGGTCGGTCGTAATAAATGCATTAACTATCAGGACAACTCTTTTTCGTTCTGCTACAGCCAATTACGTCCGTTCTTACCAAGATCATGGTAATAGGATGAACATGAAATAGGAGAGTCGTTTGCTGAATTATCTTCAAATCGGCAACTATGATCAGCGGATGATGCAATCTTTGCCCTAATTTTCTGAGTTATTGTTGAGTCAGTTCGCTTTTGCCTGATTTTTTAGTAGTAGCAGTTTTTATTGATCGATTAATGTGAGAGTTGAAGATCAACAATTTTTCAAAAACATAATCAACTTGAAAGCAAAAACTTTACCATTCATCGGGCCTTAAGTGCGGATACTGGTGACTAAACAATGAACCCCACTTGTCTTATTGTGCTAACCGCTGCAATGAAGGCCGGAAACATCTATGATGCTTAGATGCAAAATGTTACGTTTGCAACATATTTTCTTAATTAGCAACGTGTGGAGAAAAAACATGTGATTTTAGTGTTTAAAAAATTTTTTGTTTTCCGCATTTTAAGTTCTGACTTGCAGGAAGTAAAGATTCCGAGGCGTTAAATCCCTTTTTCACTACTGAACAGAAGAAAAAAAATGTTGGACATTGCAAAACTATTAAAAACAAAAGGCGTCTGGGTTTTAAAGGTCTAAAAGCCAACATATTTGCTTATCAAAGCTCCCAAGACTTAAAAATTCAGTGGTTAGGAAGCAGAGCGACTACATACTTCTTTTAACTCCGAAACCTTAAACTATAGTATATTTATATATAAAAAAACCTTACTTTTGGTATAAAACTTTATGAACGCAAACATATTTCGTCGGTTTCCTTTGAGCTAACTAGCCCATTATGTACCACTGCGAGCAATTTTTTAGATTAACATGGCTTAAGCGTATACATTTTCAGGATAACTAACAACATATATCTTTTAAGCGTGCTAGCATGTGCTTTCTAGTTCAAGTTGTATCAATTAAGACACATAGATACTTAAAATTGCCAACAAATTCAATACAATAATTCATTTCACAAAAGTGAAAAGGTTAACAAAGTTTTTCATATTCTATCAGAAGCCAAAACATCGTCGAAAAACTTCTCAAGTGTAACCTCTGGTAACATTGGTGGTTAAATTTTGAAAAAGTTTTGAGATTTTAGAGACTAACAAAATTGGTTTGTAATAATTTATCATGCTCCTGTTTCCTTTTTTTCAAAACTGGGATAACTTCAGCAATTTTCAGGATTGTAGGGAAAATACCAGAACTTATACATAGTCATATTGAATATGAAAGTAAAAATATCAGCAACGTTTTGAG
The DNA here is from genome assembly GCA_928272305.1 of Volucella inflata. Classification (NCBI taxonomy): domain Eukaryota; kingdom Metazoa; phylum Arthropoda; class Insecta; order Diptera; family Syrphidae; genus Volucella; species Volucella inflata. The sequence goes on along the minus strand of OV743717.1, from coordinate 26,057,963 downwards.
GATGGTGCTGACATGTTTCCTTAGTTTCCTTACTTTTTTTTTTTTGCATATCATTTTAAGGAGATTTTTTCTAATCCAGGGCCTTACTTACTTTAAGTGGAGCTACAGTCCGGCGTTGACCTGGGCCTCAGTCAGCAAGCTTTTCCAGCCAGCTCGATGCCTGGATACGTGCCTCCAGTTTCGCACGCTAAGTTGGCCGAGGTCCTCTTCCACTTGCGTGCGCCACCTGAGTCTTGACCTTCCTCTACTACGCTGTCAATCGGAAGCGGATTCGAAGACTTTTCGGACCGGAGCATTGGTGTCCATGCGCTCTACATGACCCAGCCATCTCAGTCTTTGGATCTTCACTCTTCTGGCTAGGTCCATGTCGCTGTACAGTCCATACAGTTCGTTGTTGTATCTCCTCCTCCACTCACCGTCAATGCAGACGGGACCGAAGATCGCCCGAAGAATTTTTCCCTCGAAGCAACCAAGAACACCCTCATCCATTTTTGATAATGTCCATGCCTCTGCGCCATACAGCAGGACCGGGATTATTAAGGTCTTATAAAGGATGACTTTTGTTGTCCGAGAGAGGGCTTTACTACTCAATTGTTTTCTTAGCCCAAAGAAACAGCGGTTGGCAAGAGTTATTCTGCGCTTGATCTGAGCGCTGGTATCGTTGTCTGTATTTATAGCAGAGCCTAGGTAGACAAAGTCCTTAACTACCTCAAAGTTATATCCAGGGCCAAGGTCGTTTAGGATTTGAAAATTGAAGAATTATTTATATGACTTTTTAAAATTGCCATAAAAGTGTCGTAAGCCGAGGAAGGATTACTTTCCCTATAAACAAGGTCCCATGCTTTAAGTTTTAGATCTTTTCTCAATAGACGGCACGATTTTTGATAACGGTAGCGGTACATCACTGGGGATTGAATGCAAGATGGTAAAAGCAAAATCATTCGAAGAGATAAGCACCAGGCTCTCTTATTGAACATGAATGCATTTGGATTTAATAATTCACTGGTGAAATAGATTAGAAATTATCTTTCCGAGCATTCAGTTCACGTTGTTTTGCTATCCACAAAATAAGTCCCGATGGGTACTGGGGTTCCAATTCTGTCTCTGACACTTCTTTATGTTTTTATTAATGATCTTTTTCGGCCTTTTTAATGCTTATGCGATGTAGCATACCTTGATAGTATCTCTGCTTCTCAAAATCGATCACGGGTTCATGTCCCTGCTCCTTGGTTGTAAAATGTGGTATATGTACTTCACCTCATTAATTTGTGAAATAAACGGAATAACTAAATGGTAGGCTAAGCACTCAGAAGGATTCCGTCCTTAAAGCAAAATATAGATATCCGCTTATTATCTAGGATGACGTCACAAAAAATGCCACTAAATGTTTCGATTTTGATGGAGAAATAGGCAATGTGAGATATATTTCATTCTGTTTGATTATGCAATCATAAAATTTTCACATCTGGTCAGGTGCTGTGCTACTGGACAGGATTACAAAAATTCTGATAACAAATATAAATGAGGCCAATATTATCCATTCAATTGATACACTTATTGATACACTACATATGTATTGCTCCTCCTTAACCTAATTGTATCGCTGTTCTACCCTCAGTGATCATTTTGTAAAGGTTGAAAGTCAGAAGGTCTGTAGACCTACCTGTCATTGTATAAACAGGTACTTGGGAGGTTTTTACGATAATAACAAAAAAACGAAAGTCAATGGACCAAGGTGATTGCCTTGTGGAACATCCAAATTAGCTTTAATTGGTTCAGATAAACGAAAACAAAAATGGACTTGATTTGATCCAAGACATAAGTCGATTGATTTTGAAAAGAACTTACTTCTTCGTGGTTATATCAAAAGCCTTGCCATAGCAATCATATCTACTTCCTTCCCATGCTCTGAGCATATTTTGCAGTTGTTGATCAAAGATCAAAGATCTTGGGGATGCAGAAAAGCAATGCTATTGTCTGTGTCTTTTTTTATGAAAAGGGATTATATAAATGTTTTGTAGAGGGAAGGAAAAAGTCCCTGGATCGAAAGATCTAACACCTCATTTAGAATGAATGAGATTATGGACACACAATAAAAATCAGTTCTTCATTTGTTTATCCTGTCTAGTTGCACAGTTGATGTCATTTTAATAGACATTAGATACGATTGCGTGCAAAATCATGAAAATATTCAGGATCCGGGTCTAAAACTACGTGCTACATATGTTTTCCATATAATCGGCTTCCAATATGCCAGATATCACGCTTCTCCAATGAATTTCGATAATTTGTCGTACCTACTCTTAATATTTTTATGATTAGCACTCTACGGGATCCTTTAGGCTATTGATGTGATGGCTATATATCTGGCGTTATTGTGAGATTGCGAGTTAAATGGAGTGAGGATCTAGGTATTATAATGTGACGACCTAGCATTGTGCCCATAGTGGCTCATCGTATGTTTCTGGCATCCGGAAATCTACTTTGAAATTGGCAGTGTTATAGTGAATTTGACTGAAAATTAATTAACAACTAACTAATTGTACCGCAGGTTTTGTGGTAAGACAATTGTCATTGCAGAAATCAACAATGCGCTCCCTATTTTCACTTGCCTATAACATGATCTGTATTTGCATTGTGCAACTTGCATGGAAGTTCCAACCCAATTGTACCTATATGTGGTCCCAGTAGTAGACTAGCTTCAGCTGGTTGTATAATTTTTCTTCATCAGCAATATGTTTTTCACTATTTCTATATTTCTCCATGGTTAAGTTACTTTTTGATAACACTGTCAACATCTATTTGTACAATATGTTATTCTTGACTAAAACATAAGCAATATACGTACGTCATCCTTCTTTAAGAATTAATCGAATCAATCGTAAGCAATAACTCAGAAGATGAGAAGTCCTTTCGTGTTCATGTTGTGTGCTTGAGTGACGACACATGCTTTTCATGCCTTCCAAAATCATTCGTCGATGCTTAACACAATTGTCCCTAAGTGTCGTCTTGTTGTTTCTTTTTAAGTTTGCAAAGAAGGAAGAATCCTTTTTTCGACTGTAAATTCGTGTTGGATGAGATGAAATCTATTGAAGATATTTATTTTTTATAAAGTGAATTTGCAAAGGATACTAGGATAGAACATTAAACTAATACGAAAACCTGTCAATCATTTTTATAACCTGCTCTTTTCTTGTTTCCGCTTTCACATAAGTGATTGTGGAATTATGCTGAATTGAAAGTGAAATATTTCAGAACCTATTTAAATAACTTAGAAGCGGTTATTCTTTGGTTGAAGGATTAAGAATTGAATTTCATTCATTGGCATTCGGTTTCAATTATTCACATTCTTTTTACTCGAGGTGAGTCGTCCGTTTTTATGCCACGTATTTTGTTCACCCTTACCCCAGGGCCCTCACTCACACAAGTTCTTTTTTTTCTCAATTTTCGCATAAGTGAAAAGGAATTTTCAATTCGCACCTTCACCTTGGATTGTAGAAATTGTGAAGGAATTAAATATACCTCTGATGCTTTTTTATGGAGCAACTTTTTCACATTTTTTTTTTTTTTTTGTTAACTTCTCTGTGGTTGTGCTCCCATTTGTGGTCTTACCTTCACATTGTACAAGAGTGTTATGTTTTCACACAGAGGATTTGGAATGTGGAAAAACAGGGTGATAAGTTGGGTAGTGGTGGTGAAAAGGAAAACTAGTAAGACAGATGAAACAATGGACAGGATGGCATCGGGGAGGATTTTAAATTAAAAAATTGCTGAAATCGTGTTGGGGTGGTAATTTATTTTGGCCATTTCCGACATTTTGACCGTCTGACTGCATTTCTCTTTTCTTATCGGTTTCTACTTATTCTGTTTAGGAGGCTTTTCGAAGAGACCGTTTTTACTCCCATACTTTAGGCAGACAGACTCACATTGATTTGGAGTGTTGAAGAACTTTCGAACTTTTTGTTCGAATATATTGTTAACTACAATGATGTATTTGACTAGAAGGAGAAGAATTTCCAGCAACTTTATATTAATTTAGAAACAAATAAAAAGGAATAAATTAGTTTACTGTTCTCTAACCTCCTTTGAGTACATTACCTATACATTGAGTCTTTTAAAGCCACCACAACATACGTTGGTTCAATTATAGGGTATAAGAGCAACTGGGTGGTTGGGGACTGTGGAAATAGGGTATGCACTGAGAGCAATATCCGCACTTGGCAATATCCATTGTTGCAACTATCTTCTACATATCAATAGTGTTGATAACCGCCGGGTACTGGTCAATGTCCATGCAGACTGGACCTACTAAACTTATAAATGCGAGTGTTGACCAGCAGACAAATATAACAACACTATAAACGGGACAGCGGATGAATTCCCCAGATGGAATCAACGGTGGAAACAATCCCAAAATAAATGAGACCTTATCCGGGCTACTCCCACATTTTTGGACCTCAAGTCGGGCTCTTGACAAAGTGATGATGATGATGGCGGACGAACCCTTAATGGTTCATTAAGCACTCCCACAACGGGTTACTGGCTTTCGGTCCAACTGACCTCTCTTCCAACCAATGGAGCTGGCTCTTCAACAGATCTACTGTTGAAAACCCACGCAAACAGTTTAAGGACAACGAACTTCGGATATGCATGTGGAATGTTAGGTCCCTTAATAGGCCACGAACAGTCGAACCTAGACTGCTGCAAAGCAGACATGATCGCCATTAAAGAAATGTGATGGAATAGGCCGGGCAAAAAGAGTATGAAAAACTGCAACGGCAAAACCAGTGACTATTTGGATGCGGAATTATTGTTGGAGGCAGACTTAGGCAAGAAACCTTCAGTTTTCGGCATGTGAAGAAATTCCTAGTAGCAATCAGCATCAAGGAAAAATTTACCAATATTATCCTGATATGCGCGCTAGCCCCCACAGAGAAGAAAGATGACGACACCAAAGATGCCTTCTTTGAGCTCTTGAACAAGACCTACAAGGAATGCCCTAGCCAGAAAGAGAAACCATTTCCGGTAGCATTGTCGGAAGATATAGCCTGCATGACACCACCTCCGATAACGGATTCAGGCTTATCGACTTTACGGCCGGACGAAACATTGTTGTAGCTAGCATGCGGCTCCCCCATCTCGATATTCAAAAGGGTACTTGGAGAACTCCTGACCAATCAATTGTCAACCAGATGTCCACATTGCGATCGACGCAAGACACTTCTCCAGTATTATGGATGACCGAACGTTCCGAGAAGCCAACATCGACTAGGACCACTACCTTGTTGTAGGCAAGTTACGGCTGGAGATATCCTGAACAACGCCAAGATAAGCTAATATTGTGAGGAATTTCGACATCAGACCGCTACAATTGAAGGAGACCTGCAGCATCAAGCATCGAAGCGGCACTGCAAAGAAAGACTACAGCTGTTCACGAGCTCTATGAGCAGAAGAGAAGAGACGAACACCGACTTCTCAGGAGGAAAAAGAAAGAGCATGAGAAGAGCGCGGTCGAGGTAATTGATACTCCAGGAATGAGGTTCGGGAGTTTTACCAAAAGGTAAAAAAAACATGCCACGGACACAAACCCCGAACCGAAGCCTGTACAGACGAACAAGGGAACATCGTAGTAGAGTCGCAGTCGATGCTGAGAATCTTGAAAAATTATTTCTATAGACAGTGTAACGGCGACGACGAAACAAATACCGCTGTCAGGCAGAATCAACCTTTCAACCTGGACGATGTAGACCAACAATTCCGTCCACCCGACCTGGATGAAGTGAAGATAGCTATATTGAAGCTAAGTCCAACAAAGCTGCTGGAGCGGATGGCCTGACTACTGAGCTCTTCAAGGCGGCAGGCGATGGCTTAGTAAGAAGCATACACCAACTCATCTTTAAAATATGGTCGGATGAAAGCATGCCCGATGAATGGGATTGTTTGTCCCATTCTTAAGAAGGAAGACCCTCTGAACTGCGCCAACTACAGAGGCATCAGTCTCCTTAACATCGCATATAAGATCTTATCCATATCAGTGTGGCTTCAGGCCAGGAAGGTCCACCATAGACCAGATATTCACACTACGGCAGATCTTGGAGAAGACCCATAAGCTTCAGATCGATGCACACCACCTATTCATCAATTTTAAGGCAGCGTATGACAGCATCTATAGAGAAGAGCTATACAGAGCAATGTCTAGTTTTGGTATCCCTGCCAAACTCGTCCGTCTGTGCAGGATGACGATGGAGAATGCACGCTGCTCCATCAAGGTCGGTAAAGATCTCACCGAGACCTTTGATGTCCAGAAAGGATTTAGACAATGCGATGCGCTGTCATGCGACTTTTTCAACATCGTACTTGAAAGAATAGTGCAAAACTCACGAGCAAACACAAGAGGCACTATCTTTCAAAAATCCGTCCAACTACTCGCATACGCCGACGATATTGACATAATCGGGAGAAAGCAGCGTGATATCAGTGGCGCTTTCGCGAGTATTGAGACAGAAGCGGCGAAAATGGGTTTAGCGGTCAATGAGGGCAAGACCAAGTATATGCTGTCAAACAAAAAGGACAACCAACACCGACGTCTCGGGCAGTACGTCACCTTCGACAGATATTACTTTGAGATAGTTAAGGACTTTGTCTACTTAGGCTCTGCTATAAATACAGACAACGACACCAGCGCTGAGATTAAGCGAAGAATAACTCTTGCCAACCGCTGTTTCTTTGCGTTAAGAAGGCAATTGAGTAGCAAAGTAAGTAAGACTTCAATAATCCCAGTCTTGTTCTATGGCGCAGAGGCATGGGCATTATCAAAAAATGGATGAGGGTGCTCTTAGTTGCTACGAGAGGAAAATTTTTCGAGCGATTTTCGGTTCCGCCTGCATTGACGGTGAGTGGAGGAGGAGATACAACAACGAACTGTATAATCTGTACAGCGACCTCGACCTAGCCCGAAGAGTGAAGATCGAAATACTAAGATGGCTAGTTCATGTGGGGCGGATGAACACCAATGCTCAGGTTCGAAAAGTCCTCGAATCCTCCCCGAGGGACAGCGCGGTAGAGGAAGACCGAAACTCAGGTGGCGTACGCAAGTGGAAGGGGACCCCAGCATACTTAGCGTGCGAAACTAGAGGCAGCTAGCAAAATTCGAGCAGGCTGGAGTCGATTGTTGACTGAGGCCCATCCGGTCGCATTTTATAAGATATGTAAAAAATAGGAAATCACTGACAAACCTACACGTTTAATAGATATGAGTTGATATGCTCGTTTGTAAGCAGTCGTCTTATAGTATTTGGGAGCCAAAAAATACTCGAACCCTAAGACTCAACAATGCAGAATCAAAAAAGATAATCTTTGATCTGTTTATCTACAAACGCAAATTCACTTTCAATTTTAAATATCTATTATTATTATTTCCCTTTTCTGTATGTAGTAAGAGTAAGTGGTTCAGTGATAAACTGCCCACAGCCCCAGCAACCACCACGGCGACACGCAATTCTTGCCGCCTGATGCGACAGAGGTAGTGGTCCCCAGTATAGTCATGAATCTCGCAACAGTCGTCTAAGACTCAGTCTGATTTTCTACCACCATTGGCTCTTGAACCTCCTCGGGTTGCTCAGCAGCCGAGAAATGGCGCAGTCATTAAGTTTAAGCTAGGCTTCATCGCCGAAAAAAATTATATTCCTAAACAGTGGATCTTTTTAATCTTCTGATTAAGATTCTGTAGTTCGGCCGTCTTAAGTTCTAGCACGAATTGAATGCTCTAAACCAAAATCCTCACGTAAAATACGCCAAGTTGTTGCATGCGACAAGCCAAGCAGTTCAGAACGGAACAACGAATTGTGCATACGGTCAGCCGAATATGTCGGTTGAGATTCGTGGAGTATGCTCGGTTGCTCCATCCTGCTGGAACCACAAGTCTTTCAGTCCCAATTCATGCATGTGAGTAATGATAAATTCGATTAGCATGGCTCTATAGCAGCAACCACATTTCACGAACGGCGCAGGCCAAACCGTAAGAATTCATATCGCTGCATTGATAAAAAAGTGTCACAACTCAAAATCATCAACTTTTCAAGAGAACGGTTTGAAAATTTCCAACGAATGTTTTAGGTTTTGAGAAACAAACTTGTGGCCAATGTATGCTCTTACACTTGCGACGTTTTTCCACAATGTTCTGACAACCATTTGGGCTATTTGGGACCCCATAACTCAAAAACGCCGAGTTTTGAATTATGACACTTTTCTATCAATGAAGCGATATGTTTCCTTTGACAAATGTCAAAACCCAATCACATTCGATGTTATTTGTAAAATCGAAAGCACTTTCTGGAAACCGATACGCTATGCCCCATCTAGTACTATGTAGGATAGAGAAGTTTGTTATTCGGAATGCCACGGCAATACTGAATTTCACATGGGAATCGGTAGTTGATTGTTTCCGGCGCAAAATGAGTCAGGCCACTCAACTTCCCCATTCTCGTAAAAGAGCAACCTAAATTTTCAAATGATTGACTCAAATTCAATTTTAACTGCATCAGATGGTGATAGCACAGCTACATCATCTTCATAGGTATATGCATATGTATATTGTACATTAGGCCGATCAGCTTAAGTTAACTCCGCTCTTACAAATTAGTCGCAGCTAGTATCTTCAACATAGTCAATGATGATTCTTCTATGCCATGTTCTTGGCCTAATTACCGTCAAAAACTACTTTGTTGAAGGTGCCCTCAGTGTCGATAAAAATGTTCAGTGTATGTTCTTTTTCGTTATGTGCCATCAATTCTGCGCCCCAGATTTTAAAGCAGACTCTTAGAAAATATTTCGCCAGGTATGTTTTATCTCAGACAGGATGTATTTCAAAAGCATTTTTTTAACATAAAAAACTTCCATTGTCTTTCGATCTTCAACATAAAGTAGCCCAGACTGACAGGTCGGATGTTCTTAATGAGCTTGTTGCTAACTTGTCCAATTTTCTGTATAAGAGCTTCTCTGACTGTTTGCCAAAGTTTTGATGTATTTGCCGGAGCCTGGGCAGTCATGATTCTATTCAGAGTTACCAGCAGCTGGTATATACACTATTGTAGCACAGATAGATATGCGCCATCGATGCCAGGCGTCGTTAAGCCATCAAAAGAACCAACAGCGTATTTGATGACCTTATCCGTCACCACAACTGATGAGATATGGCTGCTGCTATATTCCATGTTGCACAGCCCAGTTGAAGTTTTATTGAAAAGACAGATCAACAGCTAATCCTGGAAATGTGGAAAGGTTATCAGGAAAGTTTCAAGCATGAGAAAGACATTCTCTGATTTTATCGACTACTTCAATCTTTTAACAAAAGTACTTATAAGAGGCACACTTCGACATCCAAATTAATTTTTTATGAGCATATTCTTCTCGCTTCAATCTGTAACTATCCGGATTATGCGGATCTACATTCAATCAAGGAACGGGGAGGCAGCGTCATTGCTTTTAAGATGTACATGTCAGCTCAAAACACTAGTACCGTTCAAGTTCTGAACGGTTTATATATTACACTTTATTATTGTTACCTGTCCTCAATCTACTACAACTACTCTTTTGCTAATTATTTTTTCTACTAATCATCGAGCTCGTGAGACGTATGTATATTACATTGTTTTCCTAGCAAAAAAAAGGTTTAAGTACTATTTATTACAATTTTTTCTTTATTTAAAATAGATTCAACAATATTCACTGTTGCAGCTTTAGACCATTGATCTTGTTTCCTTCACAGCCAAATTTCAAGTGACCGCCAATTTTTAGATTTTCCGCAGAAGATGATAGTGTTGTTCCCGTTTCAATAAATACTCTTCTAGATGCATTTGTGTATAGGTATGTAAAGAGGCAGGCAAACAGGTGGCATCTTTTAATATCTCGATGAGAAGCGAAATTGATGAGTCATTTATGGGAGACAGCTTGTGTTGATCTCTTCGCCGATTTGATTAGAGTTTTTGATAGAGCACATCAAATTAATGGTTGGACTAATTGTCTTCACTGTTACCATTTATGTAACTCGAGCAACTTCTGAACAATTTAGTTTCGCTACATATGTATGCTTACCGGGGCTCTCCACCAAACTAGATGTCTTTTATATCTGCCTGAACTGGGTAAAATTCTGTGACATGGGAACTGCCGTTGCCCCATTAGGAGTTTAACTGACAAAATCTGTATTGATAGACCGTGAAAAATTATTTTAAAAAATCCTTATATACCTCCTTATATTTATAACTCACCAGCGCTGACTGATGCCGCCATGGTTAATGCAATCGCTGGGTTACATCTGATGAAAATCATTCTTCTGAGACTCGATCATTTGCAACAGCCTAAGTAGTAGTGCTTTTTCCGTCTTATTCAACATTCATACTTATAAATTTAAATAGTTAAGCATAATTTAGCGAGACCACCACAGGTGAGTTATAGTGAAAGCCTAAGATATTCGCAAAACCACACTCAACTGCGAGTTCTTAGATAAGTACCACAAATATCTATTCGATTTCAACAACGTCGTTGTCTCTCGAGTGGACGACAACTTGTGCGGCTTAAAACTGTCATGATTCAATAAAAATTAATTTCCAATCAAACTTCAATAAAAGAGCAAATAATTAATGAACCCTCATACCCCCTTAGTGCAAAGAACGATTACGACCAGACAACACAGCATGGTGCTCATACACCCAGAATACGAGTACAATCCACATACTCGTATCATAATCATCATTACAACACATATAAACTTGTATTCATAGAATTGCAACCAGCAAAGTAACCACTAGAGGAAACAATCAAGTTCATTAGAAAATGTTGTTGGGTAGGTGCGGCCCAACCCTTCAATTTTTAACATTTCGCAAATTCCTGACCACCCATCTATCTAGCTATCTAGCCCCTTGTGTCGTTTTACGTTTGCTGCAACTACGAATGCATGGATGCCTTATTCGCTTTAGTCGAATTCTGTGGTTGTAACCGTGGCTCTGGTTCTGACTGTGCCGAACTGATACCCTTGCTGCTGTTTTTGCAACTGCTGCTGGTTCTAGTGCTATTAGGTCCTAGGACCACAAAGGATAGTGTTTAAATTTTTAACACATGTTTCTGGTTGTTCTTTCTCATTCCCTCTGTGTCAATTTGTGGACAAGCTTCATCTATGTTTCTACAGTTCTTCGATCGCTGTATGTAGTGTATTTATATATCATATATAAGTGTAGCTAACCCTTAGATATAATAACGTTGGTTATAGCTCGGGCTTGCGGTTTGGGATTATTGTGCGGTGCAGACAAAAAAGGAAAACAAGAGCACAGATGAAGTGGAGCAGTTGGAGGAGAGAGGGAAGACGTGCATTGATGCAGCGGATCCAAAACTAGAATCAGCACCCAGCAAGCTCACGAAATAGTCAGGGATTAGCAATATAAGCGAACGTGAGCAATTTAGATAAAATTCGGTTCGGAAAAGCCACTCACCACTTCACAAAAACGAACGAATCAACGCGAAACCAAACGAGAATCTACAATCATTGAGATACATACTCGTATATTTGTATACATTCTCATACATGGGAAGAAAGAATCGAATTTTTAACCCAAGAGGTCTGCGGACTGCCATAAAATTCATTTTGTTTTGTCGAAAAGGATGCTGTTCCGGGTATGACTGTATGACTTTATGACTATGTGAGAGTATCTATCTTTTTCCTCCAGGAATCACCACCAATCCTATACTTTTGGTCAATAATTCAAGTTTATGTGCAATGCATTCGTATATTGATGGCTAATTGCACGAACAGAATTCATTTGCCCACCTAATGATGCTAAAACGAAGTAATTCTTACTTTGGTTTCTTTTTTTTTTTTTACAAAAGTGAGAACAAGAAGCAAAGCGGTGATAATTACTTCACACAAATTAAACCAGAGATCGGTACCAGTAGTTATTGAATGCCGGGTTATAACCTTCCTATGCACAAAGCAATCGACTACCATTGCTATACGCCATCCAGCACTGCAGGATGAGTCTTTGAGAATCATAAATTGATTGCTGCATTGGCTTGTAGGGCCGTGATGCCCTTACATCATGGTTGTTGGTTGCCATCGACTGTCGCCGTCAGTGGTATTCATTCGTTTTCTAAGCAACTCTAATTCCGGTACATTGGTGCGGTTCCTGTGTACATCCGGAAGGGCTATGCAATTATTTGATTAAAAATTTTTCACAATTTTTTTTTAGCCGTTTTTTCCCCAAGTCTACTTTCCCTTCCCACCACATAAATTGTCAGTTGAAATCAGGGTTTTTTTTTTAAGGTGCTCCTTTATGGTACCATGTAGACATACATAGATACGAGAACTCGTACATATATATATATATACGAGCAAATGTTTCTGCGCTCGTTAATCGTTCCCCATTGATTCTGGCGGCTGAGCAAAAAAGAATGGGTAGCAGCAAATTGATAGCATCCTTTGGTGTTTCTATTTCCTTTTTGCTCCTATGAACACTGCCACTCCCATGTGGTCGGAAGAAAGATAAACTGCTACTGCTGGTGCGATGGTCGTGGCAGTGCGTTACGGAAGTGATTATGGTTTTAGTTCGGTTTTGTTGAGTTCAGGTTGAAGCTAATTAGGGTGATAATTAGCGATGATCAAGTTTGGGGATGTAATTGGGTAAATTTACGAGCCAGGGACGATAACTTGCCTAATCTAGATGGTCGACCTAACATTCACCATCGCCTTGCCGTAATTCAAACTAAATTATCTACATTTAGTCCTAAGTTCGCCATCTATCTGCATCTATGTATGTATGTCTTTGGTATCTTATCAAATTTAAATTTTGTACTTAGATTAGTAATTTTAATCGCACACAAAACCAAATATCTTCCCCATAAAGACCTGTTGATCCATCAAGTTAATCACCCAATTTCAAAGTTCTGCCTTTGGTTTCTTGCCAACCAAGACATAACCAAATGGTGGCTTACCGCAAGGGAAAACTTCAATTAACAAGGAATTCTTCAGTCGTATTCATCCTCCTCACGTAGGAAAACTGGCAGAGAAACATTCGTGTATACGCGTATGTTTTGTGTTTTCATTTATCGGAGTTTGGCCTATTATCCAACTAACCCACATACGTGAATACGACCATCCCTTATGTATCTGCCTAGTCCAACTTTATATATAGGTACACCCAATAATGAAGGTCGACCGTACGTTGGATAAGTTTCCACAAAGAACCCTGGTTATAGATTATAAAAATTTTAACACAAACTCAATGAGAATATTAGAGTTCTCCAGCCCTAAGGCAGGGTATCTCCATACATATCTGAACTGGTTCCCGTAATAACCAGTTTTAATAGGAATAAAGATACAAATAGAAGAAGTTGTTTCAAAAGTGAGGTGCGAAAACTTGCCGAGTACTTACAAGTGGTGTAGTCGTACTCGTATGATGCGAAACATATGGCGCATATTGTAGTGTAAGGTTGTTTGGGGGAGGAATTTTAAAGCCGCAGGATATCTGTGTAGGATATTACACTGTAACCAAAATCTGTTGGTTTGTGGGGATGTTGCGATGTTTGTAAAGGCTGGTCTTATTCAGTTCAGTGAATATTTTAATATGGGGCTGTAGACCTTAATTAAACAAGACTTAATGGATGTATTGTAGACTAATGACATAAAGTTAACCGGCCGTTGGCATACAATTAGCAATAAGTATAAAAGGATTCAATTAACAATTAGTTTAAGAGGACTCGAATCACACATTGGTACGGTTAATGTTGATTTATGGCTTATGAGGTTTGTCTGATTTTTTTTTAAATTCTGATTTTCTTTGGAATCAAAAAATGTAAAAGGCAAACCCTGTACAAAGATGGATTAAAGTCTACCTATACAGAAGATACAGAAAGATGATATACACATAAATATTATACTTAGGTGGCACTACAATTCGAGGAGAACCTGAACATCAACTTACACTAGTTAGCACTGTCCTAAGCAACTCGTATTTGTCCACAGTTGGGCACTAGGTTGAAGTTCTTTTGCTCACGCGCGATAACTAGGGCAGGATCTTTCTTTAGTTCGTTGTCCCTTCGAATATGTTTCAATGACTCTGCATATCAAAGCCTTAGTGTCCATTTATTCCACATTTCTCAGCCATCTCAGGTGACTGTTGTGCAGCTATCTGGCTAAATCAATGATGTCGTGTGACTCATATAGCTTGTCGTTGAATCTCCTCATTCAAAGGCAAATTTTTCTCTCAACACAAACGAGGATAAGTTCATCCGATTTCGACAGAGTAGACTTTTCAGCCTCATTAAAAAGGACTGGAATAATCAAGGTCTCATATAGAGTCTGCTTGCTTGTTTGGGACAAAGTATAACTATTAGTTTCTGACTTAGCTCAAAGGAACAGTTTTTTTTTTACTGAGTTGTTATTAGCAAAACCGATAGCAGAGTTAAGGTAGAAAAAGTCACTTACTAACTCAAAGTCAAAACTGTATGTCATTTCCCTTTAAGCCTATTTTGGCAGCTTTCGTTTCAATACTAACGTATGCACCTGTGACAGCGCGTCATTGTCTGTCTACATACTTTGTAGATTATACCTCTTGTATTGAGCTTCAGTTTCGCTTAATTCATTCAGATATGATGTTCAATGTGAAGAATGAGTCACTTGATAGTGTCAAGCCTTAGATCATCGAGCTTTCTAAATTTTCATTCTACAAAGACGAATGAACTTGGTATAGATACCAAAACTAAACGTGGTTTTATATAGCTCTTATCCATAAATACTATCATAAGCGGTCTCTTTTCATTGATCATTTTGCATATAAATACGTCTAAGGTTACACGTATCTCCCACGTATCAGCATTGCTATTGCGAAGCTTTCAGGGTTGGCTACATTCGTGGACTGCGCAACATTTCGGATCACCTCATTAGTGAGGCCCAAAGTTTGCTAGAATTTTCAGATTTGAGTGATTTAATTATTTTCTATCGGCCTCTTTTTGAACTTTTGAACTGAGCTGATATTTGGAACTCTATTGCTTGTTGAAAGTCCACCATCGACCAGATATTCACACTACGGCAGATCTTAGAGAAGACCCATGAGCTTCAGATCGATACACACCACCTATTCATCGATTTTAAGGCCGCGTATGACAGGATCTATAGAGACGAGCTATATAGAGCAATATCTAGTTTTGGCACCCCTGCCAAACTCGTCCGTCTGTGCAGGATGACGATGGAGAATGCACGCTGCTCCATCAACGTCGGTAAAGATCTCACCGAGACCTTTGATGTCCAGACAGGATTTAGACAAAGCGATGCGCTTTCATGCGATTTTTTCAACATCGTACTTGAAACAACAGTGCGAAACTCACGAGCAAACACAAGAGGCACTGACTTTCAAAAGTCCGTCCAACTACTCGCATACGCCGACGATGTTGACATAATCGGGAGAAAGCAGCATGATGTCAGTGGCGCTTTCGCGAGTATTGAGACAGAAGCGGCGAAAATGGGTTTAGCGGTCAATGAGGGCAAGACCAAGTATATGCTGTCAAGCAAAAAGGACAACCAACACCGACGTCTAGGGCAAAACGTCACCATCGACAGATATAACTTTGAGGTAGTTAAGGACTTTGTCTACCTAGGCTCTGCTATAAATACAGACAACGACACCAGCGCTGAGATCAAGCGAAGAATAACTCTTGCCAACCGCTGTTTCTTTGGATTAAAAAGGCGATTGAGTAGCAAAGCCCTCTCTCGGACAACAAAAGTCATCCTTAATAAGACCTTAATAATCCCGGTCCTGCTCTATGGCGCAGAGGCATGGACATTATCAAAAATGGATGAGGGTGTTCTTGGTTGCTTCGAGAGAAAAATTCTTCGGGCGATCTTCGATCCCGTCTGCATTGACGGTGAGTGGAGGAGAAGATACAACAACGAACTGTATGGACTGTACAGCGACATGGACCTAGCCAGAAGAGTGAAGATCCAAAGACTGAGATGGCTGGGTCATGTAGAGCGCATGGACACCATTGCTTCGGTCCGAAAAGTCTTCGAATCCGCCCCCGAGGGACAGCGCAGTAGAGGAAGGCCAAGACTTAGGTGGCGCACGCAAGTGGAAGAGGACCTCAGCCAACTTAGCGTGCGAAACTGGAGGCAGCTAGCCAGGGATTGAGCTGGCTGGAGAAGCTTGTTGACTGAGGCCCAGGTCCACCCCGGACTGTAGCGCCACCACACACGCCACAAAGTAAGTATTGCTTGTTGAACTTGATTTTCCCACGAGCTTTGTTGAACATGACGAAGACTGATCGCTCAGTCTGATGTTTCTTTAATATTGTTTTTTTAAAGTTGAGACCTCCGGCACGCGCATACTGCTTACAAGATCAAGTTTTGTTTGACATTTTCATGTCCGTTGCTGTAATTTTTTTCTGTATATTTTTTATACGATTTCCAACATTGCGATGCGTATATAACAAACCTTTAAATTTAATCAGAATTTCACTGTCACGGGATTGACAGTTAAGTCAACCCACACTGATTCTCAGTGCGCAATTGTAATAACAATGTATTTGGTGGGTAACGGCAGGTATTCAAATTGTTAAACAGGTACGAAGCAAACACGAGGAGTTCCAGTACAAGAATGCTTATGATATTTTGACTTAATTACTATAGGAGTTGCCAGAAGGGCAACTCTTAAGCAATATTTACAACATCTTCCTTATTTACCATTTAATTATTTTTATTATTATTTTATTTTATTTTATTATGTATATATGTATGTATGTGGTTAGTTTGAACAGAAAATGGTTGGTTTCTTGACAACTCGACCGCAACGTGTTACATAATCGGACTGGTTGGTAGGCAGCGAAGGGGAAGGCGAAAGCGCTTCGAATTCATTAGCTGTTAAGTCATTAGTTTTGCTGGTATCTGGTCTGATATCTTCATTCGACGAAACTTGGTTGAGATGAATTGGGAAACGTTCGATCGTGAATATTTGCCGGATGGTAAGAAAGCCTTAGGTGTTCGGTGTTTCGACGAATTAGTTGAATTTGTTCATTTCTAATTATTTATGAACGAGGAGAACTATGTTTTTTCTCCACTGCTGCCGGTTCCCATGTTTTCCCGTGCCTATATACTACATTTTCACATTTTTTTAAGTCCATTCACTTCTTTTCCTTCCGCTGTCATGTATATCAGAATATTCTATCTTATGTTTATTTACTTTTTCAAACATATTCGGAATTAATTTTGGCTGCAATGCTTCTGTCCTTATGGAAAACTTAGTTCTTAAATTCTTACTCATTAAGATTTCGGAAGGAGAGTATCCGATGCTTGTTAATGGCGTTGACCTGTATTCCAGAGGGGGGATATCGATGTCAACACCTTGTTAGAGTGCCTTTCGTAAAATCGTTTTTGCAATATGCACTCCTTTTTCAGCTAATCCATTTAAACGTGCATACAGGGGGCTTGAGAAAATCAAATAAAAATTCCAACTGATTGCGAAATCGTGCACTTCAAACGAATTAAACGGTTGGTTGGAAACCATGTATTCCATGAGTAGTATAAACTTTTTAAAGGGCGTTAATTACATAGGCAGTTTTATCTGTTGAGAATTTTATCTCGAGCCATTTTGATAAATAATCGATCAAAACTAAATGAGATTTACCACCAAACTTAAACAAATCACAACCAACTTTTTGAAAAGGATAACTAGGTGTAGAATGCGGCATTAAATTATGGGGACTTACTTACTTACTTGATCAATTTTTTTTACAAATTTTGCATTCAAAGGTGATATTTTCAACGTCTCTATTCATGGCTGGCCAATAAAACAGTGTTCTTGCCCGAGCTTTTGTTTTATTTATGCCAAACTGAGACTCGTGAAAGAGACTTAGCACTTCCTTAATTAAATAACTATCTAACTACTACTAAATTCTACTATCAAAAAAATATCTACTAATCCATTTTAAACAGAAAACTGTTCTTTTAAATTCAATAAAATTTTAAATCGTCATATAAAGATTGTATAGATTTCGGCCACCCGTTTTTTGGAAAAATCTATAATTTTTTTTACTGCTTTCTGAAATAAAGTTTTCTTGGACTTACCTTAATTTACAGAACGGACTACATCTGTTAACGAACTATCGGTTTGTATGCTTTGATCCATGACGGAGTTTCTCGATAAAAGGTCTACTTCGTGTAGTGACTTGACTGGCACATACTGAACATCTAAGTTATATTTTAGAAATTTTATTTTTATACGTTGAAGTATATTAGAAAGAATTTTGCTTAAATCTTTCTTCACAAATTCTACCAAAGGCTTATGATCGGTATAAACTGTAAGTTTACGTACATATATGTAGGAATAAAGCAGATAGGCTTTTAGATGCAAAAGATACTGGCTTATTATTTTGAAATAAGCAGTACCTTAAACCATTTTTTGATGCATCTGTTTGCAGGACAATGGGTAGGTCATGTGAGAAACTGTGCAGAATTGTAGGCTTGTTTCCTTTATGTTTTCTAATATGTTGCTGAGACCAAATGAATTCAACGTTATTTCTTAAAAATTCTCTTAAATACGCATTAACTTCAGCAAAATTCGGTAGAAAATCTCCTTAAAAATGTAAATTTCCTTAAATTTTTTCCAAGTCCTTTCTATTATTCAGTTCCTTAATAACTTGAATAGCTTTAATTCAATCTGGATCCGGGGCTAGACCATTTTTCGAATAGATATGTCCGAAGTATTTAACATGTTCTAGCTTATACTGCAACTTGCTTGGGTTAAGTTTGACATTTATCTCTCCAGCACGCATTATAACTCGTTTGAGATTTTCATAGTGCTCTTTTTCTGTTCTTCCGCCTACTTATATATCGTCAATGTGGACGAAACACCCAGGAAGTCCTCCGAAATATTTAGAGTTGACTTTCTGAAACTTTTCCGGTGCTATTTTATCACCAAAAAGAAGCACGTTTAGTTTAGCTTTCGATGTGCTCGTAGTTTGATTTTCTGATCCCTGGCACAATCATATGACGATCTGCTTCAATTATGACTTTGATTTGATCTTCATCGATTTTAGTTGATCTACTGGAGCATATGAAAAATCTTCAGAATGGAAGACAGAAGTCTTCTGATAAGCAGTCACACAATGAACTACATACAAAGGACACATGAGATTTTTAAATACAACTTCGGGCATATCTTCACAATGGCTAAACCTGATGAATATCATCCCAGAGACAAAGTTTTCGACCACTTTTTCAAACAATTATGACGATACGTCCTAAAAAACACGAATAATTTAGGCTTTCAATGGGTCGATTATTGTTGGCTTGGTAGAGTACACTGCCGACTTTGCGCATCCCAAAAAAACATAATCAAGAGACTTCAAATCAAAACATCTTGGAGGCCAATCAACAGTTCTATTACTCGAAAATATGCTTTTTATCAGTAAGTTAATTAGTTAGTTTGCTTTAGGGCATATAGCGCCATCTGTTCCATTTGTGAAATAGAAAGAAAGGATTAATGACGAAAAAGTCGTTTATCATGGCTCTATAGCAAATACCCTTCGTGGTAACTGATTAGCTTCATTATCGAAAAATATATGGTCCGATGACAACATTAGCCCACAGTACACCAAGCTGTGGATTTTTCAGTATGTAACGACATTTCGATAACCCCGTGGGGATTATTTCGCTCCAAATGCGACAATTTTGCTTATTGACATACCAATTGAACCAGAAATGATCCTCATTGCTAAACACAAACGATGGTCATTCAGCTTAAATTTTTGCACGAAGTGGATCTTGAAAGCCTTCAAATCAAGATCTTTGTGTAAAAGTTTTCAAAAAGTGGATGGACAAAGACCAATTTGTTGTGAACGAAGTCGAATCGATGAATTTAGATCTTCTTCAACACTCTCCTGAGCTGATGCAATATTCTCTTTAGTACCAATTCTTCTTATGCGTTTCGGTGCTGGTGAACAATAACGGGAAAACCCATCTCAGATGGTCGAAAATATCGAGTGTAATATGGTGCAAGTGATCCATAAGTTTGGCGCACATAATCACAATTTTTAATTTTTTTTAAATTTGTTAATGTTGTTAAAGTTTGTATGTCATCACGATAAAATTGCAAGGCCTACTGTGGCACAGAGTCACAAGACATTTAATACCCTGGCTGTTATGAGTATGTTAGATAGGCAGTTCTTGGTACTAGTCCCTGAAAACTTAAAAAGCGCAATTATCGCACTGTTTCAATATCACGACCCAAGTGACTTTTTGTTTGAGATCAACACCCTGGGGCGTTGCGGAAATCAATGATCACTTTGAATCTCTAAAATACCTGCCAGGCGTTGAAAAAATCGTTTGTCAAATGCCTGGTTCTGGCTAAGGCCATATATTTACAGAGAAAGTGGTAAACGCTGTATCTGATCATTGCAGCAAGATGTATATGGGATGCCAAATTTGGCAACATGTTACCATGTTATCATGAAGCAAATTTTCTGTTTTAATAGCTGCAAGTCTTGCAATTATCTTACTTGCTCCCAGATTCGAAGAAACACTTATGTTTGTGAAATATAATTGTATGGTGATTGTGATGGGAATGTTTCTATGAAGCCCATAATAGAACTATGAAGAAATATAAAACCATTAATCTAAAATGCCATATTCTACTCATTCGGAAAACTTCAGAAAATGTTTTCGATCATACGTGTAGTCAACTTTAAGTATATTTTAGACGGAGGATTGTTTATAACATAAAAACTTTGAAATCAAAACTATTTAAGTATCCTTGATACACAAGGCTAGCTATTTTTTTTAATTTTAATATAATTATTCCATATTTCCATTTTTTTTAAATATTTCAGTTGGAATTTTTCGAAAATTCATTTTTAGATAGTTTGTTTTCTAAACTCCAACTTGTTAACTTGACATTCTGTTATGAACTGAAATTATTTACAAGCTTTTCGTTTGCTCACCAGCAGAAATTGAGTATTGCTCTCGGAAGGGGAATAAAGCTCACTTCCCCCAGAAGAAATATTTCCCTCTATTTTAAGGGGTAGTTTTCTTATTCGAACAGGGGTGAAATCATCCTTTTCTCTTAAGTCGTTTCCTTTTCCGAATTCCTTTAAGAATGTTCGGTTTACGTCTTTCAAAAATAAAAAAATTAGAATTTCAACTGCACCTTAAATTTTTTTGTGGGAGTCAAGCACAAGTCGATGTTACCCAATTGATTAAAACTTAAATTGAACGTATCAGCCATGAACAAAGTCTGTGGGGGAAACAGTTAGTAATATTAATAAAAAAAGACAAGTAATTTTGGTGACAATTTCTTGGCTGTTAAGTGTGCTGCCGAACTATTCAGAGTTCATAACCATCAAGCTCGATTGGATCACTCCAGTATTTTATTTTTCACAACTGACAGTACTAATTGAACAAGGGAAGAAGAATTATATTTCATAACTACGAGTATTTTAATTCATTTAATCCATTTTCTTAATTCACTTGTTTACCTAGTACTAGCAATGTTTTGGGACACTATTTCTATGTATTATATCACTCAATGACTGCATAATGGCAAATATCATAAAGCAAGTTGTCGGAGCACTCATCGACTGTTTCAGCAAGAGTGTGCTTTAAGTAGTCGAGTAGTGCAAGTCGAAGTCTCCAGAATGAACCGTAGTTTGTAGTCTATTGGTTTGATGTGGACTGTCCCAAATTACATTTAAAGATGACCAAAATGACGGTCTTCCTAATATCCTTCATGACAAAATTTTCTGCTTCGTGCGCGAACTTTCGAATTTTGTACGGTTGACTATTAAAAAACATCACGGTACCATATATCATCAATTTTCAGTGGCCTCAACATCTGAAAAATGTCATTTTTTTAGTTCCCCCATTTTCACGGGCCAATTAAGACAATACGATTTTCGGGCAAGCCTCATTCTATGATTGCAAACATCTAAAGTCGAAAACTTTTTACGCTGGAAGTTTGCACAACTAAACAAAAAACACTGTCCGAACGGCACTCCTTAGAAGCTTTTTCTTAGGCAATTTTACTTTCGGGAGTTTACCATTTCCCGCCGAAAGGGGATGGCGATTTGAATTGGTTGGTGACCCAGCCTGGAATCGAACCCAGACTCCCTGCGTGACAGTCCAATGAGCTAACTATCGCGCCATCGCCATCGCCATTTGCACAACTGTCGCTTATTAAATAGCGGTCAAGTCAACGTGGATTCGTTCAGTTCATTGGTTCTTGAGAATGAATGTGTTCATTTCGTGTAGAAAAGCATTTGCCAGTAAAGGGTACATCATGATCATACAGTTAAGAGTTAAGCCCTGTTTCGACAAATAACCCATCCCAGTTAGTCAAACCCTTAGCATATGGCCTCTACCTGGAGCATTGGTCTTCATTCCCTTTACGTATCAGGGATGCCTTGGATTTGGACACCTGGAAGGAGCGTGCAAAGGCTTCAGCAATCGATCAACTACGTGCATTCGATATGGGAAAATAGTCACAAACTTAAGGACTGCCAATCGAAATTGAAGTGTTTCCTTTGTACCGGGAGAGGCGGAAAAATAGGGCGTATTGCGGAAAGAATGAGATGCCCAGAGTACAGAAAGGCGATAGCAGTTGCATCCGCGATTATATAAATATATTGCAATTAAACCTAAACCATTGTGAAGACGACAAAGATTAACTGCAAAAATCCGTGCGTGAGCTAGAAATAATGAGCAGTAGCCTGTAAAGATGAGATAACTGGCGCGTCAGCGACCACTACTAACCGGGCCATCCTAGTCAATGTCGGTTTCGTGTTAAGAACCGGTACTGGTAACATGGCTACATTAAAATTAACCAGGTGGAGAGCAAACACCTTAGACGAGCAACTACTGAGCTATGCTATTGGCGAGGCACTATTCGAAGCAAGCACCGCAACGGAGTTCGTAACGCAGGTATCGCCTCACGCAGTTAATATGTGTACTGCGTCTATATCTAATCCAGCGAACAAAAAACATGGGTTTATTGATGGAATCAGAAGATCGCGGAACTTAGATCTGCCTGTTATCGGGTGCGAAGGGCTTACCAGCGGTTCCGGAGTGCCGAAAACACCCTAAAGCTACAAGAAATATATGGAGGAGCAAGAACCCGGTTTAAGCTTGCGATCAAGTCCACCAAGCGACAATGTTTTAGCTACCTCTGCGAAAAACTTAATGAAGATGCATCAAGTAATGCTTACAACATTGTCACAAGAAGGCTTAAAGGTACCCAAATGCAATCGCCTACATGTCCGATGCTACTTTATAAAAAAGTGAATAATCTTTTCCCTCGGCACGAAAATATAATCCTCTTCAACAAAAAAGAGAGCGAAAGGGATAGACGCCCAGCGATTACAAGCGAAAAACTTTTCAGAGCATGCGGTAAAATACAAGAACGAAAAGCGCCGGGGCTTGACGTTATACCGAATCGAGCGCTAAAGACATTTTTAAAATGTACAACGCGTGCCTTCAAGAGGGCTAGAAAGGAAAACTTGGAGATCATAGAATTGAAGTTTTACTTATCAGCAGTCGCAAAGTACTTAAGGCTGTTGACGGATTCTCTTTTAATATACAACCATCACTTGAAATACGCTTTAAGAGTCGAAAGCGCATTTCGACGCCATAATCATCATGTCTTCAATGCGGGCCATCGACATCCTCTCCGATGAACTTAAACGACGATAAAACGGCCGAGTACAAAATAGTCAATTAGACACCCACAAAAGAAAAGCCGAGAGAAACCACAGCATAGCGGTAGGACAACGACAGACGAAAGTAAGATAGACGCATCAGTTGATGTCAAGGGTCAGCGCCTGGTTTGATCGGAAGCATGGCGCAACAAACTTCTACTTGACGCAGTTTCTAGCGGGTCATGAGAGCTATAGGGAGTACCTCTTTCAACGGAAGCACGAGACTATTGCATATTGGCCTCGATCTCAGAGAACGTTGAACACGTGTTTTTACATTCTCCGCGTTAAGAAAATGAGAGAGTGCGAAATAAATTCGGTGAATGGCGAACTGTAGAAAATATAGTTTACCATATAATTTCCAATGAAGGAAATAGGATTACGGTATGCGATGTGGCGACAGGAATTCTTAGCGATCTTAGACGCCTAGAACGCATATGTAACGTGAATGTTAGCACTTATTAGCGAAACAGCAAATGTTTTACAACGATTCTCACGAAGTAATACCTAACAATGGTTCCGCAACGGTAAAATTCAGTCCGCGAATGTTCGAGGGAGGTGTTTTAAGCCGGTAAGAATCTAGAACTAACGATGGTGCCTATGCAAGGTATCCACAAAAAACAATCAAAGTTCTTCATATCCACGTCATCTATACAAATACTGTCATATGCGACATTGAATTCTATTAAAGTGAAGTCAGTGTCAATCTGAATATCTAAAGTTTGTAGATCTTTTATTTTGGTTTTCTTTTACCGCAGTTTTCTATTCCTAATTACCACTGTAATAAATTCCCTATCTTCACACGTTTTTACCTTATCTCTTGGTAAAACTTCTGAGCTTTGTTTCTGGAGAAGTGTATTCGTACGTATTTCAAACTTCTCATCGCGCCAAAAGCGATTTGTTTTGTTAAAAATTCCCAACCGAATGTCTTCACTAGTTTCCACTCTTCATCAAACCGGATATTACACGGTCGACCAGTCCAGTAGTCCAATACATCAGTTGCGCCGGTTTGGATGACTTTTGTAATTTTGTGTCCACCACTTGATACAGGTTGTATGGGGTTTGGCTTACCATCGACACTACTGGTCTCCAACACTTGATACAGATTACATAAGATTTGTCCAGGCCTAGGTAAGGTTTTCGCGTTTTTTTTTTGTGATACGGCTAGCAACGTTTCAACGTTAAATCTACAAATAATATTTCTTTGTTGTTGTTGTGTTTGAGATCTTAGGTAGTTTGAGAACGGTTTGAAACTCGGCTACTAGCAATCTTTAAGGAGAAATGCATTGCGTCGACCGTACCACTTTATTTTAAGTCAATTAGACAAATCGTATTTATGCATAATGTCGTGTTGTGCGTTGCGACAATACCAATGTAATTTTTTTTTTGATCATCTACAGTGTGTTTGTCTTATGTTCTCATTTTGGCCGAAACGGGCAGACATTCTAGGCACAGAACTTACCTCTAAGAGGATATTCTTCTTCTTCTATTTAGCTCCAAAAATCTTCAATGAAATTGGGTCAAAATTCACTGTAATATTTAATTGAATATATGTATCAAGCTCACTCTTGAACCCGTCGCTCATCCTCATGATATCCTCCCTTTATTCCAGGTTTCAAGCGATTTCCGACAGAGTACTTACTTCGAAGGATTGCTATTAGTTCAACAAGCAGACTTGATCAGACTAGACCAGTATACGAGTATGAAATCCTGCGCCTAACGACAGTATCACAACTTAAAAGTTTTAATGTTTTTTTCAACAAAATCGCCTGATAAATCTAAATATGAGACGCTGGGTTTTTAATAGAAATGGCGACTAACAGACTATCTTTTGACTATATGCAAGCAAAATACTTCTCTGAACAACAGTCCTGGGTTTTGTTTGCGTTCCAGATTGCAATGGAAATCACAGACAATAAAATCGACGATAAAATTGCTAAGCAAGAGCACGAGAAAGAAGATCTTATCCCTGAAATTGCTTCAGGACTATGTTACCTATGTTACTCGTAGTACTTGGAAAAAGCAGCAATTGGCACTAATATTTGAGTAGATGTCAAACCAGCATGCAAAAATTATCAGCTTATCTTCACTCCAAACACATTATATACTACTTTGTTAATCCTCCTCCCACAGCCTTGTGCAGATTTATCTCTCTTATCATATAAGAAACTAACAAATTGACGTCAGAAATCCATTTAATCTTGCCATCCATCCCGTAAAACTCTTTAAACTGGTTTTTCTCACCATTTGACAGCCCAAATAGCCCATCACTAAACCATAAAACAACAAATAAACTCCTGGAAAAGAAAACAAAACGAATGAAACCAATAGGTGGCAGATTATCCTAACTCATCTCAACAACATAAATCCGTACAATATGTCGAAATCGAATAAAATTGATGTGATTTCCCAACAGAGTTTCAGTGTGTTACCAACACACACACATAGCATAATGCTGTGTATCTCCACTGTTCATGTGCTTTCGTATGTATGGGACATATGTACCGTTGTTCCCAACCCTGATGTGGTAATCGTTGCAGAGATTTAACATCCAAAACCCAACATCGATTCGTGTACAACATAAAGTTTTAACATGTCCAACGAATGTCCTTACGAGATATCCGTACTGACACCATTCGTCCATCATCATCAACTACCATTTGACAACATCTGAACGACATTAAGCCACACATACTACCTATATACAGACTTATAACAGGAACAACAACAACAAGAAAATCCACACGGCAATAACCAGTGTAACATTAGGTGGACTTTCTTCGTTAAAAGTTTATCCTTTTGGGCCTAATTGAATTTTCTTTGAAAAAATTGTTGGTCATACTCCTTGCCTGATGGCAGTCTAGTGCCACTCACTATACTAGGAACAGAGAACTATTGCAATATTCGACAAGTTGAGAAAGGTCACAAGAAAGTTTGAGTTTTTCCTCTAGAGTCAGAGTTAGAAAAAGCCAACAGCTGACCAACAACTTTAAGTTGATGACAACATAGGTCACAGATTGTTGTTACGACTTTTAAATGAAATTTCCGCTACTGAAACTCTTGTATATAGTAATAGTGGTAAGTTGGTAAGGACAACAACGAATACCACTTCGTGTTGTGGTGTGAAGTTACATTTTGAGCAACCGGCATAAAGTTCGAAGATGGCAATCAAAACTAAGGTCTTGATCGATTTTGCATCGTCATGAAGCAATAAAGTAAACTTTTAAGTCGCCTTAGGGATCTGCATGCATGCTACGGCTCCATGCCGCTCGCCATCTACTGTGTAGCCAAAACAAATGCACAAACATGTCCATTAGAACGCACATTGGATGCTTATCGGGCAACTAGATAAATTGTCTTGAACACCCTCACTTTGTATGTCCCCTTTGAAGTTTGATTTTTTTTCTAATACGAAAAAAAAAAGTTATCTTTCAATAGAGAACAGTGCGGTCTAGAAGTGGTTTCTAATATTCATATGGTTTATGTAACGATTTGAGTTGTGTTGGTTTTGTTTATTATAGTATAAGAGCGCTAAAGTGATTGAAAAAGGGGCGATCACCTTCGTCTGACTTTCCTCATGTTAAAGAGCATAGAGAGAACGGATATAAGGAAATAGCCTTTATTTAGATGCGGTCTTGGGACTATCTGCATTAAGGCTAAATTTTCTAACGTAAGCCTTATTCCCCCTCCGTACACGACAAGTCAAAAAACCGTAAGCATAGCCTCCACGGCACCATGTCTGGAAACGGACTAAGACTTATTGAACCGACTTAACAACACGGTTTTCGCATCTCAGTGTACACAAAAGAACTTGTCTGCCTCCGGATCATGAAACACTGAATCAAATTGATCACATTGCGATAGACGTAAGGATTGCCCCCAGTACTATGGATGTGCAAACGTTCTGTGCAGCCAACATTGAATCTGTTTACCATCTTATTGAAATTAAAGTGCAAATGCGCCACAGCCAAATGCTGCTATCGCAACAGACCGCTAAAATCTTTGTATAACGCGTATCCCAAAATAAGAAAAGATGAATAAAAACTTGTAGAAATGAAGGAAGAAACTTTCTTTTAGAATCACAATCAACATTGTTAATACGAAAAGCTATTCCTGCCGACTGTTAAATAGAAGATTCAACTTAACCAAAAGAACGTAAACATACCAATTTCCAATCTAAAATCAATGAAAGCAGCTGGTCTGGTTTCGGACCAGAAAAGTCCACAATCGACCAAATATTCGCACTCCAGCAGATCCTGGAAAAAACTCAGGAAGATATCAAATCGATACCCACCATCTGCCGCATATGGCATCATTTATAAAGACCAGCTATATGGTCTGGTTTTGTCATACTTGTCAAGTTCGTCCGCCTCTGAAAAATCACCTATCGAATGCTCACTGCTCCGTCGAAATCAGTAATAATATAATTAAGACCCTTAATACACAACAAGTTTTTAAACAAGGTGAAACGCTGTCACGTGACTTTTTTAACATCGCACTTGAAAAAATTGATCGGAACTTACAAGCGATCACCAGAAGCACATTCTTTTAAAAGTCTATGCAACTACAAGCATACGGCGATGATATTGATGAGATAATTAAAGAAACACAGCGGTCTGTTAATTGTGTGTTCGCTAGTATTATATTAAAATAGAATGCTGCCAAAATTGGTTAAGCGGTAAATGAAGGCAAAATTTAGCATACGCTCTTAACAACAGAATGACAATAGTCGACAACTATAATTTCGCGGTAGTACGAAACTGTGTCTATTTTGGCTCCGGTATAAATTCTGCCAACAACAGATTAGCAAAACAAAATGCTGAATCACTCTTGCTGTTTCTTCGGGCTAAGAAAGCAATTGTCCTTCCTGTCCCGAAAAACCAAGGAGACTCTATTTAAGATATGATAAACATCTTCATGATGCACATCCAGTGCTATTTAATTGCGCTGAAGCATAGATTTTATCGAAAGGGGTGAAAATACACTCAGTCAACCCCATACTCCAGCCCCAAGAGTCCCCAGTAAAGATAAAAAACAAGGAGTACAATAACTAGACAGAAAGAAAAATCTTTTCAGTCCATTCATCGAACGAAAGACGATCTTGATGATCAAATGGCTTCAATTCTTGCCTGAAGTGGACCTTATAAGCTTGTTACCTAAGATCTTTTAACAAAGTTTTCTATAAGTAAGATGACAAAGCTCCAATTGTTGTGCACGATGGCGAATTCACTCATTCGGGACCTTCTCAATACTATGGTTCACAGCAGCAACAGCTTCTTCCATACAAACTGTACGACATTTCTACAGATATATTTTCAATAAAAGCAAGCAAACGATTACCGTGATAGTGATCTGAACGTAGTACGATTTTCGAAATAAATTTAGACGTTTTGCAAGCATTATTCTGGCTATAGTCTAACCATCGGGAAAAAGCAAACAATGCTTAGAACTGTTCAGCTGTCAGCGGTCGAATTGACTGTTGCTGGTACATCCATTATAAAGCAAATATGTAAATACTAACGCTCCGACCTGTAAATTTAACCCCTGGGACAATGAAGTTGATGATTACCTCGGCTTAGGTGCAAGTACAAGTAGATGTAACCCCCAAAAACCTTGGAGTGCGCAACTAACAAGGACTTGGCAAGGACTAAATTTACTGGAATTTGTAAGTTCAAAACTAGTTTAGTATATACATTAATTTCGGAAAACTATAATCACATAAGCGTTATTTGTATTTTTAAAGTAAATTCAACAAGAACATTGTTTAAATAATCCTGACCACAACCACTGTTTTACACCGTGTTTTGATAGTTCCACGACATCTTGCCCATTCCCCCTTGCAAACAAAACCGTCGGATAACAACAGAAAAATCGAATTTTCCGGTTGCGCGCGGAAGTTCAGTTTCAAAGGTGGCCGTGAATGTAAAATGTATAGAAAAGGAAGAACATTTTTACTTTTGGCTAAATTTATTGCGAGACGTAACTTTGGCGACATCTCGGCGCCTTTCATCCCTTTAACAGCTCTGCGATTCCTCATATGCTGGTATGTTGTTACTCTGCCTTACTCTGCTGCACTCCCACACTACGGGTAACTCGCATACGAAACGTACTCCGGAAGACAACTCGCAGAGGTGTTATATTCCGCATCATTCCACATACGACTTCTCGCTGACAAACATAGTTGAGTTGTTTGCTGATGTTTTTGTTGTTATTGTTGGTTTTGCCGCCACTGCCACAGCCACAGTTAACCCTATAGCTACTGCCGCTGCCGCTGCTATATGAGTGTACACTGTACGTGTATACTCCCACGGACGTTTTTCCCTGATTCTTATGATTTTCTACACAATAAATTTCATCGAGGATTGTATTGCAGAGTTGGGGGGCTACGAGAGGATGTGACTTAGGTTCAGGCCGTGTTTGCAGCTCGTAAATGTTTTTCGCGCAATTGAATTGAGTATTTTGTTAGATACAGATACGATGCGAGGGCGTATTGGCCTTATCCTTTGTGTGGTGAATCGGAAGCACAACTGTATGAATGTATGTACATATGTATACCTATGTACTGTCGTGTGCTTATTATTATAGTTAATGTTGGTACGACCAAAGAAAAACTGTGGAATTTGTACATATTGGCTATAATGTCATTCTTTGCTGTTCTCATTCGATTCGGGACTCTTTCAAATCGAATTCTCAGTCGGACAGAGGAATTCAAATGGGAAAGCGTAAGAGCTAATAAAAAAGTATCTCATTTCACAAAGTGAACTGAAGTTCGAGGGCATAACAAGGGTTCATCGTTCAATATAAATTCCAGTATCGACAAGTACGAGTAAACAACAAAGCCAAAAGTGCGAAGAAGGATTTGGTGTTTGCATAGCTTCGTTTAAAATTGTCATTTTAAATCAATTAAGCGAAAAGATTTTATCTCAGGCTTGAACTTGTCTATTATCTATGGATATTTAAGCACTGAGTGTAGCCTGCAAATTCGAAGTTTATCCCGGCAGCCCAGTCATATCTTCATATATAAATTTTTTAATTTAGCCTCAACCTTATATTTTGACTTTCAAAACGTATATGAGAGTACAAATTCAAACTTAGAACCTAGGTTAAGTCTTCTGCGCTCACATGTAAACACTTGCCCATGAATATGTAAATTCCATTTATAAAATAATTATTTTCCAGAAAACAAGTTCAAATTTTAGGTCCGCTGAGTTGGATCAAAACCAACCATCCAAGTATCATCGTCCAGTAAATTGGATTCACCTGACACATGCAGGCTTCCGATGAAATGTTATTTTATTCTGTTTTATGGCAATGATTCGGTACGTAGAATATGCATCCATACCGAATCCCAAACAAAGTCTACTCAGTGTTCAACTACCAGTTGGGCTCAGCTACAAGGATACTGGGAATGAGAACCACTCAATCGATGTGGAAGTAATGCAACTGTGTGTATGAGCGGCTATAAACGATTTCTCAAAATGCCTAACTCAATTAACGTGGTGCATACCTTTTAGCTTTTGCAATAATACAAGAACGCCACCAATACGAATACGAATACGAATAGTCGTATGTATTTTAGGAGTAGTAGGGCTACTACGAGTATGTCGAAAGGGTTGCAAGGTTGTTTGAGAAAATGTTTACTTTGCGTTTCAGTGATCATAGTCTTTGGTGTGGACGGTATGTGGATAGCTTTTAGCTTTGGGAAATTGACCAAAATCCTTTACTAATTTATCTTTTAATCAAACAGACTGCGCTGGTGCGATACATTGTTGTTGCTTAGGACGAACAATGAGATTCTGGCAAAATTTTGCTTTGATTTTACATCGAATATTGCCTGATGTTGGGTGTTTTTGAAGTTTAGAAATGGGGATTGTAGATGTGTGTACTCGCACAGGGAAAATTTCTGTTATTAACAGCTGAAAAAACTTACAATGTATAATGCCTCCTTCAATCTAAAGCGAGTGAAGTGATGTGGTTAAATTGGGTTAAGTTTTGATTTCTGCTAAGGAAAACATTGCCAATAAAAACTGAAATACATTTTAACCTTTTGATGAGGTTGTTTACGTTGAAGTTATTCGGGCCTGGTCTTCATATAAAAGGGTATGAAAATAAACTATGACTTGTGTGTAGTTATAACTTTAACATCGACAAGCGAGTGTCACCTAGCTTTAAGTCAAAGAAAAGTTTACAGTTTCTTTTCAATTGGTTTATTCCAGATTTTTGTTTCTGGTTAAAGCAACGTACCCAGGCAAGTAATTAGTCTATTATATCCCTGTTCATTTTCATTTTACTTGAATTTCTTAGTCGAGTAAATGCTTCAGTGGGAAAACCGTCAGTTATAAAAAAAGTGATTGGTGATTCCTGGGTTCCCTCCGAGTGCCTTCAGGGAATACTGACTTTGAAGTGGTGGACGATATGCGAGCAGTAACACCGTAAGCCCAGGTTTCTGACAGGGTTGTCGACATGCCAATTGTGGTGTAATATCTTCGGGTCTAGAGTCACTTGATGTAGTTCTTGCCAAACCCTTTTGGAAGGCGGAAATACGACATATATTCTTCATATGGCCGACAAGTTATCCATCAAAGCAACGCTTAATGATGGATTTATTTAATAAACAACTTTTTCATTTTAGAGAATACATGCGAATAGGAGTCATTGGAGAGTCTTGGCTATTTGGCATGGTGTGAAAGATACCAGTTCTGAAATATGACTGACTAGCGCGACTAGAAGCTTCTCACATAAGTCGGAATGTTCTTACCTGATAATATCTCCTTCAGTCTGAGCATCTTCCATATACCGCACTCCCATTCCAACTAGTCTCTTTGTCCCACACTCAAGAATGCATAGAGACAAATTCACAACTACACGTCTGGAGGCACAACCAAGCTCTAGATCTGTATTTGTATAGTAGAAAGGTAAAAACTTGCCGTTCCCGCTAGTTTTGTTAACCACAACCTCCGCTTAAATGACCTCGTATTCGATTTTGCCAAAAACTTGCGGAATGTCTAAGTTTTTTAAAATGCTGTTAAGAGTATTGCACTCCCTCTAATCTAGCCTCAATATGTAGGCATTCATCCACTCTAAATTGGAGTACAAAGCTCACATAAAGTCTTCTTATCTAAGGTGGCCAAGTCTTGAAGGACACAGGGTATACAAGGCTCTCTGGCCATTTTTGACGGTAAACGATCTAGGGAGTTAATAAAATCAAACAGGGAAATCCTAACATGACACTATCTCCTGCGGAAACACGCAAAGAGGCTCAAATTGCCAGATACGGATATTTTCAGATTCTAAAGAGATCTGCAAGCAATTAAGGACATAACACACATACTATGTGAATGCGAGGCAATATCGGGTAGTCGCAGTAAATTTTTGGGAAAAAATTTTTTGAAAACCTAGAGGAAATAGACGGCACGATCTTCAAACGCCTTTTTGGCTTTTGCAAAAAAATTGGATGTTTTACTAGGGAGATTGTTTAGGTTTTTTGACCTTTTGAATATAAATTCAACTGGTTCCACCGCGATCGCGATGGTCCGGTTTTGGCACCTAGTGTTTGTGTGATGGCATATTTATCACAACCCTTTTTTAACCTTACCAAACCACTCGTCTTTGTATAAAGGATCTACAGTACACCCTCACTTTTAGAAGTATTTCGATCTATCATGATTGTTTTCTAATACATACAACTAGCTTATGGAAAACCCTGTCTAGGTTTTAGTCATTTTAACCTACAAACATTTAAAAGCGACTTACGTCGATCCCTCTCTTTCTTTCCTCCCTAACTTCTTTGTGGGCAAACATTTTAAGGGTATGCAAAATCGCTTAAGTATGGGCTAATTATAAGAAAAACAGAAGGCCGCGGTACTAAAAGCTGCAGGTTACGCGCGTTTATTCAATAAGTTCATTACTCAGCAACAGACGAAGCTATAAAAGAAATATGGACTGTCGGATCCTTCAGTATCAACATATTGACAACAAAGGCACATCCCACAATACAGCGATAGACGGACGCACTGCAAATAATATTGTGTATATAACTTAATTCGTGCGGTTTGCTAAGAGATGGCTTAACTTGTATTATTCCATTGGAACATGCGTTGGAAAGCTACTGTTATTGTACGTCATTTCAGTATATGTCATTCATTTGAAGCGTAAACAATAATAATTTTTTTTCACTCAAATATGTCGAACTTTGTGCCTGAAAAAGGGTTTTTGCGAGGAGTTCTTCTTCATTACTTTAATATGAAGAAAGCTGCTGCCGAAAGTCATCGTATTTTGGTGGAAGTTTATGGTGAACATGCGCTAGCTGAGCGAACGTGCCAAAAGTGGTATGCATGATTTAAAAGTGGTGATTTTGACTTGGAAGACGATGAACGTCCTGGGCAGCCAAAAAAATTCGAAGATGAAGAACTGGAAGCATTACTCTATGAAGATTGTTGCCAAACACAAAAAGAGCTCGCAGAATCGTTGGGTGTCACTCAAGCAGCCATTTGAAAACGTTTAAAAGCAGCTGGATATATTCAAAAGCAAGGAAATTGGGTTCCACATGAACTCAAGCCGAGAGACATCGAAAATCTGTTTTGCATTTCGGAAATGCTGCTGGAACGCCACAACTGGAAGTCATTTTTGCATTGGATTG
The DNA here is from genome assembly GCA_928272305.1 of Volucella inflata. Taxonomy (NCBI): domain Eukaryota; kingdom Metazoa; phylum Arthropoda; class Insecta; order Diptera; family Syrphidae; genus Volucella; species Volucella inflata. Next base: position 26,023,606 of record OV743717.1, on the reverse strand, counting down.
TTACTGGTGATGAAAAATGGATCCACTACGACAACCCCAAGCGCAAAAAATCATATGTGAAACCCGGCCAAGCAGCCGAATCAACGGCAAAGCCGAATATCCATGGCGCGAAGATAATGCTCTGTATTTGGTGGGATCAGATGGGTGTGCTGTATTATGAGCTGCTAAAACTGGGTGAAAGCATCAATGGACAACGCTCCCGAACACAATTAATCCGTTTGAAGGGAGCAGTAGCCGAAAAACGCCCGGAATATGCGACCAGACACGAGGCAATAATTTTCCATCATGACAACGCTCGGCCCCACGTTGCTATTCCGGTTAAGAACTATTTGGAAAACAGTGAATGGGAAGTCTTACCCCACCCGACTTATAGCCCAGACCTTGCCCCTTCTGACTTCCGTTTGTTCCGGTCGATGCAGAATGCCCTCACTGAAATACAGTTCACATCAGAGCAGAATATCAACAATTGACTTGATTCATTCTTGGCTGCCAAGCCGGCGCAGTTCTTTTGGGATGGGATCCAAAAATGGCCAGAAAGATGGGAAAAAGTCATAGCTTCAGATGGGCTTACTTTGAATAATACTATTGTACATGTTTTCTTAAATAAACGTTCAAATTTTGAAAAAAAAAAAAACCGCACGAATTAAGTTATATACCCAATACAATACTAATAAAATTTATATAATCTGGAAGGTAATGAAAGTCATATCTTTCATCAAAAATTGTAAGATAAAATAACAAGAAAATAACGAAAATTTTGAAAGTTTATGTTGGAGTCAACTACAATAGAAATAAACATCAGAATGACCCTCCGAGCCTACATGTTCAAAGACGGCAATGAACAAATACTGCTTCCAGGCGATCTAAATCCAAGAGAAGCTATCGATGATGACAACAAAACAAAAAAACACTGTGGCGCTAGCAGCCCGGCCATGGTTCTTCACACTCATTTGTGTTGCTCATTTTTTCATTTTTTTTTGTCACATCTGAGCGAGGCCTACAGTTTATCGCCGAGTCCGAACAGCACTCCTTAGAAGCTTTTTCGTAGGCAATTTTACTTTCGGGAGTTTGCCATTGCCCGCCGAAAGGGTGATGGCGATTTGAAAAATTGTTGGTGACCCAGCCAGGAATCGAACCCAGCCCTTCTGCGTGATAGTCCAATGAGCTAACTATCGCGCCATCGCCATCGATGACAGGAGAGACTTTTTAGGAAGTTTACACGGTGAATGATATCATTGGCCTATACCACGGTCTGGAAAATCGGGTCTTCTTGCACCTTATTATCTTACCTTAGATCAAGATAATGAAGAAACTGTTAATCAAGTTCAAATACGAAAATAAGGCAAATAATGTCATCACTGATGGACTTCGAATCAACAAGAATTTCTTTTTCAGTTAAAACCTATGGAAACCAATTAAAACAACAAAATTTACACCACACTGCTATCGACAGACAAGAGTCCTTTGCATCTGTATATCCTATACATCAGTTGTCTGGTGTAACAAACTGTCATGAAAATATATTATTTTTGCTTAAAGAACTGTCTGTCTCTGATTTACGAGTATATCAAAGCTGCACTTTCAAAGCCATCTTTCGTTGAAAAAGAAATGGTCTTTGGTACGACATTTTTTGATGATCTTCCGCGCTGACTGTCTGTTTGCCCTGGTCTTATGAACATCCCGTTTGATGCAATGACATCAGCACTTCTGCTACAGAAAAAGTATGAAATCGACTTCCTGTGTGGCTAAGACTCGGACTCGGATGCGGTGTTAGCTTCTTTTTATAGGTCGAAAGTCTTAAATTTCATCTCTATTCGAAGCGGGAATATACGAAATCCTAATGGGAATAAACTAAATTGGAAAAAAATGAGTGGATGGTTTGAATTATTTAGATTGCAGAGCACTTAAGTGTGCTAGGGATATGTTCGAGTGATGCAACATCCTAGGCTCACATCACCGACGACTTAGCTTGTGATGTTCTGTCCACTCTTTAATGACGAGGGATAGAGGAGGAGATACAACCATGAACTGTACGGGATGTACTATAAGCACCCCAATATACAAAATAATATAAGTGCGTGATTATAGCCCAAAAGTTGTTATACAAAAACTAAAGTAAGCACTGCCTAACCCAGATCAATTAAAGGATGACCAAATAACACCTAATAACTACAAGCCATTCGTTCATTGAAAGTCATTTTTCAATAGCGTTAAATGTTAAGTGATTTGACTCAGCAATATAGCACATGTATCTGCAGCTATAGCATACAACACCAAAATTCTCTACTTCATCAAACAATTGACAATTCTAAGTAATTTGCCTAATTGGCGGCGGGAAATTTTCGTAGAATCTTCCACCCTGTATCTGATTGCTCCTACCCACACACACGCGTGGTCACTTAAAGCAAATTGTTCAAAGTACTTAACTAACAATGGGACAGAACAAAACATGAAATCCCACTACCATCGAAAATTCAAACAATAAAAGCCCTACAACTTAATGTTGTTAACATTGATTTAAACAATCAATTAAATGAGATTGTTATGGGCCTCTTGGGAGTACCCCCTCTACTCAAGTGTTTGGACGGTTTCTGGCACACAACACAGAGAGTATGTACCTTTTGACTTTCACCTTATACCCCATCAACAGTTCATCACCTATAGAAAGACCACAACTTGTCCAACCGTATCACTGCCACCACCTATAGGACTACGAGGGAGTGTAGGCTTATGTTGTTTTTTTTTTGCAACATACAACTTAGAGAGGCTGTTTTTGTAATCCCTTTGGTGTTGGTGGACCTATTTGTAATGTCCTGCTCTTATTATTATTATTATTATTGTAATTATTGTTGTTTTCGTCAATGATGATGATGGCAGGTGCTTTGAGTGGATACGAAGGTGATTTATCATTTTAGGTGGCTAAAGGGAAAACACCGGCATGTTATTGTTGTTACAGAGAAGTCCTAATTGGAACGAATATTCTTTACCTTATGACCAAACCTATTGAAAATATACATACATCTACTGTATACATACATACCCGTCATATGCATGTAAATTTCCATTTGATTAATTTGCCGCTGATATGGGCGAACAATTCCTGTAGTCGTGATCGATCAAACTTAAGTCAACATTGATGGAACTACTCACGGAAAGAAGCATAGGATGTTTGTTTTCAATAAAAACAAAAAATTCGGCTGCAAGGACATCGGTTAATTCACACTGCCACTCCCGCCATCGGTCTATAAAGTTATGAAGCCAATAGTTATGACGAACGAAACCAACTGCACCATGCCAAATCAAAACCTCGCAGCATATAAATGTGTTTACGGCATGTTGATTTTGGACGGCTGTTTCGGCACTTATGGCAGAGCTTTGCTGCATCCGTTTTATTGATCTATTTGCTATAGTTCAACGGAAGCAGCTCCACATGTCATTCGGATGACGTTGAATAGTGGTTTTTGCGTTTTTGCCAACATATCAGTTCCACTGGCACCTGTTGGATGTGAGAAATACAAGTGAAGATAGACAGGGCGTGTAAACGATGATGCCATTGGAAGACATAAATGTGGTGTGTCGCCGGAACATCAATCAAAAATTAACTGTATTGATGGATATGTTTTCTGCCAGACAAATTTTAAAGATTTATTATTATCATGACTTTTGTTTAAAGTTTTTATTTAAACACTTTAAATTCTATTTTGGACATAAAGGAGCTTTTATTTTGCTTCCTCTTATAAGTACATTCGGGTACAGTCTATTTAACTAGGCTTAAAAGAGTCCTATGATTTGTTTCATAATTAAATTTCTTAGACAAAAATTAGATAAGTTAAGGGTAGTGAAACAGATAGCAAACAGATTATGGAATTTTCGCTCGAGTCAAGTTCAGTGGTCAAATTTATTTTAACAAAAAATGATAGTAATTAGCGGTTGCCCAGGTTAAGGCCAACATTTCTTACGAAAGTTAAACAGAAAGTAATCAAGTTTAAGCTATCCAACAGGTACGCGTAGGAGATAGCCAACTGCACTGTCGGAGGTTTCCATATCAAACCACAGATACGTTGAATTCAGAATCGAATGCACTTTATGAGCATGCCAGATATCTCTGATAATTCTGGAAAAAAATTAGTTATTTAATTTTGTTTCCATGAACTCTGTTATTATAGGACTTTAGCGTATAAGAGTGAATAATCTTGTTGAAGAGGGCAATACAGTTTTTACTAGATGCTTAGCTTTTTAATGGGACTCCAAATTTGAAATCTAAAAAAATGGCTGTGCTCCACTTCTACTTGTGTGCGCCATCGGATTCACGGTCTTTGTTAAGTGCGGATTCGTTAACTTTTTGCCCCGGAGCGTTTGTGTCCATCCGCTCTACTTGACCCAGCTATCTTAGTCGTTGGATCTTCACTCTTCTGGCCAGGCAGACGGGACCAAAGATCACTCGAAAAATATTTCTCTCAAAGCAACCAAGAGCACTCTCATCCGTTTTTGAATGTCAATGCCTCTGCGCCATAGAGCAGGACCGGGATTATTAAGGTCTTATAGAGGGTGACTTTTGTTGTCCGAGAGAGGACTTTACTACTCAATTGCCTTCTTTGCCCAAAGAAACAGCGGTTGGCAAGAGTTATTCTTCGTTTGATCTCAGCGCTGGTGTCGTTGCCTGTACTTACAGCGGAGTCTAGGTAGCGAAAGTCCTTAACTACCTCAAAGTTATATCTGTCGAAGGTGACGTACTGCCCGAGACGTCGGTGTTGGTTGTCCTTTTTGCTTGACCGCTTAGCCCATTTTCGCCGCTTCCGTCTTAAAACTCGCGAAAGCGCCATTGTATACAAGCCTCTTTTGTTCCAATTATGTTTATTTGATCGGCGTATCTGAGTAATTGGAATCACTATAAATGTTGTCATACCCACCCCTAAAATCGATAAATAGATAGTGTGTGAAGTTCATTCATCGGGCCTACATTCTACCAAACCTTATAGATAACTGGTGTATACTTCTTATACATTCCCCAATTACAGATAAAACGGTTCAACTAGATATTAATATACTTGTAGGCCCTCAGCTCCGCTTATATATCAGAAGGCTTCACGTCTGAAGAAGCTAAGAAAATATCTATACAGGCTGCGAGTTACCATGCGCTCCAGTAATTTTACAAATGCAAGTGAGGCAGTTGCCAAGTATGTACGTCCAAACTCATATGGAGGTAACTAAAAGCCAAGGTGAAATCATATACTATAGACACCGAAGCGCACCAAATCACCAGACCTTAGACACGTACCCATAAAACGTTTAATGAATATTTACGGTCCTACATATCGGTACAAAAAAACGATTGGGATGAATTATTACAATACTTCACATATTGTTATAACACTACTCCATCGGTTGTACACGGTTACTGCCCATTTGGGTTAGTATTTGGTAAGAATTCAAACTCCATAAATTGTTTAAATGAAAGCTTTATAGACCCAGTGTACAATATTGTCGCCTTTGATAAGGAAGTTAAGTTTAGGTTACAGTCTGCAAATTTACGGTCCCAAACGTTAATCAAAAAAGCGAAAATGAAACAAAAGTTACAGTATGATAAACAAATAAAAGAGCTAGAAGTTAATGTAGAAGACTTGGTGTTGTTAGAGAACACACCAAGCCATAAGTTGGATAGTGCTTTCGTAGGTCCATATAAGGTGTTAGAAATTAATGGAAATAAAAATTGTCTCATAGAAGACAGACAGAGTAAACGGTTATTAGTTCATAAAAATAGGCTTAAGAAATTTACAGAAAAATAAATATTACATATGACTTTAATTTAAACAATAACGAAAACAAAAACAAACAAATTTTAAGAAAATCTACATATTATTCAAAAAATATATTATGAAAATTGACAATAACTAAAAGAATGTCAAGACTTAGTAATAAAAAAAAGATACAATGTAATGTTCCAAGTTCAGTTAGTACCATTTTTTACTGTAATGTTTACTTTAAAAACAAAAGTGTTAGTTTAAAACATACATATATGTACGTACATATATGGAAAATGTAACTATATTTTAATATCGTTTTTCTTTAATTTTTGTAATAAATTTTATAAGATATTTTTTGCGTTTTTTTAAATAAAGAAAAAGAGAAGCCATGGTATAGGTCAAGTATAATTTAATGAAAATAAAATTATACTTTCGAAGGAGGAATTATACGAGGGCGGGTCAATAAGTCCGTGACTTTTTGAATTTCTGACCTCTTTACTGAAACAGCAACACTGCTCCTGTCAACAGGCATCTGTCAGTTGACTCCTGTCAAAATTGCTACGTCAGTTAGTTTGTGTTTGACAGCTAGTTTTATCAGACTACTCACTAATTTGAGGAGAAAATGGAAAAAAGTGAATTTCGTGTGCTTATAAGGCATTATTTCTTGCGAAAAAAAACCATTACCGAGACCAAGGCTAAGCTTGATAAATACTATGGGGACTCTGCACCATCGATTTCAATGTTAAAAAAGTGGTTTACTGAATTTCGTTGTGGCCGTACAAGCACTGAAGATGCCGAACGTCCTGGACGCCCAGTTGAGGTCTCTACACCCGAAACAATCGAAAAAATTCACGATATGGTGTTGGCCGACCGAAGATTGAAAGTGCGAGAGATTGTGGAAGCCGTAGGGATCTCGCATGGCTCAGTGGTTTCAATTTTGAATGATCACTTGGGCATGAGAAAGCTTTCCGCAAGATGGGTGCCGCGTTTGCTCACAGTCGACCACAAACGCATGTGCAGTTGCCATGGCAAAAATCCATGAATTGGGCTATGAATTGCTCCCTCATCCACCCTATTCTCCAAATTTGGCTCCGAGCGACTACTTCTTGTTCCCAAACCTGAAGAAATGGCTTGGTGGAAAAAGATTTGACTCCAATGATCTCCAGTCATCTCGCAAACAAAGGCCTATTTTGAGGACCTCGACAAATCATTTTTTTTGGAAGGGATAAAAAAATTGGAGAAGCGTTGGACAAAGGGAGACTACGTTGAAAAATAAAATTATTTTTTTATCAAAAAATCTGTGTTTTAATCCAAAAGTCACGGACTTATTGACCCGCCCTCTGATCTTCATCATATTTTGTCTTGGGAACCAAGGTGGATTATGAATCCCTTGGCGATCAATATGAAACCTCCTAAGCAGCACACAATTACACCTTGGGAGCCGTCACTACCTATGGTTCTCCAGGGATATCATACTCGTATTGTTCACATCGCTGCATGCGCGCTTGTTTGCTGACATGGTGTTTTGCCACAAATTGTTACAATGCTTGATCAACGCCAGGCAATTCTACTTGGACCATCTAAGGAAGTACGTGTATTTTCATTACAAAGTCATCGCCTGCTGCTTTAAAGAGCTCCGCAGTCAGGCTGTCTGCTCCAGAAACTTTGTTGGATACAAGCTTAAATATGCTGTATTCACTTCATACAGTCTACATAAATGCTCTTTCTAAATCCTCAGCATCGACTGCACCCCTACTACGATGTTTGTCTTCAGAGGCGTTCGGGCATAGTGTCCGTGGCATGGTCGTGCTTGTGCAGACACTCGTCATCCTGAGCATTTCAGACAATGTGACTCTTTCTTGCAGTAAACTAGTTTATGTTTTTACGCAGATATTCGATTTTGATTATCATGTTTAGAGTCGCTTTTGTATCACAAGTTTTTTGAAAATTCTTGGTCCCATTAAAAATAAGCATGAAAAGAGGAAGGCTGCGTTTTATTGTAATTTCCTTTCCTTGTTTCGATATCTTATTTTTTGCACGAATGGATTGGATTGGATTTTTTCGTTAGTTAAAATACGAGACAATAACCGATAGCTATTAGCGTCTTTGAAGTTAACTTTCCACACGTTGTTATTACTCGATTTGATGATACAATCAGGATTTTGGTTTTCTTCGGAATCATTTTTTTCTGGCTCATTTTTCCTTCCCTAATGATTGACTGGGCGAGAAATGAGCTTTTCGTTTCTTACCTGGTTGTTTCCACAGTATCCAGTCCGTTTCACGATTCAAGTCTTCTTCTTCCGTGAGGCTTTACCTGCTGACATATTCCTAGTTTGGGTTATACCCTTATTAGTTTCGTTCTTCGCAGAGCATTTCCGTTTTCCGTTTCGCTGAAGTCAGTTTTGCGTGCGCCAACATTTTCGGTGACTTTAGATTTCTTTTTCCGCAAGTAATTATATGAGATCTAGGTTGTGGAGATCTCGATACTCGTAATCTTTTTCCAAACGGGCTTATGAAATGCAAGAATCCGTACAGTCGACCTCCGAAGTGTCAAGGCTTACGTTTTGATCACGGTGATGTTAACGAACGAACATTGTTTGGACATTTTTTAAAATTACTCCTGGAATTCCAATTTTCGGTCGTAATAATCGTCCCACTAGATAGGTTATGCGTGCTATAGTCATCAAATTGAAATCAACATGTTCACTATTAAAAGTTATTGCACTTGTAAGACAACGCACCGGTCAGAGTATCGATTTATCGGTGTTGTAGGTGTTTCAGTTCAAAATGAATCAAATCAGTCGGTTCCACGCCGTTCGCAGGAATTAGGAATCTCTCAATCCACATTGTGGCGAAATAATTTCGTGAAAATCAGTAATATTTAGTTCCAACAAGATGGACCCATACGCCACACACCGATTCAAATAATTAATTTATTGAAGGGAAAATTCAGTAATTTTGTAAACTCGAGGTCAAGTGGCCACCTCTCTCATGCGATTTAACGCCGTTGGATCTCTTCTAATTGATTTACGTTAAGTAGTTGACTTATGTCACCAAGCCAAAACCGTCAAGGAAGCTCAGGAACAATGCAGAACACGACATTGACAACGTACCGGCTAATATGTGTGGAAGGATGATTTGTTCCAAAGAATCGATCAATGCAAACGTGCTCACGGTGGTCATATCAACAAGATCGAATTTCGTATTAAATCTAATATGTGCACTACACCTAGAATAAATTTCAGTCCGATATGTAAATTATTTGGTTTTATTCAAGTACGAAATTGATGACGTAGATGTCAGTCTATAGCAGCTCGATTTAATGGTGTCTTTTTTATACCTCTTTTCTCTTTAGACATGTAAATACTTTGGAAAGCACCTTACAAGAGCAAATCAAGCCTCCTGAATTCAACTCATCATTATCATTTCTTGCGGAGGTTGCTTTTACCCTTGATTGCGTCGCATGGTTTTTAGGGTGTAACTAATTACAATGCGAAGTTGCTAAGTTGCTACAGCCCTTAAACTTTCAAAAGTCCTTTATATTGTAAGAAAACTTACTTGTAATGATTTTATTTTCTTCAAAAAACATTCTTTATTCTCACCACACACATGCAATGAAAACCATGTACACCTTCTTCTCAGCGCCTTACAAAGGCATCACGCTAATGGAAAGGTGAAGATGTTATGTAATCCTATATCGCGCCTTGGTAAAAAAAAAAATCTTAAAAACTTTTCAACTTCCTTCCCGAATAGTATGAACAGGAAGAAGACGAAGTGGAATTTTTCGAATAGAAAATCTTCTCTTCCTCGCTGACATAGTTAACACTTTTTTATCGCCGTGTCATTCTCAACTGAAAATATGAAATAAAATAAAATACAAGAGCAGAGAATAAAAAGTAAAAAAAAAATAAAAAGAATAAAAAGGAAAAAAGGAACTCCTGGTATAATGAGGTACTTGTGTCCATTGAAAATCCTTTTTCAGAACTTTTCACTCAGCTCATCTTCTAGTTGGTCCCTAAAGTGTACATAATTCGCATAAGATACGTACGTACAAAATGTTAACTTCAACACCCAACAAGAGAGTTGACTTCTAGTAAAACTGCATTCGGATGCAACACCAACACTTACATACCAGCTAAAGTAGTACCCACCAGCACCAAGAGTCGTGGCCGTTGAATGTTAGTACATATTTCTCTTGCGGCTTAAAGACGAAAAAGATAGGCAACCTTACCGCAAGCCACTCAACCTTAAGTGTTGGTTTATTTAGTAGTATTACGGCAAATCCCTTTATACATTTTCATCGTTTCTCCTATTTTTTTCATCAGGATCTTCCAGCGGCATTAGACTTTTTATTCATTTTTTTTTTGTGTTTCATTTTCTTTTCTTTAATTCTCATGGTTTTGGCCATGTCGATTGACATAAAATTATCTACTTTTTTTTGGTTTACAATTTTCGTACTTGCCGACGAATACGTATAGTACGACGACGTTAGAAGAACGAATATACAAAGCGTAAAAAGAAAAGTTTTGAGGATACAATCTCTAAGTGCTTGTTAGCGTTGCATTTCTGCAGCTGTCTTTTTATTTTTCGCCATTAGGTTGAGCAAAAGTTTAAGGGTTTGCTTACCGTGCAAAGCGGCCACCTAAGGTTTTGAATTAGATTTGCTGATGGAAGTAGTTATCCAAAGTTTTTATTAAGTTTTATCAGTCGAGCATGTAATCCATCAGCAAGATAGATACAGATACTCGTAACTCCACAACAATTATTGAGGGGTACGAGTGGGAGCTCTTGCTCTTAATGGTGTTATAGCTTCTCTTAACAAGATCAAGTCACCCACTATAATGTGATTAACTTTAAGGTGATGAAAACTAAATGGCGAAATCTAAATCATGTAAATACTATATATTTCGTGACTTAAAGCCATTTCTTCTATTTTACTTACAGATTCTAAGATGGATTATTTTAATTTTATACGATGAAAGCAAAATCTGTTTTGACTCTCTCAGAATATATCGACGCTTTTTTTAAAAAAGAAAAAATAAAAATGTTACTCTGTGTCTCAGCTTTGTGATGGAACAAGTTCATATTCGTGCATGCCCTGGTTCTCAAGAATAATAAAGAAAACATCCCGGATGTTCTTCTTTGTTGCGCTAAATATGTGGTCGGAGGCCCAATAATTATATGGCAGGAAAACTTGAAAAATACAAACGTAGTCAGACTGGCCAAAAATGGTAAGCTTGCATTCAACGACTACTGAATTTTGATCTATTTTAAAGATTGCTTAGACCTTAGTTACTTACTTAAAACTGCGATATTGTCCAGAAAGAACCTGAGCCTCACCAACAATTGTCTTCAGCCAGGTCGAGCTTTTGCTAAGTTGGCACTCTACGTTCGCTGAGATCCCCTTCCACTTGCGTGCGCCACCTAAGTCGTGGTTTTCCACTCTATGGTTTCTTTCTCTATAGCCCAGCCATCTCAGCCGTTGGACCTTCACTCTTATGTCGCTGTACAACCCATACAGCGCTGTCAGTCGTTTGTTCGAAAAAGTGCTGTATAGGCAAATATCCCAGTTTCTCATGTTATTTTGCTATCCCATTACACTTCTGTGTAGTTATTCTTGCTTTGTAGGATATCTGCCAGGAAATGCACTCCACGTGATTTGTTAGAGATCCGAACATTTCATATGCAGATCCGACAGTCTTTGTGCTTTATTCGCTTGTCAGGGTCGTCAATAGTGAATCAATATCTAAAGCTTTTTTATTTTTTATCTCTTTCATATAGATTTCCGAGGTGGATAGGTGCTGTAGGAATAAGGTAGGCACTAAGAGATGTCAACCTGGGGATATCCAGTGTTGCAACTATATTCTACCCATCAATTGTGCTTATAATACCTCCACGTGGTAACCGCTGGATACTGGTCAATGTCCATCCGGACTGGACCTGCTAGACTTATAAGTGCGAGTGCTGACCATCAGATAAAAATAGCAGCACCATAAACGGGACAGCGGATGAATTCCCCAGATGGAATCAACGGTCAACGGAATCAATAATCCCGAAACAAAATATGACCTCATGTGGACTATTCCGACATATTTGGAGCTCAAGCCCGAAGTGGACGAGCCCTTAATGGACCAACCGCAGCAATCACACCCCAGAACGGGTTACTGGCTTTCAGTCCAACCGACCTCTCGTCCTAGGGGTATTAAAAAATTAAACTGGTCCTCCAGGTTGGGGGTTGTGCCGCCGGGATAACTGCTCGGCCATAGAAAAAAAAAAAAAAAAAAAGTTACGAAGCAACAACAAGCCTCGGATACAGACGGATCTACTGTTGACAACCCAACGAACTTTCCTAGCAAAGCAGATATTACTGCGATGGAATGGGCCTGACAAAAAGAGGATGAGAAACTTCGACATCTACTAAGACGATTGTTATCGACGGCAAAACCAGCGCCTATTTGGATGCGGATTTGTTGTTGGAGGCAGACTTTGGCAAGAAGTCTTGAGTTTCCGGCATGTGGACGAGCGCCTCGTAGCAATCCGCGTCAGGACTTAATTTACCAACACTAGCCTGATATGCGCGCACGCCCCCACAGAGGAGAAAAATGACGACACCAAAGATGCCTTCGTTAAGCTCTTAAACAAGACCTACAAGCTATTACATTAAAATTGTCCTTAGCGACAAGGAAGACCAGTGGCAACACTGCGAGAAGGCCATCAGAGATGCCGCTTCTGATGTGCTGAATTTCACTCGACCACCACAACGAAACCCCTAGTTTGGGTGCATATGCCGGTAAGCACATGCAGCTAAGCAAAAAGCATGCAATGCAGCACTGCAAACAAAGACTAGAGCTGCTCACGAGCTCTATGAGTAGAAGAGGAGAAACGAACACCGGCTTCTCAGGAGAAAAAGAAAGAGCATGGGAAGCGCGCGGAAGATATAGCCTGCACGACAACACCTCCGATAATGAAATAAGGTTAATCGACTTTGCGGCGGGACTAAACATTGCGTAGCTAGCACGCGGCTCCCGAATGAATGAACCTTTCAATCTGGACGATTTGGACCAACAATTCCATCTACCCGACCTGGATGAAGTGAAGATAGTAATATCTAAGCTGAAGTCCAACAAAGCTGCTGGATGGGAAACCTCTTTAAAGCGGCAGGCAATGACTTGATAAAGAGCATACACCAACTTATCTTTAAAACATGGTCGGACGAAAGTATGCCCGATGAATGGAACCTCAGCATCGTTTGTCCTATCCTCAAGAAAGGAGACCCTTTGAGCTGCGCCAACTACAGAGGCATCAGTCTTCTTAACATCGCATACAAGATCGGTCCGGAAAGTCTTCGAATCCGCTGCCAAGGGACAGCGAAGTAGAGGAAGACCGAAACTCAGTTGACGCACGTAAGTGGAAAGAATCCTCAGCCAACTTAGCTTGCGCAACTGGAGGCAGTAAGCAAAAGATCGAGCTAGCTGTTGATTAAGGCCCAGATCCACCCCGGACTGTATCGAAATCGAAAGTGAGTAAGTATACAGTTCCGAGCGTTTGCCAGTGTAATGCTAGTAGTCAAGCAAGCACTTGGCATTGGCATGTATAAGTATTAACCTATGCTTTTACTGGAAATCATTACTTAGAGGCCAATCACACTGCTACGTTGTTAAATTATAATTCAAAGTTTTAAAAAAATGTTCAGTTGCGTCCCAGTTTAACGGAAATCCCTTGCCTTAGTTATATCACCGTACTCCTGAAGGCGACTATCTGACAAAACCCTCACAGTCCTATTTTCATTTGAAGCAATAAATATTCTTCCAACCAACAAATTTATAGCTTTAATATAAAACGCTTCTACGACAGTCGTCAGTAGAAAGGGGCATCCAGACAAATATACCACTGAGACTGGTGAGTGAACTCAATCCGTGACTCTGTCATTAAATATGGTGGAAAAGAAAATATTTTGTAATTTGCAAATGAGGATGACAATGTATCTGTGACTGTCTGTACAATTGTTTCTGGTTTAATGTTGGTTTTTTTTATTTTCTTTTTGTATGAACTTCATAAGGAAAGGTCAATTCATTGCATCAACTGAAGTATGCAATAATTGTAGAACAACTCTCCTACTTCTTCCACTAATGGATGTACTCGTAATGATACATAGGGTTTCTAACATTTAGGAGAGGAGCAATAATTTATATCTCTTTAATGTCTGTTGTAGTTTTTTTCTAATATCGACATTGATTTTCTTCTGTACACGAGTAGAACTGTACAACCACTTCTATGTCCATTTGATTGCGATTTGACAAAAAAATAAATATTTAATAATTTGCCACACGCCACCGTCATCCATCTAGGCAAAAGTTCCTTCAAAGTTATTTTCACTTTTAAGATGAAACTTAACTCTTCAGAAAACAAAAATTAAATCCTCTTTCTACTTTTATAGTCCTTGCCATCTCGAGGTTTCATAAACATATGTTCTACCACAACAAAGACTTAAACTTCTACAGAAAGGATACAGATTCCTATGTATACCCGTTTGTAAGACCAGAACTGAGTAAAAGTGTGTGAGACAAACTGAATGTCTTTCAAAAAATCAAAAAAGTTTTTGATGTTCATTTTGGCAACATATTGACTTGATTTTATGGTATTTTGATTGATGGATATTTCGATAAGTTTCCCAATATGTTAGGAGCTTAGCTTTTCGCCCACAACTAAAACGAATGCTGTTCTTGTTTTTGTTTTCGTTGCTGTGCATGTCCTCCAGACTGTGGAGGTACAAACAAAATGTGTATAGTGGTGAAATTATAATAAACTTATTCAAGTGCAAAAAGTTTAAACATTCAGGTTGGTGAGCATGTCCTGCCACTAACCAGAGCAATTTACTGTCACAGGCAATTATATTATCATAATTTTAAGGAAAAAGAGTTATGTTTCAACTTCACAGATTTTTTGCGTGTATGTGGGTGTGTCCTTTAAAAAAGAAGCACACAATCTCAAGGTAAAGATCCAATGGTCTATTTTTTGTCGACTTTACGAAGTACGAGTAAGTGGCTATTATTGTATCTGAATCATTTGTATGCGAATAAAATACGAAAAGTGAGCATGGATTAGGTTGCCCCTAGGAGCATATACGCACAGTTGATGTTTTTTTTACATTCAGATGATTAAGCCGCCTGAACATCTTTATTTTTTATTAAATGAATACGGTCACATTACCATCTCCTTATTTAATAGATGTCTGAATAGGTATGAGACCTGTATACCAATAGGAACACAGACAATGCATATGTTTTTAAGCTCGGTTGACTAAAAATACTTTCAGGAGCCCACGAATTTCTTATAGTTGAAATGTTTAGCAAAGTAACATTTTTAATTAGGGCAGCGCGCGCTCTATAAAGCTACTTTGACACAATTGCTATTCAGGCTTATAAAGTTCTGCAAGCCTTCTTTAAGGTCTGAGAATGTAAATGGATATACTTCACAATCTATACATGAAAGCGTATCTGTTTTGAATGAAATAATATATCTTGGATAAATTTCCGCCTTAATTTAGATCACTTCCTAAAATGAGAAACATTATGAGAATTTTCGCAATTTCCAGCTTTGCTCACAAACTAAAAAGTGCATTATTTGAAAATTGTTCATATAAATATATTTGTATGCGGATTCGGATAGAGTCCTTGCCTTGCTTTGCTACGAGTATGTTATTTTATTTAACATAAGTTTAATGTTATGTATACGACCCAATCTTACCAAGAATTTCTTCTAAAACTATTGTATAAAGTACAATCGTGTCAAGGGACTTGGAGAATATAATTGGACGGACTGGTTGGAACTTAAGGCTGCATAGAACACGATGACTGTCTGTAACTCTGCAACTCAATCATATGCTGGTTGTTAGAATATTTACGTCTTATATGGCAGAGTCATGAACTTCAGATGAAGTTCAGAGGTACAAATTTCACAAGTCATCGTGAAACAGACGCCGCTGTCTCATTTTTCGATTTGAATCATCGCTCGGCTTCGTTTGTAAAACAGGGCAAAATAAACCTAATTTGATCGACCTGACATTTTTCAACTATCGGTTTCTGAACCTAGGGACTACCGCAGATACGGCAAATTCACATTAAACTTTATTTTATCGCACCCGCTGATATACATATTTGAAATGTTTATTTCTGACATTCATATACACTTAAAACGTCTCGTACATGGTGCAACAATTACATGCGTTAAAATTGAAGTTCTCATCGATCAATTGAAAGCAATAGATCCAGGTTTACCACAATAAAGAAATAAAACTAGGTGCTATATGCTACCTCTAACAAAAAAAAAGCTCGTTAAAATGTGCACATCAGTTAAGTTTAGGAATAAACGATTCTTAATTAATATGAAAGGGCTCTTGACATGCATTAGAGGTACTACAAGCTAGATTCTGGCTTGTACATTAAAAGTATGTTGTATATCGGTCATTGAAGTCAACAAGTCTTAAAATCTCTTCTAAGACACATGTTACATTGTGAACGTAACCAACCCAGTAAAACATGTACGACTGGGAATGAGAGACAACAAGTAGAAGTTATAAGTTACTTACGCATAGTAAGGTAAGCAAGCAATAGCTCCGCAAAATTATTTATCAACAACTAAACAGAACTTTTAAATCTGATATACAAGAAGAAACAAAAAGGCATCCTTTGAAGAATTTTAGACAGTAAACGGTCAAGCGTTCGCAAGGAGCACATAGCAATTTGAACATTCTTAGACTGCCTTACATTGGAAGCCAACTACAGTACTTTACAGGAAAGTATATGCATTGAAATGGATAGCAACGATTAGTATAAGGCCTCGTAGAAGTAGCATCTTCCGACAGGTGCTGGTTCTTTAAATAACGAGAATGAGCCTCTGCAGCCGAACATCTTGCAGCTCTGCTAATAAGCCCTACTTCATGCCTCCCCGTGGCGCCATCTAAGAATCTCATAAGAAATTGCGAAGTGAAGGGGACGTATGACAGCATCTATAGAGACGAGCTATACAAAGCAATGTCTAGTTTCGACATCCCTGCCAAACCCGTCCGTCTGTGCAGGATGACGATGGAGAATGCACGCTGCTCCATCAAGGTGGGTAAAGATCTCACCGAGACCTTTGATGTCCAGAAAGGACATCATCGCTGTCATGCAATTTTTTCAACATCGTACTTGAAAGAATAGTGCAAAACTCACGAGCAAACCCAAAAGGCACTATCTTGCAAAAGTCCGTCCAACTACTCGCATACGCCGACGATATTGGCATAATCTGGAGAAAGCAGCCTGATGTCAGTGGCGCTTTCGCGAGTAATGAGACGGAAGCGGCGAAAATGGGTTTAGCGGTCAATGAGGGCAAGACCAAGTATAGTATATGCTGTCAAGGAAAAAGGACAACCAACACCGACGTCTCGGGCAGAACGTCACCCTCGACAGATATAACTTTGAGTTAGTTAAGGACTTTGTCTACCTAGGCTCTGTTATAAATACAGACAACGACACCAGCGCTGAGATCAAACGAAGAATAACTCTTGCCAACCGCTGTTTCTTTGGGCTAAGAAGACAATTGAGTAGCAAAGCCCTCTCTCGGATAACAGAAGTCACCCTTTATAAGACCTTAATAATCCCGGTCCTGATCTATGGCACAGAGGCATGGACATTATCAAAAATGGATGAGGCTGTTCTTGGTTGCTTCGAGAGAAAAATTCTTCTGGCGATCTTCGGTCCCGTCTGCATTGACTGTGGGTGGAGGAGGAGATACAACGACGAACTGTACGGACTGTACAGCGACATGGACCTAGCCAGAAGAGTAAAGATCCAAAGACTGAGATGGCTGGATCATGTAGAGCATGTGGACACCAATGCTCCGGTCCGAAAAGTCTTCGAATCCGCTCCCGAGGGACAGCGCAGTAGAGGAAGGCCAAGACTGAGGTGGCGCACGCAAGTGGAAGAGGACCTCAGCCAACTTAGCGTGCGAAACTGGAGGAAGCTAGCCTGGGATCGAGCTGGCTGGAGAAGCTTGTTGACTGAGGCCCAGGTCCACCCCGGACTGTAGCGCCACTTAAAGTAAGTAAGTATATGCATTGAAATTAAGAAACAATAAGTTTTCGAAGTGCCCTCAACACAGCTCCGCATTGGTATTATTTGTAGCAAATAAGCTATGGCAAGGCGTATCTTTGCCCCCATGGATGTATGGGCATCCCGTGTCGTGTCTCCACGACAGCTGTTCACGTTAAACACAAGACATATCTGTTGGCATTATTAGACCGCTATTAGACAATAGAGGACTGATTCCATTATTTTTAGCTATTTTTTTAACCATGTTCTGTTCTGCACTGGACTGAAGTTTCCAGCGCGAGCTGTTAAATGTCGAGCCCAATGTAAATTTTCTTCAATGTTAGTTTCTGCCACTTTACCGGCCTTAAAAAATTATATGCTTTCTTCTCAGTAGTTCATGTCTAATTTGAGGCTTAGGGAACTTATCTCGCTCCTCTTTTGGTCCCTTAGATACCCTGCAGCCTCGGTGTGATTTTCTTTTGGTTTGCCTTCTTACTCCACAGTTTGTTAAACAGGCAATTTTCACATACAACTGCTGTTTTTCGCATTTACTTGGCATGTGAATGTATCCTCGGCAATGTTTGTAATGTGGAATTCAACTTATACTCTTACCCAATACCATAAAAATGCGCCAAAGACTTTTCGGTCTTATCGAAGGAATGTGATCTTAAAATTTCTGTATTTTGAGTCACTTACGACTTCTTCGTTTGAGCACGAGGCATGAACTCCTAAAGTTAGGACACGTATCGGCCTTTCGGATTCGTTCTCATAAGTATACCCTCAGGACTTGGCTTTAAAAACACTCTGTTGTGTATGTAGTTGCTAGCGTTTTTTTAATGCTGATCTTCCACGTGATATTGTTGAGCGATATACTAGCAGATCGCATCAATGTCTTTAAGATGGTGTGAAGTTTGATGTAATCTGCAATTCCGGTCACAGTATTGATGATAGCGATGATAGTTGATTGGTGTATCAGTTTTTGAACCTAGTATATAGTACGGGCTCTAGGTTATTTCCCCTCAGTTCATTTCGAAGAGCGGCTTTATGGTAAGGAGTTGGCATTTATTTTTATCTAGCCTTTTCTGCAATCTCCAAACAGTGCCACGAATTTAGTCTTCTTCGTCCATTTCAGAAGAAACTTTCCCCGTAGTATCACAGCTTAAGCCAAACTCTTTCCAGTGTTGTTATGAATTTTCTTTGACTCTAAATGTATAAGTCAATTGAACAAATACCGAATTTTGAACCACAAACTCATCTAATTTACAAGAGAGCATTTTTTTGTTCTGAAATGTGCTTTTACCTGCTCACGTAAGGTGAAAGCAAAAAATTGTTTTGTAAAACATCTACACGCTTCGCGAAGCTTTCTACAACAGATCCTTACTTGTGTCTTAGTCTTAACCAGATACCAATGTACATAGCATTCTGGGCAAATTAAAAACTTTTCGCGAAAAGTAAAAACTCTACATTCAAAGTACGCGAATCTAAATGTAAAAAGGAAAGGCATATACATTCTCCATAGATAGATAATAGAAAATCTTTATCCAAAAGGTAGTTAAAAAATTTCATTTTTTGCAAGATACTCTTCGCTGAGAAACGAATACTCGTATAGTGTATAATAAGAAGGAAAAGAAAAACTGAACTAAACTGGATCCGCATTGAATCGTGGAGTCCTTCCTTCACTGTTTAATTAATAAGAGTACCAGTATTTTGTAAATCGAAATAATATACGTAATAACAGAAAATTGAATAGAGAAATACTATAGACGGAACAGATAACAGAACCAAAGTCGAATTGCTTTGGTATTTGTTTGTTTTTTTTTTTTTCTACTTGGCTTGCCAATTGCAGAAAGACTAGAGAACAACTTCAACTAGGTATCCGTACTACTACCACCACAATGATGCAGAACTAATGCTTGTTTGTCGAATGTTCGATGTCCGATGTGCCCGACTAACCAGCAAGAATACAATGAGTAGAAAATTTTCTGCTAGTCTCATAAATATTTATGGAATAATTTCAGATCGTTGAATCGAAATCAAAAACTCAATACTCAATACCACCGGTGCGGGATGATGATAGCGACGGCTAGTAACGCCATGATAGCCAAGAGCCAATAGCCAATAACCAATAGCCACTACTCTTCTGGATTTTTAAGCAGTGTCCGGAGTTTACACGTTAACCCTTCGTTACATTGACTTTAAATAGGGAAGGCGTTCAAAGTATGACCTGATGGGATTGCATTCAAAAGGCATTTTCACTACCTGGCTCATAGTTTCGCAGATACTCGTACATACATATATGTATACTCTCAAGATGATATGGAATTATATCTGCACCTTAAGTGTAATTGTAGTGGTATGGTGGTCGACTTGTAAGTTTGAAGATTTTTTTGGATTTTAATTTTTCCCTGGGAACCGATGAAAATATTTTCCTTTCTTCTACTCGTACTTGGGTTGAGCTTATTCGATTAAGATATCGAATGTATTTCACACCTGATGTGTGATTGGATATAGTTCACTACGAAAGGGGAATAGAGCTTGGGAAGTATAAGTAGTAGTAGTTTAAACATTTTTCGAATTTATTGTTTTTTTTAGTAGGCATGGGTTCACCCAAAACGTAGGCCTTTATCTATTTTACCGCACTGGTTGCCTTCGAATTGCACCATGCCCGAGGCTGCAAAGAGTAGCAAAAATTATATAAACGATATGACGTAGCCAGCATTGGCATCTGAATCAACTTCCAGTACTTTGACTCCTCATTAGTGTCCATGGATGTGACCGGAATTCCATGAACATTTTGTTTAAGAAAAAGTTGGAAAATCAACTCCTTCTCCCTAGTCTGTATCTTCTATTCAAAAGCAAAGATAAGTGAATCAAATGTGTTAGCCATTCGATATAATTCTGATCACACCCCATGATACACACATAAATATGTATGTATTATATGCCTGTGCATAGGAGTACGGATGTAGTCAATGCCATAGAAAAAGGGAGTGGGCCTGATGTTCATCTATGTGACCTTAGGTCTTTTTGGTAGTTTTCAGATAAAATTTTATTGGATTCTCATCAGGTGGTCCACTACCGTTATGTGGTCTACCGGCTACGATTTATTGAAAGGAGAGAAACGATTGGAACTTTTTTTTTCTTCTTATTTTTGCGAATGTAAACTTTTTTCCAACATTTTGCTACTCGAGAGTTCTGTTCAGATAACCTTCCAATTCCAATTGCTGAATTGGTTATTTGTATAGGCGAAGGAACGTCGGTACGTCCTTCATTATTGGTACTAGTATAAATGTGTCCGCCATTCTAGCCGAACAAAAACAAACAAGATTAAAGATTGACTGCAGTTATTTCTAGTTTAAAAAGCACTCGTATCTGTGTAATTTTATCCAAAGTTGAGGTCAATTGGCACTGTCGCCTTTGAGAAGAAATTGGCCTTTCTTCAGCTCAGCACAAATCACCTATTATTCAATTAGTGGAAAATCTCACCGTCAAAAAAGACTGAAATGGGTAAAATAGCTTCGACTGCTCTATCGAATTTTAAAATTCATTCAAGGACTTTGTCTACGAAATCCTCTGTAAGAAGTCCTCCCAAACTAGAAACAACAACAAGCAACATCAAACTAACACAAAGAAAACACAACCGAAACAAAACTTTATTTTATTTTCTTGTTCTTGCTTGGTTGTAGATATGTTGGAACATTGGGGTAGATTGACTACGTTGAAGACTTTATAAATGTTGAAAGCGTTCCGTTGGTACATCGTAGTATGGGTTGCTGTATTTTTCTTTACTTGGCCAACAGAATGGCAAATAAGAAAACAGTAAGGCACAAGAAATACAAGCAAGAGGGTCTTGCTTGTTATCTAGACGACTATAGCCTGCCATAGTCCGTATTACACACGACTTTCGATGAAGTTCACACATTGTTAGGTATTCAACAAACGAAGTGAACTGACATGACTGTCAGAATGTACAGCGCCCAAAACCATTCTCATACTTGTACCATATACCATATACGCACATGTTTACCAAAGTTTACATTTACGGTACGGAATCTGCAAGAATATGAAGAATAACACTGCAAACTTACTTCCATAATAAATTTTCCTGTTTTTGTTAATTTTGTTGAAGTATTGTAAGATTGAAACAAGGACAATGATAAAAGAGAGCAAACAAAAACTAGGCGAACATCTGGAGGTAAGGGAAGAAGCTCTGTTAAAATTAAATTATTTGCCTCTACGGAATCCTTGCTTATGTGCACAAATTCATAGCTATATAGCCACGGGTTTTTGTTGTAACATATTACAAAAATCTCCAAAAGATAGAAATAGTAAGTTCTTCACGTTGTCTTAACGTTGAAATTTAAACAAGTATTGTTGTTTGACAAGGGCTTGTTAGACTTCAGGGCCTAACAACTGGTTAACACCACCAACTAATGAATTTTGTAGCATTTCGTATCACTCCGATAAGTCTCTTCAGTTGCTACAGACGACATCGACATCAGATAGCAGAATCACCACAGAATAACATTAGCCCGAAATCATGCGGGAAATCGCTGTAGCTAAACGTTTCTTCTTTGAGCATAAAAAGGAAGTGGAGTTAAAGCACGCCATCTATTCATTCACCACAAATTTTGATAACAAAATTGGATAGTTTGCTAACTGATCAAAAAGTATCTGGAATTTCCCATTCAAATAAACCGCGTTTGAGATACTGTTTTTATGTTGGTTTGGTACATCTGCCATCTGACGCTCAAATATGTGTTTAAGTGCCACTTCTCTCCAGTTTTTGCTTGATAGCTTTGTAAACAAGTCAGTGTTTGTTGTGTTCTGCGAATTTCGCAATGTCAAATTAATTTGACCAAAGAACTTGCCTGAAACATTGTGTTTCTAACAAAATATTATGTGCGGAAGCATTGAAAATTTTGACGATAGCCTACAGTGCTCGCCAATATCGATAACACAAGCGTACGAGAGGTACAAAGAGTTTAAAGCGGGCCGTACTGTGGTTGATGATTTGCCTCGTTCCGTATGACTGATGTAAACATCGAAAAAGTTAAGAAAATTGTCCTCGCAGATAGCCGTGCGAGCATCATGGAGACAGCACATTATCTTGGTGTCTCGTTCGGATCGGTATAGAGCATTATGCACGATATTTTGGGTATGAGACGAATTGAAGCCCGGCTTTTGCCGAGAGTGCTGAATTTGTTGCTGAAACAGCATAGCATTGATATCGCTAAAGAAATGCTTTTTTTGGGCCAAAATATTATCGATGCCATTATTACCGGTCACTAGACATGAATCTATGGATATGACATCGAAACTAACTAACAATCATCGGAATAGTGCTTATCGGGCCAGCTAAAACCCAAAAAACCACAACAGAGTCAATCCAAAATTAAGGCTTTGTTGACCTTTTTTTTTCTTTGATTGTAGTGGTATGGTGCTGTTCGAAATTCTTCATTCAGGCGAAACAAGGAGAATCTCGTGAGCATACTTAAGCATTTGAGGAAAATAAGGAGTATCCCGTAAGCGTACAAAAGCGTTTGAGGGGAAATGCTCGTCGCAAGAGGCCAGAATTGTGCAGAAAGAACTCGTGGTTTCCCCAATGGCTACTTGTGACTTTTTTCTATTTTCACGATTCAAGCTAACAATTCGTGGAAAGCGTTTTGAGACGTTTGAGGGGATAATGAAGAATTAGCAGAAGAAGCTAAAGATCGCATCCATCCTTAAGGATCGAATGGATTTATAAGAGATTTTCTTTGGCTCTCCAAACTGTGTCAAAATTTTAAAACTTTCTTGATCATATAAATTTTCTTATAGCTATGAGGAGAATTGGATCTGGTCCAAATAGGTAAACCCTCTCTTGGACAACGGCTTATAATAAGCCGAGCCCGAATTTAATAAAACACAAAGTTGATTTCTTACAGAATAAGATTGCACATAGCCCTTCAGTGCTGAAGAAAAGGCAGGACAGGGGAAGGAAAGGCAGCTTTGCAGAAATAATTGGGCGCGTTTACTTAATCACCAAGTATTGCAGTAGTCAGGCTTCCACTATACCCTCCTGATTCGAACCCAATTGGGAATATATGGAATATTGTAAGTTAAAGAGCCAGGTCAAGAAAGTAGTGGAAGAAGCCTACAAAAATTACGGTTGAGAAATGGAAAAATACATGTGACTTTGAATCCATTCTGTAAGGGGTGTTTTTTTAATAGACGGAGAACAGCCGATATGACAGTTCTCGCTGATTTTGAGGTCAAATAAGTGTGGCAATTCATCATAAACAGACTCACGCCGAAGTAACGTTTGCAAATTGTTCCAATTTATTTTGGAAACCATGGCTCAATTCAAGATTAATTCGATAAACTATTGATCGTTTACTTAACACGATAATACGCTTCCGGTGAGGCATCATAGTCACGCAGCAAGATATTGATGGTGTGCAGCGTAGTATTGATGATGATCCAAATACATCAATACGCCATCGTGGTCAACAATTAAACTTGTGTCCATCCATCTTATAGAAAATTTTGCGAAAAGACTTTGGTTTACGTGCAGGCTTAACTTGTGTAGGCGTTAAAGTCACACAATCATCGTTCGCGCCGTTCATTCGATAAATGAGCCAAAGGAAACATTGCTATAGATCCATAATTTCATTTGAAAATTTTGTTCAGTAATGAAACACACTTTTGGTGAAATGGCCGCCTTTGGAACAATGATAATTCAGAAACCATTATCGAAAAACCATCACGTCCAGAAAAAGTCACTATTTGGTGCGCTTTATGTGCCGGTGTAATCATTGATCTATATGTCTTTAAACATGATTTCTGTCAGAACATTACAATCAACGGTGAGCAGTACAGAGACATGATTGCTAACCTTTTCGTTCATCGATTGGAAGGCATTAATGTTACAGACACTTGGTTTCAGCAGGACAGAGCTACATGCCACACAGCGCCCAGTTCAATTATTTTCTAAAAGAATCATTTAACGAAGGATTAATTTCACGGAATTGACCTGTTAACTGACCACCTTGGTCGTGCGATTTGAACACCTCTGATGATTTTCTCTGGAGATATGTTGAGTAGCGCTTTCGATGCGTTTTTGCCGAAATACAGCCTGATTTACTGCGAAGAATTTGTAAAAATTGGACCTCTAGATTACGCCGTGGTGGCCACATGCTCCAAATTAGATTTAAACACTAATGCCATAATATCGGTATGTACGAGTATATTATTCAAAAATATCGCCGTCTTCACAAAAGAGTTCGTGATATGCTAATCAATGCTAACAAACAACTCTGAAGAACTGTACTGAGTACTGAGGAGAAGATCTCGCATCAAAAGCAAGTCAAAACTCGACAGCTTTATGACTGTCGCATTCGGACCATTGGAAAAGAGTAACGGAATTTAATTTTAGACTTCCAGTCCTTATATACTTCCATGGCATATTTTGCGATGTCGATTTTGTGACATAATTGCCAGGCTTTCGAACAATTTTCTTCCACACAATCGCACCCTAATATTGCTAAGGCCCCCTGTTATTTGTTAGCTCCACCTTAGGCTAGGGTCACGCACTGAGCGATTGAGCGATAGAGCGACGAGTGGCCTTTTACTGAGCGACGTCGCTCGTAGTGAAAATGTCGTTGTCGACAACTGAAATCGAAATTTCCAAGTTTATTTGCCGCATTTTCACTTTACCGCCGAGCGATGAACAACAAAATTGAATTCAGAGCGCCGTCGCGCTGTCGCTCAGAAAAATGGCTCATCGCTTAGCTTAGCATCGTGGTCACAGCCCTACGATTCAATATGTTTTAATTTTTGGCGTCGCTGCCCGAGACTTCAGACGCAAATATTGTATATATTTTTATATATACTTCATTTATACGCGTTTTTGGAAAATTGTACCTCTGGTGTTGCCTTGAGAGCCTCGAACCATTTTTCAAATATGATGTTAAGAAAGCACATGAATCTAAACAAGACGCACACAAAGCGGCTCTGCAAAGAAAGTCTAGAGCTGCCTACGAGCTCTATGAGCAGAAGAAAAAAAACTAATAATGAACCGGAGCCTATAGATACGGACAAGGGAACATCGTAGGAGGGTCGCAGTCGATGTTAGGGATTTGAAAAGAGCATTTGCTCTATGGCGCAGAGGCATGGACATTATTAAAAATGGATGATTAAAGAATGGATGGCTGCTTTGAGAGGAAAATTGGAGTGATTCTCAGTCACGAAATCGACATCGAGTTAGCCAGAAGGCTGAACATAAAAAACCGCTGAGATGTTTGGGTCATGTAGAGCGGATGGACACCAATATTCCGGTCCGAAAAGTCTTTGAATCCGTCCCCGAGTGATTGCGGATTAGATAAAGACCGCGACTCAGGTGGCGCACGTAAGTGGAAGGGGACCTCACCCAACTTAGCCTGCGAAACTGGAGGCAGCTAGCAAAGCTGGCTGGAGACTCTTATTGACTGAGGCCCAGGTCCACCCCGGACTGTAGCGCCACTTAAAGAAGAAGAAGAATTACTCTACATAACATTATCAAAGACTACAGTGAAACTGCTACGATCTGAGGAGCTTAGCAAGGATGCCAAGGTCTATACTTCTTGGTTTTTTTCTTACATATGCAAATTTATTCGTCTGCACAGAACGACAGTTGCGATTTTTACTTAATGTAATTACCAGCTTCTTAGCTCGGATTTTATTTAAACCGGCATGTTTTCTTTCTTACAAATAAATAAGTGTGCGTTTCTATTAGCCTAGCTGACTCCAATACTGACTCAGCAGGTAGATTGCTTAGTCAAATACCTTGTCATATTTAATCTTAGTCGGATGAAACATTAAGTTGCCTTCGTCGGAAAAGTTGACTATTCTCCCAGAAAAGTTTTTTGTTGGCTTCAGAGTTTCACACGTCCTTTTGGCTTTTCGTAAAGCTTGCGACTTTTATATCTCAAGGGCGTCTCCCCATTTCCTCGAGCAAATAGTTTTCATGATCTTTATTTTTATTTAGCGAGGTAGTAAATCCTTAGCCCAACACTCATCATGGTTTGCCAAGATCTTTTACTACGCCTAGATTCAGGATATATTCAGGAGCAAATAACTCACTTCAGGGATATGGGGCTTCATTGACTATTTGAATTTTCTTCCACAAATATCTCCCTCGAAAAATCCTTATTGTCTTGAATTCCGAATACATTAAGACAGCTGGTATAAGAAGTCTATCATGTTGACTATTGACCCCACGGTTAATTTAGCCTCTCCGAGGTCCTATCAGTTTTGAAAAGACATATAACAGTGTTGCTATCTCCTCGTTCCCCTCGACACTGGAGACTGGAGGCACATCAAGTCCAGATTGATCAGATGATAACTCAGTGACTTCCATGAGGAGGTAAATCAAGTACAACTGATGTGTAGTCAGAGTTACAGCACATTGCCAGGTTGATGCCATTCAGTTGTGAAACAGCCAGCCAGGAGCAATTTACTACGACACCTGAAATCTCAAAATATCGGTTAAAGGTGGTAAGATGTGCATACACACAACCCCTTTTTCTGCTGGGAAAGACAGTAGAAAAGTCATTTGTGACTTTGCATATGGCCCCAATCATCCCAACCAATTCCCAACATGAGCTTTGTCAAAAGTGAATCAGACTGCCCCAGGCTGTTTTAAGGACTTGTGGACTTTGATCTCATAGCCATTGCAATCTGTATTGCATTGAATGGTAATAAAAATAAGGAGAAAAACCGTGCTGGCCTTCTAGTGACATCGACCTAGTCAGAACAGTGGAAAAATGACTAGGATCTACAGCCCCCCCAGCATGGAGAGTGTTTGAACGATACAAATGAACCACCTCGGTATGTGTGAGGTTTTAACTTAGCTTAATATTGAGTGTAAATGGTTAAGTTTCAGGCCCACCATAGACTAAAGAAGTAATTTAAGAAGCCATATCAAAAGAATTCAGAAGCATATCATATAATGACTTCACTGTCGAAAACGTTTAAGGAATGCTCAGCGAACCACATATCTATGAAACAGAAGTCTGACAGGTTGACCAATTACAATACCAACATCCTCTACTATAACCAACCCAACTTTCAAACTTTCAAAAAACTGAATGCAAAAGCAAAATTATTACAATCCAGATTGTATTTGAAGTGAATAGTTTCTCTTGTACGATATCTTGAAATCACAAAGTCGACAAAGTTATGCTGTCTGGCACAACAAAGGACTGTGCGAAACCGTTGAGTGCTGATTTATGAAGAGCTAAAAATTCCCAGCCCTTCTCTACCGTGAAAGATACGTTTGGTGACTGAAATGATATAACAACACAATGCTCAACATCCTCATTCGGTAGAAAACAAAATTCAGAACTCCTTTTGGCGACATGCGCCGTACATTGAGGAACAATTGTTGTGTACGTTGCATGTTGCTGATGCAAGGTATCAGACGTATATGTATATTCACAAACTTTGAAACAACTGTTAAACGGCAGATACATTTCTTTAACAGAAATTCTCTCTTAGCCAACAACCTGTAAGAGAACGCTTCTCACTTGGTCTGAAGATACATTTCTAACACAGATGGTTTGAGTTTTGAAAATATTGTTCAACTCCCGAAGTTCTTACGACATTTCCCTTGAATTCATCAATCAATGATTTGTTGACAAACATTTTTGGATGATTTTTCTCTGTCGTCTCCATCGCGATGTAAACACACGGAAAATTCGTTAGATAAATCTTCCAACGAAATGCACCTAAGCACTTCTACTTTCTTCTCTTCATCGTCGTCCTTGTCATTATCGTCATCCGCAAACAATGTTTGCATATCACATTTCGTCTGGATCGTAGTGCAAGGTTTCCATAAAGGTTCAGGTGCAAAGTGTACCAATAAATCATTTTTCTGGAATTTACTTGCCCGATTACATATTTGCCACAGATGACTGGCGCCGCCGATGAGCATTGATGTAATAATGCAATGCACTGTCTCAGATGATGCATAGTATGATTTGTAAACTGTGTAAACTGTTTAAAATCGAAAAGATTTATTACAGCCTTATTTTTGAATCTACGACTCCACTAAATTTTCCTTGAATTTATTAATAATTTTCAGTTTTATTTTACCTCTCCCTCGAAACTGAATTCATGAAACTACGAGTATGTTGGGTCCAGATGCATATTCTAACGGTTCCTAACTGATATCTGGAAAGCGAACGCCATAATATCAACCTTTGTGTCTCTGCCTATTGTTTAACTGTAGGCCAAATTATTGGAAGGAACTCAGATAACATACGAGGGCGGGTCAATAAGTCCGTGACTTTTTGAATTTCTGACCTCTTTACTGAAACAGCAACACTGCTCCTGTCAACAGGCATCTGTCAGTTGACTCCTGTCAAAATTTAAACTTGCTGCGTCAGTTAGTTTGTGTTTGACAGCTATTTTTATCAGACTACTCACTAATTTGAGGAGAAAATGGAAAAAAGTGAATTTCGTGTGCTTATTAAGTATTATTTCTTGCGAAAAAAAACCATTACCGAGACCAAGGCTAAGCTTGATAAATACTATGGGGACTCTGCACCATCGATTTCAATGGTAAAAAAGTGGTTTACTGAATTTCGTTGTGGCCGTACAAGCACTGAAGATGCCGAACGACCTGGACGCCCAGTTGAGGTCTCTACACCCTAAACAATCGAAAAAATTCACGATATGGTGTTGGCCGAAAGCTTTCCGCAAGATGGGTGCCGCGTTTGCTCACAGTCGACCACAAACGCAATCGTGTAACAACTTCACAGAAAGGTTTGGCGTTGTTTAATCGCAATATGGAGGAGTTTTTGCGCCGTTTTGTAACCGTGGACGAAACATGGATCCATCACAACACACCAGAGAACAAACAACAGTCAAAACAGTGGGTTTCTAAGGGTGAATCGGCGCCAAAGAAGGCCAAGGTGGGTTTGTCAGCCAATAAAGTTATGGCGACTGTTTTTTGGGATGCACGCGGGATAATCCACATTGACTACCTTCAAAAGGGAAGAACAATCAATGGGGAATATTATGCCAACTTATTGGACCGATTCAATGACGATTTGAAAAAAAACGACCTCATTTGGCCAAGAAAAAAGTTCTTTTCCACCAAGACAATGCAAGGGTGCACACATGTGCAGTTGCCATGGCAAAAACCCATGAATTGGGCTATGAATTGCTCCCTCATCCACCCTATTCTCCAGATTTGGCTCCGAGCGACTACTTCTTGTTCCCAAACCTGAAGAAATGGCTTGGTGGAAAAAGATTTGACTCCAATGATGAAGTCATCTCGCAAACAAAGGCCTATTTTGAGGACCTCGACAAATCATTTTTTTTGGAAGGGATAAAAAAATTGGAGAAGCGTTGGACAAAGTGTATAGAGCTCAAGGGAGACTACGTTGAAAAATAA
Organism: Volucella inflata; assembly: GCA_928272305.1. Taxonomy (NCBI): domain Eukaryota; kingdom Metazoa; phylum Arthropoda; class Insecta; order Diptera; family Syrphidae; genus Volucella; species Volucella inflata. The sequence goes on along the minus strand of OV743717.1, from coordinate 25,993,370 downwards.
AATTATTTTTTTATCAAAAAATCTGTGTTTTAATTCAAAAGTCACGGACTTATTGACCCGCCCTCGTATATGGAATAAGAAGTAATGAGGGAAGCATATGTGGCCAAGATTATCGCCTGTGTTTCGAGAATATGGTATACACAACCTAGTTAACATGCTAGATTTACTTTTTCCAAGCAATGGTGGCTGTTTAACATGAATAAGAAATTATGCATCTAAGGGGTCATTGGTGAAGTCCATATCTTTGTAGCGGCTAGCCCACTGAAATCTATTTTTAATAAATTTGTCGATAAACAAAGACTTGGACGCAGTGGCTTTGTTTTCCACTCTGATAAGTTTCATTATCCAACGAGTTAAAGCTGCAAGCTTGTCACCAAGGCGCAGGGAATTAAAAATGTCTTTAAGCCGCATTTACAGGCAGTTCCTTAATAGGCATTCGGTTGTGAAAGTGATAGGAGAAGGAGAGAATGCGCGCCCCCAAGCAAAGAAGTCATCTTCTCTCTAAGTTCGACAACTGTCTTCTAAAGAAAGGGTATCCTATGTCTTGAAAGAACTATCGAGAAAAATGCTTGCTTGTTGGTGCTTGTTAGTTTCTCCCCAATGCCTTGTGTGAAAGTCTTAGGCCCTCTTGAAACACACTAATCATCAGTTCAGTTTTCAGTTTTAAATGCATTTTATTTTCTTAATCATTAATTCTTACATACTAACAAAAAATGCTTAAATGCTAGCTTAAAATTACTAAACAATCTTATACTAACTTACTGGCCCTACACAGGCACTTTAAGCTACTCTAAATTCTTATATCTATGTCTTTCGACTTTATTTGCATTTTATTAATGAATATTTATTTTTTATACTTAGGCTAAGAAAAGAATTGTTAGCAAAAAACTTAGCAAATGGACATGATTTTTTATTTTTATAAAAACTTAATATCTAACTTAAAATAAACCTTAATCTACCTAACCTACATACAATACGTACATACACACACATAGACACTATACACAATTATATATATACATTAGTATATACCTTCGTATATACTAATATATATATATATATTACTTAAATGCTTACCTAAACCTATGTAAGCTGGCCATCGCTATTTACACAGCAAATAGATTGGTCTCATTAGTGAGGCTGGTCCGTAATTGACGGAAACGACGACAAAACATCTTCCCCATCATTCAACCACCAGAAATGCTGGTGCTGCCGAACGACATCCCTCTTATCGCGATTCCCCACCGCCCTACTGAACCTAAGACGATCCACCCTGCCGTGTGCGACGTCTCTGTTGTAGTTGAGTCGCCTGTCCCCAGCTGTCCGAGCGACATGGAAGATTAACGGGACCGCTGATCTATCCTGGATCAACCCTATCTGATCAAGGTAGAGGAATGCTTCCGGTGGAACGAAGCCGTTAGAGCGCACACTCTCATGATAAAGGTAATTGGGGTAGTAAGCCCCAGATATCAGGTTATTCGTCGAGGCCATTGCTCTTGCAATGTGCCTTCGAGTCAGCTTAATTACGAAGTTGTCCACTCGTATTAGGTTCGCCCTGTTGTATAGGACCTCATTAGGATAAAAAATTGTGTACTCCGACTCTGGTGTTCTGTACAAGCGAAGACAAGCCCTAAGGCAAGCCCTCTCAAACACCCGAATCTTTTCCATTAAGCTTGCTCGTACATTGAACCACACGGGACACCCAAATACCAGCATGGGCCTGATAAGGACCATGTAGCAGATTATCTTTACCCTCGCATCGAGTTGGCTGCTATAAAACAGTCTCTTTGTGAGGGCAAAAGCACCATTAGCTCTGGCCAGAGCAGCATCTACATTTTTGTTAAAATACAGAAACTGATCTAGCCAAATCCCAAGGTATCTGACTACATTTCGACAGGCAAGAGGCTGTCCGTGTTGTCCAATGATCGAGAACTTTCGCCAATTTTTTCTGGTATCCCTAGAGGCTCCAGACAACGGCGTCCTAAAGAGAATGGTTTCCGACTTCTGAAAGTTGATTTTCAGCTTCCAGTCATCGCAAAATCGTCTTATCTTATCGAAATCGCGCTGTAAGAGAGTATTAATGACCTCGATTTTTGGACCTGTTCTGTACGCTATCAAGTCGTCTGCGTACGCAATAGTATGGGGAAGTGAACGTATCAAGTCGCTTGTATAAATGTTGAATAGGATCGGCGAATTGACCGCGCCTTGCTGAAGACCATTTTTAATTTGAAATATTCCAACAGAAGTCACATCACCATTTTTCACGATGAACTGTCTGTTGGTTAGCATATTATAAAGAATGTACAAGAGTGGTTTACTGATCCCCAGACAAGCCAGCTTGTAGAAAAGACCTTCTAACCATACGGTGTCGAAAGCCTTCTCCAAGTCAACTAGGCAGGCACCAGTGCATTGATTTTGCCTTTATTCCATTGGATATCGGACACCAGTTTAGACGCGGCATGTGAGATAGCATGTCCTGCCTTAAAACCGAATTGATTATCCGGAACTATATGTTTGTCCTCAACCCACCTAGTCAGGGCTCTATTGATTACTTTTTCGAACACCTTACAGATATTCGGAAGGAGACTTATCGACCGGAGATTCGCCGGATTGGATATATCCTTTCCCTTTTTGGGGATAGGTTGAACCACCGCCGTTTTCCAATGCGCTGGATAATGTGCATTATTCATTGCATTATTAAACAGGGTGGTATAAATGTCCACCGCTTCTAGAGGAAGATGTCGAAGCACGATGTTCGGAATACCATCGGTCCCCACTGATTTCTTACTTCTAATTGTGTCGAAGATCTCCTGGAGTTCTTCCTTCGAAATGAACGGGGGTAGGTCACCTTCTCTGGCAATGACATTATTTGCCATATTTTCGTCGCTGAAACGGGTGAAACCAGAGCCCTCGGTTCGCCAGTTCTCTACTTCATTTCGAATATAGAAGTTGTGCATCAAGACGCGATTGTCCAGGTCATAATTAGGGCCAATGATATCATTGGCCTTGTATACTTCCTGGAAAGTCGCCCCTATGGCCTCAACCTTCTCCTGTGGATCCTCGATCACAAAGAAGTCGTCATCATCAGCGGCCTCATTTGTATCAATGCCTGCTATTGTTAGTAATCGTTCGTTGTCTGTAGTCCGGGTTATTTTAAGACACTGAAGGTCGTTTTGATTTTTTCTCCGAAATAGTTTATTTATTTGCGAGAACATATTCGGGTTGCTGGTGTTTACAGCCCGAACCTTGTTGTTCCAATACAAACTTACAGCAATTCTGTTTTTCTCTTTGATTAATGTTTGAATATTTTTAATCGAAGCCTTCAGTGTCCTAATCTCTGGGTCTTGTCTGTCTGTAAACTGTCTGTATAAGTTTTTAAGTCTTGTCAGAAGTCTACTTCTCTGTCGGTGCAGTGCATCAATAGTAGGATTGCGGAACAGATTTTCGTTAGTCGTTTGTTTATACCGCGGTATTGTAGTGTCCATAGTTTGTTTTATTGTCTCGTCCATTCGTTTAAAGTACTTATCGATCTCCTCGTTTGATAAATTCCTATTGGACGGTGGGTGGAGCGTGTTCGAGGAGTGTGCTCTTGTCAAGGTTGCGGAGAAGCGTGTCCATCGAGTCTTACTGTAGTTGTAAGAGTATCTTTGAACAAACTCCTCCAATTCCGCAATTTCGTTGGGAACTGTAATTTCTGTGCTAAAACCGCAATGGTCGCTGTCATACACGAATGTGCGCAGACAGTTAAGCGTTTGTAAATTTGTACCTGTCAGACGTATACGTTCGTCGTACAGTAATAGATCCAAATAAGACCCTCCTCTGGGAAACGACGGGTTATCCGTCGCTTTAAGACCAAGTCTATACATGGCATCGTGCTGACCCCACCAATCGAGTAGTAGGTTCCCCCTAGTATTTGGCAAATTATTTCCCCAATCTCAGTGTCTAGCGTTGAAGTCCCCGTCGATTATAAAATAATTCTCCCCCGACTCCAGCCTCAGAAGTCGAAAAAGCGTGTCGAGCTCTGTTATAAATAAAGTGGATTGTGAGGCCTCAGGTGCATAAACAGAAGCCAAGTACAGCCGCTTTCCACTGCGGAGCGGGACACACTAATCATCACGTAATCTAGTGGCTTCCGGACGGGCAGATCGATCGATAATCGAATAAATTATAATTATAAGATCATTCCTAAAAAATTACAAAGAATTTCAAGACAAAATGCACTAATTGATCGACTTCAAGCCGCGTACAGCAGTTCCGCGTGATGCTGGAACGCTCAGTGCAATGTTCAATTTGGAAACAGTTCCTCTGAGCTATTTCAAACGTCTACCGAATGCCAAGGAGATCCACTTTCATGTGATTTCGTTAGTCTAATGCTGTAAAAGATAGTGCACAGGCAGGTTCTATCACGGATGGCAACATCTCAGCGCGCCGTCAAAAAGGCTTTTGCGGCACTTGAAGAAAAGGTAAAACCAACAAACCTTGAAGTAAATAGGCGCCAAACAGAGAACTTGTTTTCAACAAACAAACACTGTTGGCAATAGTAATAATAACGTGGTTAAGGAGTTTTGCTACTTCGGAGTAAACATCAAATGTGCAAATGACACCCTACCGAATAATCATGTTGAGACACCGCTGTGATTTCGGTTTGGCGAATAAAATAGGCCCAGTATCTGCACGAAGCACATAATGCCTAAACTGCCGCACTCTCTCGGCGTAAATGAAAATTATCCTCCAGAAAAGGTCATCTTCGAATCAGGCTCTACACGACAATGAAATTTGAATTCCGTTTGAAGAATCAAGCTATACCGAATACAACAGCGCTTGGACTACAAAACTGGAAACAGCGTGACCGGGATTGAAGAGAGTGGTAGTCTGCCATCTCTCAGGCAGACACTTTTCACGGAACGGAAGCGCGTTAAGAAAGAAAAGTCCTAAGGACTACCATGGTCACCTTTGTCATAAAACGTTGCGTTAAACCAAGAGTTCATTTGCCGACGCTTAAGAGGCAAATCACTAAGACACCGACAAAAGTGATGATCACGTGGGCTTAATTCTTTCATAAACTGCATATTACAAGTTAATAACATAGTCCAAGGGATTTCCCAAACATTTTTCACATCACCATTTTTTTTTTGTACTACTTTTATATTTTTTTTAGTGAAAACTCTTTCTAAAATCGTGAGGTCAGTAGTAGAATTTTTACCGTATACCCATCATATCAATCTGTTAGGTTTCACATTAACAGAGAAAGTGTTGGCCCCCCCTCTTAGCTTCCGTTTAATTAGCCGGCATTCTACAGATCCATGCCATCTGCTGTTTTGCTCATGTGAAAATCAATGGATCCTGATAAATCCTCCTCTGAACTTCGCCTAGCAAATTCATCGGCGATTTTATTTGCAATAGGAGGGTCTATCAAGACTTTAATTGCAGCTTGGTTATCATTGCAGACGTAGATATTTGGCACCGTACATCGATCCCTTACAATATATTTTTTAGTTCATTACTTTCAGCATTGCATACATCCCTGCTTTTAAGGCAGACGCATGTTCTTCTAACAGGGAACTGCCAGAAATATTGAGAGTGTTAAACAGTGACATTACATATTGGCCGTGTTCAGCATCCGCAAAAAGTTTCCTGTTTATGTTGTTAAAAAATTTCTCAATGTAGATGTAAATACTCAGCGTGTATTCCTTAGAGTGCATGTTAAATTTTGCCCACCACAGATTTTGGAGAATACTCCAGCAAAATCTTCCGCACAGGGAATGAACTTGCACAGCAGTTTTATGCACATAATTCTTAAAAATTGTCGCCGAGCGTTAGTCATATTTTCAGAATTTTGGTATACAAATTAAAGGATCAGAATAGCAGTGTACCTCGTTATAACATAGCTGAATACGAGTATATACCATAGGTGCAAAGCGACTTGAAGCCATCAAAGAACGGAAAAACGTGTTTGATAGCCCCATCCGTCACCACACCCAATGATACTTGCAACCTGGGTGAAAAAAGCTGGTTGTGAGCAAGTCACCTTGGGAGTGAGTGTTAAGCCCCAGTCTTAATTCTTAAGATCCCATCCTTCCTTTAAAATAATCAGAAGTGATTTTTAAAGAAGTTTCCGGATTTTATTATTTGGCCGGTAAAAATCTGCCACCGTGAAAGGGACGATGTGTTGGAGTTCTTCCTGACCAACAAAAACAGAACCAATAAATGTTCTACTTGCCTATTGTGATTTCTAATTAGCACATAACAATCCAAAGTCTAACCCGTACGACTCAAAGACAAACACCCAACATAGATATGTTCACATACATCCATTTAGATTTGATAATTGGTTTGGATACAATATTGCGAAAGAAGCTTTAATTAATAATTGACTCATCCAACAGATGGATATCTGCCTTTTGTGTGACCGAAACCTTCTGATAGCTGTCCCTGGCACTTCTGTTCACTACAATCATGAGAAGACTGTTGCCCTGTGTCCTTGGTGTCTCTATCCATGTATTTTATTCACCCTCCCTCTCGTCTCTCTCCTTTGGTGTCCATGTTTGATCGATGAATTTAAATGATTTGTGCCAGGAACGTGAAATAATTAATTGGTCACTAGCTCGTCTTACTTCTTACCCTGCTGAGATGATAATTATTTGTTATGATCCATGATGGTATCCTTGTTACAACACATACACCGAATAATACTTATAGTTTTGGTCTCAAATGTCAGCATCCTTTTGGAGGATAAACCAAGACCAAACCCATGGACGGAGGAAGGAGAAAAAGGAGAGAAAACGCATAACAAAATAACTATCATCAACAAGTTGTGTGCTATGTTTTGTATGTTGTGTGCGATTGCGATTCAAACAGAATTCAATATAAAGGGTCATTTACATGGAGACATACAACAAAGGGCCAAGAAATACGGCATTGGAGAACAAGGATCTAAAGATGGTGTGGAGGTGTGGTAGAGGTCATGAGATCAACATCTTAACTGGATGGCTAAGAGCAATTATCATCATGGCTTAAGATATTCTAATTAGCACGGATTTTGTCAACATAGATGGGTATACGAACAATTAATACATACACAAGTTGATTTAAACTGAGATATGTGTATCCTTTTGATAACTTTTACATGGACTCTCTGACATGTGTTGCAGTTTATGCACTTTTTAATTGGTACTAGATCACCATTGTACTTCGGTCTGATAACAAGCTTTATTTGCGGATGTTAGATGTTTTGCTTTCTCGCCCTACTTGTCAGTTTCAAGGAAATAAATATCTAATTTGCTTGTTGAGTCATCTGGAATATGTAGAAAACGGTATTGCCAAACTTGTGGTACTTTAATTAGTTTTCTCGATTTCAGTTCACGAATACCGATAGAATTTTTACATTTCGCACAAAAATCAAATCTATCTAAATAAAGGGTTACATTTCATTCCAACATTTGTATTTTAGACTTTAAAATAGCTCGAGGCACAGATAGTTTTGACGCTTTTCTTAATTGTCATAAAAAGGGTGAACACATATAGATATATACGAAGACCCAGCTTATTGGATCACAAAATATATAAAAACCGTAATTTCATCGGACCGCAGTGTTGTGGTTAAGTACACCAACTATTAAGCATTAGTGTCTGGGTTCAAGTCATGAAAAACACCGAACAATAGAACACTAATTTATTTATCCCTCTAATGTCATCACCACTTTTGGCAAGATTCTCTTATTGAAGTTTTTTCACTTTCTCTCTATTCAGAGTCGAAAATAAATTGTAGGGACTTACTTGCAGTGATCTCGCTGATAGTGAGGTTTTGATATGGACATCCTTTATATTTTGTAACACTCTTTGGCATTTGCAACAATTTAATCTCACTGCACAGTATATTTTAAGGCCGACCATACTGTTGTCGTATATATATATTAACATTTATCATAAGCGGCTTTTTTGATTTAGATGTTTCGATGAGTAATGCTGTCATTGCTATTTAGCTCATGAATTCCGACCGAAAACTAACTTTTTTTTTGCTATTGTTTTTGGTATCTACGATTTCTCTTCTGCCATCTAAGTCAGAAGTGGATTTGAGGATTTAGGAACAGGGCAAAGCAAATTCGGGTTTTTGTGATACTGGTTTTTAAGCCACTATCTTTCAACGTTGCTAACCAATTATTAGCACTTGCCTACAGGACTCTTGCCCAGTTCCGTACCACAGCGTCAGTGTTGTTACGGAAACGTCGAGGTTTAGCTTAATAGGAATGACATTTATAAGTAATAAACTTTATAAATAACGTTTTGGGGTACTCCAACGATTACTTCGAATTCTCCGGTAATTCTACATCCTATTCGATGTGTTTATATGTATAACGTAATAACATTCTAATACTTTTTGAGCTTTCAGAATTATCTTTATAAGAATCGATGAAAAACAATCAGCCTAATTTTTTAATTTTTTCGCAGCGTTGCGATATTTCTCTATAGTTGGCGATAAAATTTAAATCACAGAACTATGTTGAGTGATGGCTATCTGACTATATAAAGAGTCGGCCATCTGTTGGTTTCTTTTTGACGACGCTAACACGCTCAAAAAATTTACAAAAACGCCGTATTATATTTTCGTTGTGCGAAATAAACCGACTTACGCTTGAACAACTTTGCGATATATTGAAGAGTTACTTCCAAAGTGGGTGTTGTGTTGCCGAAACAATGCAAATTTTAAAAAGGATTTTCGATCGAAATTACGATCTCAACTGCAGCTGGGGTACGCAAGTTTGTGAAGAAAAATCATGAGGCTTGTTTGCTTGTTTGCGATACCTTAACATATGAAACAGCTGTTCGTCCGTTCGTCCGTTCGTCCGTTCGTCCGTTCGAGCATTCAACGGAGAATATTGCAGCTGTTGGCGAAAGTGTGCGACTAAAGCCAAGAAATTATGACCATGAGGAGAATTGAGCCTAAAGATCTGGAATTTTTCGCTGACACAGTCTTATTGACTTATAAATTGAAGTAAAACGACACCCAACTTGGTTATCGCTTCTCTGTTGTGGTTTTAGATCAGCTGGAATTGACGACAATTTTGGTCAAAAAATTTTGAATCGGGAAATACATAGAAAGTTATAGAGGAGTAAATACATACTGAACGTGTGGACATTAATGCCCATTATTCTTACAATTATAACCCGAAACCATGGAAAATATATGGAAAAAATTGGGTTGATAGGATGGCCTACATTTCTATGAATTAATATTCCACAATAAGTCGAAAGATTGCACTTCTGGTGACTCTTTTGTCTGACCGATCGCTTCATTCTTCTTACAGCTTTTTTTACTTCATCATTTAAGAAATCCGATGTTTCTATCTCATGCTCTTCAACCGTAAATCCTATTTTCCAAAAATTCGATGTTTTCCTCAAGTAGACGTTCCTGCTTTTGTTGAAGAGCAAAAATGTACATCATCGCTTCTCTACCTTTTTTTTTCGCCGAAACTTCAAGAATCTCCAGTTACCGGATTGTCCTCTTTAACTAACACACCCCATATTCGGCAAAGGATTTTTTCAATAATTTTTACACCGCAATCTATTGCTTGTAGTCCATTGCACATATTCTATCGCGTATTTTTCCATAATCAACATGAGCAACGCTTAAGATGTTTAAAATAAATATTTCGAAATAGGGATTAATGATTTCTCTGTTTGCTCAACCACCAATTTCAGCACAAATTAGTACAGCTCGAACAGTCGGCCCGGCAAGTCCGCGTCGAACCTTAAGTAACAAAAATTCACTTTTCCACTCGTGTAGTACGTAATGAGAGTAATTAAAGTCTCTTTTATAAAAAAAACTCCGTTTGTCCAGCTGGTATATTTCGCCCTCTTCTGAAGAAGTGTATGATTTCGTATGTGTATGCGTTTTTATCAATCTTAACCATCAGCTCATGAAATATCTTGAGACATGAAGCCCATCGCTACGAATACATTGGTGATTTGATTTCACTGAAATGTGAAACCTTAGCCAACATTAATTTTGCGAAAGAAAAATATTTGTACTTGTTACATCAAAAACATTTGACATTTGGTATCGATGAAACTCTTGTTTTGCGGATTGCAGCAGTCCAATTCAAGTTGAATTGCCAGTTTTATTTACCTTGCACATTCGTTCTCGGACGTAATTCCCTATTCTTGGGCTATAGAACAGTAACAACGGCACATGTTAAGCTGAATAAATTCCAATAGTAAAAGAATAACTTATTGAGAAATCATCAATAGAGTAGAATTAAAATCTATAAAAATAAAATGATGTCTTCACAGCATGATTGGCAACTCCGCCGTCAAAATTGAATGTGTGAATGACAAACAAAAGTTAGAATGACTACATATTCGTTGTCACGGAAAATACTATGAAATGGATAGGTTTCCTAAGGAGTTGAAGGAAGTACTTTAACTCGTGTATGAGGAATTTGTCAGACCAAAATTGGAGTACAAGCCAACACCTCGTCAAATGCACCGAAAGGGCTCTATGTACTTGCTAGATAAGATTCTTAGCCCTGCGACAAAGGTCAAAGAAGATGCTAATATTTACAGCCAATTGACACCCCTGAACAATGTCGAAATGTCAAAATGTCTCCTGTCTTCGTCTCGCTATGAATGCTCATGGGTTACCCTCTTTTCTAAGCTGTGTAACTTGCCGAGCTCGTTATTTTCGTGTCCTAATAACTTGCAAACATTCAAAACCAACGTACATCGGTACATTTTCTTCTGACCTCCCTAGTTTTCCTTCACCCGTTCTATGTGCAATAATTTTAAGGATACACAAAATCGACCGAACGTATGATATTTATTTTAAAAAAATTGGAAACTATAAAGGAATTGCACAGATATGCAAGACCTAGTTAGGTTTGCCTCATAGATCCAAGTAAATAACAACTCTGTTCTCAAGTATCGAATTTTCCAATGGGGACTTGACAACTTTTAAATTTAATTTGTGAACGTACTCTTTCACTAATCATCAAACCGTCACTGTCAATTTATTCAGTAAACTCAGCATTTTCATCGTGGTAAAGTACACGAACGAGCAACGTCTGCAAATCATAAAAATTTTCTACCGAAATTCGGAGTCGGTGACTGTAGACAGGCAATAAAAAGTTTAGTGCAAAAATTTGAGTCTACATGCTGAGTTGCTGTGTCAGTGAGACAACGGGTTGGTCGACGTATCGAAAATATCGCTGCCGTTCAGGCGTCCGTAGCAAACGATCCAAATCAGTCAATTCCACGGCGTTCTCAAGAATTGGGTATCGCTCAGACCACATTATGGGGTATTTTGCATAAGGTTCTTGGTTTACACCTACACAAGATCAAGCTGACTCAAGATTTGAAGCCGATGGACCATTTGAAGCGACGTACGTTCTCCGATTGGGTTCTGGAGAAGATGCGCCAAGATGGTGAATTTCATTGCAAAATCATCTTCAGTGACGAAGCTCATTTTTGGCTCAATGGGTTAGTCAACAAGCAAAATATGCGTTATTGGTCGGGTGAAAATCTACATGTACTTCATGAATCACCACTTCATCCACAAAAAATAACTGTTTCGGCCGAAATGTGTGACCGAGTCGTTGAAAATTGGGTCCAACGAATCGACCGCTGCAAACGTGCCCGTGGTGGCCATATGAACGAAGTCGAGTTCCATTCATAAATGTTTTGATTGTACTTCAAGCCAATAATAAAATTTTTGAAATATCTCAAATGGTTTGCGTTTCCTTTAAAAAAAAAATTGTCAAGTCCTTATTGAAAGTCCCTATAACTATCGTAATGCCACCTTGACTGTAGATAGTCACAATTTGTTCCATAACTCTGATTTTTCGGTTGGAAGTGATCTGCTTTAAGCCGCTTTATTCCATATTTAATAAATTGATTGTTCAAATCATTGCAAAGGGCAAAGTGTAACAAATTTATCGATTTAAAGAGGACTTTTAAGGTCATGGTTTAATTAAAGAAAGGATAAAAGATGGGCCTGTTTCCGACACTTCGCCACATTGCCTAATACGTTCTCTGGTTGGAAATCTTTACCATTCATTATTCGACACTTTCACAACTGTGATGCCGTACTTCCTTACTATAATTCTTGACTTATCAATGCGCTGGCACACGAGAATTTATTAATACAGTAAGTTGTCTTATTCTTATTCCAATCCGAAATAATATTTTTCTGTTGAAAGTCTTTGTATGTCAAAAGATACAATTTTCTTTTTTATAAGATAAAGAAGTGTGAGTTTTAAGGCCGAGATTTTTAGGACTGATTACAGGTACAGTCAGTTGTTCACATTAATAAAATGTCTTTCCCGAATCAATTTATTGGGGTTTAATGCGTCTCTATAAGCGATGTAGCGGTAAAGTTCGCCATTGGTTTGATGAGCTCCATTCCAAATGTTTCATCAATAAGCTTAAGATACGAAAGTGAGCCATTTTCGCACCGAGTAATCGCTGCTATAATGAAAAGTGGATTATGTATGACAACTAGTTAAGACCTCGCCAGCACTTGGATGCAGACGGAAAACCACCAAACCGCACCTCTAGTCCGGTGTTCACCCAGAAAAGATTATGATAACATTTTTCGTTTGCTCGTTTAGGGGAAACGATAAACGACGTCAGATGATAATTGATTGAAAAACAGCCCGAGGAACTTAATTTCAACAGCCATGATCAAAAACTTTGTTGACCATAATACCGATCTGTCGATATTATCTACAAAAAAAAAATAAGTCTAGCTACAAAAAACAGAATCGCAAAGGCGGTTGTTATGACGTTTACCGAACTCAGCTCGCAAAAATCGATCGCTTGATGAGCAGTGTTGCATGACATGCTATCGTTTCGAAATCAAAGATCATCCAAGCCCATGTCTTGAATTTTAATCCACAAAACATTGGTAATCAGGGCTGTGTGCAGCTCATCGTTGACTGAAATGGCGTTTCTATTGTAGTAGCATTTTGGGCCAATGATGGTACTATTTTAAAATTAGTACCAAACTGTCACTCTCGACAATCATCTCCAGATGCGGGAATTTTATTTAGTAACAAAGCCGCTGAAATGAAAATATGCTTTGACGGAGAAAAATGTTGCTTCGGCCAAATTTAACGTCCAACTTGAGCTACTGTAAGGCCCAAACTGACAAACGATAACGAAGCGAATGGTAGTTTGCTTTCAATTGCTGAGTCTTTGGACTTTGAATAGGAATAATCCGAGATCCTTGTGCTCTCTTCTTTCTGCTGTTATATGATACTGACTAGCAGTCAGGATTTCTAGTGGAAAAGTGCTGTCAGTGTCAAAATGAAATCTGATTCAAAAAGAGACTTGTATTTGGACGTTATAATTGTCGCGCGCTCAAAATATTTGAAATATTTTTATGCAGCGCAGATGAAAGAAGACTTGGGAGGAATGGAAGAGATAATACCAATGTACGTTGGTTTTGAATGTTTGTAGTTTATAATGACAACTACCACGGCATTCCATAGACGAATGGCTTTGGAGAGAATCACGATATTTTAGAGTATGTCCGAATGTGAACTTGATGATTTACTAATGAGCATTCAGAACAAGATGTGTGTGACGGTTGGGAATTTTTAGGGACAGAATACTACTTACTGATAATTTTGTTGAAACATTTCTTTTGAAAATAGCGATAGAGATAGACGATAAAGCAGGAGACATTACCTTTTTGTTCACCGGTTTTAATTGACTGCGCACTATAAACATCACCTCGAAGTTCTATCATACAGATATGTACTTGCATGTTGCCTTGTGATCAGCCAGCATACGATATGGAGTTTTTAATGTAGTGAACGCGTCGACAATGTTCGAAGTCTTCTTCCGCGACCACAACGAGATTAAGGAAACCACTTCTTTACCATTAAAATTGATGGTGCTGCGTTCCTCTTATGTTCAAGGCTTCTTTGATGTTTTTTTTTTTCATAAAGAATAATTTACTTTTGTCCATTTTAGCCGAAACTTACGTATCTGTATTCAATAGCTACCAGGTACAAACTTAATGATGTAACATCCTTATTACTTCAAAGTATGGTCCTTTGACAGATAGCAGTTACCTAGAACAGCATTGCTTAGTCGTAAGCCCGATTAACCCTTCAATCTACAAGTAAATTAAGCATATATAGGGTCCTTATAAACATTTTTTTTTACCTCTAAGCGCTCTAAGGTCGGTTGTATTCGCAGCTTATTAATGACTTGAGATAATGACTTTTTATTTCTTATTCTCAGGAAATCAGTCTCCTCGTGAACATGAAGTTGTCACTCCATTTTTCAATCAAAAACATTCACTTTACTGACCTAATTGGGCAATTAGGCAACAATTCTTACTCATTGTTTAATGAGTATTTCTGTAGGCCTTTCAAATCCAAGCAAATCAAAAAACACCAATCATCAACTTTCATTCTCTTCGTCTACTTTATGGTAACTTCCTTTTACAATTTTGTGTTTATGTTTTTATTTGATTCCGTCATTATACAACGAATGACCTAAAACGCATTTAATTGACTTTTCTCAAAAATAAGTTGTTTCTCAGATCCGTTTGTGCAACTTGGATGCCTTTTTCATTTTCTCTAAACAATTCAAGAACATTAAAGAGATCCAAAAGCCCATACACAAAACGATAAGGGAAGGACTTTTGTGCCAGAAGTGCCTTTTGGTTCTCGGCTCAACCGAACTTTTGAATTGGAACAATGTGCAGCGTGAAGACTTACGAGTATTCTCATTCCATTGCGCCATGCACAATATGGAACAAGGGCATGACTAGGGCAAAACGACTTAAGTGGAGAACCCCAACCGGAAATATTTAATTACTACTCTGGTGCCATCTGTCAGCTTAGTTTGCAATTTATGGAATCTTGATAAACGTGAGACGTTCTTAACTTGTTTTTACTGATTTTTTTTTTAAATATTTTTTTGTTTTGTTGTTTTTCTTTTCCCTTTTGCAATAAGTACTTTAGAGAATATCGCAATTTTTGTTATTGTTTGATACCGGTGTTTGCCAGGTCTACGAGTAGATTATTCACTTTAGTTCTATGCAGACCTGTAGTTAGAGTTCCTGTACGTAGTTACTCTCAAATGTTAACAAAGCTTATGGTTTTTGTTGTTTGGTTTTGGCAGAGAAACCTCATAAATTTTCACTTGGAGCTTGACTTTTCTATTTTATAAAAATGGGGATAAAAGACCCCTTTGGTTGTTCTTGTGTGATGGAGATTCGGTTTGGGTGAAGTATTTAGATTGGAGCCAAATATAATGACAAATTAATTGCAAGGAAAAATTCTGCAAGGTGCAGGGGTGGAGATCCTATTTCCAGTTTTGAACAATGTCGCATTTTGTTTTATCTCTAACAATGTTACTATTTGTAATGAGTAGCTAGTGCAAAATCAACAACAAGCCCCTTTCCGTTTATAATTTTTTTTATTCCAATTATAGGCACAACTATTCTTCGAATCAAAGATTACTTTTATTGAATTATTTACTATTTCCTAATCGGTAGAATCGCCAAACTTGGGAGCAATTAGTCTTGATGCAGCTGACTTATTATCATAATAAATTCAATATTTAGGACAGTTCTCGAAAAAGGTGAAATGAGAAGTTCGCAACAAAAATCCACTAAACCAAGTTTTTACGCGAATAGGTATCTAATTTTGATAGTCAACAACTCCGACTTGTTTAATAAGTATGTAGTCGATGTGATCTCCCTGTAGGGTTGTAGCACCACTTTCGTATACATAGACCACGCATTTTTATGAAAAAGCAGCCCACTAAGAGAAGAATGTTTCCACAATAACCACATGAATGTCGCTGCTAATACACACTATTCTCTTCCGAATGAAATTATTTATCCTTTATCGTTTGAAGAGTCTCCAGTTTAAAACAAAAGTGCGGTAAAGAACCTGCAAGGAATAGAAAGCTTAAACGAAAAATGAAAATAAAAACGAGCCAGGAATGACTATCACGCCATTCTTAAAAGTGTAAAATCCGAACATGACCATTAATTAAGGCTACAAATACCACATTGTTTAAAAGAAAAGAACAAAATTTTGATCGCTCATCAAAAACATACCATATCAACGACCATTTTCAGCTCTTATCTCATTAAACAAGCCAATCTGCTCACTGAGCATCTCGAAGAACTAATCTACAACCTTGTAGTACGAAATGTGCTCAATGTTCTGATGGTATGTGTATGCCCATTTAAAAGAAAGACAGACATTGGCACCATTTTGTACACTTTTTCCTCAACTCTACGCTTTATTTTACTTTTCGAGAAATTACTTACTTACTAAGATGACGCTACAATCCCGGGTGGACCTAGTCCTCCATCAATGGGACTTTCAAGCGCGGACTCTCCGTACTCTTTCTAATTACGCATTTCAAGTAGATTAAGGTCTCATTTTTAAGGCAAGGTCTTCTTTAACTTCGTTGCTCGCCAGGCAGAAGTATTCATTCGCTCTTAATTTCTTGTTCATCTTAAACGATTGATAGCGTCACCCGTCAGTTAGTTCATCGTGTAGTACACCGCGTCAAACCCCATCAACGCAAATAATCACTCTAAAAATTAAGCGTTCGATACCGTTAATTATATCTTCATCCACCTGCGTTTACTTCTATGGTTCTGCACTAAAAAGCAACACTCTACATGACCCAGTCATCTCATTCGTTGGACCTTCACTCTTCTGCCTAAGTCGATGTCGATATACCACTCATCGTTATTTCTCCTTCTCTACTCACCATCTATACGGACCGGACCAAAAATTACCCGAATTTTTCTCTCAAAACAGCAGAAAACACCTTCGTCTATTTTTAATAATGTCCATGCCCGTGCGCCATAGAGCATGACTGCGATTATTAAGGTCCTATATAGGTTATTCGTAAGAGGGCTTTGTAAGTAAAAAGACACATCCTTCTTAGACCATAGAAGCAACCTTTAGCAAGATATCGTTATCTGAAGTGGTAGCGGAGCCTAGATACCAAAGTAATCAGATATTAGATTTGATTATAGAGGCGAGTTATACATAATCCCTGACTTACTTAAAGTTCTACTACCTTTTATGATATTCTGTCCGATTCGTCGATCTTATTTGTCCCTTTTTGTTGACAGTGTATACTTAACCCCTATTGTGACAATACTTACGAGTGTATCAGTGACTAATTATGGTTCAGATGTCGTCAGACAGAGCATCCTTTTGCTACCTCAAAAGTTTTCATTCTCTCAGGAGAAGCAGACTCTCTTCATCGCCATTCTGGGCATTTTGAGGAGTTTAGCGTCTAGCGTCGTCGGTTTAGTAGATCTCACTTTAGCTCGTCCCAATAGACCTGAATCAATAACGAAATGAAGCGCATCGATTCAGACTTTTGTTTTTTCCAAAATCTATCATAGTGTGAATATCCGGTTGACTTAACTGAGCTCATAGCCCCAATCAGATCGTTCATTAATGTAAAGCTTCAGGGCAAGCAGGGCTAGGAAGAGAGGGTATCTTTGGTGGAACAATCGGAAAATATAGCCTGCACAACACCACCTCCGATAACGGATTCAGGCTAATCGACTTTGCGGCGGGGCGAAACATTGTCGTGGCTAGCACGCGGTTCCCACATCTCGACATACACAAGGGGACTTGGAGAACTCCTGATCAATCAAGAGTCAACCAGATTGATCACATTGCGATCGACCTAAGACACTCCTCCAGTATTATGGATGTCCGCACGTTCCGAGGAGCCAACATCGTCTCGGACCATTACCTTGTTGTAGCCAAGGTACGGTGGCGGATATCCCAAACTACGCGAAGACAAACTAATGCTGCGAGAAAATTCGACGTCAGACGGCTACAATCGCAAAAGATCGCCAAGTCCTTTTCCGATCGAGTGTCTCTTAATCTCTTAAGAGGTCCAATGCCGCCAGCATCAAGCATCGAAGACCATTGGAAACACTGCCAAAACGCCATCAGAGATGCCGCTTCTGATGTACTGGGTTTCACTCGTCCACCACAACGAAACCCCTGGTTCGATGATGAATGCCGGCAAGCACATGCAGCTAAGCAAGATGCATATAACGCGGCGCTGCTTAGAAAGACCAGAGCTGCTCATGAGCTCTATGAGCGGAAGAGGAGAGACGAGCACCGGCTTCTCAGGAGGAAGAAGAAAGAGCATGAGAAGCGCGCGATCGAGGAAATTGAGAGATGCTACTCCAGGAATGAGGTTCGGAAGTTTTACCAAAAGGTAAAAATAAAATGCCGCGGAAACAAACCCCGAACCGAAGCCTGTAGAGATAAACAAGGGACCATCGTAGTAGAATCGCAATCGATGCTGAGGATTTGGAAAGATCATTTCTGCAGACTGTATAACGGCGATGACGGACCAAATACCGCTGTCAGGCAGAATCAACCTTTCAACCTGGACGACGATGACCAACAATTCCGTCCACCCGACCTGGATGAAGTGAAGGTAGCCATATCGAAGCTTAAGTCCAACAAAGCTGCTGGAGCGGATGGCCTGACTGCCGAGCTCTTCAAAGCGGCAGGCGATGACTCGGTAGGGAGCATACACCAACTCATCTGTAAAATATGGTCGGACGAAAGTATGCCCGATGAATGGAACCTCAGCATTGTTTGTCCAATTCTCAAGAAAGGAGACCCTACAGAGGCATCAGACTCCTTAACATCGCATATAAGATCTTATCCGCCGTATTGTGTGAACGCCTGAAGCCGTTCATCAACAACCTGATAGGTCCATATCAGTGTGCCTTCAGGCCAGGAAAGTCCACCATCGGCCAGATATTCACACTACGGCAGATCTTGGAGAAGACCCATGAGCTTCAGATCGATACACACAACCTATTCATCGATTTTAAGGTCGCGTATGACAGCATCTATAGAGATGAGCTATATAGAGCAATGTCTAGTTTTGACATTTCTGCCAAACTCGTCCGTCTGTGCAGGATGACGATGGAGAATGTACGCTGCTCCATCAAGGTCGGTAAAGATCTCACCGAGACCTTTGATGTCCAGAAAGGATTTAGACAAGGCGATGCGCTGTCATGCGACTTTTTCAACATCGTACTTGGAAGAATAGTGCAAAACTCACGACCAAACACAAGATGCACTACCCTTCGATATTGACATAATCGGGAGAAAGCAGCGTGATGTCAGTGGTGCTTTCACGAGTATTGAGACGGAAGCGGCGAAAATGGGCTTAGCGGTCAATGGGGGCAAGACCAAGTATATGCTGTCAAGCAAAAAGGACAACGAACACCGACGTCTCGGACAGAACGTCACCCTCGACAGATATAACTTTGAGGTAGTTAAGGACTTTGTCTATCTAGGCTCCGCTATGAAAACCGCTGTTTCTATGGGTTAAGACGGCAATTGAGTAGCAAAGCCCTCTCTCGGACAACAAAACTCACCCTTTATAAGACTTTAATAATCCCGGTCCTGCTCTATGACGCAGAGGCATGGACATTATCAAAAATGGATGAGGGTGTTCTTGGTTGCTTCGAGAGAAAAACTCTTCGGGCGATCTTCGGTCCCGTCTGCATTGACGGTGAGTGGAGGAGGAGATACAACGACGAACTGTATGAACTGTACAGCAACGTGGACCTAGCCAGAAGAGTGAGGATCCAAAGACTGAGATGGCTGGGTTATGTAGAGCGCATGGACACCAATGCTCCGGTCCGAAAAGTCTTCGAATCCGCTCCCGAGGGACAGCTCTGTAGAGAAAGGCCAAGACTCAGGTGGCGCACGCAAGTGGAAGAGGACCTTAGCCAACATAGCGTGCGAAACTGGAGGCAGCTAGGATCCCTGGCTGGAGAAGCTTGTTGACTGAGGCCCAGGTCCACCCCGGACTGTAGCGCCACCTAAAGTAAGTAAGTAAGTAAGTTCAGGGCAAACAATGCTTAGGTTCAATATTTAAAGGATACTTTCTGCTGATCAAAACTTTTAAATAGAGTTGGTGTATGTTCTCTCCCAAGTCCTTTTCGCTGCCTTAAATAGCTCGGTAATAGCTTCGGCAAATTTGTTACGGAATTTCTGATGGCTTCTTGGCATCGATTCCATCATTTGATAGACCTGGAATACACGATTGGTGAAGGCACTGTCGGGTTTTTGCAATTGCAGCCATTCAACGTTGAATGCCTTCACAGATTTTCTTCGGTATCTAAAATATCTGAAGATGTACTTTTGCCTCAGCTAAGGGTGCGACTATGGAGGTGATCAGAAAAAAACTACATCAGCGATAGAAGTGTAACGCAGACTTGGCTCCTTTTCATTCACAGTAATCAAATGCAAATCCACTTTACTTCCATATGGGGTATTTTACGGGCCATGATTGGACCTAAAATATATCAAAGTGTGGATGCGCTTAAGAAGGCTCTCCTTTACGTCCATCCAACATATAACTCGTTCATCGACCAACATATTGGGAATTTAAAATAAATTCTAAAAAAAATTCTTTCTTCTACTTGAATTGGGCACACCTGTAGTAACCACAGCTTCGGTCACTGATCCTGCAGACAGTTCAGTGGTGAAGACGAATGGTGGTGAACCCTGACTGCGAATCCTGTCAGTATGAGAAGGTGTGGATGGGACCTGTTCTATCGCTACGATGCAAATTAGTAAACCCACTGCATAAGGCTCTTAATAGCTTTTTCGCCGCTGCACTATTTGCATCCAGCGACTGTCTGTTATCATACCCAGACAGCGATAGACGAAATCTAAAATTTGTGCACTAGACATGGGATTCAGTTAATCTTCTAAAAACTGTGGTTGTTTACGAGAAGAAGAAAGCAGGCAGGCCTTCGGACCTCTATCCTCACTGGAAGAATGAAAGAAATAGGACAAGCTGAGGAAATGTGCTGTGCTAGTTATCCCAAGGCAAAGAACCACTTTAAATCGGCGAATTATGACACTATTGAGTCTCGGCGATGGCGATGGCGCGATAGTTAGCTCATTGGACTATCACGCAGACAGTCTGGGTTCGATTCCTGGCCCTAGCTATAAATGTAGTTGGGAGAATGGGAGCCACAAAAACTGAAACAGGAAAATCACAAAACCACTCGCGAAATACCGCTCGCCAAATAGAAAAGCAAGTCATTTCTTAGTCGAATTGTGACTGGCAATGAAAAATCGATATATTTTGGGAATCCCTAGCATAAACGACCATGGGTAACTCTAGCCGAACCCTCGACATAGACTTTAAGGCGAATAGCTATGGACGGACGAAAATGTTTTTTTTTGGATCAGATGGGGGTGTAATCTATTGTGAGCTACTAAAACCTGGCGAATCCAGTAATACTTAAATGCTACCGTCGAAAAATGATCAATTTAATTCAAGCTTTGCCGAAAAAAACGACCAGAATATCGGAAAAAACAACACAAAGTGATTTTGCTTAATGAAAATGCACCATCACACACAGCAAACCTGGTCTAGGAATCATTTGAGGCATTTACTTGAGAAATACTTTCGCATGCGGCTTACTCAGCAGACTTGGCTCCATTTGATTTCTAATTATTTGCATAGATGGGTCATGCGCTTGCCGAGCAGCCCCCTTCTTCTTACGAAAATGTACGAAAATAACCCTGTGACTAGTTTGCCTCAAAAGAGCAACTGTTTTTTTTTTGGCGTGGCTTCCACAAATTCCCAGACAGGTAGACAAATATATAGATAGCAATGGCAATACTTCGAATAAAACATTTGTATCTGGTTAATCTCTCATATTGCGTGGCTTTCTCTTCGTTTTCTGTGCTGTGTTCGCTTTCTTGCATGGTAGCTGGTAATCCTAAATAGAGAAAACTTATTATAGGCCCAACATGTCAATGACTATTGAGATAACTCAATATAAAAAATATCATATTCTTGAGAATGTATATGAAATACCAGCTAGATTTTCTTTAAATCGCATGGACACATGAATATGGTTGCAAAATAAATCACAACGAATATAGGGCTACACCGAATCTGTGTAAAATAAACTTGAACTATTTCTCTATTCCAATAGAATTGAAGTTCTAGAATCACTGGCATTTACGTTTTCGCAAGTTAACGACACAATCAAAAATTTTGACATTAAGCCAAAGTATACAGCTTTTTCCTGCTGCTTCTGTTTTCGACTTACCCAAATGTTTGTTTTGTGTGCAGAAAAATAATGAACTATTGTACATGGATCAGGGCAGAGAGCAAGCCATTCGGCTACTGCTAGGAGCAGGTGATGCTCAACGGGTCTTGGATTCAGTCCAATGGCAAACTCTCGACATGAGAATTTCTACTAAATTCAATCAATTCAGGAGTCACTAGAGCATATAGAGTAAACATTCGACAACAAGAATAGGAAGAACTTGAATGTCCCTTACATAGACGAGAAAGAGTAAAAGAATAATAAAAAAATAAAAAAAATAATAAAAATTGCCAGTGAAAATGAATTGAAGCAAATAAAAGCAAAGTGATCCCAAATGAACAAACATTGCAATCAGTAGGTTGCCTTTTTATATCCTTCATCCCATAGGAAATAGATGTTAGTACAATATTTTCAAAGTTTAATTTAATAAATCATCATCGGTACACTGTATCCTTTTTTTGTCTGTGTCACTGCAGAAAAAAAAATGAATTAAATATATCGTGCCTTCAGTTAAATTTGTCCTTTAATTTGCACTCTCACACAGATCCTAGGATAATTGAATAAAAGTGGAATCCGTCCGAATAGAAAAAAATCAAGCAATAGATTCGAACAAAATAAACAAGGTATCCTATTTATGTGAAAGCAAATGTATAGATATGTAGCAAAAAGTTTGAACTGACGAACTGATGAATGCCAAGAGGAAGCTAGTAAAAGGCCGACAGACCAAAGGAAACATCAGTTGCAGCAGCGCAAACTAGCAGAAATCAGTAAAATTTGATTTCCTCCTTCGTCGAATACCAGGGCTTACTTTTGCTCCATGATTTCTTTACAGTCTCGTTGTGTCCTTCTTTTTCTGTGTATATTTTCTTAAATTTAGTTTGTGAAAAGAAATAGAAAAGAAAAAAAATACGAGACGAAAGCAATGCTGAAAATCCGCTAGCATTTCAGGGCGAAAATCCGTATTCAAAGTTGTTTGCAATAGCAATAGCAGCAAAGGATCTGATATACCTATAGATGAGAAATGATGATGCAAAAGTAACAAAAAAAAATGGAAAACGTAGTGAAATGCGAAAAGGATATCCAACGGATATAACGGAATGGAAATTCAATCAGCTCATTTCAGAATTATTCATAAATAAAATTAGAAGATTTCTTTCTTCTTCCAGTCAGAACTGCCCTCGTTTACCCTTTCTTGTTTGGCAAGGGTAGATCTCGACACTTTCCTTCTTATTCTGATTTTGCCTTGCGATGTTTTATTAAATTTCTATATTTATTTAAGCTTGATAGTTGTTTCACTTACACGTTGAATTGGATACTCTGAGAACTACTGCCAAAATAAGGGTTAAAATTAAGTTCTTTGAAAGATCTGCCGTAATACTCGTATTAAACTCTGATATATGGAGGAATTTTTTGATCTAAAACTAAACTAATAGAGGCTGGTCATTCAAATTCAAATACTACGGTAGTTTTTCCGACTTTGAGGAGATTTATTTGCAGTAGTTGGTTCAGAGGTTTTCCTTCTTTAGGATTGAACAAACAATGCTGAGATCCCGTTCGTCGCTCATACTTACGTCGATGGTGATTTACTATAAGGATGAGTTGATGTACTAGTATTCACTATATTAGCAGCTTTATTAGACTCAAGCTCTGAGGTTGTTGTTCTGAGCTCAACCTGGTTGGGTTGGCGGAAATGTGTATGTCTTCTTTTAAGAGGGTTTCTACGTGTGATGGGTTTAAGAAGTTTTTTCAACGTTTCAATTCTACATATGTAGAATATACTGGTAAAGATTACTGCCTTGTGTCAGGGAAGTGGAACTCAGGCCACATGCCTTTCGAAATTTCTTGTACATTTTCGAAAACTGAGGAAAGCTCAGCACGAGGCAACTGCGACTACTTCCAAAGTTGATATGGAAGGATAGTTTTCTACCTTTATATATACCAAAATAATTTAAATCAAGGGTTAGTGAACAATCCACTGCACATAGAGGACCCAATTACAGTAATAATTAAAGCTGTACTAAAGACAGGCGTAATGATTCTTTCAAACAGATCAGGCGTAATGATTCTTTCAAACATAAATATGTATGTAGTAGCCAATAGGGACTTTAAACACCTCTGTTCTATCAAAAAGAAACAACTGGAGGAAAAAACTGTTGCCGTCTTAAATTCGTCATGATCATACAGCTGAATATTTTAGAAAACCGCCAAAGCGGCTAAAAAATCTTAAGGTTGGGAATGCTCCAGGAGATGACTGAGTATCAGCCGAATTCTGTAAAAAATTGTTCAACAATAGAATTTTTGAGACAGCGAGTGTTCCAGAAAGCTTCAAAATAGCAATAGTATTTCCTCTTCACAAAAAAGGATCATATGACAACCCGGAAAATTATGGAAGCACTTCTTCGGTCAAGTTGTTTAGTACCTTGATTTTCAATATGCTTGTGCAGTGGATCGAGTGAAAGAAAATATTAAGGAAATTTCAAGCTAGATTTAGATATTTACCCTTAAAGACATCGTGGAGAGCCTCAAAAGAAGGAACAAGAACTTAGATGCTTTCTTTGTCGACTTTCTTTCTGCTTTTGATTCAATTACACGTGAAGCACTTTTTCATAAACTTTATGAAATGGGAATCTTAAGCAAAACTTTTGTTTCATTGAAGTCGATATGCGTATGGGATGCGTCAATTGCTGACTTAAGGAAGGTTTTTACAAAACTATTAGAGTGAGCAAGCTACACTTTCTACGACCAAACAGAACACACATACTTCTCGTATCGTTTTCCACTGAAGATGATAAATTTAATATTTAAAGTAAGAGGCGGAAAAATTAATTTAAATTACAGCCCACATCGACCTGACTGACTAATTCTATGCGACAGATGTAACCTACAAAAAAGGAACGACGTATGGTACCATTTTAGTGACATACATGCCATGTCCTATTTTAAGAAAGTTCCGTGTGAGATACTTTGGTGCAGTTACAATAAATTTAAATGATGGCCGACACATTTTTTGGTAAGCTTGGTTGAGAAGCTTTGTATAAATACACATCAAACGCACTTAACTATAGAACACGTATCTTTGAAGGAGACTTTTAAATTTTATTATGAATGCGAAATATTTAGATTAAAGGAATTGTCAATCTGGTAGACGTCCTTGGGACAAACCAAATTGTCATGTCTAATTTAAAACTTTTTCTTTTAAAAAAAATTTTAATACTACTGCTACTACTACTGGTAAATTGATTTTTTTTAAATTTGAAGTCGTTATAAAGATACAGCAGCAGTTAGAAGAAGCAGATGTTCGGAGCGCTGAGTTGAGTAATTGAAACTTTAAACGCGTTTCTCTCAAATCTATGTTTTTTAAATTTTCCTCCATCATATCTCGAGAGCGGTTTGACCGTTTCACTTGAAATTTATAGGGTTGACCCAGCACATGTAGATGCACAGAGTGATTTAGAATCATCCTAAAATTCTGAATATTTATATTTTTTTTTTGGAAAGGAAAACATAAATAAAAATCATGAATTTTTTTTTTCAGAAGTCTGTCAAAAACCCAATTTCCAATATTTTTGATTAATTAAAGTCGCTCGATGTATTAAGGCTTACAGATTAAAATGCTGTTTTTTGGAATTTGTTTAACATACTCTTGAAATAGTAATAAATAAATGATAAAAAACTTAACGTCAGGGCGTCACTTGATGGTTGGCGGAATTTTGTTCGTCATCACTGTTTTACAGCTTTGGCATGTTGGTTTTATGTTTTAGTTGAACTTTCGAACTGCATTCTTCTATAAGAACATCTCTAAGGACTAGACTAAGCGTTTCTTGTGTTTTTTTTCTTTTGAGTTACCTTTGTTCTCCCCTTATTTCTGCTCGTAGAGGTCAAAATCTTAACTCATTCCCTTCTATTGGGTCGATCTACAACTTTCCCGATTTTCTTGATTTTTCTGTCTGCCTTCGTCATCGAACCAAAGGTTTCTTTGTTGTGTCGAGTTAAAACCCAGAAACGAAATCTCTAATTTCTTGCTGGCAATGATCGCAAAAGGTTAAGGGAAATTCGATCGGATAAGACCTAGGTGCTCTCGTTCGCAGCTTAACTTCGCTGGCTCTGGGCTTTAAAAATTTGTTGATCAGGCACTAGCTAGGTCCTCATATGGATATAAATGTATAGAAACAAATTACCGTGTAGTTTCATTACATTTTGCCACAAAATCAATAAGCCTGTGTCCGTTTTCGGAGGTTGTGACGTAGAGGCTGTACTTTCCCACCGCATTACCAAAAATTCCCTCTTTGCCTAGCCCGACATGAAAATCGCTAAAATCATTTTTTCACGTCATATTTAGGGGTCGAACTTAGGTTTTGTTGACAAGCAATCTTTGATGAAGTCGCGGGAATAAGTGCTATAACTTCAGTTCTTGTCAACAAGATATCACAATTTTGCATCCTCGTTCCACCAGGTGGAACAAAGTCGTAGGTCTATTAAGGATCTAGGAATCCACGAAGATTGCTGTCCTTACTTCCGGGATTGTCAATTATCCGACACTAATTGCTGATTTGTTACATTTTTTGCACGATGGCATAGGCCATTATTAAGCCATTGGTCAAGCACGAACTTGCCATTTAAGCCTGCTTTTACAGGGGATCACCACTGAGAAATAAATCAAGCATAACGCTCCGAATTTGTCTAAGTCTAAGTAGTTGTTTTGACATTTTGGAATGGTTTTCCTGTTCTAAGAGTAGTTCATGCCTCGACCACGACTTTCTAATAACAAATAACATACACTCAAATATATTTTAATACTGCAGTACCTGCAGTGGCATTTCCATTCATTGGTTCTCTGATGCCACTGCAAGCGATCATTTGAGACTAATTTATATTTCTTTTATTTTTGTATTGCATTGAGGATTACTGCCCTTTGTACTCCAAGGAATTCGGTGTTACCGCCGAGCTGATATACTCCTCTATCGAGCCATTATGTTTATAAGACGTGACGCATTGTTAAGACTAAATAGACTTTATTCTGCCAAGAACTATTCTACCATCTGCATTATCTATCAATTGTGACCAATGCATTTGACATCAAATACCCAAACCCAGGTTTAAGGGAAACCCAAAAGACTCCTTTCAAAATCGGAAGGAAAAATTGGAAAATAACACAGCATTGGCTGGGAATTATAGATACTACCATCAAATAATTGCACGTTATAAAATTCTAGTCATGCTCGGACTCTAACGAACCACAAACGCTCACTGGAACATTCACACAACTACTATCCCCGAATTCTTTTAGAAAAAAAACTTCACACAATCTTTAGTCTCCGACCAACTAACATACATACATTTAGTATGTATCCCGAAACAAAGTGCACAGACACAAGGTTTTCGGCTTAAAAAAGAAATCATACTACGAGTATGCTCTGGTCAAGTCGATTGATATAAAGAACTTTCTTTGATTACACTGAGTCCAATGGAACCATGTAGATTTTGAACACTCAAATAAAGTCTCGTTGGCATCAATTGACACAATTTAATAATTCGTTAAAGACTGACTTTTAGCTCACCTTCACAAATCATTTAATTTAATTATAAGCGCTACAAAAAGAATGGGAAATATAGTATTTTCAACAATATCACCAACATAACGAGGGCCCACTTTATGTGGTTACGAGTATTCTACTCTCTGAAGTAACTTTTCCCTCCTCACAGGATAAAAAGTGATTGTAAAATTAAATGCAAATAAAAAAATATTAATCTTTCATTGTCATTTTGACAGAACCCACTTACAGAGGCCCAAAAATGTCTCGTCCTGTGGCTTCTCTGGTTGCATTGCCTCCTCCAACCTAGGATCCTTGCATTCGTTGCTAATAAAAATCGTTTGCACAAGATGCTTTGCCTCCCTAATGGAAAAGTGGGTGGATAAAATTATGCATTCGGAATTTCAATAGGGTAGAGTGGAAATTAAAAAATAACACAAACAAACCCAAACCCACCCGAGTGTCTTTATTTCCACATGCACAAGTGTGCATTGCCTTCCTGAAAAACTGTGTACCGTACTAAAAAAAATTAAAAAACAAATATTTCAATAATAATAATAACAACTGGAAACTTGTAAACGTGGCCAACTTAAAAAAAAATTGCGGACGAAAAGTAAGAGGGAACAGAAAAGTTTCGCTGAATTAATGAATTAATTAATGAACATAAAATGGACAGTAGTCTGTAGAGGAAACAAAAACAAATACTATTTGCAGCAGGTCAGTGGCAAATGAAAAGACGAAAGATATTCTTTCAACGAGCAAAAAAAAAAGTAGTTGAAACGAAAATATTTTTCTTACAAAAGAGTGCGCCGCAAATAGAATCCTCGTTGAGTTATCCACTGAGAAGGATTCACAACGGGATTCGCTTCAAAATGTAATTAGTTGAGCTACTGAAGGCAAGTAAGATTAAGATTTCGAAAAAATTCACGTGACTAACTACAGCCACATTGAGATGTACTTGCTTACATTTCCACTTGCATGATCCACTTTATTTATGATTCGGTCATGAGGAATGCAGACACTTTTTTATAAGAATTTATAGCACTTGGTGACTTCTAAAGAGTTATTTTCTTTTCAGCTTGTGAAAACTTTATTTGGAAAAATTCTTCATGGCATTTATGATTCGAAAACATCTTTCGCATAACCACCAGCTTAAGTTAGTCTACAACGTACTTATGATCTACATAACGCTCTGGAAGTCTGATTTTCGACTATAGTTAAGACGGGGTGAGGCTTCTTAGTCGTCCATCGATTTATCGGTGCAGACTGGCCATTTCCATAGGAAATGATCAATTACGGGAAATAATTACTCATTGTAAACACAGGTTTTCCACATAGATGTCATCCAACAAGGGAACGAAAATTTGTTATAGTATTCGATAATCTAAAGCGCTTTTTATTGACTTCAATATACATACAGTCCGTTTGATAAGATCGTATACGGCAAAAATTAAAGAAGAACTTATAATAGTAAAAAAAAAATCAATTGTGCTGGTTTATTTTGTTTGTTTACTTGGATGCTTTTCAATTAATATGTTGTCCACGCTCCTCCATTATCAATAATTGCTTGGAGTCTTTGAGGCATGCTTTCTAATAATCTTATAGCATAATCCTGAGACAAAGATCTCCATAAAACTCGTATTTTTCGTGATAATTGTTTGGCCGTCGAGATTTTCTTTCCTTGGAGCTTTAGCTTCATGAATGCCCAAACATTTTCAATGGGATTTGCATCCGGCGATTGTGATGGCCAATCTAAAACATCGACGTCATTTTCTTGTTCCCACGCACTGCACAAACGACTGCGATGTTTCGGGTCATTATCTTCTTGCAGTAATCAATTCTCATTCTTTCTTTTAAACCACCTTCGGGCAGATGGTAATAAAGCCTTCTTATAAATTTTGACCATGTTGGGTGCGTTTAAGTTATTTGTAAACATGAACAAATTGCCAAATCCTTGTTTTGAGAAGCATCCGCAAACGTGCACCTTTGCCGAGTGTTTGACGGTCCGCTGGATTAATTTATTGGATTGTGTACACCAGGTATGAGTGATAGGAGACCATGCCCAAAAAGAAGCTTCATCCGAAAAAATAACGTTGTTCCAATCTCTGTCCAAATTCTCCTTGGCCCAACTGAGTCGTTTTCTATGTGTTCTTTGACAGTAGTGGTTTCTTTATTGTGCTTCGAAATTTTACATTATTGGCTAGTAAACGTCTTCGTATCGTATCACAACACACAATTAGACCCCTGGTAAAATTCCTGGTCCTCCACGTAACGATAGAAGAGGGTTTTTTCAAACACGCGTAGAATCATTTTGTCCTGCTTTTTTGTTGTTTTTGGCGTAGACCCACGATCCGGCAAATCATCCACATTTTTAACTTGGGAATAACGGTGCACCCACTTGCTAGCAAATGCTTTTGACTTTTTCATGTACTTAGCAGCTGCTCCGTATAACATTTTCGTTCCTTTTGGATGCGTGCACAAGAATACTGCTTCATAACGTGATGCAAACGCGACACTCGTTTTAAAATACTTCCGTCTCTGACAAAAATTGAACACTCTTTAAATTTTTTTATTCAAAGCATCTAAGCAGAAGTATTTTTTTATCTGCTAATGCAAATGCCACTTCCAAACTCAACTTTCGTTAATATTACGAATTATCTAAAGTTTGAAATACCAAATGATATTTCATTAACGAGTCGTTTTGTTACGTAGCGATGACTTTTTTTGTTCGAATTACCAAGTGCTTAAAAATGTATAATTTTTTTTTGAAATATAAAAAGATTTTCTAAGGAACTCGTGATATAACTTCCAAATATGGAGAGGTTCGCTGGTTTGAATTAATGGTCGGTGACTGTATCTCAATAATGAATTGGGAATTCTCTTCATTTCAAATCTTCTTGTTGATATAGCCATTCAACTAAAATTAATTTTTTTTTGAATTTCTGACTCGCTAGTAGCGATAGAGAAGCACCTCGACTTAAGAAGATCTTTTGTGCAGTTTTGTCAGAATTGAATTTCTATCTTCCGAATGAAGTTAGCAACTCTACCAGGGAAATCCCTTAGTTCAGAGATGTCGAGTCGTACCCTGAAGAAGGTATTTCGTCTGATTCCGTTGAGAGCTGAGCAGTCACACAAAGTGTGTTCAACTGTTTCTTTACCTTCAAGTCAGAGTCGGCAATTGACTGTTAGGCGATTTCTAGCTTCATTTTTTACAAAAAACGAGGACCGTTGATGCCATCTATGTGGTGATCATCCTTTTGTAAAAGCAAAATTGTTCAGTAAATATAAGATAAGATAAGATTTCCTGTACCAGCTGGGTTATATACAGATAAACGCAGAAATCTTTTCGCCAAGTTTTCCATATAGGGACGGACTATAGAAATAGGGAAGGCACTGAAAGATGTCAGCCTGGCGATATGTTTCAACTATCTTCTACACATCAATTGTGCTTATAATACCTCCATGTGGTAACCGTCGGGTACTGGTCAATGTCCATCCGGACTGGACTTGTTAAACTTATAAGCGCGAGTACTAACCAGCAGACAAAAATAGCAGCATTGTAAGCGGGGCAGCGAATGAATTCCCCAGATGGAAGAAACAGTGGTAAAATTCCGGAACAAATGAGACCATATCCGGCCTACTCCGTTGGGTTACTGCCCGGCCATGGAAAAATATAAAAGTTCCGTAGCATAAACACTTGTAGAACTCCTGATCAACCAACCGTCAACCAGTTAACCACATTGCGATCGACACAAGACCCTCCTCCAGTATTATAGATGTCCGAACATTCCGAGGGGCGAACATCGACTCGGACCATTACCTTGTTGTAGCCAAGGTACTGTTGCGGTTATCCAGAAAAACGCCCAGGAGACGGATTCGAAGACTTTTCGGACGGCTCTACATGACCCAGCCATCTCATTCATCGTAGTTATACAGTTTACAAAAATGTTGTTTCTAATTCTAATATTCCACGTGAATTGAATAAGAACAAAACTATTTATTCAAAAATACCCCTTGGACGAGGGTTCGATTAGACCCGTCTGGGAACGTGAACGCTGTCGTTGATCCATCCGCCATCATAAAGAGTATGAGCCCCGAATGGGAAGCCAACATCTTGCTATACTTTTGCCACTTCTACTCTGAGCACCGAATTTGTCGAGTTGTAGAGACTAAGTAAGGTCAATGACTCTCGGAAGTTCTCTAGATGCATCCTGAAACTAAAGGATTGACCTCCGTTCCTCCACTACTCGTGAGATACCTAATGGAATCTAATATTTGAAACAACAAAAAAACTAGAGTCAAGCAAATACCGGCCAACTATCGACAACTACCGACGGCTCCTGCAATATCTAGGAAAGGTTAAACTCTGCCCTGCCATAGTAATACCCAAAGCGGACCATGTTCTTCCTGCTGCTACCGAAATGCCTCCCTCAAAATAGGCATCCGAAATTCATTCACCTCGGGAACCCCATCCAATGATCAAACGATTTAGAACTGCTATCCGCATTATCAAAATCATCGGATTTATTGCGGAACTCGAGAGAACTCCGGACATAAAAACCAAAATAGAGTGGGCCAACAACATTATAATGTGAAGTAATAAGACTGACATTATTTCCCGAATAAGCTCATAAAAGCTTCTTAGATTAGGTTTCTACTTCGTTTATTTTCTTAACTATGCTCTAACTAATGACACTGTGCAGTAATTGTGATAGTATCTACTCGTAATGCACTCTGGAACAAACTAAATCATCAACAAAGTAGTTTTTTTTTCTTAGTTGATGAAAAGAATTTGACAAAAGTAGCATTGCTTGAGATACACCAAAAGTAAAGTTTAACGTTCAGACGTTGGTAAACTCAATTTATTAAAGCATCTGTATCTTGAATGAAGAGAGAAAACGAACACTTCAACCCTTGAAAATGGTCGGTTTTTTTCCCAACTCTGTGCACACTCCTTTATATCGAAAATCCCATTTCCGCTTAATCAAAGTGTCAGGTGCACATATATATTTCCGGCGACAATACGTATGTATCCTTGTCTCTTTCTCTCAGTTCACCTTTTCCAAATAACATGAAATGTCAGAAAAATTACAAAAATGTCAACATTCGTGTTGGCAGAATCCTGCTATAGCAACGAAGAACAGCACAACCTCTGTACTGGTTTTGTGGATACAGAAGTTTCCGGTAGCTCATTTCAGGTAACATATTCTTGGGAGGTGAATAGGACACCGGCATTGAGACCAACACCGACACTGATGACAAAAGGGACGCCGACCATCCACCCATATTCCGCACCATTCCATATCCAACCACGTACGAGGAGTACCAGTATGATCTTGATATTTCGATAAACGGGCTGCGATACGGTCATGAGGAAAATTACTGCATTGTGTCTCGTTTAATGGTGTCACACGATAAGTATCTGCGCGTGGTGGTAAATTGCATTTAATAATTTCAAAGTCTCCAGCATATCGCCCACTGCCATCGGAACCAATGTACCTACCAATATAGCTACCGCTAAATACGTACATATAGACGTGGATACATCTCCACGTGAATACAACGACCCTCTTATAAAACATACTCGCACTGAAGACTCACTAGAATCGAAAACCCTGGAAGATAGATAGAACCAACAAGCCAAAAAGCAGGAGAATACCACCAGGATACAATGGCATTATCCTCAAGCATTCATTTACGAGTTTTATACAACCTGACGGGCAAACCCATTAGCCAGAGGACAAAAGGCAATTAACAATGTCCCGTTCTTTGCTATCTTGCTATGTCGCGTAATTTCTGATCCCCTTTCGTTTGATTATTCATGGCATGGGACTGGAGTACTCGTAGTCCTACGCTTCTGCAATTGCTACTGTTGGTTGGTGTTGGTTGATGGACCCAGTTTAGTTAGTCGTGCGGCAATCCTTTGATTAACTACCTAACTGAATTTTCAAGTTAACAGAATAACAACGTAAAGCTTTTGCATCATTTGCTTTTGGTAACCTACTAGAAGCTTGAACTCTCTCCCTGAACTCGTATAATCACATCTCTCAAATCAATTACATTCACACAAAGTTGGTGTCACATGCCCATGCCATGCCATGCCATCTCCAAATCGAATATTTTACCATCAAATGAGTAAAGGTTTGCCAATTAATATCAAAGTTGGATAAATGACCCCATGTTCATAAACAGTGACATCATGGACAAAAAATGCTGAATCGAATGAATGAAATTAAAAAAAAAAAAAAAAAAAACCAAAGAAAAAGGACTGAATGGCCTTCACCTTAGGATCTATTTTTTGACTGTTTGCCTTGATTTGCATTACCGAATCAACCAATCACCCAGTCATCGAAGCACCCAATCATCAAATTAATTCTCCACCCCTTGCGATCGGGAAGCTGTTAATAGGTTTTTTTTTATGCAAAGGGTGAGATAAAGTTGGACAAGTTTGTTGAGAGGACGCCAACGACACGCTATGAGCAGAAAATCGGAAAAAAAAGTTGTCCTACTCTACTCTACCAACACCTGTCTATGCCACCGGGAAAGTCTGTATTTGAGAGACAAGAATGTCTTTGGTGAGACTTTGACGGGGTTCTTTTCGATTTTTGTTCAATGTCTTTTTTTTGTAGTGCCCAGCAGTCATTCTGAGAGTTTTTTTTTTCCCCCAGTTTCAGGACATTGTCAGGAGGCGGCAGAATCGATTTTCTCCCTGTCTGAGTATGCAAATTATTTTATTTTCAATTTTCGACAGTTTTGGGAATCATTTTGAGTTGGTGGCAAACTGAATGAGGAAGGATTTGTCGTTGTGATGTCAATTTATTTTGAGCTTTGTTGAAAAAAGTTTTTTTCTGAAAACTTATTTTAAGCCATAGTAATTACAAGTGATTGATAAAGGATTTGCAAGGGGAATTGTTATGGGTGTTAATTGAATGGGCAAAGAGTAAGGCAGATCAGTCATTTAGCTATTGATTTCGGTTGCTAGAAGACAATAGATCACTGTTTCGCCCAAATGTCATTGCATTGTGTTGATTTGGAAGCAAGCTAAACAGAGGCCGGCTGCGTTTGTCGAGAGAATGAATAATGTGGCAAAAGAAACTCGGATGCATTTGCATTCCTTTTGCGCAACAAAATTGACATTTTTGAGAACAAGACAGATTGAGTTTTAATTGGCCTAGTCTTTAATTCTGGGGATAATCCATTCATTAGTTCTACTTTGGGTTATTGTGTCGGCTATTGCATATGGAATATGGTCGACTGATGCAAGATATCATCCATAAACTTGGTTTTAGTCTCCACAGCAGAACATGCTACTGGGTTAATTTGCAAAATCCGTAGGTACTGTAACATCTGTTTGGAGAAACTTACAATTTTCCACTAATTCTGCGGGATTATACTAATATGTTTGACTTACTGACGATTTTATAGTAGATGATAGCTGCCAATTTATCGCATTAAAGTGCTTCTCTATTCGGAATTTATTACCAATTCAGAGAGTTGGATTAATAAATTATCTAAACTGATGAAGCATACTCATGGAAGATAGTCAAGTACAATGTATAACTTTCTTTCGAACCCTAGCTAGCTAAACATCAATAACGTCTACTTTCAACACGATACGCCATCTGCCGCAAGGTTTTTCTATACTGCATTACCTCACAGCAGTTGACAAGAGCCGGGTAGACGATGCTCATATTCCATTTGGCGGGCTTATGCATGTTTTGAACTAGATCACTTTCTTCAACTTTATAAAACTTGGCTTTTAAAATGTCAGATACAGAATTTTTGTTGAATTTAAGTTTTCACTTTATGTTTATCAGGTGGGCGGACGCGCCTTTCGTACTGGTTAAATAGTGTATCTTTCCGACAGTGCTATTTTCATGGTCCTCTTCCTCAAAGTTTATCAGTTCTCAGAATTGGTTCTTTCACATTTTCAACACTGACTGAGTCTCAACTACGATGTTCTACTGATCGACGCTAGCCTTCGAAGCATCTCTCGATCTGTTTCACT
The DNA here is from genome assembly GCA_928272305.1 of Volucella inflata. NCBI lineage: Eukaryota > Metazoa > Arthropoda > Insecta > Diptera > Syrphidae > Volucella > Volucella inflata. The sequence continues at coordinate 25,957,708 of OV743717.1, read as the reverse complement.
TAACGTTTTCCGAACTTTTTTGCTTTAACGAAATTTGTGTCCAATTTTTTCCCTCTGCTGGTACATGTCAACAGGATGGCAACGATTACTATAAGGCCTCGTAGAAGTAGCATCTTCCGACAGGTGCTGGTTCCTTAAATGACGAGAATGAGCCTCTGCAGCCGAACATCTTGCAGTTCTGCTAATACGCCTCCCCCTGGCGCCATCTAGGAATCTCACTAGAGGTTGCGAATTGAAGGGGGTTTCCTGCGCCATTAACCAAGATTAGTGTCGGAAAAACAAAACAAGACCTTATCCGGGCTACTCCGACATATTTGGAGCTCAGGCCGGAAAGGATTTCCAGGACTTAGTCAGGGTCCTGGAAAAGAGATGGTGGCGGACGAGCCCTATAAGGGCCAACGGCAGCGCTCACATCCCGGAACGGGTTACTGGCTTCGGTGTAACCGACCCCTCGTCCTAGGGGCACTCAAAGTGGAACTGGCCCTCCAGGTTGGGGGTTGTGCCGCCGGGGCAACTGCCCGGCCATTTAAAAAAAAACAAGAAGTTACGAAGCATCAACAAGCCTCGGATATGGACGGATCAACTGTTGACAACCCACGCAAACGATTTAAGGACAATGAGCTTCGGATATGCACGTGGAATGTTAGATCCCTTAATAGACCACGTGCAGCCGAGCAACTAGCGGAGGCCCTAGACTGCTGCAAAGCAGACATAACCGCCATCCAAGAAATGCGATGGGATGGGCCGGACAAAAAGAAGATGAAAAACTGCGACATCTACTACGGCAATTGCTATCTACGGCAAAAGCAGCGCTTATTTGGATGCGGATTTGTTGTCGGAGGCAGACTAAGACAAGAAGTCCTCAGCTTCCGGCATGTGAGCGAGCGCCTCGTAGCAATCCGCATCAAGGCTAAATTCGCCAACATAAGCCTCATATGCGCGCATGCCCCCACAGAGGAGAAAGATGACGACACCAAGGATGCCTTCTACGAGCTCCTCAACAAGACCTACGAGCAATGCCCTAGCTATGACATTAAAATTGTCCTCGGTGATTTTAATGCAAAGCTAGGAAGAGAAGGTATCTTTGGTGGAACAATCGGAAAATATAGCCTGCACAACACCACCTCCGATAACGGATTCAGGCTAATCGACTTTGCGGCGGGGCAAAACATTGTCGTGGCTAGCACGCGGTTCCCACATCTCGACATACACAAGGGGACTTGGAGAACTCCTGATCAATCAACAGTCAACTAGATTGATCACATTGCGATCGACGCAAGACACTCCTCCAGCATTATGGATGTCCGTACGATCCGAGGAGCCAACATCGACTCGGTCCATTACCTTGTTGTAGCCAAGGTACGGTTGCGGATATCCCAAACTACGCCAAGACAAACTAACGCTGTGAGAAAATTCGACATCAGACGGCTACAATCGCAAGAGATCGCCAAGTCCTTCTCCGATCGAGTGTCTCTTAATCTCTTAAGAGGTCCAATGCCGCCAGCATCAAGCATCGAAGACCATTGGAAACACTGCCAAAACGCCATCAGAGATGCCGCTTCTGATATGCTGGGTTTCACTCGTCCACCACAACGAAACCCCTGGTTCGATGATGAATGCCGGCAAGCACATGCAGCTGAGCAAGATGCATATAACGCGGCGCTGCTTAGAAAGACCAGAGCTGCTCATGAGCTCTATGAGCGGAAGAGGAGAGACGAGCACCGGCTTCTCAGGAGGAAGAAGAAAGAGCATGAGAAGCGCGCGATCGAGGAAATTGAGAGATGCTACTCCAGGAATGAGGTTCCGAATTTTTACCAAAAGGTAAAAATAACATGCCGCGGAAACAAACCCCGAACCGAAGCCTGTAGAGATGAACAAGGGAACATCGTAGTAGAATCGCAGTCGATGCTGAGGATTTGGAAAGATCATTTCTGCAGACTGTATAACGGCGATGACGGACCAAATACCGCTGTCAGGCAGAATCAACCTTTCAACCTGGACGATGATGACCAACAATTCCGTCCACCCGACCTGGATGAAGTGAAGATAGCCATATCGAAGCTTAAGTCCAACAAAGCTGCTGGAGCGGATGGCCTGACTGCCGAGCTCTTCAAAGCGGCAGGCAATGACTTGGTAAGGAGCATACACCAACTCATCTGTAAAATATGGTCGGACGAAAGTATGCCCGATGAATGGAACCTCAGCATTGTTTGTCCAATTCTCAAGAAAGGAGACCCTTTGAACTGCGCTAACTACAGAGGCATCAGTCTCCGTAACATCGCATATAAGATCTTATCCGCCGTATTGTGTGAACGCCTGAAGCCGTTTGTCAACAACCTGATAGGTCCATATCAGTGTGGCTTCAGGCCAGGAAAGTCCACCATCGACCAGATATTCACATTACGGCAGATCTTGGAGAAGACCCATGAGCTTCAGATCGATACCCACCACCTATTCATCGATTTTAAGTCCGCGTATGACAGCATCTATAGAGACGGGCTATATAGAGCAATGTCTAGTTTTGGCATCCCTGCCAAACTCGTCCGTCTGTGCAGGATGACGATGGAGAATGCACGCTGCTCCATCAAGGTCGGTAAAGATCTCACCGAGACCTTTGATGTCCAGAAAGGATTTAGACAAGGCGATGCGCTGTCATGCGATTTTTTCAACATCGTACTTGAAAGAATAGTGCAAAACTCACGAGCAAACACAAGAGGCACTATCTTTCAAAAGTCCGTCCAACTACTCACATACGCCGACGATATTGACATAATCGGGAGAAAGCAGCGTGATGTCAGTGGCGCTTTCGCGAGTATTGAGACGGAAGCGGCGAAAATGGGTTTAGCGGTCAATGAGGGCAAGACCAAGTATATGCTGTCAAGCAAAAAGGACAACCAACACCGACGTCTCGGACAGAACGTCACCCTCGACAGATATAACTTTGAGGTAGTTAAGGACTTTGTCTACTTAGGCTCAGCTATAAATACAGACAACGACACCAGCGCTGAGATCAAGCGAAGAATAACTCTTGCCAACCGCTGTTTCTTTGGGTTAATAAGGCAATTGAGTAGCAAAGCCCTCTCTCGGACAACAAAAGTCACCCTTTATAAGACTTTAATAATCCCGGTCCTGCTCTATGAGGGTGTTCTTGGTTGCTTCGAGAGAAAAATTCTTCGGGCGATCTTCGGTCCCGTCTGCATTGACGGTGAATGGAGGAGGAGATACAACGACAAACTGTATGGACTGTACAGCGACATGGACCTAGCCAGAAGAGTGAAGATCCAAAGACTGTGATGGCTGGGTCATGTAGAGCGCATGGACACCAATGCTCCGGTCCGAAAAGTCCTCGAATCCGCCCCCGAGGGACAGCGCAGTAGAGGAAGGCCAAGACTCAGGTGGCGCACGCAAGTGGAAAGGGACCTCAGCCAACTTAGCGTGTGAAACTGGAGACAGCTAGCCAGGGATCGAGCTAGCTGGAGAAGCTTGTTGACTGAGGCCCAGGTTAAGAATTCTGTACAATTCTTTCAAGTACGATGTTAAAGAAGTCATATGACAGCGCGTCAACTTTTTTTTGATATGCTTGACAGGGATCGCAAAAATAGATGCCGGTCTAGGTAGCTCGACGTTATAAAGGCTGAAATCGATGAAAGGATGGAGATATTGATCTGGACTTCTTGGGTTCTATTCTGGATCTATCGTAGTGTAAAAGATAAGGGACTTTCTCGTCGCTCTTCTTTATAACTTTAAACTACTTTCGATACCATTTCGGGAGTTGATATACAGTAGCAAACTCTGGGAGCCGTACACGTACTGTGTGTAAAGCGAGTAAACAAAATCTTTGACCGACAACTTTTTACTGCTTCCTATCAGAGAAAGACTTCGGCTAAAATACAATATTATAAGTATGCACGAACATATATGGGTATGTTGAACATTTAACTAATCAGTTTGGTCATCAGAGTGTCAAACATTAACACACATCTCACAATTGTCAACTTTTTCAATAATTTAGCTTGAGAGACGTTAATTTCTCCTTGCATGAAGTCTCTGAATCCGTTCCGATACATCTCTAAAGTCAAAGGATAAATTCCCACATATTATTTGAGTGTCTTCCGCACGGATTGGTCCGTCTCACTGAAACATGCTGAATGATTGATCCAAGTCATGTCTTCCTTTCAAGAAAATCTATCTTCAGAACATGCAGAGCCACAGAGGGCATGTTCTGTATCTATCAGATATTCCGTTTGACAGAATACGAATATAGTCTTAGATTGATATACTCTTAGCCTCATCCTCGAAACTACTATGTACTGATACTGTACTCACTGAATGACTGACTGCTGTGGCAATCATTTGACGAAATTTCAATCAAATCGTCGCGGTAGTCGGTCATCAAACTCGTACTCTGTGTCGACTAAACATATCTACATACATATGTCATGTGGCAAGGACTTGCACTTATACCGGATTAACTGGATACACCAGATACAGAATACAATAATATATTAAATTAAATGTGAAAATGTTTTAAATAAAATATAAATCCACACCACTACAACTGCAATTTGAAAATTTCAAGAGAATAAGAGATTTTTAATGTGAACGACGGAGGATACATCTACGAATACGCAACATATATGTACGTGAGAGGGAATGATACATAATTTTTGGGCAAAGTCAGGGAGACCGTCTATGTCTGAGTTGTAATTAGACTGCAACGGAATATAGCGAATGCATAATTTAAATTCTTTGAGTCACGTACTTGCAGCAATGGAAGGTTTTTGATGTTTCTTTTTCAATGTAAGGACGTGGTAAGGATATTTATTGAAATGGTATAGTATAATATAGTATAGAAAAATGACTTAAATTCCAAGAACCATGGATGCAAAACAATTCAACTAAGGGTTTTAAGCTACCAAAGATGTTTGGTATAATATCCTATGTTACCGAATAAAACAAAAATGAACATCTAGTTTCTTTAATGTAAAAGATAGCCCATCTGCTTTTATTCTCACACTGTCAGCTCAAATGCCCTTAAAAACTTGATAAAAACTCAGTCTATATTGTTGAGAAATATTCCAAAGTTACTTCCAAAGTAGATGCTGTGTTTCAGAAACACTGCGAATTTTGAGAAGAAATTTTGATGGAAATAATGCACCAACTCCAGCTAATGTACGTACGTTTGTAGAGAAGGTCCGTGAGACTTGTTTCCCATGTTCGTCCTGTGCGCTCAATTGCAGGTGGCCCAAAAGTGAGCGACTAAACCCGAGAACCGCAACGCCCCAAAGATCTCATCAACTGAATATCAGTGGCACTAGCCTCATGGGAAGCTTGCATAAAGATTTTGGATTATTCGCTAACACAGTTCAATTGACTTAGAATCTTTTCCAGCTTACTTTTGGATAAGTTAACACTTCTGTTGCAGACTCTCAAAAATAGTCCTTAGATGTTTTCGTGTTTCACCGGACAACTGAACGCAACGCAAATGTTGTCGATGTATGCGAAGGCGAATTGATGGCAAGTCGGTTACGGTTGTGGTTATGGCTATCACTTTAACCATAAGATTCCATGGAAACAAATTCCGATTTTCATAAAATATTAAATTTTTGTCCATGCCGCTTTTAATTGATGGGGTGGACGCGAGAAAACCGATTAAGCTTTTGTTATTATTTGGTGAGTACCAGATGATTGAGTGGGTAGACTTTTGTTAGTTAACGCTGGAATATCTTTAAATTTTTCAAAACGTAGTCATGAGTCATTTGAGTTAAAGGTGCCTATACGGCTGCTCATAGAACAATCCCTAAACTCCATTGCGTTGACGCTTGCCAATGATTTGATATCGATTAATTTTCCCCGCTCACTGTCTATTAAAAAAATCTGAAATGTTCTAGAAAGGCGACACCTATGATAGTGCTTTTGACACCAACCAGTCACATTTCCTTCGCAGCCCCAGACTTACGATGATTTTTGTCAATCCATAGCAGTCCCGTTTGTAGAGCACAGCTAAATATTAGTTGACACAAAGTAGAACAACGAAGATATCGGCACATTTATCAATCAAAAAAGTAGTAAAAAAAAAGTGAAATTCAATGTACGAAAACTACATGGTAAACTAAACATAGTGGCTCGTGCCCTTAACCTTTTGTAATACTAACAAAATTAGGAACATATCGGTGTCCTTGGCCTTCGTGGTGAGACTAAACGCGTCAGGGTACAATTTCTTTGCCCCATCATCACAATTTCAATGCGTTTATGCAAGCAGCAAAAAAGATATACTAGATGGGGTGAAAAGAAACCTCCTTGGGAATAAAATTTTTTTTTTTAAATGTTTTTTTTTTTTTATTTTATTCAATATAGTCCCCTTTAGCTTGATACTCCTCCGTGGCGTCGATGATTTCCTCGCGTGAGCTGAATTCTTAATTGATGAGTCATCTTTTGAGGTATGGGAAGAGATAACAGTCCGAGGGAGCCAAATCGGGCAAGTACGGTGGATGCGACAGCAATTGCGATGCTCCTATGCGCCGGCGCATTGTCTTGCAAAAACAAAATTTTTTTCGCTGCCCTTTTGCAGCGATTTCGGCCTTCAATCGCTCCATTAATGCACAGTAATACTCTCTGTTGATGGTTTTTCCTTGTTCGAGGTAGTCCACGAAGAGTATGCCATGACAATCCCAGAGAACCGATGCCATAACCTTTCCGACCTATTGAGCCTCCCTCGATCGCTTCGGAGCACACGTGCCGGCTTCAGTCCATTGACGGGCACTCATTCTGTTTCATCAACAGTTGTCAATCGACGCCAAAAGACCGCCCGATTCCGCATCAGCAAGTCCAAACACACTTTCGAAGTGCTCTTGCGTTCGTGTTTTTAATCAGGAGTGAACATGCGCGGCACCCAGCGGCAGGATAACTTTTTCATATTCAGAATATTGCCCAAAATATGGCGTGTGCGCTCAGTACTAATCTATGTGGTATCTGCTAGCTTGCGCATCTTCACTTTCCGGTCAGCCAACACCTTTTCATGTATTTTTTTGACATTGTCCTCTGTAACCGCATCGGAGGGCCCGCCGCTGCGGACTTGATCGGTAGTTGAGTTGTGGCCACCACGAAACTATCAAAACCAATATTTGACAGTGTAATCTGACGGAGCATTAGCCCCATAATGTTTATCCAACTTTTCTTTTGTTTCCTTCGCATTTTGCCGAAAAAATCGGAAAAAAGAGGAAAATCGTTTTTGTCCATACTCAACATGATGCCAAACACGTCAACAACAATCAGCTGTCAAAACAAAACTAAAGACAGTATCGCCCTGAAATTTGGCATGTCTACCTTAATATGAACGGACTTCAAGGCACCATAACCTTTTTTGCAGTAGCAGCGCATTCTGGCGGTCATGGAGGTTACTTTTCACCCCACCTAGTATGTATGTGCTCTAGTAATATAAGTGGAAAAAAACTATCTTGGGGTCACACAAAAAAAAAAAAAAAATGAAATCAGCACTTCTAATTATTTATTAACATTTTTGAAGTCTTTAAAGATTTAAAATGTCCAGTTGTGGTACATGCTCGAAGGCCAGTCAAACAAGAAATAAAATAAAGCATCATTTTCTTAGGCGACGGAAATGCATCTCTCTCCTTTCTTCTCAGCTCTTATCCTTTTGCTAGGGTAACTCGTCTACCAGTACCTATTTATTATGTCTCAACAGCCGTGTTTGATTGCTGCATAATCCCTGTAAGTTAAGATGTCAATAACAACCTCTTGTTATTGTAGCAACAAATAAGCGTTTAGCAAGCTACCACATGAGCAAGCTGGTTGAGAATGCTCAAATAAATTATAACCAACTCCAGCGAGGTTGGCTCTAAAAAGTATAGCTTTTGTGCAGGGCAATCGAATGATCATGAATGAATTGCTGTAAGAGGTCATATTATGAGTCCTCTTTTTAACAACTTCATTGTTGTTAATAGCTATTGTCTTTGCTTGGGGCCAATATTATTTTTATACAATTTTTGAATAAAAGCGCTCCTGCATCTCAAAATAAATTTCTTTTTCTTGAGATGCCTCCATTCTTTAATATAGAGCTGATATTTCTGTATTATTTTGGGCTTTATCTGACAAAATTATTTTGAAGGTTAAAACTTAATGCGAATTTCAATACATCAAGGATTATATTTCTCTTTGCATATGCCTTGGTGGTCAAGGTGATCCATTTGGAACTGGTGACTAACCTAAGCCGCCAATATGACTAATTTTCGAGAATATGAAATGCGAGCAGAGCATAAAATATTTCACATTACTCCGAATTGAGGAAACCTTCAGCTAGCTGTATGAAGACTGAAGATTGACGACCTGGTTCTTGTCAAGGACTCAAATCTGCCTCCTGGAAAATGAGTCTTGGGTCGTGTTGTTGATACCCATCCCAGACGTGTTTGAGTAGTTACCCTTAAGACCACCAACGGAAACATTCTTCGACCAATTCACAAGTTAGCAACTTTATGCTTCCGTACATCGAGAGTATGTTGCACTTATCGCATCAAACTTTTAATATTCCTGAGCTATTGCTAAGAAGAAATCGAATGACAGAAGATTCCTGTATCAAAGGCTATCGGCTGACAACGACTTTTCTTTATTTTATTCAATTTGACGTTGTTTCTGACTTTTCTTTGATTTCGTAGTAAATTGAGCTTATTAGATACAAATGAAATTAACATTAAACTCAGTCGACAAACTTTTTCCCAAAACAAATCGACCTTTAACTTAATTGTTTGTTGACTCGTCAACTTACCCACTAACTTAAAATAGGTAGTCGACCCAGCTCTATTCGAAAAGGCAGCAATTTCTCCAAGGAACAATCTATTTCTACTCACTTAGTATTTGCATCACGGACTTTGAAGACTCAGATTATTTGTTAAATCTGTATGCGAATGTGAGTATCCTTTTATCCTTAGTTATCAACTTATGTGGTGACCAAAATCGTAAAACACACTACCACGCACACATTGGTAAAACTAACAAACGTTCTTCATAATAAAAAGACATTATTGACCTGGAAGGAATAGAAAAAAAGACTTTGACAGCGGCAATGTCACACTTTGTGTCGTTTCTTTATGGAAGTGCGGTCATTTATCGTTTGTCTGTTGGCATAGTTGGTCGAAACTTTTTGATAAAAGTTTTGTTTGTTGGAAATGTTGGGTGACTACTCCTGAATTCATGTCACATTTGGTAAATTTTTCCTCAACTTTCCCAAGGACAATTGTCATTTACCTATACCGTGTTTAGCTTAAAGACCAATATTTTCTTTCTTTTTTTTTAAAGAAGACGCTATTGATCCAAACAACAGAGGTGAAGAACAGAAAACGCCACGGATGTATAAAAACTCTTTTGTATGGTATTTTGTCTGTTAATCGTAAATTTCCCGCTTCCGGTCTCAAGCTTGGCATTATAGATTCGCCTAGATTTTTTGCAGAAAACAATTGTTTATGAATGAAAACATTTTCTGTATCCCAGTGGGAACAATACCCTAGCAAGAGTCAATGGAACACACCCAGACATAAACAATTCACAGTTCTCTGCTGTTGATGATGAAACTAAAACTAAAAACTTTTTCCCAAGCTTGATCGGGAGGAGAAAAAAATATTTTGGTAAATAGTGCGGATAGCGTTGAAAACAATTGCGCGTGTTTGTTGTGAAATTTCAATTGAGAGATACGGAGAGAATTGTGTGTAAAAATATAAAAAAATAAAAATAAAAAACAATTGAAAATTTTGTACAAAAGTTTTGCAGTTAAAAGTGTTTTTGCCGAATTGTTCAAATTGCAAGAATGGTAAATGGTGCATAGCACAGTTTTTGGAATGTGTGGCGACGACTTGTCGACAGCACCTGAGCACCAGACAACTTTACATCGAACTGATAAACGATTTCAAAAGGTTTGAAAAAAATTTAAGCCAAAAGTGCTACTCGTATTAAGTTTGGGAATTGATGTCAAAAAGTTGGAAATTATTTCTAACTTTTCAACTAATAACTGTTGGATATACTATTACTCACAATGGATACATTGTGAGGTGTTAGTTTTTAGTTATAATAAAAGTGTCTAACTTTAAATTTAACTATGAACTATTTGTTAAATTTTATAGGATTATTATAAGGGAGTGCGCTTCTGGATTACTATGAGTGCTTCCAGTATTTTCTAGTGGACTAATTATTGGGATTGATTGATAGTTATTCCCAGAGCTCGTTTCTGTGACAAATTTATTTACAAGTTCTTACATAGATGAAGCTACACTCCAGGATGGACTGGGATCTCAGCTAATATACCTTTCCGAAAAGGTAACGAAATTGGCTGTGACCCCCTTCCATTTATGTACATACGAGTATGTGCTCCTTCTACGTTGAGGTCGTTCTTTACTGCGCTATCGCTCTGGGTTGAAAAAAAAACTTTTCGCCCCAATGCGCTGAGGTCAATGTTAAAGCGCTTGTGCCATAAGGCAGGAATTGGATGATCAGCATCTTGCATAAGTGGCTTTTCGATTGCGAAATTTACTACTAAATAGCCTTCTTAGGCCAAAGAAGCGACTACTAAGAAGAGTGATTCTTCACACGATTTCCGCAATGTTGTCGTTTTCGGAGTTAATAGCAGAGCAAAAGCTGGTAAAACTATTTCTACATCAAAATAGCTGACTCGCGACGTTTTTCCTTCATTGGCTCCTAACCCTATATTTGCCGCTTATGCTTTAATAGTTATAAATCCGTGTTTTTCTTTTTCGTTATATCAATATTGTCTGCATAGGCGAATAACTGATCATAATTCCAAAGGATGCTTACTTACTTACTTAAGGTGGCGCTACAGTCCGGGGTGGACCTCGGCCTCAGTCAACAAGCTTCTCCAGCCAGCTCGATCCCTGGCTAGCTGCCTCCAGTTTCGCACGCTAAGTTGGCTGAGGTCCTCTTCCACTTGCATGCGCCACCTGAGTCTTGGCCTTCCTCAACTGCGCTATCCCTCGGGGGCGAATTCGAAGACTTTTCGAACCGGAGCATTGGTGTCCATGCGCTCTACATGACCCAGCCATCTCAGTCTTTGGATCTTCACTCTTCTGGCTAGGTCCATGTCGCTGTACAGTCCATACAGCTCGTCGTTGTATCTCCTCCTCCACTCACAGTCAATGCAGACGGGACCGAAGATCGGCCGAAGAATTTTTCTCTCGAAGCAACCAAGATCACCCTCATCCATTTTTGATAATGTCCATGCCTCTGCGCCATAGAGCAGGACCGGGATTATAAAGGGTGAGTTTTGTTGTCCGAGAGAGGGCTTTGCTACTCAATTGCCTTCTTAGCCCATAGAAACAGCGGTTGGCAAGAGTTATTCTTCGCTTGATCTCAGCGCTGGTGTCGTTGTCTGTATTTATAGCGGAGCCTAGGTAGACAAAGTCCTTAACTACCTCAAAGTTATATCTGTCGAGGGTGACGTTCTGTCCGAGACGTCGGTGTTGGTTGTCCTTTTTGCTTGACAGCATATACTTGGTCTTGCCCTCATTGACCGCTAAACCCATTTTCGCCGCTTCTGTCTCAATACTCGCGAAAGCGCCACTGACATAACGCTGCTTTCTCCCGATTATGTCAATATCGTCGGCGTATGCGAGTAGTTGGACGGACTTTTGAAAGATAGTGCCTCTTGTATTTGCTCGTGAGTTTTGCACTATTCTTTCAAGTACGATGTTGAAAAAATCGCATGACAGCGCATCGCCTTTTCTAAATCCTTTCTGGACATCAAAGGTCTCGGTGAGATCTTTGCCGACCTTGATGGAGCAGCGTGCATTCTCCATCGTCATCCTGCACAGACGGACGAGTTTGGCAGGGGTGCCAAAACTAGACATTGCTCTGGATAGCTCGTCTCTATAGATGCTGTCATACGCGGCCTTAAAATCGATGAATAGGTGGTGGGTATCGATATGAAGCTCATGGGTCTTCTCCAAGATCTTCCGTAGTGTGAATATCTGGTCGATGGTGGACTTCCCTGGCCTGAAGCCACACTGATATGGACCTATCAGGTTGTTGACGAACGGCTTCAGGCGTTCACACAATACGGCGGATAAGATCTTATGTGCGATGTTAAGGAGACTGATGCCTCTGTGTTGGCGCAGTTCAGAGGGTCTCCTTTCTTGAGAATTGGACAAACAATGCTGAGGTTCCATTCATCGGGCATACTTTCTTCCGACCATATTTTACAGATGAGTTGGTGTATGCTCGTTACCAAGTCATCGCCTGCCGCTTTGAAGAGCTCGGCAGTCAGGCCGTCCTCTCCAGTAGCTTTGTTGGAGTTAGATAGCTTAGATATCGCCATCTTCACTTGACCCAGATCGGTTGGATCGAATTGTTGGTCCACATCATCCAGGTTGAATGGTTCATTCTGCATGACAGCGGAATTTGGTTAGACATTGCTGTTATAAATACAGTCTATTGAAATGATCTTTGCAAATCCTCAATGTTCCATTGTTCATCTCTACAGTTTTCGGTTCTATGTTTGTGCTCGAAACATGATGTTTTATTATCATACCATATGAAATTGATTTCTAATTAAATTTGTGGTTTACATAGAATTAGATTTTTACTTGTAGGACGAAATGATTAAATAAGTGAATATTTGGGGCAAAGCTCGTAGGTTTTGTTGAGAAGCAGACGTTGGTAAGCTTTGTCAGAACTTGGTCGTTCGGTAACATATCAACAATGCAATAAACGCTGTGACTGCTATATTTTTTCACTTTTTGTCTTTAACATTGCTCTTAAAATGCCACCTTTCATCTGGCCCATCGCAATTCTTGGATGTGGAGCATGCCTGCTCCACTAGTTTATCGGCTGCACGCGGTCTGTTGAGAATTCAAACATTCCATGGGTTAACAATTATTTGAGGCTATTAGCTGATTTGTCACATTTTTTTATTTTTCTGTCTTGCAAAATTGTGAGCCCCTTGACTGCGAGTACCATGCTACTGGTCAAACACACAATCGCCATTTTAGGCTGCATGAGTAAGGATCCCTACTGGGAGGAAGATTCATTGTAGTCGCCCTTGACTTTTGAAACTCCGAGATTCGAATGCTGATTGAAAATTCTGTTGAATACCGCTGTTAGTGCTCACAGGAATTTTTAGAAAAGTCGCATACGACACTGCTTTACTCATTCCTTAGTTTTTAATTGCCATTTTTATTTCACCCTGATATAAGATATAATTTGAAATTTGTGGAGGGATGAAATAGTGGGTAAAATATTCTTTTAACTGTTCTGTTTAAAAACTTGCCTCAAAAAGATCTTTTTTCCCTATTTATAATTTAAAAACCTTTCCAGGAATGTGTTGGGTATGCCTATCTGGAGAAATATTACGATCATTGAACCCTAATTGTTTTGGTACGGGAAAGATTTTTATAAAATTTATTAAAATCATGGTAAAGGTTTTTTAATGTGTGATGGAGTTGCTAGTTCTGAGACCATTTTTTCTTGGCTGACTTTCCCGGTGAGTCTCCTTTACTAATTTGGAACAGGCAGATCCGTAATTACTGCAGTAAGGGCTTCTTGATACAAATTGCGATATTCTTCCTATTATATTAATTTTGAGAAATATTAATTGCTATTCAAAGATCTAACTCATGACCTTCTACGCTTTGCCGCGAATAGAAGTGTGTTTTCCCTGTTAAATTAAATTAAACGTATCTGCTTAATAATGTACATTAGCGCCCTTGATATCGCAAATTTTATCTAGATATCTCTCTAAATATTTGATCTTAGAAAAAGTAATTTATTACCAAAATGAACCAGATACATAATGGTAAGTACCTTTGTCAGCACTTACCCTTACTAGAATACGGGGTAGTCTCATTCATATGTCCTAAATTTCGATTCTGTTATGAAAAGTCACGTAACTGCTGCTTGAAAATCTTAATCTTCAGCTGACGGTTATGTACGAGTACGTGATTCTTTTATAAAGTCAATCAATTAATTTTATTCAAATAAAAAAAAAGTTTCAATTTACTCAACTTAATCTCACCAGTAGGAGTCCTAATTAGAGAAATTACGAGTACAACAAAAAAATTTCCTCAAACTTATAGTTAACAATGACAAGGAGTCGTACAATTTGACTGTTTCATCTTAATTGGTTGCCTTGAATGAATTTTGTCCGTATGTATCGAATCAGACAATTTAAAAAGGATATAGTTTTCATCACAAAATCAAAAGGATAAATACGGTTTGGGCTCTTGGTGGCACGTTAATATCCCTATCTACGGTTCAAGTGCATAGTACAGGCTTAACGCGAAACCAAAATCAGAACACCAACCACTACCGCTGAAATTGTTGTGCACAAGATGTCATCTTCTGGTATGCCATGTCCTCAGACACAAAAATGCAATTAACCGCATTGTCACATTTATTGTGTTGATTTTTATCAGCCTCGACAATTTTCACAGAGGTTTCGAAATTTTGAACGGATTCTACCCTTGACAATTGGCCGGACAGTCACATGCAATTCGATTTGTTACCTACACGTTTTATGGGCTACGGAGAGAATATTCAACACTCCATACCCATCGATATTCACGTACATATGTAGATACAACAATTCGTGAATTCGTACTACATGCCGGCAAGCATTGGTATATTGAACTCGGAGGTCAGCGCATGGTGTATGAATGGACTATTGGGCAATTGTCACAAAAAAATAGGAATTTATTTTTTTAACGGAAGAATTCGCCCATGGGCGACCTTGATATACATTTTAGTTTTCATTTTAGTCCCTATGGCACAAACCAAATCAGATATCTCATGGATGGAAAATTAACAACCATCGAACTTGTCAAAAGTTACACCGGCTCCAGGGTAGATAAATGAGAGTTGGTCGCAAAATAAAATGGGCCGACCGGTCATAAAACTTAATTTAATATTTTCGCCTTTGCCCTGTCTATGCTCTTTTCACGTTGTCATGCCGCCCTGTAGTGTGACTGGGGAGGAGATATGTAATCAGGATAAGTTTGAAACACAATTAATTATACTTATCTCGTTTTTCCCTGTTTTTTGCGTGCCCTTTTTTTAATGAAAGTGCTTCAATTTTTGCTCAATTTTGAGCTGATTTTCGTGTCCTTTCTTTTATGATACTTGGAACTTTTAGTTCAGGATACGAATTCACGAATTCACGAATTCACCTTAGTCTTTATCTCGCGTTGTCTAAATCACAGATTAGAGCAAGTTCGCAATTCAAAGCCCATGGCAAATGGATTGCCGAAGTCATTTAAGAACAGGGGTCCTTTGTCGTTGGCAATTACTGAAATTGTACTCGTATACTTGGTAGTGGTGAGGCTTAATGAGTTAAATACGGAGTCCTTACTAAAAGCTATGTATTACAGTTGAAGCAAGTATAATGGGGAATAAAACATATTAAGAGGTATGTACATACGTGCTGCCGTAGATCATGAGTTCTTTGAATGTCGTATGTGGCGTAAATATACAATACATACATACCATATATCAAAAATATCACCTTGTATGGGTATGGTTCATTTACAAAATAAGGACTCCATAGGTTATTGGAATTTGAGTGTTTCAAAATAATTCATTTATTGAGGACGTAATTTATTTTCCATGCTAAATTTGTTGGATGGTGTGTTGGTTTGACTATTTCTTTTTTAGGTTATATTTTACAGTCGTATAGAGGATTCAAAAGCAATTTATTATGAAGTATATGGTATTGTATAATGCTGCTACGTACAAATATGAAGTCAACCATCCAGCGTGTATTTTTAAGGGATTCCTAATCAACCCGGGAGACACAAGAACTGGAAAGGTCTCTATTTAAGTCCTCAAAAAATTGGCATCTTTACCCATCTAAAATTTTACCAAGGTAACAGCTTCAGGAAAATAGTCTTGAGTGGAGGCGAAATGGGAGCGTTTGAAACGTCAAGGCAAGTTTCATTGTATAGCCTTGTTAATAAACAAAATAGCTGATGCTGAGATCCTCAAAGTCCACAGTTGAGATACTAACCATTCACCTTTGTAGAGTGACTGTGGTGTGCGTCACGTGAATCGACAGCATTTAGCCAAATTTCTTTAAGATTTCTAAATTCAGTGCTACAATAATGCAATAGATAATTACTTGTGATCGCTATCGTATCACTCTGGACTATCGGGCCTACGGATATGCGGATATAGCGAACCCTTCGCGGTGATGAGTCTCATGGCGCCAATGTGTTTTGAATGGATTACGAAAAATCAACAAGAAATCAATGCACCCACAAACACAAAAGAATCGCTAATGTTAGATAAGTCCTTTCGTTACCCTGGAAGTTTGTGGCATACGACATTTTTCATTAATTCAACATTGATTATCTTTTAATTGTAGATAACTTTTCTGCAGCTCTATAGATCATCTTCAGCAGAAGTTGAAAGACAACTTAAAATGTGGACTTCAATCCATCGCATACCGCTAATTTGAAAGTTGGAGAATAGTCAGCAAAGGAGTTTAAATTATTTGCAAAGACCTGGGGATTCTAACATTAAGCCCCTTTCATTTTCGCTCCAATAGACTCGCTGAAATATAGGTGCAGATTTCAAAGCAGCTACTTAAGAAGTGCCAACTGAATGGTTCAGATATTTATTCAGTGCCTTTGAACTATCGTAACACCGCTAGATCGCCCCAGATCGAATCATCAAACCAACAACTGTAAATCTCTCACACTTAAAGACCTAACTAAATAATCAAAACGCAACATATAAAAAAATTGTGCGCTGTTATGTCAGTAAAACATTTTTGTGAATTTCACTGGAAGGAAAACGAACGCGATCAATTAGGGAAACAATAAGGGATATTAGGCGAAATCCTCGAAAAATTACTTGAACGCACATCATTCATCGTTCTTACCGATGACAGAGCAGTTAAGCATTTTGAACAAGAATCTACTGGGTCATTTTGTTGTTTCAAAAGTAAATTTAAATAAAATATATTTATGATTTATTTTTGGAATAAATTTGTATTTCAATTAATTTTTTGGATCTAACATTGTGAATATAATATAACATCATTTAAATGTTCATCAAGAAAGTTCTTGTAAAACTTGATTCTGACAAGGTAATTTTCGATGACTTTGCGACACATATCGGGCAATAACTTGACGAATTTTCATTTTAAAAGCATCAAGAGTTTGCTCTTTTGCGTAGCCCCATAAAAGAAATTCAAATCACACGAATTGGTGGCCAGTTCCCATCACCAAAATTCGAAGTAATTCGTCATTTCAGGCAATTTTTCTCGTAATAAAACCAAAACCACATGTCTTCCACATTCATATCTTCGCTTTGAGTCCAAAAATCGATTAACATTTGGCTGTAGGGACTAAGAACAAACACCAGATTTAATTGCAAGCCATGTAGTGACTTTTTGAGAGAAAATTGGTCATCCAAATGCTGATACTCAAACACCAAATCGGCGTTTGTTTTACTCATTCCGTGATTAGCTGGCTCAAATTCTTAAGTAAGTTAAACTTCATAAGGGTTAAGATTCAAATATAAATGCAAAATGAGCTGTAAGAGCAGCCCAAATCCTACACATACTACCTTGATCACAAGGTTCCCGGAATAACCACCGTTTGGCGCTCCCATTGTGCCGATTTGAATTCTTTTTTTTGTTAAGTTGGTACATCTGTTGTTGATATTCCCTCTAAATCTTGGCATCATAGCTTGACATTTGCAAAAGTTACGTAGCCAAGAGTACATCTATCTCTGTGTGTGTTGGCGATTTGGTTTTTTTTTTAACTCGATTGAACAGAAAGAAGTCACAGGAAGCCAAATCAGTTGAATTCGGTGGCTGTTAGATGGTATTTGTTGCATTTTTCGTCAACAAATTACGCGTAATGATGGCACTGTGCGTTATCATGTCGATGGTCTGCCACTGCGTTTATCATCTTCGATTGATTCACGACCACTTTTGAACCGCTCGTGCCACTGGTAAACGACCGTTTTCTGTAGAGAATCGTTGCCGAAACACTTTTCCAACATTTCCATCGTTCGCACACCATTAAATCAGTTTTTTACGCAAAATTTAATACAAGTTCGTTGTTGTAAATTGTAAAAAATCGCCAAACATACAGAGATAGATGTACTCATGGGTACGTAACTTCTGCAAATGTCAAGCTATGACCCTAAGATTTAGAGGGAATATCAACAACAGATGTAGTATGCTAGAAGTGAAATCGATAGATTTGGATCTTCGTCAACACTTTCACTAACGGTAGGCATATTTTCTGTATGGCGTGCATTTCGATGATGAATAGACCTTAAGACATCTTTAGCAAGAACAGTTTCTTCGATTTGTTCGACTATATTTGAAAAAAAACAGTTTTGCCTATAAAACGCTCAGATGGACGATTATGTCGACCATAATCTGGTCGTAATGCGCGAAACGTACCTACTATATAATTAGTTTTGATGGCTCACTCAAATAACAGCCAAAGCTCCGGAACTTGATTGACAAAGAAAGCGAACATGAATTAAGCGATTTTGACAATGAAGGCCGACGAAGTTTCACAAGAATCACGTGAAAAAGTGCCACATGTACCCGCCACTGAAAATGTGCATCAAGAAACGTCAAAAAAACCATATGAATATTACAAAGGTAAGAAAAAATTCATATGGAATGCACAAGATTGCCCCAGGACATCACGAACCGCAGCCCATAATAGGGTTACCTTGACGTTTGTAGACTCCTAATTTTGACAGCTATTTTAAACTTTGATCCAAGCCTCTTGTCCATTCAATATTGGAATATTTAGTGACATATCAACAGCCAATCTCAAATGACCCTGGACCATACCTTTGCATCAATGAAATGCTGCTGGAATTTAAATTTTATTGCAAATTTATCCTAAGCGATTTTAATGCAATGCTAGAAAGATGGGCACCTTTGGTAGTCCTGTTGGAAGATATAGCCTGCACGACACCACATTGCGATCGATGCAAGACACTCCTTCAGTATTACGGATGTTCGAACGCTCGACGCAAAATCGACTTGTACCATTACCATGTTTTAGCCAAAGTACGTTTGCGGCTATCCCGAACAGAGCCAAGATAAGCTAATACTGTCAGGAATCTTGACGCAAGACGGCTTCAATGGCAAGGGATTGCCAAATCCTCTTTCGATCGACTCTCTCTTAATCTCTTAAGAGGTCCACTGCCGCCCGCATCAAGCATCAAAGACCAGTGGATATACTGCCAAAAAGTCATCAAAGATGCTGCTTCTGATGTGCTGGGTTTCATTCGACCACCAAAACAAAACTACTGGTTTTATGACGAATGTCACTAAGCAAGACGCACACAAAGCGGCGCTGCATAGAAAGGTTAGAGCTGATTCCGAGCTCTACAAGCAGAAGAGGAGAGACGAACACCGAATTCTCAAGAGGAAAAAGAAGGAGCATGAGAAGGGCGCGGTCGAGGAAATTGAGAGATGCTACTACAGGGATGTGATGCGGAAGTTTAACCAAAAGGTAAAAGGCACAAACTCCGAACCGAATCCTATAAAGAAGAACAAGAAAACATCGTAGTAAAGTCGCAGTCTATGCTGAGGATTTGGAAAGAGCATTTCTGTGAACTGTATGACGGCGATGACGAACGCACCTTTTTATCGATCTTAAGCACGGGTTAACAGAATTTATAGAGACGAGCTATACAGAGTAATGTTTGGTTTTGGCATCATTGCCAATCTTATCCGCCTGTGAAGGATAACCATGGAAAATGCACACTGCCCCAGCAAGATCGATAAATAATTTAGACAAAGCGTTGCATTTTTGATCGATTTCCTTATCATCATTCTTAAAAGAATAGTGCAAAACTCACGCCCTAAAAATGGGACTATATTTCAAAAGTGAGTCAAATTATTCACATACGCCGATCGAATTGACATAATCGGAAGAAAGGCGGGTATTGAAATGACAGCGGCGAGAATGGGTTTAAAGGTCAACACAATCAAGAGGAAGTAAATGCTGTCAATCAGAAATGGCACCGAACACTGACGTCTAGAACCGAACTTCACCCTCGACAGATATAATTTTGGGGTAGTTAAGGACTTTGTCTACCTAGGCTGCGCCAGCTATATCAGCGCTGAGATTACTAACTTACTTTAAGTGGCGCTAAAGTCGGGTGGACCTGGGCCTCAGTCAACAAGCTTCTCCAGCCAGCTCGATCCCTGGCTAGCTGCCTTCAGTTTCGCACACTAAGTTGGCTGAGGTCCTCTTCCACTTCCTTGCGCCAACTGAGTCTTGGCCATCCTCTACTGCGCTGTCCCTCGCGAGCGGATTCGAAGACTTTTCGGACCGGAGCATTGGTGTCCATGCGCTCTACATGACCCAGCCATCTCAGTCTTTGGATCTTCACTCTTCGTGCTAGGTCCATGTCGCTGTACAGTCCGTACAGTTCGTCGTTGTATCTCCTCCTCCACTCAACGTCCATGCAGACGGAACCGAAGATAGCCCGAAGAATTTTTCTCTCTCGAAGCAACCAAGAACACCCTCATCCATTTTTGATAATGTCCATGCCTCTGCGCCATAGAGCAGGACCGGGATTATTAAGGTCTTATAAAGGATGACTTTTGTTGTCCGAGAGAGGGCTTTGCTACTCAATCGCCTTTTTAACCCAAAGAAACAGCGGTTGGCAAGAGTTATTCTTCGCTTAATCTCAGCGCTGGTGTCGTTGTCTGTATTTATAGCAGAGCCTAGGTAAACAAAGTCCTTAACTATCTCAAAGTTTTATCTGTCGAAGGTGACGTTCTGCCCGAAACGTCGGTGTTGGTTGTCCTTTTTGCTTGACAGCATATACTTGGTCTTGCCCTCATTGACCGCTAAACCCATTTTCGCCGCTTCTGTCTCAATACTTGCGAATGCGCCACTGACATCACGCTGCTTTCTCCCGATTATGTCAATATCATCGGCGTATGCGAGTAGTTGGACGGACTTTTGAAAGACAGTGCCTCTAGTGTTTGCTCGTGAGTTTTGCACTATTCTCTCAAGTACGATGTTGAAAAAATCGCATGAAAACGCATCGTCTTGTCTAAATCCTGTCTGGACGTCAAAGGTCTCGGTGACATCTTTACCGACCTTGATGGAGTAGCGTGCATTCTCTATTGTCATCCTGCACAGACGGACGGGTTTGGCAGGGATGCCAAAACTAGACATTGCTCTGGATGGCAACGATAAGTATAAGGCCTCGTAGAAGTAGCATCTTCCGACAGGTGCTGGATCTTTAAACAACGAGAATGAGCCTCTGCAACCGAACATATTGCAGCTCTGCTAATAAGCCCTACTTCATGCCTCCCCGTGGCACCATCTGGGAATCTCACTAGAGATTGTGAAGTGAAGGATACAGATGTCGAGTTTCCTGCGTCATAAATCAGGATTAGTGTCGGAAAAACAAAACAAGACCTTATCCAGACTACTCCGACATATTTAGAGCTCAGGCCGGTAAGGATTTCCAGGACTTAGTCAGGGTCTTGGAAAAGAGATGATGGCGGACGAGCCCTATATGAGCCAACGGCAGCACTCACATCCCGGAACGGGTTACTGGCTTCGATGTAACCGACCCCTCGTCCTAGGGGCATTAAAAATGGAACTGATCCTCCAGGTTGGGGGTTGTTCCGCCGGGGTAACCGCCCGGCCATTTAAAAAAAAAACAAGAAGTTACGAAGCATCAACAAGCCTCAGATATGGACGGATCTACTGTTGACAACCCATGCAAACGATTTAAGCGCTGAAATTAAAACAAGAATTACTCTTGCTAATCACTGCTTCTTTGGGCTAAAAAGGCAGTTGACTAGCAAGGCCCTCTCTCGAGCAACAAAAGTTACCCTTCATAAGACCTTAATAATCCCAGTCCTGCTCTATGGCTCAGAGGCAGGGATATTATCAAAAATGGATGAGGGTGCTCTGGTTGCTCTAAGGGGAAAATTCTTCGAGTGATTTTCGGTCCCGTCTGCATTGACGGTGACCGGATGAGAAGATACAACGACGAACTGTATGGACTGTACAACGACATCGACTAGAAGAGTGAAGATCCAAAGACTGGGATGGCTGGGTCATGTAGAGCGGATGAACACCAATGCTCCGGTCCGAAAAGTCTTCGAATCCGCCCCGAGGGACAACGCAGTAGAGGAAGACAGAGCCTCAGGTGGCGCATACATATGCCAACTTAGCGTGCGAAACTGGAGGCAGCTAGCAAAGGATCGAGCTATCTGGAGACGCGTCACCCAAAATAAGTAAGTTATTTTATGAAAAACCGAAAGACTTTTATATCGCTTTTAATATTAGTTTCCATAGAAAAAAGAAATTGACTGAATTATATTCTTTACGTTATCGCACAAATTTATTACGCGCGGTGGGATCAAACTTATTTAATTTACACGCTTTATTCATAGGATTATTTAGCCTTAATAAACTTCTTTTAAGCCAAGAAATCGCGTACTCAATTATTTGTCTAAGCTGTCTGTAATTCCGGAC
The DNA here is from genome assembly GCA_928272305.1 of Volucella inflata. Taxonomy (NCBI): domain Eukaryota; kingdom Metazoa; phylum Arthropoda; class Insecta; order Diptera; family Syrphidae; genus Volucella; species Volucella inflata. The sequence goes on along the minus strand of OV743717.1, from coordinate 25,935,206 downwards.
AAAAAAGCTTAACTTTTCCAACTGATTTCAAAAGATTTAGAAATAAGCTCTTCAGCAAACATACTAACCTCTGTTAAAAACATGTTGAAACGATTCTGATGCATCCTTCATACAGCTCAATAGATATACTCGTATTCAAATATAAATTTTTCTGAACTTACTTTTGAACAAAAAAAATATCCCCAAATCTCAATTGTAAAAGCGCATTTTTCTAAAATTCAGGTAACACACATTTTGGAGCGATTCAAAGCCATTGCACGATTTACGCAAAATGATGCCATTAATCATTGCTGGTGTCCTTCATATGTATGTCGACATATATGTAAGTACTCATCCTCTATCCTGAGTTCATAAATTTATGTTGACAGATTTATGCTTCGTCCGCATAGAAAAATCAGCAAAATGCAAGCTTTATATTCCTTTTAGGGTGTTAGATGGTTCACGAACTATAGTACGAGGGCGGGTCAATAAGTCCGTGACTTTTTGAATTTCTGACCTCTTTACTGAAACAGCAACACTGCTCCTGTCAACAGGCATCTGTCAGTTGACTCCTGTCAAAATTTAAAGTTGCTGCGTCAGTTAGTTTGTGTTTGACAGCTATTTTTATCAGACTACTCACTAATTTGAGGAGAAAATGGAAAAAAGTGAATTTCGTGTGCTTATTAAGCATTATTTCTTGCGAAAAAAAACCATTACCGAGACCAAGGCTAAGCTTGATAAATACTATGGGGACTCTGCACCATCGATTTCAATGGTAAAAAAGTGGTTTACTGAATTTCGTTGCGGCCGTACAAGCACTGAAGATGCCGAACGTCCTGGACGCCCAGTTGAGGTCTCTACACCCGAAACAATCGAAAAAATTCACGATATGGTGTTGGCCGACCGAAGATTGAAAGTGCGAGAGATTGTGGAAGCCGTAGGGATCTCGCATGGCTCAGTGGTTTCAATTTTGAATGATCACTTGGGCATGAGAAAGCTTTCCGCAAGATGGGTGCCGCGTTTGCTCACAGTCGACCACAAACGCAATCGTGTTTGCCATGGCAAAAATCCATGAATTGGGCTATGAATTGCTCCCTCATCCACCCTATTCTCCAGATTTGGCTCCGAGCGACTACTTCTTGTTCCCAAACCTGAAGAAATGGCTTGGTGGAAAAAGATTTGACTCCAATGATCTCCAGTCATCTCGCAAACAAAGGCCTATTTTGAGGACCTCGACAAATCATTTTTTTTGGAAGGGATAAAAAAATTGGAGAAGCGTTGGACAAAGTGTATAGAGCTCAAGGGAGACTACGTTGAAAAATAAAATTATTTTTTTATCAAAAAATCTGTGTTTTAATCCAAAAGTCACGGACTTATTGACCCGCCCTCGTATATTGTTTCGCATATAACCTGGTCTTTTTTACTATTCTTAAGATTTGTTAACCCCAAATCAAAGGTCTGACCAGGTCACACACATGTTTGTGTTAGTTCCCTATGCATTACCAAGTATTCCAAGTTAAGCTTCAAGTATATACGAGTTTAAAAAAAAAATATAGGTATGTAGTACATCCATATTACATACTGATGTCACACTCTTGTTTATGTCTGTATTTTGAATCTTCTGCTTTCGATGATGAAATCAAAGTAACGACATTGGGTCGTCGTCAATACGAGAACTCTACTGTCTGAGCTACGAGTAGGTACATGTGAAAAGGGACAAAGACAAAGAAAATTTTCTCAAGGGATAACAGCAGTGATTCAATTTGTCAAACAAATACGACAGCTTCTGTGGAATTAGCTTAGAGTTTCATCACCATTCACCGCACCACAAGTGTGCTAAACTTCTGAGAGCTACACCTACATAACTATTTAAAAAAACAAAAAACAACACACTCCAAAAAAAAATATACAAACAAGAATATCAACAAGAAAATAAGTATGAAGAGGTTCCAGCGACGCCGACATTGACGACAGACGGTTGGGTATGTAAAAGATAGCTTTTCTTTTTAGTTCACTGAAAGCAACAGTCGTTAGGGAAGAAAATCCACTTTGATAAAACGACAGTAGTACGAGTAGGTACATAGTGCCAAGAAGGGCTGCTTCGGATTAAATCTTTGATTTCTATGGAGTTATCTTTTCGAGGAGGAATAGAAGGCGTTTTCAGCTCAAGGTCTTCTTGCCAACAAAAATATGTAGTTGCACTTGTTAAATGAAAGACTTTGTCGAAAAAGAAATAATGAAAATACGCGAATATCCTTCCCAAACAATTTTTTTTTCTATCAAGGTGAGTTACGGTATCTTTAGAAAGTGGTACTCGACATACCCGAGCGAGCAATTATCTATGTGTGCCTCCTTGACCAGAAAAGTGGCGACGTCCCTCTGAGGAAGTTTACTAACCTTACAAATCTCTTCCGGTCTGGTGGATTTGTCCTAAGAAATTGGTTAGTGAACTGCCATATAATAAGATTCGAATTAACGTTGGCATGTATGCACATAGTTCATTGTTAATACTCGTATATGGAGGGATACCACAGTTGCCTCTGTTTTTTTTCTTCGCTCTGCAGCATCGTCTATCGTCCAATAATTTTGTTAGCTATATCAACGTATTGAGTGCATCGTTCTTAAATAGTTGTATTTTACATTTTAACAAGAACGTGCAGAATTTTTTTTTATTGCAATTTTAAACTGAACTTAATCACGAATTTTGTTTTCGGGTTAGACATCTCTTAGAACAATTTAGAACCATTTCAAAGTCTCCAATGCGGTTGTTGTCTTCACTCTTACTTTACTATAAAATGTCAACTTCTACTTTTGGTTTCAGGTTGATGGATTCTATTTTGCACTGCCTTACCCCGTTATTTGAAATTGGGAATTCTTCTGATTATATCTCTCATGAATCATGATATACTGATTCTATTACTCATAGATACATATTCCTAGTGAGTACACAAACCATGGAGTTACTATAATATATTTTATGGTAAATGTATTTAAAGAGAGTCATACTCTGTTTCTCTTAACATTGTAGTTTTTTTTTCAATCACAACCAGTGCCCACAATGTGGTAATTTTTCCATTTTGTGGGTTTTTTAGTATACTCAAAAAATCTAACTGCTGTGGGAAAAATTTATTCCCTGAGACAAAATTGTGTAATTTGGCCGTAAACTGAATAATGTCCATGAAACTTGGAATATTTGTTGTTGATAGTGTCCCCACCAGAGTACGCGCAAAACGCTTTGAGGGCAACGCGGAATGTTTGAACCCTCCAAAGACCACCTGATTATATAGTGCCAAACACTCCTCTAGGAGGAGTAAACCTCGATTCGCCTCATTACCTTGTTTTAGCCGATGTACAAATAGGGACAACGGTGACAAGTAAAACCAGCAAGGATCGACGTCGAAAGTTTCAATCGCAAGGGACCTCTAGAATCGTTGCCGATCGCGTTTTTTTTTTCAAATTCTCCCAAAATCCTAGCCCTTCATACACAATCCATAAAATACCCATGGGAATGTTGTCGACAAGCCATGAGAAAACTGTGACGAATTAAGGCAGGTACATGCAACCAAACAAGAATTCTTTTAAAGTCGCCCTTCATCGAAAGACGAAAACTACTATCGAGCTCTATAAGCAGACAAAAACAAAGAGCACAAACACTTGGAATGAAAACAAAATTACACGACAAGAACACGATAAAAGAAATTGTGGATTTGAATTGAATTTCAGCAGAAACGTCATCTTATCAGGCAACAAAACAAATATAGGGCTACAAGCCAAAATAAATGCCTGCAGATTGTATAATGGCGATGTTCCTTAAAATATCACTGTCAGGCAAAACGAAATATTCACCTTTAAGGATGACGACCTAGAATTCCGTCCCCTGATTCAGATGAACCAGCAATATCGTATCGGACGGATTGCTTCTGCACTATTTAAGGGAGGTAGATGTGAGCTGGTTGCGAAAATGCACTAGCTTTGGGCACAGAATCTTAGCATCGTTCGTCTGATCCACAAGAATGGGGACTCTTTGACTCCGCCAACTGTAAGTCTCATTAACATCGCCTTTACGATATTTTCCTTGCATTATATGAGCCCCTAAGAGCATTTATAAGCAATCTCAACACCAGCGCAGTTCCAGGCTATAAAGTCCGGTACCACCGTTCCAATATTCACCTCTCTGCAGAATTTGGTAAAGATCTGGGAACTTTTGCTCCATCAGGATCTGGAGTGACCTTCAATGACAAGAAAAGTCTTCGACAAGATGATGAGCTCCTGTGTGACTTCTTAACATGGCTCTATAAAAATCGCACAAAACGCACTAAGGGGGTCTTTTTAAGTCCGCACAATTACTTTTACACGCGAATGACGTTGATGTGATTAAACGAACACAGCGAGCCGGCAATGAAGCTTTCATAGTAAGTACCTACTCATGTGGAATCGGCTTAAATGAGGGCAAAAAATGCATACTATCATCAAAAAAGTATGCATACGACCGACGACTTGGTCAGAAAGTCACATCAGCGCTGAAATCAGACCCAAAACTGAGTTGAGTTCATAAACGTCAGTATTTCTAACTTAGTATTATCGCAGATCTTTCCTCGTGTGTTTTTGAACGCATTCACTGCTCTGACATCTTAGTGCCATCGTCATTTTATTTTTTATAATTATAGTATAATTCGCTCTTTTCAAAAGAAAACGATTATACGTTTTAATATCACATTACTTCAATAGTACTTACATCTTTCCTCTTCAAAAAACATAAAACTATTCCGCACTGAAATCTTCTAACTTCTGAAGCTACAATTGAAATGCCTAACTATTCTCCACAAATATGACGAATGTTGACGTTTATCAAGACAGGGTATTACTGTTTATGATCAAATGCAACTAATGCAGTTCTTTGTTGGGATGACCTTTTTAAAAACACTCCAAGGAGGCATCAAGCTGAATGTGATTTCGGTTCCGTTCGTGTAGGTGTAGATTAAACCACGAACTGTACTGGTCTAGTATTCGACGTTGAAGAGGCTTAAAACTCTGTAGTTGACGAAGTTGAAGGGGTTGAAGAACCGGCCAAAAGATACTGAGATTCCATTCGTCAGGCATACACTGTTCTGAACAAAAATGAGTACGTGTATGCTCTCTACAAAGTCATTTCCAACAGCTTTGAATGCCTCGGCCGGTTAACCGTCAAGCAACTCATAATCATATAGAAGTGATGAAAAATAACAGAAAGCAAATTCCTGCATTTGGCATTACCGCTTCGAGTATCATTATTTAATCTTCTGTCATCCAAGATCGAGTGCGATTTACATACGATCGCCTTTATACTGTGGTAAGATCGAAATTTACATTAACTAACAAAGAATACGACTGAAAGGAAAATGCTAGTACTTATTTTCATAAACCTTATTCATTTTAACTTATTTTTTAGGTTAAATTTAAATAAAGTGAATGCATAACAAATGGATATATTGGTTGGAGCCTAGTCTAGGTACTTAACTGAATTCGAATGGAATCGTGTCGTTTTCTTAAAGTATTTCAAACAATTCTCAGAAATTGGTTATAGTGGAATGTTACTATTATAATTTTAGGTTTACACTCGATACGATAGCTTTCGTGTGCCAATATTCCAAATTCATTCGATCACGAATAAAATTTTCACATTCGATATTGTGTGCGGTAATTTTCTCCCAGGTTACACAAGTCCAGCTCCTGTCATCTATTTACACGATGTGTCAAAATGCGAAAAATTGCAATACTTATTCTCTGTCGCTTGATGCCAAGAAAATCGTGATGACAATGTCCCAAATAGAGCCTGTATGATGGCTTAAATGGCGCAAAAACTTCGCAGCATTTTCTGATAGAAGTACGTTCTTCATGTTCAACGAAGGTGTTCGGGAATCACGACCTTAACGAGAATAGCGTAAAAAGTTCAGGCCAAAGTTTGAAGAATAGTGCGTAAAATGAAAAAAATTGAATCACTCATGGGAATACATCAACAAGCTCACAAGAGACTTAATTACTTACTTTAGGTGGCGCTACAGTCCGGGGTGGACCTGGGCTTTAATTAACAAGCGTCTTCAGCTTGCTCGGTCTTGTGCTAGCTGCGTCCAGTTCCGCACGTTAACTTGGCCAAGGTCCCCTTCCACTTGCGTGCGCCACCTGATTCTCAGTCTTCCTCTACTGCGCTGTCTCTCGGGGGCGGATTCAAAGACTTTTCGGAGTGGAGCATTGGTGTTCATCCGTTCTACATGACCCAGCCATCTCAGTCCTTGGATCTTCATTCTTCTGGTTATAGTAGGTCGATGTCGCCGTACAGTCCGTAGAGTTCAATGTTGTATTTTACCTCCTCCATTCACCGTCAATGCAGACGGAACCGAAGAATTTTTCTCTCGAAGCAACCACGACACCCTCATCCATTTCCGGGACAATTAAGGTCTTATATAGGGTAACTTTAGTTATTCGAGAGAGGGCTTTACTAGTCAATTCATTTCATAGCCCAAAGAAGCAGCGATTGACAAGAGTTATTCCTCGTTTGATCCCAGCGCTGGTGTTTTCTGAGTTCATAGCGGAGCTTAGGTAGACAAAGTCCCTCACTACCTCAAAGTTATACCTGTCAAGGGTGACGTTCTGTCCAAGATCCCTTTTTGACATCCAAGGTCTCGGTGAGATGTTTACCGACCTTGGTGGAGCAGCGTGCATTCGCCATCGTCATCCTGCACAGACGGACGAGTTTGGTAGGGATGCCTAAACTAGACATTGCTCTGTATAACTCGTCTCAATAGATGCTGTTATACGCCTTCTTAAAATCGATAAATAGATGGTGCGTATTGATCTGAAGCTCATGTGTCTTCTCTAAGATCGGTCGTAGTGTGAATAATTGGTCGACGGTGGACTTTCCTGGCCTGAAACCACACTGATATGTACCTATCAGGTCATTGACGAACGTCTTCAAGCGTTCACACAATACGGCAGATAAGATCTTGTACGCGATTTTAAGAAGACTGATGCTTTCGTAGTTGGCGCAGTTCAGAGGGTCTCCTTTCTTATGTTTGTTTCGTCGTCGCCGTTATACAATCTACAGAAATAATTTTTCCAGATTCTCAGCATCGACTGCGACTCTACTACGATGTTCCCTTGTTCGTCTCTACAGGCTTCGGTTCGTGGTTTGTTCCGTGGCATGCTTTTTTTTTACCTTTTGGTAAGACTTCTGAATCTCATTCCTGGAGTAGCATCTCTCAATTTCCTCGACCGCGCGCTTCTCACGCTCTAGTATTTTTTTTGCATTGCCGCATTGCGTGCTTTTTGCTTCGCTGCATGTGCTAGTCGACATTCGTCATCAAACCAGGGGTTTCGTTGTGGTGGTCGAGTGAAACCCAGCACATCAGACGCGGCATCTCTGATGGCCCGATGGCCCGATAAGCCCGGATCCGTTAATGGAGGTTGTGTCGTGCAGGCCATGTCTTCCGACAGTACTACCAAAGATGCCTTCTCTTCCTAGCTATGCATTAAAACCGCCAAGGATCGAGGAGGATCACTAGAGACGTTATCCAAATTAAAATAGCATGCAGACTGATTCTGAGATAAATATATGTCATTAGATATTTCAAATGTTAATAAAAGAGAAAGCCAAACCTTGTCGAACTGCTAGTTTTTGTTAATTGGTTGCACTATTATGAAATGTAGGTAAATGTTTTGTTTTAATGTATTAAAACAAGACTATAGTTATATCACCCTAATTCTGAGATTCGAAATGGGGTAATCGGCATTCTGACTTCTGATTTGATTATTCAATAGCTAACCATTTTCCGAATTTGAACAAAACGGACCGAAATAGGTGCCACTTTTTACCGGAACGAAACATTAAGTCAAAAGAAAACCGTTCACCCTTATTCTGCGATTCGATTCGAATCGAAATGGTTTGCTTCGTTATAAACTTGTCTATTTTAAGGTTGAATGGGTTGGATCCATCCCAAATCTTTTCTTTATTAATATATAGTTCATGTTATTGAATATAGGACCAAGGTGATGAAGTGATTGTTTTTTACGTTGTTATTCACCACACGGCACAACTGACTTCGGAAAATAAATTCATTCCATGAATTCCATTTCTCATTCGAATCTCACAATACGAAAAGTTCATTCGAGTGAAACTTTTAATTCGAACGAAACACAGAATAAGGGTGTATTAATTCTATTGTAGTTGAATAAAATAGCAATCTATTTGTTTTAAAATAATTTCATTTATATTTGTATTAAAAATAAATTGGTTTTGTTTAAGTACACAGTTACTTAAATTAACTCAAAACTATAACTTAAAATTGTACATAAGATTATGTATACACAAATTTGTTTTTACTTTTTAAATGCCTTCCACTGCCGAATTAAATTCAAAACTGAGCGCTACTACAACTAAAAATTAGACAGAAAAAATACATATATACTATATAACTTGTTTTAAATAGATTTATTTTTATTTATCTGTTGTCTTTTATTTTATATTTTAAATTAAAATTAAGCTACATTAGAAAGTAAAAAGGCAAAAACATGAATTTAAAAAAAAAAAACACAAAATATTGTACATACACATATTTTATATAAGAGTAAATATTATTTTTTATATTTTCAATTTATGTTTAATGTATTTTATTTTCTAACCGTACACATAAATCGAATATTTTATTTTATATGAATTTTCTTTTATCGCTTGTTATCAACAATTTTATAAAATATAGCTTACACTTGTAGAAATATACAATTGTTTCAATAGATTTCTTTTAGCTTTTGTTTGTTTTTTGTTTTCTTTAAAGGAAAAAAATAAAAATAAAAATAAAAATAAAAATAAGATATGCATTGCTTTGTTTATCTTCTATCTTCACCTGTTATCTGTTCGAAATGTTTAATTTTTTGAGATCAGTTTTGGAATGTTATTTCTTTCATTTAATTGCTGACCATCGGCAGAACAGGAACCCGCGACATTTATTCGTACAATTTAATAAACTTGTATAAAGCGTTCAAATGATAAAGAGTTTTGCTTTTTCGATATAAAGATATACTCGTATGTAAATATTTAAAAAATTGGTTTAAATACTTTTTTGTCTTATGCAGCAAAAAATTAAGATGATATACTTAAGTCTTCACTTGTGCAGTCAATATTAAAATTCATATTCATTTTCATTTTTATTAGTTAATGGAAAAATTTGGTTTGTGCCTTAAAATTCAAACAAAACCTTTGTTTGCTTATAAAGTTTTAGCCATGTAAATATTTTTTTTTTTTTTTTTTTGTTTAAGTATCAACAATGTTTCAGTTAAAGTTTTAGGTTTTATTCTTTTAACTCTACATCAAAATACAACTAGTTAATATGTATACATAGCAATATTTATTTTATTGATTTATAAGTATATTTTATCTAAAACTGGATTTATTTATTACTAGATCTATTCTCCATGCGTAGATGTTTCTTATAACAGGTTCTTTTACTTTCATACGTCCTTTATTTATTTTTTGTTTTCTTGCAAGCGATGGAATTTTTTTTTTTTTAAATACTTTTCTAAACATATTTCATTTTCTTCATTTTATTTTTTATTGGAATTAGACATGAACATAATTATGTATATTTAATTGTTTTTTTCTTTACACTTATCTTAAGTCAATTTGAATTTGATTGGTGCAGAATTGTGATTCTCTATTTATTTATAGTTTTCTGTTTTTTTTTTCTATATGGAACAAGGTGCGTGCAACAATATTATTTGTTTGGAATTTTAAATATATTTATTTATGCATTTACTATGCTGTTTTAAAAATATATCAGTGGGTAGGATTTTTATATTTGAGAACCGTTCAAAAAAAAAAAACATTATATTTTTAAATAGTTTCAAAATTTTTTTTTTGTAAATTGCTCTTTTAATAATTTATTGGTTGTTCGTTTTTGTTTTACTTATTTGGTTAGGGCAAAGAAAAGAAGTAATCAAAGGAAAGAATTGTCTCTAATATATAGGTGATATTAAGAATTTGAATAATAAAATGAGGCTAAAAAGCATTAAGGGTATCAAAATTAATAACGATAAATATTTTCTCCTCTATAATTAAAAGTCTTGACCCGCAAGCCTTTTAAATTCCTTGATTCAGTTAAGTTACAGCTTAGCAATTGAAGAGAGCAAAAATTTTTTAATGTTGCAATAAGGCTTGATCTATTTCGTTTACTACCTATTTGATGTTCGTCTTGCCATTATGTACACAGTATAATTTTGTTTGTCAACTATCAATGGTGGGTGAGTAAACAACCGATCATTTTAGATAAAAGATCTTACTTTAGCAGGTTAGGCAGAAATATAAATTCATTTTTTTCTGTTGTGCGGTTAGTGGCAAACTAAACGCTATACGTGTTATTGACCACGGATCAGATAGGAGTAAAGAAGTTACATGCCAATTATGTAACGTTGAGATTAATCACCACTTTCAAATACAATCGATGATTCAAGGAATTCTCGAACTTTTAAGTCACTTTACCTTACGTTCGCTAGAAGCTCCACTTCTGCAACTTCCCAAAGCAGAAGACACAAACCATAACAAAAATGTTTACATACTATATATATATTCAAGCAAAACGTCTAAAGGAAAGATCTATACAAACTGCAACAGAGGATCGAAAATAAACTAAAAGATATAAAAAAAAAACACTTGTAAGTTCGTATCTGTACAATGGGAAAATGGTTAAACAGCGTTGAAAAAACATTGAAGGAATAACAAGTTAACCACAGACAACGTTTAGCTCACGTAATAAATAAAGATGAATTTAAAAAAAAAAAATTGCACTGCAGTGAAGTAATGATACCAAGTTATAATCATAAGATTGTTTTTGACAAACGGAGTTATGTTATGCAACAATAGCATATGAGACAAGAAGAGTTTCTAAACTATGACACAAGTACAGCAACCTCAAGAACCTTCGGAAGTGACAAAATTATTTTCACTCAGAGCTATACAAGTTTCCATTTTGGTTCACTATCTGTGTAAAAGAGTTTTGCACGAAAATGACAAGTTTTCGATTATTGAAACCTGGCCTAAGCAACAAGGAAGATGACAAATTAATAACAGCAACAATACGATAACAAGTTTGTCTTGTACATGAGCTATAAGCCTGGAAAATATTTAAGAGATATATATCCACAAAAGACTAAGGTTCTTTTCCCCAAGAAAGAAGATGATACGTTTACTTTCATATATGAATGATATTTTAAATTTGATGCCCGCACCTGAATGGAAAGGTAAAACTGATCAACCTTGTGCACTCGTATATTCGTTTATGGAACTTAGAAAGCTGTCATAAATTTTCAGACTTTGTATGATTCAGAATGTTGAATATTTGGGTGCTGCGCCAGCAAATAAATCCGATGTATTGGTAGACGCATTCGATCCGATCCACATGTACGAGTATTCCGTTCTATATCACAATATAAACGTGATGCCTAATGAAATTTGCAATAATGGATCAAAGTGTGCGATGAATCACTTGCATTATATGAGTGTCATTCATGGAGTGTGTACAACGACACGCTTAAAAATATACAATACTGTATATCAAACAGAGTCATTAACGACTTATGCTGTTGTAAGAATATATCTCACGTGTAAATATATTATATAATGAAAAAACAAGAAGAATTGTGAGTATTTAAAGTCTGAAGTGTGGTGAAGTGTTACCATTCAATGCAATTGACACAGAAAAACCAGAAATGTTTTTCGAGCATTAAATGACCCACAGCCTTATTCGCTGGAACGATTTACTTAGGGAGTTTCGATAGTATTGTATAAAACTTTAAACTCTGTCCTAGATGACCGTTTTTATACTTATCGATAAAACGGAGCTTCTTTAATACTACACGTCCTTTTCTATCAGTAAAGTAACTGGCTTTCTACTACAAGTGGTATAGCAATAAACTACTTTTGCAAAGACATTGCACTGTAAACATATCCTTTATCCAATTTTCTCATATAAGTAGGAATGTACGATGTCAGTGTTGATGATAACCATTTTATAAGTTTGTCAATCTATTTTCTTAGCTGATAAAGTATGCACACCTTCGAGTGAACCGAACTCCAATGATCTAAGTTACATTAACAGGTATAAAATTTGCAATGAAAGTGTCGCTTGCGATTTTTTGTAACGTATATTCTTGATTTCAATATCATTAGGTTTAGCATGTACTTATATCAATAGGCTAGGCCGATTTTTCACAATAAGGAAAATTTAGAATAGTTTACTTATTTAGTTAATTGCTTAAGTATTAGATGTAAACGCAGATAGATAAGTTTTCAACTGAAAAAATCAGATATGTTTGAGCCTTCTGAAGAAGAGCTAAACTATCAATTACCATATTTAAGTACTAAGAAAAAATCTAAATTTCAACATCATTCATATCATTTTAAGACAAACAAGGCTCGTTTATTTAAGTGATTTTATTGTTTGCTTGCAATGGGCTAGATTTATGTGAAGCTTGCCAAGACAAATTGTTTGCTCAAAGTCTTTGCCACGTCTTTTGTTCACTTTATGATGTTCTCCTTTATATGGCCAATGCCTGCATTGCCATTAAAAACAAAAAAAGGTAGTGAAGAACTTAAACAGAAATGAAAAGCACTATTCAAATTTTCGGAATGACTAAAAACAAAACTTGAGGAAAATCGTTACTCTAAGGCTGTAACACAACGATGTTCTGCAAAACGAAAATTGTTCAATGAGGATTTTAGAGCATTAAGAGTACCGAAATAATGAAGTGCTTTATTCCAGTTTAACTAAAATTATTCCCAAATAAATGAAGAGATTCATGCACTATCTGAAGTGATTGATAAGATGCCATTATTGGGAAGGATTCGCTATAAAAATTTTCAAAATGGTGGGCGCAAATAGAATGGAGGGATATTTGATATTTTGTTATTTTTAATTAATAATTATGAAGTTTGGATAACAGGAAAAGATATATGTATAATTTTCTCGTTTGTATCCATTTTACGTTAACGTTTTAAGTAACTTTTTTTTATCTAAAATAATGAAACAAATATTTTTAAAGATTTATATATATATAATACAATTTGTACAAATTAAAAAGAAAATAAAACAGTAAAACGTATGTGAGATAGAAACAAAAAGCCGTGTATAAGATTGTTTAGATAAAAAGGTAAATGAATTTCTTTCTTCTTAATTTTTTTTATTTCCTTTTTGAGGTCAAAGAATCGTCAAGCCACGTGAAAGGGAATCACAAAAAAAAGACTCTCTTTGAGAGACATGTTAAGAGTTTATCCTCAGTTTCTTGTAGCCTTCTCACTGTAATCATTTTTCTAGGCAAGCTGATAATAATATTTATAAAGAACTAAACATCATCAACAACAAATAACAATTAAAAATAAAAATAAAACAAATAATTTAAATATTTCCACTTGGAGTGCAATGTTGCAACAAATTATCATGCAATAGTTCATTCTATAGCTGCACCTGGAATGATTGCACAGGTGGCTTTGGCGGTGATATAAACGGATTAGTATTATGGTGAGCTTCAGGCGTTTTCGTTTTTGTCACTCCAGCAACCCATTCTGCATCGAAGGGATCATTTGGAGAGACTGCTGTTACTGGGGCAGCGCTTAGAGATTTTGTTCGATTTTGAAGTGCTAACGTTGGAGGTCGTTTTAAAACGGGAGCTGGAGATGTGCTTTTAACTACTTGTCCCAACCATTGATCGGCGTTAGGAAGTGGGGCCACAACTTCAATTGGAACAGTTTTCATTGCTCCAACACCTAATGGAGAATTTGGTGTAGTTGGTGTTGTAGTCGGGGTGATTGCCGCTGGCGGACTGGAAGCTAAACGCGGAGATACTTGAGCTGTTGGCGGCGTTGTTGCCTTTTCAAAAACGGAACTGTAACCATTACTATTAGTTGTTGCCTGGGTAGTGTTACTTTGTTTTTCAGCTAAAATATTTTGATTAATGCTCATTGTATTGTTGAAGTTCAAATCATCAGTGTCGGTTCTGGTGAGCAACGATAAGCCTTGGCTAAGTTCTTGACACAATTGACTTACGGTATCCACTTCAGTGAGCGATCTCAATGGGGATATCTCCGGTATTGGTGATACATTGCGATTTGGAGTTGTTAATGCTGCACCACCTGCATCCAAAAATGCCCTTTGCCTTTCCGCATTGGACGGAAGATCATTGATACGTAATGACATTTGTCTTTTAAACGGCGATTGACTACCGATCACACGGAATGAGCCCTGACGCTCCAACATTGATGGATTTGCATGTGGCCGCTCAATAGCGAAAGGATTGTATGGTTTCGGTTGTGGTGGAACAGCAACTGATGGTGTTCCATTTATATCGACTCCTCGTTCATTACTTGCTAGACGTTCGGTCAGCGTTTGCTGACGGAATGAACCAGTTCTAGTGAATGTTGAATTTTTCATATCAAAAGTCATTGTAACACCGCATTCTTTGTCACGACGCTGTTTACGTTCTAGACAGACGGCAAAGGCGCAGCCTACAGCATGAGATAGACGCTCGCCAGAATCTTTGCAGGCAAGAAATCCATGACACATCCAACGACGAGTAGTGCCATCACGGCAGATATAACTGAACCCTCGTTCATGATTACGATCAGGAGCACAAAAACTAACTTTTTCTATAGTCTGATCAACAATTAAGCCTTTAGTTTCATCGTCTACCACACGCAAACCATCTCCGCTTACATGAAGCAGCCCACGAATTGGACGTCTTCGGGAATTCTAAAATAGAACAGAATAGAAAAAGAAGAAAGGAAATTATTAGTAAATTATTGGTAAATTATTTTAAATTTTTGTTAGCGTTTGATAGCAAGGGTCAAGGGTAACTCATCACAAATGCAACAAGAATTTCTTAATGACGAAAACAAATATTGTTCTCTCTATAAACATACTGCAAAGGAAAGGAATACACCTTCCTTCATTAAGACCAATTAATTCTCCTCTCTGCCATCGAAATGTAAATAAGATTGTATACACACACCACTCGCGTAGGAATTCAAGACAATTTGTACGCTTTCAACATTTCGCTTAGGTTTAATTTCGTTAACTATTTGAAGAGGGGTATTGGATAAAAAGAGAAGTTCTAATAACGCAAGAATAATGGCGTTAATGATCATTCATGCTGCACATGTGTATTGTGTAACAAATTGTTGACCTATTCTATCCACCCACTAGGTAGAAGACAATTAACTTTTATCGCTAATTTAGTAATGTGTACTTTAACTCGATGAGTAGGGCCTATTCGTGTCGCTGAACTCCTTAGAGCAAAGTTTTCTTTTTGCGACATGTCGTCACGTCTTGTGAACGTTGAATCAATTAAATCAGCAGCACCCAGATGGGAAGAGAGGCCATCAAGCTCACAAGAAGCAAATTGACCTTTCGTACGAGTATATAGTGTTGTGTGCTAAGTATAATGGAGACACATGTGTAATATAGGCGGCTTGCATGATAGGGCTTTGATGACAATTAAAACATGAAAAATTATTTCTGATTGCAGAGTTCAAAGATTCTTTAGAAATCTTTTTGAAATAACATTCATATTTTGCAATTAATTCTATCAGTTAATCTAGATTTGCAGTACACGAGGTTACTGTATGCTAAATTAAGGATGAATAATAAGAATATGTATGATAGAAAAGTACTCACCCTTAAAACCTTTAGTGCCTCCTCACAAACTTGCATACCCCGAGATTCAAATACTTCCACACAACCTAAATACTTTACAGCAAACGAGCATGTAGCTGATCTAACCGCTTGTTCGTCCGCCTGCCATTGATGAGGTTTTGAAGATTCCGGAACACGATCCTTTCTTCGACGGAACGAATCACGAAATGATCGCCTCAGGCGATCCATTTTTTTCGGTGATTTTTTACTAAAACGGAATGATGCAGATTTCTAAAGAAGGAAAACAAAATATAATTACATTAATTAATGATCCGTTGATAGAATAAAACCACCCTTGATTTAAGGGTGAAAACAAAGAAAAATTCTTAAGTGCTTGTTCTTATTTTCCTTATATGATACCTACCCCATTTTTAACGTCTCCAAATGTGCCGCGGGTAAATCCTCGTTCTAAGGGCTCGTGAGTATGTGACGAAGAATTTCCCATGCTGGTTACTTGCCGGAAACTTGAATTTTTGTTCACCCTCTAGTAATCGTGCTCGTAGTTATATTGTAACGTGTTAACGGATAAAAATAATTAAATTCAAATTCGGATTCCATTCATTTTAGTTGAAATTCTTTGAAATTACTACTACTTGACCGACCGAAGAAACCGTTTAGTAATTGCGATTTGATTACAATCGAATGAGAAACTGCGAATTGGAGGTGTCTGATTTGTGGAATGGACTGTTTGCAATGTATTTGAATGAGCCGGGTTGCTGTATGAGTACCTGTAAGAATGGGGATGATTGGATATCTATTTCTATTGCAAACTGTTTGGAGAAAATTTACATCACCATTTGTTGCTGTTGCTCTTTCTAACAAAAACTATTTAACTGCTTTAAAAATAAAAGGAACCATCGACCTATGGTGAATGACTAAGCCCTCTGAAACCTACACCAGTCGACTGTTTATATCATGATTCATAGAGGAAGCTAAATTCTTTTTTTTTTTTTTTTGTGTGTTGAATTCGACTGAAGGTGTTGATATTCTAACCTTGATTCTACTTTTACCTGTTTCACCGCATTTCAGTTTCGATTTTTTTTTTATATTGCATGACCAAGTTATAATCAATATGACAGTGCAAGAGTATATACCTACATATCTATCTATTTACGTTGGTATGCATACACATGTTATATGAACACATGCCTTTGGCTTTTTAGTCTAAATAAATGTGATTCAACATTGCTGTAAGGTTTACCTAAGTGATAAACACTTTTAGAACGTAACCGAGGTTCAGAAATTTCGAAGAATAATAATAAACGATAAGGCAAATATATACAATATACCTACATATACGTAACAGCGAAGGGGATAATTAGGCAAAATTATGCATCGTAGACAGACAGTGGAATGTTTTTCTGTTAAAAAAATTATCATATTCGGATACTGTAATCGGAGACACAAACGCTAACATTTGGTAAAACAATTTCTGCCTAACAAGGGTTGTTCCAGCTTTTTCACAGTTTATAGACATGCTTTTTACATATTTTCAGAAGAGAGTGTGAATTCGATACTAAATTTCCTTGTGGACTTTTCTGTTTTGGTGTTCTTGACTTCGCACGTTTTTTTACCTTTTTGTGAAATTTTGCTGGAGCTGCTGCTTATCAAAAAAGGCGACTAATAGGGACAAATCATAATTAGCGTTTAGCACCTAAGATTGCCCAGAGGCCCATTAACTTCTAATAAATGTGAAAGTGTACCTAGTATGTCATAGCAAATTAACTTCTAATAAATGTGAAAGTGTACCTAGTATGTCATAGCAAATGTATTCGTACACGAAATTCATTCTCAAGAGCCAATTCAACCTTTACAGCTATTTGACAAGTGACATCTATGCAAAAAGTTTTTGACGTTAGTTGTTTACAATCATAGAATGGGGTTTTACAGAATTACGTCAATCCCCTCAAGTGAATACGTTTCGCAAATATACAACAAGACTTCGCTCACAACAAGACTCTGCTCTAGCTTATAAAAAACTACGGCCCGTTCTGGAGACTATTCTAGTAATGAGTCTTTGAAGAAGAGGCAGACATAAAAATATTTGAATCATTCAAAGTCTTTAAGTCTTACTAAAGAGTTGATCCAAAAATAGATCAAAAGTTCACAAATTTAATCGACTCCACAACCGGCGCTACTACGCCGATAAGTGGGAGATATACAAAGCACTGGATGCAATTATATTCCGTTATATACTAGATGACGCAAAAGTCACCACACTATCGGAAGAAGTTATAATTTTTCCAAATGGCGGCAAATGTCAATTCTACTTCTACATTTGTGAAGTAAACAGATACAAAATACACGACATGAACCGCTATACTCTTTAAGAACGCGGAATAATTGTCCAGAAGCGGCCGTTCTGCTGAGAATATCGCAGCTGTTGTTGAAGATGTCGCAGAGGACCGGGGAGTATCGACCAGACGACCTGCCACGCAATTGGGCATTATTCGGCGGTGTTTACGGAAAATTTTGGTGCACTTACAAAGTGCATAAGGCATATCAGCTTTGAGATCTTGACCGCCAAGCGCGTGTAACCAACGCTCAAGCCATCAGAATCTCGACCACTAGGCAGGCAACTTTTCATCAAAAATCATCATGAGCGACGAGGCTCTATGGATATATGAATGAGCACAATTATCGCTTCTGGGGCACCGAAAATCCGCGTATAACCCACGAAGCGCCATTATACCCACTCAAAATTATTGATCGGTGAGCAGTTTACGGCTAAGGCGTCATCGGGGTATGTTTTCTTGAAAACGTCGCGGGCCAAACGACTACTGTTGACGGCGAGAGCTACAGAGCTATGCTCAATGACTTTCTCCTTCCTCAACTGGATGAATTGGGACTAGAGCAACGGCGCATACTGCACGAGCCACAACCGAAATTCTGCGGGCTGCATTTCTGGGTCGCCTAATTTCTCGTTTTGGCGATTTTGACAACTTTTGCGCCACCTTGTACATAGTATGTGCTTAGGTACTTTTTGTAGATATTGTACAACAATATCGGCTTTTGTATTTAAGGCACAGTAACAATTTCTATTATGAAGCCATTCGTCTGCTTAAATAAATTCAAAATTGTTCTTTCTTAAAATGATTTTGGGCATGTACCTAATTGTAGCAATTTCTCACGATACGATAACAAAGAATATGCAGCGCCTCGCTATAAAATTGATTGATTTTTTTAATCCAGTCAATTCCACCGAATGCCTAGTAATCTTGTTGATAGAAAAACACTGCAGCTGCAGTTCTTGAACTGAATTTTCCCACTGATATTTTAAATCAAAATAAATTCTCATAGACCATGAGAATATTTCCTCTTCCTATTTTGAGGAACTTTTTAGAATGACCTTTCCCAACTTCATCTTGTGACAGTCTTAGCGCAAATTTTTCTTCATTACCTTTCCCATAATTCATAGAAAATTAAGACAACACAACAACCCCTTCCAAAAGATTGCCAAAATACCAAGCACATTTCTTCCCCCTGTCTTCAAACGGAGGCTGTTAAATTTGTTTCCCTTTGTAATGTAAGAAATAATAAATACCTGGATTGAATACGAATAAATCATTAGGTCAGTGGTGATGGTGATTGTACAGAAAAAAAGCAATTCCATAAAAATAACCTAGGAGAAATTCTATGCAAAAAATGTCCCTTCATATGCCAAATGAATTTCTTATAAGAATTTAAACACGTAACATCCTTGCTCTAGTGACAACTTCCTCTAACGAAATGGCGTTACGCATCGTTCGATTTCAGTGTTCGGAGAATCAACTAAAGGAAAGGAAATATAATCCAAATTTGTCTCAAAAAAAAAAAAATCATCAAAAGGAAAATCATAGCCTCATGCCAAATGAAGTAAAAAAAAAAAAAAAAAAAAAGAACTAACAGATGCTCAGAAAGAACCTCCTGCTGGTCCTTGTGCGCAAACAGCCGGAGCATAACACGAGGATATTACTCATTGATACGCATGCACTTTAATTCTACCTGAAACGCAAACTAGTCGTCCTCGTACCAATGACGGAAATAAGATTCTCACGCACACATCCGTTTATCCGTCCAATTTGGTGATCGCGTTGCCGATTCTGTTGGTGTTCTTGTGAGACTTTTTTGAAAATGGTTCGGAAATTGTGATAATTTTTTATAATATTCTTACACAAGTAAATAAGCTTTTAAGCCATGCTGCACCATTGGCGACTGATTTGGAAAAAAATGTGTGTTGATCCTTGCAAAATCGATATTTTCTTAAAGAGTTGAATTAGCTAGTAGAATTAGTAGATCGCATGATCTTAACCTTGAGCCAATCGTCAAATTCAGAGAAAAATTGATTCAGGTCCTTAAACAATTCAATTAACAATTCTGGAGGACATAATAAAATTGAAATGCCAACAAAACAAAAATAACACTACAAAGAAGCTCACTTTTGAGGAAGGTATCAGCTCTAACCACTTAAATTAGGGAAAAGTTGGGGCTTCAGCGTACGGACAGTTGAAGGATTATACGGAGAAATAATTGTTTATTTTCCAGGAGATGAGAACAATGTCTCTCAGACCCTATAGCTTAGCGAAATTGTTAGTAATTATATTTAGTATTTATGGTTTCGCATATCTTCTCCTTCTTAGAAAAGAGTTTCTGATATAATAGTCGCAAACGCTCTATTTCCAGCTTGTTGTATTCTTCTTACGTATTATGTTCTTACATATGTTGTCCCTTTATACGAGCTACTGAACAAGCTTTTGAAAGTGATAATTTTGTACAATTCTTTAAAAAAACGATATGGAAAAAATCACATGATAACGCATCGCTTTTTTAAGTATTCTTCTGACACTGAAGATTTCGGTTTTGTCTTTGTCGACATTGGATAGTCGTATGGACTTGCTTTTGATGCCTAAACTAAAAATGGCTCTGTACAGTTTTTCTATATAGACATTGTCGTATGCGGCTTGGAAATCGATGAAGAGGTGGTTAGCATCGTTTTGAAACTCTTGGGTTTTTCCTAAGATCTGCCATTATGTGATAATATTAGCTTGGGAGTTCATATATTACGGCAGACAGGATCTTACTATTGTAATCAAAAAATTCTCGTAAGAATTCATTTAAATCTATTTAATCGCCTTCAAAGTGCTCCCCTCGCGATCCAATACACTTAGGCCAATGGTTTTTCTAATCCCGAAACAATTGCTAAAGTTGATTTCTAAAATGGCCTTCAAAGCGCGCAGTTTTTATCTACTCAATCGTGGATAAACGGTGTCCACCGAGCGGTTTCTTGAACTAAAGGAATAGCCATGAGTCACACGGCGCTTAATAAGGCGAAAAAAATTAGTGTTTTGTATCAAACTAGATTTGCATTCTCTTTAGGCAAAACATTTTATAAAATGATCTGCACTGATGCAAATGAAATGTTATAAGTATCACTGAGCTCTCTAATTGTCCAACGATTTTTGAGCACCTAATCTTTGATTTCCTTGACGTGTTGTTCATCAGTTTTTGTTAATGGCTGTCCAGGGTGAACTTTGTCTTCGACGCTATCTCTGCCTTCTTTGAATTGTTTGTTTGTTCCACGTGTAGACTTATTTTTTGTGACAAATCCTGGTCACTGAAGGCAATTTTCTGCCATATTCTCAGGATTTATGCAACAGAAATTCCATTCCGCAAACAAAATTGAATTCGACTTCTTTGCTCAAAAAAATCAGACATTGTTAAAATCGCTTAATTTGCTTTTTGTTGTTCCAAAACACGAGCGTAACTATTGAACAAATGCACATTTTGACATGAAAATTCACGCAAATGTCAGTGTGTGTGTCACGGTACTACCAATCTAAAAACCATACACTATATTTGCCAGTATCGAAATTGAAATTGAAATTTCACCTTACTTTTCGAGGACAGTGGTATATCAAATACAATCAAAAATGCTCCTTAAGAAATACCAATCAGTTAAAAAAAAAAAATAAGGATAATGGAGTGTAGTGTAGGTATTGAAAATTAATTTGTGGGCCCCTTTTCATTTTAAACACTGGCAACCCTACTGGTTAAGTTTGTTTGCTCTAAACTAAAATAAAAGGCAAGTGAATGAAATTCCTTTGAATGTTCGATTACAAGCTGTTTGTATGCGGACAAACAAATACAGGCAAAGCCTGTGTAAGGATTGAAGATCTCTTTGTTTTCTCTTCTTGTTTTTTTTCGCTGAAAGCAGATGCCATTTAAGATGGTACGTTGTTCTTTATATCTTTTGTCTATTGATGACAGTGGAACTAAAAATGTGGATAAAATTCACTTGAGGTTAATTCGTATAATCTTGGTCACCACCTAATTTATTTATTTTTCATTTTAGTGTTTTAGTATGCTTGAGTAGTTATAGCAAGGATTAAGTCATAAAAGCGAGAGTTTTTAAACTAACTTCGTTCCCCCTTCTACCCTTTGTGAACGTCGTTCTCTGAATAAAAAAAAAATTATAGCAGGACAACAAAAAACATTTTCCCACGACACATATTAACATTAACACAAAATTCAGAATGGAATATATTTTCCGTGCTTCCTTGCTCGCTTTTATTCTCTCTCAAATACACCGATCAACTTTATAAGGTATCCTTTAAAGGAGAATACATACTCGTTTGTAGGTATGTACAGCTAAAACATAGCTGACAAAAAAAAAAAAAACAACTACAATTTGCGTAGGGGAGGAAATTACCATGCACAACAAGGATATGGCTACCGTTGCTGCATCGTGTGAATTTTTCATTTCAAAAATGGAGAGCCAAGGTAGCGCATAACGATGCACTCCTTTTATAATGAAGAAAAATTTCACAAGGTTTCCGTTGCTTGGATTTTGGAAGTACTCAATGTGGTGTTAAAGTGCACCGTCCTTTCTGTGTACTGATAGGTTTACCTATTCGGAACCACCTTTATCTTAAGGGCGCTCTTCATCATAATTATAATTAAAACGGGTTTTAATTAAAAATTAAATAATTAGTTTTCTTTTTTAACATGATTTGTAACAATTTGAATAATTCCATTAGAGAGGATATTTGTTTATTAATCTTCATCACTATTCAAAATCGGTAGATTTTAAAGTGTCAAACGTTATTTCTGTTCGTCATAAAATCTCAATAATTGAAATTTGTTTTGTTTTCCTTAACTAAACATCCACAAGCTGACAAGGCCACCTCGGCTGCAAAAAACCGTCTTATTGTGTTCGACGCAATCCGATGTCTTTAGTATACGAACATTTTGAAGAACCAACGTCTGCTCTGATCAGTTTCTTATTGTTTTCGTAGCCAAGTTGCGAATGTTGATATTTCGACTGGAGTGTTCTTTTACGGTCTAGCCTAACTTAACCTCGCGAAGATGCTATGCAGCTACGTTGTCGGCAAGAAATCAGGGATGTTACCTCCAATAATGCAGTATGCAGTATGTGTAGGTGTGTATAATAGCCAAAACGACAAAAAAAATCCTCTGTCATGGAGAGTACATCGAATGGAACTTCGTCAACTTCGTCCACTCGACCAAGAAGAGATCTACCTATGAACTACCTGTCAATTTATTTAAATCAGCGAAAATTGATTTAGTAAGGTGCAAGCAACAACCCATGTTGGTATATGACAGGATGACATTATGCCCGGGGAATAGAATCACAACATTATTGGCCCAAACCTCAAGAAGGAGCTCGTCGTCAAAAACACCGCGCACGAAATTATACGTGGGTTGCCACTTAAGTTCTGAGATATGGCAATAGATGTGTAAATATGTCCAATCTGTCATTGTCATCGTAAAGGTTGACATTTTTAATGGCAATAGTACTCAGAATGTTTTGTTGCAAGATCGTCATTTGACATAGTGTGAGGTATGTGGCTTGGGCATTAGTTCAACTCGCATGCATAGCGCCTCATCAAAAAGTGTCTATAAAATCATGACAGGCGACGAATCTAAACAACAATCTGTGTGGGTTTTGCAAGACGAGCCAGATCGCAGAAGACGAATCATTCTCCACAACGACAGTTTTGGCTTACCTGCGGAGCTTGCCCATATCTGCAGGACGACAATGGAAAACCGTCCCGGCGACATAAAATCAACAATAAAACGACGAACCTTTTAACATCAAATAAGGTTTTCATTTCGAAATAAACTCACAGGCCAATACCATAAGCAAAGTATCTCAAAAGTTATGAACAATAAATTGCGATCATGTTAGAAATTATGGATGTAATTAGTGGGTTGCCATTGGAGTGTTTTGGTCATTGAAGCATAAGCGGCGATGATGGGTTTAGGGTTTAATTGCACCAAATTCTCGCCCAGCACGCCACAGCGGCAATCTATAATTTTGAGGTGGTAAAAAATGTCGGCTACGTGTGCTATGATATTAAGAGAAGAATACAATTCGCTAATCGGCTTCATTTAGACACAAAACGGCTGACAGAGAATAAGTCCCTCACTGAAATGACCGAGCAAGCAATCTATAAGACGCTTAGCATCCCAGTCCTACCGTACGTTAGAAGCATAAACATCAGCTAAAGCGGACTAAAATGCTTTGGGAAATAAGTTCTTTGAGTTATCTTCATCTTTGTTTGGATAAACGAGGTTTCGAGAGTAAAACAACGAATTGTACGGGCTTTATGGTGACATTGACCCTGTCAAAATTCAAGGTGTCCTTCTTATTTAGTGTCGTGCCTTTTCGAAGCGGGAAACAACCTTACGTTAGGTGACGCTTCCAAAAGAAAGGCACGATCTTCATGCGCGTAACTGACACCGAGTAGAGAAAGATTAATTACCATCGTCCAAAGTACAGTAGAGTTACCCGCGTAAGCGCAAGTGGGTTGTTAGGATGACGTTACCATGTTTGATTTTATGAGCTTCTTGACATTGCGAACAATGCCTTACATAAGACTTTCACATCCTTTAAAAGATGATTACGGATTATCACGTAAGGGATTTTTTGTTTTTACAAAAAATAGAAAATAAAGATTAACAAGTATTCGGGCGATATCAATTCAATAAAAAAATTGCACAACATAGTGTTGGCCGATTTCCAATTTCCAATTTTTTGAACCTAATAAAGACTTACGCCACAGCAATTAAGAAATCATTAAGGTGACGTTCGAAAGAGATTTAGTTGAGCCTCTGATTTACAATGGATTTTAAGAAAACTACAAGTAATAAATATGTATATGTAATCAAACTGTTTAATGGATTAATACATGCGCCAGGCAAATGACAATTTATCTTTCCTCTTTTTGGCGCCACAAAACAAAATATGTAGACAGGCAATTTTTTGTTTAAATTTAAATATCTGAAAAGGACTTCTCTAGTTTTGCCTACTCGCACAGTACAGATGATAATTATATTATACTGGTACACGTTTTGTTTTCGTTGAACAGAATCCAGATTATTCAAGGTCGTACTGCTCAAAATTTTATTAGCAACTCATTTACATTCGATTGTAGATACAACATGTGTGTATCTACACGAAAAGCAGAAATGACATCATAAGAAATAGACAAAATAAAAACTCCCCTTTTAAATGCTTACATACTTATATGTGTAAAGCAAATGTATATAACTATCTGTCTATACACAGTCTATATTCATTTAAAAAATTTTTATGTTAGCTTCCAATTTTTAATAACACATTTTACGGACAATAACTGTATAAGACCGCGCATTGCCGTGAAATACCTACCAATATATAACAAACATAATGGACAGTTATAGTTAAGGTTTATCTATCATATTTATGTTGAATTTATGTAGGCAAGATACTTGATGGTGATTATCGTCTCTATAAAAATATTCAACACCAAAAATATGTACAGACGAATGTAAAGAAGAAAAAAAAAGTGTCAGTGGTCATTCACCTTCGTGAGTATTATTTGCTCTTGGGCCTCAGGTAGCCGAAAAAATAAAATACTACCGAACACGGCTTACTTGATTACTTGATTGATTAATACCTTTGGAATTTTTATAGTCTCAGTTTTGTGCTGACCGAATGAAGTTCTTCCAAAGATTGAAACCAGAATGGAATGCCAAAAAACAAAATAAACTTTAACCTACTTAAAAGAAATGCTCAATGGACAAAGACGTTACCAAGGAAGTGATATCATAGAGAAGAACAAAGAGTTTCTTTTTGTTTTTCATTTGTTGAAGAACAAGATTAGCACGCTACTCTTTGAAAATAATTGAATGTACAATACATGCTACGGTACATAGATACAAATGGGCTTGATTCCCTTATACTAGCAATACTCCGCCAATAATCGAAATTTGATTTGATTGAACAATCAACTAAAACCTTTATTGATTGATTATTGAGCAACAAAATAGTTCTCACGAATTACTGTGATGAAAAGTCGTACATGGCAAAATAATGTGCACATGTCCTTCAACAATATTTTTGTAGTATAGGACTTCTAAAGCAGGCAGCTCCTTATTAATTTTTTATTTTATTAGATGAAAAATAAACTCGTTATTTTCAGCATTTAAAAACTGGTTTTACCTAGCTTGCAGATGTAAAAACGCATCGTCTAAAGACTGTCATATTTCTAAATCCGGAGTCTTGAGGGACAACAATTTGACCTCGCCAATTCTGTGAGTTTGTTGTTGGAAATTCGGAATGAACTCGACTACTCGTGACATGTTTCGGTTTCGACTATTTGACGTACTATAATACGCAGGGCAGTAATCGTCCGAAGCAAAATGGTGCCTGCTCCATGTCTAACAGCAGCGCACAAGGAAAAGGGAGTAGAATTTGCCCGATTTTTCCAATTTTTTCTAGACAATTTTTAGTGACGAAAATAAGCTTAATCTTGATGAGCCAGACGGCATTAAGGATATTGGCACGATTTATGAAAAGAACCAAGGTTTTTATAAAGTTGTATCGTAGTCGTGTTGGTGGTAAGAAAACGCATCGATTTACATCAGTCGTGTAAGCTTGGAATGGTTCCAGGCCCAAAAACTCAAATTAATGGAGTGGTCTACACGTTCTTCGGATTTTAATCCAATAGAAAATCTTTCAGAAATAATTACATGTCGAGTTTATGCTCATAATCGGCAATTCGCGAGCGTAAGTGAACTCCGAGAATCAATTATGGATAAATGTGACTCCTTAGAGGATTCCATATTAAGAAAACTAGTTAGGAGTATGATAATAGAATTTTTAATACTACTGAAATAAGGGATAATAAAATCCCACATTAATTCTTGTAAAAACAACTAACTCAAATAGAAAAATTGAGAAAAATGTAATTCGTTATACTTCTGCAAGTCATGCAAACCAATTTTTTATTGCTGAAAATCCCAAAAGAAAATTATGAGGAATTTTTTTACACTCTAATTACTTGTTTATTCATGAAATAAAATACATGTTGTTATGTTCTTAAACCTCAAACTCGTTTCTCCAATGTTTTTTTTTTAAATTAACAGAAATAATTGGCACGATCCCAATCGTTAATTTTACAAAAATCTGCAGATTTTTGACAGCTTTAATTAAGACAGAAAACATAAAAGAAAAAAAGAATTTTTTTGGAAAAATGCGAAAAATCGAAATTTTGAAAAAGTGAATGATCGGAACCTTGCTGACATAACTACAATTAAAGTTTTGAATTTTTGATTTCAGATTACTAATGCGGACACAATCCTGAACACCGCTTTTCCCTCATTTTTGACAGAGATGCTGCCTAAGCCATTTCCAGGTCTTAAAAGTCATCATTTACATGTTTAAAAAATCATCTGTGAAATTCAATTGATCTACAATCACATACAAAATGTTTCGTATCAAAATGTTCATTAGTTTTTTTTTTTAGAATAAGTTTTTGAAAATTGGTTCCAAAATTGACCTAAAAGGTCTAAGTCCCAAAGGGTGCGTTTTCATTTCCAAGGGACGTATCTGCAACTGCCACTAAATTTGTTTGTTATTATATTTTTTTATATTAAATTATATGGGTTATGAAAGGTTTTGAAGATAGAAAAAAAGATCAATATTCGTAGAACTTGTTCCATATGTGCATTTCTAGTTTGTATCCTTCCTGAATACATCCCCCAAGCTTTTAAGTTCCAAAAATCGGTTGACATGAAGAGATGGTGGTCTTCATTGACCGTAACCGACGTCATCGAGGAAGAAATATGACCCCATTTCCAGCAAGAATACCACACTAAATAGTTAATTTTTACAAACATACAATACTAATATAATAAATGCTGTTGGACACCTCCGGCTGTTGGCTTAAAATAATACGTCAATTTTGCGTACCAAAGAAGTCACACACATCTCAGGTCACTGGATGATAAAAATTCGGATCTTCTTCCACCTTCAGCAGTGACCAATCAGGGCCTTTAGTAAGTACAGCCAAATGCACGACATGCTTTCATTGTGATCTTGATTGATGAATTCCCGTATAGCCGCAATATTCTCTTTATTTCCGACGTTTCGGTGTCTCAATGGCATGGTAACATTAGGAGTGAATAAGTGGCTTACCGGGATGATTAAAAAGCTCGAAAATTGGAATTACCGCAACCAATGTTTCAATTGGTCGCGAATTTTGATAAACCTGATAAAAAGAAGTTAGGAGTGAGTTAAGAGAATCCCTATTTTTCTTCAGTGGACCAACATTTATAAGGTTTTTTCCGTAAATTTGACCAAAATATGGGATCAGATCCAATCCGATCTTAACCATCAGAAAACGTTTTACGCCCGAGACTCAAGATATTTGTGAAAATAAAGCAATTTGAAGCGCGATTTTAGTTTGATCAGAATCGTGATTCAATAAATCCATTGAAATTAACTTTTTTGAGTGACGGTCTGAAATAAACCGCACGACTATTGGAAAAGAAGATTTGTAAAGAGGCATAAAAGAGTTTCTTTGGGTCTTTAGTATGTTTCAAGTGTAGTCAAACTTAGCAGGGTAACCCCTGTGAAATCGACGGGATTGAACAGAGGAAAATACGTTCATATTCTCGAGAATATGATGTTGGCATTGGTTGGGGAAAACAAAACATATGAGCAGTTTGAGCTATATTCCATCAGAGATCTGGAGTTGTCCCTATCAAGTCCACATTTTAACACCATAGAACATCTGTGTAAGGATATTAAAGATGCCGCTAGGCTGCGAAACAAAAACAATTTAGATCTTAAGTGCCCAACGGAAAGTTTAAACTACTGTTCTAGATAGAAAAGTAAATATAATATTCCTTATGAAGTTGACGATGTTTACTTGGAAAGATACGTATACGAGTATACTACATACTATGTCGGTGGTTTTGTATACTTATTTGTCCTGATCGATAAGCTGCAAAAAATTAAACAACTTGATTAAGGTCACACATTAAATTTTCTTCGAATTCAGTACCAGGGGTAACAAGCCTTTTCTATGAAATCAAACAACAGTCAGCACCACCCATTTTATACTGCAAAACAAAAATCAACAAATTGATTTACACCTACCTTCGCACAGAAGGAGAAAGGGAACACCAGCAGCAAAAACCTGTCACGTTATTTAACTAAGAAAATTTCGCATTAAGCTCACGACCGTCAGACTTTTTATATGCCACTCCAAGCTTGTTCGGTAAGCGAAGTGAAAAATAAAACACAAACGACAGCAGGTAGCAAAGCATACGTTGATCTTAAAATTGTTTAAAAGATTGTGTGCTACACTATGGTTACGTTTGTTTGCTTGAATATATATATGTTTATATATATTTAAAAGATACGGCTTTACACGACGAAAAAAACTGTTTCTATCCAAAGATAAGGCAGAGGTAAATATATACAATTTACTGTACGTACATCCGCAGGTAGGTATTTAGTTGCTTTAAACTGATAACATGCTGAGAAACAAAACTCTGTACTCATGTGCTAGAAAGTAAAGATATTTACTGAAGCAACAATATTTAAAAACTGTCAAGTGCCTAGGTAGCGGAAAGGTACACTTGACACCCAAGGACCGATCGGAGTACTTTTGATTGTTCCTAATCAGTTTAACATTGAAAAATTTGGCTTTCAACTTTTCGACAACGTACGGCTACCAAGAGCGTTTTGTTTTGTAAAAAGTGATGGCTAATCAGGAAAAACTTTGAGACCAGATTTTTAGTTCTAAAATTCATATACATATAAAAATATGGAAATACTATTGGGGGGGAGGGGGGCGTGTGTGGATTTGTTAAGCCCCAACTGGAATTTTGTTGTTACTTCATAAGGCAAATTCATAGAAGGGAGTGTCATAGGATGATTTCCGTGCATCTGAAATTGCAAGGTGAATGTGGACAAAAAACAACACAATTCCGACCAACAGGGAACATTCGTCAGATTTTGAGATTGTTAACCAAGCAGTCGACTCCACAATCCACATAGCACAACAACATGAGTCTACCCACGCTCTTAGTTTTGTTCATGAGCCAACCAAAGTTGTTTAAAGTGCATGTGGTCTCACATATTTTAAGAAGCTATATTTTCAACAGAACCAGTATTCTTTATCAAAATATCTTGTTGTCGAGTGCACATCTAAATTTACTATCGAGATTTTGATTGCAGGTTCGCGGTATTTTTAACTCTGATAAGCATGTTAGAGTACAACTTTTTTGTAGGCAGCCTTGTTAGCTTGAATAAGGTCGCACAGATCTACAACTTTTAACGAGAGAATAATTTTGCTGATCAATTTTCAGGGACTCTGGCTTTATGGTAAGAATCCCGATTTTGAAATATATGTGCGCTTAAGAAAAGGTCAGACGGAGTCAAATCAAGTGATCGTGGATCGTCAAAATCAATTTTTTTTAATTAATCGAACATCATCTCCTTAAATACTTATAAATCGATTGTTTCACGAATGCTATCCTATTGAAACCAGTAATATGTAGTTCAATGCCCTTTTCGTCTGGTTCAAAAAATTCAAAAATCGCGTATCAATGACCTACATTGCATTCGATTGACTGTAGGTAACCGCCTTCGAAAAAGTATTGGCAAATGATTATTTAAGAGAATAAAGGGGTTTGAAAAATTAATTTTGAGTTTCAAGTGGCTTATAACCGATCAATTTACGTTTTAACGCTTCGTAAAATGAGCTTCGTCGGTCATGACCAAAGTATAAGATTTACTAGCTAGGATATTTTGCATGCTTTAGGCATATTTATTGCCGCTTAATCATTCATTTTTGAGTCATTTACATCTTGAATTGAAAATTGTGCGAATCAACTTTCAAAATCTTCCAAATAGTAGATGCAAATCACATTGTTGGGCGCGGCAACTATATGAAGCTTTTTTAAAAGTTGGTACGCTCTTATTACTTCGATGTGGACGGGGCTTAATAATTAGCTTTGAATATTAAATTTGATCACTAAACGTTTAAATATCCTTCACATTGCCTCAAGGATTAAAATCGGACGGTGCTTACCCCACATGATTTTGGAAGCCGAGTTTGACCATTTTTTAATATGGCTCTGTATCTCACAAAAAGGCAACGGTTTTGTCACTCTTAAAAATTCATTGATCATCGCTTCATAGCAGAAATTAATTCACGATATGAATGTCTCCTTCTCAAGGACTACATATTAGGAGAGCCTTAAAGATGGAACGTGCCTGGTCAGTTAAAATGATTTACTTCTTAAACTATGCATTTTCAACACCAAATTGTCAAAGTTGCTTCCATAGGCTTCCTTTGCTTCCTTTTGTGATGTGCGAAATACCTGAGATCGGAGTGATGAAGTTGATAAACTTTTCGGCCACACGTCGAGATACAGACAGAATATCCAATTGTTCTTGCGCAATATGCTCGATTTTGACTCTCTATTTAACTAACTTGTTGTAATTGCTGGCCAAGACGATGCTTCACGTCGATTTAGAAAACTTTTAACTTTCCTAAGTGTTTCAATAAAATTGTCACCATTTTTGTGGTGAATTTCAAGTATTTCATTGCGATGTTAGAGTGTGTGTCATTAACCTTGTTTATCTCAATCGGTCCGTTTATAAGCAAAAAAGCGCAACATAGTGCAGGTGGTGCATGTTTTGCCCGCACAGTAAAGAATGCGAACCCATAGATTTTAAGCCGAATTTACAACAATCATATTCTCTAAGAGTAACATTTATTTAATTTCCAATGGCAAGTTCCTATGTAGTTAAATGTGAAGGCTAGTTTTTAAACGAAGCTTAATCATCTCCAGTTTAGTTGAAAACAATTAAATATTCCTTACATTTATTTATCTATTAATGGAAAACATATTATATACTCGTAGGCATATTCTACAATATATTCCCAAGGAAGTGAATAATTAATCTACGATGATAAAGATATTTTACGCTCGTTTTATTCTTGTTCTAATTGTCATAGAAATGCACAATCTGTGTCTGTGATTGTATCTGATGGAAGTGCCTTCATAATGAACAAATTAAATGAACTGATTGAATTGAAATTCTGAATGAAAATCGATTGTAATCATGAATGACACAATGAGTCAACAGACAGCATTCATCGGAAGATGAAAATAGGGGGCGGATACTGCTGTGAGTGCAAACAATTTACTTGCACTCGGATATGCTGCATAATAGATTTCCATGCGCATGTGTGTAAATGAAGAATATTCTTGCAGTTATCAATGATATTTTTCGAAAAGTACTTAATTAGAGGATAATTGATAAATGAAAACTAATTAGCCTCAAAGATTTAAATTTGAACATACCAAGTACAATAATTTTTTTCCTTTAACGAACAACAGAAATTCCTTTTTCACTGTTGAACAAGAGGCGCATATACCTCTAACTTCTTCTTCATCCCATTTTTCAATTTTAACATGTACAAATCACACATAAAGTTTATTGCCTACATTCTTGTTTTTGTATCCGTAAGGCTGTTTGATTCATTTTAAAATCGTGATGTGAATTAAATTTTAGTCAATGGTGTTTGCATTTCTCTAATCAAACCGGTATGTATTTAGTTAGAGCACTAACTTCAGATGTTTGGTCTTGGGCATTCTCGCTTTAAAATTTTTTTTGCTGTAGCATTTTAATGTTTAAGATTGATCTTATTTATACGATTGTATTTGACCTTACAAAAGGTATCTCATAGGCATTGTTAAGTGGATATGTATGCTTCATTTATACTTCCCGCACGTCATACTTCTTATACTGCTTAAAACCAATTCTATCTAGCTTATAAGAGACTCTAAACAAAAACAAATACATATAAGAGTTTGTGCTTACGCGTTTCTATATCCTCAGTCGGTGGCTTATAATTGAATTAAAATCAAATTGTTTGCCTCCATACTCTAATAGAACGAAATTCAATAGGCGATCATTAAAGTGTTGGTGTTAATTGGTTTGAATTGTTATTTTCATAAATATATACATGTACATGTGGATATCTATTCACATTTAGGGGCTTCAAACTAAAGTGAACTACGAGCGCGTATATACATATATTAAACTATGTGTACATTCGTTTATTAGTTGTCCGAAATGATTTATTGGTTTATGGCTTATATACCGAACATGTCGGCCCAACAAAGAAAACATCCATAAACTGACTCCTTGAGATTACCGAATTTTCGCGGCTTAAAGACATTTGGTAATTTTTTCGTCTCATATATTGTACATTTTACATACGTTTGATGTTTTTACTTAACAGATTTGTTGAACATGACATATCCAACAGATTTCTTTAGTCTGAAGCTTAACCACTAAAGATTCTTTTTAATGCTAAGACTTCTTTGAATGTGGGAACCTCTTATTAGATCGCATTTTATTACACCCAAGGACATTCGCAACATTTTCATTTCCTTTGCTGTATGTTTTCCTTTATATTCCGAAGTACAGCATTTGTTACAGCTAGATGACTGACTGTCGTGTACAACAAACCTCTAAGTTTAACGAACATTTTTTATCGCATGTATGACATGGTGTGCCGATTTCCTTGGTTGTTTTACGACAGAGAAAAAAAATTTCAATACCTTTCATGACTCCTTTAAAATATATGACAGTATTTGGGTTTGCGGGTTAGGAAACTGGCAATGTAAGTAATCGAGTACAACCGATTCACAGCCCGTTATCTTAAAGAGTTCTTATCCAATGAATATACTTGAAACAACCTAAATTCTTGATTTTAAGTCGTAACTTATAAAATCGTTTCGGACTCTTACTCTTGATGTTTCAATAGAAAAATTTGTGGTTATTCCCGCAAAGTATTTAACTTTTTTTTTCATATTTCATTGTCACGGGTGCATTAAAGATCTCTGGTAGCTCTGTTAAATGCCTTTTCCAAGACGTTGAAGACGATATGCAAAGCCTACTTATTAACCATAAACTTTAAGTTGAGTCATACATATACATATGTCGATCCAGAAAGCCACATGACTTTGTAATCTCTCGTCTTCTAGGGCCTTTGTTCGGTTATAATATTAAGAGTTACCCAAAGGATTGGAACGTAGTTTCTTATAAAAGCGGTACGGGCGAAAACAAAAGAAAAGTCGTTAAGGACTCATTTATGTAATGCTTATATACGCCTCCGGTGCATTTTGAGATCTGAGCAGTATCTAATTAAGAATTTATCGACCGCTTTTCCAAATCAATACTGCACTTATACCAAGGAGTTCAATATTCTTGTCATGATGATTATCTTAAACTCCCTAGTGTATGTTCGTTTATAATACAGGTCATAAATTTCATCGATCGGTAGTTGTTACAATGGAACAAGAGGGCTATATCTCTGCCGGTAACTTCCGCTATTACAAAATTTGCTATCTGTTCCTCTTGAGGTGACCCTGCTTATGTTTTATATGTATATATCGATGAATGAATTTTCAAAACTCCACAAAAACTGTCGTCCAACAAACTGTGATACATCCACGAAAAGCTCATTTTCATTCATATTCAATCTCTATGCTCAAAAAATGATCAAATGGTACAAGAAAACATTGTTGCCATTTGCTGAATTGCTGTTCGGACGTGGAAGCTGACAATTCGAAACATTGTAGCCGTGCCTGTGAAGGCTTTAAGGGTGATTAAAAAAAACGTCAATATCATGAAAACGTCTGGGGATTTATGAAGGAGAGCATCAAAGGAAGAAATGTAAGCAACATTAAAAAATCTCTTAGAAATAATTTGGTGAAAATAACCTCACTTCCTGTCGACTTTGTTTAAAAAGCAGTTTTAATATATCACCTGCTGTTTCTGGTTATTATGGCACCCTCTAAATGGGATCAAAGCGACGAGGGTAATTTAAATTCACTTAAAATATATTTAGCAATGAAATCTTTAATTCCTGCTTTCACTTACTGTACAAGAAAATTATCCACCTAACCAATTTTTGATCAATTATTTACATGTTCATATGCCTGAAAGGTTATTAAACTACTCGTATGTCGTATGTTCCAATAACAAAAAAAAAAAGTGTAAAAAGTAAGGTTTGTGCGCATACATTACTTTATCAAATACTGTGTCATGCTGAATTGAAACGCTTGACTGCACAACTGTGACAAAATGTGACGATTTCAATGGCTTCTATGGGTGCTACAACCATTCCAAGAACGATGGGGTAAATTACCTTTTTGCAACGTTAGGTTTCTATTTCCGGAATTCCAAATTACTGAACTATTTTCTGCTTCAAATATTCAACCTCCTTCGTTTCGCACTCAGCAAAAATAAACGAAAATAAAGTACCCAACAGCAGCATTGGTGAAGGAAAAGCTGAGCCAGTAAAATACTTTTAATCCTTTCCACAAGATGAATTTAAAGAAAATAATTTTTTCAGTAAATGATTAGTTGTATAAGAATCTTAAGACTAATGTACATAAGGCTAAAGTCGCCTAATTTGTTTGCGCTTAAAGATAAGAAAAGATTGACGCGAATGTTCTTGACAAAGCTTCTGTTGACGGACAAGATTATTTTATTAATTTTTTTTTATGTTTCTTTAAGGTAAATATCGTTGTGGCCTTTGTTATGATTGCAGTTAAATTTGATGAGAATTTTGCAGGTATTGTCTGAATATGTGATAAATTTGACAATCTATTCTAAATCGTTTTTCTAGCTCGAAGAGGCACGTGCATCTGAAGATCTCTTTACAGTGGTTTTATTTATTTGATTAATGGAATTCTTTGACTCTGGGATGGAATGAGTTTCCGTCTATTGCGCATTAAGAGCGCACGGGGAGTAATTATACGGTGATATAATCTTCTTTTTTTTTTTTATTAAATGCTGCTGAAGAGCTGCCTATGGAACAATCTCACAGTCGATAAACATCATTAGTGCAATTTTTATGGACCATAGCGTATCTAGACGCTGCGAACGTAACCTGTTTCCACAAAAGCCCTGATAAGAGATAAGTAAGATCCCATGCTGTCTTATGCCTTTTATTTGTTGGCCATTTATTAAAGACTCAAGTCTTAAAGATTAACTCTTAATCCAACTGCTAGAATATAATAAAAAATTCCACACGTCCCATGTTTCATATTTACGTAGTTATTTTATGGTGCTAATAAATTATTAGTTTCTTTCTAACTGGCTCAAGTTGAAAAAAAAAAAATTCACGAAAAAGGATAAACAAACATTGGCTTCTGTGAATCACATGCATACATGGTCGATTATGTAACAAAAGCGAGTATATAACTCATATTTATGTTATGATATAATAGGATGCCCCCTTGGGTATAGACGTTGTTTGCATGTGCAAAGGGACATTTATTCGCGCTCGTGTAATCATGAATTTTGGTTATATCGTTATGCCACCATCCTATGTGTAAACTATGGGCATGTGCTAACCCAATTCATTTTCATTATTAATGTCGTCCCTGTGAATGGACGATAGTGGATTCAATAACCCACCGAGATGACCATATGTCGATAATCGCTTTAATTTGAACATTTCGTCCTTTCATTGAAATTGAAAATTCATAAGAATGGGATTCGGATAGAAACTTCTGTTTTAAGCAGTCAAATGAAAATTTAAATGCAAATATAATAGGTTGAGTTGATCCGGTGTGTTTGCATATGTTAACCAATTAATTAACTGAACCAATATTTTTTTGCTACTAGGCATCAATTAAATTAACATAGACTGGCATCCAAATTACGTTAACGTTGAAAAAACCGGAGATGGTTACCATTTAAGGGCTTCTTCAGTTTAAGGCACGTCTGAGAAAAATAAGTTTATTTTCCATGCGGAGGAGGTTATTGCGTAGCTTATACAGCAACCCACTCTAGCTTGAATAATTTGAATAACAAACAAATATATACAGACAGAGATTTTTTTTTCTAAGGTTTGGATTGGATTTTATTTGATGGGATATTGACTAAACAAATAATGCGGCAGAGAATATAAGATATTTTTTTTAAATAAAAACAATTTTTAAAGGGATGTTGATATTTATGTAATTTAGTTTCAAATTGACTCTGCACCGTACTTATAAACAACTAAGCAGTTCAAGAAGAATCTTACCGTACAAGGACGACAACGACGAAGTACAAAACTTTATATTAAATTTGATTTGCTGTTGAGCTTCTAAAAGGACGCCGGGAATTCTTCGTCTTCCGAAATGCTAAGCCTCATCGCATTTTATTATAAAACTCAACATCATCAAAACGCTCTCTTTTAATGGCAGTATCCATCTTAAGGAATAAAAAAACAATTCATAACGAATGCGGAGATTAGCAGTGAAGCAAGAACCAGTCGCCCGTACGGTGTAAATCCTTTTTAAAATTCAATCAAGTAAAGGGTGACCAAATAGCGATGATAGTTTTTTCAATAGTTACGTCTCAGCATGCATCGTTTTACGCCTGCGAACGTACGGAAATCATTAAAAAAAATAAATACGCAACGTGAATTTCGTCATGAGGTCGGTCATCATCCTGTGCAGGCAATATATCGCACCGTAGAAAAGTTTTAGCGTGGGTACACTCTTTTGAATCTTAAGGCACTAACCAGACAAAGATTGGTGCGAAGTGAGGAAAACATAGCTATAGCGGCCAGTTTCTGAGAAGACCCAGAAATGTCGATTTGGCGCCGTTCAGCTGAATTAAGCATCGCCAGAGTCAACCTGGCTTATTTTGCGATTGGATTTGGGTCTACATCCGTATAAGATTGTGCTGACGGAAGAAATGAAGTCAAAAGACCATACACAACATCGTGAGACCGCTAATTTGGCGCTAGAAATGTTGGCCAGGGATCCGGATTTTGGCCATCTTCTCGGGCGAGACTAGTTTTTTGCTGAGCAGCTAGGTCCTTACTCCTTTTTTTGGTTGTTGTTAGCAGCTTTGTCCAACAACCAAAATTAGAGCGAACACAATCCACAAGTGTTCGGCCAATCATCATTGCATCCACAAAGATTGACTGTTTGGTGCGGTTTATGGCAGTGCGATATTAACCGACTTTCTGTGGTCAGAGCTCGACAACATCGATATATTCCAGCTGTGGTTCCAACAAGACGGCGCTACATGCCATACAAAGGAGAGATTTGGCGAGTGGGTCATCTCACGATGAGTGTTAGTCAATAAGCCGCCGCGATCATGCGATTTGATAACAATCGATTATTTTCTCTGGAGCTAACTTCTCCACGCTACAATGCCAACCACTCTGGACGGGCTCAGGACCAACATTCGACACGCCATTGCTGGAATGACGCCGTATATATGAGACCGAGTCATCCGATATTGGACCGATCGCTTAAAGCATTGCCTGCAAAGTCGAGGCGCCCATTTTAATGATGTGCTATTCCACACGTAATGGCATGAACGTAGTTTCAAAATAACGCCAGAATAAATTTCATATTTCACACCTTGTTGGTTTATTTCAATTTTTTTGTATCGTTCTTATCTGGTCACCCCTTACATTTAAAAAAAAAAACACACAATCCTATTCAATACAATTCAATACTGCGCTTTGACGCTTTGTGAAAGGATAACACTCCTATCACTACGATCCGTCACAAGAAATGATTATCGTAAGTATCGATCATCTTGATAGGCCACACGCGTTTTTTTGCTCGGCTGTTAGCATTTGTGGAAGAAACTTAGAGCAAACCTTTCTTTTGCTAAGATTATCGCTTAAAATCTATTAGTGATATAAGAAAAGAGTGAGAGACGCGAGATTCGATTCGAGATTAAAGTAGAGCATCTTCTGACGACTGATAATAGTATTCAAACTGTGAATACTATTCAAATACCTTGCTTCGACTCACTGACATACCCATCACAAGACGTAATGGCATTTTTATCTAATTTTAAGCAACATTTGATGGCAGCTTTTTACTCCATTGTAGAAAACGTGACACGACAAAACAAAAAACCCACCCTTAAAACGAATACTGTAAGCATAAAGAACGAACGAAATAATATAATTCCGTCAAAGGAAAACATTTATAGCGCCCGGAACTTTAAAGAAACTACAATAGGCGAAGAACTGGAAAAATGTTGTCTAAAATAGGTAGATTGCAGTAGCTACAAAAATTGCACACGGGGGATGAGCTTGTGGTTGTGAATCCTTCTTTTAAAAAATCTGGTTAGGTGGAGAATATTTGTTATCAATTATGGTTTCCAAAAAACAGTACTATTCCCATAAGGCGAGAAGCCTTATAAAAATGTCTCTGGTGTGTTCTTATCCTTGTCATTGAGCGCACACTTAAAGATGACCTAAGCTTTTTTCCCGACTCGAACGTTGGAAAATTAAGGATCATAATTACGACCGTTAATTTCGGAATCATGTATTGTAATAGATTGTAATAGATTAAGATCCATTGTTAAGGTTACGTTGGGATGAGGAGAAGAGGGGTCTCACATTTTTCCAAACTTATCATAAATTTTTCATTTAAAATGTCGGTCAATGTCTTTTTTTTATGATATCACCAATATGTGAGCTATTCACTTTTATAGAAACCGTCCACTTTCGTGTTGTACTACTAACTGTAACGCTTTATTAATATTGAAGTACGAGTATGTGATAATCTCGATATTTCCTTTAGGCTCCAAAATAAGTCTGACTTTGTTCGTGTTGTGTTTTAGACGGAGTTAAAGATTCAGATTACATTTTCCATTCAGAACATTTTCCCTCACAGCGCAAGTATTTAACTAATAATGGTTCGACACAGTTTGTTGTCCAGTCCCTTGACTAAAGACAAAAGTGAACAAGTTTCTAAATTATATTAATGCTGCAGTAGGGCGGTAGGCGAATAAATATCAATTCCCCTCAAACATTACTTATTGACGATGCATATGGAATTTAGTACAAGTACACGCAACAATATTAAACAACTTGAACAACTCCAAGGATAGCATGCAGTCCTTTTTTCATCGTACTAGTTTTAAAGCTTTAAGGCTTCGCTTGACTTTATACCCTTGGGAAGTTTTTATTAGCTTAAGATATAAAAATACACTTCATAGTTTAATCAACGCTTTCAAATCATTGAAAAAGAGTATTTCGAAGTTTTGTCCTCTAAATGACCCAGCACAGCACTCGAAATTTATAGGTCGCTATTGATTTTTCTTTTCAAAGGTTGCTAAATAAAATATAATCGCTGAAAATTGAATTTAGGCTACATATATGGTAGAAGATCATTTTGTAAGAATTCTTACAAATTCTTCTGTGGCGTTGTGTGCAAAAGTAGTGGTATAATCGATATGAACTATGTCGTGTAGTAAAGGGACACCTCTTGCCATTTTTAATGGTCGTATTTCCCACAATAACCGCCCGCAGAGTTTGAATCCGTCAGTATAATAGCCACCAGTCTGAACTGTGCTGGGCCTTTCGAAATTAAACGCAAGTTACTCCGCAATTCACCCGTGAATCGTTTTAACATGCGAAAAAGGCTTGTTCGAAGAGCAAAGGTCCAAAAATAGAACCTTATGGAACACCGTTTTGTTTCTTTATTCATTGTGTTTATTACTCTAACTCTTGCTGTCCTTTCGTCTAAATTATTCTCCAACTAGTTCCGAAGCGGGACACCGCTTTTATTTAACGGTATACTAAAACGGTACTATATGAGTATGTCAGAATGGAGTCTGTTAAAATCCTTACTGAAATTAACGGTCAAGTCATCAATTAGAAACCCCATCCAGCAATGATTCTGCCTTTTTTTAATACATCGTGATTTTTTAAAAAGCTAATGCGTTGGACATCAATATCTTCCAAATACTTTTCAACTACCGGCAAAATATGTATGTATGTCCATGATTTTCGCTTTTTTGTTGACACCGCTCTTACAGATTGAGTACACGAATAGTTAATTATAGTTTGTACGATAAAATGACGGAACTGTAAGGATGTGCATTTGTGTTGTTCTCGTGGAAATGACCTGAACGTTTTCTTCATCAAAATAAGTTTATTGTTATATTTTGACAGTTTAATTCAATTAAATGTTAACCATATAATTGTCACATCCTTTTACAAAAAGAACAAGGTACCAGTGTCAACATATCCTGCTTTATAGTGTAATGGTCGGTGTCGACAAGGTGCCAAATAAGCAAGAATCTATACAATTGTACAGGGATTTGAGAAGAACCATACTTTTCTAAATACCGGTAAAAAAAATTGAAAACGTATGATACTACCTGTGTCTGTACGCTAAAGTCCACATTGCCGTAAGCCAGTTTGGAAAGGAATTTCATTTCGAATTGGGCCTCTTATCAATTGCGTGAACATCCTCCGTTTTCTCAGTTTTTAATCTCGGGTTGAAGCGGCATTATTGTCAATTCTGATCTCTACTGTTGGAATGGAGTTGAAAAACAGTTGGTTTCAATAAAACTGTACTACTTGCCAAACATTGTACCCAACAATAAATTTTTTTTTAAATAAAAATTGGAATATTGGGATGTTACTAAAAATTTA
The DNA here is from genome assembly GCA_928272305.1 of Volucella inflata. Taxonomy (NCBI): domain Eukaryota; kingdom Metazoa; phylum Arthropoda; class Insecta; order Diptera; family Syrphidae; genus Volucella; species Volucella inflata. The sequence goes on along the minus strand of OV743717.1, from coordinate 25,893,736 downwards.
TTCGACAGTTGGTTTGCAAGATCATGTGATCTAACGCCTTCATTGGGATTTTCTAAAGGATCGTGTTTATGCCAATGCATCACGAACTACTGAAGCATCCACACACGAAATGTCCAAAATCTAATGAAACAATTTAATCATGTTGACAATCATGATAATCCTACATTAGGTATGATAATATTGAAATTCTATGGCATTACAGAAGCCTTTTATGGTCTAAACCAGACTGCCCGATAGAAGCAGAATTCGTCTTCAAAGGGCTCGAACTTGGTTGAAACAATCGAAAAGCACAATCTTTTGGTAATGCTGGGAGATGTTATCTCGTTGCAATGAGATTTCGTAACTCTTCTACTTTGACCAACATATGTATACCAATGTCATTATGTCACACTGCATACACTTTACTTCACCTCGAAAATTATTGATTTATTCTGAATCCAATTTGCATGTGCATACGTAAGAAAATTATTTACTTTATGATAGGCAAGGCATTCTAAATCCGTATGAAAAACATATACTGAAATTTGATATGATATTCGTAGGAATGAAATAAATTTTCCCTTTTATTCGTCAATTCGTCATCTGTTCCAAAGTATCGGTCGTGACTCCATGGGGTTTTTATTTTTCTTTTTGCACACGCAGTCTTCTAAGAATTTCCATTTTCACAAAGAGAATCTTAATCATGATGCATGTTATGTAGCTTCTTTTGCTTGAAACAAGCTAAAAGTAAATTTCATCTTTTACATATATGAAAATATGTATGGTTCATGGTATTTTTGTATGCCTAGCAGCTATTCAAAACAAGATAATCCTCTGACTCTGACGAGAATAATGTAAAAATACCTGCAGAACAGGTCTTCAACTACAAGACTGTTCTCTGCCAACGATTCAATCGGTGTCTTATTTTATTTTTTTCTAAAGTCTGTTTTCCACACAAAGTCAACTTGCGACTTGCAAGAGTTTATAAATTTAATTCGGTGTTAGCCTCTCGCTCTCTAATGGCCTTTATCAAGTTTCGCTTTTTTTTTCCATCCAACTTTATATGGACGGACAGTAACAGAGCAATGTGAAACTAAGAAACTTGAGATCTGAGATGAAGAAAAATGAAAAAATGCATGTAGTAGATGTAGGAATACCTCAAAAGAAATACAGACAAGATATCGAATGGTATTGGATAAACCAGTTTACGAAGCCAATTCACATTTCACATACTTTTGGTCTTTTGTAAATTCTTGTTCTTTTTCTGCTATGTGAGTGAGTTCTTTGCTTTGGCCTCTTTAAAGCTTTGTCTTGTGGTTTTTTTTTTTTGTTAAGTTTTCTGTGAACAGTCAAAACCATATTTTTTTCTTTAAACAAAAAAGAATGATATCCCTTTTTACAGGTCAAATATTGTAATGTATATCAATTACCATGTCGTATTGGGTTACTGAGGTAATTCCTAAAAATCGATATCACATTTAGTCAGTTGATTTAACTACTGCCCGACTAAAATGCAATCCATGACATGAAAGACACCGAGGGGAAACCCTTCAAAATCAACTTTTCCTTCTTCTATTCTCTATAATTAAAACCTCGTTTATTTATTTATGTATTCGATGATGGGTGTTAAGTAGAATTCTTTAGAATTTGTTCATTCATCTGAGGAGTAAACATTGAGTTAAAATTAAAGTGCGCATATTTTATGCAAAGCTCAAACAAACAATATTCAAAAGGAAACAAGATGAGCGAGACCAAGCTTAGCTCAGCACATGGAATCTGGTTTTATTGTATATTTAGTAAATCTTAGAATTCATCCTAAAGATGACATCATAGGAATTTAGTTGAGAAAGTAGATACAGCCTCGTATGTAGGTTTAGCATGTTAGTCAGGTTGAAGTGATTAAAATTTAACAACAAATCTTAGGTAAAGTTGAGAGGCAGCAACATGAAAGAGTTGCAAAATCTAAGTCAGTTTCTTAGTAAGAAATCTGCTTACTCAACCCTTCTCAAGTATACTCGATGACCCATATAGAGTGAACTGTCTGTCATTAAATCTTTCAAGCAAGGTTTCGGTTGAATGACCCTTGGGCATAGTCAATAAACTTTTTTTTTTTTATTTATTTAATTTTAACTGACGTCAGTAAATCTCGAGTCAGCTTATTGTCCGCACCTTTATGAAAGCGGATCTTGCTTTGCTCGATGCCTATCTCTCATCATCTGTATTTGTAAAAACTTTACTCAACCGTGAAGAATCTTGGAAAAACAAAATGAGTAAATTAAAAAAGAAAAAATCACAACAAATAGCTTCTGAATGTACACAACAATCATTTGTACAGTGCAGAAGATACTTCGACTATTATAGGCGTTGTAAATGACTCGTGTGTCGAATCCCCATTTATAGCATTATCACATAAAAGTGATTAAAGGTAAATCCGCAGTCATTAGTATGACAAGCAGGATGCACTCAAACTGAATTTCGCGCGAAAGCATTAACCAGGTAGTAAATTGTGCACCCGTATCTTTGCAAGTGTAGTTGAAGTAGCTGCTATTAGACCAATGTTAGTGATGTAAAAAAAATCACTTTGTGTCGTGATCACTTAACGATTCTACGTAGATACGCGTGATCTGCTAGATACGTCACATAATCCTGTTGTAATTGCAAAATTTCTGCATATGTATCGAGGAATGTTGCTTTTTCTCTATCAAAACCTAAGAAGCAACAAGCAAAAAAAAAAACACAAAAATCTCAAAAGGCTTAGACAACTACATAATTGCAAATATGTATGTACTTATTTTCGGAACATGTTTTTGAATGATAGATACTCGTAGGTGATATTCAAAAAGCAACAGCAGCCTTGGTAAGATGTAAATGTAAAATTGTAAATCATATTGCATATCTGAGGAACTTTAGTATGATCGTTTGGGACTAATTTTTTTACCGTTTTTTAGTGGAAGTAAGAAATGTAGACAAATTCCAAATAATCAAGAATCTTTTGTTGTGTAGAATGGAGTGCTGTTTTGGCACCAGATTTCGCTTCAACCCAGTCGTTTTGATGAGTTTTTGATTTTTTATTTTTACTTAAACTTCACTTGACAAATGATGACGATTACAAATTTAATTTTGCAGTTTTGTAGTTAATTTTTTTTGTTTTTCTTTACAAAATTTTATTTTCAAACCTGAACACAAATTTCAGATTTCAACAGAAGTCATTTCACTCGTACGCTTTGGGATTTTATTTTATTTTTTTAACAAACCCGGGTTTGATTTGTTTCACACACACGAAAGTCCCGAATGAAGAGAAAATTTACAATAAAAAAAAAAAAAAAAAAAAAAACGCGAAATAGCAGACGAAAGCGAACAAAACAGCAGATACGCGACAAAACTCTTTCGCCTCAACCTAACGTTCCAGCAGTTTAACTTACTCTACCTTATGACCAGCTGGCGATGGCTTAGCTGAGCCTCACTTTTCAGATTCACAAAGCATATTTCAAGAATGACGGTGTGGTGACGAAGGCAACGAAAGGAAAACAACAAAAAAAATGTTTTTCAACCACCAATACGTTTGTTTTCTCTCTTTTTGTTGCATGGATGGGGTAATGCGGCCTTCCCATTCGGCCAGTCCATATGGCAAAACATTATACCAATCCGATATTTGAAAAATTGTAACTGCCGTCATCAAAAGTCGTCAATGGTTGTGTTTGCATATACGTACTTGCAATATGCATGTGTTTGGTTCATCCATAACTTTTTATATGACAAGCGTACCTGTATCGAGTCGAGATACACATTTACGCTGGCGTATGTTTGTAGGTGAATCTGTGCGTTTCTTTGTGGTTTTATTTTAAAGGTGCAAAAATTTAATGTATTGTAGTATTAAATGGCGGAGGTAATTTTTGTCACGAAATCGATATTTTGATATTATTTCAGTATATTTGCGCCTTTTTTAGAGCTCAATTTTTAGCCTCTGCAATTCACTTGGCACTTTAAAAATGCTCTAGACAGTACGAAATTTTATATTGGAGTCCGAATGATATCTGTTGTATTTGGTCGTTAAACGTGGAATGTGTGGAGCCTTAACAGAACCGAACACCTAGCGGAGATCCTTAACTACTACAGATATTACCGCCACCCATGACCGGGCGAAAAGATGATAATAAACTGTAATATCTTCTATGGGGACCGCCGAAAACTAGCGATGCAAAAAGGACAGCAGTCGCAGCATCTATTCGGGTGCAGATTTACCGTAGAGCAAGATTAAGGTACAAGTCTTAAGTTTAGTCCATTTAAGCGAACGGATAATGACGATTCACAAATTCGTCGACATAAGCCTTATAAACATACACAAACGAAAGAGGGGAATCATCAGCTCACAAAAGACTAATTTTACGACCTACTGGACGAAAGCTACGGCCATGCTGTAAAAATAGTTTTTAATGGCAAGTAAGGTAAGAATTGTGTTCCTATATTAAGCATACGGTTTGCTGATATCCATAAAGGGCTCTGATTAACTCCTAATCAATAAAACATCAACCAAAGTGAACAAATAGCGATCAAACGAAGACATTCCTCCAGTTATTTGAATGTTCGAAAATTTCGAAAAGCTAATATTCGCCATTGTTGATGCACATTTGTGCCCGTTTTATCGCAGTTTTCCATGATTTTCCGCAACATTTCCGGTGATAACTCCTCCTTAAGGGCAGCGATTGTATGAGGCTTGTTGGCATAAGCCCGCGACTTCAAGTAGCCCCAAAAAAAAAAAATATGTGATGGTCAAATCGGGTGATCTTGCTAGCCATACCAAAACGCCAAATCGGGAGATTACGCGAGAAACGCTTCCTTCACGATATCCATTGTGGCTCGTGCTGTGTGTGCGGTTGCAGTAGAAACCACTTGTTCACCAAGCCCCGTTCATTAAATTCCGGCAGTAAGAAGTCGTTAATCATGGCCCTATAGCGTTCACTAGTAACAGTGACCGTATTGCCGATGGCGCCCTCAAAAAAATACGGCACGATCACTCCTCCCGCGTGAACGCTGCATCACACAGTGGCTTTGAGTGGATGTTATGGCTCTTCGTGCATCACACGCGGATTTTCAGTGCCCCAGAAATAAAGATTTTGATTATTGACGTAACCGCTTAACCGACAACGGCAGTCACAGCCGTGATATTCGCGGCCGAATGACCAGTCCGGTGGCGGCTCTGCATGGTCTCCTGTGGTTCCAGTCTGTTTCTGTTCGAGTCGAGTAGCTAAGCGCCGGAATGTTTGGCGCGACACGATTAGGAAATAGACGTCAAAATTCACCCTGCGATAACACCACTGACCGATTGTTGGTCAAAAAAATCGACACAAATAATCCACGCTCTTGCGGAGTATAGCGCTCCATTGCGTGTCTGTTTGTATACTGCGGCTGTCTAGTTCACAAAGGTCAAATATGATTGACGTACGACGCTATTTCCAAAAATTAAAACATCTTCCGATAGGATGATTAATTTTGCGAAACATTGTACTTCAACCCAGGAGCACAAAGTGTTAGAGGAAGTTTTGTGCACAACGGGAGGCAGCTGGCAAAAGGCCGTGCTTGTTTAGTTCCTGCTCTACTCCAGACTGTAAAGCCATCTGAGTAGGTAGGTAGGTAAGAAAAGTCATAAAATATAAAATTGCTGATTTTCTAGTACAATTGTTAACTACGATATTTTAAAAATGTGCCGAATTTATTCCATACAATAATGTCCATTTATTATTGCTGTGCCAATAAATCAAAATGTTGAGGCTGCACACGAATCCATAAGGCAAGACTACAATCAATTATTTCATTTAAGCTTTCCTATAATGTATTTTCTGAAATACTTCGGTTATAAGAGCATTGTAACCATTCCGCTGATCTCTTTCACGCGGTATCTATTGGAGAAAACAACCTTTCTTTCTAGTTTTTTTACCATTCCAATGACCGAAAAGTGTCATTTTATGGTTACTGTTGACACTTTGAACCAATTTTTCTAACAACTGCCAAACCCAAAGCAATAGCACAGATAATTCCTCAAGTTGCAGCAGCTGAATTCATTTTATTTGGGTACCAATCTCTACAACTAGATTGGTGTTTTTTTAAAATCGTATTATAGATTTACAGAAGGATTGTCCATGCCTTTGAATAGAAAAACCGAAATAACTGCCAATTTCAGGCCAAATTTTATTGATAATCTTGCGATAGCAAAACTATTTTCTCCATATGTTTCAATTTAAAGGCTTTTTAAATAAGGGCATAACAATTTTGTATTTAAATAAAATACTGAATATTGAGATATCGGGTTGATGCAGAGCGCATATTAGATTAAAGTATGGAATTCGATCTCGTTCATTCGAGGGCGGGTCAATAAGTCCGTGACTTTTTGAATTTCTGACCTCTTTACTGAAACAGCAACACTGCTCCTGTCAACAGGCATCTGTCAGTTGACTCCTGTCAAAATTTAAACTTGCTGCGTCAGTTAGTTTGTGTTTGACAGCTATATTTATCAGACTACTCACTAATTTGAGGACAAAATGGAAAAAAGTGAATTTCGTGTGCTTATTAAGTATTATTTCTTGCGAAAAAAAACCATTACCGAGACCAAGGCTAAGCTTGATAAATACTATGGGGACTCTGCACCATCGATTTCAATGGTAAAAAAGTGGTTTACTGAATTTCGTTGTGGCCGTACAAGCACTGAAGATGCCGAACGTCCTGGACGCCCAGTTGAGGTCTCTACACCCGAAACAATCGAAAAAATTCACGATATGGTGTTGGCCGACCGAAGATTGAAAGTGCGAGAGATTGTGGAAGCCGTTGGGATCTCGCATGGCCTAGCGGTTTCAATTTTGAATGATCACTTGGGCATGAGAAAGCTTTCCGCAAGATGGGTGCCGCGTTTGCTCACAGTCGACCACAAACACATGTGCAGTTGCCATGGCAAAAATCCATGAATTGGGCTATGAATTGCTCCCTCATCCACCCTATTCTCCAGATTTGGCTCCGAGCGACTACTTCTTGTTCCCAAACCTGAAGAAATGGCTTAGTGGGAAAAGATTTGACTCCAATGATGAAGTCATCTCGCAAACAAAGGCCTATTTTGAGGACCTCGACAAATCATTTTTTTTGGAAGGGATAAAAAAATTGGAGAAGCGTTGGACAAAGTGTATACAGCTCAAGGGAGACTACGTTGAAAAATAAAATTATTTTTTTATCAAAAAATCTGTGTTTTAATCCAAAAGTCACGGACTTATTGACCCGCCCTCGTATGACCACCATGAGCACGTTTGCAGCGATCGATTCTTTTGAGCCACCACCACGTTTTCACACATATCGGCCGGAACGATGATAATATCGATATTGTTTCTAAGCTTATCTAAAGTATTTGACTTGCTGGCATAAACCAACAACTTAACATATGTTTTGACACTTCAAATGATCAAGATGCTTCAACTCTTGTGTTAATTTGATTTTGTAAGGGCGTAGGCCAAGATTTGAGTGATTTTGAAGTGAAACTCTTACGGCTGCGATATTTTCCGTAGCTTGACCGGTGGCTTATCTCACTGGCATAGAGAGATTCAATAGTGAATATATTGACTGGAATTTATCCACTATAGCAGACTCAGCGCTCTTAAAGTTGTGACTTCGCTATAATAAAAATGTAAACCTTGACCGAAGTTTTGGCATTAACAAGCGATAAACAAAAATTTGAGGGTAAGTTTGTCATAAAATACAAAATAGTTATTTGCCTTTTTTTCAAAGGTATTTTACAACATGTCGAAATACTTCATTCTTGTCGGCTTATTTTTAAACCAGTAAATAAAAAACTACAGTTTCGAATATTGAATTAAACAGTTTGGGATAATTCAAGCTCGATATTTACAAAGTAAATGCTATTTAAAAATATGTATAAGTGTTATTTTTGGTCTCCTATCTGTTACTTGTCGGAGTCCAATTTATTCCTTTGCTAATAGTAGGACTTTCTGCTTCTTTTGTTCATTGCTAGTTCTATATTAATGCACTTTGAAGTGAAAAAAAAGAAGTATATAATGCTGCACGTTGTCTGAACTATAAACTTAAATTAAGATACCACCCTTAAAAACAGCTACTACATGGCGGAAAAGAATAAAATTAAAAGGGCCCGAATTCACCCTATTAAATTCCTGAAACATGTAAACCACATAAAAACCAATATGCGGCCCCGGCCTCCCAAAGAGGCCTCAACAAACTCGATGTGAGCAACTGGATGCGTTTACCATAAAATCGTCTAGCTCAATGTAAGCAAGGATTAACACCCACAAACATTTAATACCATCTCGCTAATATTACCTTCGCGCTATGAGCGAGGGTTTTCACAACACCTTGATCTCCTAAAACAAATGATACGGATCTTCCCTCAGATAGGTGATGTACTGTTTTTATTTATAACGAATTAATTAATTTTATATTAATTTCATCTAAAAACCGTTGTTTTGGGGAACCAAAAAATTTCCTCATCAATGGGGAAATTTATTATGCTTCCTGGCAACACTTCTCCACAGAAAACGAAACCCCGATACTTTTGCTGTCAAACACATTCAAACATTTACCTGGCTCTTCCACACACACCAGTTGAGTAATATGAACGATAAAGCAATACTACGAACACGGTTTCTGAATTCATTGGTATAATTTATTTTTTTTTTGTTATTAGTGTTTACATTTTCCATTTTTATGACTAAGATAAGAAGATACTTTAATAACAAAACCAAATTCACATACTGTTAAAATTGTTAACAAATATGGGCAAAGTGTGACAGTGAATTTACCTGCATAAGACTAAATATTCACTTTCCAACACCGTAAATCGTTGATATAATTTTTTAGATTAGATTGTGAATGCGGTAAAGTGCAGAAGGGGCTATCAACGTATCGTTTTTGCTCATAAGCGCAAGAAAAGAAAATTAAAAAAAAAAAACAGAAACAAAAAAATTGCACACGCCAAAAGCTTATGGAGGTCGTTATGCCTTCTATACTACTCTTGCTGTCGTCATAGCGTCAATATGTATTCAGAAAAAAAGTACAAAGTATACAAAAATCCAATCGTATTTATCTACATTCACACCATGCATATGTTTTGTATCTACCGACTGCGTGTGGTGTTTGATACCGGTTCTGCATTTCGCAGCACATTTAGCTTGGTCACCAAGAGCTAGATTAATAATTTCAAATATTTTATTTCACCTTAACGACTCATAGGCGACAAGATTAAAACTCAATTAATTCTTGATGATTGTAAAATTATGTTCGGAACAATTCGATATCGAAATCAGCTGTTGATTGTTAGCGGGTTATTTTGGGATTCGATATTTTTTTTTTTCCATTAGCAAGGTTATAAATAAACAGTCGTGACAAAGTGTATATGTATACTTTAGTCGTATGATGCGGATGTCTGGCGTTTTTAACGTTGATATTCCAATCAATTATCAGTTTAAATTCGTTTCGAAAATACAGGAGCTTTCGAACTCGTAGAGGCACTTAAGAATTCTCTTTGTAATATGTTCAAGCTCTAAACTTACCTTAAGGTCAGTTTTAAAATGACAGCATTTTAATCCTTATGAGCTATCTGAAAGAGAAAACAAAACAAGATGTTAAAGGCAAATAAGATGAAGATATGTTTCTAATATGATGCATATGTCAGGACTTAAGACTTGCGTGAAGGTATCTTTTTAGGTTCATACTTCATGGCATAAAAATAAAATACTGTCTCCAGACACCGCCATTTGACCGTTAACATGGTTCACCTTGCCTCAATTTCTGTAGTCCCTGCTTCAACAGATAACAAAAATTCAAGGTACCTACGCATGTATCTTTAATCAAAATTCAAACAAAAGTTGTTTTTTCATTTATTTTGGAATTGGTATAAAAGTCACGTGCCCTGTTAATCTTAAATTTAATTTACTCTGGCAATGATATAATCGAATGAACACACACAAGCCTAACTTTTGACTCGCATGGCGAATAGTGTATGAATGAAAAAGAGTGATAAGAACTATGCCAAGACAAGTGGTGGAAAAAGTATCTTTTAGTTTTAACCGTAATAATTCCCACACTTTCATCGCATGATGTGAACTCTTTTCACGGTATTCGGAGTTCGGCATTCAGAAGTCGGCGCATACAAAATCCCACAACTCTACATATGTATATAACATGCATATACATATATGTACAAATTCACGCAAGGCAGACGTAGACTTTTGCCATTCGCAAGGAAACAAGCAAATGAGAATTGTCTTCGTCCTCCCCTGTGTGCTATATTGTTGCTGTACGAGTATGTTTTGATCAATGGAACATGAGAGGGGATTTGGCTGGGTTTCGGCATGAGCTTGTATCATGTACCTAAATTCATGGTGAAAATTGAGTAGAACTGAACTCAATTTAAAATGTAAACAGGGTGATTAAGAAGCGCACAAGTTGGGATTTTTTTTTATCTTTTAATACAAGTGTGATAAAGAAACCGCAGAAATGTATATTTTTTTTTTGGTTTTTAACACGAGCGGGGATTTACTCTCCAGACTATTTTTTTTATGTTTTTATTTATGCCGTCACACATGATATGTATCTATTTGTCTCTTGTCTGCCAAGAAAATCCTTCTTATTGATAGTATCTAGATTTTGTCTACTCATTTTGAACAAGCATTCATATCAGTCACTTTATACCTAGGTACTTTTTGACGAACATTGGCTTTGACCAAGAGTTCTGACGCCTAAGACGAGGCGTTCCTTTCGGTTTCTGACCATATACTCTACATGTTAACCAACTAAATTACTCCTGCAAGAGAAAAGCTGCACTCACTTCAGTATTCGACGATTAAGTGATGGGTCGAGTATGCAACTGAATTTATCCAGAGACAATGATCGGAAAACTGTTGACTGTCCTGTAACCTGCATTGGGCTAGCAAAGCAACAATTAAGTTCATAGCGAAACGCTCCCCGTTGTGGACTCGGGTAATTGTATGGGAATGCCCTTACTCATGCAGGTTAAAATGGCAAGGGTATGCTCAGCTGGGAGGAAGATAATATGGATGCGGATTTACAATATCCGGCGGACTTAGGCCAGAAGTCTTGAACTTCCGACAAGTGAGCACCAAATTGTGAGAAGTTATAACGTAGTAAAGCTGCAATCGCAAGAGACCGCCAGAATCTGTGCTGAACGCATATCCTGAAATCTTTCAACAACTCTTGTGTAGCATCAAGTACAGAAGACCAACGCGCCATAAGAGAAGCAGCTGCTGAGAGCGATTCGTAGAGAGCACACCAACTCATTTCTAAATCTGGCAAATAAATAGTATGCCTGATGAATGGAAACTCAGGCTCTAACTATCTGTCATATTGTCGTAACGTTTGCAACCCTTCGTCAACAACCTGATCTCTACGGTTTTAGGACAGGATTTGTCGATTTTGAGGCAGAGAGAGCAAAAATTGATCCAGAGGGAAATGAAAACAAAATAAAACTTTTTAAAAATGGCAATTGATAGCTAAAATTTTGAGATGGCAAAGGACATTATCTACATAGGCTCGTTGGCGAACTCCAATATTTAGTGCGGGGATCAGACGAAATTAAAATGTTTCTTTTCGCTATTTCAACAAAGTTCCGTCTATGTGAACAGATTTTGGTACAGGCTGTACAAAATAGAATTAAGAATCTAAAGATCTGGCCAGAAAAAAGGGCTACAGGTAAAAGGATGGCAAGGTGATATAGAGAACATATGCACCAATAATTTAACACCGTAGACATCACATTAAAGGGAAACTTTGCCTTAGATGGCCGACGCAGTTTTTTCACTGGATCTGATTTCCATATGTTGGGGGCACTACGACATAAAAAATCTACACAGAACAACAAAATCAGTACTCGAAGGCTTAGGGAGGCTCAACTCAATTGATGAAATTGAGAATCTTTCTGGAGATTTTGATAATTTCCCCAGGGATAAAAATTTCTCTGAGAAAGTATAGTCTCCTTAAATCACTTAAAAGATGTGTTTCGCAGTTTCGTCGTCTTCCATACAAAGATGAAATTCAGTTTCCCGAATAAGACCTATTTAATGTGGATGATATTGGAGATCCCTGTGGCCGGTTAAAAATTCAACCGTACTTCTTTTATCATGCCTTTTTAGAAAAATACATTATTTTGATTTATTGTGAAAGAGTTTGGTGGCTCTTTTGGCCTGGAATGTTTTCCATATACATATTTCCTTTTCCCACCTCTATTGCTGAATACAGGATGTTACAAGACGGCTCAGGGCCGATTAAAGAATCAGTCAGACTGTGTCTAGTCAGTTCGATACCTTTATGGCCAGGAACCAACCCCTGTACCCATCTTTGATCCAACCGTTTATCACTAGGTTTGAAGTGGGGTTTTTGTAGTTTACTGCATCTCGGCTTAGTATCACTATATTGAACCTTCTCCCGTAGCACAGATTCTTATCGATCATTTGCAGCGCAGATCATGTCATGTCATGTCCATGTTAACTGAGTCATTAATCCTGTGTGCATTCGGTCGGCAGTGCCGAGGCATACAAGTCTTTGAATCCACTGTACTACTGATGAGCTGGTGATGATAGGTCGTATCATCATTGAACAATATATCCCTAATGGGTTTGGGGTTATCGCCACGTTTTACCATACATAGAATGACAAGGTCACAAATCTTAAGTCCCTTTGGTAACTCTAATATTAATATTTAAATTCCACTTTAGTTATTTATAGAGAATCAATTCAAAATATTTAACTTCGTTGAAGAACACAATTTCTGCATCGTTAAGTTGGAACTGGTCAAGGCTCGGATTTGTTCAAAAAGAACAAGTATAGTTGATTGCGTTTGGGTTGATTGAGAGATTTTCTTTGACCAGTATCGTTTACGTTCTTTACAGTAGTGTGAATATTTAAGCAAACATCACGTCGTTTACCTTTCGTCGACATATCCTATTGCTTGATAGCCCAGACTACTAAGAGAGAAGCGATATCTTTCCATGGTTTTCCGAAACTTTTGCGTTGGTAGTTCACTAGTATTATCTGGACTACAATTACCTCCCTCCAGGCTTGTGGGATGTATCCCCGGTTGAAACTATACCTACATAAGTAAGTTGATTAGAGTGGAAAAAAACTGGGCCAGAAAATTTTGAATTAGAGTTGGGAAAACTGTATTTGGTCCAGCTGGCTATTTGACGCTGTCTATGCTGAACATGTTACCACATAAGCTGTTGATTCTCAATTCTTTATTAAAGTTGGTTAAAACGGCCTTGTTTATACCGTACAATTACCGCTGTGTTTGGATTCAATAAAAAAAAAATCTCACTATTTTATGAAATTATTAAAGTTGAGGGTTCCACCATTGTAAACACCACCAACGCAGTCAAACCAACCCATCGTGCTGAACGAAATATCGAAATTGCTTCTCCGTCAACGTGTTAATTAGATTTGGTTTGTAAAAAACAATTTTTTGTTCATTTATCGCAGATAGACTAAATTTAACCGTGGCGTATGGTTCAAAACAATCAGAAACATTTCTGATGGGAGGCCCAGAACAGACATGGGGGGGAATCCAAAACTCATAGCAGGGAATCCGTCACTCATATCTCTCAAATTAAATTTACGAGAAAGTCGCTAACAAATTATTCCACTATCCAGAGTGCGAATAAATGCAAAAAAAAAACGATCCGAAAATATTTTTACAGCTGAATATTCTATACTAATTTAATTTACGTAGATTTGTTTTAATAAAAAAAAAACATAATTCATTCTGTGGGAACATAAAAAATTTTTTTATTAACTATTCGTAACGTCAATATTTCTCTATTTTTTTTATCGAAGGAAAATAAATATTTCTACTAGTTCAACACAACAAGGAGGCTAATTAGGGGTGAGAACTTGTCACACAAAATATGAATTGGGATAGGGGTAGTACCTAAGTAGTTTTCGTTATTCCTGCGGATTTTTAGGCAGGGGTGGGTTAAGGGTGTGATGCACTCGTTTTGATATTGATTATAATTAATTTCAAATTTAGACGCCACACTGTGGCGATTTATTTATTGTCCCTTTAATCACACAAATGTAAACATTCTCACATTACCATTTTTTCTGATTAGTCACTGCAACAATTTAATAACAACTGTTTATGTTTAGAGACCCGTAACCTTTTTTTTTTATAAAAACTATGCGAAACTATGTCCACAAATATAAACACCTCCCCGATCTATGGAGTTTCAGAAGATTCCTTTAAATATTGGTTGCTACCTACGGCACAATATACGAGTAGTTCACGTGGTTATAAGATGCATCAGGGGGAGAGAAATGGTTTAATAAAAGATATTTGCGTTGGTTTCGCTTAGCTGAATACTGACATTCTTAGGTGTGTACGAATACTCAACGTCCTATTATGGCGTGGTGCTTTATCGTCTTGTGTGGGAAGTTACAAGAAAAAAACACTTTTTTAATAAATAAGGAGAACTACTAAGGAAGATCTCTATTTGTGGACAAAGACACATTCGTTCTGGGAGACGTAGCTTTAGGTAATGCTATAAATTGTAACAATGTTTGGTCAGGTTAAAGAAGAACTCGAATGGGGAGAAGAGAGCAGAAACTGCAATGCAGGTTATCCATGGAATGGGCAAGATATGAGAAGAATAAAAAACTGTGACATCTCTAATATAGATTGTCAATGAGAGCAGATACAGCGCTTATTCGGATGTCGATTTTTCGTTCGAAGAAGACTTTCGAGAAAGTTCTAATCATTCCGTTAATTTAGGGAAAAAAGCAACTTTAGCATCGCAGCTAGAAAACATAGTCTACAAGACACTATTCCTGCAAACGGAATTAAACTAATCGACTTTAGGTGAAACAAAATATCGCCATACCGCCAACGCGTTTAATTTTTCGAATTAGAAATGGTTTATTAACTGTCTTTATCAGATTGAAATACGATAAAATGATAACGGGCTACTTTAAGGATAGAATCCTCCTCTATGACGCTGACCATTGAAGTTAAGCGCACTAAGTTACTGGCGCTGAGCCACAAGTCTTTGTTTAAGGCTCCATACCAGGGGGTTTTGATACCAGATACCATGGGAATCGTTGATTGTGATGATCAGATTGGCTGATGACGTTGCCGTGGTGATTTTTGCAAAGTCACTAAAAGAAGTTAACCACCAGATGGCTTACCTTTTGTTAAAGCAACACAAACAGAACGCAAAGAGTAAACGGAGTTTTAAGGCCAAGCTACATGAAGCACTGCCTAACGTTTAAAACTCGTGATTTTAGCCCTTCCGGGTGTCACACATCTCAATGTTCACGAAGGAATTAGGGATTCAATAAATTCATCAGTGTAAGATCGACGTGGGCTTAGCTCTAGAGTTCTAGATAAACAAACATGAATTACTACCTTGCTTTCTTTTGGACGGATACTGCACAATTTTTAATGGCGAAGGTGGCGAATATTTCGATGTCATGCATAAAAAGCATTCAACGTCGACGATGATCGACAAAACATTCGTTCAACTGATTTAAAATAGAACTGAATACGAGTATCTATGCTAAATTTGAATTATATTTTAAAATAACAAGGCTTTCGGAGAGGACAGACTTACTGAGAAATTATTCGAATATTGGTCTGGAGGATCAAGAAGTCTATCTGTAAAACCTGATCGGATAAAAATATGCCTTATGAATGAAATCTCAACATAAAGGTTTCTTTAGCTCTAGTCTGGTCATAATATCCCTGGAGAACAGTCGTTGTTTCATATAAATCGGTAAGAACACTAAAGAGTAAAGATACATCATGCTTGACAGAAGAAGCACAGTATTTCGAAAGGCTGTACAACAGTTAATGGACTGTCATATGCACGCTTACACTCATTCAAACAGAGGCGACAACGATGGGTATATTGGAAAATAAGGGAAACTGTGCCCCATATCGACATCGACAATACTGTAAGGATCAAACGAAGAATTACTTTTGTCAATCGCTGTTCCTTTAGACATAAAAAAATTGCATAAAATCTAGAACATGTAGAGCAATTAAACAGGATTTAAATCCACTCTGGAGACCTCTGGATTTAAAATGATTTTATTGAATTTCCTGACTCAATCCGATGAAAATAAAGTTCCCACGGAAAATCAAACTACATTGTCCGAGCTAATCTCATCAATTTTCATAGAACAAACCGAACTCCCACCAGCCCAAAAATTGTTAAGTACACTAGACACCAACCAATCACCCGACGAATGGCCTAAAATGCGACCGGATATGAAAAGAAAAACGTGCCAGAAACTCATAAGAAAGAAAAAGAATTAAACTAACCCCACAATGTTTGTGATTTCTCAAACCTTGATTCCAATTATGCGCATTTATGAATGTACGTACAAACGAATCTATCAGGCAGGTCACAGTCCGGATATTAACAGACAAGCACGCGTCACAGGCAATTTTATGTCTGTTACACACTCCGTTTATCCTGCTGATAAAAAAAAAAAAAAAATAAAGCACAACACTTTAAGAGTTCTGCAGTACAAATATGGATTACAGAAAAAATTTATGAGAACTTTCAATGATAAATTGTAAACAAATAGTTGGCCTCTTACGAGTATGTTCAAAGGACTAGGGTGGGAAAATGTTAGCTAGTAGGCAGAAAACTACCCTCCTTGAAACTCTTTATCACAGGCTAAACTGTCGCAAATCCATAAATAGTCAAATGAGGTTGCTAACAACCAGTATTCTGGTAAAAAAAAATGTTTAAGGGATTATTTCAATGCAATAAGCTTCTGAAGAATGCACGGAACACTGCATGCGAGAACAGAAATAACTTGAATATGTACTCGAATATGCATATCTACGAGTATTATCCTGTTTTACTTAATCCCTTTACACACATGAAATAGTGCGTATAAGCAATTATTACTTAGTATGTGTCTTTGAGGGTTTTTTTAAGCCATCCTCATCGATTAAACGGTGTACTTTAAAAAGGTTTCTAGTTTCCACTCGAATATGTTATATGTAGTACAACGACTATATTTGTTCCCAAAGGATTACCTATATATCATATATCGTTAATGTTTTACGTACATGTTTCTTATTTTATTTCATATTTCCGTCATCGCCTATGTGCACGGTAAAAGACAAACGACTATAGAATCTACTTAAAGGCCATTTACCCATTATAAGGTCGTCAGCTTCATAAATGCATAAGGTGCACTTAACACGTCTTTTATAATGGAGCCATGGGTAGTATATTCTTTCATTTTTACATCATAGATTTATGCACACGTTCATGCATACAGACATACTCGAATGTACATGGATAAATATGCTTCTATGGCAGGATTTATCGTTGCTCCTCTTTAATTGACGCTGAATACGTGAGCAATGGTGGAAAATCCTTTTATGTATTGTAGATGCGACATTTTGATTACTTGGCTGTCGATTATTTTCGTAACGTACAAAAAAGGCAAATTCAACTCACCGCTTTCATATTCTTCAACGAAGTTAGAGTTCAAGTGAGCATATAGGCATATGGCATGTATAAAAATTGCTCGACGTTTAAACTTTTACAGTCCAGTTTGTTTCTAGTTAATAGTTCTATCTGATTATTTGTTCTGCAGACTTTCAGAGTAATGGACGTTTAGTACTAAGATGTCGATGGACTTCTTACGGATAATTCGCAGACAATTGACCATACTCATAGAGAGGTCAAACCTACTTAATATGATCAAATCGCCAAATCAACCGATTAAATCTAAAATACTAGAAATTTACACTCATAAACTTTGAGATGTCGCTTATGACCATTTTCCGGTCATCACAGAATCCAGAGCCCGACTGTCAAACAAAAACCAAAGAATAAAATCAAGGGTTAAATTTAGGACACCTGAGCATGCCTGCGATACCTAGAGATTACTCGTACAATGAGCGCATGAACTTGTTATTTTCTGGTACGATATAGCCTGGTTTTCTAATGATTGAATTGTATGGTAAGCTATACATAAACTCCCTCAAGCTTGGAACAACCACAAAAAGGGAGCCCAACATGAGATTACACGTTTTACTTACGTATATGGTGCATATGTTTTCAACAAAATGGACCCCACGAAGGTTGTGAAATTCTTTAAATTGGGGAACCACTCCACTCTCAGAAGACAATCATGAAGAACTTTCTGCTCCAATTTTGACAACTTCTGTTGTGGCATCAAATATGGGTACGTGCCAAAATGATGGAAGAAAGTGAACGAAGTTACTTTACAAAAACCAAATAAACCTGGTCATAACTACCCGATAAACTCGTGGCTCACAATTGCTTGATATTCATATATCCAGAAAGCTGCAACCAAATGACTAAACTCCAACCCATCAACATGCATTCACAGAATGAAAAGGCAAGGAATCATCCCTGTATGAAGTCGTAAGCACCATTAAAAATTTGCAATAATGATTTTACATTGACAGCTTTCCACCGTATTGAAGAAGCACAACCTCGCACTAACGATCCGGATAACCTGTTTGTAAGATTAGCTGACTAGCAACACGTTCTTCATGCAGTATTTACGAGTATACTGCCTCTTGAGGCAACTCTACGTGAAAACGTACTTCCTTAATACAGATTTATCTTCCGGGTCAGTTATTAAACTATTTAGATTTGTGGATATGACAAGATGATCAGGGATTTTGAGTGACTGACTTAAGTGTCAAATATCAAGCGTGGCACTCGAAGATATATACTAAACGTAACAAATAACATAGATTTTTAAGTCTAATCTTTCGCGAATGCTTTACATCACGATGGATTTATAAGGGTCTAAGTAGTAGGATTGGCAAAAGCTAAAAAGAATAGAACAGCGAGGAGGGAAAGTATAAAGCGTGAAAAAACAAACACTGTGGCGCTGGCAGCCCGGTATGAGCCATGGCCTAGCTTATCGACACTCATTTGTGTTGCTCATGTTGTCATTTTTGTCACATCTGAGCGGGGCCTACGGTTTATCACCGAGTGCGAACGGCACTCTTTAGAAGCTTTTTCGTTGGCAATTTTACTTTCAGGAGTTTGCCATTCCCGCCGAAAGGATTTGGCGATTTGAAAAATTGTTGGTGACCCAGCCAGGAATCGAATCCAGGCTCTCTGCGTGATAGTCCAATGAGCTAACTATCGCGCCATCGCCATCACCAAAGCGTGAAAAAGGTGAGCAATCAAATTCTAAAAAAAATCTGAAAAGAGCCTACGCCGCGTCCCGCGTGAGCAAATCGAAGCGCTCCATGATAAGAACAACAACAAAAGTTTATACATATTAGAAACAAACTAGCTAGCCTTAAGTTTGGAACGCAGAAAACAGTAGAGCAATCCCTTACCCCTTCATAGATGAGGTTAACACATCACTTATGAAGCCTATAAGAACAAAGCCCTCACATTTGATGGACTACCAGTAGAGTTGTTTCAAATTGTATTTAATCCAATATGGCAGGAACATTCATCCTGGATGACTATATACTCATACATATGTCTTAGCTAAATGCCACTTTGTGTCTGGTAAGAACTTTTGAACATAATATATTCTGTTAAATGTCACATACAATTCCACTTATCGGCAGAAGTCCTTGGTGCTTATATTTCGGGTAATAAAAAATTAAAACTCTTAGACAATTCTCGGGAAGTACTAAGAAATTTTAAGTGATACACACCGGACACTGTAGCCACAAGCGGATATGTGTTTTCTGCTCCCGCCAAAACTTTCTTCAAACTATGTATTCTCAACATTTATCTGATATTACGTAGTCCATCATATTTTTTTTTTTGTCAAGCAATGCGGCACCCATGTATCGAGCTTGGAAGTGTATCGCATCTTCTTTGAATGACGAAATGCTAACAAATGATCAGCAATCACCACAATTAAAGTTTTCGGGTTATTTTCATCTACCAAACCACAATTTTAGAATTTGTTTTCTCACACACAATTTGACTTAACTCAATGGTATCCAGCAGTAAAATAATTTTTGACGCCACGATCTATCCACTGATATGCAACAAGTCTATAAAACAATCAATAGTTGCGTCATACAGCAAACTTTTCGCCACATATAAAGATCGGGCATGAACTTTTGCAATGATCAATACAAAATTCCTAAATTCTTTTTTGTGGAAAAGTTTGAAAGCACAGCAAACATAAAGCTAAGACACGGTTTCTTGATCAATTTTACAAAGGCGCCTGAAAAAACAATCAACAAAATTGATTATGGTGCGATCGATACAAAACATCTTGCTATTATTTTAGATGTCTGAACACTGCATTTCAAATCACTAAATCGTATAAGTCAAAGAATGTCATAATAATCGAGAGATATTGAGAGGAGAATAAGTATTTAATGGCAGGATAACCATCAATAATCTCTCAAAACCTCTGCCAATAGCGATTCCTTCGACCTTACGACAACGCATTTTAAATCTGTATTAAATGCTAAAAATCGGTGGTATCGATGGCAAGAAACCGTCAGAAATATCATAACTGATGTGTTGAACCATACGACTGCACGAAATGCCTGGCTTCTGAGTAGCGGCAAACAAAAAGAGTTTAGTGCACCGTATGAGCAAAACAAAGGACGATATGAAGGATATACAAAACGTGTCAATGCACCAAGGCATGAGGAGATACCCGGATCATTCTATCTAGGCGATGAACACCACCTGTCCACTTTTCTAAAATGAACTAAAGACAGTCGAACTACAATTTTAAATGCAGCGAAAAATGACTTGGTGGAGAACATGCACCAACTGAATTTCAAGATCTGTAGACAGAGTGCTTGTTGAATGGAATCTCAGCTCTATAGATAACACCGCGTAAAACATTTTTTTTATCATATAGTATGAACGCCTTAAACAATATGTTAACAATTTAATCGGCTCCCAAATATATACATAGACATCCTCGGTAGATTCGAGTGGAAGATTCTTTGAAAGATTAACGGTTCCATCCACGTTGACGTGTATTGAAGGTTGAGACATGAAGCTAACTCTACAATCTTTACACCGATAACGACTTGGTGAGAAAGGTGGCCCATAGTCGCCTAAGATGGCATATGGAGATGTAATTTAAACAGAGCCTTCGAATTCTATTTGGCTAAACATCGAAGTAGAAGAAGAGGAGTCGACCAGAGCCTTAGACAAAAAGCATTTCCAGCCAATTCGATATTTGGCAACCTTATTTGGTTCGGTCCTCATCCGCTAGCGTGCGCCACCTAAGTTGCGGTGTTGCTCTGCCTCTCGGGGCCGGATGATTTTTCCGACCATTGTACATGCCATCTCACTTTTCTGGCTAAGTCGATGTCGCTGTACACCGTCTATGAAGACGGACAGAAAATCACCCGAATAATTTTTCTTCCAAAGCAGCCAAAAGCGCCCTCATCCGTTTTTGGTAAAGTCCATGCCTTAGCACAATAGAGCAGGATTGGGATTATTAAGGTCTTAAATAGTGTCACTTTTCTTGATCGAGAGAGGGATTTGCTAGTCAATGGCAAAGAAACAGCGATTGGCCAGAGTTGTTCTTCAAATAATTGTAGCGCTGGTGTCGTTGTCTGAATTAATAATAGGGCCTAGATAGACAAAGCCCTCAATTACCTCAAAGTTATATCTGTCGAGGCTGACGTTCTGAACGAGACGTCAGTGGTGCCTTGGCTTGTTGACAGCATATACTTGGTTTTGCCCTCATTGACTGTTAAAACTATTTTCGCTGCTTCTGTTTCAATACCCGCGAAATTGACACCATGCTGCTTTCTTCCAATTATGTCAATATCATCGGCGTATGCGAGTTATTGAACGGAATTGACTCGTGAGTTTTGCACTATGTTTTCAAGAATGTTATCAAAGTAATCGCATGATAACGCATCGCCTTGTCTAAGTCCTTTTTTGAAATCAAAAATCTTTTTGAATTCTTTACAGACCTTGATGGAGCAGCGTGCATTTTCCATTGTCATCCTGCGAAGACGGGCGAGTTTGACAGGGATGCCAAAACTAGACATTTCCCTGTATAGCTCATCTCTATAGATGCTGTCATAAGCGCCTTTAAAATCAATGTATAGGTGGTGTGCATCGATTTAGAGCTCATCGGTAGTCTCCCAAATCTGCCATAGTGATAATATTAGGTCGATGATGAACTTTACCGGCCTAAACCCACAGATATGAACTAATGACAATGACATGAACTTGGGGCTTTTTAGTGTGTCCCCTTTCTTGAGGATCGGACGAGTATAGAAGCTGCGCTTTGTATTCGCACATGTTTGAATAATGGTATTTAAAATTAATATAATTTATAAAATAGGCAGTAAACGAAAAAATATAACTCAAACATATAAAAAAAGGCTCTTCAGAAGAAAGTACTTCGGCACAAGAATCAATTGTATCAGTACCAAACTTTCCCTCCTATTGCTCTCGTGTATATTGCTTAAATTACAACTAAATATGCTTTTCTAAAGCTTACTTTGAATTTGGATGGGGTTACATAATTTGTTGGCAACTCTAACTTTAATTGAATTTCACTCACTTGTTCAAATATACACAAGTGATGAACACATTTGTGTGTAGCTAAGCGCTGTGCTCCCCTTTTTCGCTATGCCATCACTTTTTTTCTTAATTTGTTCATCTCG
This sequence comes from Volucella inflata, assembly GCA_928272305.1. Taxonomy (NCBI): domain Eukaryota; kingdom Metazoa; phylum Arthropoda; class Insecta; order Diptera; family Syrphidae; genus Volucella; species Volucella inflata. Next base: position 25,871,100 of record OV743717.1, on the reverse strand, counting down.
GTTGGCGGCCTCCAAAAAACCAGTTTTAAGTTTTGTTTAATTGAAGTGTATGGTTGTGATCGCTTAATGTCATTATTACTCACAGATTCTAGCCGATTTGATTTCAATTAATTGTTTTCTTTGATAAATGCTTTTGGACGTTAAAAAGACGCACGGATCTAAATCTAACACTTGGAGGGTTTCATGCCAATAAAACGTAAGACCAGAAGTTTACAAGGAAAATTTTGACTATAGTAAGTTTAATGACAAGTAATACCTTAACAAATATAACAACTACACTCATACATACATACGAGTACATGAATGTACGCATGTATTTTTCAGCAGAAATCAACCTCCTCTATAAGACATAACATAAGTACATAAGTATGATAGATAGAGATACATATTTAGCCATTTTAATTTATAAAATTTTGACAATCTATGTACAAAAATATATTTAGTACAAATACCTACTCGTAAACCTTGAATTTTTTACTACGCTGCCTGGTACATATTAGATAGATACATACTTATTGGAACGTGTCATCCTTGTAATACCGAAAGTCCATTTATTTCATCGGTGAGATTCGTTTCACATAGATTTTCCATTAAGTCGTTATATTTGCTCTACCAATGTCATAATGGCATTAAGCTATCCAACTGTGGAAAATAATTATTCCAATCATCTTAGAGATATAAAAAGAAACTCTGAATTTGAGTGCACTGAATGCATATACTCGTAATACTTTCAACGGATATACATATTTTTCTTACTTTTGCTGGAGCTACGAGTATCTTATGGTATGCTATGGGTTCATGGCTTTATGACTTCGTAAATGGGTTATCCAGTGAGCAAGACGTTGCTGCGACAATTTTATAGTTTTCAATTTACCGAGGGTAAATTACAAGTTGAACATGCTGCTGATGATGGATACAAAAAGCTTCTACTTTGGTTTTAATAGAATGGAAAAATTTTTTCGGGGTTTTTTGAGATTGCTCAAAACAATTGTTTCCTAATTATTTGACAAAAATTTCTGAAATGTGAATATTGCTTTCAGGGTTAGAAAATGAATCTACCCTCTTAAAGATCCATCCAAAAGAGGACAATTTCCCATCAAATGTCATCAAAACTCATTCCATCATTTCAGCTATGTCACCATTCCCTCATTTCCTACACTCTGTGAATGGAATTAGCAGGAAAAAAATGAATTCTACTCATTCAAGCCTTTGATCGGATTACACAAAATGAAACCCCACAAATTCATTGTGGACGAGGCTAGGGATAAATAGTTTTGGTAAAGAGCTAATCACAAATACAAATCCATTTAATTAGTCAATATATCTAAAAACAACCCTACACATACAAAGTCGAAGAAATAAGACTTGATAATTGCAAAAATTATTTTAATTTAAAGTGATTGAACCATTTCTGACTGCCAGGGGTCAATAAGTTGTGAGTTCTATTTAAAGATGTACATTATGCACCTCTCTTGAACTGGAGTGGATCGGGATCGGGAACTCGTTTCAAGCAAGAGAAGTGGAATTCTTCAAATTTAAAATAAACCAAAACTGTTGAGTTGATTTTTTGTATTATTTTAGTTTGAATTTGAATTGAATAGTTAAGTGCAACGTTGGGAACTTGTATTTGTATTTCATTTAATAGAAATTTTAATAGCTTCATTATGACTGTATATAAGTCATTGTATATATTAAAAACCTCAACAAACTATATGTATTTACTTATGAAAATATTAAGATTATTAATTTACAATAAAAATCCATTTCTTATATGAAGCATTTTCTTTTCCTCATAAAGGAGTTAAAACACACATAGTGTTGGAATGTTTCGGGATATTTCGATTCCATAGAAGCATTTTAAATTATCTTAACCATATGCTTATGTCTAGAAAACATCATTAGTGTTACGAGTCTTGTATTTACTATAATATAGTGTATCAGTTTGTTGCACATCTAATGTCTGATTTCGGATCGATGTGAAATTGGATGCGATTTTCGTATTGAAAACTGCTGCGAAACAGAACAGAATTACCAAGCAGAATAACATGAATGTTAACCAAAACCGATTCATTTTTCTTTACGAGTTGAACCTTGACCACAACGCAACGGAGGCAGTCAAAACATCAATAGAGCATTTGGAGCTTGCACAGTAAATGAAAGAACCCTACAGCGATGGTTCGAAAAATACCGATGGGTTGACGTGATTCTTAAAAGTGAGTTACGCAAACACGCAGCAAATGCCAACGACAACGATGAGCTCTGAGCTTTATTTAGGATCTGAGCTAATTGAGCAAAACCTGATGCGCCGGCTGGAGGTTTGCACTTCACTGCTGCACAGGTTATTGACATGTGATGAAAACGAGAAGCACAATGGCTATTCTTAAAGAACATAAACACATTCCAAAAACGAGCTTTCAGCCAAGAAATATAATGGTTATTGTTTGGTGGTTTTCTCCTGACATTATAAACTATTCCTTCTTGGAGTCACACTGCCTTATGACAACGTATCTAGCATTTTGTCTCATTCACCATACTGATCTGACTTGTCGCCAACTGACTACTACTTTCTTAAAGAAATGGCGGTAACTTGAAGAAAATTTCTTGATCAGTAACGGTAATTTCAAGAAAAGACTGCAATCTTTATAAGCGCGGCCAAAAATAAATTAGAGGAAAATACGAATTAAACTTTAAGGAAAAGATGGTGGTGGTTTAATACCGAACGTTAACCACAATCAGTAAAATATGGCAGCTACTTTCGGATAGGAATCAGATTCAGGATTCAGAAATTCTCAATGCTATAAGTTAGTCACATATTCCCAACTCATAGTCAGCCGCCATTACTGCTTCTTTGAAAAAGCCGTGGACCATTCATCGGTTATAGAGACGAATTAATCTATTCAATACGCTGTTACGTTCTTTGATGATTTAAACTCACCTGGAACCAATGGCGTGTTTCCAGACATAAATAGGCATAGACCACCTACTAGCAACTTTGACAATAATCGGGCACTAGCTTAAATGCCAACTTTGAATACGACCAATATATGTTGGCAGTGGGTGGGTTCCTTTTTTTTCTGAGCTATAGTGCATATTGACCAGCTCTGTTTTATAAATCAGACAAGTGATGCATAGAAATGGGCTTTCGGCAAACTTTTTTGAAATAAAAGTTAATATCGACATGGAAGGCCGAAGGCCGAAGGCTAAATGATCTGGCAGAGGACTTTATCATATATTTTCCCAACTAAGCTAATTATCGGGGTACTGCCCCGAGCAGCAAACGTGACGAAACGAAAACTACGGATGAGCTGTTAGCTTGCCGCAAGGCATAGTGCTTGACACGATTCTATGAAATGACGAATTGAATCTAATGCGTGGGTTCTTAGACAGAAAAGTATTCCCGATTTTTTTAAAAATTGAAACAAAAAACTTACACTTCCGCAAACTACGTTTTTGATGGCACAAAACTTATTGCTTGCACCAGACCTGAAAGAGTCTGTTCATAGAAACGGTTATTTTCATGCCTAGTTCAGCTTGATATTGATGCTTCAAAAGTTCCTTTTTGAACTTGAAGTCTTGATGTGTTTGCGCTCTGATTTTAGTGAAATGCAGTGAAGTAGTAAAAATGTAAATTGGCCTTCCCTGTAGCCGACACTTTGTTTTGCTAGAATTTGAGTTTCAAAGAAGTCGAAACTTCTCGGAAAGCTCCAATACTGATCAAGATTCTAGTTATAAATGATATTTCCTCTTAAAAGGATTACGCAGTGAAATGTTTCACTGTTAGTGTCTAGCTTACGCAATTGAAAAATTGTATTGAAAGAGGTGCTCTCACAACAAATGACCAGAAGGCAAGTAATATAATAAGTAACGGATGTGCTTTATGTATGTCATGACCACTCCGCTGTATTTTTTATAGAACCATACTGCATTAACTTAATGGTTTGAAAATAAATTTCGTTCGAAATAATGCACGAACTGCAGCTGGTGTACGCGAAATAGTAAAGAAAGTTCGTGAGATTGATAACTGAACATATTTCCGTGTTTGTTCTATGCGTTAAACGGAAAACATTGTAGCTATTGCCGAAGGTGTACGCCCAAACCGGATAACTTTAATGCGTCAAAGATCTCGGTAACTGGACATTAGTCGCAGTAGCCTGAGGAAAATTTTGAATAGAGATCTCGGATGATTCGCTTACAAAGTCCAATCGACTCAGGAATTGAGGTAGAATGAAGTTGTTGGTTTTTGCTTGGGCTTTAGACAATTTTGCCCAAAAATTCATCTTGTCAGATGAAGCCCAATCAAACATAATTGCTATAATTGGGTTCGAAATACCCACACGTACTACCTAAAGAAAAGCCAATACACCTTGAACCTGTGACTGTTTAGTGTGGTTATTGGAGTCGCGGCATTATTGGCCCATTTTTCTTTCAAGGCGACAGTAAAAGCAAAGTAAATAAATGGAGAACGCTTCTGAAGCAAGATAAGCAATTTTTATGGCCAGAAATTGAGGATATGAACTTGGACGAGCTATGGTTGCAGCAATATCGATTTATTGCATACTAAGTTCCATAATCATGTAATTGTTGGTTTTGGTGATATTGCTTTGCCGCGACCTTCGATTCGAAGCCGATGGACTTTTTTTTTGTTGGATTCCTTTAGAGATCGATGTCATGTGAACAATCCAGAGATACTCAAAAGTAATATTGGTCAAGGTATTTGTGAAATAGGTGCCGAAACTATCGGACACCAGAAATGTTTCGATATAAAGATCGATCAGCTGTTTTGATCATGTGCAACGAAGGTCGTCGGAAATTTGGTCCAAAGAGAAATAGAGAAATTCAAAAAAGAGACCGAAAGCAAAATAATTGGATCACTTAAATGCGACGATCACTTGAATCGAAGGGGCAAGGCGATCCAGATAACGATCTGTAGAATGTAGTCAATTTTTCTTAAAATTAAATGCGAGTAATTTGCAAGAAGGTGGAACATGGAAATTACGTTTTGAAAACGACTTTAGCCTTTCTTCACTGTTTCTAAAGAGACGCATTTTTTAGTTGCAGTTTTTGGCCACTCTTTCGAAAATATATCACTGATAAGGCGGTGAATATGGTTTTCCAAGTCCTGAATAGTTGCGATTCATCAGCATTCCCAAAACCATAGTATAGCCGCAAAAGCAATGATCGAGTGGTTTCAAATAAGGTAGTCAGTTCACCGCTTCGTTTGCGATTGAATTTTGAATCACGCCTTCAGTAAGTCAATGGGCGGTATCTTTCTAAAACCAAAAATTATCCATTTGAAGACTGATCCGATAGCGTTGGCTACTGACAAGCTCCGACAAAATTAAGAAACAGAAAGATCAGGACCGAGGATGGAACTAAGGACTAAGCCAAATAGACCAACTCTTTTAAGTATAATTGAGTCCATTTTGGTCTTGCCTTATTGCTCCAGAAATGGCAGTTTGGGTTGTTTAAGTCCAAATCTGCGCCGTCATCAAGCTCAAGAGCTCATTCCCGAACTTCTGTAGAAAAAAGTGCCGGTCCCATGGTATTGAGTTCTTTCACTAGTTCAATCTTATGCGGGTGTAGGCCGAAATCTTTTTGCAATATTTTTCGCAAGGTGGACGCACAAGGGCCAAATTAAATAAACAATTGGGGATCTTTCGCTACAAGGGTTTATTCTGTACGCACATTACGATGACGCGTTATAGGCTTTTCGTCGTGTTAGTGAATGTCGTAGGAAATGGATCCAATCGTGTATTGAAAACCAATTTTCAAAATAATACGAAATATTCTTCCGATGTACGCCTATTCAACATGATTTGTGAAACGAGTTAAAGAACTGTTAATATACTATAGAGTAACACTGCTATCCAACATTTATCAATCAACAACAACATTCTATGAGGAAATTCATTACATACGAGAATAGCAATTTCTTATTGTTATCTACACCACTAAACACGGCCTTTCTTGTTATTAACTTTTTCGGTTATAAAATTTCCTTCCGAGTAAAAGAAACAGATAGCCTTGGCAACTCTGTTACTGAATGAAATTATGCGAAAGAGTCGATAATTGAAGTGCGTGCTATGATAAGACTATTGCTGTGTTCGAGTACAGATAAGTTGAGGGGATAGTACTCGTATTATATTTATAATTGAAACATTCTCTTTGATTTATTCTAACTCTATATAATTTAATTGGGAATTTCTTAGTTTCCACAAGTTGTATGTATACGCTCCTCTTGAAAAGGTTTGTTTTAAAGTACACATTCCAGAAAATCGCTTGAAATTTGTATTCTTTGTCGGTCGTTCTCTTTTCGTATGAGAATAGGTACGGCTCGTAATTTTCCAGCAGCGTGTATGGTTGAAGGACTCTTTAAAAAGCTTAAAGACTGTTGTGCAGAACTAGTTTACAACAAAATTCCGATGAATACGAGTAAAGTAAGTTATTTCGTGGGCCTTTCTACCAACTTCGTCAGGTAATTTACCATATATGTACGTACGGTGGGCGATGGTTTTCCATTTTCTCTGTTGTTTTACTGTTTTTCTGTTTTTCGGGATAAAGACGGAAAAATCAATATTTTCTTTCGTTTGACGAAAATTTCAACAGAAAAAGTCCCTTTTTCGTTATTGGTTGTCGTAAAGGCCCTGGTGGTGGTAGATTAACGGTGTTTCTTACATGGTAAGGAAAATGTACAATGACATACTTATTTTTTGATTGATTGTTCCTTCACGAGGAAAACGACACAAAGAAGGAAAACGGAAAGATTAAAGAAAAACAGTAGATGAAAGTGTTTTTTTTTGGTTTGATTTTACCTTTTCTATTGCAAATTGGAAGTTGTATATGTATCCTGATTGTAGCTTTTAGTATTTTGAAATTTTTAAAATTTAACTGCACTGAGAGTAAAGTAAACTTTATGAATCCCTCAAGGGCACATATGATGAAAAAGCGGATTTTCCGAAATTCGAAATTGATTACACAATCGCAAAGAAGTGGGAGTTGTACTTTTACGATATGTTAAGTGCCCGTACCAGTGGAGTTGGGAGAAAGAAGGGCAGCTCACCTCGCTCACCATGAAATTTCGCACAATTTACCGCGCGCGTATACCATCAGTTTGACTAACGATTTTTCGTTTTGTTCAACTCCAAATGACAAGAAAAACTCCGAATAGAACTTTTGACAATTTTTCCGACAGCTAATAACAAAACACTGAAGTTCAACCGCAATTTTGTCGATTGGAAAAGCGAGCAGAAAAAGGAAATACTTTGGTGAAATACGGTGGAAAAAAAATATTTTTATTCTCTTTTAGTTTTGGTGTTGTCTTGTCGTCTTCTTTTGGTGTGGCAAGTAACAGAGCACAAAAGAGTAGCCACCACGACGGCACAAGGAGAAGGCAAAGACTCAAAGTTAAAGTCAACACAAAAACAGAACTCACCAAAGCGATACAACAAAACATTAGTCGGAGACGAAGCGTGAGCAAATGAGATTGAGATTGAGAGCGAGAGCAAGTGCAGAGAGATGCCTGTGCGAATTTGGTAAATTATACATGGATATGAGCGAGTAGATATGCGTGGATGTATGTAGATATGTAATATATATCGGGTTCGGTTTTGTGCGGTCGTTGAGACATGAAGTGGGATGCAATATAGCGAAAATGGCAACAAATACGAGTATATGTGTATAGTTTAGTTATACGAAGTTTTGTTGGCGGGTGGGTGGGCGATGTTGGGTAGCAAAACAGCGAAATAACATGACACTGAATTGGCCGACTGAGTGGTGAGTAGAGTAGTGATAGAGTCTAGAGAGCAACGATGAATGTTCAATTTGAAGTTCCAATAGATTGGTGCTTGTTGGTTGCTATAAAGAGTATTTCGTATGGGGGTTGCTGAATTGTGTTTGATAAACCACAATGGATAAACCACGGATTTATCGGATCGTGTGTATGTAGCGCTCTCGGGTGTCACTTTAATGCAGAACACCAATGGCCACTACTAGGGGAGCTGAAAGAAAGCAATTCATCGATAACTGGAAATTGGAAGTGAGAGCAAAGTTGTTTTTGGATCCGGACACATACTTTACAATTTTAGTTTTCGAAGTGAACGATTAGGTTAGACAATAATCGGCGGCAACCAGCCAATGCCCTGTGTGGCAACTACTTTGCTGGTTCAGCTTCCTCGAGGTAGGTAAATGGGTGGACCTGCGCAACAATTGATCGGGAAATTGTTGACTGTCCTGTAACTTGGATTGGGCCAGCAGCTCAATAATCAAGTTCATAGCGAAGTGCTTGCCTTCCCTATTCAATATAGTCCTTGGTAACTACATAAGTAAAACAAATCCAAACCCGCATGATCGGCCAGTATCAATATACTGTCATAGGGCTCACAACCCTATACGAAAGAGATTATTAATGTGACCACCTCATGACCTTGGACATAAATGGTGCATTTGGGGCTAAAATTGCTAAAATAAGCCTTATATACGTCCAGATAGTACGTAAGACAAGGACCACCCCACTAAAAAATGTTTCTACGAGCTCATCGATGGAGTAATGTCCAAAATATGGGGGAGGACAGGATGACATTTTTGATAGGACAGTTGGTAAGCGTAGCCTATGTGACACCACTTATGGCAACGGATTTAGGCTTATAGATTTTTTGGCGGGGAAAAAAATCACAAGCAAGCCCACGGTTTCGGATCATGAAATGATATATGAAGTTGACCACATTGCAATAGACATAAGGCATGCCTCCTGTGTTCTGGACATCCGAACTTTTCGGGCAGCCAACAACAAGGAAGAACAACTGTGAGAAGGTACATATAATGTAGAATAGCATACTTTACAATTACGGACACATACTTTACAATTTTAGTTTTCGAAGTGAACGATTAGGTTAGACAATAATCGGCGGCAACCAGCCAATGCCCTGTGTGGCAACTACTTGGCTGGTTCAGCTTCCTCGAGGTAGGTAAATGGGTGGACCTGCGCAACAATTGATCGGGAAATTGTTGACTGTCCTGTAACTTGGATTGGGCCAGCAGCTCAATAATCAAGTTCATAGCGAAGTGCTTGCCTTACTTATTCAATATAGTCCTTGGTAACTACATAAGTAAAACAAATCCAAACCCGCATGATCGGCCAGTATCAATATACTGTCATAGTGCTCACAACCCTATACGAAAGAGATTATTAATGTGACCACCTCATGGCCTTGGACATAAATGGTGCATTTGGGGCTAAAATTGCTAAAATAAGCCTTATATACGTCCAGACAGTACGTAAGACAAGGACGACCCCACTAAAAAATGTTTCTACGAGCTCATCGACGGAGTAATGTCCAAAATATGGGGGAGGACAGGATGACATTTTTGATAGGACAGTTGGTAAGCGTAGCCTATGTGACACCACTTATGGCAACGGATTTAGGCTTATCGATTTTTTGGCGGGGAAAAAAAATCACAAGCAAGCCCACGGTTTCGGATCATGAAATGATATATGAAGTTGACCACATTGCGATAGACATAAGGCATGCCTCCTGTGTTCTGGACATCCGAACTTTTCGGGCAGCCAACAACAAGGAAGAACAACTGTGAGAAGGTACATATAATGTAGAATAGCTTCATTCGCAAGAGATTGCCGGAATCTGTGCCGAAGGCGTTTCCAGATATCGTTCAACAACTTCTATGCCGCCAGCATTAAGTCCGTAAGGTATACGAGCGAAAGAAACTGGAAAAACATCGGCTTTTCGAGAAGAAGAGACAACGCGGTAGTGGAGAACTTCGTCTTAGGTGATACGCACAAGAGGAAGGTGATTCCAACTAATTTGGAGTGCGCACCTGGAGATAGTTAGCCTGAAACCGCTCTGTCTGGAGAGGTCTTTCGGTTAAGATTCACGTTCATCCCAGACTGTGGCGCCATCTATGTACGTAAATAAATTTCGGAAGGAGCTTTTGCTGGAGGAATCTAATTCACAAGATAGTAATCCACAGAAGGTGGATTTAAGGGTAAACTGATGTGTATTCATGATGAGAGAGTAGTTGCTGTTAAAGGTTTGAGAGGAGGGAAATCATACCTGCAATTTTGACCGGCCTCTAGAGGTGAAACTTGTAATAGGACACTGTAAGGCAGGAGGTTTCGGTTTTGTTTAAGAGTGTCAATAGACTGTGCAATATTGGGATCATCTATAAGTCTAATCACGCGATTTGGATCCCATCCAGAACTGCAGGAATGTATTGGTGGCATCTGACCAGATGTACCTAGTCCGCCATAAGTTCTGTTATACAATTTCCAGCACTTATCGTTGAAAACTTCTTGTGGCAATAGAACTGTTAATTTTTTTTTCAGAACGCATGCACTGATCATTGAAGAATACTAGTCAGTTTGGATTCAGTTTGCAAACTATTAACATGGAGTGGGGCGTTAAAGAGAATTGAGTCGCGGTAATAGCGTTGCATAAGTGCGAAAAGAGTAGTGGCCAAATTTTCGAGTTGCTAAAACCACTCGGAATATCGAGAATATTCGTTTATCGAGCTATTGCTCGCTTCGCCAAATTGTCTGTAGTAGAGGACAGGCCAAGAAGTGGTCGCTCGCGCATCGTCCGTACGAATGCGGTAGTAAAGTGGATGAATTCGGAGAAATCCCCTTAGGAGGCAAAAGATCATGTCCAAGGAATTGGATATTTTCATTAGATCCATGTAAAGGCTGATTCGGGATGACCTGCATATAAAAGTCTGTAGTCGGTCCAAGGGTCATCTTACTCTGAAAACATTCTGTTTACGGATGAGAAGATTTTTACCGTGGAAGAAGTTTTCAACAAACAAAATGACAAAATTTACGCCACTTCATATAAGGAAGCGAAAAAATTTGTTCCAAGGTATCACCGTGGACATCATCTCTCTTCCGTAATGGTTTGTTGGAAGGTTTCTCACCGTGGTGTCACACCCCTTGATTTCTGTGAAAAATGCGTAAAAACTGGTGCAAAGGTTTACCAACAAAATGTGCTAGAGATTGTTGTGAAGGGTTTGACCAATACCCTCTTAATGAATACAGATGGATCTTCTAAGAGGACTCTGCTCCAGCGCACAAAGCCAAAACCACGCAGGAGTACCTCAGAGTCAATATTCCTGGCTTTTAACAGCAGAAGAATGGCTGTCTAGGAGTCCAGATCTGAATCCACTGGATTATGGTTTGTGGCAAGAATTGGAGATCTTAGAAAAGAATCTAGGACCTTAGAAAAAGTTGCGTAAGTGAACTTGGTATATATGAGAAGAGAGAAGAAATTTTTTTTTAGCGACGGACTGAATAAATGCTGTTTTCTACCAATCGGAAAGAATTCCAAAGAGTAGAGTTGATGAAAAGCCTGCGCAATGGAAGAACACCTTTGCAGAGAAAGAGGAGATATACCACCTAGACCATTTGGATTTGTATATACTAACATCGTTAAGCACTTTTACTACTACTTCTATACAAGTCGAAAAGCAGATTTGTCCCATTTAAGATTTGCCTCGCTCAAGAGTAGGCGCATACAAGATACACTCAGAAGGTTGTGTATGGAGGAGGCAGATTTGCCGTGTCTAAAGAGCTGTCAGCTGGTATGTCATTATCAATTAGCGTTGGGATGGAAGATGAGGCAACATTTCTGAGGTCTTAGCGACCGACCAAAGGTTTTTCTTAGTTGCGTTCTGTAGTAACACACTTTCATATGCATAGTTAACTAGAGGGCCCCCTTTGCATTTTTAAACGCCATGCTATATCGAGCTTACATTGACATAACACGTCTATTAGTTTGAAACTTTTGCGCGTCAATTTATAGATGTTATGATACGCAGCCTATTTTCTGAATCATATGCTCGGTGGAATGCGTAAATTATGAATCTATGAATCAATCATTCAGACTTCGGGAAGTTTTATTTGTTGTTGATGTGACCGGTTTGAGTGGTATGTGCCTCAATAGGATGTTGGGCATTTGGTCACATTTTACGACAATTGGATAGACGAGCGATAGACGAGACGGAAAACTTGATTAGGCTAAGAAGCGCAGCTAATCATCTACAATACTTTAATCAATGTTCACGGTATTCGCGGTTTTGGTGTCGCTGGGTAAGTACACGTATCACGTATCTTCAGACGATAAACAATACTTTTCGATGGTTATAAAGTTTTACAGGAGAGCAGTATGTTTTTACCAATATCATCTGATGTTTTATTCGAATCCTTAACATTTGCATATCTACAGTGCCATACAGCTCGTACATTCCATCGTTCAACCTTATGCATCAATTTTAACTTTAAGGATTCCTTGCTTGCAGAACCAAAAAAAATAAACTTTTGTTATTTCTCTCCCACAAACAGGAAAGCAAAACCTTTATCTCAAAAAAATTCAGTGCCATAGAACACGAAAGTTACAAAGACTAGCAAAAATTGAATTTTAAAATGAAATACAAACACTTTTTTTAATTTCATACACAATTGTACATTCTTCAAAATATTACAGTCTCAAATTTGCCACGTGTTTCACTCTCCTTAATAATAATGGCTAGTTCCTCAAATTTTTGAGCTCTCATTTCGTCAACTATACTCTCCCGAAAGCCAGGATCCTTAGCAGGATCATCGGGTAACGTCGTCTTGTGGATTTTAATTTGTGGAATATCTTGACAATAAACCATTTCAATACGATTTATTGGCAAAGGATTTACACCAATTTGGTCCCAAGTGTCCGATCCAAACCAAACCGAAAGAGGTCCATTGTAGTCAACGTTGAAAGTTCGAAATGGTTGTGAAGGGCTTCCAAATCCCAAATGACTTATGGTATCCCTTAGGGTTTTCGAAAGTTTTGGTATTTGGTTGGAGTAAAAGAGTAAGCTGGCACCTAGGTTATGTGCCATTGAGCGTAAACACCGGCAAACATGTTTCTTTAATTCTGGATCTGAAAGAAGGACCAATTTCAGGTAACACAAAACAAATTATAACCACCCCTAAAAACTACTATTACCGTAATTCATGAAAATGTCGTATTTCCCACCCACGATTACTAGTGGAAAAGGAAACAAATCCATTGTGGGAATATCTGGATGATCTTTACCAAGTCTCTCCTTGCTTTTCTCTCTGTAGATTTCAAGGTCGGCCTCATTCAGATGGTTGGCATATGAAGCTTTCAACCCAGTATATGCCTTTTCCAGATCTATCCACAATCGTTTTGGTTGAGATAAATCCACTAAGAGGATAACTGCAAAATGTTTAACTCCATTAGATCTAAGAGGAACGTCTATCAATTGTTCAGATTTCTCCAATGATCCTAGTTCCCAAATGTTGAGAATTTGTTTCTGGATTCCTTGTGAATTACTTGTTCGTCTACAGTAAAAATATTCTAAGGCAAGTGTTGGTCGAATCGATTCTTCCCTGTCGATGAACTTTCCTATAGCGGTCGATTTGCCCTGAAATTGAATAGTGAGAGAGGGAGAGAGGACTTTTTAAGAATTCGTGCAGCCAAACGAAGACTTACAACTTACAACTCCTTTGCTTCCAAGTATGAATATAGTTCTTTCTTTGGGTTCGTTTTCGTTATCAGGAATTCGGAGTTGCTCCCCCAACATTTTTATTACGATATCGTGAATTGTGTCTGCTTTTTCAGCAGATTGTTTGTCGAACAACATTGTGTGGGATAATCTTCAAGCAAATGGCAATCACTTATTTTTATTTAGTTTCGATGCTGTTTTGGTTAAACAGTTGCCATGGCATTGAGAGTACACGGCTATGAGAAATTATCAAATGGTTAAAAGTGAAAGAAACACAGTAGTTTTGCTTGTATATATATGTATTAGGAGATGATGGAAGAGTTACCGTAGTTAAATATTCCCTCTGGCAATCCACAGAAGTTCACTTAGGAGTCTTTCAGAGTTACCTTTATTTGTGCTCCGAATTTTAAGAAAAAGTTATACTCGCGTAAACAGTGTTAGATAGGCCATGCAGTTTGGATAATGGATCGTAAGCAACCCAATCTTCTCAGTGGTGGTCCCTGTCTATGTCCAATTTTTTTTTTTAGGAATCTATTCATGAGGAAACAAAAGAAATAAAGCATTATAGAAAAATAATGGCTGAGGAGAAGGTGAACGTCAAGAAGAGTCATCGAAATTCTGGCCCAGGAAAAGGTTGCTGATTTTCTTTTTTTCATCTTTTTTCTCTTTTGCACTGGTATGGTTTAAAAAGGGTTATGACTCAAGAGTCACAGTGTAATAGCGGACATAGCGGACTAAAGGCAATAGACGCAGCGCTTGTTCGGATACGAGTTAAGGTTAGGGAACAAGTCTTTATGCGTACAAAGGCTAACTTCGCCAATATAAGCCTCACAAGCGCACACGACTCGACAGAGAAGATGGATGACCTTCCCAAAGATTGCTTCTAAAAACCTAGCTAATTGGCCTTTAACGCATTAATACTACTGCTTTAGGTCTGAAAATTTCCCACTTCAACCAAAAAACGGGGCCCAATCCTCATTTAATGTGGCCCATAGAAGTGAAAGGCAGAAAGGCGACCTCAGCCAACTGGTAAGTGTGTGCAACTGAAGGGGACTGGTCAAAGTGCCGAGCTTACCCCCATATGTAGGACCCTCGATTTTAACTCCTAGCTTATGCATTACAAGGGCATTCGGCTTACTGCAATCGGCGAAAAAGGGAAAATATGGTTACGCAATCCATCGGTTGTCGCTCGTTTAGCGGGTTAGTACGAGTGTTAGTTATCTTAAGTAGCAATAGGTATAAGCTTGTCCCAATTGGTAGTTGCTAGTAACATAGTTCCCAGAGTAGATTCGTGCAAGTGGTGGTGGCCTTCAACCGTTTCAATGAACATGACAGAAATTGACAATATATCTGTGTCGTGAGTACATCGGGCGCCATCGATCACCTTGAATCTTACCACAAAAGTTTTAACTCTAGTTTTCCTTATATTCTATAATTTATTAGAGAACGACCTACAACACGGATCTTGGGAAAAATTCGTTTAACCCCAATTTTCTTTAAGTGTCTAATGAACGACTTCAAGTTGCTTAAGAGGACAAACCATTTAAACGTGGCACAGCCTCTACAGCTTGAATTATAGTCCCTCTCAACATACGGCCTTGAAGGCCTTCTCCTAGTCAATCAGGAAGGCGGACATGCATTATTTCTTGGTTTGGCTCAACTAGACATCGGAAGAAATCATGTCCTTTCTTGAAACCAAATTGATCACTTTGAACTATTATATATTATTCCTCAACCCACTTGAGTCACAACTCTATCGATATCTTGCTGATATTCAAAAGGAGACTTGTCGACTGAAGATTTGCCGGGTGGCATGTGCTTTGCTCCATTTTGGGAACTGGATGTACCAACGCTGTTTTCTTATGAGCTGAATAATGTGCATTAGTCATTTTGTACTTCTCAGTGGTTCGAAGATCGTTTGGAGGTCTTCCTTCAAAATGTATGAGAGTAGTTCCCTCTCGCCGGCAATGACCCCTCTTGCTATGTTTTCTTTGTTAAACTCAGTGAAGTGGTGGCGACTCGAGACGCCAGATCTCGATATTATTTCGAAGTTAGGATTTTTCCGGTCGTTGATGGGCCAATAATATCATTCACTGTGTACAATTCCTTTAAAATCGCTCCTACAGTTTTAACTTTCTCTTGAGGATCCTCGATCACATAGAAGTTGTCATCATTGACAGCTTCTTCTGGATTTATATCTGCTGTTAACAGTAATTGTCAATGTCTCGTCGTTCAAGTGATCTTCTTCTTGAAAATGATCCCCCATTCATTTTGACCTTTCCCCCGAAACATTTTATTTATTTGCTGGAACGTATCGGGCCCGAATTTTTAACAGAAGCCCTGGAATTCACTTTTATAAATATTGATCGATAACTTCGTTCAGTGTCATGACCTCTGAGCTGTGTCTGCCCGTAAACTGCCCGTAAACTGCCCGTACAAGGTATTAGTTTCGATAGCAGTGGCCTTTTAGCAGTTAATATTAAATAGTAATTGGGTTTGGTTTTCTGGATTGTATCCATACCTTGACACAGCTCTAAGCCCTTAGATTTGGCCGTTCCCTCATACTACAGCAATTATTCGGCGAAAGTTTTTTCTCTTTTTAGAGCCTTTTTAGGCTCTGCTTCCCAGTTTACTGCCCAGCGTCGGCCCCAAACAGCACAACTATCAGGATCAATGTTTTTTAAAGTATGCATTTCGTCTTTCAAGTGAGAAGGTTTGATCACATTTTTTCCGTCAAAGTGAAGTTTCTTGGAGTTATTTTTCGCCTGATCTCCTTAACAAATTCGATGTAACTATTGTCAACAATGACGTTTTATCCTAAGTAATATGTATGTATGTGTATGCTTATTGCTTCACTTCGTGGTGTCCTCGTATGCTTTTAGGGCCAACTCGTTAAGCTTGTTATTCAATTGCCTTTTGGGTTAACACTTGCCCTGCGCACTATATATTCTATAATAGAACATACATGCGTACGCACACGGCAAATGAAAAATTGTAGAAATAATACTTAACACCGTGTCGTCAGTGCCTTTGAAAGACAATAAAGCATAAGCAATGCACTCCTTTTGATTTTCTTGGCATTCATCGGCCCTTTATAATGTCTAAAAAATTCAACACTACCTTGCCTTTGCGCTGTTCGGGATATTCGCAACCTTACCTTGGATACAACCAGGTAATGGTCGGAGTCGATGTTGGCTCCTGCAAACATTCTAACATCAATAGTACTAGAGGAGTGTCCTGCGTCGATGGCAATGTCTTTAATCTGGTTGACGGTTAATTAATCAGGAGCTTAAGTTCTCTTGTGACTATCGAGATGTAGGCACCAGGTGCTAGCTACGACAATCTATCGCCCCGCCGCCGCCGCAAAGTTGATATGCCTGAATCCCTTAACAGAAGTGATGCTATGCAGACTATTCTATCCAACAGTTCTACAAAAGATGTCTTCTCTTGCTAGTCTTGCATTCAAATCGCAGTAGACAATTGTAATGTCATAGCTAAGAGGCGCTCGTTCATATGGCTGAAACTCAAGACTCCTTGCCTGCGCACGCCTTCAACAACAAATCCGCATCGAAATATGTGGTGCTTTTGCCGTCGATAATAATCGCCGTAGTAGATGTGGCACTTTTTCATCCTCTTTCTGTCCGGCCCATCCCATTGTATTTCTTTGATAGCGGTAATATATGCTTTGCAGCAGCCTAGGGCCTCCGCTTGTTGTTCAGCTGCAAATGGCCTATTACGGGACCTAACATTCCACGAACATATCGGAAGTTCGTTGTTTTTAATTCGTTTTCAAGGGTTGTCAACAGTAGATTTATTCTTTTTTCCGCTTCGTAATTTTCGTATTTCTTTTATGGGCGGACCGTTACCTCGGCGGCACAACACCCAATCTGGAGGGCCAGTTACAGTTTTGATATCCCTAGGACGAGGGGTCGGTTAGATTGAAGCCAGTAACCCATTTGGGGATGTGAGCGCTGCCGTTGGTACATTAAAAGCTTACCTATCACCGTCACTTTTCCAAATCCATTGCGACCTGATCTCCAAATATGTTATTGTCCCATTTATAGTACTGTTATATATGCCTGCTGTTATTTGCATGTAACTGTATTAATGTAGAAACATTATTAAGTTCATTACATCCATTTTTGTAGCCATGATGCGTTCTAGGTTAATTCAAGGATGATTAGCTCAACCGTTTCCCATCTATGGTAGAAGATATTTTTCAGCACTAATCTGATGTGATTACTGCTCGCAGCTACGTTATGCTGCTCGCTATAACTCCACCATAACTAACACAACCCTCTAACCAGAGTCCAAATAACTTATTTTGGGATACTTCAACAAAGAAACATTTATTTACGTTTACAAGTCTTGCTTTTTACAAATTTACAACTCATGCAACTACGAATTTGTTGTTTTGTCATGCAAATGTCTCAAATTCCGAAGTTCACCTTTATTTTAATTTTCTTTCAATTTCTTAAGCTATACCTTGAATATAGCTATTTGTAGATATCTTTAAATCTGTATAAACAAACGGCACTATACGGTATTATTCGCCATTTTTCTATTTAATATATATATATTTTGTTTTCTATAAAGTATTTTACAAAATGTTTAAGCCGTAAATTTAATAATTAATACTTTAATGTTCTACGAACTAAAATTCGACACCAAACTAAAACACAAAGACGAAACAAATTAAAAAAAAAATTCAAAAATTAACAACTTTATGGTGTGGAATGCGATCGAGTCTCGTGCTCTTGATGCACCAAATTAATCCAAATAAATATTTGACAACCTTGGGCTATTTAAAAGACAAAAAAAACTCAAATAATCTGTTACGAATAAGACAGACGAAATGTACATAAATGACAAGAAACAAAACAAAAACTAAATAAGCGTTTAGTTTGTGAGTTGCTAAGAAATCCAAATGTCCTCCATGGACTCCTCGCCCATCTCTTCTTGGGGCAAAGCCTTTAATGTTCTAAGTGTTTCCAAGTAAAAAGTCAATTCAGACGTCACAACACCATGCTGCGGACCACCGTTATTGATTATGTTATTTCTAAGTAGTTGCTCCCTTAGTTTGTCTTTAAAGTTTTTATGAACGATCCGATAGATTGAGTGTATCTGCTGCTCGGGCAATATAGGTGCAATTGCCTCGTGTAATTTAACCAAATGGCGGGAGATATTTCGAAATGACTGAGAAGGAACAGGTGGCCTGGAATCCCAAGTCGTCAGCTGAGCAGCAACGCGATCAGTTACAATTCCATAAATTTTATTTTCAATTTCCTTAATGTGACCGATGAAATCCTTTTCGATTGTATCAAAGCTAGACACTGATGTCGAATCGAGACTACGAAAGTGCTCCCTTACTTTTGGTAGTAACCAAAGTACAAGTTGTAAGGCTCTGGAAGCGAGTGCTAAATTACCACTGGTGATTGTTTTAAGTCCTGCGACTCGTAGAGCTCCAGCGCCGATGATTAATTGACACGAGCGTGAGTTAAATGTTCGTAAAAGGTCGACCACGTTTCTGGAAAGATATCCGGCAACAATTGGTAGTCTCAG
The DNA here is from genome assembly GCA_928272305.1 of Volucella inflata. Classification (NCBI taxonomy): domain Eukaryota; kingdom Metazoa; phylum Arthropoda; class Insecta; order Diptera; family Syrphidae; genus Volucella; species Volucella inflata. Next base: position 25,852,029 of record OV743717.1, on the reverse strand, counting down.
TGCGCATTTGCAATATTCACTAATCATTTGGACTAGGAGCAATGCTGCGCCAACTAGGGAAAATGGCTTCCCTTCGACTAAAAGAACAGGACTTGCAGGACTACCGCCATTACATTGAATGGCTGACGTTGAATATTCGAGGGTCTTGCTAAAACTAAAATCGTTCTCTGCAATACGATCGATGATTTTTTGAAATTCATTAGGAATGTCCACTTGACGCCAGCGTTCAGAATCCAGCAATAGCGCCAACTTTTGTTTCCTTTCGGAATGGAATCGATTTGCGAATCGTGATGCCTGAACTTTGAGAGCTACTTTCAGTGGTACACTCTGGGCTCCCGATATTGCCTCGCTACCCTCGCTAAATTCATCTACAATCGCTGTCAATTGCTCTACTTCATCTGCAGTGGCAACGCTTTTCTCTAAACTCTGACTGGACACAAGATTCGCACAGCGTTCGTGACAGTAATTACATATCGACTGTACGAGCTCTGCTAATTTTTCTTTCACTGTTTCGTAGTCTTGCTCTGGGAGGAATGCCTCTGAATCGATAAGGTTAACCGCCTCACCGGCTCTACCAGCAGCCGCATTGGCTGTTTTCAACATAATCGACGTAACAATCTTAACTCGATTCAACACTTCCAATAGAGCCACTGTGGCACGTTGAAGTAGAGCAATCCACTCGGTGATCGATAAGCTCTGAGCCTCTTCTCCAGCACCAGTGAGGCAGAGTTCTGCATCGCTCGATGCTATCACTTCTATGACTAGCTGCTTTATGATCGCTCTAATTGTTACGATACACTCCTCTTTGTAAGTATCGATGAAGGAATAGTTGTTTTTTCGTAGCAGCCCCATAACGATGCAAATAAGCTTGTCTTCGACAAGGATTTTATCAAATTCTTCACCGTCAGTGTTGCTGACTGTGGCTGAAAGTGGCCTGTTAAGATCTGCAGTAGCAAATCGTTCAAACTCCGTGGTGAGCATCTTGTCTATAAGCTTCTCCATTTCGTTGAGCTGCATTGGAAGGTGCTTGAAACAGTGAATACCGATCAATTCCTGGGTAAGAATTTCTTGTGTAGTTCCTATAAAAATTGAATTTTTCAAAAACAAACATAAACGCAATAACAACATTGTTTTACCTATCAAATCCAAAGCTGCCACGTAGTCCTGTGTTCCCAATAACAACTGCAGCATTGGCTGCGTCTTATGCACTGTTGCCATCAAACAAAGTTTATCCAGAGTTTCCTCGTAATTTCGCCTTCTTTGTGCATATTGAACAATTTTTAATGAATCTTCCACTTCAGTCTTACTCAGAGCCTTGAGACTCTCTCTCAGTTCTCGCACATTTTTAGCTGCATCTCGCATCTGCTCCATAATCGCATCCTGCGACGTCATTGCTGTAAAGAAAGCTGCAGATTTCTGCGATACCTGTCTGGCAATTTTCACCTCCACGATATCGAGGTAATGGCTTAATTTCTCCTGTAGCAATCGACCAGATTGCTTGCTTTCCTCATCTGACTTCCCAACGCCAGGAAATACCGATGCAAAAGTCGCTGGATTATTCAGATCAAATGATTCTTTCATGAAAATTTCCGGTATCTCACTGAGGCTACCCTCTCTTGTAGGACTTCTGTATCCCTGCTGACTAGAATCGTCATTCTTCTGTTGAAGCTGTTGTGCTCCCATTCGAACATGCCTTCGATAGCGTTTGCCAATCTTCTTTAGATATCCATCAAAGTCAGCGTACTGTATGTCTTCCAAGTGTGGAGACTGAGAAATGTGGCTCTTTTCCACAAAGCCATCGCCCCATTTTTTAGTGAAAAGATTTGCTTGTTTGCCGCGACCTGGATCATTCAGAACGGCGGGAAGATTCTGTGCTGCTGAGAAGACTGACCATTCCGGTGCTGGTTCTCGGTTTGGCTGATTTACATGATATCGGTTAACATGCGACTCATAGTCTCTATCTGATACACCGTCGAGTGGAAGTGATGGACATACTCCATTAAATCCGTATCGGCATACATATGAGCCTCCCTCTTTGGTGCAGTGGCGGTCTCTTAAATGTCTGCAAACGAAAATTCCAATTGCAATCGATAGACAACTGAATTGTTTAACAGAAATTCGACTTACTTGACAAAATCGGATGAACTCTTAAAAGATTCCATGGGGCAGTAGTAGCATGATTCCCAAGCTGGTGGTGATTGTGGATCTATTTTGGTGTCGTTGCCAGTTATCTGATTGGCCATCACATTACTCTCTTCTCTGATTGCTTACGTAAGTTGATGGTTTTTAACTTTACCGTACATAATAACTAAGAATATCGAAAGGATTTATGGTTAAATCAAAAAAATCGCCAAACTAGGGCGAACGGTGTACCAGAAAGGAAGAAAAATTTAATTTTTTTTTCGCAAAGTGACAAAATGCACGAACTGTCAGATGAAAGTGAAATGTCATCAACTGGTATCTGACATGTAAATATTAGAATGTAGTAGATGATAAAGTTGAAATGGGTGAAATCAGTCTTTTAAATTGAAGGTTATTGAATGAGAATTAATAATAATTGTGAAATCAAATTGCGAAAAATATTAATTTTCATTTAAAATGAGTCTTTTCTGTGCTTTTTCAAAAGGGAGTTTCCGACGAACTGCACTACCGACCAAATTAGGGATATTCTACTACTTTCATTCTGATTGGTGCCCTTCACGTTGTGTTTTTTGAACTGACGTTTCACCATCTTCGTCAATACCATCCCGCCGACGGGTTGGTTTTGCTTGCCCTGCTTGGCACACTTACAAATTGTTTGTTTTCATTTCTTAAAATTAATACTACGTTCTTATCAATTTCTATATCAAACCCTAGAGTAGTTCCTCTCTGAAGTACAAAGCAAACAATGGTCATGTCAGCGTGCAAGTAGTGAGTCTCGAGTAAAGCCCACCCCGGAGTCTTATCGGAAAGAAACATTTTTTTTTCAATTGGAACTCGCGCCGTAGCAGAGTTTCTGGTGCTCCCCTTAGTCATGTGAATTGCACATCAATTCACAGTTGGGAGTTGATTTCTTGGAAAAATTACGAAAAACCAAAGATGCGACTATTCGCTGCCTTGAAAGTGTTTCTTGTGATAATCTTAATGTTTCTAGTTGTAACGCTGATCGTGTGGTTTCGAGAGGTTTGTACATTATTCAAGGCGTCTTCAGTTAACTCTTTAGTTCATTTGTGATTGAATTTGAATTTTTTTTAGGAAGATAATGGCAGTGATGTAATTGGGAAAACTAGAGAAGTGTTTAGGAAAAGCCGCACCCATCCACCAGTAGTACTATGGTGGACACAATTGCTGCCGCACTATCATCAAACGAGACGATGCGGATTTAATCAGTGTACCTTTACAGTGAATAGAGAGCTGTTGTACGATAACAACACGAAGGTAAGTAACAGAGAGAGCAATGTGCTTAATCTTCTCTGGCAACTCGTATAGGTTCTTATCAGTACTGCTCGTTCGCAGAAAGCAACAAAACACTCACGCAGATAAGAAAAAGCGGCTTAAATTCATGTGTGATTCATGGTAATTATTTTGAATTTTTAATTTTACTTTAAAGGTGCTGGCATTCTATGGTTCTGATATAAATAAAACCGACTTTCCGCTACCTCGCAAGTCGCAGCATCTATGGGCTCTGTTTCATGAGGAATCTCCCAAAAATGTGCCATACATTCAGCATGAGAAATTTCTTCGTCACTTCAACATAACGTCCACATTTAGTCGATATTCAAATTTCCCCCTCACAACACAGTACATTAAGAATGAAAGGGAATTGACAGAGCGACAATATCTTGTGGCTATTGGGACTAAATCGATGTTACGCAGTGAACTCGCACCAGTTGCGTATGTACAATCGATTTGTGACACAGCGTCGGGTAGGGATGAGTATGTTAAGGAACTTATGAAGTATATTGACGTAGATTCGTATGGACATTGCTTGCACAATAGGGATTTGCCAACCAAGTGAGTAGAAGGATTGACTCTGTTGTGGGATTTAAATCGAAAATTTGTTTATTTTAGTTTGAGCAATAACTACCTTAACACCATACAGAGTGATGAGTTTTACAAGTTTTTTGCTCGTTATAAATTCATTATTGCCTACGAGAATGGCGTGTGTGATGATTATATTTCGGAGAAGTTTTGGCGGCCACTAATCATGGGAAATATTCCCATTTACTTTGGTTCACCTACTATTAAGGTACGAGTATAGTATTTGTAGAATTTTGTTGATAAAAAAAATTGTATCTATTATTTACATCTGATCTTATATGGGTATTTTGTAGGATTGGCAGCCTACCAAAAAATCCGTCATCTATATCTCAGACTTTGCAAGCCCCAAATTACTGGCGGAATTTCTTAAACGTCTCGACAAAGATGATTTCGAGTACAACACGTACCTGGATCACAAATATTCCATGTTACATGCGATCACAAACGATCTACTGAAGAATACTTTACTTGAAAAAGACTTTGAATCCGATAATGAATTTGAATTGTTCGAGTGCTACATTTGTAATCGAATTCATGAGGACAACTTTCACTCAATTGCCGATGGTAAACACTACCATTGCGGAAATGAATTGCAATTCCCACCGATGACAAAGTCAATGGGCAATTCCGATTGGCACTCCATTATGACTTTGGGCAAATGCCAGGCAGATGTATTAGATACGTTGTTTCAACGTAATTTAAACTATACTGAACAGCAATTTGAAGATATGTTGCAGCAGGACATAAAAACAACAAAATGTCGTCTGTGAATTACAAAGACAAAATATACCCCAGATCGTCACAAGCACAGAAAGACCATGAACAAAACTCATCGTAACAATCAATGATATTATTACCGTAATTATTATTTCTTCTATTTTCTCATGTAGGTTATGAATATTTTGTGATAAACTATAAAAGACAAACTCTAATTGAAGTGTAGTAATAAATTTTTGTCTCAAAAAAAAAAAAAAAAAAAAAACAAATAAACCAAATGGTTGCAGAGGTTTTGTTTACAAATCGTTACTGTTCAAGTGGTTGAACAAATAGTTATCGCTAAAATAATTGTGTACTTACAGTTAGCCTATAATGTAAGCAAATGTTTTGCTTGTCGAGATAAGGATTGCTGGCCACAGATTTTGATTAGCTGATTAAGAGCTTTATTGGGATCGGTTTATTTTGGTAATAAACTATTGTGGAGAGCATCTGATTGAATTTGCGATTAACTTAATTGACAATCTGAAGTGTGTTAGATCTAATCGGGAAACAAATCACACCGGTGTTTATTGTACTCTTTTAATACACGCAGTGGAACAATCTACTTATGTGTCGTTGAGTGATAAGTTTATTCGGTTAATTCGGCGGCTGTTTGTTTTCTTTTTGGATTTGAATTTATAATCTTAATAATGATATTATTTTTATGGTTGGGTGCTGTAGAAATAAGGTATGCGCTGAGAGGTGTCAACCTGGCGATATCCAGTTTTGCAACTGTTTCTACCCATCTATTGTGCTTATTCCATCTTCAAGAGGTAACCGTCGAGAACTTATCCGTGCTACTGCGACATATTTCGATCTCAGACCGCTAGGGATTTCCCAGCCTACGTCAGGGTCTTGAAAAAGAGATGGAACGGCCGCGCTCACATCCCCGACAGGGTTACTGGCTTCGGTGTAATTGAGTCCTTGTCCAAGGAGTATCTAAAATAAAACTGGCCTTCCAGGTCGGGGGGCCATGGAAAAACGACGAAAGTTACGAAGCACAGACAAGCCTCGGATACAGACGGATCTATTGTTGCAACCCCTGAAAACAATTACCGACAACGAACTTTTCCACTTGTTTTCAAAGGCAAAAGCACCACCTATTTGGATGCGGATTTGTTGTTGAAATGATATTAACATTATCGGAAGAAAGCAGCGTAGTGTCAGTGGCACTTTCGCGAGTATTCAGACGGAATCGCCAAAAATGGGTTTATGGTCATCGAGGGCAAAACTAAGTACATGCTGTCAATCAAAAAGGACACTCAACATCGACGTCTAGCCAGAAGATCCAACGACTGAGATGGGTCATCTAGAGTGGATGAACACCAATGTTCCGGTCCGAAAAGTCAATGATTCCGCCCCCGAGGGACAGCGCAGTAAAGGAACACCGAGACTCAGGTGTTGCAACGCAAGTGGAAGGCGACCTCAACCTACTTAGTGTGCGGAACTGTAGACACCTAGTTAAGGATTGAGCTGCCTGAAGACGCTTGTTGACTGAGGGCCAAGTCCAAAGGAATTTTCAAATTTTGTTTAGTATGTGGCAATATTTTACAAGTGATAGTTTCGTGTAATTCCTCCAACAAGTTTCGTTTTATATTGAAAGCAATCGAAAAAATGTCAATGTTAATATTGATATCATCCAGATTAGTTAATATGCAGTTTAATGTGTAATAGTAACGATATACAATTAGTAGATTACAAGTGCCGGTGCAACGGAGATTTTGAACACTTGTGATCAACAACTTTTTTATTTTTATTTTTTTTTGCATTCTTATTACAAATTTGTGAATTATATATTTGTAATTTGTGAAACAGAAAACTAGATTACAAATTTGTAGTTGTAAATCACAAGTACATATTTGTACACGTGGTTGTAACTTGTAGTTTGGTGAAACAGGCTGGAAACTAACAACTCAACTCTCAATTTGGATGGCAACTATTAGTATAAGGCCTCGTAGAAGTAGCATCTTCCGACAGGTGCTGGTTCTTTAAATGACGAGAATGAGCCTCTGCAGCCGAACATCTGGCAGCTCTGCTAATAAGCCCTACTTCACGCCTCCCCGTGGCGCCATCTGGGAATCTCACTAGAGATTGCGAAGTGAAGGGGAAAATGGCGAGTTTCCTGCGCCATAAATCAGGATTGAAAATGGAACTGGTCCTCCAGGTTGGGGGTTGTGCCGGCGGGATATCTGCCAGGCCATTTAAAAAAATAAGAAGTTACGAAGCATCAACAAGCCCCAGATATGAACAGATCTACTGTCGACAACCCATGCAAACGATTTAAGGATAATGAGCTTCGGATATGCACGTGGAATGTTAGATCCCTTAATAGACCACGTGCAACCGAGCAACTAGCGGAGGCCCTATACTGCTGCAAAGCAGACATAACCGCCATTCAAGAAATGCGATGGGATGGGCCGGACAAAAAGAAGATGAAAAACTGCGACGTCTACTACGGCAAAAGCAGCGCTTATTTGGATGCGGATTTGTTGTCGGTGGCAGACTAAGACAAGAAGTCCTGAGCTTCCGGCATGTGAGCGAGCGCCTCCTAGCAATCCACATCAAGGCTAAATTCGCCAACATTAGCCTTATATGCGCGCATGCCCCCACGGAGGAGAAAGATGACGACACCAAGGATGCCTTCTATCTATGACATTAAAATTGTCCTCGGTGATTTTAATGCATAGCTAGGAAGAGAGGGTATCTTTGGTGGAACAATCGGAAAATATAGCCTGCACAACACTACCTCCGATAACGGATTCAGGCTAATCGACTTTGCGGCGGGGCGAAACATTGTCGTGGCTCCCACATCTCGACATACTCGTACACAAGGGGACTTGGAGAACTCCTGATCAATCAACAGTCAACCAGATTGATCACCTTGCGATCGATGCAAGATACTCCTCCAGTATTATGGATGTCTGTACGTTCCGAGGAGCCAACATCGACTCGGACCATTACCTAGGTACGGTTGCGGATATCCCAAACTATGCCAAGACAAACTAATGCTGTGAGAAAATTCGACGTCAGACGGCTACAAACGCAAGAGATCGCCAAGTCCTTTTCCGATCGAGTGTCTACGAAACCCCTGGTCCGATGACGAATGCCGGCAAGCACATGCAGCTAAGCAAAAAGCACGCAATGCGGCACTGCAAAAAAAGACTAGAGCTGCTCATGAGCTCTATGAGCGGAAGAGGAGGAAGAAGAAAGAGCATGAGAAGCGCGCGATCGAGGAAATTGAGAGATGCTACTCCAGGAATGAGGTTCGAAAGTTTTACCAAAAGGTAAAAACAACATGCCACGGAAACAAACCCCGAACCGAAGCCTGTAGAGATGAACAAGGGAACATCAAAGTAGAATCGCAGTCAACGGTGAGGATTTGGAAAAACAATTTCTGCAGACTGTATAACGGCGATGACGGACCAAATACAGCTGTCAGGCAGAATCAACCTTTCAACTTGGACGATGATGACCAACAATTCCGTCCACCCGACCTGGATGAAGTGAAGATAGCTATTGTATATCGAAGCTTAAGTCCAACAAAGCTGATGGAGCGGATGGCCTGACTGCCGAGCTCTTCAAAGCGGCCGGCGATGACTTGGTAAGGAGCATACACCAACTTATCTGTAAAATATGGTCGGACGAAAGTATGCCCGATGAATGGAACCTCAGCATTGTTTGTCCGATTCTCAAGAAAGGATACCCTCTGAACTGTGCCAACTACAGAGGCTGATGCCTTAACATCGCATATAAGATCTTATCTGCCGTATTGTGTAAACGCCTGAAGCCGTTCGTCAACAACCTGATAGGTCCATATCAGTGTGGTTTTAGGCCAGGAAAGTCCAGTATCGACCAGATATTCGCGTATGACAGCATCTATAGTGACGAGCTATACAGAGCAATGTCTAGTTTTGGCATCCCTGCCAAGCTCGTCCATCAGTGCAGGATGACGATGGAGAATGCACGCTGCTTCGTCAAGGTCGGTAAAGATCTCACCGAGACTTTTGATGTCCAGAAAGGATTAAGACAAGGAGATGCGCTGTCATGCGATTTTTTCAACATCGTACTTGAAAGAATAGTGCAAAACTCACGAGCAAACACAAAAGGCACTATCTTCCAAAAGTCCGTCCAACTACTCGCATACGCCGACGATATTGACATAATCGGGAGAAAGTAGCGTAATGTCAGTGGCGCTTTCGCGAGTATTGAGACAGAAGCGGCGAAAATGGGTTTAGCGGTCAATGAGGGCAAGACCAAGTATATGCTGTCAAGCAAAAAGGACAACCAACACCGACGTTTCGGGCAGAACGTCACCCTCGACATACATAACTTTGAGGTAGTTAAGGACTTTGTCTACCTAGGCTCTGCTATAAATATAGACAACAAAGCCCTCTCTCGGACAACAAAAGTCACCTTTTATAAGACCCTAATAATCCCGGTCCTGCTCCATGGCGCAGAGGCATGAACATTATCAAAAATGGATGAGGGTGTTCTTGGTTGCTTCGAGATAAAAACTCTTCTAGCTATCTTCGGTCCTGTCTGCACTGACGGTGAGTGGAGGAGGAGATACGACGACGAACTGTACGGACTGTAAAGCGACATGGACCTAGCCAGAAGAGTGAAGATCCAAAGACAGAGATGGCTGAGTCATGTAGAGCGCATGGACACCAATGCTCCGGTCCGAAAATTCTTCGAATCCGCTCCCAAGGGACAGCGGAGTAGAGGAAGGCCAAGACTCAGGTGGCGTACGTAAGTGGAAGAGGACCTCAGCCAACTTAGCGTGCGAAACTGGAGGCAGCTAGCCAGGGATCGAGCTGGCTGGAGAAGCTTGTTGACTGAGGCCCAAGTCCACCCCGGACTGTAGCGCCACTTAAAGTAAGTAAGAAAGTCTCAGTGAGAGATATTGCATTGGGCATTGACGTTTAGTTCTTGCACCGAGATATATTTAAATATTTTCACTTTTTCACTCTTTGCTTGAGAGTTATTTTTTAATTTCAAATATATCACTCCTCTGTCGAGTTCTTTTATAAAAATTAAATGGAAATGATCAACCTAAAACCTCTTTCGTCGAGAATAAATCAAAAGTCCTTAATATGGATATACTATAGAATTCAATAATTGTATTGATTTCACACATATGATATAATAAATATAGAAGAACGCTTTAGACATGGGATATCACAGCGTGAAAGGGTATTAACAAATATTTTAATATTTTAAGAATTTAGTTTGACTTAAAGTAAGGGTATTAGAGCTTAAGCTATACCTTTTCTCGCTTAAGATAAAATTCAAAGAAGAAAATGCTCTTTCGACAGTTACTTGGCCGGAACGCCAAGCACAACCAATGCGAGTTCAAAAACATCAGGTGATTTTAGCTTTAATTTATGATAAAATGAAGGGATTTTGGTATCTTATGGCGAACGTGGGTACTTTAATTCAAAATTTTCAACATCTGCGTATATTTTTGATAACATCTTGCTACTTCTATTCACGTCGATGCTTTGATTTGCTTCCCGTTCTTGTTCTTCAATGCTACCTACATACGAGGGCGGGTCAATAAGTCCGTGACTTTTTGAATTTCTGACCTCTTTACTGAAATAGCAACACTGCTCCTGTCAACAGGCATCTGTCAGTTGACTCCTGTCAAAATTTAAACTTGCTGCGTCAGTTAGTTTGTGTTTGACAGCTATTTTTATCAGACTACTCACTAATTTGAGGAGAAAATGGAAAAAAGTGAATTTCGTGTGCTTATTAAGCATTATTTCTTGCGAAAAAAACCATTACCGAGACCAAGGCTAAGCTTGATAAATACTATGGGGACTCTGCACCATCGATGTAAATGGTAAAAAAGTGGTTTACTGAATTTCGTTGTGGTCGTACAAGCACTGAAGATGCCGAACGTCCTGGACGCCCAGTTGAGGTCTCTACACCCGAAACAATCGAAAAAATTCACGATATGGTGTTGGCCGACCGAAGATTGAAAGTGCGAGAGATTGTGGAAGCCGTTGGGATCTCGCATGGCTCAGTGGTTTCAATTTTGAATGATCACTTGGTCATGAGAAAGCTTTCCGCAAGATGGGTGCCGCGTTTGCTCACAGTCGACCACAAACACATGTGCAGTTGCTATGGCAAAAATCAATGAATTGGGCTATGAATTGCTCCCTCATCCACCCTATTCTCCAGATTTGGCTCCGAGCGACTACTTCTTGTTCCCAAACCTGAAGAAATGGCTTGGTGGAAAAAGATTTGACTCCAATGATGAAGTCATCTCGCAAACAAAGACCTATTTTGAGGACCTCGACAAATCATTTTTTTTGGAAGGGATAAAAAAATTGGAGAAGCGTTGGACAAAGTGTATAGAGCTCAAGGGAGACTACGTTGAAAAATAAAATTATTTTTTTATCAAAAAATCTGTGTTTTAATCCAAAAGTCACGGACTTATTGACCCGCCCTCGTACAAGCTTAGAAGTAAGTCATTTCCATCAGTCGATGTCGCATTAACTTGACTAGTTGAAGTAATAGGGATATCATCGCGGAGTGTTTGATTTGCTTCTTGAAGAACTGATGAAAAGTTCTACATGGAAAATATTATGAGGTTTGAATTAAATTAAATTTTTTGAGATCTTTGAGGACGAAACAAATACGAACATAACCTGAAAGAAACGATTTTTAAATTCATATTCTGTTTTGTACCTGTTTCATGGTTAGTAAGTTCTTCGCAATTTTCTTTAAGTGAGTTTTTGCCAAGGATTTTTGACTATTGGTCAAAACCAAGTTAACTCGAGGATCCAAAAAGATTGCACTCAACATTGCGGCGTTCTCCAGAAGCAAAAGCAAACCTTTTGCATTTAGAGAACCAAGTAATTTTTTTTTTCAGGTCACATGAGCTGTTCTCGTAGTTCAATTTAAGCTCCATCCAAATTTAAAAAAAAAATCATTTAGAACAAGCTGAAATCAAACAAGTAAATATCGGGTTTTCCAATAGGGACTTGACAACTTTGAATTTAATTTGTGAACACCCTCTTTCACTAATCATCAAACTGTCACTGTCAATTCATTCAGTAAGCTCAACATTTAAAAAAAAAATTTCTACCGAAATTCGGAGTCGGTGACTGCAACTTTAAGAGCGTTAATTCCAATTTTCGGTCGTAATTCTCGCCCGAGTAGACAGGCAAAAATTTGAGTCTACATATTCGTTGTGTTATGTTGCCGTGTCAGTGAGATAACGGGTTGGTCGAAAAATATCGCTGCCGTTCAGGCGTCCGTAGCAAACGATCCAAATCAGTCAACTCCACGGCGTTCTCAAGAATTGGGCATCGCTCAGACCACATTATGGCGTATTTTGTGTAAGGGTCTTGGTTTACACCCACACAAGACCAAGCTGACTCATGAATTGAAGCCGATGGACCACACAGCACACGTTACAATCGATTTATTGAACAGTAAGTATGGTGAGCGTGTTATCTCAAGAAATGGGCCAGTCGATTGGCCGCCTCGTTCGTGCGATTTAACGCCGCTTGACTATTTTCTGTGGGGCTACGTTGAGTCATTGGCTTATGCCAATAAGCCGACGACGTTGGAAGAGCTCAGAGCCAACATTAAATGCGAAATAGCGGCCGTTTCGGCTGAAATGTGTGGCCGAGTCGTTGAAAATTGGGTCCAACGAATCGACCGCTGCAAACGTGCCCGCGGTGGCCATATGAACGAAGTCAAGTTCCATTCATAAATGTTTTGATTGTACTTCAAGCCGATAATAAAGTTTTTGAAATATCTCAAATGGTTTGCGTTTTATTTAAAAAAAAAAGTTGTCAAGTCCTTATTGGACTTCATATTCGCACACCCAGGAAAGTATCTGCGAACGCGCTTCATTGCCCCTCTCGCTGAACGCACTTGTTCGTTATTAAATTTTGAAATATTTTTGTGCTTTCAATACTCCCTCATTGTGATCGTACCACGTACCAATGCCGTGACATTGGTTGCATATGTATATGCAATTATTTCATTTGGCTCATTCAAAAATGTAAAGTACTATTTTGTCTGTCTCAGTACTATTTTTTTCAGTTTTCAGTATAATCGAGAGCAGGCGATTTTCATCACTGATAGCGACCCATAAAGGCTCTAAAGAATCAATATATTCTCCTATGAATTCCCAATCTATTGCTACTTCAATAATGTGTTGTTCCTCATGAAATGATTTGATTTCCAGTAGCTTTTGGAGCATAGGACTTCTATTTTACTGTCTCATAATATGTATTAAACAAAATTTCTAACAGTAATATCTGATCATCTGCCCATCCCATAGTAACTTTTGCTTGCACTTACTTCCACTGAACTTTGTAAGACGTTCGTTACCAATGGGCAATAACTAATCAAATCACTAATCAGTAATCGGCAATTCCGCATGCACTGCTTGCTAACTTAGTGACAATAGTAAATGAGATTTATTATTTTTTTTTCTCAGTGATATCTCTCACTTATCGACCAGAACCTAAAAAGAAATAAAGTAAGGGTTTCTCTCCGAGCAAAAGCGAAAAAAGTACAGTGATGCAAATCGGTTATAAAGTGACTTTATTTCAAAATCTCAACAGCAGAGTGTATTTTAAAAACCTTTCGAATGGTTGAGAGTTATTTGCGAGCTCTGCTGGGAATGCATTGTAAGGCGATCAATCGTAAAAATATTCTCAAACGTATACAAAGGCCTAAAAGTATGCTACTTAAATGTTTGTAATCATAGTTTGACCAGGCTTGATCACTTAAGGTACATTTTCGAGGGGCTATCTTGGAAATCAGTGTGATCAAACAAAGAATCTATTTACCTGTGGAATAAATCCTTAAAGCAAAGCTTGTGCTATTATTGTCGTTGAAAACGGGGTGTGTTTTTTTGGCATCGCTGTCAATGTTGAGTCGTTCCGGACCTACATAGTTCCTGGAACTATGTCCGTTGTCGGAACTAGTTCCAATCGTTCCACATACTTCCGAAGATAGTCCCGAAATGTCCGATACTCCGATAGTTCACACGCAAGAAGTTCACTTCGCAAAATCTTTATTTTGTTCTGATTGACACTGCATACTCAAGGGTAGTTTTTGCTTTCGAGTACTGATGCTTGCGAGCTTGGATACAAACGAGTTTGAGTAAATTGAGTATGATGATTTGCAAACAGCGGGGAAAAAGTTGATCGTTTGCAAACATTTAACTCGTTTGGGAGAATATGCATACATGTAGTTTACGCATGGAAGTATTTTTATTGGCAGGGTTATCCTGATTTCTATAAAACTGTAGTAGTAAATGATCCTGAGTATTGAAAAAATGTTTACAAACTGTTGGCTTGTTAGTGAGTATTCGAACAAATCACTACCTGCTTGTAAGCTCATGAGACAGTTTGGAAACGAATATAGGGGTTCGATCTGGTTTACGAGTTTGCTCAAGTTGGATAGCCATACTCGCAGGCTTTTGTAGATCACAACATACACCATAGCATAAGTCCACTCTTTCCTGCAAAGCGAATATACATGTAAATCGGCTTCTTCCTCACACATGTATGAATTTGTCATTCAATATTCAATCTGTTCAACTTCAACTACGTAGTTCTGTGGACATGCATCATTCCATCTGTCCGAACATGTCTGTGGAACTATTTAAATCCGCGGACATGAACCTCTTTTAATTCTGATACAACGTTGGAACTAAATAGTTCCACGGAACTAGTTCCATTCAAGAAAGGAACCGTTCCATGTTCGTTCCGGCAAAGGAACGGTTTAGCACAACTCTAAGGCGGATAGCAACAATGCTGCCAAATGTATTTTTCCATGATAGCGAAGTCTTGAATGGGGACGTGAAAACATTTGTCACTTCTTTGGGCAAATAAAATGTAAGTTCTGCCAAATTGCCCGAATGCTGTTAGTTAACGCCGATAGCCATTTTATGGGCTCAAAAATGAAACGCTAATACCAATGCCAAAAAAATACACCTATTTATTGGTAGAAGTGAAATATGGGATAGTGTTCAATCCCATCCGATGTTACTCTCCATAGCCATTATTTTCAGCAGTCTAAAGGTACTATTGTTTATGGAGATAGGTATTAATGCTGACTTTCTAAAAACCGAGAGTTAAGCTAGCCAACTCATTGAATTAACTTTCGGTTCAGGTTTATCAGTTATTAACTCGTTTGCTACTCGCTTTTCTTTTAATCATCCTACAAGCCCACTTGATCTGTCTATGGTTTCCAACCCTTCATATGTTTCTCTTCAATACCATCTATCTTTGGCCGAAATGTCGGATCATAACCTTATTTTTGTACATTTAACGTTGACTTGTGTTATCACACCATACCGATGACATTTAAGGTTAGACATTTTTCCGTCATTAATAACGACTAATTGCAATCTGCTGCACCCCAGTTACCTTAGCGAAATTGTTATTTTGCCTCCAATTTGAATGGCAAAGCCAACCATCTGCAGTCCTTAATTATATTGTATATTTTTGATATGTTTATGTTCCCCTAAGAAAACAGTTGCAATACATAAAAACAAAATAACGAGTTGCAAATGGGAGAAATATTTTCAGCCCCCTCCAACATTATTATCGGAAGATATTTTTTTAACCAAAACTGAGGTCTGTACCTCAATTTACCAATTTCCGGTCCATAAGGATATTAAAATGTTTCCACTTTCATCAATCAACACAGTCTGTTATCAGCGGTTCAGTCAGGTTTCCGCGCTAGTCATAACTGATAGAAGCAACGGATTGAAGGATACTATGAGTCGGGACCTTAACAATCGCGATCTTTTAAGAAGTACACTTATCCGCAGAGGTCTTTATATTAATGGACTGATTGTAGGAAAACTTCAAGATGACTTGATCAGCTGGTGATACCATGTTTAACAACTCCGTTCGAAAACCAATAGACATTTTTCCATACTAAAAACAATAGTTATTTTTTTTTAAATATTTTCGATGCGCCCTGGGTTTCCAACTTTTTTCTGTGAGACAGAATTCATAAACTTTTTTCTAATTCTAATTTCTAATTTCTTTGTTATAGTTGCGATTGCTGGTTGGCAGTTCGTGTAGACAGGATATCTCCAACATTTTTGATATTTAAAGTCAAAAAAGGATTTAGACAAGCCTGTGCGCTGACATACGATTACTTTAGCATCATTCTTGAAAGAAGAGTGCAAAATTCATGCGCCAACACAAGAGGCACGATCTTTCAAAAGTCTGTCGAATTACTTGCATAGATTGACATAACAGGAAAAAAGCAGCGTGATGTCACTGGCGTATTTGCGAGTATTAATAAGAGTATCAAGATCAAGCATATTACTTTGATCAGAAAGTTCCCGGAAAAAAATCGCCAACACACACAGAGATAGATGTACTCTTGGCTACAAATGTAAATGTCAAGCTATGACGTTAGAGGGAAAATCAACAACAGATGTACCAACTTAAAAAAAAAAACAGAACTCAAATCGGAACAATGGGAGCGCCACACGGTGGTTATTCCGGGAACTTTCTGATCAAGGTAGTATGCCGTCAAGCATAAAAGACACTCATTACCCACGTCTTGGACAGAACGTCACCTTCGACAAATACATAACTTTCAGGTAGTTAAGGGCCTGGTCTACATAGTCTTCCCCAGTAATTCAGACAATGACACAAGCGCTAAGATCAAACGATGAATAACTCTTGCCAATTGCTGCTTCTTAAGGCTAAGATGGCAATTGACTACTCTATATAAGAGCTTAATAATCCCACTCCTGCTCTATGGTGCAGAGCCATGGACATTATCAAAAATGAATGAAGCACCCTCATGGCTGCTTTGATTAAAATATTCTTCAAGTGATTTTCGTTTCCGTGGAGTGGATGGGTAGGAGGAATACAGCGACATCGACCTAGCCAAAAGAATGAATGTTCAAAGACTGAGATGGCTGGGTCATGTAGACCGGATGAACACCAATGCCCCGGTCCGAAAAGAGTTCGAATCCGTCTCCGACGCACAGCGCAGTAAAAGAAGACCAAAACTCAGGTGGCGCACGCAAGTGGAAAGGGACCTCAGCCAACTTAGAGTGCAAAACTGGAGGCAGCCAGCAGAAGATCGAGCTAGCTGGAGGCACTTGTTGAATGAGGCCCAGGTCAATTCCGGACTGTAGTGCCACCTAAAAATGGTTTGTTTGGCTATAATAATTAGGATAATTAGTCGTAGGCACCGACAAGGTTAAAGGAAAAGCCTTACCGAGCAAGTTTATCGGCGATTTCGTTTCCCGTGATTCCATTGTCCCAGGTCACAATTTGGAATATGAATTTGGACCCTAGTTTGGAATTCGTGAGAGAATTCACCAAGTCTTTAAGTGATGTTTGGCTGTCAAAAAAGCCAGCTTCGCCTATTGCACCGATTTTTCAAATTACAGTTCGTTGCTATCAGGATTGTATCCATGTGTACTTTTGCTTAGAAACAGATGCATGTTTTCGTTATAAGGAACAGAATGTAACGTTGACGTTTTCTAGAAAGGTACTAACGCCGCATCGTAAACGGGATTTGAAGCCATACGTAAAGTTCAGATTCAGGCGAAACCCATTACCTGGCACAGGAAACTTCTTTTTCGATTTCTTAATTTTTCCGGCAAAGGAGTTTTAGTATCATTTGTTTGGGGCTTGTCCATAAGACCAGAATTAGAAAATAGTCGACACACAAGCCATCAGGACTCCGATGCGTAGAGTGCAGCCCATGATATGAATATAAAGAGGAGAAATATTTATAAGTGCGCCTAGAGCAGATCTAGGTATGTAACAGGAATTTCCATGCACCGTTATTTTAAATCTGGTAAAAGCAGTATTAACGTATTTTTATGAAAACTTGTTCCACAAGACGGCCGTTGCATAGGATAAAATTGGCCACAGCCATGTAAGCTCCATTTCATCAACAGAAACGGCCAGGAGGCTTCCGACGTAACATGTTTACTATAATTATGTTGGTTACTCAAGACGATACCAGTGAGCCTTGCGCTTAACCGCTGTTAATTTCATTAACCACGTATAAGCAGCAGTATTGCTAGTGATTCGTGTATGCAGTATTGCTTGTAGATTATTTTATTCCGATTTTCCGCGTTGATGGGCAAGTTGCATCTTGGACACAGAGGATGCATTCGCAAACAGTTTGCAAACATAAAGCTTCAGTATTATCTCGATGATTCGAGAGAGAAGCTATTGGCTGGCATATAGTCCTCCTTTCCGATTTTGCGTATGAAGGCTACTCTTAATGTTCTTCAGGGTTGTTTTGCTTTGGGTCTTAGACGTCCATTATCAGACTAACTTATGTCCTTTAACTATGTCCAGTTAGTTTTCAGCGGATTCCTCCTTTCCCTCTGGAACGAGGTCGAGATCTTACATCCTATTCTAAATTTGATGAACATACCTTTGTTCTTACATGGAGACCAACGATAGTATTTGGTTGCAAAATTGCAATTGAAAGGGGCATTCTTCTTGAGCGAATTAGGTATGTCGTATTGAATACAAACATTTCAACAAGTTGACATCATACGAGTATTTTTGGCTGACTGTTTTTCGCATTTTGAAGGTAATCGATATGTCACGTGCATCCAAAAGGAACAATATCATTTTAGCTTTACTGCTCCTTAGTCTTCCGTGTGTCGTGGCCCGGATGGCAGTTGAACAACGCCTGAAATGCATTTGAAAAAGTCGCACGATTGTATTTGTTGTAAACGGTGATCAAACCTGACATTCGTCTTGAAGATAGCTTTCTCATACCTATGCGTTAATTTAAAAACGAAACTACTGAACAGTGTCATATGCATGTGGCTTCTACAATCTCCCAAACTTTTAATCTCCGGCCTGCCATCACCATAGTGTGATTTTTTTTTATTGTTTCGGGAATAGCAACTCAATTACAAGTTCAGAATGTATAGAGTCCTAAACTTGTGTGACCACATGTACGAAATTCAGTAATTCACTTTTTGCTATAGTATAGAGTCCTTACATGTTATGTATCGAGTTAATCCTTGATTTGAGAGATATGGTTTTTGCCATAAAGATGATCCTTGATATGCACAGAATAGCATTCAATTACGCACACGATCATCCGCTCTGTTGTGACGTGAGTAGTGCTTAGTATGCTGAAAATTTCAAAATTCACGATTTATGGATCCAACTATAGGTAAGTGGTACTTTTAAGCGCCACTTTTTCCTAAACAAATGTAAACAAGAAATTTTTCATCTTTGTGTTTTAAGTTTTATTCCTAATCTAATATCTCAGTCGCTTAACATGAACTCAACGTCTACAACACTAAATACTACAAATAATACTTTAAATGTGTAAGCCTAAAACTGATATCAGTAAACAAATCCACATGACTCTTGGTATTTCAGCATTCCCACGGTGAGTTTCAGGATATTCTTCCAGGGTCGGTACATAGTCTGAACACTGAGGGAAGTTCTTTGGCACTGGAACCATTTCGTGATGTTCACCAACTTTGATAACCAAAGCCATCCCTATCTCTGCATGAAATTCTATATGACAATGCAGTAGCCAGTAGCCTGGATTGTAGGCCTTAAAACGTACTATGGTGTAGCCACCATCAGGTATTGTCACTGTATCTTTGACTGGTGGCCGATCAAAATTGCGATGAAGTTGCCCTAATCTGTCCATTTCTTTTATCTATAAAGAAAGACATTTATTTGATAAATCTATTAAAGTTAAAAATTTTTTTTTGCATTCATACCGTTTCAATAGTAACATTGCGTCCCAGACGATCCAAGCCGATCACTCGAAAGGCGTTTCCGTGTAAATGGAAAGGATGATTAGCATCGTAAGTTAATCCCTCATCGACAAGAATCAATTCGACAATTGAGTTAAGAGGCACTTGGAGTACATGATGGCACTTGCAGAATTCCTTGCGGCAGTTTTTGCCTTCGTTTTCCAAAGTGGTTTCATTGCAAAATATGGAATCGTCGATTTGATCTTTAGCTGGCATCAATGGCAATGCTGGCATCTTCATAGTGATGTGATTAAGTTGGGGGGTAAAAAGTTTATTGGGAGTTGCTTTAGTTTGATTGAAACCGTACATGTTGGAGGGATGAAAGTCGGGATTATCTTTAGGATAGAAGTCGTAGTAGACAAAGAATTTGAAGTCGGCATTCTCCTTGAGGATCTGTGTATCGTCATTTTCCTTTTCGAGCGATTTAAGTTGATCAATGGTTATTAAGTCAGAAAAACCAGGTCCAACGTTAAGGGAGTTAAGTTCAACACCACCAGGACTAAAATCATACTGGGGCACATCTAAAGGTTGCTCATTTTCAGCTGATTCATAGTGAAGTACAGCCACTTGGAAGGCTGAGGTAAAACGAGCATCACAATCCATAAGTCCTTTCATACGTATCCAATAATTTCCACTGGGTTGATTGGCATGAAGAATAAAGTCAAACCTCTCACCGGCATATGTGACAACAGCAGTTACGTTGATCATTTCGACGTCAAAACCATCAGAACTTATGACTGAGAGAGTGTGATTGTCTATAGATATTGCTATGGGGCAATTGAGAAACTCTGCGTTAATTATACGAAAACGGTATCTAAAACCAGAGGCAACGTTGAAATGCTCCAGTGGAATGTTTTCCAAAGGATCATTGGTGGGTGTGGCACGTTTTAATCTATTTGAAGGTGCTTTAATTTTCATATTCCTCTCATTACCGGATTGATATAGAAATACGTCAGGTTGGAAGGTAGTAGAATCGAGCTCTATATTTGGATCCAAAGAAGTCGATTCGTTAAGCTGATTTGCTTCGTCTTCGATGAGGAATAAAGGTGAAGCACTAGTCGCCTTCGATGCTTCTTTGTTTTGATTTATCTGTTTGAAAATGTCTGGAAAGTATCTGCCACGACCATTGACCAAAATATTCGGTGGCTTATTATCCCCAATCGAATGATGATGAGAAGCGAACATTGCCACTCCCGGCTGATGTGCCCAATCTTGGACAATGAGCGTATGTTCAGATAGATCAAAGTCATACGACTTTCCATGTACGTCTGCTTCTTTAGGCTGTCGTATTGTTAGTGCTCCGAAACAACCATCTCCTCTTTGCATTCCAGTGTGGGAATGCCAGAAATGAGTTCCAACATTTGTTGCTTCAAATTTATATCGAAACGTTGTATGTGGCAAAATCGGACATTGTGAAATATGAGGAACTCCATCCATATAGGGATTTTCTTTTTGATGAAGTCCATGCCAATGTATTGTGGTACTTTCGCCAAGCATACGATTTTTAACATCGACCACAATGATATCATTAAGACATACCTCAATTGAGGGACCTGGCATCATTCGATTCACCACTGTAACGCTTCGTCGTATACCATCTCCTGTTATGCAGTGTGGTCTGTTGCAATCGGTCACGTTGTGTGGACAGTCAAAGCAAGCTTTACTAAGTGTTTCATACCATTCAACCACAAAAGTGTATTTGCAAATCATTGGTTCTCCTTCAAGTGTACAGTCCCTTATACAAGGATGCTGTCTGTAATACTCTCGATCCATTATTCCGTCGGCATCAGGAAATATATCAGCACCACCCGTATTCATTCTTGCAATGGATGGTATGCTACCCATATCTCGACGACAATGAGTACAACAATCTTTTTCGTACAAATCGGATTGAGGACAATTTGGTGCCACTGGGGGACAAGCCTTTTCGTATGTAGATATCATTGCCTCACCATTGTGCAATAAACACTCAAGGATGGTGCAACCATCCTTATTATGCCAAGTATCACCCACCGAATAAAGTTTAGCATTGAAGAGGCATTTCGTTTTAATACATGTTCCACAGCACTGGCTTGGATCTGGACGGTACTCATATTCCTAGGGAAAGGGAAAGACCAAAAACAAAAAAACAAAAATCCATTTAAAATGGTTCAATATTTGATTTTGAGGATAGAGCTTACATCTTTGCAATTCAGAACACAAGTCTCTTCTTGTAAATTTTCATGAGGGTTACCATAGTCGTCTAAATCACAGGAATGTTGCACGCAGGAGTCGTTTGTCTTCCACACGGATCCCACATCTTTGATAACCTGAAGGTTGTTGATTTTTACAACACATTGCTCTGGTTTGGTATCTACAAAAATACATAAGATAGTGATTATTTTGAATTATTTGATTAAATTGTCAAAAAGTATTGTAGTATCTTGAGATATGTGGTAATCTATTTATTGTGCATCAAAGGATCCGACTTGAATTCAATAAGGTTCCGAAAGAACATAAACAGACCTTAATTACGATTTGTGGCTTTGCCTCATCAAGGTTAAAGTATAAGGTCAGGAACAACTTGTGAAACCAAGTGGAACCGACATCAATTACAATTTACGAGGTTAAGTGTAGACTATTTTTATCTTTATTGCAATTGAACTCAAAAAATTCAATGGCAATCTATAATACCAAATGTTGTTAAATTTTTCGTTTTCCATATTATACAAATTTTTATGTCATTTCCCCTGGCGGTTACTTAGTTACTTTAACTAATGACTGCTTTTAACCACTGAGAAATAGTAGTACTTAATGGCCTTTAGCTGTGGTGCGGATGACGTGTATACAATATTTATTTTATAATCCGGATTCAAATTTAAAAGGCTTCTAATTTATTTAGCAAGCAATTAGCTTCAGTTGTAGTACTGAGTTGAGCTCTTCAAAAGTAATAAAAAACAAAATGAATCATTTGGTTTGACATTCGTTTAGTCACGTCCGTTAATTTGGTTCAAGCGTCGTTAGTATTGCACAACTCTTTTTGTGTTAAATTATTCTCACGAGTTAAAAAGTGAATTGGTAGATAGTTTCATTGCGGCATTTATAAGTATTGCAGATCTTTTTTTCTGTCGGAACAGAGCACTCAAGGAAAGAACTACTCCACCGTGGTTCTTGAATGTTTCGAAGAAAGATGAGTAAATACTTAATCTAACACGTCAACACCGAGTATCTGTAGCCTGATGGGAGTGTAAACTACACATTCGAAGAGGTAGTGCTTAGCGTATCTCTAACGTGTGGAACATTAAATTGTTTCCAGCTAGTGTAGTGCCTCGTTATGACACCAGTAAGAAGCCGGTAGTCTTTCCTGTTGAGTAACAACAGGGAAACTGCTTCTGGTCGTATTGACAACCCCTTTACAGCTCGATTCTCACCAAACCTTTTCATTTGGTCTAATACTCTTAGGGTGATTTTGTTCACTATTGTTCAACTTGCAGGAAACTCTGAAGTTGGCCAACTTCGGAGTTGGTCTCAACTCGAGATTTACGCTACGTTTATGTCGAAGCGAATTCGCGTCGCTCGATGCGACAGCTTTTCTTGCGATTCTAAGCGACATCGCTACTAGCAAAATCGCAAGCGATTGAGTGTTTATGGCGAAGTGATTTCGCTTGGTTTCATTGGTGTTTTGATTCTGGCAGAGTGGATAAAATGTGCACTATTGACTGTGTACGGCAGGCCGTTTTTGTCTGTTTTCTTTAGTGTTTTGTGCGTGA
Organism: Volucella inflata; assembly: GCA_928272305.1. NCBI lineage: Eukaryota > Metazoa > Arthropoda > Insecta > Diptera > Syrphidae > Volucella > Volucella inflata. The sequence goes on along the minus strand of OV743717.1, from coordinate 25,828,737 downwards.
CAAACTGAACATCATGCGTACCAAAGTAAGATGTTTTTTGTTATTGGAAAATAGTTATATACTCCGAAAAAAATATTTTAAAATCTTTAAAAAGAGATTTCAATTTCATCCTGTTAATGAAAAACGCAGACATGATGGAGAATTTCATCATTAGCACCCACTTCTACAACAATTTCCTGACAATTTCTACACCCATTTTCCCGCACAGTATGTACGAGGTGTGATCAAAAAATAAGGTGACTTTTCATTTTAAAAAAAATATATTTATTTAATCATCCAAATTTATTTTATCCCCTTCAAAATAATCCCCCTCTGATACAATGCACTTGTGCCAGCGCTTTTTCCAGTCGTCAAAGCACTCCTGAAACGCACTTTTTGGTATTGCCTTGAGCTCCTCGTATGAAAGTGTCCGTTGTGCACTAGCGATTCGCCAAACTGAATCAAAATATTTTGATTCCGGTTTTTCGTCGCTGGCAGTCGCTCGAAGTCGCGCGATTCGCTTATCGCCACATTGCTTCGCCGTGAACACTTCCATTATGTATGCATTTATTTAAGTGCTAACAGCGAATCGCATCGCTTCGCGCAGCGCGAATTCGCTTCGCCATAAACGTAGCCTTAATCTACAAGTTGAAAATCTGTTTTGTTAAGTATTTCAACTCTGAGTTTACAACTTACTTACTTTACTTACTTTAAGTGGCGCTACAGTCCGGGGTCTACCTGGGCCTCAGTTAACAAGCTTCTCCAGCCATTTCGATCCCTGACTAGCTGCTTGCAGTTTCGCACGCTAAGTTGACTGAGGTTCTCTTCCACTTGCGTGCGCCACCTGAGTCTTGGCCTTCCTCTTCTACTGCACTGTCCCTCAGGAGCGGATTCGAAGAGTTTTCGGACCGGAGTGTTGGTGTCTATAAGTTTACATTACCCAGCCATCTCAGTCTTTGGATCTTCACTCTTCTGGCTAGGTCCATGTCACTGTACAGCCCATACAGTTCGTCGTTGTATCTTCTCCTCGACTCACCCTCAATGCAGACGAGACCGAACATCGCCCGAAGAATTTTTCTCTCGAAGCAACCAAGAACACTCTCATCCATTTTTGATAATGGCCATGCCTCTGCGCCATAGAGCGGGACCGGGATTATTAAGGTCTTAAAAAGGGTGAATTTTGTTGTCCGAGAGAGGGCTTTGCTACTCTGTTGCCTTCTTAGCCCAAAGAAACAGCGGTTGGCAAGAGTTATTCTTCGCTTGATCTCAACGCTGGTGTCGTTGTATGTATTTATAGCGGAGCCTAGGTAGACAAAGTCCTTAACTACCTCAAAGTTATATCTGTCGAGGGTGACGTTCTGCCCAAAACGTCGGTGTTGGTTGTCTTTTTGGCATGATAGCATATACTTGGTCTTGCCCACATTGACCGCTTAACCCATTTTCCCCGCTTCCGTCTCAATACTCGCGAAAGCGCCACTGACATCACGCTGCTTTCTCCCGATTATGTCTATACCATCGGCGTATTCGAGTAGTTGGACGGACTTTTGAAAGATAGTGCCTCTTGTGTTTGCTCGTGAGTTTTGCATTATTCTTTCAAGTACGATGTTGAAAAAATCGCATGACAGCGCATCGCCTTGTCTAAATCCTTTCTCTGTGAGATCTTTACCGACCTTGATGGAGCAGCGTGCATTCTCCATCGTCATCCTGCATAAACGGATGAGTTTGGCAGGGATGCCAAAACTAGACATTGCTCTGTATAGCCATCGCCAACTTACAGTTTTGGAAATTTCCCTGGGACATTTGTGGCTATTGACAAATCAATTTTAAATTGAGTTTCAATTTCTAAGAAAATTTGAAAAAAAATATGGAAATTGCGAAGAAACTGAAAAAAAAAGTTGCAACAATTATGTACACACAAGAAGAAAAAGATTGGTTGGTAAAAAACGCTGCTGATGATGATCCTAAAAGTATACCTGAAGGAACATCTGTAGGGGCCAGCATATGAGCGAATTCCGTCATCTCCGGTGGTGGTTGTGATTTATTTTCATCGATAGCTATGTTATGGAGGACGGCGCAAGCGACTATGACTGATTGAACTGTTTTCACTCTACACCTTAAGCCAGTTGGCAATAATGGAAACCGCCTTTTCCAAAAGCCATAAGAACGTTCGACGCAATAGCGAGTTCGAATTTGCGCTTCGTTGTACAGATTCTCAATAGCATTTGTGACGTTTAGGAAAGGCGTTGCAAGGTAGTTGTGTAGCCAGAATCTTCAATAAGTATAAAATGCTCGAACTCTTCGTCATCGAATCGTCATTTTTAGCTTGACAGATTGAAAATTCGCTGATCATGAGTAAATCCCTTTTAGAAGAAAACAATAAAAATCGATTTGAAATTTATTATTATTTGACATTATACCTGCCAACGGGCTACGATAACGTTTATTTTCAAATTCGCTGCGGACACCATCTGAACGTTGAGGGAGTATCATCCCTCGCTATTTCTAAAAAAATTTTCTGCGTCAGTTCCACCTGGTGACTGAATGCGAACATGTGAACAATCTATAGCACCAATTCCTAGAGGGAATTTCGCTATCGCACAAAAGTGACTTGCTGCTTGCATGCACTCGTTTCGCGTTTCCGCCATACGAACGAATTGTGAAGCAAGATCGGCAAGAGCTCCGGACACACGTATCTACACAAAATGCACAATTGTAATGTTTACGCCTGTAAAGCCTGCAATTGCCAATTGGATAGATCCGCGCATAATACCCTAATACGATTAGTTATTGCGTAATTGACCGTAATTCACTTGATCTTTTCACAAGTGAGAAAAAAAAAATGAATCTATCAAATACTTTCATTCATTTTAATTATACCGCAACGCACCGTACCTTCTTTCGTCGCACGACAACGAATCCTGTATTAGTTCGAGCACCATCATTGTCGTCCGTTTTGAGAGACGAAAACGATATACGAATTCGAGGACATCCAATTTTTTGAAATTAACATGTGGAAGCATCTTGTATTCGCGTCTCTCAACATACAAATTTTCTTCATCTTCTATAGTCGAAGATATCCATCTTCCCAAAAATAATTGGCACGAAACATTTCTATTGACTAAGGTATATTATAGTTTATATTTGACATGCGAAATCGAGATCAAACAGATAACAACTAGAGTGAGTAAACAAAATTCAAACAAAACCCCGAGTTTGCTCCCTCAACTTCTACTATTTCGGGGAGTTGAGAAATTTAAAAGTTGATTAACTCTAGTAGTGAATGATTTGCTGCTTCTTTGGGCTAAGAAGGCAATTGATTAGCAAGGCCTTCTCTAGAACAACAAAAGTCACCCTATAATCCCAGTCTTGCTCTATGGAGCAGAGTCATGGACATTATCAAAAATGGATATGGGTGCTCTTGGCTGCCCCCGCTTAGATGTGACTAAAATGACAACATGAGCAACACAAATGAGTGTCAAGAAGCTAGGCAATGGCCCATACCGGGCTGCCAGTGCCACAGTGTTTTTTTTATTTTTTTATTCAAATTCTCCTAACCGAGCTTTTTAATAACTTTAACTAAGTTATAAAATGGTTAGAGAATAGATTGTGGCATTTTATATTTATTATAAAAGTGGTAATGCCACACTATAATTAAAATAAATTTATCGTAGGATGAACAATTAAAATTTACATTATAAAACATTTTGAAAAGACAAAGAAATTCAATAAAAAATTTAAGCAATCAGTAAAAATGAATTTGAAGCGATATTCTGCAGCAATATTTCTAATTCATTAAAATCGAAGTCAAAAAGCCATACTTTTATATGATTTAAGAAAACAGCCAGTATTCTAATGCTGCGTATATGGGGAGGGAGTTTATTGAATACTTTAGAAGACACGATAGTATATGAGTTTCGAAAAAATTTAGTCCGAAAATAAGGCAAGATAACAGTGGCAGAGGTACTGCTGCGTAAACTGTAAGATTCAAAAATAGGACTGTGCATATATCCACCTCTTAAAAAAAAAATATCCTAAGGACGTTAAAATAAAATAAGTGTCTTACTGGAAGGATATTCATTTCACGAAAAAGATTCAAAGAGTTTGATAATCTAGTTTTGTTGCAAGCTTTTCTTAAGGCATATTTTTGCAAGACAGTTAGCGATTGCAATTTTTTAAGGTAAGCTCCACCCCAGGAGCCTATTCCATAATCTAACTTCGAGTGAAATATGCTAAAATAGTTAGTTAAAAGATACTGTTTCAAACTTTAAATATGTTGATTCCAGCACAACTTGCTGGGTAGGCGTGAAAATCTTCATAGACACTATGAACCCGTTGCTCATAGTAGTGTGAGATTCTTACTCACTAAAAACACGCCTCCCTTTTTATCTACAACTAAGTTACCTTATCAAGTTGTTTCCGCTTCAAATATCCTTCGCGTGGGGCAGGTAGCTTTCCAGCAAAAGCACTTGCTAGTGCCGCTATTATCGCGCCAGATCGAATGGTCTCATTCTTTGTAATCGACGCACTAAGTTTGTCTCGTCCAGAATTTGGAGAACTTTATTATTACAATGACCATGAAGACGAATACGGAGTTTGCGAGCAAAGTTCAAAATTTCGTCCTCGGCGGTAACAATTCCCAAGTCTCTGTGGATATCACTGTTTCTGCTATACCATGGGGCGTTCACGATTTGTCTTTTTTTGATAGCTTTGGAGAATATTTCGGTTGCTTGCTTTAGTACAACCCCAAAGTTGTATACCGTACGTCCAAACAGGTTTAAGCACTTGCTTATAGATGAGCAGTTTTTTTTTATGTATGCTTAACTTGGAATGTCTTCCTAGTAGCCAGTACATTTGTCTGAATTTATTTTCAAGTTCATCACGTTTCTTCTTAACATGCGGCTTCCATTTCAGTTTTACATCTAGTGTCATTCCTAGATACTTTGCTTCATTTGCATATGGTATTTGTACCGAGTTAATGAAAATGGGAAGGTTGTTTATTTTTCGGTAGATTTGGTCTCATTGAGAACAATTCGCCATATCTTTGTCCATTCGTAGATTTTATCCAAAGCCGTTTGTAGCTTTCCAGTAGCTAACTCGACTGAAGTATCTGTAGCTAGTATCGCCGTGTCGCCCGCGAACGTGGCTACTATGGTACCTGATTCTTCCGGTATGTCTCGAGTATAGAGTAAAAACAATACCGGACCAAGTACACTTCCTTGCGGAACTCCAGCAGCGATCTCTTTAAATTCCGAGTATTCGGTGCCATTTTTAACACGAAAAATTCTGTTTTCCAGGTACGATTTCAGAATCGTATGCAGCTCTCTCGGAAGAACCTGACTTAGCTTAAAATTTAAGCCTTCATGCCATACCTTATCGAAGGCTTGAGACACGTCAAGAAACACGCTAGAACATATCTTTTTCCCCTCTAGGGCTTTCTCAATTTCATTCGTAATTCTAAAGACCTGGTCAATTGTGGAGTGCTTAGTTCTAAAACCGAATTGATGATCAGGAATTAGACGCCTCTCTTCAATGATCGGTTGCAAGCACTTCAATAGGAGTTTTTCAAATATTTTCGATGTTATCGGCAGAAGCGATATCGGTCTGCAGGACTTTTTTTCATTTAGAGATTTGCCTGGATTCGGGACCATTATAACTTCGGCAACTTTCCATCGGCTTGGAACGTTTAATAGTCTTAGCGCGGCATTTATAATTTGGAGCAGTTTGATCAAGGCTTTGTTTGGCAGCTCCTTGAGAATTTGACCAGTTATTAAATCATAACCAGGGGCCTTGTTATTTTTATTTTTTTTAATTGCTTGGCTTAGTTCACGTAGCGACACTGTTTTTATTCTAAAATTGTCCGGTGCCGTATTTATATAATAAGAACCTCCTGTTAACGCCTGTCCATCAAAAGGCTGAAACGTTTCTTCTAGGTGCTCGGCAAATAGATCCGCCTTCTTTTTATCTCCTTTTGCCCATTCGCCATTAATTTTACTTATGGGAGGAAATTGCATTTGATGCTTTTTGATTCCTTTCATTGCTTTCCAGAGAGAGTAGTTTGAACTTCTTTCGGCAGTCAGACCTTCGAGATATGTAGACATATTCCGATTTTTGTAATCTCGTATTGCTTCTTTCAATTTGTTGCGTAAGTGGTTTAAGTATGTTTTATGCTGGGGTGCACGGGATTGTTGCAATCTTTTGCGCGCTCTCATCTGCTCTCATCTCTCACCAGTTCTTTTATTTCTGGCGGATATTTTATTTCACAACTGATTTCTCTTTTCTTGTTGGAGTTGGAGCGTTGTTCCAGGCAGCGTTCTGCAGGACTTTGATGAATCTGTCGACTTCGTCTTCTATTTCGTTTTGTGTTTTAAGCAACACGTTTAGAACAATGCGTTCATTGGAGTAGTTTCTAAAACCGTTCCAGTTGGTCTTGTTGTTAGTTAATCTAGGCGCCACTCCTTTCTTAATTAAGAGTATGCTTAGTGTTAAAATGACTGGTGAGTGATCTGAGGAGAGATCATAACTTTCCTCGATGTTTGTAGAAATTTGGGCTGCTCTTTTTGTGACAAAGAAGTCTACAAAATCTGGGGTCTTTGTTATATCCGAAGACCAATATGTTGGTTTTCCTGTCGAGAAAAAGTCAACTTCACATTGCATACTGGCTTCATAGAGTTGTCTGCCTTTCGTTGTATTACATCTTGAGCCCCAGAAGGTATTTTTCGAATTAAAGTCACCACCAATTATAAAATTCGGTCCGAGTGAATCAAAGATACATTTAAAGTCTTCTTTTCTAGCTTGCATCGCGGAAGACAATATATGGATGCAATGTTGTAGTGCAGGTGGTTATATTTTACGCGAACTGAACTTAAATGCATTGCATCGCTTTCAATCTTCATATTTATAGAGTGCTCAATACAATCTTTAATGAACAATGAGGATCCACCTCTGGAATTTTTTGATGTGTGGTATGCATGATAAGCACAGTATCCCTTTAGTTCCACCCGAGGTCCTTTCCTCAAGTGAGTTTCAGAAATCAAGCAAATGTCAATGTTGACTTTTTGTGAGAACACTTCCAGTTCGTCGAGTTTTTTTAATAAGGCCGTTTGCGTTCCACGTCAATATTTTAAGCACTTCTGATTGAAGCCTTGGTAACGCTTACATTGCGGGATCGATTTTGTGTTCTTACGCACAGGTTCGATTTTGACTACGATACTTGAATAGTTTTATTAGTATAGACCTCTTCTTTATTTTCGCACTTATCGAAACTAAGCATAAACAGTGGAAGTCCCCGCTTAACCAAGACTTCCTCGTCTTGCTCTGTTTTTCTCTTTTCTTTCTTAATAATATTTACGACGTCTAGAACTTTAAAGCCCTTTGCATGGAGGTCGCTTACAATATCGTTTTTAGTACACGAGGGGTGAAGTCCTCTCGCTACTACACGTAATGGTCTTTTTGACTTGTTTTCGAAAGTGTGCCATTGGATCTTCTCGGTGTTTATCGTGAAGTGGAGATCGTGATGCCCTTGAACTTTTAGAGTTAGTCAGGCATAACACCTTGCCTTGAGGATGGGATACTTATTTGAGTGGCGGCGCCCCCTCACGGATCTGGAAATCCGGCCCAGATGGATTTTAGTCGCCTCTTACGACAGGTATTCCTACCTCGGGTATATTCTAACCCCTATCCGCAGGGTAGCAACTGACAATCAACTGTTATTCCTAGATATTTTTATTGTTGCACAATTTCAATTATGAAGCATTTCGCATCACAAGCGTTCATTGGACTATAAAGACTTGTAGAGTTGAGACTCGGACAGTTCACATCAAACAACATGTGGTTTTTGCAATATAGAGCATGCAATTTAATTTCAATATACGCAGGTTCTTTAAAAGCAGGGCTAAACAGCATTAATTTTGTTTTTTTTTGTAACCATAAGCTACTCGTATGTTTAGCATACCATGTTCTTAACAAATGAACGTCATGATTTATGTCTGCTATAACATTTAAGGGATTACATGATAAGTAAGCAATTGCAATATCATCTGCGAAAGCTATAAGTTTTCCAACAAATGGTTGCTTAAAGATTGAATTGATATATATCAAGAACAAAATCGGACCTAGAATTGAACCTTGTGGTACTCCTACCTATAGATCAATCGTTTTCAAATCACTAAAGGTGTTGCCTATTTTGACTTTTTGAGTTCTGTTTGTTAAATAAGGAGCAAACCGCTTTAGAAAATAACCACGAAAACCAATAGTATGTAACTTAGTTAAAAGAATATTGTGGTCAACCGTGTTAAACGCTTTGGTTATGTACACGAAAAGTGCAGCGCAATATTTTTTATTATCTAAGCACTTTTGAATATAAGAATAAAAGTCGAAAAGCGCATCTTCCGTAGAAAAACCTGCCGTAAGCCCAAACTGTAATGGACCTTAAAAATGTATCTTTATTAAGTTCCTCAATACCCTGAGTTTTATACACTTTTCAAATACCTAAGAGATCGCAGGCAGCAATGAAATTGGTCAATAATTTGTAATGTGTTTTTTATAAGCTGTTTTAGACAGTGGTGAGCCATTTGCACATTTCAATTCATCCAGAAATATACCAAGACTAAAACTTAAATTAAAAATATGTGTAAAGGTATCAATAATATTATAAGATATTTTCTTCAGAACCGAGTTCGAAATGCCATCATTGCCACTGGAATTTGAGTTTTGAGCGAACGAATTTCTTTAGAGAGTTCTAAACCAGAAATTGTTAAATAAATTTGCTATTATAATAGGATCTTCAATAACTAAATCATCGTTTAGCAAAGAAAATTCTTCTGTGTGATAAAAATCTTTCTATTAACTACGCTGTTGATTACCTTCCACTCCTTTCTTAAATTGCCTTGCGCATTTCTGATCTTGAAATGAAAATTATTGTTCTTATTTATCCGAGACCAAGATTAAGGCGCACGCAAGTGGAAGGGGACCTCAGCCAGCTTAGCATGTGAAACTGGAGGCAGCTAGCGAAAGACAGAGCTAGTTGGGTGTACAAAATTGTTTGCAAGGAGCCCATGACCTGCTCGTGAGTTGCAGAAGGCATATTTCTTTAAGCATTAGTACAACGACGTCTTCATTTTTAATCAGCTTCGGATTAAAATAGATTCTCTATTTGCACATGTGGCCCAGAATTTTTATTTTAAATATTTCAATCAAATGCCCTGATTATGATCGAAATGTATAAACTTATAATTGCAGATATGTATATTCCTATAAACATCTTCTTGGTAGTTGATTAGAAACGAACAACATATAGTATATCGACTCTGGAAGCTGTATCATTGTCTACTGCCCATTAAGTAAATTGCAGTCACTGTAATTATCAACTCCAAAAGTTGGAGCATCATAAGTACCATTCGTTTCATTTAAACCGGTTGTGTTCGCTGTTTGAACAGATGGCAGAAGGTAATGAGCTTGCGTAAATCGATGAAATAAATTAAATATTCCATCGTAGTACATCGTAGCATGAAGTTCGCCCCCGAGTTGATGCATGCTGTAGGTAGGTGACTTCTGAAGCTGCAAATGGCGTAATTAAGACGATTAAAGGTACCTAGTCCTATTAGCATGACTGACTAGCACATGTCAGTACTAACAGGCACGTGATTCTATCTGCTTTCAGTTGCTACTCTAATGCATCTACTATTGTATTTTCGTTGATTGAATTTGTTAAATTTAGAAGTTTAGAACTCACCTGCTACTAAAACGGAACCAGCTAAAACGAACTCTACTGCAAGCGACAGTATCAGCAAGTATGTTAATTGACAACAAGGAGTCTTCATTATAGAGTAATAAATTATCTATCTACGAGTAGATGAACATAGATATATAAATCTTTTGATGACTACTATGCTGGGCTACAGTTGTTGCATCAAGTATCGTATATCGGTTAAACGGCCTTGAAGAATGACCTGTAATTGTGTGAAGAAATAAAAATAAAATACATTAATGACGTAACGATGCCTCATCGCCACATAGATTTCATAAATTTTGGAATAAGTAAAACAAGCTGGGTGAATTTTGGTTTTTGCCAGAATTTATTGTCATCTAAAGGATTAAAGTGTCGTAATTTTGTTGAATCCGAAAGTATAAATTCCATTAAAGTGGGCAATGGGTGGTGGATGGGTAGTGGATGGGAAGGCGTACATCTGTTGCTACCTTCACCTATCTGTGAAACTGAAGTTCTATGAAATCTTTTTTTTTTTATTAACCTGTGATTAGTATATTTCTGTGGGAAATCAGGTAAATTATACCGGACAGTTGTTTAATGACAACATGATTAATGGTGTGATCATTTTGTTTATTAGAAGGGAGAATAAAATAAAACGTGCTTAAGGGGGTTGACTTGCTTAGGTTTTGCATGGCAATTTATTAGAGAAAGAATTTGTTTATCGGCGAAGCACGTTTTAAGGGAATCGTTGTAATTCATTGGATTTGTAATTTTTTCTGTAAGATCGGTATGGACTTTTTACTATTAAAGCCTATAAATGAGGAGGGAAATTAGTTTAACTTGACCAACTTTTTTGAGAATGGAAATACAAAACGTTTAATGAGCGAAAGGAGTGTTGCGACACGAACCGCAGGAGTTTTAGTCTAAGATCATATTTCACATAGCCACACACATTTCTGACAAAGAAATACCAAACAAGCGAAGTCGAAAAGATATAGTGACAACAGACAGTTGCTGTTGCTTTAACTTTGCTATTTTGTTAAGGTCTCTCTTGTTAAATTTCAAGTTTTATTTTCGACTTGGTGCTGTTTAAAAATGTTTGCGGGCGAAGACAACTAAGAAAGGGGAATAAGAGAGATGCCGATCTGCATTGGTTTTTAATGTATGAAGGTTATAATGACTAGCTTAGCTTAGCAAGACATTCCGAACACAAGCGTCTTGAATGGCTCACGATATTTCAGGTTATGTCCGAAAGTGGGTTTCGGTTACCCTGTAATGAGCATTAATAGTTGAAATGGTGTTAGGGTTATTTTGATGGATGACTGGTGGCAAAAGTTGTGATAGAACAAGGTTAGCAAGAGACGCTCGATGGTGTTAATTGACAATACAATATTGGCATCATCTGGGTGTTTTATCGCAAGGTTTCGAATCCTAGTAAGTGCAAAGAAGATCCCGGGATAATTAGATTAGATAAAAACTTTTCATATAAAAGTTAAATCAGACGAAGTTTGAGTATACGTAATGTACCGATAGTATTTGGTGTTTCAAAAATGAGTTCTCATTGACCACGTACCAATAAATAAAAAGTTTTCGGTTTCCACTGTCGATGGAATCCCTCTTAGAAAAAAGTTAGTTTTGGAATTTGATGAGTTTAACATACTCTGCCATTCCCGTTCTATGGCTAAAGAGTAGTGACTTAAGTCGGGATCGTATGGCAAAGAAATTAGGAATAGCAACCAAGGGATCAATAAGAAAAATTGGGAAAAGTATTGGAGAAAGGACGGAGCCCTGGAGCACACCTGTATTATTTTGTAATAATCACTTGGAATAGTTAAGGAAACAAAAATTCTACGTTTCAAAAGGTCCGTTCTTATCCATTGAATTGAGGATTTGTCGACCAAAAATGCATTCTTTTTACAAAAAACCGGTAAAATATTTAGGATAACTACTTAACTTTTGGCGGACTTGTGTACTCACTTCTTAATGGTGAAATACCACTAGTAGACATGTTGCTGTGAAAACCGTGCTTCCAGCGATTGAAGAGTATTGTTGAAGTCATGAATTTAACTTGAAGTGCTGAGCCAGTTGCAAATTGCGGAACAAGTCGATTACTTACTTACTAAGATGGCGTTTAAGTTCATGGTAATCCATGGTGAAAAAAACAAGTTTCTCAACAGCGACAGCTTCTTTACAGTTCGAGTCGTATTAAGATTTCTCTTTTAGCTAACAGCTCTCCATCCCGGTGATAAGGGATTTTATTGTAAACAGAAGAGCGTTTGCGATCACATCAGCAGCTGTATTCACGTCGTTATTAAGGAAACATAATGACCAATTAAAATTTTTAAAGACACTGTGAAGTCTGTAATGCCTCGAAAGTAAAATTAAAATTACATTTGGGGCATCTGAATATAATGGATAATTTGCTTACGAAGATAGAATTTTAGCCTTATCCTTATACAGCTCACAGTGTGGTGGAGTTGACTATCTTCACCAACTTTGACATAATTGAACATACCGCGGATAGAAGAGCAAAATGACAGTAGTTGGCATCCAGGCCGTTTTAGATCTAACTGATCCGAAAGGTTTTAATCTGTTTGTGTTTTATTTAAGTCCATAGCAAAAGTGATAACTTTTGAGCCTGCGTGTATTTGCTACATGCACCCTAAATTCTAAAGTCATAGTGACATATTGAACAATCATAAAAAATTCAAAATCGAATGATACTAAGCAAAGTTTTTAAGTGATGATTGCGATTCCAAGAGTATCTTATGATGATAACATATAATCTAATGCTACTTTTACACAGGTACGAGTATTAGTAGAAGATAGCGGTATCATACCTCTTACTGTCTAAGAGTTGTTTTTGAAAGAGGTAAGTCTCCATTGTTCAGTAACACAACCATTCCACTTATTTTCTCAGTCTACAAGGGCAAACGGCTTTGTTTCCGCGTTGAAAAGCTTCAAGCACACTAGTAAATTGACGGAATTACTCATCGAAAGGTGAACCAAGCATTTGTACTCGGTAAAGTACCCAGCGATCTCGAGTTCTTTTCGAAGTACGTTGCTTTCGATGAGTGCCACATAAAATTAAACAAAATTAGTTACGTCATTCTGGCTCAAGCCTCTTTGTCAAAATTACGTACGAGTATATGTTGAATAGATGAATCTTTCTTTAATTTGTTTAATTTTTAATTTTCTTTAATAAAGAATCTTTATTAAATTTCGGTTTCTCCCCCAGTATTTTGGACTATTTAACAACACTTATATTGTACACATATATATGGATGTATGTAACAGTGGTTCGGAAACTGCATTGCCCACTTCAGTGATTGCTTTGAGGTTCTAAGGTTTTTCACATTAGCTAACAAATGATGCACTAAATAGGTACTTTATTTAGTTTCCAAATCAATCATACGGCTTCTGCTTATGACATTGGAATGAACTGATACTCAGGTATAGAACCATCTATGCTGAATTGAGGTTTCGTAAATCTATAATATTAGTACAAAACGCATTCGAATTGTGAGTATATACACCGCTACTTTGATTAAAAGTAGTTAACAACACATTGAAGCAAGATAAAATATAAGTTTCATTAGAAGTTAAGAGATAAAAAAAATCGCGGGAGTCAGGGTTTTCCTCAGCTCTACAGACACCAACCCACCCATTTGGTGGATAGATTATTGAAATCAGATTACCTCTCTGATTTTAACCATTCAAAGCTGTAAATCCGAGAACAGCATCCCTGGGGTGAACAGGAGTTTCTTATTTAAAACAATTTGTTTGGTATTCTGATCAATGATTAACAATCTCAACAATTCTAGCATATGAAAATAAAGCAGCTTTTCGAAAGTGGTCAAAACTCCCTATTAGAAAAAAGACAGCTTCAGAAGTTATTGGCTTGCGCAAAAAAAAATAGACTTTCAGTCAACTTTCTTATAACTGAGCCAAAGACGTTATAATTCTTTTCCCAAGGAAGCTTAATATTTGGATATTCTTCTAGATAGTTGTTGATTAAAATGGGCTTTTTCATGATTGTTTTCAATGGCGGTAGACATAAGTAACATCCTCTCTTGTAACGATGTTATCATAGAGGACTTCGCCAATGGGCTTGTGGTCACATTAGGTGCATACACAATGTAGGAAAAGCTTTTGACACCATTTGGCACAAAGGTTTAATTTATACTCTATTTCATTTTGGCTTTCCCTTACATATTGTAAAAATAGTTCAATCTTTTCTAATGGGCAGAAGTTTTAAAGTACTTGTGAACAGTGCAACATCAGACTTACAAATAATCTCTGCTTGTGTACCTCAAGTCCTAGCTCCAATACTATACAACATCTACACATCCCATTTTCCCTTTCTTTCTGGGTGTCATTCTGCAATTTTCGCGGATGATACGTGTATCTACTCATCCGATTCGGTTGGTTTATCAATTGAAACCAACCTACAATCAACTTTGAACGACTTTATTGCATATTGCAATAATTGGAAAATCAATATAAATGCTCAAAAAACTCAAGCTATCTTTTTTACTCGTAAGAGAAAAGCTTGCTTTTTACCGAGCAGTTCCTTAAAAATTAATAACAATAACATTGAGTGGAAATCCCAAGTTAAGTATTTAGGAGTTATTCTGGACAAAAGACTAACATTTGCTCAACACATAAGCAATAAAGTTAACCTTATCATTAAAATCGTATACCCCTTTATATGCAGGAAGTCAGGATTAAATGTTTATATATTGTTGACCAAGCAGTTAAAAAAGCATTATAAGATTAATTTTTTTGATAATTTTTGATTTAAGAGTGTTATTAGAAGGAAAATTCAAGTTTTGATTTCTCAAGGACTCTCAAAGTCGAATACTGATGGTTGTACTCAAAAGAATTTATTACCAAACCAAAATTAACTATCTCTTTATCTCTTCAAAACCTAACTTGCTGTCAAAAAAACACCGTTAAAACTGTTAAAAAGACGAATCCAAGTAAACATGCAACAGAAAACACGAAGATAACATGGTACTTAAAAGTGCCATTGGTCGCAAGTAACAAAATATTTTTGTGTATAGGTTTTATTTGAATTTTAACATGGTGGTACTTATAAGTACCGTCGGACGACAAAGGGTTAAATGTATTTTTCAGGCCATACTTTTTTGTGCAGCTCCTGCTTGGGGCCAATGTTCGAATTGCCATATTTTTACAAATATGCCATAAAATTACAAGTTTGCTAAAACAAAATTCTCAAACAAATCTTAAAACGGCCATGGCATTTTTCTACCTCGCTTCTTCATTAAATAGCCAACATTGCGACTGTTACTGATCGGGTAGCCAAGCTTAATGATCAATTTATAACTTCGTGCAATTTGTCCGACAATCCTCTTATATCCAGTTTAACGAGTAACTAAAATTTTGTGTTATTATTTTTTATGTAAACTATCTATTGTTATCAGTTGTTAAATTATTTATTTACTTTGTTTATTTATTTATTTATTTATTTATTTATTTATTCATTTATTTATTTATTTTCTAATTTATTTATTTATTTTTTTACTAATTTATTTATTTATGATTTACTTATTATTTCTACATAAATCCTGATTGTTAACTTTTTCCTTTTTTCCTTACTATTGCTTTATTAGTATAAGGCTTCCTAAGCAAACTGTGATATACACGAGCGAAGGTTTTTACATAGCTTTTCCTTCGAATATTCCTCTCATTAATCTCAATTTTGCGCTTGCGTTATAGTTTTCCATAAGTAAGGTAGATGATTGCCGTATCTAATTCTTTTCATTGAATTTAAAACTTGTA
This sequence comes from Volucella inflata, assembly GCA_928272305.1. NCBI lineage: Eukaryota > Metazoa > Arthropoda > Insecta > Diptera > Syrphidae > Volucella > Volucella inflata. The sequence continues at coordinate 25,813,247 of OV743717.1, read as the reverse complement.
CATTGCTGCTATTAATAAAAATGCTACTACAATGTACGTTTAAAAGTAAACAAGACTTTTAAAAAATAGACATATTTAGTAACACCATCTACTTTCGTGACATACTCTTAATAGAAGCGAAGGTATTGCGTCTAAAGTGACAGTGTGTTTGTGTCACCGATGTGGTTGATTAACAACCAGAAATTGCTCAGAATTCAACAAAACGAACAAAAACTTCGTTTATAACATTGTTACTGGTGATACTGATTGCTACTGGTGTTTCAATATGATTCAGAAACCAGACCCAAAAAATTTCGTCAGCAGAGAAAACAATGTTGGTTTGCCTTTACGATTCTAATGGCATTGTCAACAAATAGTTCGTTCCACTGGGACAAGTATTAATTTCACAACTCTATCTTAATGTTTTAAAGTGTTTGGAGCATCGTATTCGGTTAGAATATCGCGCAGACGCGAAACTAGGTGTTTGTTTCCATTTAATGCGCCATCTCGTCGATAGACACTTGCTACCAATTTTTTTAGCTAAAAATCGCACTTCAGCTGTCAACCACTTCCCGTATTCGCCTGATTTAGTATCATGCGGCTTTTACGTCATTGTAAAAAAGGCATTTGCGGATGAATATTATGCATTTGGTAAAAGTATAAATCATCCAAAAACATTTTACCAGCATCCTGAAGGACATACATCCCGAACATCGATCTAAAACCCTCTAAAACCCTGGACATGCTTTTCGACCATATAAATTACTGTTTTAAATCGGAATTGACACTATTTTGAACAAAATAAAGCGTTTTTTGTTATTCTTATTTTTAAGAAGTTCTGTTTACTTTGAAAGGCACCTTTTTCTACTCGTCGACATGGTGGCTGTTGGCGAAATGGGCACCAAATCCCTAGGGACTACTCATCTTTTTATGAAAACTGGCGAATTTCATTAAAAGAAGGAAATAAGGGGTAGATACAATTACTTTTTTCTTGAAGCCCAGCAATTATAATATTTAGAAAACTCACAGGCTTATATCAAATCGCAGCGCATGTGCACGTACGTACATTGTTTGGGGATTTTTTTTCAAGCAGAGAATTATAAAGTGACAGACCGCCAATTTAAATCTAAAAGTGTGTCGGAGACGACTTCTACAAAGGCTGTAGAGAACAAAAAAAAAAAAAAAAAAACACTGTGTCGCTGGCAGCAAGGTATGGGCCATGGCCTAGCTTCTTGACACTCATTTGTGTTGCTCATGTTGTCATTTTAGTTACATCTGAGCCGGGCCTGCGGTTTATCGCCGAGTCCGAATGGCACTCCTTAGAAGCTTTTCCGTAGGCAATTTTTTGACTTTTGGGAGTTTGCCATTGCCCGCCGAAAGGGTGATGGCGATTTGAAAAATTATTGGTGACCCAGCCAGGAATCGAACCCAGACTCTCTGCGTGATAGTCCAATGAGCTAACTATCGCGCCATCGCCATCACCAAGGCTGTAGATATGCTAAGAAAACAACCGCTATCGCTTACCCACTATTTTGGTATCCGGCACTGAATTATTTTGAGCAAAGTTTCGAAAATTTATTCAATATCGTCAAACTTTTCGGAATTAATGGGTTTCGCATTAGCAGATCAGTTAAACATGAATTTTCTTTTTTAAATCTAAAAATTCGCCTTTTCATACACATATTAGAAGAAGTGCTTCTCTAAAGCGAAAAGGCGCTGACAGGTGTTGGTATAGCCTGTAAGTGTCTTAGGTCGTCCTTGTTTTCGCGATGACTGCTCTAATCTAACCCAGTCTTATCTGAGGTATCTCATTTATTATTCGATTTCCACTATTTGTTGCTGGTAATTAAAAGAAGGTTATTTCCCTAAGTTAAGGCCAGTTTTCTGAATACACGCTGTACATTAGGTGCCTCCGCTTACAAAAACTTAATAAAATATTCACCCCATCCTTCGCTGTAAACAATGGTAAAATAAAAAAGAGAGAATCACAAATTTTCACTTTCTGTAAGCCACAGAAACCAAACCGGTTCGCTTGTTAAAATAATATCCGACGTCCAACGTCATATTAATTTTTTTTTGATTATTGGCATGCTGCCTAGAACTGAATTCAGACCTCTGTCATACATAAAGTCGACAACGAACTATCCGATGCGTCACGCCATACAATTACCGATTAATAAACTCAACATCGTTTTGAGAATTTTAATTTGAAATCCGTTTATCATGTAGGTAGCACTAGAATTACAATTTAAAACAAAAATCAATACAAACCACTTGAAAAATACAGACGAATAAAGAAATTCAAATATCGCCTATAAAATAGAAATAAGTAGCAGTAAACCCACATTCATTGTATAGAAGAGAAAGTGAAGTCAGCCGAACTTTAATATTCAAGTTCGGTCATTTGCATTTGGTTTTTCTAACTTGTTTCGATTTTTGAATTTTTTGTAAAGCCAAGGTTTGTTCATTTAAATTTTAAAGTAACGATGAACATTCGTTGACAGTGAATTATGTATATGAATATCCTTTATGCATCTGAGTATCGTTTATAACCATTGCTCTCTTCTTGTTGACTATTGTTGAATAAGGAACCAGTTATTTTTGGATTTTTGTTGTTCGGTTTCGCCAGGGAACCCCCAAAAAACCTGTGGCCAATCTGGAAAATTTGTCAGCTTCAAATCCAACCATTATTCATTAACAAAAGAAACAAACAAAACACGAATCGGGTCTTGTCAAATTGCTGCAATTACTAACTCTTAAATGTTGAAAAAGAAAAACCGTCCATACAAGCAAACATTGGAATTAATTGGATTGAGGATTTATAAGTGAATCAAGGCGTATTCATAAGGTGCACTGTAGTTTATATAACTTGATAAAAAGAATGGTTTGAAGTTGAATACTTGTATGATAGAGCACTCAACAATTAACCTCGAGCACAGAAAGTAACCTATGGACGAGTACATCCGCCTTTGGGTAGAGTGCGTTTAATGTCTGCCTATATGTACATTTGTGTATACTTGTATTTGCTTAAGCAACATGCCCTGAAAAAAGCTATTATTTATTTTTGTGAGCATTCAAAGAAAAAATAATTATCAAACCAGCTTGTTATGTTAACATATTCATTAACATTTCATTTCATTTTTTTTCTGTCATTATAAATAACGTTATTTTATTTGCATATGCCAAACACCTGTTACTACTAGCCGATGTGGTATGAACCGTGAAAAAAATAAAAATAAAATCTCCAAAAAATCATATGTGTAAAAAAGTACTAATATGGATAGATGTGTACATTGTATGGATAAAGATTGATGTTGTTATTGTTATCATTTCTTTTATGGTAAAAGCGGAGGTCTTTTAGAGACAATAAATGGTGATTGTGTCCTGAGCCATGTGAAATATTAATTGTCATAAACTCCAGTTTATTAGCTGCACTAAGCATAAGCATTTGTTTTTTGTTTTGTTCTCTCAGTCGAAATGCTTATAACTAACTCTCTAATTAATCAAGTTACTATTTGAAAAGATGATTAACGAAATGACTGCTAGCATCTTAATCTTTTTAATTGCTGGAGTTTATGAAAAACGATGTTTGACTGTCCGGTTTTTATTTGGTTTGCAATATTTGAATTGCCTTATTCAGTCAGCTCATATTAACTGGCATTGACTTGAGTCAACAGCTGGCCTCGGACCAGATGCCGCTTAATCACTGAAAGTGAACAGGGTTGGACGCGGTTTATTAACTCTCCTTCGTTGTAATTTTTAAAATAATGGATGTCAATTATCACTTGCCAATTTGTTATTGTCAAATTCTGAAAAGCCAGTGTCATTTTTCCATTGGCTCCACTTGGGGGGGGGGGAAAAAAACTTTTAAGTGCTCCATTCACACTTCTGGAAAATTTTGTTACTGGCGCTCATTTCAAAAGCAAAATTTGTCTGCTAGTTTTTATTTCAGAATGTACTAACACATATTAATAAAGGGTTTATTTTTCTAATCCAGTTCTAACTTCAGAAATTCACTATATCTATCAAACCAGTTGTCAGGGTACAAACTATCAGCGTGATTTTTATTCTTAACAACATTACCAAATTTTACAAATTGGGTTCCAAACAAAATAGTTCTGTACGCCAAACCTATAGGCCACTTGCACCATATAACACCCGTCTTAATCGACCATCTGAGATCGGTTTTCGCCTTATTGTTGACCGTTTTCGGCCAAGCTGGAATGGCAACGAGACGCATAAGAAGGAGTTCAGGACTGTATTAAAAAAAATCCAAATTTATCAATTCGACGTTGTTTACAAAAGCTTGGTCTTTGTCGGCCCATTTTTTGAACAATTTTATGCTAAGATCTTGGTCTGAAAGCGTGAAGATCCAGCTCATGCAAGAATTGAAACAGAATGACCATCGTTTGTGTCGAAATGGATGGCGATGAATGGATCTAAAATCAACTGCTATTGGATCTGCTGTTTTTTTTTTAAATTGTATTCAGCGATGCGGCTCATTTCTGGCTCAATGATGACACAATCAGCTTATTGAAGGAAACTTTCGATAAACACAAAGTTATAATTAATTAACGCAGAATGTATTTTCTCGATTGTACACAAATAAATGGCTATTTAATGAAATTTCATGCGTTTTGTTAAAAATCAAACTTGGTAGTACCTCAAAAAGAACACCCTTTATAAACGTCAGATAGTACTGTGAGTCAAATTATTGAAGTTTTCTGTTTTCGAACAAGCGACTGTAATTGGAAAACTTTTTTTGAATGTTCAATTTGATTTGCAAGAAATTATAGAAAAATTAAAGGATATACAATAGAAGCAAAAATAAATATTTTATCGGACTCTGGTATTTTACCAAACAAAGAAATTGCGAAATAAAAACTTGACATTTACTCATACATGCAAACATTCGGACAGAAAAGTCAGAACTTGTTCAAACCGCCCAATTTCCCGGCAGAAACTAATGAAAAACGCTATTAATTTGTGTGTTACAGCTAGAGAAACACACAATTACTAGAATTTTAGCGATAATTTAAAAAAAAGTGATAACTTCGAAGAATTTTTCGGCGTTGTTTATCCACAATGCGGATAAGTGTTTAAGCCGTCGTTTTGCATGTAACCGTGGACAAATTATGGACCCATACTGAGAACCAATCTGCAGTCGAAACAAAATTAGCGCCATTTTACCTAAAAAAAAGTCTTTTCTTTGCATGCGTGGTCGCCATGGCGTATACTGCCTTGTCCACCATATTCATCTTTGAGTAACTATTTTCTCTTTTCAAACCTTTAGGAATGGTTCAGCGAAGAGACATTTAGCCCCAACGATGAGACTATGGTTAACGCAAATGCCTATTTTGAGGTCCGTGACAAATCTTATAAATCTTGTCTTGAAAAACTTGAATAACAGCACTAGCTACAAGAGACTTGCGGCTGGGGTATGTAGAGATAAAAAAAAAATATAAAGAAATATTTCTGTTGCATGTTTTGGACACAAATATCAAACAAATGTAGATCATACATGATCTTCCGTGACGACCATGTACCTTCATTTTTATAGCATGATTTTTATTTAGACAACTTTATCTTTTACCATTCTTCTGTGACAAATACTCTGTCTTTATCATACAAACAAATTAATAAAAATAAATTGTCAGACCAGTATGATATGATCGAGCCTTTCCTCTTACTGTGTTCTTTGCGTTGCTATTTTGTTCGAAGATAGAGGGATTTATGGTTTTTTAAATGTCGCATGGCTAACTTCTTCTTCACTTACTAGTCACAGTTATTCTCGCACAGATTTGGGCTAATTGCCTATTCTCCTCAACTCCCCCGCCAAGCAATAACTTTGAGAGGATGTTATGGTTTTTTAAGTGTTACATCCAGATTCCAAGAAGTGGTAATCTTGCTTATACATGAATTCGCACAGGTAAAGACAGAACTTATTTTTGATTTTAGATAACCCATCATCCTCTTTGCGGTAAAGGCTAACGAGTTACTTAATTACAAGGAAAAGATAATTTACAAGCAATAGCTGTCATATTTTATGAAAATTTTATTAATTTGTTAACCAAAACTCGCTTAAAAGATCACTCCATGATGAGATTCGGAAGTTCCACAAAAAGATAAAAAAGAACATGCCACGGACACAAAGCCCGAAGAGACGAACAACCAAACATCGCATTAGAGTCACATTCGACGCTGAGTATTTGAAAGGAGCATTTCTGTCCGGCGATGATGAACCAAAAATCACTGTCAGGCAGAATAAACCTTTCAACTTTGACAATGTAGAACAACAATTCCGTCTACCCGACCTGGATGACGTGAAGATAGCAATATCTAAGCTTAAGTCTAACAAAGCTCCTGGAGGGGACGGCCTGACTGCTGAGCGGCAGGCTATGAATTGGTAAGCAGCCTGACGAATGAAACCTCAGCGTGCTTTCAACATCATAAGGTGGCAACGAGGAATACAGCAAATCAAACGGTGAGAGCCGAACGAACACGCCACACCGGTAAATGCGCAGCTTCCCAATACGGAAGTGACTCTGCACACATACACATCATTATTTATATAAAAAAAACTCTAGTGTTTTGTAGTATTCTGTCACTTAAGTAAGCAAGAGTGAAATCTTGCAGAAATACCTTTGTGGGTAATGCTGCAATCGCCCCCGTCCAGATATACCTATATTATTCCTGGTTCGCACCGATCCGGCTTTGGTATAAAACCTTATAGGGGCTTACGTCAACCCTTAGCAAGTCCTTACTGCTTGCAAAGATAACTATGGAATCCTAAGGTGACTACATATTCAAACATTGATAGCGGCTTGGGGGGAAACGAAATAGAAATTAATACTACCAAAGTAAACAAAAACACCGGAGCGTTAGTATAGAAAAACGTTAAAAACTTTTTTCACTCAGGATCACGGGGTGGCCGTGCTGTAGTGGTACTAGCCATCGCTCTTCACTCGGAGGGTTTACGGTTCGAATCCTACTCATCACAAGTTTTTCATTTGTGTAATTGGAACTCGGTCAGAAAAATCTGCGTGTGAAATCATAACACTGGCATGTAGATTTGGCTGTTGTAGAGTTTCCAAGCACAAAACAACCGTAAAAATTTATAACCATCATTCGAGTGAAGAAAAAACTCTCCGTCCTATTCGGACTCCACCCCTGGAGAGTCAATATCGAAACCAAATAAACCTGAGTTTCAAACCACTACATCACAACAATGCTTTCCTTTCTCCTCCTTCTATCTTTCCGCTCTCGCCAGGGAAACAGTAAAAGGGTATCATAACCCCCTTAAAGCGCGCGTAAATTATTAAAAAAAAAAATCAAGGATGTTAAAGTCACTAGCTAACCGCGCAGCAGTATCGCAAAAAGCATAGAAAGACGAGAGTAAGCCGAATTACGAATAGTGGCAGTCTAATCAACCGTCTGGAAATATGATTTTCACAAGCTAGGTGAGCTAATAAGAGCTCAGAGCTCAGAAGCTCTCGGTGATTCATTTGCAAGACGAGAAAGCAAAGGAGGTGATTCATTAGAACAATTCTCGTCAACTTAGTCATGGCCTAAGGCAATAATAAAGCCAAAAAGAAGTAAGTTGCAGACAACTCCCAGAGTCCAAGATGAAGAAGATGGAATAGGTTTCTTTGACATGTTTGCCAGTGAAATGTTGAGTATATAGTATAGTATATAGCCAATGGAATCAAGGAACGTCTTCGGCAAATAATAAAGCTCGATAATAGCCAGTGTGGATTTGTTGAAGGACGATCGATGGTGGACGCTATCCAAAGCCTATGAATAATAATGGAAAAGCACCAAAATTCGTCTAAGGATTTACACATGGTTTTTATCGACCTCGAGAAAGCATTCGATCGAGTGCCTCGGGATCTCATATGGGCCGCGCTGAGGTCTCAAAAGGTACCGGAAACGAATATTAGAATAATACAAGACATGTACCGACACGTGAAAACTGCGGTTAAAAGCTCTGCTGAACTAACGAGGGAGTTTCCAGTCAATGTCGGACTACCTAGCGGCAGTCCCGCGGTGGGAGTGGTTGAAGTGTGGAGGGTATTTTAGTACGTTGGCGTATTCCTGTCATCTATATCGATTAGTCAGGGTTGCAAATCGTACATGCAATTAGCACTCGGGCTTCAAGTATTTATGAAGACTATACATTCTTGGCGCAACCAGAAAAACAAAAAAACAAAGTCGCCGTCGTACAAGAACGTGTTTTCTTATTACCTACACTAAGCCTTGGGTCATAACGACTATAAGTTTCAATAGACGTAAAAACTTAATCGTGATGACCTTCATCAATTAGTAACTTTTCCAATTGGGTGTCAGATATAATGAAATTAATAAATACTTAAATGAAAAAATCATTTTGAATAATGAAGTAGTTCATTCTATTTTCAAGGCTTTGTTAATAAATGGAATTTGCGGATGTGGGTCTTAGGAAATCCGAGAATGATTGTCGAGAAGCTGGTTTTTTTGAATCTTATTTCTTAGAAAATGAAGCGGATGGTGTTATTACTGTGTATATAGTTCTCAATTGAATTATGATAAATGAGTTTTAATGACCGAAACTTAAAGCCAACTTCTGTGCTGTCATCAATACAATGGATCTGCTAATATGCGAAATTATGATGAATGAATTAACAAGAAGAGCCTGGTTATACAACAAATAACTATGTAGGGCTCGGAGTTAGCCGGACTCAATATGTAATTTAAAACTGGTGTCCAGTGGGATTTGTTTCTTATTGTAAGACTGTCTGTAATAGTATTTTCCTTCTATTGGAAATACGATTAATTAACATAATCACTAACACCCACAGTTAGTTGAGATTATCGTACGTTTGTGCAATCTAGAATAGTCATTAGAAATACCCTCATTAGAAATTCTCTGAAGTCTACTTTCGTGAGTGGAAAATCTATGTTGAATTTTGAAATGTAGAAAGTATTTAGACACAACAAATCAAGTTTGGGAAGAATTTCACATGAGTTAAAGTGAATTATTTGGGAATTTATATGATTCTATCCAAACAAGAGCATGCGAACTAGCATGTATCGGATGTGTGTAAATTTCATAGAACAAGGAGCAGAAGAACAAAAACAATTTGAATAGATGTTTGCAAAATTAATTCGTTGCACCCATCTTTAATTATGCAAATCGGCTCAAGTATACCCACACAAAGGCCATTGGAGACTTAATTACAAAGCTTTACCCTGTCATCACAGAAAACATTAAACTCTCACTTAAGTTTCTATCATCGGCTCCCTTAGTTCATTAAATATAAATAAAACGCCCGCAGGTACACATTTATGAACATGCAACAGCATTTGCATTTATCGAATGCTTATAGCCAGCACAATTTGCAATGCTCCAATATACGTTTATTGGAAGTATTTTGAAAATTTCGTATTCTGAACACCACCTACAAAAGGTTTGGTCGTTTCCCTTGTGATGTACGAGCACGAGATGACGGTCAACAAAATTTCATACGAGCAGAGTATAAAAGATGGAAAAACGAAAAAGAAAAAATAATAATATTTCACATACGCCTGGTGGCCCATATTTACTCATTTATGGAATTAATCACAAAAAAGTGCTCGTAACCAGGACCGTGCTGGCGCATTCATAAATTACCAACATTTATTGATCGTTATGCGATTCGAGTGCATTTTTGTGTATTTTCGCCAGCAATTTGTCAATAATATTCGCACAACTCATATTTTATGCGTTTTTAATGGGGCGTTACGATTTCGAGCCTTTTTTCGTTGTTGCCCGTATCTATGGGAATTGAGTTATACTCGTATAAAAACGAGTGTATGTATTTCTAGCTATTGGTCAGTAAAAATATGTATGTTTAAAAGCATACCGCTCGGTGATTTTAGAGGGCATTTGTCGTCGGAGTGGGCGCGACCCGTAGATATCAATTAGCACTTTATGAATATTTGAAAATCAATCGCAATCCTAGCAATAATACATTCGGGTAGGATTAATTGCATTGAATTTATAAGATTAACGATGATTTTATGAGATTAACGATGATCTTTGTGTTTAAGGGTGAAATCATACTTGCTGGAGTGCATTCAAAGTACGTGCTGAAAATATAGAACGATTACTTTTGTAGTTTACAATGGCAATGATGACAAATACTTCTCTTACATGTTACATGTTTAACATAAGCTACAATCGACAATCGATATACGGTGTATATCTGATAAACGCCATATATCTGTATGGTGATGTTTTTACTAAACAGCACAACAATTCGATTTATCTTGGAATACGATTTGGACTTTAATGTTACTGCAGAAAATTGTCTGAGATTAAGAAACATGTCACTGTTCCAAATACGAAGTTATTATATAATAACCTCTTCCTGGATATATTATAAGGCTTTTTTGAACGTTTTCAGTTAAAGGAAAAAAAAAGAAGGCAAGACTGTTGCCTAAAGTGTTCACGTGCAACCAAACATCGCGCCAAATTGAAATCTTCCAAGAACTTTGAAACTTGTGTAAAAGTGATCAACAATTTAAGAAACTGTTAGCACATGTGATGAGTCTTCGGTGTTTGAATGTAACCCCGAAACAAAAAGGTTATGTGTGCCAAGTGCCGCACCTAAACGTGCCCTTGCCTCGAAAAAACTAAAATGAGCAAGTCATTGGTCAAGACCATACTCATTGTGTTCTTTTCACCAGGAGTGATTTTTTTGTGATCCCATTCCTGGGCTGTAGGCCTGACGTAGTTCCCTCAGATTCATTTTAATTTCATTTTTGAAAACTCTCATAAAAGGACATCATTTCGAGATAGTTGACAAAGTCGAACAGTCATTGAAATTATTGTTCGGACGAATCCTGTAGAAGATTCTTCATACGTCTCAGATCTAACTTGGGCTGGATTTGTCTAGTTACGCTAGAGGTTATTTTGTCGATAAGGATTGGCATCGCTTTGCAGCAAGTAAAGGCCATCCTTTTGTTCTACGGCGTGTCTAGGACTGTACTTATTATCAGAGTGTCTTACTGACCTGGTAGCTGCTAAATATTGAGACGGCGAAAGTTTTTGATTTCTTTCGAACCATGTTCAGAAATTTAACATCTGTTTGGTCATCGACAGATAGCCCTGATACATACTAATGTATATCAATATTAGCTTGTTCGTCTATCCCCGGGCGATATATGTATGTACATAAATACAAGTCTAGCGACAGAATTTAAAAGGCGATCATAATTAATTTCCTCATATTACGAGTATTTCGCATGTGAATAAAATTATAAAGGCTTTGCCTACACGACGCTATACTATATATTAGCCTTTCAACTCATTTTCTCTCTAAAATTCTGTTTAACAAATGCACGTTCTTGAATTCCGGAAATTGCAGAGAATCGATAGAACTGTTCGGATTAAATTCTTAACAGTATGCGGGTATCTGCCAGTGATATGAACTGCAATGTCATCTGCATGAAATTAAACTTAACCAGAGCTCGTTTAAGATCTGATCCTCTTAAAAACGCGGTTGTATAAAAGTAGACAAAATACATGGAGTGTTAACATCGTGTGCTCATTAATAGAGGACTTCTGAATTTTGCTGAACACAGATGTGGTAGTCTCCAAATCAAGTTCAAGTTGCTGTCTTTTGTTTTATCTAAATGCCTTCGCTAAAAATCTGATTCGACTTTTTGCGTAGTTTAAGGGTTATTATAACTATCTAGACTATCTAGATAGGGTTATTGAAATTTTAAATCGATATGCACAAACTTTATATCCGTTCTCTCAATCAATGCATATGAAACCATTTATATGGGGGCTGCTAGCCAGAGACTACGCAACTAAAGAGGCCCAGGCTATTCACCTGATCGTTGCTTCATCTATAGCCAGCAATTAAGTTTTGATTTAACTTTTTGAAAAATCATTTATAAAATTATTTTTTAAATTTGCTTCAGAAGAAGCAATACTTCGGCAGTGTTGATGGAGCACATCCTGTCAGTTTAATTTTGATCTAAACTTTCGAGCATTCAGAGCCGTATCGGACTAAAAACGAATTGAATATTCGGCTTCATAGTCTGAATAGTTTGCGTAAAAGAGTGATGATAAGTCGCACAATACACAATACTAGTAGATATTGTAATTTTGAATCTTCATTTCATCTATAGCAGCCACATTACATTGATTGACACGTTTTTGGCATTGGGTCTTGTAAAGCATACATTGTCCGGAATTTATCCGTACCACGGCAAAAAGCAACCTCTTTGAACGAGACTAAGTCGAGTGTGCACTTAATTTGTTCGAGGCATTATTTTTATAAAGAGATCTTGAAAACATCTATCAGGTTTAGATAAAACTTTAAGTATGTTAACGATTCGTAAAATTATAGGAGCTTACATGCCAGGTGTGCAAACTCATTGAGAGTAAACATTTTTTGAAGACAGTTTTAAAAAATTATTGAAAATTCTCGTAAGGTAAGGTGCTCGAATTTTTATTGTAGAAAAAAACATTTTTATTATATATGTATATTTTATCGAACTGTGACCTCGTATAAACATCAAATCCATGAGGAAAATTACAATATCAATGCGCTGCAGGTGTCTCAAAAAAAAAAAATAATAATAAAAAAAAAAATAAAAAAATAAAACTCAACGCGCGCTATTCATCAAAAAGCAAATGTTGAATTAGTCCTTGATAGAATATTAAAATTGAATCAACGTTTTCTTGCTCGATGTGATTTTGTTGATAATCCTTTAGTTAGAAACCTAAATGATAATAACTTTCCAACTTGATACTTTATTTAATTTATTTACCTTTTCTCTATTTATTCCTTTTTGTTATTTGTTTAACTGTTATACTTAATCAACTATTTTCATTTATTAGCTATTTATTTATTTTTATTTATGCATTTATTTAATTATTTAATTAATTATTTATTTATTTATTTACTTTTTTATTTATTTATTTATTTATTTATATTGAAGGGTTTTTTTCCGCTTTCCCTTCGTAGAGTTAATTAATGTCCATTTAGTTTTAAATTATATATTCATAATAATATTACAGATGAAAGATAAAATATGTATCATATCTCTGAACTGTAAAACGTGTGGTAGCGAAACCTTGTAATTTTATGCGAAATAAAGAACTATCTATCTATCTACTTCAATGCGCTTTCAACAACGTATGCTTAACATAATCGGTCTACCGAACGCAAAATGTGCTGTACCATCGAAAAGTTTGAAACATTACTGGATAATAAGCGACCAAACAGACTATATCCAGCACGTAGTTAAGAAAGTGTAGCTGCGGTAGTGGAGAGTGTAAACGATGACCGCAATGGATCGATAAGGTGGCGTTATTAATAGCTTGCCTTGTCGTATGCAACAACTTGGCGAGGCCTTTAGTTTAAAATTATACAAATTCCATTCGTGTAAGAACTGAAGCCAGTCGAACCTCCATTTCAGTCGTTGGCCTCTTGAAAGGCCTTGAGAAGATCAGTGAACATTTAATTTCACGCCTTGGAACGGTGAATTAGCCGCCTTGATCATGTGATATCACACCTCTAGACTGCTTCCTTTGGGGCTACGTAAAATCCACATGGATAAGCCGGCTATGATTGAGGAATTATAGGCTAACATTACTCTAATCTTAAGAACCAATGTATTACTGTCTGATTTGATAATAAAATACGTTCTGTCGTATCCGGTATGTTTTTAGCCTAAATACAAAAATGTTTTCTGGTATAATAATAAAGATTAACCGATAAAATTGAATATTTTAACAATTTGTTTTTTTTAAGTTTTAATAAAGTACCACTATCACCAAAATCACCAAATCACCAAATCACCAAATCACCAAATCACCAAAATCACCAAAAACACCAAAAAAGGCCTTGGGCGTATGTTGAATTTCGAGTTTTTCTTCCGTCGTGAGCGGTAGAATGTTCAATTGATGGCTTGCTACATTGTGTTGATGTGATAAAAATGATAAAAAGAATGTTTTTGGAACTCAATTGTACGAAATCAGTGTCGTAACAACATTTTATCTAGACAAAAACGTTATTAAATTTTGAAAAGTACAAGTTATAGCAATTTTGTTCATTCCCCTCAAGTCAACGCCCAAATAATTTCCTTTAACATTTTTTCGGTCATCGATCAAAGAGATTCGAGTAATGAGGGGAGGTTTTGATGTTTACATGTGTCATTGCTCCCTGCATTTGTATGTTCAAATTAAAGCCACCTACTTGAGTTACATACGAGTACATGCATTTTTACTGATATGTATTCAGAGTCATTCATATCGTTGTTTCAGGTTGGTAGCACTGGCATTTGACACCTGCCAAACTCAGCTGTCATTTGAAGTGTCATAATATTAGTTGAATGTTTGCCATTTACGATAATGGATCGCTTGCAAATCGAACAACGCGTTAAAATTATTAAAACTTACTACAAAAGTGGTGATTCAAATGTAGCCACTTTTTGTGCATTACGCGATGATTATGGTCGTCATAATCGACCGACTATGCAAGCAATCGGTAAAATTTTGAAGGAATTTGAAGAAAGCGGAAGCGTTTCTGATGTCGTAAGGCTTCTTGGGTGTTGGAACAACAGACAGTAAACAGCGATTTTTCGAACAACATTTTCTTTAGTGATGAGGCACATTTCTCATTCGGTGGGTATGTAAACAAACAAAATTGCCGCATATGGGGCTCAGAAAACCCACAAGTGATTGAAGAGGTGCCGTTGCATCCAGACAAAGTGACTGTTTGGTGTGCTCTATGGTCGAAAGGTGTCATTGGTTAGTATTTCTTTGAAGATGCCAAATGGGCGGACGGTTATAGTCAATTCGGAGCGATATGGTCGAATGATAACAGATTTTTTTTTGACCTGCGATTGAAGATCATGACTTGGACGATGTGTGGCTCCAATAAGACAGGGCAACAAGCCACACAACACGACCAATTATGACTTTCTTGCGTGAGAAGTTGCCTGGTCGCGTTATTTTACGATTTAGCGACGTCAATGGGTCACCAAGATCGTGCGATTTGACACGCAAAAGAACGTGTTTACGCGAATAATCCCCGAACTCTAGACGCTTTAAAAACCAACATTACTCAAGTTATGGCCGAGATACCGCCCGAAATGTGCCAAAAAAGTGGTTTAAAATTACCTCTAAAGAATCGCATGCTGCGAATCTTAATGGCAAAGTCCAAACTTTACCTATAATTAACTAAAATTTTTCTCAAAAATGTATCGCTCTGTGTGTTTTATTTAGCTTTATTTTCGAAATCGAAAAATGAATGACCCTTTACATCTTGTGTAAGTACTTCTGATTTGATTTCAAATCTATTTAGATAAGTTTACATTTCAATCAGCCCTTGAAAAACTTCAGCTACCTCACCCTGTGTTAATATTTAATTGGCTTTTATCAACGTCTTGTAGCTCTGTAAAATTGTTAAACCGACTGTAAAATTATATTGCGCCTAGCAGATAGCATTTAGATGACGGCTTACTTTTTTCTTTAAAACACTGTCTTTATTTATTTATGTTTTTTTTATTCGACATGTGATAAAACGTGCGAGGTGACTTTGTCGTAACTCTTATAAACGATATTTATAGCAAGAACTTAGTCTGTGTACTCTTGAAAAGAAAAGAGAATTTCATCATAGTGTTGGTCTTGCATACTTGTATTCGGACCATTGTGTCATTGATGCCCGTCACACTACACGTATCCACATAATTAGGTTTGATTATAAATTTTAAGGTCAAAAACAATAAATGATCGCTTCATGATAATATCTATAGATTAATTACTTTACCCTCATTCTTAAGTAGTTACGATAGCTGTTAGTCTTGCATGTTAAAGCGTCCTTCACTAGCAACATTCAAGAAGAAAACGAAAATCGACAAAAAATTCCACTAAAATATTACAACACAACACAATATCAACCGATGGACTGGTTTTACCACTAAAGACTTGCTACTGATTGTATGGCTAAGAATATTTCGATGACATTCCATTTTGCATAGCTGGTGCTGCTGCTGCAGTTGGTGTCTATTAGGTCAATGAACGTTTAATTACATATAGTAAAGTTACATAGATATTGCAATGCAGACCACTTTTTCAAGGACAATAAAATTCTCAAACCTAAGGGTTGTTGCATCAATTCGGTATGAAACCATTTTAAATTGTATAGTCGTGGATATCAACCATCCTCATGTGTGTTGTAACTTCGAATACACACATTTTTTTCATATTTTGTTTTGCTGCAGCTCTTTATTCTGGTTCACGTCTCAATCGATCTTGCAAACGAACATACATATACGAATGACTGACTGTGTCGCTGGTGGTGTGTTTGTGTGAATACTCATATATTTATTAAGGAGGCACATCGTACATACATATGTATATATTTTGAGAAGGAAGCCAATGGCCGCGTTTTATTATGACTTCTGATCTACATATGTACATATATAGATCACACAATTAAAATGAAACAGTCCAGAGCAATGAAGAATTCAAGTTATGTGTTGTGCCAATAGTTCGACACTTATTTCCTTGCCCATTGCAATTGCACGCCTGGGTTTATGTTTTTTTTTCTTTTAAGCACGAAGTTGCCATGTACCCGGATATTTAAAAAAATAAAAAAAACTATAAACATATTTAATTTTATTTGTCCTATCCTCTTTTATTAAATAAAACACAAAATGAAATGCAGATAAGCGTTGCTATCAGCTAGTAATAATTAATTTCATTGCGATTTGTAGTCGACTGTTTAGGTACATTGTTATTTTCATGCTCATGCAAGAACACTCTCTCTTTGCATTAAATACTCGTGGACGAAGTGGTACAAAATTGATTAGATTATTACATTTATACGAGATTCTAGGGATGTTTGAACTTTTGCTGGTACATATGTACATATGTATATGTATGTACCGTGCGTCCCGAAAGGGTTAGGGAGCAAATTAATATATTTATTATCAACGACTATTAAATAAAAATAGCCCATAGCTTTAGCCCATATTTCACGATTATATTGTTAACTACATGTAAGTATGTACGTAGGCAAAATATTCATCCCTATCATGTAATTCGATCATTAATACGAGGGCGGGTCAATAAGTCCGTGACTTTTTGAATTTCTGACCTCTTTACTGAAACAGCAACACTGCTCCTGTCAACAGGCATCTGTCAGTTGACTCCTGTCAAAATTTAAACTTGCTGCGTCAGTTAGTTTGTGTTTGACAGTTATTTTTATCAGACTACTCACTAATTTGAGGAGAAAATGGAAAAAAGTGAATTTCGTGTGCTTATTTAGCATTATTTCTTGTGAAAAAAAACCATTACCGAGACCAAGGCTAAGCTTGATAAATACTATGGGGACTCTGCACCATCGATTTCAATGGTAAAAAAGTGGTTTACTGAATTTCGTTGTGGCCGTACAAGCACTGAAGATGCCGAACGTCCTGGACGCCCAGTTGAGGTCTCTACACCCGAAACAATCGAAAAAATTCACGATATGGTGTTGGCCGACCGAAGATTGAAAGTGCGAGAGATTGTGGAAGCCGTTGGGATCTCGCATGGCCTAGCGGTTTCAATTTTGAATGATCACTTGGGCATGAGAAAGCTTTCCGCAAGATGGGTGCCGCGTTTGCTCACAGTCGACCACAAACACATGTGCAGTTGCCATGGCAAAAATCCATGAATTGGGCTATGAATTGCTCCCTCATCCACCCTATTCTCCAGATTTGGCTCCGAGCGACTACTTCTTGTTCCCAAACCTGAAGAAATGGCTTGGTGGAAAAAGATTTGACTCCAATGATGAAGTCATCTCGCAAACAAAGGCCTATTTTGAGGAATTATTTTTTTATCAAAAAATCTGTGTTTTAATCCAAAAGTCACGGACTTATTGACCCGCCCTCGTAACTTTATCTTTGTTTTCCTTTCACAATTCCGCAACAACTTTATGTCGGAGAATATCGGAAATTATCTGAAGGCAACTCACAAACAATTTTAATTCATCGCACACTTCTGCATTGCGATGCTCTGCATTATTTCTTTTCGGAATTTTTTCCGATGATTTCGGAGAAATTGCAGAAAATTCCGTTCAAATCGAAATATATGATCGGGGTGAATATTTCATATTGTAATGTGGCAATATGGGCGCTTGACAATCGTCGACAGTTATACCAATTTTTCCGAATGAAAATGTAACCTAGTGAGAAATTGCACGAACTAATTTTTGGATCACGAAAATTTATCTGAATCAAAAGTAGGATCCTGTGTTGATGTTGTGATGCACAAAAATCAATGATCTATGTATATGGACCATTGGCGATAATAAAATACGGCTAATGTCGCTTTTGTTCGATTTTATTTTTCAATTTCATTTTGATTCGCTGTCAGCTTTCAACTTTTCGAGGGATTTGGCCGTTTTTGGTTTATGAAAGAGCGATTTTTTTCGGCGGTATACTTTTTAAATATTTAGCAATATGTAATACACGAAATGGCGATGGCGCGATAGTAATCTCATTGTCCTATCACGCACACAGTCTGGGTTCGATTCCTGGCTGGGTTCTAAGGAGTGCCGTTCGGACTCGGCGATAAACCGTAGGCCCCGCTCAGATGTGACAAAAATGACAACATGAGCAACACAAATGAGTGTCAAGAGGCTAGGCCATGGCCCATGCCGGGCTGTCAGCGCCACAGTATTTTTTTTGTTTCGTAATACACGAAAGAGGAAGTCCCGCGTTTCTTGTTCAATTTGTAAAAAATCGAAAAGAAATTTCCCCGATCTGAAAATTTTTGCATGTCCTTCAAATGTTGAGTAATCTGTGGAGGCAGGCATGTGATTGAAAGAGCGAAGGAAAAATCAAAATCATTTTTCTTCTTCCCTCCTTAAATCTAAATTGTAATTTAAATTTAGACTTGAGTTTAGAAAATCTTTCATCTTTCCTACCAAAACGGAGAACGACCTTTCGTAGTTTAAATATTTCTCGGTGGGAATGTTTCCTTTGATGTTTTCAGAGAAATATTCAATTTTTAAGAGATAAAATATACAAGTTCACACATAGCCCCATGTGCATTTGAAAAAATTAGTGTTCGCTTGGCAACGGAAACCTTTAGTAGGACAACGGCAGCATCAATACAAACTGCATATCAACGCAATTGCCAACAAAATAGTTCAAATCAAGCTCTAGCAACATAAGCGTTTACATTAAAAATGAATAATGCTTTCGACTGTACGGATAGTGGGTCTCATTACGATAAAGATATTTTAAAGCGTGGAGTTCAGGTCGGCAATCCAGCTTATAATGAGCTTAAACAATTATTGTCTTACTTAATATCAATGC
Organism: Volucella inflata; assembly: GCA_928272305.1. Classification (NCBI taxonomy): domain Eukaryota; kingdom Metazoa; phylum Arthropoda; class Insecta; order Diptera; family Syrphidae; genus Volucella; species Volucella inflata. The sequence continues at coordinate 25,793,921 of OV743717.1, read as the reverse complement.
AAGAGTCTACTAATCTTCCAAAGAACTTTTGTGTAAACGGAATGGTACAGACAATAAACGGGTTTTTCACTTAGTGAGATAAGTGATGGTTTATTCGGGAAAGTTGAGTATTTACTTACAAAAAGAACTCATCAAGATATTTTGGAAAATTTATTTTCTATTATTCTTAGAAAAGGCGGTAATAATAAAAATCCCTCTGTGTACGAATTTAATGTTTTAATTTCAAAAATTCTGTACTCAAATCTTATTGCTTGATCTCCTCACAGTAATTGTGATGATGACGTTGTAGAATTTTTAAATTTAGATACCTCCCAGACTCAACCACACACATCAAGAACTTTTTTATTAACTTAAGCACACGAGGAAACTGTATTTAATAATACATTGTTCGAAAAACTAATAAATGAAATCAAAATTACAAATGAAATTTCATTGGAAACGCCTGCGATGCGTTATTTTACAAGATATCTTCTTCTTCTTATCCTTTTATTTACCCTTTGCTCGTTATACGAACTTATGAGTAACGAGTTTCCCATTTTTACTGCATCGCTGCTGCTCCGCTTATGGGGTTGGCTAATGTCGCAGACCGCAGAACGCGTCTACATACTGCTCGGTCCTGGATCGCTTCAGTGGTTAGCCCCAGACGTTGTTGCGCATTTGCCATCTGAGAAATCCAGGAATTCTTTTTCCGACCTCGTTTTCTTCCAGGATATCTGGCGCTTAAAATGCTTTTAAAAAACGAGTGTGCAAATCGTTCGAAATTATGTTTAAAAAGTGATGAACAAATAACATATCCACATATATGTATGTACAGTCCGTTTGATAAGATCGTATACGCAAGACTCGTTTATGAAAACTGGTTTGGAAGTGGCATTTGCATTAGCAGATAAAAAAATAATTCTGCTAAGATGCTTTGAATACAAAAAATTTAAAGAGTGTTCAATTTTTGTCAGAGACGGAAGTATTTTAAAATGAGAGTCGCGTTTGCATCACGTTATGAAGCAGTATTCTTGTGCACGCATCCAAAAGGACCGAAAATGTTATACGGAGCAGCTGCTAAGTACATGAAAAAGTCAAAAGCATTTGCTAGCAAGTGGGTGCTCGGTTATTCCCAAGTTAAAAACGTGGATGATTTGCCGGATCGTGAGTCTACGCCAAAAACAACAAAAAAGCAGGACAAAATGATTCTACGCGTGTTTGAGAAAAATTCTCTTCTATCGTTACCTGAAGGCCAAAGATTTTACGTAAAAGGGGTCTAAATGTGTGTCGTTATACGATACGAAGACGTTTACTAGCCAATAATGTAAAATTTCGAAGCACAATAAAGAAACCACTACTGCCAAAAAAAACACGTAGAAAACGACTCAGTTGGGCCAAGGAGAATTTGGAAAGAGATTGGAACAACGTTATTTTTTCGGATGAAGCTTCCTTTTGGGCATGGTCTCCTATCACTCATACCTGATGTACACAATCCAATAAATTAATCCAGCGGACCGTCAAACACTCGGCAAAGGTGCACGTTTGCGGATGCTTCTCAAAACAAGGATTTGGCAATTTGTTCATGTTTAAAAATAACTTAAACGCACCCAACATGGTCAAAATTTATATTATATATTTATGGCTTTATTACCATCTGCCCGAAGGTGGTTTAAAAGAAAGAATGAATTGGTTACTGCAAGGAGATAATGACCCGAAACATCGCAGTCGTTTGTGCAGTGCGTGGAAACAAGAAAATGACGTTGATGTTTTACATTGGCCATCACAGTCGCCGGATGCAAATCCCATTGAAAATCTTTGGGCATTCATGAAGCTAAAGCTCCAAGGAAAGAAAATCTCGACGGTTAAATAATTATCACGAAAAATACGAGTTTTATGGAGATCTTTGTCTCAAGATTATGCTATAAGATTAGTAGAAAGCATGCCTCGAAGACTCCAAGCAATTATTGATAATGGAGGAGAGTGGACAACATTATAATTGAAAAGCATTTAAGTAAATAAACAAAATAAACCAGTACAATTGTTTTATTGTATTACAATATTATAAGCTCTTCTTTAATTTTTGTCGTGTACGAAGTTATCAAACAGACTGTATAATATAATATAAGATAATATAACAGAGAATCGAACCAATGCTTTGAGCATCCCAAAGAAATTCTTTACTATGCACTTCTTATTCCTTTACGAAAATATTGTGCCGGGAAAATTCAAAAAAGAATTATCAGAAAAAATCAAAAAAATTCAAATTTTATCAGGAAAACAAATGCAAACCAATCACGAAATTGAACCAACTCCGCCAGAGTGAGAGTCCCGTGCCTCTCATTACAGACCAACACCCAAGAGTGAGAGGCACCGGGACCTTACTACAAACCAACACCCCAAGATTTTAAAGCAGTATCCCAAGTTGCTATTTTAAGATAAATTTTCCTGCTGCTAATTACCTTTCACTGTTTTTAAAAAAAAGGAAATAACCTTGAACAGAGAATTCCTCCCATTGAATCACAATTAGAATCTGAAATACAAAAACAAACACACTAGGTACCTACATGAAGCCAAAAACCGAAATAATAAAAAACTAAACAATAAGAGAAATAAGCAAAAGCAACAAGTAATTTGTTGTTGCAACCAAATTTGAAAGAACATCATGTCCTATGCCCAATTCGAACGAGTTCGATCCAAACTTGAACCTAGTAGCACAGATAATAAAGTGCCATAGATATCGGCATGCAGAGTAAAAAAAATGTCACTTTTTCATTTCATTATTTCTGTTTTTGTTTTGTTTTCTCAATGCACACATGCACACAAATGTGTGTTCCTATATCAAAGTTATAACACACTGGACAATGGTTGATATCCACGGCTATACAACTCAAAATGGTTTCATACCGAATTGATGCAACAACCCTTAGGTTTAACAATTTTATTGTCGTTGGAAAAGTGGTAATTTGCTTTTATTCTGCATTGCGATTTCTATGTAACTTTATTGTTTGTGGTTTAATACTGATCATTCACAGAATTTAAAAAGGAGAAAGAGATTTAAAAAAACAAAAAAAAAACAAAAACAAAATGCAAATCATTGATGGTTGTTGAAGGTTTTCGTTTACTAGTGAATACGTTAGACGTCTTAAGAGTTTGCACAGATAAGATCACTTTATATCTTATTACGATCACACTTTTGTTGCTTATCATGATTATCTTTCTAAGTAGGTTTTCAGACGTTGATAAGATACTAAATCTTATGCAAAAAAAATATATTCATAACTTCTTTTACCTTTCTTTACAGATTAATACGTCCACGAGTGTTAAGTATTTAAAAGTGAACGAAAAATAAAAAACCAGAAAAGCTACACGATCCTTTTTTAACACGATCACCTCCTTTTCTGAGAGAATACGAGTATCTTCGTTCAATTACTGTTCATGACTACAGCTAAAGATAGTATCGTCCGCACTCGATGCCGATTAAATGCCGACTAACTTTTCATCAATCAGCTGTTAGCGTAAATAAACAACTTACTCGTACTCGCAGATACTACAAAAGTCAGTACGATCGTATCACTATGTTCGAACTTTGTGAATAAACTCGTATCTTTCGGGTATCAAAGCTTTTGGTTGAACGTTGTTAGGAGCTTTCGAGGTCGATCGTTGGTTGTCTGGGCCAGAAAGGGAAGTCCCTAATCCAGTTTTTTGCGTGGTTATGGCTTTTCCGTGTATTTAATGATCTTTTCTTAATTTGGATTTTGTTTATAGAACGTAGATATATAGATGGAGTCGGTTGAAGATCGAGACTAAGAGATAATGTCTGATGCATCAAGTGTGAACTTTTGGTTCGGGTTTAACCGAATGAGTTAGCTGAATACTCTGGAATCCCCATATACTGACGTCAATTAATTGTGAAGGAGTACGTATAGGAGTACTTTAGAGAAACAATTGGGAATTCTTTAGTTATGATTTTTGTGTATCCGTTTGTGTTCAATTAAAATGTTTTACATTGAACATTGAAATTAAAACTAGCGACGTATACTTTTAATGGAGATTCATGGTAAGATTACAACTAAAACAATATTCAATGTTGTACATTTATGTAAGACAAACTAATTCAATTAGTGAGAGAGTGATAACTCGGTTGAACATTTTGCCATGGCCTGTTATCATTAGGGAAAGAATTCATTATTCGCGGGGTCAAAGTGCTATTTTGTTTATATTTGATTTGGAATAAAAAAATTTAAATGAGAAGACGTACTATATTTACACGAAAATAAATATATAAAATGACGAAAAGTTTCCCCAGTCACAGGTAAAACATCATATTTTTATTATGTTAATCTTTTTGAAGGTGGGATGCAAAGGGCTTTTTGATGAGCTTCGGACTTGTTTTTTTAATAAAACCCAAATAAATTAACTTTATGTTGATTAACTCGTATTAAATTCTTTCTAAAGATTATTTCATGTCAATAAATATATGAAAATAGTTTCAGGCTTATGCCCCCCACGGCTGACTCTCGTAGTACTATTTGAATAATACTTTCCTCCAAAGCGTCAATCGTTGCTGGTTTATCAGCATTATCTAGTGATTCAAGGAAGCTCCACAGAAATTAATTAGATCGCACAACCTTGACGGCCGTTTGATGGGTCTACCACCTTCTGGCCCTCCCATTGTTCCGATTTGAGTTCTGTTTTTTTTGTTAAGTTGGTACATCTGTTGTTGATATTCCCTCTAAATCTTAGCGTCATACGTAGCCAAAAGTACGAGTACATCTATCTTTGTGTATGTTGGCGATTTTTTACAATTTTAGAAATAAATTTAAATTTGTAACAACGAACTTGTATTAAAATTTGGGTAAAAAAAAGATTAAATGGTGCGCCAACATTGGAAGTGTTGAAACGGCAGCGATTCTCTAAAGAAAACGGTCGTTTACCAGTGGCACGAGCGGTTCAAAAGTGGTCGTGAGTCAATCAAAGATGATGAACGCAGTGGCAGACCATCGACATAGACAACGGTGTAGTGCATCATGAATTTTTGCCAGAAGGCCAGACAGCAAACAAAGAGTATTATTTGGGCTTTATGAGACGTTTGCGTGAAGCAATTCGTCGAAAGAGACCAGAATTGTGGGCAGAAAACTCGTGGATTTTGCACCACGGTGCGTTATCGTCGCGTTGCACAGTGGCATCATTATTCGTAATTTTTTTTTGACAAAAAATGCAACAAATACCATCCTACAGCCACCGAATTCACCTGATTTAGCTCCCTGTGACTTCTTTCTGTTCACTCGAGTTAAAAAACCACTACGGGGAACGCGTTTCAGCAGCCGAGTGGAAGCACTGATGGACATACCGAAAACTGAATATAAAAAATGTTTCGGGGATTTGATCAAGCGCTGGCATAAGTGTGTTGCAGTCGATGGGGATTACTTTGAAGGGGACAATATAGATTTAGATGAATAAACTTGTATTTTTAAATTTCCGGGAACTTTTTGATCAAGGTGGTATTTCTAAAAATGAATGTATTAATGAATCATGTTTTTAATAAAGCTATATTTCTGTTGATAGTTTGAGATTAAGCACCATCCTGTTGGAACTACAATTCTTATACATTGGCTTAACGCAAATTAAATGAAAAATAATCCTTGAGTATTGCGCATTTTGCATTTTGACAGTGACTTGTTATCCAATCTTACTTTTGTACTTCAGTTTTGGGTGGATGAAAGCCTTTTACGTATGTATATTGAAGCCAGATTATGGGGGTGAAAAATTGTTTCCATGGGTTGAGGAAACCTAGACATTTCGCAGCATTTTTGGCGTCTTTGAAAAAGTCATTCCAACGTAGGTTGTCATTGACACACATACCGAGAATAGAGAGTTTTTTGGTTTCATGGATAATGGCTGGGTATTTGATTTTCGCGATAGCAGACAGTATTGTGTTTTGGGAGCATTAAATTCGACCCTGTTGATAGTTCCTGATTTGGTTATGCTATCGGAATTTAATGAGCTTAACACACGCCACCCTTCCCGTTCTACAGCCAAAGAGCAGGGCCGTGAATTCGCAAAGGAATATGAGAAGCAAAGAGTACTATCGTCAGCAAAGAAAGGAAGAAAGCACAAGAGATCTATGATAAAAATTAAAAAGATTGTCGGAGCCCTGAGGCACACCAGCATTAATTTAGTGAATATCAGACTTGAAACTATCCAAAACAACTTGAATTAAACGATCTGAAAGGTAACTTGTAATGCATTGAAGAAGAGAATCGTCGATCACAATTGCATGCATTTTTGACAAAAGAGCCTGATACTAAACTCTTTCAAATGCCTTAGAAATATCAAGTGCAACTTTCTTGCTTTCGCTATATTGATGTAAGTTTTGGCTCTACTTTTCGGTGAGACATGCCATCAAATCACCAGTGGTCCTGTTGCCGGTCATTAAAAAGTTTTCAAGATATTTTATGACCTTGGAAAGAAAGGATGTAAGTGAAATGGGTCTGTAAGAGGAGAGAGAAGATTCGCCTTTTGTAGGGATGGGCTGGACAAGTGCTGTTTTTCATCTGCTCGGAAAGAGTCCCAAGGAGTAGGATTGATAAAAAAGATAACGCAGTGGCCAGCGTAGAAGAACACCTCTTCAGAAGAAGCGGAGGTACACCATCTGGATCAGCGGATTGTGAATGTTAAGATCTTTAAGTACACTTTCTCCTACAGAAGTGGGAAAATTGATTGTCCCATTGAAGATTCGACTGGAAGCGTTGAGTTGGCCGCAAAGTGTGCAGCAAGCAGATTGGTTTTGGCCAGGCTGGCAGCTGTGATGTCATTATAAATGAGCCTTGGGATGGAGGATGAGGCAGTGAAGATATACAAAATGATGATGGCAATAACCCATATTGTGAAGATTTGGTGGAGAAAGTGAAGTTACTGCGTCTGCTAAAACAGTAAAACTGAGCTCAAGGCCTTGCTGATATTTCACTACTTTCCAGCTAGTTCCAGAATGGAAGACTTCTTTGAACACAGTCGGAAGGGTGCATTTTTTTTGCCATGTTTAGATTTCAGGTCTCAATTTGATCACAGGAATTTCACTGATTCCTATACTTGCTAGTCAAGGTTCTGGAAAAGGACCCGATTTGATTCACGTAAATACAAGAATATGGTTCAAAATGTTATTCTGAGCCTTGTCAAGATTGTTAATATCAAAAACAAAGAGCGATTAAACATCCTGCACGAAAATTAATGAATATCTTTTAAGTTGTGTAAATGAGTGCACATCAGTACAATTGGAATTCTTGAATAACTTGCAAATTCTACCAGTTTTATCGTCGCTTCATTGCGTCTGTCTTATGCAAACTCACTTGGTTAATTTGCCATAGAATAAGACAGTTTTGAGATCCACGCTTCCTCAATCTCTGAAGTCAATTAATTTCATTGCTCCATCGTAGTTTATTGCTTCCTTTTTGACGACCATCATTGCTGTTGGTATTGATGTTTCTCCTCATTCATCGTCAAAAGACATTCACTTTTCGATCTCCCTTCACTAAGACAATATTTTTTAGCTATTCAATAACAATTCAATCATTTCGCTGTTGTATCCGTCTTTGACATGTCCTGGTTCAACTTAAATTTCGAATATATCCATTCTAGAGACATAAGGCTCCAAATAAGATAGTTTTTACGTGTTCGGTGTATAACATGACATTGTATTTCTTTGTCTTTAGGAATATCGAGCAATTTTCTTTTTTAACAGTTTGATCCCCGTGGGTGAGTTTTTAGAACGTATAAGACAATTTCCTTTGGGACCTATATAATCGATTGCAATAGTGTCTAAAAGGCAAAGACTTAGCGTTTTTTGAAATCCCTAATTTCCGCCTACAGCGACACAATAATTCTTGTAATAATCATTTATCCAGATGCATTTTATTGATTTAAGTCGTTTAATGCTTGAAAAAGATGCTCCATTCTCGCAATCAACGTTACCATATTTTCATTTGAAATGCCGGCTTTTTGAGAAGAATTTTCTCTGATCTGTAGTTGGAAGTATTTTTGTCTTCCAATAGTTCCTGAGATGCTTAGGAGATGATGATGTGGTAAGTTGTATAACGATCACCTTTGATGCATGCGATCCCAACACAATTTTGAATTTTCAAAGTGGCTGACTTAATATACTTTTTTCTTTTGTCTCATTTCACAACAAGTCTCGCAGGCTGATGTATCATTTATGCCCAGCACATTTAATCTGCAGTCTTTCCTGATTATTAAGACACCATCACCGATTGTAGATTGGTTTTTAAGCTATCTATGAAGATCCAACTACGTTCCTTTCCTGGCTAAGATTCAAGCCGAAACAATTTGTGCAAAGGGTAATGCAATTTCGATTTTTTCTGTAGCAGGAGTTCGGACATAATTACATTAGATGTTACGAGGGCGGGTCAATAAGTCCGTGACTTTTTGAATTTCTGACCTCTTTACTGAAACAGCAACACTGCTCCTGTCAACAGCATTTGTCAGTTGACTCCTGTCAAAATTTAAACTTGCTGCGTCAGTTAGTTTGTGTTTGACAGCTATTTTTATCAGACTACTCACTAATTTGAGGAGAAAATGAAAAAAAGTGAATTTCGTGTGCTTATTAAGTATTATTTCTTGCGAAAAAAAACCAATACCGAGACCAAGGCTAAGCTTGATAAATACTATGGGGACTCTGCACCATCGATTTCAATGGTAAAAAAGTGGTTTACTGAATTTCGTTGTGGCCGTACAAGCACTGAAGATGCCGAACGTCCTGGACGCCCAGTTGAGGTCTCTACACCCGAAACAATCGAAAAAATTCACGATATGGTGATGGCCGACCGAAGATTGAAAGTGCGAGAGATTGTGGAAGCCGTAGGGATTTCGCATGGCTCAGTGGTTTCAATTTTGAATGATCACTTGGGCATGAGAAAGCTTTCCGCAAGATGGGTGCCGCGTTTGCTCACAATCGACCACAAACGCATGTGCAGTTGCCATGGCAAAAATCCATGAATTGGGCTATGAATTGCTCCCTCATCCACCCTATTCTCCAGATTTGGCTCCGAGCGACTACTTCTTGTTCCCAAACCTGAAGAAATGGCTTGGTGGAAAAAGATTTGACTCCAATGATGAAGTCATCTCGCAAACAAAGGCCTATTTTGAGGACCTCGACAAATCATTTTTTTTGGAAGGGATAAAAAAATTGGAGAAGCGTTGGACAAAGTGTATAGAGCTCAAGGGAGACTACGTTGAAAAATAAAATTATTTTTTTATCAAAAAATCTGTGTTTTAATACAAAAGTCACGGACTTATTGACCCGCCCTCGTATGTTCTTAAGAAGAGAATCATAAAAAAGGCCTTAAGGCTGTCAAAGCTCCAGTGCATGTTTTAGCAAAGAGTAATTCGTTTTAAACGGAAGATGGCTTTGAGAGTGCAGCTCACGATATAAATATTAAGGAGAGGGAGGTCTATCAATGCTTTTTATCAAAGCGCAGCCAGGCGCGCTATGAAAAACATCAGAGCATAACCTTCTTTGGAGTCTGATAAAAACAGCAATAACGTAGGGGCTTGTTCCACCAGACAACCGACACGCATAGTTTACTTACTTACTTAAGGTGGCGCTACAGTCCGGGGTGGACGTGGGCCTCAGTCAACAAGCTTCTCCAGCCAGCTCGATCCCTGGCTAGCTGTCTCCAGTTTCGCACGCTAAGTTGGCTGAGGTCCTCTTCCACTTGCGTGCGCCACCAGAGTCTTGGCCATCCTCTACTGCGCTGTCCCTCGGGGGCGGATTTGAAGAATTTTCGGACCGGAGCATTGGTGTCCATTCGCTCTACATGACCCAGCCATCTCAGTCTTTGGATCTTCACTCTTCTGGCTAGGTCCATGTTGCTGTACAGTCAGTCCAGTTCGTCTTTGTATCTCCTCCTCCACTCACCGTCAATGCAGACGGGACCGAAGATCGCCCGAAGAATTTTTCTCTCGAAGCAACCAAGAACACCCTCATCCATTTTTGACAATGTCCATGCCTCTGCGCCATAGAGCAGGACCGGGATTATTAAGGTCTTATAAAGGGTGACTTTTGTTGTCCGAGAGAGGGCTTTGCTACTCAATTGCCTTCTTAACGCAAAGAAACAGCGGTTGGCAAGAGTTATTCTTCGCTTGGTCTCAGCGCTGATGTCGTTGTCTGTATTTATAGCAGAGCCTAGGTAGAAAAACTACCTACCTTAACTACTCGTACCTCAAAGTTATATCTGTCGAGGGTGACGTTCTGCCCGAGACGTCGGTGTTGGTTGTCCTTTTTGCTTGACAGCATATACTTGGTCTTGCCCTCATTGACCGCTAAACCCATTTTCGCCGCTTCCGTCTCAATACTCGCGAAAGCGCCACTGCTCACGCTGCTTTCTCCCGATTATGTCAATATCGTCGGCGTATGCGAGCAGTTGGACGGACTTTTGGAAGATAGTGCCTGTTGTGTTTCCTCGTGAGTCTTGCACTATTCTATCAAGTACGATGTTGAAAAAATCGCATGACAGCGCATCGCCTTGTCTAAATCCTTTCTGGACATCAAAGGTCTCGGTGAGATCTTTACTGACCTTGATGGAGCAGCGTGCATTCTCCATCGTTATCCTTCACAGACGGACGAGTTTGGTGGGGATGCCAAAACTAGACATTGCTCTATATTGCTCGTCTCTATAGATGGGTGGTGGGTAACGATCTGAAAGTCATGGGTCTTCTCCAAGACCTGCCGTAGTGTGAATATCTGGTCGATGGTGGACTTCCCTGGCCTGAAGCCACACTGATATGGACCTATCAGGTTGTTGAAGAACGTTTCAGGCGTTCACACAATACGGCGGATTAGATCTTATATGCGATGTTAAGGAGACTGATGCCTCTGTAGTTGGCGCAGTTCAGAGGGTCTCCTTTCTTGAGAATCGGACAAACAATGCTGAGGTTCCATTCATCGGGCATACTTTTGTCCGACCATATTTTACAGATAAGTTGGTGTATGCTCCTTACCAAATCATCGCCTGCCGCTTTGAAGAGCTCGGCAGTCAGGCCATCCGCTCCATCAGCTTTGTTGGACTTAAGCTTCGATATAGGTAGCTATCTTCACTTCATCCAGGTCGGGTGGACGGAATTGTTGGTCATCATCGTCCTAGTTGAAAGGTTGATCCTGCCTGACAGCGGTATTTGGCCCGTCATCGCCGTTATACAGTCTGCAGAAATTGTTTTTCCAAATCCTCACCGTTGACTGCGATTCTACTACGATGTTCCCTTGTTCATCTCTACAGGCTTCGGTTCGGGGTTTGTTTCCGTGGCATGTTATTTTTACCTTTTGGTAAAACTTTCGAACCTTATTCCTGGAGTAGCGTCCCTCAATTTCCTCGATCGCGCGCTTCTCATGCTCTTTCTTCTTCCTCCTGAGAAGCCGGTGTTCGTCTCTCCTCTTCCGCTCAAAGAGCTCATGAGCAGCTCTGGTCTTTCTAAGCAGTGCCGCGTTATATGCATCTTGCTTAGCTGCATGTGCTTGCCGGCATTCATCATCGAACCAGGGGTTTCGTTGTGGTGGACTAGTGAAACCCAGCACATCAGAAGCGGCATCTCTGACGGCGTTTTGGCAGTGTTTCCAGTGGTCTTCGATGCTTGATGCTGGCGGTATTGGACCTCTTAAGAGATTAAGAGACACTCGATCGGAAAAGGACTTGGCGATCTCTTGCGATTGTAGCCGTCTGACGTCGAATTTTCTCACAGCATTAGTTTGTCTTGGCGTAGTTTGGGATATCCGCAGCCGTACCTTGGCTACAGCAAGGTAATGGTCTGAGTCGATGTTGGCTCCTCGGAACGTACGGACATCCATAATACTGGAGGACTGTCTTGAGTCGATCGCAATGTGATCAATCTGGTTGACTGTTGATCGATCAGGAGTTCTCCAAGTCCCCTTGTGTATATCGAGACGTGGGAACCGCGTGCTAGCTACGACAATGTTTCGCCCCGCCGCAAAGTCGATTAGCCTCGTATCGTGCAGGCTTTATTTTCCGATTGATTGTTCCACCAAAGATACCCTCTCTTCCTAGCTTTGCATTAAAATCACCGAGAACAATTTTAATGTCATAGATAGGGCATTGCTCGTAGGTCTTGTTAAGGAGCTCGTAGAAGGCATCCTTGGTGTCGTCATCTTTCTCCTCTGTGGGGGCATGCACGCATATATGGCTAATGTTGGCGAATTTGGCCTTGATGCGGATTGTTACGAGGCGCTCGCTAACTTGCCGAAAGCTGAGGACTTCTTATCTTAATCTGCCTCCGACAACAAAGCCGCATCCAAATAAGCGCTGCTTTTGCCGTCGATAGCAATTGCCGTAGTAGATGTCGCAGTTTTTCATCTTCTTTTTTTCCGGCCCATCCCATCGCATTTCTTGAATGGCGGTTATGTCTGGGGCCTCCGCTAGTTGCTCGGCTGCACGTGGTCTATTAAGGGATCTAACATTCCACGTGCATATCCGAAGCTCATAGTCCTTAAATCGTTTGCGTGGGCTGTCAATAGTTGATCCGTCCATATCCGAGGGTTGTTGATGCTTCGTAACTTATGATTTTTTTAAATGGCCGGGCAGTTACCCCGGCGGCACAACCCCCAACCTGGAGGACCAGTTCCATTTTGAATGCCCCTAGGACGAGGGGTCGGTTATACCGAAGCCAGTAACCCGCTCCGGAATGTGAGCGCTGCCGTTGGCCAATATAGAGCTCGTCCGCCACCATCTCTTTTCCAAGACCCTGACTAAGTCCTGGAAATCCTTACCGGCCTGAGCTCCAAATATGTCGGAGTAGCCCGGATAAGGTCTTGTTTTGTTTCTCCAACACTAACCCTGATTTATGGCGTAGGAAACTCGCCATTTGCCCCCTTCACTTCGCAATCTCGAGTGAGATTTCCAGATGTCGCCACGGGGAGGCGTGAAGTAGCAGAGCTGCAAGATGTTCGGATGCTCATTCTCGTCATATAATAGGTAGTATAGGATATAGGTAGCTATCTTCACTTCATCCAGGTCGGGTGGACGGAATTGTTGGTCATCATCGTCCTAGTTGAAAGGTTGATCCTGCCTGACAGCGGTATTTGGCCCGTCATCGCCGTTATACAGTCTGCAGAAATTGTTTTTCCAAATCCTCACCGTTGACTGCGATTCTACTACGATGTTCCCTTGTTCATCTCTACAGGCTTCGGTTCGGGGTTTGTTTCCGTGGCATGTTATTTTTACCTTTTGGTAAAACTTTCGAACCTTATTCCTGGAGTAGCGTCCCTCAATTTCCTCGATCGCGCGCTTCTCATGCTCTTTCTTCTTCCTCCTGAGAAGCCGGTGTTCGTCTCTCCTCTTCCGCTCAAAGAGCTCATGAGCAGCTCTGGTCTTTCTAAGCAGTGCCGCGTTATATGCATCTTGCTTAGCTGCATGTGCTTGCCGGCATTCATCATCGAACCAGGGGTTTCGTTGTGGTGGACTAGTGAAACCCAGCACATCAGAAGCGGCATCTCTGACGGCGTTTTGGCAGTGTTTCCAGTGGTCTTCGATGCTTGATGCTGGCGGTATTGGACCTCTTAAGAGATTAAGAGACACTCGATCGGAAAAGGACTTGGCGATCTCTTGCGATTGTAGCCGTCTGACGTCGAATTTTCTCACAGCATTAGTTTGTCTTGGCGTAGTTTGGGATATCCGCAGCCGTACCTTGGCTACAGCAAGGTAATGGTCCGAGTCGATGTTGGCTCCTCGGAACGTACGGACATCCATAATACTGGAGGACTGTCTTGAGTCGATCGCAATGTGATCAATCTGGTTGACTGTTGATCGATCAGGAGTTCTCCAAGTCCCCTTGTGTATATCGAGACGTGGGAACCGCGTGCTAGCTACGACAATGTTTCGCCCCGCCGCAAAGTCGATTAGCCTCGTATCGTGCAGGCTTTATTTTCCGATTGATTGTTCCACCAAAGATACCCTCTCTTCCTAGCTTTGCATTAAAATCACCGAGAACAATTTTAATGTCATAGATAGGGCATTGCTCGTAGGTCTTGTTAAGGAGCTCGTAGAAGGCATCCTTGGTGTCGTCATCTTTCTCCTCTGTGGGGGCATGCACGCATATATGGCTAATGTTGGCGAATTTGGCCTTGATGCGGATTGTTACGAGGCGCTCGCTAACTTGCCGAAAGCTGAGGACTTCTTATCTTAATCTGCCTCCGACAACAAAGCCGCATCCAAATAAGCGCTGCTTTTGCCGTCGATAGCAATTGCCGTAGTAGATGTCGCAGTTTTTCATCTTCTTTTTTTCCGGCCCATCCCGTCGCATTTCTTGAATGGCGGTTATATCTGGGGCCTCCGCTAGTTGCTCGGCTGCACGTGGTCTATTAAGGGATCTAACATTCCACGTGCATATCCGAAGCTCATAGTCCTTAAATCGTTTGCGTGGGCTGTCAATAGTTGATCCGTCCATATCCGAGGGTTGTTGATGCTTCGTAACTTATGATTTTTTTAAATGGCCGGGCAGTTACCCCGGCGGCACAACCCCCAACCTGGAGGACCAGTTCCATTTTGAATGCCCCTAGGACGAGGGGTCGGTTATACCGAAGCCAGTAACCCGCTCCGGAATGTGAGCGCTGCCGTTGGCCAATATAGAGCTCGTCCGCCACCATCTCTTTTCCAAGACCCTGACTAAGTCCTGGAAATCCTTACCGGCCTGAGCTCCAAATATGTCGGAGTAGCCCGGATAAGGTCTTGTTTTGTTTCTCCAACACTAACCCTGATTTATGGCGTAGGAAACTCGCCATTTGCCCCCTTCACTTCGCAATCTCGAGTGAGATTTCCAGATGTCGCCACGGGGAGGCGTGAAGTAGCAGAGCTGCAAGATGTTCGGATGCTCATTCTCGTCATATAAGGAACCAGCACCTGTCGGAAGATGCTACTTCTACGAGGCCTTATACTAATCGTTGCCATCCAGGCAACCATTAGTCAGACCAGGCAGCTTTTTTCTCTCGTAAGCAGAAGAACAGCAGTTTTGAGAGGATCAATTTTAGGGCACCAATCGTTGATCACCTCCGCTTTAAAGCAGATTTCATCAAAATCATTACAGATGACTTTACGCGGAGTGAAAGATACTTTAAATTGCAACAATTGCTGTATGTCGTGTTTGATACAAATAGATATATTTCTTTCAATCTGTCGAACAAAAGGTAAAACATAAATACAGGGTGTTCAGATAAATGATGTTTTTCGAAGATCTTCCAATGAAAAAAATAAAGTCAGTGTACGAGCAACATCGATGTAAATCTTGTTTGTTCGTTTATCTCAATACTATGGCAAGGGCTTAATTGTCGTGCTAGCAGAGCTAATTCAAGCCTCTTTGAAACCATTAACACTTCCTAACAGGTTTATAAATTCTTTTATTCATGGGAAATTAAAAATCTAATTGTTTTGTACGTAAAAAAACTTGAAACCACGTAGAGCGCTACGAGAAAATTACTGAGCACAAAGTGTATACATAATTTCGGCAAAAGCCAAAAGCACATTTGCTCTCAATAAATTGTTCACATAGCGAAACTGTGTAACCTATTGGGTTCAAAGGGGTTCATATCACGCCCTCATGAACCCAGAACAGCAGATACAGATACAGGTGTAGAGTGTGAACACTCTACACATCACAGCGATGCTCAAAGTACACTTCCTTGAAAACTAGACTGTCAGAGATTTTATATTTCCTTATTTTTCAAGTGTAAACGACAATTTTGATGCTATTTTAGGTCGTGGCGGAAGTGCTAGAAGCACAAGGTGTAAAGCTGAGAGACTTGAAGTCGTCCCTTGTCGCATTGTGAGTTGGATGAAGGGTGTGTGCTCCAAAGGTTTCAAACAAAAAAGGGATTCTCTCCCCTACTTTATGGAATTCAACATATTTTTTTGCTGTTTTCTTGCTCGTAAGGAAATGGGAAATAAGTAAAAGAAAGAGAACAGTAAAACGGATAATGTCACACATACTTGAATTCTTAAGAGATGCAAAAAAAGGATAACACTAAATGGGAATGAGTACTTTGTGAATATGTTAGGTATTAGCATTATTTCAAACCTTAGTTGATGTTGAGTTTAAGTTGTATGAGTACCTGTGTGAGTACATACATCTCAATATGTTCGCAGCATGACTGGAATATAAAAAATGTTTTGTGTAGCAAGTCTGGTTTTTAACTAGCACGACATGTTTAAATTGAATTAAAAAGTTCCTTACGCATAAAACTGTTGAATTTAGTGAAGAAATCACGTCAGAAGAATTTTTTTTAAGAGTTTTGGAGAATATAAGTGTGTAGGACACACTATCTGATTGGTAGCAGTCTATTTGTTAAAGAGGCGTATTTGCCGAATTTTTGTTACGTTGGCAGGTTTTATATTTCTTCTTCATTATTTTTTGTGCGATTCAGGGTTTTCTCTTAACATGTGTCCATTAGAAAGAAAGGACAGAGAGCTATAGTGAACGTTGGTTTTGAATGTTTGCAGGTTATAATGCCTCGGAAAAGCTCAACAGAGCATTCAAAATAGTGTTTTTTTTTTAAATAATTCATGAACACATGAAACTTCATTATAAAGACATTTATTATAATTCAATCGAGATTAAATATTCTGCTAGTAATTTTTAAATACAACTTCGGACACAGGCTTCCCATGACTGAATCTGATGAATGTCGTCCGAGAGGCAAAGTTTTTGATTACTCTTTCAAGTATTTGTTGCCGTATGTCATCATTGGAAGTCTATTCCAATGAGTCGATTGTTATAAGTTTGTCAGGGTAGACTAGCGACTATCATCCCCAAAGTAAAGAAATGAAAAGGCGTCAGATCGCAAGAACTTAGAGGACAATTACGCGAAATTACACGTACATCGAATGCGTTTATGTTGATTGTTTCGCTTGCTATATGGCAGGTACCACCTGGGGGAACAAAAATACCAAACACTATCGACAGTGTACTCTCTCCTTACAGACACCTCTCATAAGCGGACACCTCTGATAACCGGACAGATTTAAAAAAAAAAACGGAACAAAATAGATGGTTTTTCATAGTAACAAGTCTCTCACAAGAGGACTCTCTTATAACCGGACGCGGACACCAAATTTCATAACCGCAATACAATTTCGCTCTCTCCAAAGCGGACAAAATAAAAATTTTTTTGTCTGTCTTATTTTATTTGTTTCACGCTTTTCAAGAAGCAACGAAAGGAAACCAAGAAATAACTGTGTAAAGCAGCCCATATACATGAATAAAGTTTTGACACATGTTGCAGTTTCAAGCAATGTTTTTCGTGTAGGTATGGTCAGGGTTTAAAGTTTTTTCATGTGTATGGGCCGCTTAGCCCGCATGCATTGATTATCTGAAAAGAGTAACAGTTATTAATCTCGTTGCATTTCATGAATGCTGAAAATGAGTCTATGTGTAACTTAAATCCCAAAGCGAAAAAATTAGTGATTTAAAAGAATTCGGGTGAAAAGCATCAAAATGGAAAAAGTAAAGCACTTATTGGCAATTAAAGAAAAGGTGGAAGTTATTCGAGCCCATAATAAATTCAAACTCGGCGTTCGTAGGCTAGTGACTAAATTGAATATCGGTAAAACACAAGCGTCGTAAAAAAGAAAATACCGTCGGTATCCGTTTATGAGAGAGTACACTGTATTGACATACCCATTCAGCCAAAATTGAGCCTCATCGCTGAACACAATTTTTCGATAAAATAGCGAATCCACTGCCAGTTGATTTTGAGCCCATTTATCAAAAAATAGAGTGGACGGTCAGAGACCAAGCTATTGCGAACGATGTCGAATCGATAAATTAGAATCTTCTTTAATACACCCCTAGACGAATGTTATGTTATCTTCAGTACGGTCTCATCTTATGCATGTCGGTGCCACTGTATTTTCCAGAGAAAATGTTGGAAAAAAACCGCCAAAAATATGATGAATAGCGGTCTCAGATGGTCGATTATGTCAGATGTAACACGGTACAATTGCTCTATAAGCTTGCATAGAACCATAATTTCCAAACTATTTTGGTAGCTTTTGGTAACATGTACTATGTCATTAACATAAAATTGACACTGATAGTTTGCAATTTGACAATCTACCCATTGGTTTGACAGATATAAATATCTGACGGTAGTACCGTTTTAACGCGATTTATCATGCTTGCGATAGAATCCATAAACTAATAAGTATTCATGGTTGATGTAAAGGTTAAAACATTGAAGAAATGCAATAGCATTCATAACTCGTAAGGGGTATTTGATCAAATGCGAACGAACTGACAAATTTTCGTTATAAAATATTTCTTATATCTTGAGAAAACCAAAATATTTTTCAATACTGTTGATTTTTTTTTTATTTTTTATTTTTTTTTTTTTTTTTCCCCGGCGAGGGCAGGTGAAAATCTTCCATCAGACACTATGAGGATCAGAAGCGCGTGCTCATAGTAGTGTGAGATTCTTACTCACTAAAAACACCTCCCTTCATTGTTGATTTTAATACCGCAACTAAGTAGAACTTATCAAGCAGTTTTTATTTCATAAGTTAGTCACGATTGGTAGGACACTTTCCAATGGAAGACCCTACATATTCCGCTTTCTTAATGCGGTTTCAATTTATCGCGCAAGGTCCAACGGTTTAGTTCGTTGAAGACGGCGTAGTATGTTTCGTTCGTCCAGGACTTCTAGGACTGTATTGTTGATATGGCCGCTTAACCGGACTTTATGTTTTCGTGCGCAGTTCCTGACTTCATCTTCCACGAAAGGAACTCCGAGGTCTCGATGCAGGTCATTATTTCTTATAAACCATGGGGCACGCACAGATTGTCGTAGCACTTTATTTTCAAAAGTTTGTATTATATTTACATTTGATTTCTTAGTACAACCCCAGAGTTGTATACCATAGGTCCACACCGGCTTTAGCACTTGCTTATAAAGAAGCAGCTTGTTTTCTAAGCTTAGCTTGGAATGTTTACCAAGTAGCCAGTACATTTCTCTGTATTTGGCCTCTAGTTCTTTTCGTTTCTTTCTAACATGCGTTTTCCATTTAAGCTTCGCGTCAAGTGTCATTCCCAAATACTTAGCCTCGTTTGCAAAGGGGATACACACCGAGTTTATAGAAATGGGCAAGTGATTTATCTTTCTGTAGGTGAAGTCAACATGTACAGATTTTGTCTCATTAAGGGTAATTCGCCAGATCTTTGTCCACTCGTAGACTTTATTTAAAGCAGTCTGGAGTTTCGCCGTTGAGTCTTCCTATGATTCTCCAACCGCTAAGATAGCGGTGTCGTCAGCAAAAGTAGCGAGAACAGTATCCTCGACGTGTGGTATATCTCTTGTATATAAAAGGTACAAGAGTGGGCCCAGTACGCTTCCCTGCGGTACTCCGGCTAGGATATCTTTATCAAATTGATGGCTGGGAATAAGATTTTGGTTTTCGATAATTGGGAGAAGACGTTTTAGCAAAATCCTCTCAAAGATTTTCGACAGGATCGGTAGAAGAGAAATGGGTCTGTATGATTTTTTATCGTTTGGAGGTTTTCCTGGTTTTAGTACCATAATGACTTCTGCAACTTTCCACTGGCTTGGCACGTATTCAAGCCTCAGAGCCGCGTTAATAATGTGTAAGAGCTTTATAAGTGCTTTTTGGGGTAGCATTTTCAGAACTTCTCCCGTAATAAGGTCATACCCCGGAGCCTTCTTTGGTTTTAATTTCCTTATTACAGTTTTGATTTCAGCAAGAGTTGCATTTGTCATTACAAAATTACTATATGCTATTTCTAAAGAATTGGTGCCGGGTGCCAGTGTCGGGCCGTCGGAGGGCTTGAAAATTTCTTCAAGATAGTCGGCAAAAACCTCCGCTTTTTCCTTATCCCCCTTAGCCCATTCGTTATTGCCGACCTTGATTGGTGGCGCGGGGATTTTGGGCCTTTTTAAGCATTTTAAAGCTTTCCAAAGCGAGTAATTTGTTTCTTTTCCTGCCGTCAGGTTTTGAACATATGTATTTACTTCGGAATTTCTGTAACTTTTAAGAGTCTCCTCCGGTACCAATTTTACGCGCACCGCAATTAGTTGTACAGACTCGAGCTCTACTTTTATATCTTCGTTGTGCTCAAGAGACTCTTTAATATATACAGAGGATCCGCCTCTCGCGTTTCCCGAAGGGTGATACGCGTAGTAGTCTTTAAAACCTCTAATTTTTGCAGATGACCCATTTTTCAAGTGGGTTTCGGAAACCAAACAAACGTCAATGTCGTTTTTCCTTAGGAATAACTCAAGTTCATAAAGTTTTTCTAAGATTCCGTTTGCATTCCAGGTGAGTACGTTTAATTTTTCCCTTTTCATTTTTTAGGCGAAGGACGTTTTTTATTGAACCTATTTTCAAACTTCTTTAGCTTATCTAAAATAAGTTCATTGATTTTGTTTTGCTGCCCAAGCTGAGCGAGAATAACGGAAAATACTTGGGAAGCAGGATCTCCGGAATCTTTTGCCTTTAGCTTGGTAGCTTCAGCGTATGTAAGTTTTTCCGATGCTTTCTTTTCAACACTGGAATCAATCACTTTCGCCTTGGCGTTTTTAACGATATTTTGAGCAGATCCCGATGTTTTTTTCTTTAGTTTTGGGATTCTCTTTTTGTGGCTTAAACAACTTGTCACGTCTGTTTTGCAACTCCTTTGCTACTTCACAGCCACGGAAATTTGCTACGTGTTTACCCCTGCAGTTGACACAAGTCGGAGGGGTTTGTTTGCTTACGTTGCATTCTTTGGACAGGTGTTTACCTGCGCATTTTACGTACCGAGGCTCTTTTTGGCAGTAAGCTTGCGTATGGTTAAATTCCTGGCATCGCTTACACTGCGGGATCAGTTTCGAGTTTTTGCGTCGAGGCTTAATTTTAACAATAATGTTGAGGATTGACTTAATATCGTATATTTTTTGGGTATGTTCAGTGTTCTCAAAGGTTAGCATAAAGAGGGGAAGGCTACGTTTAACTGTCATATCCTTTCCTTCAATTTTTTGTTTCTCTCGCTTTTCGATGTTGACGACATCAATGATTTTAAAACCCTTGTTTTTTAAATCACTTACGATATCTTCTTTTGGGCAAGACGGATGCAGTCCTCTGGCGACGACACGAATAGGTCTTTCGCACTTGTTCTCGTATGTGAACCATTGGATTTTTTCGACGCTTAACTTGCGAGAAAGAATGCGATAGTTGTCAGCGTCCTTGACGTTGACTTTCCATACATTATTATTGCGCGATGTTACTATATAGTCCGATCTCGGCAGGGTCATCAATATGTTTTGGAGTTTCTTGTAATCTGAAACTCCAGTGACATTGATTGGCGGGGGTGTTCGTTGTTTTTCCGCTTTGATTTTTTCAGGACTCATGTTATTGTTGACATTTTTCTTCGATTCATCTCCCTTTGCTTCACGTTGAGAGACGATTTTGGGAGAAGACGCAGCTTTACGCTTTTTTCCGGGGCGTTTTTGCAAGATCCAGTCGGTTTCTCGACCTAGCTCTTCTTCATCTGTTTCGTAGATATTTTTAACAGATTCAATAGACATAACGTCGCTGTTTGACTTTTCCTTGATTTTCAGTTTTTCCAGTTCTTTTTTAAGATCTTCGCATGTCGCTTCCATTTTGGTTAGCCTAGTACGAAGTTCGGTATTTTCGTCTTTCAGGCTATTTATTTTCGCTGAGGTCCATTCTTCACAAGACGACGTTTTTGATGTCGTTGGACTTCTGTTATTATCTTCTTGTTTTGGAGATCTAGGTGGTGGAGATCTCGAAACCCGTGAACTTTTTCCGAACGGGTTGATAAGATGCAATAATTGGCTCGCCCCAGAATCCATCGAGCCGACCTCCGTAGAGGGTGGATTTTCCAGCATAGCTGGTCTGCCACCTGGGGTAATAATTCCATTTGTTTTACTCATTGCATAATTAGTATACACTTCGCGCTCGGTATACGGAGGGTGCATTTTAGTCGCCTCTTACGACAGGCATGCATACCTCGGGTATATTCTAACCCCTACCCGAAGGGGTAGGGTTGATGATCTTAATTACTTCGTACTGTTAATATTGGAATTTAACGGGCTTAAAATACGCTGATGTAGTCGTTCTATAGCTGAAGAGCAGGGATGTGATGTGAAAAGCAGGGAGTACTGTCATCGGCAACGATATATTCTAGATTTAAAGTGGCAGATCATCAATAAAAATTAAAAGAGTAGGTACTGATGATATAATGAAACCCTCGGAGACACCACAATACAATTTGTGAATATCAGACATGAAAATGTCTAAGGCAACTTGAATTTAGTTTTCTGAGACGTAATTTCCCAATCCATTTAAGTGGAAACTTGTAGTTCAGAAATGCCCGCATTTTTGATGAGGCCGAAATTTTGAAATACCAATTTTACAACTATACTTAGTGTAGACTATTGATGTACTTTCTGAAGTACATGCCATCACTCGGAAAGTTTCGTGTCTAAAGATATTTCATGAGCTGACAGTTTATCATCATTTCTATGACCTTTAAAAGAAGGGACGTAGAATGGATATTGGAAAATGGAATGCATAGAAAGAAGATGACTCACCATTTAAGAATGTGATGGTGATGCACTCTCATGTGACTTTTAAATATCGCCTCAGAAATGATTTGCTTTTCTCAATACCAATATTTCGTTAAATTTCGCCATAAAAGAGTTTGAAAAATGATCATTTCATGTCCTCAACTTAACTTTTTTGTTAAACTTTCAACACAATTTTTTGTCCATAATCAGCGGATATCCTTTAGTGCGCACTGCACCGCATTATGTGTTTGTGATCTTAGCCAGCATATTAGACGTGACTGATGGCCATTAGACAAATGGCATTTAAGCAGCACCGCCACTGAAATTACGTTCTGAATGACAAATTAAAGATACTGAACACTTAGAACCCCATCCATAATGAACACGTTCTTAATATTTAAATTAAAGTACAGTTTTACCAACTTAAAACGTGGACTATTAATTTCACAGCAACAGAAGTCGTCAATCACAAAATCAGTACGCGCTGTATCCGGGTCGTGTGGCTGATACTCATGTCTCATTAAGAATATTCATAAATCTACATTCTACAATATAATCAAAAACAAGTCGTGAATAAATCCGGACCACAGCTTTGTGAATATTTGTGTTTTGTCTATGTACAGTATGAACATGTTCATTTGAGCTGAATTATTTGACGGTTTTGTTATGATGCAAGGAGTTCGCTTGGAGGTACAAGTAATTTGGAAACCGTATTCACATCACGTTGTTCGTTGAGTAAGGTGTTTTTTGTTTGTGTTACAACATTAAATGTCACTTAAATAGTTAAGGAACATGTTGTGGAATTTGATTATCACATTTTCACCAACAATAAATTGTTTTTCAGTCAGCATATATAATAGTTCTCCGAATGTACCCGAGAAGACTTTTTTTTACAAATGTTTGATAAGAGCAAGTGAAAACTCGATAAAAATTGATATAGACTTGTACAATATATTAGCTATGTTAAGGAACATATCGCTTAGATAAGGAATAGCCTGAGCATTGAAAAATTTAGGGAAAAACACCAGTTTTACCTGAAAGCATGCCGTTTTCCTTTATTGCGCTGTCCTTCGCTCTACATGACCCAGCTATCTCAGTTATTAGAAATTTACTGTTTTCCTCAATTTCCTCTTTTTCGTTTAAAACTAGATATCAAGACCACCTTCATCAATTTGTATAATGGCTATGCCTTAGCTAGAAAGACAAAAAACTAGAGAGCTTTTCTAGTCTATTGTCTCTCTAGCCCAAAGAAGCAGCAATTGGCAAGAGTTATTCTTCGTTTGATTTCAGCGCTGGTGCCATTGTCTGAATCGATGGGGAGTCTAGGTCGACAAGGCCCTTAACTACTTCAAAGTTATATCTGTCGAAGGTGACGGTCTGTCCGAGACGTCAGTGTTGGGTTTGAATGCATATAAAGGGTCAGCCAACAGCTAGTGTGGTAGTTTTCATGAAATTAAATAATTACATACTTATTGTGAAATCAATGCAGAAAAATTCACGAATTTTACGAAGTGTTACCTGTAGATCGTCCATTTGTGTAATAAGATTGAATAACAAAAATGCGTTGTTGCATGGTAAACGACTCCATAACTAAAATTGACAAAAATTGTGTGACATCTGTCAAAAAGATCAACTATTTTCATTAAATTCAGTAAACGACAGTAATTGATAGCTAACACCTACAACATCTGTTGGGTCACCCTTTATCTATTCCAGCCTTCGTTGACTGCTTAACCCATTTCTGCTGCTGTCGTCTCAACACTCGCGAAAGCACCACTTACATCACGCTGCTTTCCTCGGATTATGTCAATATAAGCGGAGAATGTCACATCACTATGTTTTAGGTTGAATACATTGCCTATGGTAGACTATACTGAAGTCGCGATCTTATGGATCCTTAATCAGGTTGGCAAACAAGATCTTGTAGGGGATGTTAAGAAGACTGATATGAATGTAGTCTGTGCATGTTCAGAGGGTATTTTTTCTTGAAAATTGGACAAACAATACTGTAATTAAATTCATGGGGCATACTTTCGATCAACCATATTTTACAGATGAGTTGGTGTGTGCTCCTTATCAAGTCATCGCCTGGCGCTTCGAAGAGCTCTGCAACCAGTTTTTGTGTGCGATCCCGCTTTTAGTACAACTTGCATACTTTGCTAGCACTCGTCACAAAATCAGGGGTTTCACTGTGGTGGTCGAGTGCAGTATATAGGTTTGCATATATATAGGTCTCAGACGTTTTACGCGCAACCATACCCTTGCTAGACGTGATAATTGTATGTTGAAATGACCTTCAGCTATTGTATTCGAAAGGCATCTTAACCGTCTCCAAAACAACCGAATGGCTCGTTGGTGATGCATTGATTGCTGTGGTAGACTTTCTTTAACATGATTTGAATTCCAACAGGTCCACTATGGCATAATTTGTGCAAAGAGCTAACACAAATATGTAGTTGGAACTGCTTTTAAGGATTAGTGATCCAAACAATTTAAGGCCTAATCCTGGCCAGATTTTAATTTGGTTGTATTGTATGTATTGCTAGTACAAACTGTTTGGAAACTATCTGGTTTCGTTCGCTATTTCATGTTTCTCGATTAATCGTGTCAATTAGATAAGTTCGAGCAACTTCATGGAATTCCGGATCGTGTGGCATTGAGTCGCCGTTATCGGTCGAAGTTGCCTCTAGCGACGCCTGTTTGTGTTTGTTTTTTGTTTTATTTTGGAGCGCAAACTCTCGCGTTAAGTAATTAACGGTCGGTCTTCGTGATCTCGTCAATTTGAATCGTTTTGGTGAAGCGAGCTCATATACTACATTGCCGTGGAGGACGACCGACGGTTGTTAATCAATTTTTATGTGCAGCTATTTGAGTCGTTCGACATACAACGCCTGCAACTTTTGTACCACATGTGCACGTGGAGTTGGGATTCGGATGCCAAGTGCATCCCAAAAATGGGAACTCACAATTCACAAGGATTGTGTCTCTGTCTCTTTGTCGTGGTTGTGCTGGGTGGAAGCGAGTGCTATTAGGAAACATGGAAAGCCGTGGCTGTTTACTAAACGGATGACTAATGCTTTATGTGCGTCGTCGTTTGGTTGAATCTTTAAGCGAAGTGGCGTTTTGTTTTTTGTTTTTTTTCTTGTCAGAAATGCATTTTAACTTCTTCCTAAAAATAGCAAATCGGAGACATGTCTCTGCACTAGATGCATAGCATCCCACTCAGTAGTCGTTGCTTCTGAGATGTGTTTCACTTAATTAATTTGTTTATCGTGTAAACGGAGTAATGGTCTGCAATTCGCAATTTGCTTTGCTGGAAATCTGTTTGAAGAGAGTTTTTAACTTAAAAAGTTTTCGAAATAATATGGATGGATGTAGCTAGTGAATAATTGATTGATTAAAATGATTAGATACACACTTACATATCTCATTCGGGGGCAAGGTATGTAAAGCAAGGTAAATCCCATTTCAAAATGCTTGTCGCATTTTCCGGGAAGGATAATGAATGGTTGCAGTTGAACTTGGAAGCAATAATCATTCTATTTGTAAACCTATTGAAAGAGGCATACTGCCGCTGAGACACAGCAGCTTTCTACTGTCTTCCACTCACAGAAAACCAAGGTCGTTACTAGGGGGGGATTACAGGGGTTTGATCCCCCCGAAATTCTTAAAAAGTTCTTTTGTGTTTTAAAACTAGAATAGAGCAATAAGTAGGTAACACGATTTTGTGCCAAGAACTTCTAGTTAAATGCAAATCCAAACAAAAATGAGCCAATTCGGCCACAGTGCAGTAATTTCCCATTAACATAAATGCAAAAAAGATTCAAATCAAATCAAGCTATAGCATTGACTTTTTTCAAATAAAAGTACCTTTGCGCCTTTACATACTACACAAGAATACCACAAAAAATAAAAAAAATACGACTTTCGAGGCAGAAGCATAGGACTGATGCAAAGGCATCTGATCCTGAAATTCCTTCCGCTTTTGGACGACTTCATAACTCAGCTCGAAAAGCGGTTCGAGGACCATAAGACCGTTCTATCATCATTATATATTTTGATCCCGTCAATGCTGGGCAAAAGCAAAACAAAATTTAATGAAGAAAATTTTAAATTTTATAAAAGAATTTTGGATTTGGGATACATTGAAGCCTATAAAAAAAATATAAATATAAATATAAATATATAAAATATGAGTTTCTACTGTGGAAGACAAAGTGTCATGAACAACCAGAGGCACAGCGTTCAAAAAACGCCATAACAGCTTTAGGAGACTGCAGTAAAGATCTTTTTCCCAACATATATCGACTTTTGAAAATTTTGTCAACCTTACCAGTATCGACATGTACACCAGAAAGAACATTTTCGACGATGAAACGCTTAAAAACCTGTTAAAGAATCTCTACCGGTGAAGATCGTCTTACTGGTTTAAATTAAGTTTCATAAGATAATTCTTTACTTTGTTATTTTGAATATTGTAACTTTTTTTTAACCTATTCCTACTTTTGTAAAAATACTTGTCAATAAAAAAAAATGAAATTTGAAATCTAACATTATTTTATTTTCCTCAATCGCTCCCGACATTAAAAATAAAAGTAAATTTTTCAAAGATCATATCCCTCCGAAATGGCAACGATTAGTATAAGGCCTCGTAGAAGTAGCATCTTCCGACAGGTGCTGGTTCTTTAAATAACGAGAATGAGCCTTTGCAGCTCTGCTAATAAACCCTACTTCAATCTCACTGCAGATTGCGAAGTGAAGGGGCAATTGGCGAGTTTCCTGCGCCATAAATCAGGATTAGTGTCAGAAAAACAAAGCAAGACCTTACCCGGGCTACTCCAAAATGTTTGGAGCTCAGGCCGGTAAGGATTTCCAGGACTAAGTCAGGGTCTTGGAAAAGAGATGGTGGCGGACGAGCCCTATATTGGCCAACGGCAGCGCTCACATCCCGGAACGGGTTACTAGCTTCGGTGTAACCGACCTCTCGTCCTAGGGGCATTCAAAATGGAACTGGTCCTCCAGGTTGGGGGTTGTGCCGCCGGGGTAATTACCCGGCCATTTTAAAAACAAGAAGTTACGTAGCATCAACAAGCCTCGGACATGGACGGATCTACTGTTGACAACCCACGCAAACGATTTATGGACAATAAGCTTCCTTGATGTTAGATCCCTTAATAGATCACGTGCAGGCGAGCAACAAGCGGAGGCCCTAGACTGCTGCAAAGCAGACATAACCGCCATCCAAGAAATGCGATGGCAATTGCTTTCGACGGCAAGAGCAGCGCTTATTTGGATGTGGATTTGTTGTCGGAGGCAGACTATGACGAGAAGTCCTGAGCTTCCGGCATGTAAGCGAGCGCCTGGTAGCAATCCGCATCAAGGCTAAATTCGCCAATATTAGCCTTACATGCGCGCATGGCCCCACAGATGAGAAAGATGATGACACCAAGGATGCCTTCTATGAGCTCCTTAACAAGACCTACGAGCAATGCCCTAGCTATGGCATTAAAATTGTCCTCGGTGATTTTAATGCAAAGCTAGGAAGAGAGGGTATCTTTGGTGGAACAATCAATCGGAAAATAAAGCCTGCACGATACCAGGCTAATCGACTTTGCGGCGGGGCGAAACATTGTCGTAGCTAGAACGCGGTTCTCACATCTCGATATACACAAGGGGACTTGGAGAACTCCTGATCGATCAACAGTCAACCAGATTGATCACATTGCGATCGACGCAAGACACTCCTCCAGTATTATGGATGTCCGTACGTTCTGAGGAGCCAACATCGACTCGGACCATTACCTTGTTGTAGCCACGGTACGTTGTGGATATCCCAAACTACGCCAAGACAAACTTATGCTGTGAGAAAATTCGACGTAAGACGGCTACAATCGCAAGAGATCGCCAAGTCCTTTTCCGATCGAGTGTTTCTTAATGTCGTAAGAGGTCCAATACCGCCAGCATCAAGCATCGAAGACCACTGGAAACACTGCCAAAACGCCATCAGAGATGACGCTTCTGATGTCCTAGGTTTCACTCGTCCACCACAACGAAACCCCTGGTTCGATGATGAATGCCGGCAAGCACATGCAGCTAAGCAAGATGCACATAAAGCGGCGCTGCTTAAAAGGACCAGAGCTGGTCATGAGCGCAAAGGCAAACTTATGCTGTAAGAATTTTCAACGTCAGATGTCAGAGGCCCACTGCTGCCAGCATCAAGTTTCGAAGAATAGTGGGAACACTGCTAAAAAGCCAACAGAGGTGTGTTGAATTTTACTCGACCACCACAGTGAAACCCCTGATTTGATGACGAGTGCTAGCAAGGTATGTAAGTTGTATTAAAAGCGGGATCGCATAGAAAACTGGTTGCCGAGCTTTTCGAAGCGGCAGGCGATGACTTGATAAGGAGCACATACCAACTCATCCGTAAAATATGGTCGGACGAAAGTATGTCCGGTGAATGGAACCTCAGCATTGTTTGTCCGATTCTCAAGAAAGGAGACCCTCTGAACTGCGCCAACTACAGGCATCAGTCTCCTTAACATCGCATATAAGGTCTTATCCGCCGTATTGTGTGAACGTCTGAAGCCGTTCGTCGACAACCTGATAGGTCCATATCAGTGTGGCTTCAGGCCAGGAAAGTCCACCATCGACCAGATATTCACACTACGGCAGATCTTGGAGAAGACCCAGATCTTCTTCAGATCGATACCTACAACCTATTCATCGGTTTTAAGGCCGCGTATGACAGCATCTATAGAGACAAGCTATATAGAGAAATGTCTAGTTTTGGCATCCCTGCCTGGTTGCTTCGAGAGCAAAATTCTTCGGGCGATCTTCGGTCCCGTCTGCATTGACGTTGAGTGGAGAAGGAGATACAACGACGAACTGTACGGACTGTACAGCGACATGGACCTAGCCAGAAGAGTGAAGATCCAAAGAGATGGCTGGATGGCTGGGTCATATAGAGCACATGGACACCAATGCTCCGGTCTTCGAATCCGCTGCCGGGGCACTTAGCGTGCGAAATCGGAGGCAGCTAGCCAGGGACCGAGCTGACTAGAGAAGCTTGTTGACTGAGGCTCACGTCCACCCCGGATTTTGGCGCCACTTAAAGTAAATAAGTATATCCCTCTGAAATATTTGTCTGGCTACGGCCTTGCCCACTCGTAATTAAAGAAGCTGCCTGTATTTGAATTATATCTGTTGATGTTATTATTCTTTATTTAAAGCCTTATATATTTTTTTTTGTTGTGGGTTCACAATGTGATAAGCTATTGCCACTGTGTCATGTCGTGTATATTTTTCAATGCTTATTTCAACGAATATGTCGTAGCTGTTGAATACTACGCCAGTGCAAGCATTTTCATCGTTAACCATTCCTTGAGGAAGAATTGATGATTGTAAACTGTCACTGCAATTTCTAGTTCCTCAACATAATGGTAATTGACATTATTTCCCAATCTGTTCAAAATCTCTCCTCTACTGCTTGTTAGACAGCAGGACCTGAGAAGAAGAGATACTACCTTTATACATATAAATATCCCCACTTTTAGTTTTAAGTAAGAGATAGTGGAAAAACTCGCTCATTTTTTTCTTAACCAGTACTTCGAAGGATATCGTTCCAAATTAGGAATAAGAGTACTTTATTTTAAACAAAAATATATCTAAGAGGGATATCAAGCACTCATACCCCAATTATTTTTGGACATTGGAGGGGAACTGCAACTTAAAGAAGTATTCTTACAAACCTAATTGAATGTGTTTTCCTGGTTTGACTCGACCTCTTGTAACGCAACAGATGGTATCATTGCAAAGAGATATTATTCTTCTGTTGACATTATATGTTTTTCCATAACAGACGTCGTCGGGGCCAACAAGAAAACATCGGAAAAATTCTTCTGGAATTTCCAGCACTTTTACGGCATTCTCTATCAAAAATTGTATAGTCAAAATATCTGGGAGAGTAGAGCTTTCAAGTTTGGCTACTTCTTCTTTTAATTTGTTAAGTTTTAGTAACGAAGATAACATAATATGTAATAAGTAGTATCTCAAAGTGGATTTTAAATAAGTAGGTGTAAATGCATTCATACTTGCATCCAAAGTAACCAATTGCTGTTGAATTTCCTCACGACAATTTTTCCATTGTAGGAGTATATATGTATTTAGTAGCTTCTTTTTCAAACAAACTTTTTAAAAAGTAATTGTCTGATCTTTCTCACATAATTTGTGATGGTACAAACTAGTAATATCATCGAATGGATGCATTTCTAATCAATTTAATATGCGTTCATCTATAAATGCGTAATCACTTGAAAGGACATATTTTTGGGCATGACTGTACCCAAATTTTTTCGCTGCTACTTTTTATCCATATTCTTGGCTTCTTGGAGAAATTTAGCAAGACACGTCTTGTGGTGCTTCAGTTAATAGTCTTCGGGGCTTTTTATCAATATTTGATACACCGCATCATTCCCAAGAAATATAGCTTTGCATATTACATGTTCTAATGTGGATATGCGGCCACATATAACCTTTTCTTTCCTTCCCTTTCAATATTTAATAATTCGATGAAAAAAAAAGAAGACAAACACTGGATTGGTATGCCTTGGAGAATTTTTAGGTGGGATGTTTGTACTGGACATCTTATTAGTACTGCTTTCAGGCACTGTGTATAGTGTATAGTACATATAGACTTTAAAATAATTAATCATAACTCACATTCTTCTCTTTGCACCGAAGATAAGAACTTACACTTACACTATCGACCTTCGTGGGTAGATCTTTATCCGAGTACTTCAACTTTTGAATTTTCCTATATTTCATAATTTGAGTGACTTTTGCAATGTTTTGACATTGAACAAATTTATATTCCCACACTGTTTCGGACTATCTCTTGAATGAATTATACATTTACTATCTACTTTCTTAGAGATATTCACTTCCCGAGCAAAAAAATTCGACTACTCAACTCAATTGTTGCCTTATCAACAAGCTTGGTTGTTTGCCATTACCCATAATTTACACGACTGTCAAAACAGTTGCTTGTTTTGCATGATGTAAGGCAACGACTTGCACGTGATCATTGCTTCTAATAAATATATTTCTGTTATCATAATATGGTTATGAGCATTGTTTAAAAAACGTCATTTCAACATACTATTATCACGTCTGGTTAGGGTATGGTTGCGCGTAAAACGTCTGGGACCTTTTCACTTTATTTCACTTAATACTACATTCAAGTGGTTATAAAATTTCGGAAAAAACACGTTTTCAACCTACTCACCTCAGCTACGACAAAACGCTGCCAGACTTCGGGATTTGACATTGTTTATTGAAGACTTTTATATTGATGTAAAAATCTCTTGGTTATATTTTCACGCCCAAAATTTGCTGTGGGCTTTTAGACTATAAGTCAATGTAACGCCCCGCCGCAAAGTCGAATAGCCTGAATCTGCTTTGAAGGTGGTGCCGTCGATTATAATCGCTGTAGTATATATACGAATGTATGGCAGTTTTTCATCCTCTTCTTGTACTGCCTATCCCATCGTATTTCTTGTATGGCGGTAATATCTACTTTGCAGCAGTCTAGGGCCTTCGCTTGTTGTTCGGCTGCAAGTCGCCTTTAAAGCGACCTTAAATTCCAAGTGCGTGCCCATTCGTATCTGAGGCTTGTTGCTGCTTCGAAACTTTTTTCTTTTTCCATGTACGGGAAGTTACTCCCGCAACTTCTATTAAAGGTACCTCTAGGACAAGAGGTTGGTTAGATCGAAGCCAGTATCCTGTTCGGCCATTAATGCCTTCTTCAAGTTTCGGAAATCCCTTAGAGATCGGTGACATTCCTCTTTTTTTACCAGTAGGAAATTCTGTAGACTGCTTACTGGGATCGTGGCACAGCACCATGCTTTTGCTAAACACTTAAGCTCGCCGAGACATCCTGCGACTCTTGCTGGGAGAGTCATGGTACTGTGTAGCACATTAATATCGCCCTGAAACTTGTTTACTTTTCCAATGGATAACTGATATCAACCAAATGTCAACTGACATACAGAGTGAAGTAAAATTTGCTAAACTGAATGTTAAGACCGCCAAAATTAAAATCATTCGCCTTTCCATATTAACTTAATAAGTACATATGAAGCCCAAGTCAACTAGTAAAGTGCGGAAATTACTGAGGAAAATGAGCCTGAACTTCATGTAGCTAACCCAATGAACAATGCAAAATCTGCGTGTGGCATGTTGTCCACAATTAGGAGAGGCTATAGCAATACATTCTATTAAATGAGACCCCCACTATTTATTTATTTATTTATTTCTGATATTTCTTACACATTAAGAATAAATCTTATAATCTTGTGAAGTTATAAATATGGAAAACAATTTTGAAACAGTATTTAAAAGTGAACTCTACAGATAAGAAAGTGTACATAAAATAAAACTGAAAGTTACTACATATTACATGAAAAACAAAGTAAAGTAAATTTTGAAAATTAATAAGTTAATAAATAAAACATAAAGAAAATCAAAATTAAAAAAGGATGAACATTAATCGCTATGATTGGAAAAGTATGAGTGTAAACTTTTTATAAAAATTTGCATGTCGCCGATTTCTCTTAAATGTAGTGGTAGTGAATTCCACAGTCGTATGGCAGCTATAAAAAATTGTGTTTCTGATACCAAAAATGAAAACCGTGGTATAATTATGATAAAAGCTCTCTGAGATTCCGGAAATTGTAGTTTGTCATATAAGTATGATGTTTGACGCGTTTCAAGTACATTAAACAATTGCTTTATTGTGCGATATTTAACAAAATTTTCAAATGACATGTTTAGCAAGTTCTTAGTTAAATGTGATACGTGGTCATATCGGCGAAGTCCATAGATATATCGTATTATACTATTAAAAGCTACTTTTAGCTTTTGTTTACATCCATTAAAGAGTGTTGGAATGGCTGAAAATTTGGCTAACATCATTCTAGTTGGGAGGGGCGTATACGTTTGAGCAGTCCAAAACGATTGCAGAACTCCGTAAGTTCTACCAAAATTGTTATTGATGTGGTCGTTCCAAGTAAGGGTCCGGTTGAAAACTATACCCAAATTCTTAGGTGACTCGACGTATTGAATATGTGAATTATTTAAGTTAATAACTGGGAAGTACGAAAGATCTAATTCATTTCAGGATATAACGAGACATTTTCAGGGATTTAGTGTTAAATTGTTCTGCGAAGACCATTTAGAGATGTTTTTTAGGTCTTGGTTTATGCTTTCAACACAGTTCTCAATAAGACCAAGAGGACAATTTTGGTAAACCTCATACTATCATACTATCGCTTAAGTGACTCTCAGTTAAAAGATTGCTATTTAAATCTCCACAGATAATAATATTCGGGGATCTAGTAGAAATATCTTCCAAGGCAGCATTAAAAGATGTTAAATCTATGTACTTATTGGGTCTGTACACAGTGCCGATAAGAAGGCTTTTACCACCACAAACTATTTTAACAAAAACATAATCAATTGAGAAACCAGGAGATGAAAACCATAAATGGCAGCACCTCCACCCACACGATCACATCCATCCGAACGGAAAACTTGGTAGCCACTTAACTTAATACGCAAATCTTCATCACTGGCCGTTGAGGGAAACCAGATTCCGGACACATAAATTACATCAATTTTAGATTGAACAAATATGTCGCTAAATTGATCAATTTTTTGGCGGCAAACTTTGTGCATTGGTGTGGCATATCTTCATGCCTTCTTTTTGCGAGCAGAAAACTTTGAGCATTGTACGTAACATTCCTATTTCGCCGCGACATATGGAATTCACATTTTGATCATCTTGATCTATTTCCCCTTAGAAAATTGCATCTATTCAAATTTTCTTTTCATTTTCAAGTAATTCTACCTGCAACGAATCTTTACTCATTAAATTTTGAGGGTGAAGATACCCAATACCCAGCACCCTATAGCAGATTGCTCAAAATATTGTTTTACGCTTCAAATCTCGATGAGGTTAATAAAAATAGATTTGTCCACATACTAGGTGGGGTGAAAAGTAATCTCCTTGGGGATGACAAAAAAAATTTTTTTTCGCTTCATGTGAGGCCATTTTGCAGCGATTTAGAACTTCAATCGCTCCAATAATACACAGTAATACTCGCTGTTGATGGTTTTTTCTTTTTCGAGGTAGTTTACGAAGAGTATGCCATGATAATCGCAGAAAACGATGCCATAACCTTTCCGACCCATTGAGCCTCCCTCGGCCGCTTCGGAGCACTCGTGCCGGCTTCAGTCCATTGCCGGGCACTCATTCTGTTCTCTGCTGTGTAATAGTGGATCCAGGTTTCATCAACAGTTACCAATCGACGCCAAAAGTCCGCCCGATTCCGTATCAGCAAGTTCAAACACTTTCGAAGTGCTCTCGCGTTCGTGTTGTTGGTCAGGAGTGAGCGTGCGCGGCACCCAGCGGCAGGATAGCTTTCATATGCAGAATATTGCCCAAAATATGGCGTGTGCGCTCAGTACTAATCTTTGTGGTATCTGCTAGCTCGCGCACCTTCACTTTCCGGCCAGCCAACACTATTTCATGTTTTTTTTTGGCATTGTCCTCTGTAATCGCATCAGAGGGCCTGCCGCTGCGGACTTGATCGGTAGTGGAGTTGCGGCCACCACGAAACTCTCGAAACCAATATTTGACGGTGTAATCTGACGGAGCATTAGCCCTATAATATTTATTCAACTTTTCTTTTGTTTCCTTCGCCGATTTGCCTCTCAGCATGATGCCAAACACGTCAACAACAATCAGCTGTCAAAACAAAACTAAAGACAGTATCGCACTGAAATTTGGCATGTTTGCCTAAATATGAACGGACTTTAAGGCACCATAACCTTTTTTGCAGTAGGAGCGCATTCTGGCGGTCAAATAGGTTACTTTTCACCCTACCTAGTATGTACCAATATCTCAATTTGTTTTGTCTGTTCGCTTTCTCAGCATCTTATTATGATTTTTTCCGCTTTACCTCCGTCGCTGATAACGTTCAATTACAGAATAAACCGTCTGGTTGTCGACAAAACGCAAAATGATTTTCTAACAACACACACATTGAAAAAAAAGGCAATACAATAATAAAGTCAGATTTTTAGGAAATCCTGTGTAACCCTGGGGTAAGTAAAGCATACTCGTATCAAGAAACGCCATGTTGTTGAAAATTCAGTTAATATAAGTAAAAGCACCTTTTTACGAAAGATAAAATAGAGTTGGTTTCGATTTTTAAGATTGACTTTTATCATAACTTTTATTCCCATTCATTTTTATATAAAGTAGGTACACACGTTATTTGTTTTTGTTTTTAAAGACAAAAAAATTTAATAAATCGAAAATGATATTTCTTTCTTTTTAACATTAGATTACATTCATTTTAACAATTAAGTATTTTTTCTCTATTTTTGTTTTATTTTGTTTTTACAATACGAATACAATTAAATATTTGTTTTCTCTTTAAAAAATAATTTCTATTTATTTATTTTATTATTCACTGCTTTGGACCAAAAGATATCGGTTGTCTATAAATTTTCATTACTTGTTGTTTTTTTTTCTTCAATTTTTCTTAAAGTAAAATTTAAATATTAAATTTTTATCTTCAGCGTCCTGGTGAAGAAGGTTTTCATTTTGAAAATTGTTTTTCGCTTTTGTCATTCTCCTTTTGTATTTGCCCCTCGAGTGTGATAAATGTCAAGTTGAAAGGTTCTAAATAACCACTCGCCACTATCAATCATTCGGTGAACTGTCAGTTTGTTCTTGCAAGTCACATTCGCTGTCCTTACGCAGGGTAACCTTTGGCTGCTGGTCAACAGGATTGATTTTTTCCGGAGTAGCTGAATTAACAGCAATAGTGATGTTACAAGCAACACTTGTCGGTCGGGTATTTAGGTTTGGAGTTCGCGTCAACAATGACGAATAGCTGTGAGCTGTATTATTGCCGATGCAGTTGTTGTTCATTCCAACGCCAAGGCCACCGTAAGCACCTAAACCTCCACTGAAAGGTGGTAGCCTTTCTAAGGAATTTGGTGCATTTAAATGAGACTTATTGCTGATAGCGCTGTGATGTTGAAACAAACAGTCGGCTCGGTTGTCAGCTGCTATTTGCTGTGATGACAGCTGAAGGGGATGCTCCTTACGTTCTAAGGGTGGAAAGAAAAAATTCATTAAAACCGAAATGGAACAATTTTTTTTTTTTGTGGATTGAAATTTATTTGGAAAAGTAAAGAAGGAAAAAATTAAGAATATAAGTCAAAGTATTGTACACGCAGATTTAAAGCACCGATAACTACGAGTATGTATTAAAGATACGAAATTTTAATAGTTCAACCAATTTATTGTAGATTTGAAAACATTTATGTCAGTTGCAAATTTTGAAATAAAATAGGACAGGTATGTACCTAGTTAAAATATAAATCTATGTTTCATACACAACTCTTGTATGTGATACAATTAACCGAAGGTTTATTCAGTGAATGTTTGTCTGGCGAACTTTTGCTGAAAGGTTATTATATTATTAGGTAATATTTGCGTCAGTCCATGGCATAAATTTCTCTTCTGAATCAACCCAAACAAGGAAGTAGTACAGTGCTGGATCATATTATAATTTCGATAACAAATTTTAATTAACTTTCAGGGGAATGATTGAACCAAGAAACTTTTTCCAAGGGAGACACTTGTTGGAAACAAAAATCGTTCACATCTTTAATTTAATGAAATCACAGTTTAAAGTATTGCCAAAGAAATAAGGATCAATAATTTCTTCTAATGAAAAACTGCACTAAACAGTAACATGTTGTGAATAGATAAGCAGTTGGCTAATATTTTCCCAAATTCGGCAAATTCTTCGCTTGCTTAAAACTCTTTGAGGATGAATTGGGTATCATCGGTACAAATTAGTTTGCAGTTAGTGTTTGATCAATATCATGTATTACCACCAAATAATTGGCAAAGGTACGATGCTGCTTATGGTTGGGAGGGTTACGTTCTTGCAGTACACGTTATAGATTTTGTTTCTGAAGTCTTTGTGGTTTCAATATAGTGTTGTGTTGTTTGTGATATATCTAATTCTAGAGATTGATAGACCGGCCACAATTTAAGTTACAAAAAGCAATATTTTGTTTTTCCGTGACGTGCACAGCTTCAGAGCTTAAAATCACTAATTTTCTCAATCACTGAAATTTCTGTGGCAATTTAACAATTGCTGGGTGAAATGGTGCTTTATGAACTGCCGTGAGTTCTACTTACTGCAATGGCTTGTTCAAGCGTATCCTATTCTTTTGACTACCGTTGAATTGTATAGCTAAGTTTTGTAGAATTAAATCTAATGCGAAGTACGGAATTTCTGCCATTGCTAATGCACCGCTAGTGGAGTTGGCTTAATTTAGGGAATTTAGAGACACCCACCTGGCCATTCTAATCACCTTGTTTGTGTCTTTATGTCTTTGTACTACGTATCGCGTATCATTTTCATGTTTATAGCCCGACACTTTGTACGACCCAAGCACTGTTGGTATAAAGTGGCTGGGAACTTTGTTCATACAAATATGGACCTACTCGTATCTCCCATTAATCCACATTGACTGCCATAGAGTTGAATACTTTTGCGTTGATGACTGTGAAGAATCATTTCGTGTACATGGCGTGCAACATAATTTTTATTGCCTTTATTCACTGGAATAAAAACGGTTTTGCCCCATTAATGCAGCACTCGATTGCTTTTTATTGTTTTGTTGAACAAAAGAGCGAGATTTTCAAACTCAAGTTTCCGATAATGGCCCATATTTCGATGGTGAGTTTTCGGGTACAACTAGACGCTGTAGTACTTCATTTAGTCACGTTTTTAAGTATTTTTTGCCATCTTTGCGAATCTCATTGTTCCTCGTTAGTGGGTTGCCTGTTCATCTTCTAAATATTACGGAGATAGAGTCTCCTGCCAGTTTTTTTTTCCATGTATCGCAGTTTTAAAATTGTTAGCTCGTTAATCTTCCTTTATTGCTATTGCACGTGCCCGAGTCATCGACTTCTTCGCTGGTTGGAGACAAGTCTTGAGCCTAACTCAAGAGCTATTTATTGGTTCGCTATTTCCGCTGAACTGTTTTGACGCTGTTTTTGTCTACGCTTATTTTTACTTTATGGCCTAAGTTAGTCCTTCTTCGCAGTGTATAGCATTTTGGAGCTTTTCTTGCAAATTGAGCATCCACAGATGGCACATTATCTTATTTAACTTATCTTTGTTAATTTTTGGTTCCTTCAGCAAAAATTCTGCTATCAAATTTTCTGCTCAATTGCTAGTGAATCTATTTTTGTTTAGTGCCACGCTTGCTCAATAAATGGCGTATTTACTAAACGCATAGTAGACCGTGTGATTTTTATTAATCGAATATTTCTTCTCTTGCTGAGTTTGTTGCTTAGAAACCCGTTCCTCCATGGCAATCTACGTATTTCGGTTCCCTCCGCATTTCCACTCTTGATATTCAATACAAAATTGCTCTAAAACATTTCTTTTTTCTTCTCCTGTTGACGTTCCAATTACCTGTTTTGTTGCTATTAGTCGGTCGCTACACGCTTAGGCTAGGCATGCACAGGGAATTTCAATTGCGCGATTTTCTAGGCGCAAAAAATGAAGTGCACGCTTTACAATATAAAGTCGCGAACAGAAAAAATAATGAATAACATGAATAAAAAAGAGTTAGCCGTGCTCAAGGGGTTATTAGCACCAATAAATTGTTTGCATACAGCGATGGAAAGTTTGAGAAATAAACAGCTCGGCACGGTATTCCATAAGTGAGTTGCTCAGGTTAGGGAAGAATAATGATATTTAAAATTTTGCAGTACGTTCGAAAATGGGCTTGATGTGTACTTATGAGCATTCATAGCGAGACGGTTGTTATGGTTGGAAGTTTGAAGGGGGATAGTGCTATTGGCAATTTGATGTAGAACTGGTGGTGAAAATAGGGAAAGAACAAGGTGACACAGGAGACATACGTCGATGCTCGAGTGTGTTTATTGCCTCGGTAATATTGGCATCATTTACCACCTTGATCAAAAAGTTCCCGGAAATTTAAAAATACAAGTTTATTTATCTAAATCTATATTGTCATTGCCAGCGCTTGACCCAATCCTCGAAACATTTTTTATATTCGGTTTTCGGTAAGTCCATCAGTGCTTCCTGCGATTTTCCATTACTTCATCTCGGCTGCTGAAACGCGTTCCCCGTAGTGGTTTCTTTAACTCGATTGAATAGAAAGAAGTCACAGGGATGGTATTTATTGCATTTTTCGTCAAAAAATCACGGTGCAAAATCCACGAGTTTTCTGCTCACAATTCTGTTCTCTTTCGGCGAATTGCTTCACGCAAACGTCTCCGATATTTCTCTGATGATTAATTTGCGGTTATTGATCAACATTTCTTTTACTTCATCAATGTTTAAGTCGGTTTTCGAGGTTGATGGTCTGCCACTGCATTCATCATCTTTGATTGACTCACGACCACTTTTGAACCGCTCGTGCCACTGGTAAACGGTCGTTTTCTTTAGAGAATCGCTGCCGAAACACTTTTCCAACACTTCCAACGTTCGCGCACCATTAAATTTAATACAAGTTCGTTGTTGCAAATTTAAATTCATTTCTAAAATTGTAAAAAATCGCCAACACACACAGAGATAGATGTACTCTTGGCTACGTAACTTTTGCAAATTTCAAGCTATGACGCTAAGATTTAGAGGGAATATCAACAATAGATGTACCAACTTAACAAAAAAAACAACAGAACTCAAATCGGAACAATGGGAGCGCCACTCGGTGAACTTTTTGATCAAGGTGGTATATGTTTTATTTCTCGATTTTAAATCCTATCTACCAAGTGCAAAGAGGACTCGGTGCACCGGACCAGATGTGAGCATTGTACATTGTATTGAGGCAAGATATTTCGCACCATTTTTTGGCGATAACGAATATGTGGTTATTCCAAAGGAGGTTATCATTGACAAGCATCCCGTTCATCGGTTTCGACGACGCAAGTATCATTCATGGATAATGGTTAGGTATTTAAATCCCACCTTAACGACAACAGACTTGCTTGCCTTTTCTGGAGAAAGGCTAGACAAATGTTGTTTTCCATTTCCTCGGAAAAAGTTCTAAATAGGAATAGGATTGATAAAAAAGGTTACGCAGTGGTTTCCATCTGTACCAGCGGATTTGTGAATGTTAAGGTCTTTCAGTACTCTTGTTGGTACATGAGCTGGAAACTAGATTCGTGCCATTGAAGGTTAGACGCAGTCAAGTGAAGGCGGAGACAAAGCACAATCCGGAAGTGTTGAAGTGGCCGCAAAGTGTACTGCAGCAGATTGGCTTTGTCCAAAAAGCTGGCAGCTGGAATGTCATTATAATTGAGGAGCAGCATTAGGATGGAGGATGCTGCAGTATTTCTAATATTTTTGACAAACGACCAAAAATATTTACTAATTTGGGAAACTATATCTCATTTTTAGTTATTTATTTATTTATTTATCCGTCGGAATGGTATTTTAGAACTGAAAAAACATTTCTCTAAACCCGATGAGAGATTTTATTCCAAAGAGGAAAGTGTTTGTGATCATAACAGCAGCGCCATTTATGTCGATATTGAGGAAACATATCGACCAGTTGGAATTCTAAAAAGGTGTTAAGTGTGATCTAATTGATTTTTTTCCATGTTGTTGTTTAAGCTCTTAAAATGATGGCGATTCCGTCCCTATTTTGTTTAAATTCAAGTAGCTGGCCTTCTTTTTAGAAGATATCGATTTAACGTTTTCGTAATACACTTCCCAGTTCGAAACTTTTGGCCCTCATTACGCCAATATTCCAGCTTATGGGTTGTAGTCACTATTCGCACACGGAAGCCGTCGAGCTTTTAAATAAAAATTTCTATTCGTCGCGGGATCATTCATCCACCTGGCAGATCAAGTCCCGGAAGGGTTTTGTATTCATATTCACATATGAGTATGTGACCCTGGAATGCGTTAATGTATGATGGCATATCCGACCTTTCTTTTGCCCCGCCAGTAGTCTCCAGGAATGGTAAATTCATTAGATGTTAAAGTTATTAAACTAATTTTATGTGTTAAAAGCCCTGAAGATGATTATTTGTCATGAATGATGTTGTTAAAGCATGTATAGCATGTACATTTATCTACGGCGGTTGTTTCTCGTTATCTAAAATGGTGAGCTGTTAAAAATTAATCTTTTTTGTGTAGAATGTACATATCTTCGCAGTGGAGAGTAAAGATACAGAGCGGGTACTCAAAGAAGAGTGGTACAAAACTTTCGGAGGTCGGCGGCTGCTCCTCCTAGATTATCTCAAGGTTTTTGTTTCAAGAAATGAAGTTAAATACATAAAGTTGTATTTAATGTCCTTTCGAAGCATACACAGTTGTCAAAACTTGACATTCAGTGTCATCGGTTGCACGCGCTCTCAGAAACAAGTTAAACGGCAGCAGTAGAGAAACTACCTGCCTGTAAAAATGCAATCATTTTTCGCTATTCAACACCCATATCCCTATCCTTAACAGCTAGAAATAAAGTTATTTTTTATGTCTTAAGTAGAAAAAACATCTTACCCAAGGGTGCAAGCAGTTTTGGTTGCAGTGGCAGCATAAAGTCATGTCCGGTTGTTGCCGCTCTAGGTTGAAGACTCTGTACTGGTGGTACACTTAAGTAGTCAGCTGTGAAAATAAATAAACAGAAAACCAAAAGAGAAAATTCCCCACGAGGGAATGGAAAGAGAAAGAAAGTGGTGCCATGAAAAACACCAGGAAAATCAGTTTCAATTAGAGGTGTGGAGTTTTTTTTTCGAAATCTAACTATGTAGTTTTATATTATCAAAATTGTTGCAGGTGGTAGTGGTTTTGGTGGTAGTGGTGGTGGAGTAATGGTCTTGGTTGTGGTGGTGGTCGGGAGTTGAAACGGGCCGAGGTTAGGGGAGGCTTTATGTGGTAGATATGTGCAGATATAATGTATGTACATACGGAGATATGCAACGGTGGGATGCAATATGTAAAAAGTTTGCAATTTTAATCTAAATGTGAAGGACGACTAGAAAATGTAGAATTTAATCATTTTTTTTTGTAATTTCGAATAAATCAATTTTGTGCCATAGTATATGTACAGAGATGGAGGTTATATTATGGTTTCATGCTTTTGTATTCAGTTGTCGACGTAAAGATATCGTTCTTGTTTCTTTTCTTTATGTTGAAGTATTTACAAGTATATATTTTAGTTTTACAATTAAATTTATACCGAAGGATGGTGCAAGGGGATTTAGGAAAAGGACTAACGCAACGCTATTCAAGTTCTCAAGAAAAGATAAGTTATTCGTTTTGCAGAAGATTTTAAAGTAAAAAATGAGATTAAAATTTCTTAAAATTTAGCAAAAACTTGAAAATTCCTGAAGAATAGAAGCATATTCAATGGAAACGAATGGAAAGGTATTAGCTGAAATATGCCTCGGATGGAATCTTTTTCATTTAAAATATTGAGCCTCAAGAATTGGATTCAATACAGATAAACAGATAGACATCACTTTAAATTTTGTTTTAATCATAAACCGAATTAAATCTTGCATTTCGACGGCTTCCACAATATGCAATGTCAATTTGAAAATAGATGTTTCCCTTAAATATGTAACTTATGATTGAAAACAAGAAATATTTTTATCTTTTTAATTTTACTAACTTACTTACTTAGAACGCGCTTCATTCGGAGTAGAACCTGGACTTTAGCTGACATGTCCTTTCAGCAGGTATGGTCTTTCGTCAGCTGCCTTCAGTTTCACACGCGAAAATGGTTGAGGTTCCTCTCCACTTGCGTGCCCTTCGTCCGCTACCATGTAGACTTTTTGGGTTGGATGTCCGGCTAGGCTGGGTTATGCGACGAGATTCCTATCGCTGCACAGCCGTTACAGTTAGCTCCTGAAATATTTGTGTCCATTGTCTATTGATGGAACCAGGACCGAACATTATCTAAAGAACTTTTTTCTCGAAGCTCACGAGAACATTTTCAGCCTCTTGGACACCAACCAAGCTTATGCGCCGTAAAGCAGAACCGAGATGATTAGTATCTTGTATACAGTCATTTTGGTTAAGCTCTAGTGCCTTCTAAGTAGAAGTAGAGATTGGCAATGATGATTCCTTCTATGGTCACCGAACTGGTGTCGTAGGCATATAACAGAGCCTAGATAAAGTCCCTTACTAACTCCTAGGCTTCTATGATGGATGTCCCACTTCCTTGACAGCATATACTTTGGGTTTCTTCATTGGCCGCTTAACCTATACTTTTGTCTCTACTTTACAAGTTGAAAATTTTACATACTCGTAGAAGGCTCACTGTGTTTTTCAAATTATACCAATGTTGTCTGCGTCTGCGAGTAACTGAACAGACTTTTAAGACCCGGACCCATAGAATCCATTGCATCCGTTATTCCGTCGGTTTAAACTGACAGCTACAGTGGGCGAAATTAGTTAATACGCATCCGACACTGCATCAAATAATTGCAGAATTGCTGTCATTTAAGGGTTTAAAAAAATATATATACTCGT
Organism: Volucella inflata; assembly: GCA_928272305.1. Lineage (NCBI taxonomy): Eukaryota > Metazoa > Arthropoda > Insecta > Diptera > Syrphidae > Volucella > Volucella inflata. The sequence continues at coordinate 25,749,734 of OV743717.1, read as the reverse complement.
ATTTGCATGATCGTTAGTTTTTAAGCGATGGTGTAGATTTAAGAACCAGTTTTGATAAAGATAAGGCAAAGAAAATATTGGCAGCTGTTTGAAGCACGAAATTCATTTATACACATTTAGTATTTCAGTGAAATTGATTGACTTCTGCAGAAAAATTGAAGTGAAAGTTAAAAAAGGTAAAAGTTAACATTTTTTTAAAGAAAAAAGTAATATCTGATTTTCAGAGTAATAAATATTTAAATCCACAATGGGAAAAGGAAAATATTTAGCAGCCGAAGAAAAGATTAAGATTACGGTCTTAATAGAGCTTGGTTTTTCCAATAGGGCAATTGCACGTGAAATCAATCGTTCTGAAATCAGAAAAAAGGGCGCGTTTAAATGAATTTCGCTTACTGTACATAGAATACACACATTCTTATGGAATATGGCCCATAACCATCGAACGTCGACGGATAAAGTAAATTTATTTTCTACTTTTTCAATCCGTTGTTCCGTTGCCAGTTCACACATTCACAAATTGAAGACAATACAGTCATATATTCAGTTTCCATCCATTCACGAATTGAGAGTGTCATAGCTTGAAAAGAAAACACTCTTAGCAATAACAAAACATCATCGGCTGTATTCTGCCATTGTTTTTATGGGACTCTTCTTTAAGGCAATACTCCACCACGGTCAACGGAGCGACGGAGCAACGAATCGACGGATTCAATGGGCCGAGGCCTTTACAGGGTGGTGGGTCTTAGGTTAAAAATATAATGTGAGCGTGTATATAAGGTGGTAGCGTGTATTCGTCACCGTTGTCTTGTATACTTTGCCAAAGTTGTTGAAATTAGATGCAGCTCTGTATAGTCCGTATTTAATGATGCTGCCGGTGAAGAGGTGGAGTGTATCGATTTGGAACTCTTTATTTTTTGTAAAAGTTTTATCTAAATAGTGATTTTTTTGGAAATATCTTTTCCAGTAGGAATCTTATGAGAGATTCTGCATGCGTCGTATCGCACTGTTCTTGTATTTTTTTTCTGTTTTTCAGGCTTGGTACAGCACAGTGTCTAGAAATTATTCAGCAACCGATGGTCCAGATAATCGGCCTACAGAATACACAATTCGCTATAAGTTGAAGGAGAAGTTTTCATTATTGAAGACTACGCGATTTGATAGACCACATCTAGCACGCAGTGGAGAAAATATAGCGGTGTTAGCAGAGAGTGTACACTATAACCGGCGTAGTTTTCATCAGCTTGGATGTCAAGCGCAAATACTTGTAGCATTTTATGTAAGGATATTTTTTTTAAAGCCATACAAAATTCAATTCGTGTTAGATGTGAAGCGAGTCGACATTTTGAATTATCTTAATTTTAATCGTTATGCTCTTGAAAAGCTCCATGAAGATCCACTGTTTTCAACAAAATTTTATTCAAAGATGAGGCGTATATCTTGCTTCTGTATTTGAGATGCGATGCAACCCAAAGAGTTTTAAGAGCTGTCATTTCATCTAGACAAAACAAAGGTTGGGTGTACTTTGTAGGGTAATGGAATCATCGGTCCATATATCTTGAAAACTGAGGCCGGTAGAAACGTAACTGTGAATGATGACGAACTTTTTGCTTTCTTAAATCAAAGCCAGTGGGCTCGAAGACAATTACTGCCATCAATACGACGCCTTCTTCTTCTTCTTATCCTTTTATTAACCCTTTCCTCGTTATACGAACTTATGCGTAACGAGTTTCCCATTTTTACTGCATCGCTGCTGCTCCGCTTATGGGGTTGGCTAATGTCGCAGACCGTAGAACGCGTCTACATACTGCTCGGTCCTGGATCGCTTCAGTGGTTAGCCCCAGACGTTGTTGCGCATTTGCCATCTGAGAAATCCAGGAATTCTTTTTCCGACCTCGTTTTCTTACAGTTGGAATGACCGTAGTGGATAGTGCCTTTTTAACCGGATTTTCCGCAGATCTTCTTTGAACGCGGCAATACCAGCTTAATCTATCCACCTCAAGCTGTTCGGTTACCGAATTATTTATATGTAGACTTCTTCTTATACGGGTAGATCTAATGCAATCGCGTTTAGTGACTCCACTAGTCATCCTTAACATTTTCATTTCCGCTGCCGTCATTTTCTTTTTAACCGCTTCGTACATTGTCCAGCACTGTGAACCGTATATAAGAGCTGGTCTAACAACCGTGGTGAAGAGTTTCCCCTTTAATTTAAGTGGAAATTTTCGGTCGCAAAAGATTCCCGAATTTTCCCGCCATTTCATCCATCCCACACTCACTCTGTGGTTTACGTCGTCGTCACATTTTGCTTCCATGTTAACGATTGATCCTAAGTACTTAAAGATAGTGCTTTTCGGAAGAACTATTCCGTCTAACATTATATCCGGAACAGGTCGCAACGGATGTGCAAATGGCCATCAATACGACGCCAATGGTTTTATTTGGAAAACGATTCGGCGATCAGTTAATTTTACGCCTAAGACCAGTAAACTGGCCGCCTGGACCATTTGACATCACACCTCTACTCTTTTCTTTACATTTTTAGTACATATTACTTCCAACACGACAATGGAAGAAAGCAAGAAATGTAACAGTCGATAAACAAATATCGCGAGACATATATTTTCGGTGTTTGATAGTTTCAATTAATTAGGCAATATTAATGTCACATTTGAGTTTTATCGCACAGTGACAGAATAGAGCCCAGAGGCATACCAGCCAATACAACTTGAATTGAACGTTCCAAAAGCTAACTTTTAATCCACTCAAAAATACATTCATTCACCCTGAATGCATAAATTTTCGTCAAAAGTGCCTGATCCGAAATTTTGTCGAAAGCCTTGAAAATGCCAAGTGCAAAGAAAGAGTCCGCAAGAGTGGGATTGGTGAAACAGCTTTTCCAGAAAAATGAGAGTTATATTGAAAATCAAGTATACTCGTATATCAAGATATTGGACTTGCAGAATTGTTGAACTGGCTGCAAGACGATGAATAAAGTCATTGGCATTATTTTGCCACATGGAATTTCGTGGTATGATTAAAAGAACACCTCCCTGTGAATAATCTTTGCCTGCTTGAACAGTAACCGATGTCATGGCGGGAGTGGTGGTTATTCCACGACTTTCAAGCAAACCTCTCACCCAGTAGTGGACAGAATAATAAGCAGCTTTAAGCTGCATGGCATTTGAGATGGAATCGGGTAACCGTGTTATTGTGTAGTCAACAATTGGAAAAATTTCAGAATGTAAAAGAAAATCCAACTCTTCTAAATAGAGAAGAGATATGTATATAAAGAATTCTTGAAAAAAGGACTTCGCAAGACATAGATATATGCGCAGTTTCGCTTTTAATTTTTAATTCAAAGAAGAAAGCATTATTGTAGTCATGTTAATAGATTATACAGCTGTATTAGCCTCAAACAGCCAGATCGATTGTGGAAATCTACTACAATATAGATGGTTATTTACTCAAGATAAAACCTTTTAGAACTTACCTTTTCTAATTTACTCGTAGCATTGAATGTATCGGGTTTTCCAATAGGGACTTGAACGCACTCTTTCACTAATCATCAAACTGTCACTGTCATTTATTCAGTAAACTCAACATTTTCATCATGGTAAAGTACACGAACGAGCAACGTCTGCAAATTATAACAATTTTCTACCGAAATTCGGAGTCGGTGACTGCAACTTTAGGAGCGTTAATTCCAATTTTCGGTCGTAGTTCTCGCCCTGGTAGACAGGCATTAACAAGTTTAGTGCAAAACTTTGAGTCTACATATGCGTTGTGTGATGTTGCCGTGTCAGTGAGACAACGGGTTGGTCGAAGTAACGAAAATATCGCTGCCATTCATGTGTCCGTAGCAAACGATCCAAAGTAGTCAACTCCACGGCGTTCTCAAGAATTGGGCCTCGCTCAGACAACATTATGGCGTATTTTGCAAGAGGAACTTGGTTTACACCCATACATGATCAAGCTGACTCAACAAGATGGTGCCACACAGCACACGTTACAATCGATTTATTGAACAGTAAGTATGGTGAGCGTGTTATCTCAAGAAATGCGCCAGTCGATTGGCCGCCTCGTTCGTGCGATTTAACGCCGCTTGACTATTTTCTTTGGGGCTACGTTAAGTCATTGGTTTATGCCAACAAGCCGATGACGTTGGAAAGGCTCAGAGCCAATATTGAACGCGAAATAGCGGCCAAAATTGGGTCCAACGAATCGACCGCTGCAAACGTGCCGCGGTGGCCACATGAACGAAGTCGAGTTCCATTCATAAATGTTTTGATTGTACTTCAAGCCGTTAATAAATTTTTTGACATATGTAAATGGTTTGCGTTTTATTTAAAAAAAAGTTGTCAAGTCCTTATTGGAAAACCCTTCATTTGTACAAATTGCATACAATTAGAATAATTTTTACCTGTTTTCGTGGATCAAATTGTATGTATAGCTTAAGACTTAAGGACAAACAAAAAGATGATTTAAGGCTGGCATACTTGAATTGGCTCATTTTCTAACCACCTTTTAATCTGTCGTTTAAAAAGTACATGCTACCTCCGTTAAACATAAATTCATAAATTATAAAAGAAAAATCAAACACACATTCGTTTTGAGGAAATGAAATTTATTAGCAAATAAAAGCGTTCTGTCTAATTTCATAATCGTGAATTTGAAAACATTTGTTGGACCTTAAAAATCAAAACCATTTTGTTTTCGACAAATTGCCAGTAATGTCGAGGTAATTGCTTTCAAGTACTCTTTCAGTGTACGATCTAAACGCCCACACCCTGATATTCAGTCTGATACCCGACTCAGTGTCTGGATTTCTTTATTTTACTCCTTTGTTCCTCACCTCTCAAGATCAATGTATACGGAATTTAATTGCCTCAAAACAAATTTCACTGTCAATAAAACTTCAACTTAACTCGGCTTGCCTCGCCTGCCACAACCATACTTCCAGTGAATAGCAGCAAGGCATTGAGCATCAAGGAGCAAACCATCTGGAAAATTCATTATCATGCATAAGAAACATTGAAAAAAAGAGGCGCAGTGGAAGTGGCAAAGGCAGCGATGCCGTGGCAGTGCCGTTCTCCCACTTTGACTACCAAATCAATTCGGTCAACCAAGAGGGAATATTATTTACATAATTTCAGTACTCGCGTTTCTATCGTTGTTTGTTTTTTTTTTGTGTTGTGCCTCAAACCCCACTTCTTTTAAATCGACGCGGGGCTTCGATTCTAATTCGTAGAGTCCTTTGGGAGGCAAGAGGAAATGAAAAAGAGAAAAAAAAAAATGAGAAAAAGGAACATCGTTCATGAATAATGAACCCAAATGAAGTAGAAAAAATTATTCGCGATACTCGTCTTCAGGAATTCCCCGTACTGTTGCCAGCTATTTAGAACCAAAATTCTCGTACCTACACATAGGAGAAAGCTGGTCAAAAAAAGGGCCTTCCGGCAAACAAATACTCAGACAAAAGCTTAGCCAAGAGAGAGGAGGGAAAGAAGAAAAAATTAAGGCAAAAAGTTTGTATCTATTTTCACTAATAAAAATGCAAATTATCTTAGTTTGTTTTACTCTTTTCGGTTGCGGTAATGGTGGGTGGGTGGGTGGTTATGGTGGGTTTACATTAAGAGAGGGGCTTGTGATGATTGCGCTACGATTGGTGTGGTGAATTTTGAATTGTTGCAATGAAAGTGTTTTGAGGGTGTGGTGGTGAATGGGAAAGGATAATTGAAAACTTACAGTGCGGCGTTATTCCTGATGGTGATTTAAGAACAGCGGCTAGAGGCACAGATGGCCCTTGAATACTTAATCCTATAACATTAACTCCATTTACAGTGCCTAGGCACACCATCGCAAGCGATTTGATTTGTACGAGTAGGTATTTGTTTTTTTTTTTGGATTACATTTTTTGTTTATGATTTTGGTTATATTTTTGGTTATGGTTTAGGTGTGTTTGATTTGCAAAAAATCAACGAAAAATTTGACAGGTTTTGGCATTCACATTGACAAAAGAATACACAGAAATTTGATAGATATTTATATTGAAATATTGTATCTTCCTAAGGCTATCTATTCATATATGGTGTGTGTTTTCTTGGAGTTCTGTGGGATAGATGGGACATGGTTTACCTATTTTTGCACTCCCAAATGGATCCTTAAATATGGGAGGTTGTGTTACAACTGTAGATGGTTGATGTGCATGATGTTGCTGTTTGATTGCATTGGTACGGCGTGGTGGTGGTCCTTGATCGCGTTTTCGTCGCGGCTGTTCTACAGGTAAGACACGTCGACGTTTTTTCGGAAGCTTTGATCGTGCCTAACATCGGAAAAAGAAAACAGAAATAAAAACAAACCAATTAAACATACACACTCATGAACTCTTATGTATAAAAAAAAAGTGCTATGACTAACCTGAGTGTGAGAATAGAACATGGAGAAGTTGCTAACAATAACAGGTACTGGTAGTGCTATCGTCAATACACCGGCTAAGGCGCACAGAGCGCCTACAAACATTCCCGGGTAGGTTTTAGGCGCCACATCCCCGTAGCCCACGGTTGTCATCGTGACGATGGCCCACCAGAGACCTAAAGGAATGCTTTTGAACTGATTTTCTGGGTTGTCCTGTTTTTAAATTAAAATTTATCTTAGAACAACAAACAAATTAATATTTCCATTGATTTTACCTGCAACTTCTCCGCGTAATAAGCTAAACTTGCGAAGAATACAATGCCAAGCACCAAAAAGAACACAAGCAATGTTAACTCTTTAGCCGAAGCTTTGAAAGTGTGAATTAATATTCGTAAGCCCGGCGAGTGTCTTGTCAACTTGAAAAGTCTCATAATTCTCACTATTGAAAATGCTTCCAGCAGTCCTGTGTGCTCGCCCATTTTCTGCATAACATCCGTGTAGAAGCTCAACGTGGCTGTAAAATCGATTATATTCACTGGTGACTTGATGAATTGCCAAATATTTGGTGAGACCTTTGAAACAAAAAATTATTTACTTTTACAATTTACAATTTACAATTAACAAGGACAACACTTACAATGAGCCTGATAATGACTTCAATGAAAAACCAAACGTTACACACCAATTCCACATAAAAAAATGCACCATGCGGTTGGCCATAGGACTCGTGCCATCCATGATTTGGATGTTGAGTTCCACCAAGAAGTTTCTGTTCAAAAAACTGATTTAAATCGCTACCATTGAGAATAGAACGTTTTAAGCGTTTCCGATTGGAACTTTTGTACGTGAGGTTGGACGAATCGAAAACGCTGCTTAAATTGCCGGCAGTGAAGTTCGTTTTATTGGTGGCATTTGCTTTAACTAGATTACTACCATATGTCGCATTGAATGCTGAATGCGACGATAATGGATTGTGTGCTTCCGTTAATGGTGTAGCGGATGCTGATGATAAAGATTCGTCATCTGGGAAGTCGACCCGAAATCCTGGATGTGTTTTCAAGCAGAATGATATCACAGAAACGAATATAAAGAATACCGACATGCTAGCTACAATCTAAGTAAAATGATTAAATAAATTTTCTGTCAATCAATTTTTAGATGGAAAGAGCTTATATGTTGTTATACCTTTGCTGCAGTTGAACTAGAAGGTTCATCGAACAAAGCCCATACTTTGGGCTTTATTCGTTGCCAGCAATTCAATTCGCCATTACTAAGGGCTTCTTCGAAACCAAAAAGTCGCGCAATTTGTTCCTCTGATGGTTTTTCATTTTCAATATCTAATTTATCTAAAATTGCTAAAGTATTCTAAGAGAGAGGAAAAAAATATATTTAAATATTGTAAATGTCTTTAACTCTGATTTGATCTCACTTGGGTATCTCGATGTATACTATACGTTGACCAACAGCATGGTTCTACCTGATTTGAATCCAGTCCCCAGAATTCCAGTTCTTCTTCAAATAGCGGCCCGCAGACATCCGTTGGGTAGTGCAGCTTCCCAGTTCTGCAAATACACACAAACAAAGTTAATAATTAAAGAGAATTTTTTCCTTATTTTACAATATTGTCTGCCTTACAGCGCACAAAGTAGCAAATAATTTAATTTTAATTCTTCTTCTTATTGGTACTCCCCGGGTAAAGAAGCTGCTTGCTGTTGAATCAACTATTTACTTTCATCCTTTGCATTCCTCTACTAGCACTAAGCACGTAGAATAAAAAGTACTTACCCTCCTTTAGATATAGGGATTGGGAACAAAATAGCTACAACTTAGACAGCTCTACGATAGTCAGTGTTTGAAAGTTGCCGACAATTGCGGTGGTAGAATGCAAATTAGAACGTGACACCTAGTTTAATGCATGCACATTCACATTCACATTCAAACAGAACCAACTCTCTCCTATAATTACCTAACATTGTCAGTGTCGTTTGTTGAGGTCAAAGAGCGTAGCATTAGCAACAAAATGTTATACGAATACATGGTCGTGCCCTGTTCAAGCAAATCCACGGTAATTACTTGGGTTAGGATTTTCCAAACTTTATCATTTAAATTTCTGTTTTTCAGTTTTAAATTCGATGACCATTTGTGTACAATAGATAGTGAAATTCAAATGTAGATAATTTTTAAAGTAAATTTGCACAAACAACAAAAATCCCTTGGATCATCTGTATGTCCTTGAAAGGATTTTATTTTCGCTGCGACTTCTGTGAGGAAAATACGTTTGATTCCAACTGCATGGAACCGTCCTTTTCAAATGGTTGTTGAAGTTGTTTTTAGACATTGTGATTTAAAGAATTTGCGAACGTTACGCTTATAAGCTTTTCGGGGTTATGGATCTTCCAATAGCTAAGGATATGTTTCTAGATTCAAACAAAAAGAATGAAAATTGAATTTGATATTGGTTTAAATATGAGGCTGTTTAATATTAAATCGTATATCTCATAGAACCATATTTCTTTATCTAAAGCTCATAGCAAATAGTCATACATGCACAAAGTGTGTGACTCCTCCGTCTTTTATGGACAAAGCGCACAAAAGTGTGCACATTCGCTGGTACTAAGCTCTTGAGATTCCGGATTCTTTCGCGGGGTTGTGCCTAATCTAGTTTTTTCAGACAGATGCGATATGACCTACAAGACCTTTTATTAGATGCTGATCCAATACTATTCCATTGTCTGTGAAACTTATTGCGAGCACAATTGGGATAATGACTAAACCACCGCCAGATCGATGAATAGTACATTTGGTTGGATGTGTATTTACTTTTAGTTGAAACTAAACATATTTTGTTACAGGTCTTATGCTTTGCCATAAAGCCTCCAAATACAATACTATTTGTTGTCATTATGCTATGCTCGCATATGCTCATATATGATATATGTATTTGCGACTGCTCTTATCGTTACTTCTGGATGCAAAGCATGATATGAGTTCATTCCATTACAAAAAAAAAAAGATGCCGCCAGCACAATATGATTCTACAAACTCCTTGCCTAAATTAACGAACAATTGCAGAGTTTTTATTTCAAACTCTTTTAAGCGCCAAAATACATACATACATACATATATAGGAAGGACATATTTGGCAGTAGAGTCGGGAAGCAAAACCTGCCCAAACTACTGTAGAAACGGGCTAAGGCAATTGTCTCTGCCGTGGCATATGCAGATGTAGATATATATACCAAACTTGGCAGACTGTGCAAATAGTTAAAGAAAACACTTTCTGTTCTTTAAACATAAAAACAATTTCTTGGATACTTTTGATATAAAAAAAGATAAAGACAAGGTGAAGCGCTGTGATGTCACTTTTTCAGTATCATATATGAGAAAATTGTACAAAACCCACTAGTCAACACCAGAGACATAAACTAAGTAAAGTGTGGGCCGTCTGTTGGCATCTTATAAAAATGGGCTATATAAAGACACTGTTTAATATTCTTTAACGATTGTTGCTCGCAACCGTACCTTGGCTACACAGAGTTAATGGTCTGAGTCAATATTGGATCCTCTATAATACTGGAGGAGAGTCTTGCGTCGATTGCAATGTGGTCAATCTGGTTGACGGTTGATTCATCAGGAGTTCTTCAAGCCCCTTGTGAATATTGAGATGTGGGAACGGCGTGCTGGCTACGACAACGTTTGTTCGCAAGTTATTTTTAAAATAAAGCAAGCAAACTCCCATGTACTTATTTTTTAATGGTAAAGGGACCTCTAAGAACTGGTGTTACGCAAACGAACGCTGAGTCTTAGTAAATATAAACAATATTTTTTTTATTTTTTCTTTTGTTAAGCGAGAAACGTTTGAGATTAGCTGAGATTCTCGATGCCACTGAATCTAATTATGATGTTCCCGAGGGGATTTATTAGTTACCCCCTACGGACGAAGATTCTGGTGAAGAATGTACTGACCCGACGAGTCCCAACCAACTGTTAGCAAAAGTATGTTTAAAATAACAGAAGATTGGATGCACTTTCCTAAGATTGAAAATTTTCGAGTAATGGTAACAAGGTACGAGGGCGGGTCAATAAGTCCGTGACTTTTTGAATTTCTGACCTCTTTACTGAAACAGCAACACTGCTCCTGTCAACAGGCATCTGTCAGTTGACTCCTGTCAAAATTTAAACTTGCTGCGTCAGTTAGTTTGTGTTTGACAGCTATTTTTATCAGACTACTCACTAATTTGAGGAGAAAATGGAAAAAAGTGAATTTCGTGTGCTTATTAAGCATTATTTCTTGCGAAAAAACCATTACCGAGACCAAGGCTAAGCTTGATAAATACTATGGGGACTCTGCACCATCGATTTCAATGGTAAAAAAGTGGTTTACTGAATTTCGTTGTGGCCGTACAAGCACTGAAGATGCCGAACGTCCTGGACGCCCAGTTGAGGTCTCTACACCCGAAACAATTGAAAAAATTCACGATATGGTGTTGGCCGACCGAAGATTGAAAGTGCGAGAGATTGTAGAAGCCGTAGGGATCTCGTATGGCTCAGTGGTTTCAATTTTGAATGATCACTTGGGCATGAGAAAGCTTTCCGCAAGATGGGTGCCGCGTTTGCTCGCAGTCGACCACAAACGCAATCGTGTAACAAATGGCAAAAATCCATGAATTGGGCTATGAATTGCTCCCTCATCCACCCTATTCTCCAGATCTGGCTCCGAGCGACTACTTCTTGTTCCCAAACCTGAAGAAATGGCTTGATGGAAAAAGATTTGACTCCAATGATGAAGTCATCTCGCAAACAAAGGCCTATTTTGAGGACCTCGACAAATCATTTTTTTTGGAAGGGATAAAAAAATTGGAGAAGCGTTGGACAAAGTGTATAGAGCTCAAGGGAGACTACGTTGAAAAATAAAATTATTTTTTTATCAAAAAATCTGTGTTTTAATCCAAAAGTCACGGACTTATTGACCCGCCCTCGTAACATATTTAAACCTCAGGGAGTCACCCACTTGATTTTTTTGAATTATTCTTAAATAAAGATATTATCCATAACATTACAAAGTACACCAACTCATATTCAGCTCAAAAAAATCAAGGGTGAAATCAGAAAAGAGATCATTCTTTTTTTCTTTTACGAACCACGAACTCGGTTCTTAGCCTAACCGAAATTTTTAAACGAGAGTCTGCTGGTGTAGCATTCCCATATTTTTATGATAATTTTTTTACCAGTCCTGACCTGACAAACAAGCTAACAAAACTCGAATGCGGATGCAAGGGAACTCTAAAGAAAACCGATTGAATAAATTAACGATAGAAGACAAGAAGAAATTTAACAAAAAAGACAGGGAATCATATGAATCGTTCGTTGGTAAAAACAATCAAATTTTGCTTACCCAGTGGAAGGATTACCAAAGTGTTTAATTCTTTTCAATATGCATGGGAAAGCACTGAGCTTCAACAGTATCCAAAAAACAAAGTCAGAAGTTCCGCAGCCCAACTTGATAACAACGTTTCAAACTATAGAATTTTAGCGCGCAGAAAAATTGGTACAACTATTTGTTTGGAATAAAAGTCTGCTGTTGTTTTTTTTTATTTTAATTATATCAATCTTGTCAGTTTTGAAACAAAACAAAATGAAAAGATAGTTTTGCTCAATTTCGTATTTAATTTTTTTTGCTACGCATAAAGACCCAGTGCTTGCGCAATTCCCCATAACTTCATTTCCACGAACAAAAAAATATATCGACTTCACATATTAGTTTAAGCAGTTAGTATTACTATTATATCCAAAAATTATAACAATCGGAAGAAAAAACTTATTCGGGTCTAAATAGGTTAACAAAAATTTGTTTTATACATCCTTTCCGAATCAGTTGAATGGGCTGATTGTTAACCTTCTTTTGTCATTATTAAGCATAAGTTTCGAAAAAGCCGTAAAGATAAGGATTGTATTTTTTTTTTAAATAAAACAAGCTTTTTCAGTTCTATTTAGAGAGGTAGATCAACGGAAGATGCTCGCTTACTTTTTTGTTCGAAAATAGTAAGCAAACTTGAAGATGTAAAGTGTACAGCTGGCTTGTTTATTTATATAATTAACGCTACTTTCTTCTGATACAAATTGAAAGGGCCGGATTGCGTGTCTTTATTTTACAATAAAATGGTTTGAATTTTACCTAGAAAATAGATCAGAAAACATTATAAGTGATTAATTGAATTTCTTAACAAATGGGTGTCGCAAAGTTCAGTACTAGGACCAATACCCTTTCTGATAAACATCAACTCAATGTTCAGTTTTAAATTTAAAGGTGTAGTGAGAGCGTTTGCGGATGGTGTGCGGATAGAGAACCAGTTTTTATATTTGGTTATAAGCACTAAACTAAGCATAAAAGTTTTCTATTTGACAGATCTTAACAATTTTGAGCACAGCTTTTTCTTTCACACATCTGAATGTAAAAGACTTAAGATTGAATTCGGCTCATGCAGCGTCAAAGCAGCATCTTGTCTCATTGATAGTTGTGCTAGTTGTAATGACAAATATTTTCAAATTAAATTCCAAAAAGAAGATGAAAAACTGCGATATCTACTACGGCAATTGCTATCGACGGCAAAAGCAGCGCTTCTTTGGATGCGGATTTCTTGTCGGAGGCAGACTAAGACAAGAAGTCCTCAGCTTCCGGCATGTAAGCGAGCGCCTCGTAGCAATCCGCATCAAGGCTAAATTCGCCAACATTAGCCTTATATGCGCACATGCCCCCACAGAGGAGAAAGATGACGACACCAATGATGCATTCTACGAGCTCATTAACAAGACCTACGAGCAATGCCCTAGCTATGACATTAAAATTGTCCTCGGTGATTTTAATGCAAAGCTAGGAAGAGAGGGTATCTTTGGTGGAACAATCAATCGGAAAATAAAGCCTGCACGATACCAGGCTAATCGACTTTGCGGCGGGGCGAAACATTGTCGTGGCTAGCACGCGGTTCCCACGTCTCGATATACTCGTACACAAAGGGACTTGGAGAACTCCTGATCGATCAACAGTCAACCAGATTGATCACATTGCGATCGACGCAAGACACTCCTCCAGTATCATGGATGTCCGTACGTTCCGAGGAGCCAACATCGACTCGGAGCATTACCTTGTTGTAGCCAAGGTACGGTTGCGGATATCCCAAACTACGCCAAGACAAACTAATGCTGTGAGAAAATTCGACGTCAGACGGCTACAATCACAAGAGATCGCCAAGTCCTTTTCCGATCGAGTGTCTCTTAATCTCTTAAGAGGTCCAATGCCCTCAACATCAAGCATCGAAGACCACTGGAAACACTGCCAAAACGCCATCAGAGATGACGCTTTTGATGTGCTGGGTTTCACTCGTCCACCACAACGAAACCCCTGGTTCGATGATGAATGCCGGCAAGCACATGCAGCTAGGCAAGATGCATATAACGCGGCACTGCTTAGAAAGACCAGAGCTGCTCATGAGCTCTTTGAGCGGAAGAGGAGAGACGAACACCGGCTTCTCAGGAGGAAGAAGAAAGAGCATGAGAAGCGCGCGATCGAGGAAATTGAGAGACGCTACTCCAGGAATAAGGTTCGGAAGTTTTACCAAAAGGTAAAAATAACATGCCACGGAAACAAACCCCGAACCGAAGCCTGTAGAGATGAACAAGGGAACATCGTAGTAGAATCGCAGTCAACGGTGAGGATTTGGAAAAACAATTTCGGCAGACTGTATAACGGCGATGACGGACCAAATACCGCTGTCAGGCAGAATCAACCTTTCAATTTGGACGATGATGACCAACAATTCCGTCCACCCGACCTTGATGAAGTGATGATAGCTATATCGAAGCTTAAGTCCAACAAAGCTGCTGGAGCGGATGGCCTGACTGCCGAGCTCTTCAAAGCGGCCGGCGATGACTTGGTAAGGAGCATAAACCAACTCATCTGTAAAATATGGTCGGACGAAAGTATGCCCGATGAATGGAACCTCAGCACTGTTTGTCCGATTCTCAAGAAAGGAGACCCTCTGAACTGCGCCAACTACAGAGGCATCAGTCTCCTTAACATCGCATATAAGATCTTATCCGCCGTATTGTGTGAACGCCTGAAATCGTTCGTCAACAACCTGATAGGTCCATATCAGTGTACCTTTAGGACAGGAAAGTCCAGTATCGACCAGATATTCACACTACGGCAGATCTTGGAGAAGACCCATGAGCTTCAGATCGATACACACCACCTATTCATCCATTTTAATGCCGCGTATGACAGCATCTATAGAGACGAGCTATACAGAGCAATGTCTAGTTTTGGCATCCCTGCCAAGCTCGTCCGTCTGTGCAGGATGATGATGGAGAATGCACGCTGCTCCATCAAGGTCTGTAAAGATCTCACCGAGACCTTTGATGTCCAGAAAGGATTTAGATAAGGCGATGCGCTGTCATGGAATTTTTTCAACATCGTACTTGATAGAATAGTGCAAAACTCACAAGAAAACACAACAGGCACTATCTTTCAAAAGTACGTCCAACTACTCGCATACGCCGACGATATTGACATAATCGGGAAAAAGTAGCGTGATGTCAGTGGCGCTTTTGTGAGTATTGAGACGGAAGCGGCGAAAATGGGTTTAGCGGTCAATGAGGGCAAGACCAAGTATATGCTGTCAAGCAAAAAGGACAACCAACACCGACGTCTCGGGCAGAACGTCACCCTCGACATACATAACTTTGAGGTAGTTAAGGACTTTGTCTACCTAGGCTCTGCTATAAATACAGACAACGACACCAGCGCTGAGATCAAGCGAAGAATAACTCTTGCCAACCGCTGTTTCTTTGGGTTAAGAAGGCAATTGAGTAGCAAAGTCCTCTCTCGGACAACAAAAGTCACCCTTTATAAGACCTTAATAATCCCGGTCCTGCTCTATGGCGCAGAGGCATGGACATTATCAAAAATAGATGAAGGTGTTCTTGGTTGCTTCGAGAGAAAAATTCTTGGGGCGATCTTCGGTCCCATCCGCATTGACGGTTAGTGGAGGAGGAGATACTACGACGAACTGTACGGACTGTACAGCGACATGGACCTAGCCAGAAGAGTGATCCAAAGACTGAGATGGCTGGGTCATGTAGAGCGCATGGACACCAATGCTCCGGTCCGAAAAGTCTTCAAATCCGCCCCCGAGGGACAGCGCAGTAGAGGATGGCCAAGACTCTGGTGGCGCACGCAAGTGGAAGAGGACCTCAGCCAACTTAGCGTGCGAAACTGGAGACAGCTAGCCAGGGATCGAGCTGGCCGGAGAAGCTTGTTGACTGAGACCCAGGTCCACCCCGGACTGTAGCGCCACCTAAAGTAAGTAAAAAGCTTAAATATTTAGGGTTAATAATTTACCCAAGAAGGAATTTGTGCAAACACACAAAAAACTTAAGAATCTATTTTCTTAGCACTGTTAGGTATTACTACTTGCTTGGAAAGGTTTTCTCCTTTTGGTTAAGATCTATTACTGAATTTTTCATTCGGGACCGTATTATGGTATGCTCTAGTAGGAGGAACTTACCTCAATAAAATTCAGCCTCTTTTGAGAATTCAAATCATGTTATAATAAGAATATTACGGATACCTCTAATACAATATTTGCAAAACGTCTAGAGCAATAAAAGTGTTAAGAATTTGCTTAAGATTTTGCTATCAAATTCTGTAATGATTCAATAGTTTCTGTGCTTGCTTTGTTTAAAAGTTTTGTAGGATATCTGTTTTAAGGATCACCACACGCAAATATTATTGTACTGGCGCTCATTATAACTTAAATGTGGTATTGTAATTACGTGAGCACAAATAAGTTTCCGGCGTTTTTTTATCAAAAATTTGGCATTTATGGTGAAAGGAAGCCGATGTAAGTACTGTAATTTGAATGTATGCGAAAACTATAAAAGTCCCGAGAATGTACAGATGGGAGAATAAAATAGAGACAGTTAAGCAGAGCGCCGGTCTTTTTTTTTCTGCGTTCGGCTCCTACAAATCAGAAATGGGATAGTTAACAACGTGTTGGTTGCCCCACTTATCTTCTTCTTCTTCTTATCCTTTTATAACCCTTTCCTCGTTATACGAACGAGTTTCCCATTTTTACTGCATCGCTGCTGCTCCGCTTACGGGGTTGGCTAATGTCGCAGACCGCAGAACGCGTCGACATAATGCTCGGTCCTGGATCGCTTCAGTGGTTAATTCAATCCAGGAATTCTTTTTCCGACATTAGTATTCTTACAGTTGGAGTAACCGTAGTTGATAGTGCCTTTTTAACCGGATTTTCCTCAGATCTTCTTTTTTTTAATTCAGTTCGCAAGCGTTAAAGATGTCTGAAAAATGGACAGAATTTTTAAAATCGGTCACAGTTCCCCGGCTTAAGAATATTTTAATATGCTTGAAACTCCAGATAACGGGCACAAAAGCGAAATTGAAAATACGTGTCCAGGAAGCGGTTCAGGGAATGGAAGAAAGCGAGCTCATAGAGTTGCTGTAGGAAGAACAAAGCAACAGGAGCAGAGATCGTTGTAATGATGATACAAGTATTTCAGAAGAGCATACGTCAGATGATGGTGATAAATCTGAAAGTGAAAGTGAGGAGCGCTTAGATGCAGAGCAGACGAAACTCCGAAGCAAACTTCAGAAGAAGACACAAAAAAAAGAGCTGAGACAATAAGTCCGCGACCTTCAATTGGATGAATCTGAAACCAATCTCTAAGATGTAAGTTGTAGTCACAAGCACATTGACGATGCCAGGCTTCCATTTAGTGGTGACGACATTAATCCTTTACAACGATGGATGGAACAATTTGAGGAATTGTGTGAAGTCATGAAGTTGTCTGAACGGAATAGATTTGTGTATGGCAAGCGTCTTCTGTAGGGTACTGAAAAATTGTTTGTGAGAACGGTGAGTGCGAGTAATTGATGCGCGTTGAAATCAGCATTGAAAGAAGAATTTGGACGGACAGTGACAAAATCGGATATCTACAATGAACTCCGAAAACGTAAAAAACGACGTTAAGAGACGATGCAGCAATATGTGATCCACATGCAGGAGATTTCCTCGCATACATCTGTGGAGGAAGAGGATCTGATAAATTTCGTGATCAAAGGTATTCCAGATACAGAAGTGAATAAAATGATCCTATATAGCGCAAATAATATCAGTGAACTAAAAGAAGCGTTGAGAAAATATGAAAAAATGAAAAACAACAACTCAGAAAGAATAACAAAGTATGTGCCGTTTAGTTCCTCGTCAAATAAACTCAAAAACACTGGAGAATTTGTTCATAGTCATAGCAGTGCTAAACCAAAGAACGAAAAGCAAGTGAATACATGTTTCGAGTGTCATAAACAGGGTCATATTTCAACTAAATGTCCCAACAAGGATCCAATCATGGCTTTGCATCAAAGTTCGGAACGAGATCGACCAGTTGATAATGAATTTGAAACTCACATTAACTACCGATGGGTTGGTAAGGAGATGGATATTTCTGCTAAACTGCTGACACTACTGGACCCTGGTAGCCCTATCAGCTTCATCCAAGAGAAGTATATTTCACCAGCGCTTCCAACAACTGTAGTTGGAACATCGCAGTCCTATGTTCGAGTCAATGGAAGTCCTCTTGTTACAATTGAAAGCATAAGTACTAATATCAAGTTTGAAAATTTATAATAAACTTATAGCTTATAGTAGTCGAGAATTTCCCAATGACTTATCCTGTAATTTTAGGAAGGGATTTTATTGGAAAAACAGGTTTAACGCTAAAAATAACACCAGTGGAATACACATTCAACGGGAATAAGAAACCTCCAGCGATATCCAAAGCCTCTCATCATCATGGCTCAGAGGACAACAATATTTCAAATGAAGAACTTTCTAATACACAGTTTGTAGACCAAATTTTAAACATCGATATAAGTGGAGACAATGGTGAGTTTAGTCTTAACATAAATAAGAACTTGCATGCAGTTATTGACAAAAAAATAAAAGAAATAATTAGACCAGCTTACTTTCATTCTAACGATCGGTTTCCGAATTCAGGTTTTAAAATGCATATCGTTTTGTGTAAAGATACATCCTTTCATTGACCTCGGCGAAGGTTACCATACGCACATCAGATCGAGCTTCAAAAAATCTTGGACGACTTACTTAAAAGGGGCGTTATTCGTGAATCGAATTCACCTTATGTTTCACCCATAGTTTTGGTGCACAAAAGGAACAAAGAACTCAGATTGTGCGTTGATTTTCGGGAGCTCAACACGATAACTGTTGACGATAATTACCCTCTACCTCTTATTGAAGATCATTTGGATCGTCTCAGAGGGAAAACATATTTTAAATCCAAAGACCTGAAGAATGGCTTTCACCATGGCCAGTTATCTGATGAGTCAACGAAACATACTTCATTAATAACTCCACTGGGTCAGTATGAGTTCACCCGTATGCCTTTTGGGATGAAAAATGCCCCGTCAGTTTTCGAACGGTTCATGAAGCATATATTTCCAAAGTTGATCTCGGAAGGTTAAATCATAACCTTCCTAGATGATGTTCTGATCGCCACACATTCTATAGAAGAACATTTTGAAACAAATTGTTGATATAATTGTGGAAAATGGATGGATGGAATGATGAGTCGTTTGAATTTGCACTTGCTGCAGCGCAAAGGAGAGATCCAAGGATAGTATACAGAGTTTCGAGAAGTCTGAAAGTTCGTTTTACAAATTGATTGACGGTTTGATATACAGGAAATACAAAGACAAGGTTCTCTTCTCCGTTCAATCTCGAATGGAAGAGCAAATAATTCGTACACACCATGAATCTATGTGTCATTTCGGAGCCGATAAATGCTTTGAATATATTTCAGCGAGTTATTGGTTCCCCAATATGAAAGAGAAAATCAAAGCCTATATTAAAACCTGTCTAAAATATATTTACCTTTCGCCACCATCTGGGGAAAAAATGGTACGTTACACTCTATTCCAAAAGGTGATGTCCCTTTCGATGCGATACACATCGATCATCTCGGTCCTTTACCGAATTTTCATTCAAACAAAAAACTTCTCGTGATTGATGGTTTATAAGTTTATAAAACTTTACCCTGTCAAAACAACTCAGAGTAAGGAGGCCATTACATGTTTAAGATCATTTTTTGAGAGTTACTCCAGGCCAAATCGTAGAAGCTGCTCCACATCCAAAGAGTTTGCAGACTTTTTAGAGGAGCATAATATTAAACAGAGTAAGATTGCGACTCATTCACCACAATCAAATCGTCAAATTGTTATCGAAAGAATGTGTTGCGAACACTACTATTGGTTGCGACAAAATTTTAGCTAAGGTTAAATTCGCACTTAACAATACAGTAAATAAAAGCACGGGCTTTACTCCTAGCACTCTTTTATTTGGGAGAAGCAAAAAAGGCTAGTTTTGCGGCCGTGTTCCGAACATCTTCAAGATATTTTAGGAAAGAAACTCACCTGTTTTTTGAAAACATAGAAAAAAGTCAGATATGGAACAAAAACTATTATGGTAAACACCACAAACATCCAAGCTTATACAAGGTAGGTGAATATGTTTTGATTAAAAACATCGTAACATTTCCCGGTATCAACAAGAAACTATACGGTAAATATCGAGACCCTTACGAGATTAAGAAAGTTCTTCCTAATGATCGTTATGTGGTCAGTGATATTTAGGGCCTGCAGATAACACGTCTTCCATATAAAGGCATTCGGTCCCCGAACAATATGAGACCCTATAACGTGGAATCTGTCAATTTTGAGCATGATGAAGAGGAAAAAAATAAGTTATCATCTTTGTTCTGGCGCATTAGACCTGTCTTTCAATAGAATGTTTCCCTTTGTTTTTCTCTAGATATAATTGAAGTTCTTAATTTAATTTATAATTTGTGTTTCACTATTGTTATTAATTTAAATTCACGTAAGAAGCTTTGTATTCGGGTCGATTGTACTATCAGGATGGTCGAATTGTAGTCGAAAAAAAACTAATTTTGTTTTTTCCGATGTATTTATTCGCTCTTTTGAAATACCACATATATTGCCATCTGATCGTATAATTTACCCGAAATGTCTCCAAATCTGTAGTATAAGCCAATGTAAGTACTGTAATTCGAATGTATGCGAAAACTATAAAAGTCCGGAGAATGTACAGATGGTAAAATAAAATAGAGACAGTAAAGCAGAGCGTTGGTCTTTTTTTTCCGCTCATTTTTTTCCGCGTTCGGCTCCTACAAGTGGGCGCGTTTTTCCTTGAATGCTCGGCTTAATCTCATCAATTGTCTTTGGAAGAGAGATAATAAACGACACAGCTGATCCCACCAAATACACAACATGAGGTTTCTTTCATGAATTTTTGGCTTGGCTGTTGAAGTATAATTTCTATGGTCTCTTCATTTGGTTATCGTAGTAGACCCATTTTCGATCACCATTGACTATACGATGCAAATCCTTTCGTTAATGTCTAACAAGCAGCATTTAACTTGTGCAAAGTCGGTGTTCAACGTTTTCCGGGTTCAGTTCATATAGAACCTAATTTCCTTGCTTTTGAATTATTCCTTATGATTTAAAATGTTGTAAAATTGCTGTCACTCCTAATGTAAGTGCAAGTCTTCTTGCATTTGCCACGAATCAACGTTCTTAAATTTTTGAAACCACTCACGACTTCCCTCATTAAAAGCAGCCTCACAATATACTGCAGATTTCTTCAAATTATAGGTGATGAAGTATGTATATCAAAAGTTCCCGTAATGACGTTTATTCTAATCAAAACTTGACATTTTTGTACGAAAAAATGATGTATCCTGATACATAGTCGCTAATACTTCAAGGTTATGGTGTTATTAGATGCCCAACCTTACGATATGACGCTTTACATCTGAGAATTTTAATCAACGGCGGAAACTTATTCGTACTCCAACAGTATTACCGCAAGTACCACATGAAATCCAATGCGCCTGCGGTGGAATTATGCAGTAAAGCAAGATCTCGCCCTAGGCGGCACACGTGGAGACAGACTCCATCCAACTTGGAGTGCTCAATTGGAGGCAGGAAGTCAGAAACCATGCTAACCCCCATCTAACTATGATGACATTTTTCAAGAACTCTTCATTCTTCATATCATATACCTATATATTTTCATTTTAGTCATATTGACGAACGCCAGATCCACATTGAGCGTTCTATTTTCGTAGGATTATTCTAATTCATCTTATCTGAAACTGACGACAGTTGTCTATCTTCATGTGATTGATTGTTTAAAGTAGCTATATTGCGTGTGTACATACATACGTACCAAAAATAAAAATATTGGAAAATATTTCCACAAAAGCATTTAAATTCCATCCTTAAGAAGGTTTACAAAAAGTAACTACCCCATCTATCCATACATAGATATGTATGCACACATAAACAAAGTAAGTTCCAAAGTCCTAAATCTTCTTCTACCTCGGTTGACATGTTAACGCCAACCAGAAAAGAAGTAACGATTCTATCTACATCTGTTTCTAAATGACAGCTTTCTTGACAAATCCTCATTTGCGAGGAGAACTCTCAGCCAGTGATTTAAAAGTATTGCTTATTGGTTAAATCTGCTTTTGAAAAATGCTTCGATCGAAATATGTGACAGCTGGAGAAAGAAGCCATTCCATGTAGGTAATTTAATTTCGCATTCCCATTCTTAAGTAAATTCTCAATGTTTACACGAGTAATGTTATGTGTAACACAAATATCAATAATCATAACAGAGAGAGCGTGAAATAAGTCGACACGAAATGGCAAGGACGGTGAATGTGCACAGTGCCTTGAGTTGTTGACGGAAACAAGGACATATTTCTGCTTGTCTGTGAGTTCTGAGGTGATGAACTTTTCTCGAACTGCATCTGCACTTATTTGTTAATAGCTATTTCGCTGTTTTATTATTAATATTTTGTTATTTGAATTTTTTTTTTCGGTTATAAAGGGCTTGGCATCATGTGTATGAGTACCTACATAAATGTATCTTGACAGTGATTTTATTTGAAAGAACATTTTTTTGCGCTTACTCGTATAAAAGGACACCAGCTAACAAAAATGCCCGAAGGAGGCAAATGTAATTTTCGAAGAAAATTTTTAGATGTCAACGAGAGAACAGAAATTTTCCATTTCCTTATTCATTGAAGGTGTGTGTACTGTGTATTTTCTTTTGAATTCAAATTTTCGTAGAGTTATACACCTAGGTAGTACGAGACATGTGAGTGCAGATAATTTATTAGGGCTTTACTTCCCATTAAATAAGATGGTTTCACTGATGGATTCACCTCTGACCCGAAGAGCACTTTGCTTCATTTGCATTCGACTCGGATAGAAGTTGTCATTGCAAATTGAATTCAGCTCTATAAAAATTCGAGTAGTGAGTTTTACGAACGACTTTCAGTAAATTGGTTTGGAATTAATTTTCGCTGACATTTGTGTTGGATATTTTCAGATGAAACGTAAATTATTATTTTATTACTTGCGGAAATATTTAAGACAGTTGGAAGTTTATATTTTGTCATGGCAATGGTAGTTATATGACGCTGATGATGATAATTGAAGATGCTAGTGAAAACTTTGTTGTGAGTTGTTAATTTATATTGGGGTAGGCTAAAGTGGTTCTTGTGGGATATCAATGTCCCGAGCTTTTCTGGGAGCCAACAAGATTTATTGACAAATTTGTCAGGATCGGTTGCCTTCAAAGAGAAAATATTCTTAAGATCTGGAATGTAGTTGCTTAAGGATTGCATTCTGATGTGTTGTAGTTGCAAAGGAATCTTTCTGATGAAAACTCAATCCTTCCTTTTTTCTTCACATAATTCGGTATCTCGTGTTTATGTGGTCTTGGTGATGTTCCTTCTGTTGATGATGATCAGCTCTCTTTTTCTGAAAGGATAGATTTTGGGTTATATGTGGCCTGGAGGTCTTACAGTTTTCTCGATGTGTCCACCTATGAGGGCGCTTAAAAATTAGGCATTTGTTTGACGTACGTCATTGCCTACTAGACGTTGCCAAGCTACTTACTTTTTGCTGTAAGTGATCCAAAGATGTTCAGTTCATCAGATATGTAGTTCTCTAAGTCTTCTGAGTTTCGCCACCGAATTAAAATTTGGAAGCAATAAATTATACCTAGTGCAGCTATAAGTTCTGTTACATTTTAAAAGTGCAAGGAATGAAGTACCAGAGCTGCTCATGAGCTCTATGAGCGGAAGAGGAGAGACGAACACCAGCTTCTCAGGAGGAAGAAGAAAGAGCATGAGAAGCCCGCGATCGAGGAAATTGAGAGACGCTACTCCAGGAATAAGGTTCGGAAGTTTTACCAAAAGGTAAAAATAACATGCCACGGAAACAAACCCCGAACCGATGCCTGTAGAGATGAACAAGGGAACATCGTAATAGAATCGCAGTCAACGGTGAGGATTTGGAAAAACAATTTCTGCAGACTGTATAACGGCGATGACGGACCAAATACCGCTGTCGGGCAGAATCAACCTTTCAACTTGGACGATGATGACCAACAATTCCGCCCACCCGACCTTGATGAAGTGAAGAAAGCTATATCGAAGCTTAAGTCCAACAAAGCTGCTGGAGCGGATGGCCTGACTGCCGAGCTCTTCAAAGCGGCAGGCGATGACTTGGTAAGGAGCATACACGAACTTATCTGTAAAATATGGTCGGACGAAAGTATGCCCGATGAATGGAACCTCAACATTGTTTGTCCGATTCTCAAGAAAGGAGACCCTCTGAACTGCGCCAACTACAGAGGCATCAGTCTCCTTAACATCGCATATAAGATCTTATATGCTGTATTGTGTGAACGCCTGAAGCCGTTCGTCAACAACCTGATAGGTCCATATCAGTGTGGCTTCAGGCCAGGAAAGTCCACCATCGACCAGATATTCACACTACGGCAGGTCTTGGAGTAGACCCATGAGCTTCAGATCGATACCCACCACCTATTCATCGATTTTAAGGCCGCGTATGACAGCATCTATAGAGGTGAGCTATACAGAGCAATGTCTAGTTTTGGCATCCCTGCCAAACTCGTCCGTCTGTGCAGGATGATGATGGAGAATGCACGCTGCTCCATCAAGGACGGTAAAGATCTCACCGAGAAAGGATTTAGACAAGGCGATGCGCTGTCATGCGATTTTTTCAATATCGTTCTTGAAAGAATAGTGCAAAACTCACGAGCAAACACAAGAGGTACTGTCTTTCAAAAGTCCGTCCAACTAGGAGGATCTCAGCCAACTTAGCATGCGAAACTGGAGGCAGCTAGCCAGGTATCGAGCTGGTTGGAGAAGCTTGTCGACTGAGGCCCAGATCCACCCTGGACTGTAGCGCCACTTAAAGTAAGTAAGTAAGTAAGATACCTATAACATGAGCTGACCAAGACCATGGAAAAAAGGAACATACCTTTAAGTGCAATGGGTCTGTAGGAGGAGAGAGAAGAAGGTTCAAGTTTTCCAGTGACGAGCTAGCCATTTACTCGTATAGTTTCTAAAGAGTAGTAATGATTAAAAAACGTACGCAGTGGTTTTACCAGCTTGTAAGAACGAGCTCACAAATCCGTTAGATCTATAAGTTACTACGAGTACTATACGAATGCGAAAATGGATTAGTTACATTGAAGATACATTTTTTTTTTAATTATTAAGACTTTGATGGACACTCTTTAATATGCAAATTTGATTTTTCGATAGATTTTAGACTTAAAAGTAGTGGTCACCCTAAGGGGTTCTTGGTAAAAGCCGGCTAGCTAAATGAACGGATTGACTTTGCTAAATTAGATTTGATCATTTTTTTATAACAAGTAAGTTGACATATCTAGAAGAAATGAAATCTAATTGAAAAGCAAATAAAAAGCGATTGCGATTGCCTTAGCAATATCAGACAAAGACAATGTATATATGCCTTATACATATGTACCTTGTGAAGGAAGCTAACGCTCTTGGATAAGTCCATCACATTTTTGTACTCATTTTTAACAAGGACATATTGCTTTGTTGATTTATATAAAAGCGAATTTCAGGCTTAAAAGCTTACGTATGGATTTCATTTTTAGATGCTTTTATATTGTATTTGGCAATTATTATTGATTTTCGGCAAATAAACACATTTCACCGTTCCGACATTGGCTTTTTCGAAATCAATTTATTTTTTCTTTTCAGCCCGCAGAAGCTGTTACTTTGTTCAATTTTATGAATTATCAATATTCTTTTTGTTTCCGTACATTTATCCCAGTTTTATAAAAAATGTATAAACAATTCCGAACCACTTTGACACCTCTGGTAGCACCAATACTTATCACCTCTACAAAAAAAAAGAAGAAAAACAGTGTGGATGATGGGAAAATATGAAAACAATTTCTCTCCATTGTATCGCTTAGATGTATTGCCAAAGTCATTAATATCGATTTCTGAAGGATATCTGGGTAACAGTTTTAAAACCATACCCACAGCGTATCTTTCCCTCCGCGTAAATGTGAAAAGTCATTCATCAATCAAGGATCTGTCCAAGAGAAAAACAATCACCCCAACGTTAAGCATCTAAGCTTCAGGGTGGAACAGTTAAAAAAAAACTCAAAATAAAAGAAAACTGAGACAAAGATGAAAGTACGAGTATCTTCAGCTGGGTTGCAGAAAATAAAATGGAAGCACTTTAATTTTCATTTAATCCTTTCTAATTATGTGCCGATGCTGAAGTAAGAATAGGCTTTAGAACGACTTATTGACTTCTGCTTTGGTTGCTCCTTGCTGAGGTTTTTAATGATTCCAAGTGATAATGATGATAAGGACGAAAACGGTATACATACCATACACAAAATTAGTATGGGTCTGAAAAAGATTGAGTAATTCATATTAAAGCCCCAATTAGCTAGAATAGGTCAATACCAAACCAGCAACGGTCCCACAAATATACGACAGAGATTACGAAACATTTAAAATATCTACGGTCATTTATATTCTCGTGCCGCAAACCCTGCTTATCGTAAAATATCTTCTTTTTTTTTTACTGTTCCCATGGACAACAGGCACCTCAGAAAAAAACGTAATAAAATGAAATGTTTCACTCACCTGTAGTAGTTGAGGATTTGTGTAAAAACACCCGGATGCCTGTCAAAGAAGTATTCGTTAAGCACTGGATCGTAATTGGCCAGAGCCTCTGTTAGTCTAGAGAGTCGGGTGGCAGGAATTTTCTTGAGTGTTGCTTTGTACGTTTCATATCTGGAAAACAAAAGGAAAATCATTATACAATGGAAACGAGAAATAAGCAGAAACCAAAAAAAAAAAAAAAAACGAAAAGGAAAGCAAAAAACTAAAATTAATGGTGTGAAGCTACATTGATTGCATAATTGAGGTGTCTAAATAATGTGTGCATCTTGGCTTGGTGCTTTTAAGACACCTTAATTGGCATAATTATGATCTTAATTAGCTCGGAGCTAATCTGAAAAGGACACTACATACGATTATGTTTGAATGTTAACTTTTATGATGGAAGATACTTATGAGATTGTTGGCACGAAGTATGCTGTAGGTGATTCAGCTTGGTTTTAAATGCGTATATGAAGGACATACTCGTAGAAGTGGTTTAGGAAACGCAGAATCGAGCGAAATAGGCGAATATGTCAAGGCTACCGCGCAAGTCTTACAACAAACAGACAACAACGGAATTAGGTGGCACATTGCGAAATTGGCTGGTATTTAAGGACGTATTCGAGACACTGGTACGCTTCCAGGATTTCCCTAAGGCATACAAATTGGGCAAACTCTGCGAGTCGGCACAAAGCAATGCAACATCTCTGGTTGGAGGGATGTTCACAGAAGGCTATGCGGATACATGGAAGGCGCTCAAAAAGCAATTGGCTAAAATTCAAAAACGACATCATATCTGAGGAAAAAACTGTAACAAGTTTTTCAACTTCAGTGACAACTACATCAGTGCGCACTATCAAAAAACAAGCCTTTTGTTACTATGTTTAACTAGATGGCCCTATTAAAACATTTGCAGTGATTCATAATAAGTTGGTACTTAGCAACAGCTTACGTACAAATAACTGCTGGCCATGCAAAGAAACAGCAATGTAGGCTTTCTTGTGACCCAGGCTCACAGGTCAATTTAATGACAATTCGCTTTTTCAACTGAAATGAAGTGAAAGTATAGACAGAAGGCATGTGAGGCTAAATAATAACCCTCACCCGTGGTCAGGCAATTGTGAATTTATTTTCAAATGGTAATCAAAACCATTCGTGCAAGCTTCCACATCATTTATACTACCAAGTTACACATACACTCGTGGAAAATATAACTTAAGGGTCTTGACCGCATCTGTGTAGTTTGGTATTTGCTGATCCTAGATTGCGTACAATAGGAAGAGTACTTGGCGCAGGCGTTTGGAGTCATGACGGATGGCATCAACACCTGATTGAATTTGGACCTGCTATGGTACACCATCAAGCTACACTAACACTCACTGTTTGGCTATGGCTACAGCCATAGAGGAACAACAAGTTGATAGTTACAGCGAAGGCTTTTTGATGCTGAGTCTGAAAACCAACAATGCAACTTTGTAGGCTGAGCAGTTATTTATACCAACCTATGGGGTATTTAGAAGATTTAACGATACTTCTGCCAGAAGGCTATCGAGTCTCACTAGACCTCAACAAAGAAGCTTCTGAAATTTTAATAACTACCGGCGACCAAATTAAAAATTCAAAAATGAAACGAAAAACATTTGTGAGCCTTATAAACAGCAAAAAAGAAGAAGAGTGCTGCTCGATAATATATTGGCGTTTTGCCAGAGAACATGCCGGTGTAATACACATAATCTGAATAGGTTGATGAACACTTCGCGTATATGATTCTATATTCAATATTATATAAAGTGTTAGTCAATAGATGGTGTGGATGTTAATTGTCAATTACTGTCATATACTGAATTCAATATGATTAATCTTTTTGAAATATGTCATACAATCTTTGCCAATTTTAGTCATGGAGTCGTTCGCTGACGACGCAGTTATACTTAGCGATAACGTCGAAGATTTGCAGAACTCCCTAGATTCATGGGAAAATGCGCTAGAGAGAAACTGGTTTAAAATATGTCGTTCAAAGACGGAGCATTTACGTGCCCATTTGCGCATCCGTTGCGACCTGTTCCGGATATAATATTAGACGGAATAGTTCTTCCGAAAATCACTATATTTAAGTACTTAGGATCAATCGTTAACATGGAAGCGAAATGTGACGACGACGTAAACCACAGAGTGAGTGTGGGGTGGATGAAATGGCGGGAAAATTCGGGAATCTTTTGCGACCGAAAATTTCCACTTAAATTAAAGGGGAAACTCTACACCAAGGTTGTTAGACCAGCTATTATATACGGTTCACAGTGCTGGACAATGTACGAAGCGTTTAAAAAGAAAATGACGGCAGCGGAAATGAAAATGTTAAGGATGACTAGTGGAGTCACTAAACGCGATTGCATTAGATCTACCCGTATAAGAGGAAGTCTACATATAAATAATTCGGTAACCGAACAGCTTGAGGTGGATAGATTAAGCTGGTATTGCCGCGTTCAAAGAAGATCTGCGGAAAATCCGGTTAAAAAGGCACTATCAACTACAATCACTCCAACTGTAAGAAAACGAGGTCGGAAAAAGAATTCCTGGATTTCTCAGATGGCAAATGCGCAACAACGTCTGGGGCTAACCACTGAAGCGATCCAGGACCGAGCAGTATGTAGACGCGTTCTGCGGTCTGCGACATTAGCCAACCCCATAAGCGGAGCAGCAGCGATGCAGTAAAAATGGGAAACTCGTTACGCATAAGTTCATATAACGATGAAAGGGTTAATAAAAGGACAAGAAGAAGTCACGGAGTCGTTTACCATGCAGCAATGCGTTTTTGTTATTCAATCTTATTACCAAAATGAGCGATCAGTCAAAGCAACCTATTGTAAAATTCGTGAATTTTTCGGTCAACATATTCGACCTAGTTAGCCCAGAGTTCGTGCAATGGTGGAGCGCTTTGAAGAAACTGGTTCGGTATCGGTTCAAACTCCATATCAGCATGCTCGATAAGCACGTACCCGTCAAAACATCACCACTGTGAGCGAAAGTGTGCAAAACCAAGTAGGCACCTCAAAGTCGGCAATTGGGCCTCAATTATACCGCTTTACGGCGAATTTTAAAAATCGATCTTCATTTGCACGCCTTTAGAATCCAAATTACATGATAATTGACACCTTTAGACCATCAAGATAACACCCATTCGTTGACTGGATATTGAATCGCCAGGACAATTTGTCATCGAATTTGAGATCGTTTCCGATGGAATTCATTTTTGAATGGATTGGTACTTAAATAAACAAAATTTTTGTTGCTGGTGACTAGTACAACCCATACGAAATTCATAAAAAATCAATACATCCCAAGAAAGTCACCGTATAGTACAGATTATGGGTTGGCGGGATCGTTGGCCCGTACTTTTTCGTAGATAAGGCTGGAGGGAGATACAGTTAAAGAAGAACGTTACCGCAACATTTTGACCGACTATTTTCTTTCAAAATTGAATGAATCTCTGGTTTGAACAGGATGGTGCTACCGCCCGCACAGGACATCAATCAATCAATTTATTGCCACCACAACTTATGACAGACCTCTAGCTGCGACGTGTTGTGTTATTAAGATCACCTGCAGCTTATTCTGATCATGACTTGAGAAGTGAGCCTCAAAGATGGAGCGTAAGATCTCTGCTTTTTATTCAATCTACTGCCATTGTTTTTTTTTTCGATTAAGGTTTAGAACATTTGCTGTGGACATAGTTCAGTTGCAAATGGTTTACACTATCTTAAGTTAAATTTTGCGGTAAAGCGAGGCTTTGATAGATTTGTTCTTTCTCAAAAATTTATTGATTGTTTTCTCACGAAATTCTTCACTTCATTCGCATCTGCCATGGAAGCCTTCGATAGTACAATACTTCCCAGCTAGCATTCTCTCGTAAGTGTACCTGCTGGATATGAAGAACAGACTGTTTAACTTTTTTCACAAAATGCTGGGTAAGAGCAAACATGTCACGGCCATTTGAAAAGTCTAGGAGATTGCTGCCTTCGAATTTGCCTCTGCCCACAAATTGTTTTTAATTTCCCCAAAGCATTAAATCCTTATTTCTGTGACTGTTCCTCAAAATGTTTAAAGACGTTTTTGGAAAAACTTAAAACCGAATTTCGCTGAAATTGTTTCAGATGTTTTTATTATTTTTTTTTACTTCAATATTCAATTGCGGGACTCACTTAATATTTCTATCATTACCCTGTCAAATGACTTTGATTTTTGACTTCGCTTTTTTGGCATGAACATAAAACTTTCTCGCGACCCTCGCACATGACATAATTTAAGGCGAAAGTAACACCAGCATAGGGCGTTTAAATTTTCATATTTTCATCTGTCCTCGTTATTCAAAGTTAAATCTTGCAAATATACACATAGGGTCCATTTAAAGATAACCCACCCACAACATGTATCCATTTCCCATATGAATAATTCAGGTGCTATAAAGGATTCCTAGCCCAACTAAAACGTTTGGACATTGGCACCGAAAAAATAAGAAAAAAAAACAAAAAATATGTAGATGGAGTGACATGATCATAAATTGGTTAAATTTCATATCCATAGGCATATTGAGTTGTGCTGCTTCACCATTTCCGATGATGATATGGAGAAAAAAAAAGTAGTGCTTGGCACGTTGGATTAAAAAAAAAATACTTCCGTCAGTGCCGGGTGCTTTTTATTCATAGATTGGTTCCCCCAAAGGATTGACTGAATGTGAAAAGGGATTCCAAGTGTCTAGAAGGGGCTTTTCTTTTTTATTAAGTTATTTTGACAGTACTTGTTAGAGAGTTGTCTGGCCAATTGTGTGTACAAGTGATAGATTGCGGTTTGGCTGACGATGGTTGGATTCGATTTGAAGGGGAAAACACAAAGAAATTTTACCAGATATATGTTGGAAATTTATCACTTAATTTAGTAAAGAAAATTATTTGTTCTGTGGTATAAAATATTCAAGGATATTGTAGTGAATTTGAAAATAACCCTTTTAAAGGGGTCTGGTTTGGTAAAACATGCAGCTGTGGTCTATTATTAGGTTTCCTCAACATCATAATTTACTAAAAATAAAAAAACACAAAAGAAAAGGGGGACTTAAAGGAGTTTGGATTTTAAATGGAATATTGTTATCACTTCTTAAGTCCTTTTTGTGAAGATGTCTTAAGCATTGAACGTTTTTATCTATTTTTTCATATCTTGTGATATGTATCCAAATTTAAATTATATGTCGACGTTTTTTCTATTCTATTCCTTCGCAGTTTCTTATAAAGAAGATCAATTAAATTATTAATAGTGTACTACTAGTAGCTGAACCCGCAGACGTAGTTCTGTCCTTTCTGGCAGGTGGCGCCATGAATTTGATTTGGTTAAAGCCTCTGTACAAAATTTTTAAACAGAAGTGGTTGTTGGTGCGATTGGAGGATCAAAGGAGCATAAGAACCGAAGAATGGCCGCACCACGGATTTATCTCACAGAAGCGCAAAAAATTTCTGTTTATTGGAATGAGGAAAAATAAGCTGCGATGCTTAAAATTGAACATGAATTAATGACAAACCTAAGTTAAATTTCGTCCTTGCGACTTATTTTTGTACATGGTACATGTCAAAGGTGTGCGAAATTGTAAACGTTAAAACCGAATGGGTGTGCCGGTAGGTGGTATCATTGGAATGCGTGAGAGTAAAACATAGTCTTGTCGAAACTTTCCGTTTAACATGGTCCATAATTATTCTAATAACTTATCTCGTTCCATTCCAGTCTGAGTACATTTATGTTTCAAAGAAAAATTATGGGTGAAACAATTTTTTAAACCTAAGTTATATGGTGCAAGTACTGGTAAATAGAGTGAGTTCAACAATTAAGTTATGCCTTCATTATCATCTGCCACTGTGTCGACTGATTTCAACGAAATAAACTCACCAGGCAACGGCTCCTGTATTTTGAAGTTGATTTCGTCAACATCTATCTACATTTTAAGCAGCCCTAATCGCCATTGAAGATGGCAACGATTAGTATAAGGCCTTGTAGAAGTAGCATCTTCCGACAGGTGCTGGTTCCTTAAATGACGAGAATGAACCTCTGCAGCCGAACATCTTACAGCTCTGCTAATAAGTCCTACTTCACGCCTCCCCGTGGCGCCATCTGGGAATCTCACTAGAGATTGCGAAGTGAAGGGGGCAAATGGCGAGTTTCATTTGGAGCTCAGGCCGGAAAGGATTTCCAGGACTTAGTCAGGGTCTTGGAAAAGAGATGGTGAGGGACGATCCCTATAAGGGCCAACGGCAGCGCTCACATCCCGGAACGGGTTACTGGCTTCGGTGTAACCGACCCCTCGTCCTAGGGGCACTCAAAATGTAACTGGTCCTCCAGGTTGGGGGTTGTGCCGCCGGGGTAACAGCCCGGCCATTTAAAAAAAATTAAGTTACGAAGCATCAACAAGCCTCGGATATGGACGGATCTACTGTTGACAACCCACGCAAACGATTTAAGGACAACGAGCTTCGGATATGCACGTGGAATGTTAGATCCCTTAATATACCACGTTCAGTCGAGCAACTAGCGGAGGCCCTAGACTGCTGCAAAGCAGACATAACCGCCATTCAAGAAATGCGATGGGATGGGCCGGACAAAAAGAAGATGAAAAACTGCGACATCTACTACGGCAATTGCTATCGACGGCAAAAGCAGCGCTTATTTGGATGCGGATTTGTTGTCGGAGGCAGACTAAGACATGAAGTCCTCAGCTTTCGGAATGTGAGCGAGCGCCTCGTAGCAATCTGCATCAAGGCTAAATTCGCCAACATTAGCCTCATATGCGCGCATGCCCCACAGAGGAGAAAGATGACGACACCAAGGATGCCTTCTAAGAGCTCCTTAACAAGACCTACGAGCAATGCCCTAACTATGACATTAAAATTGTCCTCGGTGATTTTAATGCAAAGCTAGGAAGAGAAGGTATCTTTGGTGGAACAATCGGAAAATATAGCCTGCACAGCACCACCTCCGATAACGGATCCAGGCTAATCGACTTTGCGGCGGGGCGAAACAATGTCGCGGCTAGCACGCGGTTCCCACATCTCGACATACACAAGGGGACTTGGAGAACTCCTGATCAATCAACAGTCAACCAGATTGATCACATTGCGATCGACGCAAGACACTCCTCCAGTATTATGGATGTCCGAACGTTCCGAGGAGCCAACACCGACTCGGACCATTACCTTGTTGTGGCCAAGGTACGGTTGCGGATATCCCAAACTACGCCAAGACAAACTAATGCTGTGAGAAAATTCGACGTCAGACGGCTACAATCGCAAGAGAACGCCAAGTCCTTGGCCTGACTGCCGAGCTCTTCAAAGCGGCAGGCGATGACTTGGTAAGGAGCATACACCAACTCATCTGTAAAATATGGTCGGACGAAAGTATGCCCGATGAATGGAACCTCAGCATTGTTTGTCCGATTCTCAAGAAAGGAGACCCTCCGAACTGAGCCAACTACAGAGGCATCAGTCTCCTTAACATCGCATATAAGATCTTATCTGCTGTATTGTGTGAACGCCTGAAGCCGTTCGTCAACAACCTGATAGGTAGAGCGCATGGACACCAATGCTCCGGTCCGAAAAGTCTTCGAATCCGCCCCCGAGGGACAGCGCAGTAGAGGAAGGCCAAGACTCAGGTGGCGCACGCAAGTGGAAGAGGACCTCAGCCAACTTAGCATGCGAAACTGGAAGCAGCTAGCCAGGTATCGAGCTGGCTGGAGAAGCTTGTTGACTGAGGCCCAGGTCCACCCCGGACTGTAGCGCCACCTAAAGTAAGTAAGTAATTGATGTTTACAATAATTGTCACAAGGAAATACACTTTTTTAACGCCTTTTTTTAATCAACAATGTTGCAGAATATTTCAGGCAATTTAATTAATTATGTTTATTCATAGTTGGAAAATACTTCTACTAATGAATTGTTTTGTGGTGAAACATGCATATTTACTGTAAGTTATAATGTATGGACAAAATAGATGATTTTAGACATGCGTTCACTTCATCCCCATACGTTGAACGTGAAAAAATAGGTAATATTTGTCTGAAATCATACGAAAATAATATTATAGGGCCACCAAATAACCTTTCGTTGCCAATTAAATATTTAGGAGTTCGATTAAATGCTTTCAGTGAATGTTTATGGGCTACTGTACATTCATTCCCGATAATAATTTGACATTTTTGTAGTACTTTTGCCATGCCTGAGTGTTTTTTTTTATGTTGAATACTGCATTTTCATTGTTCTGTTTGTTTTATGGTAGCTTTAGAGTCGAATGGGCCGTTCTTTCGCCATTCTTTTGTATAGTACATCATCAAAATGCGCAATAACTCGTCCAGGAAATTTATTTTCTTTCAATAAAGCCAAAACGGTTCGTTTTGTGTGAGATGTGGCATCTTCTTATTGAAATCACATATCTTTCCCATCCATATCTTTGATTTGAAACCAACAAAAAAAAATTGGGTAACACTTGGGTATAGCGATGAGAATTGACGGTGACGGTTACACCATCCTTATTTTTGAAAAAGTATGAACCAATGCCACCACTCCACCAAATTGCACACCATGCAGTGACTTTTTATGGATGCAATGGTTTTTCGACAGTTACATGAGGATTTTTACGTCCTCATAAAAATTCGTTTGAAGAATATTGGTCACCCAAACACTGATATTAGTCGGCGTACCTTCTATGCATTCCGTGGTCAGCTGAGTGGGTTTAACTTTATAAGGGTCACGATGCAAATCCAATGTAAAATACGCCATAATGTGCCGTAAGCTAAGTCCAAATGCTGTGCTTCTTCTTTAACAGTAAAAGTGCAGGAATATTTTCTGTAGAGCGTTCATTTGGATGATGGATAGGCCTTAAGATATCTGGAACAGAGCCAGTCTCTCCGAATAGCCTATAGTAATCTCAAAAGGACCATTATGTTGAACGCACTACAGAATCTTATCTTTGTATTAAATTCTTACAATTTCAACAGGTTCAACGATTTTTAAACGATCCACAAAATTTCAAACGTTAAACTAAACATTTGCAGTCTCCGGCGACAGTTGGTGGCCTTGGCTTCACAATCGGACGGTTAGGCGGCCAATCCCAACCCAGTCCGAAAGACATTGTTTTGTTTCGACAAAGCAGATCATGTGAAATGAAGTCATTTTACACTAATAATCAGTCTCCCCATTAAATGTTGAATGCCATCCATAAAGCAAAATAACCACTGATCTCAAAAATCGTCTCGCATTTTCCGAAAAGCTTAACATCTATTCCGGCATTTTAAGACTGATACCCTCTCCAAGTGTCTTCAGTTGGGAAACCATCCTGTTAATCGTCGTTTTCATGATGAAAAGTGGTACTGCGGCCCCTGCGTAATAATATGCGAACAAGTCACTTAACACTAACCTACCGGGACACTGAAATCTTTAAATATCGACGTAAAAAGAATATAAGCAGGTTATTCAGTTTTCGAATAGTGGCCGTCATCAAAACTGGGGAAAGAGAAAAAAAAAACTCTGCGAAACCAAGACGCTAACCTAATCAGAAGCAGCTCACAACCACTTCCTATCACAAAACTCAAAGTGAGCTGAGTAACACAAAACACTATAGCTTTTGTCTGTCATCAACCATGAAATAAGGTCAAGGAACTATTTTTTTCTTTCCTTGGTAGGTTTAAGTCAAGTGCCGATAGCATATCTTCGTACCCAGTTATACAACAAAGAAGTTGTTTACCAGCTAGGGGCAACCTTAAGCAAAATCTTCAGTCTTAACATGGCAAAACTGCTTTGAGAATGAATCCTCTGTTTAAGATGCTACATGGCTACCTACGCAGGCGATAATGTGAGATGCGCTTTAAAAGTTAAATCGCTGGGAAAAACAGGAGTTGCACGCAAGGCAGCGTCCTGTCTCCTTTACTATAATCCATATTGG
Source organism: Volucella inflata (assembly GCA_928272305.1). Lineage (NCBI taxonomy): Eukaryota > Metazoa > Arthropoda > Insecta > Diptera > Syrphidae > Volucella > Volucella inflata. Next base: position 25,713,200 of record OV743717.1, on the reverse strand, counting down.
ACGACTCACTATTCGGCGATTGCACTAGCTCTCTAAGGTTGCAGACTAAGGTTGCTCTCAACACGAGAAGGAAGGCGACTTGTTTGATTTATCAAGTGCTTAACGTCATCACTATCCGTTTCTCCAACAAAGCTAAGTATTTGGGGGTCATCTTGGAAAACGTAAATTTTTTGGAGTTAACATACCACAGCAACAATTTTTCCCTTTTTCAGCGGGTCCTTTGCATCTAAGTGGTTACAGCCTATTCGCTTAATGGTAATTTTTTCTTGATATTTATGTCATACTAGGCTCTCCCGTCGCCAAAATTCGACGATTCACAAAAGCAACAGTTGTCGTGTACACAACAAATGTATCGTCACTCGTCACTTGTTTAGTCTCGATCCCATTTAGAGCAGGGAAACTTTTTTGCAATCGTAGTAAAAAAACAAAACAATACATTTCATAAGTCAAGGCAGTCAAACAAATTCCTTATGTAGAACCACATGCACAAAAACATCTTTCCTGTTCCTTACTATTGACTTTCAAAGGCAAACAGACTTGAAAATGTTTGTTTTTTTCTCACTAAAGCTGGCCATACACGACGAACATGTTCGTGCGATCTGTTCGTGTTCATGGTCTTGATCGACGTTTGTGGTGCTCTTGACGAACCGATCCAATGTTTATGAAAAATTGCAAAATTTGTGGATTTGTTCGCGAGCATGTTCGCCGTTTGTGGCGTTGTTCGAAAAGATTTTCTTTTTTAAATAAATTCTGTTGTGTGCACATCAGCGGAAGATAGAAAATGGCAAGTTTTAGCGAAACGTTTCTTTTAGAATTTATCGAAATTCTTAGAAATATTAAAACTTTAGTTCCTCGAAACTTTGTCCAGTTGCGAGGAATCTTAAAGTTGCTGAGAGTCTCTCGTTTGCTGTAATTGCTTCTCGCATTCCTGTGTTTTGTTTTCCAATAACTGGACCGGGCAAGCTCAGCCATTCAATATAAGTTTCTGAATCCATTCTAAGAGATTTTTAAGAATCTTCTGGTGCCGAAATTTCTAAATTTCTCAACAATTTAGTATGAGTGCGATCATTTCTACCATACAGCCACTCGTTTCATCCCCTCTCGCCTTTTTTGTTTATTATTTTTTTCTTGCTTTCGCTTTTTGCATATATACATTGTTAATAATGCAAGCATCATCCGCGTGTGCGTTCTCCATACTTTCTTGTTGAAAGTTACAGCCAAATGTGTGGCCAAATGTCAACGAACAAATCGCACGAACATATTCGTCGTGTATGGCCAGCTTAAGCTACGCAAAATTGTAAATATTGTAACATTTTGGCAAGGGTTCGAAATGATAAAACGTTATTCTATTTCAAAACACTAAATTTACTATTATTTAAAATAATTTCCATGTAATTCACAACCGATTTTACTACTATCTCATAATTCGAATCTCTTATCGTTCACTTAATGGTGTTATTCAACTTCGAGATACAGATTATACATGTATTGAACTTTTGAAAGTTCGATATCAGACACAGATTGAAGTTTCAGATTCACATTCTGTTTAGCCCTTAAGCTCCTTTTCTGTCGCTTTCCAAAAATCAACTTAACTCACACTGTTTCTCATCTACGCGAAATTACCTTTCCAATGGTGTAAGTATCATGCCATTCGGTTCGGTAGAACGGTGTAAAAGTGTACGACAAAAATAGGCAGCACGTATTTATATATAGATAATACGAGTAGTATGGGTTGCCATTTCATAACCATGGTTGATTTAGAATTTGGTAAGACAAACACTTGAGCCTGTGCATCGGTTATCCTTTGATCTATTTCATAGATTTGCCTCATGCAATGATGTCAGCCAGATCGCCTGTTGTTGTAAAAATGCGGAATGATCCATTGATTTCCATTGGCAGTTAGATTCCCTATGAGCATAAGTACAAATGGCACGATCCTTTAGGCTGCCGGCAGCCTAAGAAAGAGAGACGTTCTGGAAAGGTCTGTTTTCTCTGCTGATTTCATTCAGTAGGAACAAAGTATTTCTCAACGTAATCGAAATATTTCGAAGCCTGTTCTTTGAGAATTGATTTCAGAAACAGATAGATTCAAGATAAAATAAAAGGCTTAAAATAAACTAGGCATGCCCAGAAATAACTTGGTTGCACTGGAACCAAATATTTAATATTTAGCATTGGTCCAGCTCCAAAGATGAGCAACTACGAACAAAGGGAGAATCTTTTTGCTTGGGAGCCAAACACCTATGATGATGAAAGACAGTCTCAATAAGTTCTGCAAGAGCTTAAGGCTAATAAGATTTTAAATAAACAAGAAAACTTGGGCATTTACACAGACAATCGTTAGAATTTGAGCATAAAAGATGGATCTGGTGAGGAGATGGAAAAATTCAAAACGCACCTCGTAGATGGAGGGATCTCACCGAAATATTTTGACCTCAATGTTGGAGTTCGACTTTGTAAGATATATTCTTTATTCTTTCTTTGATATGAAAATAAGATTCCTTATGGTAATAATGGCTCTGAAATTTACATGCAATAAACAGTAGTACTGCGCCAAAATACCCGTACCGGAAGCTACGAGTATATAGTTTGAAGACGGTAAGAGTGATTTCTGTGTTTTCATAATAAAATTATTTTGGCAAACTGTAAAGATAATGGACTGGTGGCAACAACTGACCAACAGTACGCCACCAAACTGTTGAAATATTCGTCTGTTTAACGGTAACTTTTGGAAATGTTGAATGTAACTTGGGACTGGAGATGATTCACGTGTAATTCCAATGATGCATTTGGTAATCGGAACACGGCGAGATTATCGTTCGTATCATTAGCTGTCTGAACAGGAACTCTGATTTATTAAAATGGCATTTGGGGCCATTGAGATTTAAAAAGACTAAGGACTATGTGCGCATATAACGACGTAAAAAATTAAGTAATGCAGATGAGTAAACAATTCGAAAATTGTTCAGAAATGATACACACACTATCTTGGTGTTCACAAGGATAGGAAGTTGTAGTTTTGTTCACCATTGACTCTGAATACATTGCAGCATCTTACATTCTTAAGCGACTTAGACGTCAGGTGGCACTTCATTGGGGAAAAGCATTTGTGCAAGCTTTAAAAATAAAGTTTTCATTGAAGAGATATTTAAGAACAAGGATTGAGCTAGATTTATAGCTGGGACCATTATACCATTATTAAAATGAACTTTTCCATGCTTTGCACATAAATTACTTCCACAAATTATGTAGTCAAAATTACTCATGATATGTAACGTCTCTTGTTTTATATGGTGTAAGTAACTCTTCCTACAAGTTCTGAAAAAAGTTATTTTAATAAGGGACAACATATCTATATTCGTTTTCCCTTCACGAACTACAAGATAATATTTCAAGATTGCAGATACGGGCACGTGTGTATAGTATGTGTTCAACTATCAATGTCATACTTGTACTGATTTATAACTCAATCTTCCCAAGGGGCCTTTGCATTTTTACTGCAGCTTCCTGTTCATTTCACATGGTTCGCTTTAAGGTTTACTTTTTATCATCTGTATTACAAATGCATGAATACTTATACATTCGAATTCATGAGTATATAGTATATTGTTCATTGTACACCATTACCAAGGAACATTCATATTATTGTCTTTTATAGTTACATGATTGTCTTTCGTTTTATGTGCCTCTACTGTATTCCGAATTCCTGGTAACCAATTTTTTTTAGAAAATATTCAAATATGTTATGCCTAAAAATCAATTGTTACTTATGTGCAGTGTATATGTATGTAGATCTTCCACATATCCGCATTGCTGATGTACTCATAGCATTCGCTTCAATTGCAGATCTCTATACCACTCTACAAGCCACTCTTTATTGGATCACATTCTTACTGAGGGCTAGAGTTTGCTACTGATATTAAATTAAAAAAATAAAAATCCGCCATAGCCTAGCACAATCGTTGGTTGAGAAAGTAGAATTGGAGAATCGGAATGCCGAATTTCCGTGCAACCACTCGGACCTGCACAAGTCCAAGTAGAACGAACTTGAATGCATACACATGACCTAGACAATATGCAATGCGGACTTTTTAGAAAGAGGAAATTTATTTGCATCTTGCTGCGATATTAAAAGAGCGGTGGTGATGGAGAAGTGAATACAAAAATGTGTCTAATATGGTTTATTCCATTTTAAATAAAGGAGAGATAACACCTTCATTAAATTTATATAGATGCCGACAAAGGCATACTAAGGTAACGCATTTTCAACTTCAGGTATCCAAGCGCCTCAAGGATATATTTATGGCGGATACAGAAAGAAAACGAAACCAATTCTAAAATTGGAAATGGTAAAGAGTAGAACTCAAGATTGGGTGAAATTTCTTCATAGCCAGCACGTTTTTCTCTCACCTTTACATCCACAGAGAACCTGGGAGACCTCGACTTGAACCACAGGCTTATTTTAACCAAGGGGTAGAAAAATGGCGAGACATACATTTCACTGTTAGGCAGAATGCAGTATTCAATGCAGATAACGATGGGAAACCACTTTTACCATAAAAGAGAGGTGTGAATAGCGATATCTAAGGCAATGACCAATGAGGCTGTTGGAGTATTTCGTTCGTGATAAGAGAGAACATCTAAATTGCGACAACTATAGAGGATACAATGTCCTTAGCATCGAGAATAAAATTCCGTTTGCAGTACAATGTGAATGCTTGAAAGTCTCTTTCAAGAACCTAATAAGTTTTCAATAGTGTGGTTTCATGCCGGCTATGTAAACCGTCGACTATACCTTGTCACATGTAATTTTATTCATTATACAAGGTGTTTTATCAGACTGCAAATTAGCAGTATCATTTTTGTTTAGTATTGCTTGCAACGTTACCAAGTCTTAGAAATTCGGTTCCAAAATTTGGGTTCTGTAAGCCAAACTGTAGAGAACTTGCACCATGTTACACCTTACATAATCTGAGACCTCTATTCGCCTTATTGTTGACCCTTTTCGCACAACATTTCCTTCGGAAGATGCAGTGGCACCGAGACGCATAAGAAGATAACATTAACAATAGAATATTGCATTCGTTCAGGAGACTGTTGAAGAAGATTCAAATTTATCGATTCAACGTCGTTCATGACAGCCGGCGGCCGTTGCCCGTCCACTTTATGGAAGCATTTACGCAAAGATCTTGGTTTGAAGGCCTACAAGATCCAGCTCGTGTTGATTGACTATTGACTAGGCGCCGAAATTTTAATAAACTGGGCAAAAGTCTGCTGGCTTTGTATCCACTGTTTTATTGAAAATTTGTATACAGCAATGGAGCTCATTTTTGACTCAATGAGTTTGACAATAAGCAAAATTGGCGCATTTGGGGCGACGATATTTTACATAAAATTATCGAAACGCCTGTATATACCAAATAGCGCATAGTTGGGTGAAGTCTGTTTGTTTCGAAGCAAACGCGATTGAGCGCAAACGCAAAAGCTCATTGTAGCTGATCAGCAATAAAAATCATTTTGGTGATGATGTGAAGCCTTGATAATTATGTAGATTAATCTTGTACAGCTTTTGATTGAGTTTTATGCGATCGGGAAAGGCAGTGATTAGTGCCAACACTACGATATTCAGGCAGAATGGCGAAAAAACCACTAATGTTGAGCAAGGCGAAAATAGCAACACTATAATACGCTCTCAGATATGACTAACCCTCACAAAGAAGATGGACCTTTGGTAGACGCAATTGAATGGTGTTGTCAACAGTCACCATGATAATGATTCCAAAATTAATTAAAAGTCCGGGAAAAACTAGCAAAAACTTAGGAAGTTAATATCGATACTTAGTGGTTGGTGCTCTTCATTAATAATTAAGTTGCATTTGACAGCATATTAAAGACAAACAAAGCCCTGATACCATTGCTATTTTTGTTATTTCCACAAGTTACCATCAAAAATAATTGTTTGATGATGAGTGCGTACGACGTGAACTGGTGATAAAAAACTAACACCTGTTATTGCTTTACATTGCAAAACTATAGCAGCAAGAAAAGAATGTTGAAGCAGAAGATCAGAAGAAGGATGGAAAAGAAAAGAATGTGTTTAAACAAAAACGCCTACGCAATTTTTGAAACCAAGGATACAATATCTGGATGTTTTGTAAGTAAATCTAAACAACTGGGAACTGGTTTCAAACCGGAATCGCAGGTTCTTCAAAGTTATTAAGACACTGCAAAATGATGGTGTGATATATAGGAACTACCTAATCGGCATCAGGTAAAGAGCGATAGAGTCAAATGAAAACTTCCTTCAAATCAATGAAGAATTTATAGTTTCTTTGAAGTATTTCAAATTTGTACCGGAATTTGGCAAGGGGATTGTCAGGTGTAAGTAGTGCGCAGACAGATGTATTGTAGAAATGGATGGCATTGCCTTCAACTTTATCAAGCAATCCATTATGAATTGGAGAACTGTCTAAACGAGTTTTACTTGAGGGAAACAATAACAAAGTCTAGTTCATATTGTTAACAAATAAAGAAGCATCCATCCTTCTAAAATTGAATAAAATATCATTGTCGACAATAGTAATTTCGAGCTGGTTACGGAGTTCACCTTAGAGTAAATATCAACCACACAAATGACACCCTTAGTGAATTCCTTGAGCTGTATTATGCCCAAAACACATGAGCAGAATGTTGTATGCAGTGAAATAACAATACACATGTTTTAATTCGCGAAGCTACATATAAATGCTGCACGCAGCGCTGTTCTGCACCATATCTCTATTCCTAAATTCGCTGTAATTGACAGTGTCACACATAAGTGACAGTAGCTATAAAATGACAGCAACCTAGACAATTGACTTCAAAAAATACCTGCACATCGGTTTCATGGACAGAGCTGCCAGCAGTACTGCACGTAGATTTTCCGCACATGTGTTTTTGGCATTAAGATGTCGATGCAACGCAGAAAGAAAAAACACCTCTATGGTGAATCTTCAAATACGGCATGTAGCCGTAGCCTCAAGATTCCAGGCAATAAGAAAGACCAGAACTCCGTTTTAAGGATAAATTCAAATTCAAATTCAAATTTTATTTCAGAGAATAGTTTCACAGTAAGATTGCATCTTAAGATTAGTGAAGGATTTATAAAGATTACATTACATAACATAGTTAGTTCAAGAGTTTTCTATTTAAGAACATATAATACCTAGATAAAAACACAAAGAGAATTACGACAATCAACTAATTAGAGGACATAATTTAACAATTTCATAACAATAATAATAAGAATAAGTAAATATATCTTTTAGATTTAGGTTTATATAATACCGGCCAAGTGTTTGAAAAGACTATTTTTAAATGTGTTTGTGTTTGTGGTTCCATAGGAGAATGGCGTGGACGAAAAATGAGCGCTCAGATTGCAAACAATGGAATCTGGGTCGAATCATTACAGCTGTTCTTTGTGAGCTTGCGAAATTAAGTCTGCTGTGCAAATACTCAGGCTGATGAGACTGCTTAATATGATGAAAAAGGATAAGTATTCTCAACTTAACGAGGTTATCGAAGCTGAGGCCCATTATCTGCAGAGAGTAGTGTGAGATATGGTCGGAATAGCGTTTGTTAAAAACGTAGCGTGCAAGGTTGTTATAAATGACATTTAATTTGCGCCTAGTGTTATAGTCAACACAGGAAAAAATCTCGCAACCATATAGTAAGATGGGCAACAAAAGGGACTTAACAAGTATCATCTTGGTTTTAACCGGTAAAGAACTTTGAGTGGACCAATATAAACGAAGACCATTGTATAACTTCCCAATCGTAATTGCGGCATGATCCGTCCAAGTGAGAGTACGAGTATCATTAAATACTATCCCCATTAATTTTATTGGTGGAAAAGTGGATATATCTAACCTATGCTTATAAATACAGAGGGTCTTAGACTTAATTGGATTTAGTGACAGATTAATGATATCTAGACCTGCGTTCATCATGTCAATTGCATTTCGCACCGTATACAACGGACAGGACAAGAATAATTGGACGTCATCAGCGAACATGTGAACAGAACAATGTTTAGTAACTTGTGGGAGTTCGTTCACATAAAGTGAAAAAAGTAGGGGACCGAAAATAGAACCCTGCGGGACACCGACAAGTACTCCCAGAAAATTAGACCTTTGGTTTCCCGCTTCTATACATGGCTGACGGTCCGTTAAATATGAATTGAGAAGTTTGACTGCCGGAAAAGATAGTCGAAAGTCGTGCAACAGCTTCCTACAGAGAAGAGTGTGATCCACCGTATCGAACGCTTTAGAGAAGTCCAGTAAAGTCAATAAAGTATAATAAAGACAGCTGGCATCCAGACCTTGGCGGATTTCATCGACAACATATAAGAGCGCAATTGTACAGCTCCTTTTCGCACGAAAACCGGACTGGGCAGAATTAAAAAGGTTGTTACTGCCTAAGTGCACTTGCAACTGCTTTAGTATCGCTTTCTCAAAGGCTTTGGATAAGAACAGTAAGATTGCGATTGGTCTATATTCCGAGTTTATCCGGTTTTGTGACTTTGGTATCGGAATTATCTTGGCCCTTTTTCACGAAAGAGGGTAATTGCAAGTAGTGAGTATCTTATTAAAAATGTGTGCAATATGTTTGAGAATGAAAGGAAGAATAAGCTTAAGAATTTAGGATTTATTTCATCCAAACCTATAGCATCAGATTTAACCGAAAATAATGCTTCGACCACATTTTCGTCTGTTAAGCGAATGAAGTTAAAATTTTCCATTTACCTTCTGTAGGCTGATTCATAGACTGCAAGAAATCATGATTAAGCAGTGACGGATTAGCAACTGACACGAATTGCGCATTGAGTGTATTACAGTCTAAGTCAACGGGCGCACCTGTTCGCTGTCTTCCGTTACCTAGTTTGCGCAGCTTTTGCTAGAGAACTTTTCCAGGCTGCATTTCGGGGTTCAAGAAATGTTCGTAATAACTCCGTTTTACAGCCCTTATACGAAAATTTACTTGGTTGCGAAGGGACCGATAACTATCGTGAAACTCACGGAGTTTATATCGTTTCCAACGAGCCATATTACGGAGTTGCATCAAATTTAATAGATCCCTATTAAACCAAGGGGGTTTTCTAGATTGAATGGATCTCTGACGCAGTGGAACGTGCTGATCAAAGAGTGTTTTATTTTATCCTCCAAAAATAAGACCTGCTGATTTACTGATGGCATTAAATAAATATCGTCCCACGGAACTTGAGTAATGTCAGACCGTAAGCTCTGGAAGTCTAAACTTTTAAAATCTCTAAAGACAATGATGTTAGCAGCTACATCCAATTGTACGTACATATCGTACGATAGCTTGTTATATATCGTTATCGATATCGTACGTTAGGAAGATTAGGTCATGTTTGGAGAAACCGGATGCTGTGAGTTGGCTGTACAAAAGGGTTTTTTTTTACTGTTGTTGATAAGAAAGACGTCGAGGAGTGTGGCAGGTTCGTATGCAAAGTGTGTCGCAGTGAATACGTTAACAGGTTTTAAATCAATGCTCTCAAAATCTGTTAACTGACCAGAAACCCGAGTATCAAGCAAATTATAATTTAGATCCCCGGCAATAATGATGTAGGGAGTAGAACAAGAGATTTCCTCCAGAACACTAAAGATAGGAGTAATATCCAGGTGTTTACTAGATCTGTAGATTACTCCTAGTAGTAAACTCTCTAAACCATAAGTAACATTAACGAACATATAGTCTAATGCACTATTGACGTTTGAAGTGCACACAACATTGCCTCGTAGTCCATTGCGCACGTAGGCAGCCTATAACACAAAACTCTACAAGCTTACAGCAACACTGATCTGATCAGAATTGTGCGCATCAGTCGCCTGAAATGGTAAGCACTTGTAAAGCGAATCGATATTTATGCAAGGGAGGAGCAAAATGATAATCACAAGTAGAATGGAATAACTTGAAGGTCGCAACTGCAGGCAGTTGGCTAATGTTTGTGCTTTTTTAAGGGGCTTAATCGTTAAGTTTCAATTCCAGCCCAGATTTAAGGGGCGGTAACTAAGCATACTGCGTCAATAATTATTATCAATTAAATGAGAATGAACCTATTGCGCAAGTCTAGAAAACTGGCGTCAAATTTAATATTTGCTAAAAAAATTAAACAACACTTTGCGCCTCTTTACCTCTGTTCGACTACAATTTTCACCGTATCTTTATGAAATACCAGTATTGTATGAACTTTATTTGCATGTCGGCTTTATTTCCAAATTTTCAACAGTCAATTTGAGCTATCCCCGGAGTTCGAAATCAAAACACTTGATGCGAAAACATTACTTACAAAATGTTGAAAATTCTTTTTCAATCTTTCTCATATTACTGCTACCACTAAAGGGTGTGTCCCTCCCTAAAAGCTAAAAATAATTTTATTATATTGTAAACGTTTTCCAGATTGTCGAGCACATGGTTGTTTCACAGGAATTATCACATTTGTTATGTTCAAACCATAAACTGAGCAGTTTTATTGCCAAATATTATCATTACTAGGATGATAATTGATTTTATATTCACAAAATGGGGGAGAAAAAAGAATTCCTGTATTCATAAACATGAATTTCCATTTGTCAAGTATCTCAAGCGTAAATTCGTAGCCTTTGTACCACCAAACCCATTCCAAGTTGATAAGAATCACATTTCTGCCATCCTCAAAGATGACAGGATACAATATTTGTAAAAAAAAAGCAATTCACTTGGCAGGCTTTCAAGGAATTTACCTTTCTATGCAGGAGAGATGGGGCTCGCATGTACGGAGAATGTATGTGAACGCTTACTCATATGTACGTATGAATGAGCAGATATGAAATGCTTGTTGTTAGCAGGACTTTACAGAGGATAATCAGGAAATTAATGGCAAACGAGAAATTGCCCAGGAAATTGCATTGGAGTTAAGCAGAGAATCCGATAATTTGCCAAAAATCTCCTTCTTTGCCGAGCATATACTATAGGTCGCATGCACGATTAATACATACCTATATATGAACGAATACAAGGATGTTTTCATAGGTAAAAACTAGTTGCTGCCAAGACGAATAAAAAACTATAAACAGACATTTTATGTATCATCGTGTTTCCTTACAGGATATGAAAACTTTATTGAATGCAAATAAACTTCACGACATCACATTGGTTGTATCTGTTCCTTATTCTCGTGTTCATTTTCATGCACATCATCAATTGGCAATCATTCTGAAAGTTTAGCCCATTTAAATATTTTCATTTCCGTAGTGTTTTACATTTTCCTTAGGTTTTTTAGTCGCCGACAAGGAGATTTTAGACTTTTATTTGTTTCTTTTCTTCTGTTTTTGAACTGATGGTTGTTGAGGTGTGTGTTTGTAGTCGTAGAATTTACTTGCATATTTGGGTCGGTGGAATTGGAGTGGAATGAATAAAATGTGACTCGTCCAGAGGCATAAGAAGATGAAAAGTAAGTGGGTGTACTTGTACGAAATGAAAATAAAGCGTGCTAAAAAAATATACATAATGTGGGGGAGAAAGATGGTGCGGTAAGAGCTGCGAATCTACACGATTTAGTACTAAAATTAGGTACACAAGGTAGTCTGGTGGATATGTCCATGTTTTTCTTTTCTTTTTCAACTTAACTGCACAAGGCTTTGTTATGGATGGACCATTTTCAGTTTTCCGGGACTCTGAGTTGGCACTTCGGTTCATTCTCAGATTTAGTTCAGAAGGAGGCGAACTATGTACAGAATGTGTATGTTCATTTAAAGAGAATTAAGAAGGTGGTGAAGCAAAGAGAAATGAAAAATTTTCTTCGAAGAACTCTGATCTCTCCTGGCAGAAGGACATTTAATTTAATTTGAAGAATAAATTGAATATTTCTTGGAAAGGGTGGACGAAGATTGGATATAGTTTTTTTTTTCCGAAAGGTGGTTCTGAAGATGTGGTTAAAGAGTTGTTGTAATAAAAATTGGCAGCTGGTGTGAATACAGTTCTTTGGAGATTCGCCTTGCATATCAATGAAAAGTTCCACTTGAGCATATCTCCTTTTGGAACTTTAAATCACCCTCGAATTAGACAAGCTTAAGCACTTCTTTGTATTAGTTCTTTTAGGATTATCTCTAACCAGAGTACAGAGTTTTGTGAGAAATTTAGGTGGAAATATTTACGTTCCAGCAATTAGCGAAGTTCCAGATTGCGCTACGGACCTCATACATTGGAAAATTTCCCACTGGTTGGAAAAAGATCGCACCCAAAAGACTCAATACTTGGATGTCGAGGTACTGCAAGCCATATTCTCCATTAAGTTTAATGGACTGAGATATGGGCCACCAGATAGCTTATCGAAGTTCAGCACGTATTTTTTGAGCTATGTTTGAGCGAATTGTGTTATCTTGAGGAGACTAACGTTCTTTATAACATCAATTTGATACACTTTCATCGAGGTTTTGATACCTTTCTCAAAGAAACAGGGATCAGTGAACCCTTCGCAGCCAACTTTCTAGCAATCCATCAGGTAAGCTGGTTTGTGGCCACATTGGGTTCCCGGAACAAAGCATATACTCTTCGCGTACTGGCGAAGCAAGGCCTTCGAGGTGCGCTGAGTCCTAAATCGCGTTTTAAGATGCGTAATTTGCCGTTTGGGTCGTGTTGATATGCATCTTCGAGGATATGATTTTTCCTCTTGCACAGCGAATTTCGATATCTCGAAATTGAAGTATTCGCTCATTGCGCGGCCTGATTTTTCACGGTCCACTTTTCCAACGGTACTCTCTGGTATGATTCAAAAATTTTCAGTGGCTCCAATATCGAACAAATCTCACCATTTTCGTCGTCGTAACACGATTTTCGAGCGAGTCCCATTCCATGATTGCAAACAACTGATGTCAAAAACTTTTTACGGGGGAACTTTGCATAAATGTCAATTGTCAAATAGCCGTCAAGTTGGAGTGAGTGCATTCATTGGTTCTTAAGAATAAATGTGTGAATTTTGTGTACAAAAAAAATTGCTAGTATTATGTTTAGTGACAATAAAGAATGTTGGAAATAGCCATCAAAAATCCATTAGTTTGTATTAGGACATTATGATGAACCTATTTTTAATGACAAGTTAATTTTTTTTGAAAAATATATATAACAATCTCGAATTCATAAGAAGATTGCATCGTATATGGTTGGCTTCCAAGATAAAATAAATCACAGGACGAAACGATATAATTGATGAATATTGCCAAGAAGCTCAATACTTTCTTTTCATTTTCAGTTTCTTTCTTTGTTTTACTCGGCGCAACAGTCCTGAGTGAACCTGGGCCTCAACCAGCAGTACAATTTTTCACAAACCTCCTCCTGTTATGAACGCCGGGTTGAATAACGTCTCTACGAGTATGTATTGAAACGCGCCTTCTAAGTCGAGGTTTTCTTTACCGCTTGTCTGTATAGAATCGAACATATTCCAGCCCGGAGCGGTGGTACTCATTTGCTCAACTTGTGCAAGCCATCTTATCAAATCCATTGTACCCCTTATGACTAGGTTGACTAGCTCGATATTGTATGTTCTACTTCCAATTCCTTGAATGAAGGTGACTACAGTGCGGGGTAGATCTGGACCTAAACAAGCCCCTTCAGCTAGCATGGTCATTTTATGTCTTGTTTTACTTGTGTGGGTTCCATCTTGGGTTAGCTCTTCTTGCACTGCATTGTTCCACTCGTGTCCATTTGCTCTATATGCCCTAGTCTTACTACTCAATTACCTTCTTAGTCCAAAGAAACGGCGATTGGTGAAAATAATTCTTCGTTTTATTTCTGAAGAGGTGTTGCGACAAAATTTAATGCAGAGCCAAGGTTTTGTCTGCCTGTCCACATTTTAAGCTTTTGACTGTGACGTTCTGTCCGATTTGTCAATGCTGTGTGTCCATTTTTTCTGACAGCATTCATATACTGGGATTTATTTACCATAAAATGTCATCGGCATACGTTAATACTTGTACAGACTTTTTAGAGATTCATTTGTGAAATCGCCACAATTCTTTTAAGTATGGTGTCAAAGAAATCACATGAAAGTACACCACCTTGTGTCTTCCATGTGACTTAGGCACCAGTATTTAAAAATTAAATATACTCGTATATACGCGAGTTTTTTTTTTAAAAAGAATATAATTGGATTTGACTTCTACTTCACTCTGATTCATACACTCTTAACTGACTTGAGCTCTTCCTCCTTTATTTATAATAGTGAATCGTGGAGGGTGGCTTGCTATTTGACATGTTACGCTGCTTGGAATGCTGCAATTGCAATTGTATCCGCATTGAATGTAAGATGCGAGTGTTTGTTCAGCTGAGTACTTAGATGGTGATATTGCAAGTGGTTCTGGGATAAATTTTTTGTTAATGGAGAAGAGTGATCCCATCGAAAAAAACTGATACGGATTCTCCTAAAATGCTCTCTCACGTGTCGGAAGCTCAGTACTGCCGCTTATGACAAATTCGCATCCGAATAATACTTGTTTCCTTTTCTGGAGTCGTCATGAGTAACATAATTGATACAATAACTGCCTTGTTTTTGGTTCTAAAGGTTTTTGGCTTTTCTATGATAGGGACAATCTCCAATCTGGAGTACGAAGTTTTCAATTTTAGCCTTTATCTCAAGGGAGTGGATGCTTCGATGCCAGCAACCCCATTTGGCGATTTGGGGATGCGAGAGCTCCCATTTTCAAGGGCTCTTCTACCAACAGACCCTAAATTTCCCTATTGAATCTGAGCTCCGAATATGGTGGAGAAGCTCAAATAAACTTTCACTCTTCTGGCGTTGTTGATTTTATCGAGGCAAATTCCTCCGCGGCACATGCTCCGTTTGAGGACCTGTTGTTAGACATCTGAGCTCGCTTGTAATCATGTCACCAAGAGAAGCCTAGACTGATATATGAGTGTGTTATAATAATTAGGAGTATTCATCTCTAAATATCTAGTCAGATTCAGCATCATTGTTTCACTATTATAATACCTAGATGGCTATTCAGTAGGCACTACGTGAAGTCACCGATACAGTTTTACATTTACATTTGGTGGTTTAACCTGCTCAAAAATTTAGCAGTTTAGTGCCGGAAAAAACTTAAATGTGTGCTGTTAGCAAAGATATGTATGTTTACTGAACAACTTATGCTTGGTTTTGATATTTGCCTTGGTCTGGCGTATGACATATGCATTGTGGTATTCAGAGATACTTAAGGTTTATGGATTACACTAGTTTTTATTATATCAATAAAAGAAGATTCAAAAATCTCAATCAACAAATATTGAAATATTGAACCAACAAATAGCCTTCGTATGCAATGTCAATATGTATGTATTCTCAACATTTGCGAATGGATGTTATTTATCTTGGTACAAGAAACTTTCAGTCTGATTTGCCTCAAGGGAATGCAATTTTAAGGACGTGATTTCAAAATGTCACAATTAACGTTATATTTTTTCTTGCGTAATATATGCTCGTATGTATGTGGATACATTCTTGTCGTTACACCTACTAAACTGGAAAAGATCTGTTGAGAACTTTTTATCTCTTTAAAGTTAAGGACTGACCACTTGGAGATGGAAAATAAAGCAACAAAACAATCTTCAAACAAAAAGTATCATCAACAAGGATTTATCTGAATCTGTCGTAGATTTTATACTTTTCCTGCCGACAAACTTTTTTTCCCAGTTTGAATTTCAATTCCATCCCCGAGGCATTGAATGCAATGCATGTACTATAGTTGCACAAAACATTGATACGGAGTATCCCGAATGAAAGTGATTCAGGTAGCCAGTGTGAGTAATGGCCAGGATGAAATTCGAAACCAGATATCTTACAGAATGTGAATAAATGCCTTAGTAGATAATCGTAAGAGGAATAAAAGTATACACAATACGAGTATGTACTCATTCGTAGCACATTGTTTGGAATAAGCTACTGAATAGAACATAAGATATCTTTTCTGCTATTGAAAGCAACAAAACTAATGAACTTTCTTTCATATCTAGGAACTCTTACAAGACACAGTACCATCTACAAGCACAACCACATATGTACATCATTGTATATAAGAATAAATTGCCCGCATTCTAAAAACCCTTAGAATTCATGGTACTGCACACATTCAAGATAAACTGACAAGGATATAAGTTCTTGCCATTGCTTCCTGGTGGCTGTTGTACAAGTGTCGCCACAAACGAAACTAGCACAACAATTTGCCCTACACTTACCCTCCCTTTCTGTGTCTGCCTCTGTGAACTTTTTGATCAAAAAGTCACGTAGTCTTGATAAATTCGATTTTACTAACAAAAAGAAAAGAAAGCAAAAAATATTATACTCGTACTACGAGTTATAATAAAAGAGAACGCAAACACAAAAAACGTTTTCCACTGAATCAGTACTATCAACCCTTTATCTGCACGGATTAAGTTTAATCGTGCCTGTTTGAAATTTAAAGTAATAACAAATATTTAACAAGAAACTTCTTCGACATTTTAGATAGTTTTGTGGGATTAGGTATAAAAGGAAAATGCCTTAAGGATTTATTACAAAGTCTAACTCTGCTGGCGAAATTTTGATTCAGAATTGATATCATTAGAATTAAATATTTATTATGATTGCCTAAGGGGAATTAGATTTATCTAATCTCATCGAAATAGGTTGCAGATGATGTGTTTAAAATCAGTTTACGACTTAACTACGAAAGCTGAATTCTTGTTAAAGTGATTCAATCAAGGTTTTACTGAAATTTCACGGGATATGGGATGCTAATAAAAAGACGAAAATAAATGCTGATATACCAAACACGAATTATCAGTCATTAATGTGTTTCACTTACTCTTTTAAGAGGTCATTAAATAGTTCTGATTGTCGAAGCTATTTAGATAAAATCTGAAGATTTTTAATTTTTAAATTCGGAAAAACCATATGTTTTTTTGGCAACAGTATAAAGTATTATAGAAGTAAACTTTTTTATGTTTTTTAATGCACATGCACATATTTTTAAGAAGCATAGATACAGGTTTCCTGGTGAAAATGTTCTGCCAAAAAAATCAATGGAATAATTTGTTTTCTGTGAAATTAATCGGTTTCTCGTTCTTATTTTACAAATTTGTTCTTTAAATTTCACGAACATGAACAGTTTTTCTTCTTGCTTGATTGCTGCTTGTATTCTACCCTCTTCTACGAACCTCGAAGAAAGTAAGGGATGTGCTGTGTCTTTGTACACTACCTTGTTGCGCTCCAAATTAACCGTATCGGATACACATTGAAATTCAAACGCAATCTATAATTAACCTTGACGCACGAAGAACTACCTAATAACAGGAGTCCCACAAAGATCAGTATTCGACACTAACACTGCCACTAAGTGTAAAATTAATCGTTATAAAAAAATATATTTTCGATATAAAATCAGTTTCTAACAATGTCATCAACCTTATCAAATACTGTCTATATGCGCCGGCGTAGAACTAGTAAAGCTATTCTAATAACTAGTCGGAAGGCTGTGGAATAAGTGGAGATAAGGGTAGGAAGTTAAATCATTTGATTAAAAGATCCTGTCTTGTACCTAGGAATAATACTGAGCTCTATGCCTCACATCGTTTATTCAGGAAAAAATGTGAAAAAGCTCCAGGCAGCACTTTCCGGAATACTTCCAAATATCGAAAGAATATTGTAATACCATCCAAGGTTTACTACCAGTCCTGTTATATGCTTCCTCAGTTTGGGTGAGGACCCCAACAACAATGGAAGCAATGAGAAAGTTATCTTTAACCCTTTCACGACCATAAGACTTTAGGGGCTTATGCAATCACTTTAGCTGTTTGAAATGACTCATTGGCCGTCTAGAAAATAGGTTTCGACAGAACAAGAGCAATAAATTCAGTGGGTTTGGTAGAAATGAAGGGGAAAAATGTGTCCCTATGGTCCCTAAGAGCTAATTTTTACTCAACTTTGGTCTACCAATGATGACAGTATTTTTGGGTAAAAAATGCGCTTTTATATTCTTTATTTTATTTATTCATAAAAAATATTAGATAAACACTATTTTATTTTATTTATAGTAGTTATGGTACACAGCGAAGCAATTCCTGTCATTAGTGTAGCAAGGGTGAACTTTACATATAACACAAGTGTTATTTGTCCGGTTTTCCTTCTTGTTCTTGGCACAGCTTACGCACCTCTTCATAATATTTGATTTCTCCATAAGGAGGTAAAGGTTATTGTCGTTTCACAGATGTGCGTACTCTACTTGTTTTTGTAGTGGGAATGCCTCGTTGCCTGACGGTAAAACCATCTATCAAACTCCGAGCTACGACTTGTCTGAACTGCAAGTTGGAGAGGACATGTCCTTCCATTTGTTTTTGACCATGCAGCTTAGTGTAAACGGTATACGCGTTGTTCACTGATATATCAAATAGATCAAAAAATTGTCGGAGATAGTACTTTATTTTTGATCTCCGATCTACTTCATAACACCACTTACCTTGGCCCATAAAATCTACTCCTCCCATATTTTTATTATAATCTGATATAACTCTAGGGCATTTCACATCAAATTTGGCTGCTGAACCAGCTTTGCGGCATTCACGGTATTTTTTACGATAGGTGACAAAAAGTTGGTCAACAATTGCACCGCTTTGTTAACCACCCATTTCATATAACTTATGCCTTTGAAACTTGTGGTGTAAATGTCTTCACGCTTCATTTTTTTTATCAACTGGTGCAGTTTTCGGAAGATATTTTCTTTTAGTTCGAACAGTTCCACACAACTTGGTATTCTGATCAATCAGTTTATGTTTACGAAACATAATCTGCAACAACATGAATACAAAAATGAAGGCATTTGATAAAATCGTTAGTAGTACTAAGTAAAGTATTCTTCATAAATAATATCTCTCACCGGCCACAGGGACGCCGATGTCCCTTTGTGTTTACAATGGCATATCTTTGTAAGCGACTTGAACATTGATTCCATAACTATATACGAGTACAATAAAAATTTACTTACCAGGCAACGAATATGCCACACATTGAAAAGTTGAAAACCGCTTTGACACTACTAAATATTTTTTCTAAATTCGATCTGTTCCTGAACCTTGGTACTGTCACTTTCAAATAAACATAGACAACAAACGGTGTTACTTATGTGATGTTACCACCTCAAAAAATGAAAATGCAGGGTTTGAAAATAATAAATAACAAAATCACATACATCGGCTTCGTAATTATTCAGTTTTTAGTAGATTTTAGCTTGGGACGCATGTGTCCCCGTGGTCGTCAAAGGGTTAATATATTGACTTAGAGCATTAAGGGTAGGGTAGTTGCGGGAGAGATGCCGCACCTAACCAAACTCATACATCTAGTCATCCGCGGAAAAAAATTTGTTTTGCTTTTAGTGCGTTAGGCATTCAAACGAAAACGTACGAAAAAAAAAATATTTACATTTTTTTCCCCTTGTTTTGTTTTTCGCACCCCTTTAGGCTGTGGAAATTTTTTAGTATGTTGCTACTTGGCGATCCAGAAGCAGGTTGTCGCGTGATTTCTCAATTGTAAGTATTCTTTGCCATTAATTAGTGTTAAAAGAAGTGTATGGATTGCTTTTTTTTGTACTCATCTTTTGTTAGTTATGAAGCGTGGTGCGGCATTTCTCCCTCACTACAGGGATAGATGCCGTACTTTTTTTTTGATAAGATGCCGCATGTTGAGACGATGAATGAGAGAAAGCAGCGTCCATTGGAAATGGAGCTTTAGAATTCAGGGACTCAGGAATCTACCCCTCTAATCATCAAGCTACTTCAGACCACTTCTTGAGCATATCAGACTCGATTGCAGTTGAAGTTCACCAATCAACAGCTCTTCCTTCAGAAACTATGACTTTATATCCTGAATCGGACTTGGAACCTGCAGTGCAAATCACCAGTAATACCTCGAACTTGGAACTGGACCAGCAATACATCGCACACCTATTATCACTCTGAAAATGAAACGCATACCTCATCATGTTTCAAGCCTACGCCAACAAAACTCCTTCAAAAAATTTTACTACTACCAAAAATTGCAGCGCTGATTTTTTCAAGACGAAGGTAGAAAGCAGAGGTCATCTTGTTCAATTGGAAAAACGAAGAACGCAAAGTCTCCGAAAACCCAACCAGAAAAAAAGGCTTCAAAGAGGAAGATTGAGCCAGCTGAGAATCCTAATGTTTGTGCCGAATGTTTGGAAAATTATTTTTAGACCCAAAAACGAAAGGATTGGATCCAATGCGCGAAATGTAGCAAATGGCTACATGAAAACTGCACACGCTACAAAAAACCAGAATCCTCCCTATGTACAGATTGCAATCACGTCTGAAGAGCGAAAAAACATAGTGGATATTAAAATTAAATAAAATTAACATGCGGCATCTCCCTCACATGTTGGGAGAGATGGTACACCTAATATATTTTATTTTTCTATTAATAGTTATGAAAATAGTTTTATTTCCTTATTTCATTTATTTATTATGGTAGAAAATAAATCCATCTTTAAGTTTTTTTTTGAAAATTAAAGTTTGTTTTACTTTTATAAAAAAATTACATCGATTTTTAAAAAGCACGGCATCTCTCCCGCAATTACCCTAATCAAACAAAACAGCTTTTGTCTTAGCCGGGATGATTCCCATCAATATCCTTGCAGACTAGATGGTGAGAGTGTTTAATAGGAGAATTTTTTTTGTACCCAAGAAAAGTGATGGTAGACAAGAGGATTAAGAAGAAAGAGCCACTTCAAAGCACAGGTGGCAAGGGCAGTAGAACCCTATTACCAACGGTAGATGGACCTACAAATTGATTCTATCTAACATATATACGTTTGGGCAAATCTAAATTATGGACACGGTAGCTATCATTTTACGCAGTTTCTATATGGACACGGTGGATATCGAAAGTATCTACACCGCTTCGAGCACAATAGCTCATCGTTTTGCCCAGACTTCAGAAATCAGGAGGAAGGCACAGAGCATGCGATATTCCCTTGCGTACACTTTTTGGGATAAAAAACCGACTGACCAAACGCATAGTCAATTACTAATCAAATGTTGGGGGCAGAAGAAATTTGGATAGACATTTGCACATTTATTACATACGTCTAAAACGAGCTGCGAATGATCGAACCAATAAGACGTGCAGATGCAGCAAATGTAGAAGATATAGCATAGGTTATACCTATTGGCAGTCCCGCGCGGAGAATCGTCGATGTGTGTAGGCTAGCGAATCGTGCATGCTGACAGTCCGGGAAACTAATATCACAGAATTTTCATTTCCGATTTTTGAGATGAATGCAAGAACTTCGCTATCAGGCAGGTACAAGATCTCTATCGCTATCTCAAGTCGATGAAGATAGTATGCAAATGGTTCGAAAAGTCGCGGCATTGTTCATAACTACTTCTTAACTTCGTCTTCCATATACAGACTTGGCTCCTACAAAGCCGCATTAACTGCGTTGTTGATTGTCGAGAACTTTCTCATAAATTTTCATCGTATGTAAGTGATATTACTTTCATCGATCGGTTGGTGTTTTAATTTTGTGTTCCACAATTACATTCATTAAGTGGAACAAGATAGCTCACTCTTTACTGGTTAAGCTTTCGATCGCCAAGCATCTTTTAACTGAACAAAAATCGGACCATTTAAACCTAAGATTCGATTATAAAGTTAATTCTGTGTACTGCTTTACAACATTTGCTGTTTCTTCTTAGTCCGCGATAGTGGGCAAAAGATATAGAGCAGAAATGATTGACTAAGTAACGCGTTTAGGTACTATTTCCATCTTTTGAAGATATCATTGTTCCGGTTATTAGGTGTCCCTGCGCGAGTGTAATATATTTCAGCGATTGCATTTTTTACGAATTTTTTCTTTACTGCCCCGCAATCTATTAGAGTTTTATTGCCTACGTATACTCACTCCGGAGGCACTGTATCGGTTTCACTGTACTTCTTCCGCGCTACAAAGCTTAACTTTTGTCCATTATCGCTATTTTCGTCTCAGGATTCCATCGCACTTTTTCATTTATGTAAAGTCGACATTTAGAGTTGTCCCAAATGGTCCACATTCCTCCCGTGCTTGGTTCTTAATTTTAGCATGCTAATCTGGCCTTTTTCCTTTCTTAGGTTGTGTTCTATTATTTTCCCATATCGTCGGCTTTTCTCTAGTTACTTTACTAAAAATTCTGTAAGAAGATATAGTTACATTATACGAGTATAATATATTTATTCTTAAGACGTATACGTTGCAACTTCTTAGGCCGACAAAAGGCATGACGCCGGTATTCTGGTCGTCCGAACTTTTCGGGCAGTGAACATTGATTTGGATCAGGTGCAGGTGTCATCAAATTTTCTGCGTGTCCAGTTGGATTTCGAAGGCCGAGGGCTCCGATCCAATTCTGAGATGAGAATCATAGATTGCACTTTCCAAAAGATAATCTCTTTAATGTATCATTTAGATCGAGTTAAATCGGTTACTAACTATTTGAGTTTACTAATAAATGTTGGCTTTCAATTGACTATGTCAGATGATAGTATGAATTCCAGGAGATGATTGCTCCTTACGTAGTCGAGCCATTAGCAACGAATCATGTGATCAGTTTCGTTTTTCTGGAATCAAAGTATTCATTAAGTTTTGGTAACAAAAGCTGAGATTTTATGTCTAAATTCGGCACAAAAAGTTCTTGGTCCTTTCAATTGTTCGTACATAATGGTGTGAGAGCAATTAAATATCCGACCCACAAATGCGTTTATTCTACACCCATGGATCCAGTATGGATATTATGTGATGTTAATAAAAATAGAAAAATATATGCCGACATTTCCGCCATAATTATCATCCATTAACGAGTTCCACTCACTCCTTCAAGAGGGAATGAAATGGTCATAAGTAAAAAGACTTCACTTTCCAGGGCAGTTAGATAGCATCTAATGACTTTTCCTTATTTAATGCGTAAAAATCTTACAAAAATCATATAAGAATCGATTTATAATTTCTTACAAGCCAATGATTTATGTTAAATTTTGTGTTATAGGCATGTATATATGTATGCATTTATATTTAAGATAGAAAGGGAAAAAAAACCAAGTCATCTTCAGGATTGCGTAGGTGAGCACGTTTACATTATTATCTGTTATCCCGTTCCCTAGATCGCACTAAAATAAATAACAAATGAAACTAATTTCTCTAGAGCTTTCTTAGTTCATTCAATTGGACAACTGGTCTCGATTCATTATAATTGCCTTCCTTTTCCAACTGCAAGAAGCAGTCCATTTTCAACCCTTAATATAGTAACCGCCTAAATGAAATGAAAGCTGGAAATTTAATATCCTGCTTATAACAGCGACCAAGTCCATTATGTTAATAGCCCACACAAAACCAACCGAATCACGAGATATATTTTCATTACTGAACCCCCCTTCTGAAACTGACCCAAATAGCATCGGCCAACAGCTCCCAAAAAAGCCAAACCAAAGGGTACGGAAAGGATCTAATCCGTTTGCATCCGTCAAACCACATTGAAAAATTTCTATTCGTGGAATGAAAAGAGCTTACAGCAGCGGTAAACAAAAAGTTGTCTAGTTTAACAATTTTATGATTCCGCCTAGCATGAAGGGGTAATATTTTATCTACAACACAAAAATTTTCCTTTCTGAACTCTAAAAACAATTAAACCTTCACACAATTTAAGTCTAATCGATGTTGTATATCCAGATAACACACATCACAGTTATTCTACTTCGGCTACTTCGGCGGTTACACAAGTTTTTATTGTTTAATAAAAAATTTGTAATTGTCTGACATTGACCATGTTTGCCCAATATCTATTGTAGTTAAATCACTTCGTAATCGTAAGCGCTTGAGTGAAACTGTTTACTCAGCCACTAAATTTGCGCGTCATAAGTCAACAGTATCCGTGGCCTTGTCGTCCTCCTTATCTCAACAGATAGCTTTACAAATGTTTTCGTATAAATTAGATGGGAGGAGACAATTAATGGGAGCAATTTGGGAGTGGTCTTTGGGAAACTCTATATCTGTCTTAAAGCAGACTAATAGTAGCACTTTGAACGCACAGCTCTATATGAAATGCTAATTCTTATTTCGGTTGGCGAAAATTGTCTTCTAACAAATACTATTCATTTGAACTGCAGTTATTGAACTGTATGGTAGTCAATGTCGCTTTTTAATAGATTCACGACATCACGATTTGCAGATTTGCATATTGTCTTGAAAGATAACGACACCAAAGATATCAAAAGACCTACGAGCAATGCCCTAGTTATGACATTAAAATTGTCTCCGGAGCCAACATCGACAAGGACCATTACCTTGTGGTAGCCAAGGTACCATTGCTTAGCTAATATTGTAAGTTGTTTCGGCTTCAGACGGTTAAAATCGCAAGAAATCGCCAAATCCTTTTCCAATCGAGTCTCTCTTCACCGCTTAAGAGATTCCTTGTCGCCAGCATCAAGCATCGAAGACCAGTGGCAACACTGCCAAAAAGCCATCTGAGATGCCGCTACTGATGTGCTGGGTTCCTGGATTTGATGACAAATGCTGGCAAGCACATTCAACTAAGCAGGACGCATGCTATGCGGCGCTGTAAAGGAAGACTAGAGCTGCTCACGAGGTCTATGACCAGAAGAGAAGCGACGAACACCGGCTTCTCAGGACAAACAAAAAAGAGTATGGGGAGCGTGAACAAGGGAATATCGTAGTAGTAGAGTCGCAGTCGATGCTTAGGATTTGGAAAGATCATTTCAGTAGACTGTATAAGGCGAGCCTTTCAACTCGGACGACGTAGACCAAGAATACGGTGCACCCAAGCTGGATGAAATGAAGAAAGCAATACCTAGGCTGAGGTCCAAAAAAGCTGCTGGAGAATTGAGCCTGCTTGCCGAGCTTTCAAAGCGGCAGGTGAGGATTTGGTATGGAGCATACACCAACTCATCTTTAAAATATGGTCGGGCGAAAGTATGCCAGACGAATGGAACTTCAGCATTGTTTATCCGACCCTCAAAAAAGCTTCAGATCGATACACACCATCTATTTATGAATTTAAAGGCCGCGTATGACAACATCTATAGAGTCGAGGTATATAGAGCAATATATAGTTTTGGCATCTCTGCAGAACTCGTCCATCTGTGCAGGATGATAGTGAAGAATACACGTTGCTCCATCAAGGTCGGTAAAGATCTCACCGAGACCTTTGATGTGCAGAAAGGATTTAGACAAGGCGATGCGCTGTCGTGCGATTTTTTCAACATCATACTTGAAAGAATAGTGCAAAACTCACGAGCAAACACAAGAGGCACTATCTTCCAAAAGTCCGTCCAACTACTCGCATACGCCGATGATATTGACAAAATCGGAAGAAATCAGCATGATGTCAGTGGCGCCTTTGCAAGTATTGAGACAGAAGCGGTGAAAATGGGTTTAGCGGTCAATGAGGGCAAGACTAAGTATATGCTGTCAAGCAAAAAGAACACTGAACACCAACGTCTCGGACAGAACGCCACCGTCGGCAGGTATAACGGCCCAGGTCCACCACGGACTGTAGCGTCACCTAAAGCAAGTAAGTGGGTAAGTAAACATAAACGGAGGATACCGATCCACTATACTATACATTTATGTTTATCGGTAAGATGAAGCATACTCTGAGGATGCTTGAAATGGGTTGAGTAGCAAAGTTTCTGTGTACTGGTTGCACCTTTTAAACTTGTCTGTGTCTACACAATCTGGCTTTGATTAGAGGATACCCAGATGGCTTTATGAATATCTCAGTTACAAAACCAGCAAACCATGCATTATATTTACAAATCGTGATTTATAGAATTTCAGCTGTAGTCAGCCTTACATTATCTGTTGACATCTATTCTCTGGATGAGCCTTCTGCTCTGTAGTACCTTTAAGTTTTGCGAAGCGTCGAGGGTAATCAATTTCATAAGGAAACCGTATCTTAGGCAAAACTTTTTTTTACATTGCTGATTTTAAGGGCAATGCAATGCCTTTAATCGAGCATGTTGCGCTGCACATATTGGTCCCCTCCGTACGGATATCCGTAGTTAAATACCAGACGACAATATTAGACTGTATGTCAGTTTGGATTGAGCAGAAACAAGGATCGCATGAGTAATCAGTAGGTTGGAAGCAATTCAGACCCCTAACCCTGTATTTAGCACCGGGATCTCCTAACCTGTGTAAGTATTTACGCCCCCCAACATGCCAACAAAAAATAGAAACGGCAACGTTGCCTTTCTTCATTCCACATCTGTACCATACACATACAGTCGAGAGTCATGGTTGTAGGTGTAGCTAAAAATAAAAATCGGCTTACAACCTGAATATCCACAAATAGACAGCGACCCGCGGTAGAGACTGACGGTACAGACCGTCTCTAGTTAACTTGAACAAGTCACTGGATAACTTTATTTTATTTGTTTTTTCCCTACGGGGAAATAGTGAGAGGAAGTTAAGAGCAATAAAAAAACAGGGAAAATTCGATATCAAAACGCAATTAATCAATCGTAAATTCAGACAACAGGAAAAAAACTTTGCTCAGAATTCTCTGCGGACTTCCTTGTATTCGTGCATAGATACTTTTTTCTTCTGCAACAAATCATGAAGTTAGTGGTAATAATTTTAATCGGGCGGGGAGGAAAAATTGTTTTATGTTATCACGTTTACATGATGTTCAGGGAAACATAAATTGGTGTCAGGACTAAATTATGTGCGAGTTAGCAAGCGAGCGATGTTGCGTATGTTTTTCATTGTTCAGTTGAAAAACGGCGTACAATATTTACACCGGTTTTAAGGGGAGGAAAAGTACGCGCGATTTAAATTAACATGTCAGTGTATCGTTCTAACACTGTAACAGGCTATGGCATAGAACAATGCGGAAAAGCATCCGATGAAAGGGGCGTTATTACATTTGTAAGGGATCATTTATTTTTGAGACACCAACCTCGATGTGAGATATTTTATGTCTCTGTAGGCCTTGACACTGATGTGCTATAAATACGTGTAAGCGTATATTAGACGCTGTAATATACGTTTTTTTCTTTGTCTTTAGAACAATGTCAACATTGGTATGTACATTTTCTGGGTTGCATTCACGAGGTCTTTCAAGATACTTTTATGTTTATTTATATTAGTATTATACAATAAATCTAGACTTTTTTGACGCACTTGATAGTAAAAAATGTAGTGAATTTTGTTCTGGTAATTTGATATACTCGAAATGTCTGTTTCCTTCGTTGCTTTGGTGCACCGGACTATCACCGAGATAGAGTCCTCCAGCTTAGCTTATCACAAAACCAATATAATAGCCGACCACATAGTGATGCTCGACAATACACCGCGCGTCAGGCCCCTGAAGACCAACCCTGCAGACCAACAAGAAGATATGACTGAAACAGACAGCAGAGCTCAATAGAAAGTAATTGGACTCATGGGCTGATACCCGTCAACGAAACGTGAACAAGGTGGGAACAAGGGACTGTAACTACCCCCTTACATTCTTGCTATCGTTGCACGGAGCAATCGGAGATACGTCCGAAGATTTGAGTTCTAGGGATTACCAACGTGTCCGGAATACCCAACCGAGGAGAAGAATATGGGGCTTAAGGGATGTATGTATGTATACTACAGATATTACGCAGAACTCATGGAAAAACCTGATCTGTTTGTGTAGAGTGCGTATGCAAATCTAGCTACTTCAAGTGGCATCTTCGGCGAGTTAAGTATGAATGCTTCCGTTTATCTCAATATCATCGGCTTATGCTAGTAGGTTAGGTTAGATTAAAACAGGGGTGTGTCGTCACACAAACACTAGGCACCAAAACGGGCCCATCGCGATCATTGTGGAACCAATTGACATTTTCTTCAAAGAGCAAAAGCCTTAATAGTGTCCCTGGTAAAACATCTAATTTTTTTTGCAAAGGCCAAGAGGGCCCTTGAAATACGTTTTGTATCAAAAAAGGGTTTTCGTAAGAGTTTTCTTAGACTACGCGATATTACCTCACATCACACAGCATTTGTGTTATGCCCTCAACTTTAAATTTTCGTATCTAACAATTTGAGTCTCTTTGCGTGTTTCAGCAGGACACAGTGTCCTATCAGGATTTCTGTTACGGTCCTAAGCTTATCCCTGTTCCCTAGATATTTTGCCATCAAGTAGTGGCCATAGAGCCTTGGATATCCTATGTCCTTCAAGATTCTACCACCTTAGGTTAGCAGTCTTTAGTCCGGTAGTCTTATTGAGACTTTTAGCTCCGGGACTTCTGAGAACATACTAGAACCTGTTCCTTTCTCTGTTTATGAGCTGAAATTGAGATTGTGAAAATTGCAATTTCCGTCGGCCTGAGTACTGCATTATATCATACGGAATGTGGAAAACAATCAGGGAGCAATTTCATCCATTAAAATTGGATTGCCTTGGAGTAGGTGCGCTAGGATCGTGCCGTGCCCGAAGCTACTGATCTTGAAGTGACCCAAAGTAGTGAGTCGTATCGCACTATTGCCAGCAAGTTTTTTGATCTGTAAATCAAGTGTTGTAAGGTGCAGAAAGGTGTCGAATGCTGCCGTAGGGGTGGTACGGAGCACACCTGTAATGGCTATGGAAGCCGCTCTTTGAACCGACGCTAATTTTCCGTATCATATGTAAGTACGGGTCTCACCACAACCGTATATTGCCAATACACCATAGCAGGTTTGAGACCCCAAATTGTTCCTACATTTCTTTTGCATATAAAAGAGCATTACGAGTATATGACTTTTTGATTCTTTCCGCTCTTGGTCACTGAAATTCAAGCCGAGCTTTGTCCATTGGAACAGCTTATTATCCTACTTGCAAGCATGTTGCAAACCCAATTTGGAATGCCCTGTTCAATATTTGCGTCTACTATGACGCTTTTAACGGCGCTGAACTTTACGTTATTGAAAGCTCCTTCTATATCAAGGAAGGCCGCCATGGCAAACACATAAAAGTGTAGATACCTTTCAATTTTCCCACCACCTCGTGTAGGGCGGTTTCTACAGATTTGCCTTTCATATATGCATGCTGCAACTCTGTCAAGATTGTGCCTGTTGTGTTGTTGCGTGAGCTTTTCACTATTCTTTCAAGAGTGGTTTTTAACAAATCGCATGACAGCGCATCGTTTTATCTAAACTTCTTTTTGACGTCAAGGGGCTTATCGAGCTTGATGGAGCAGCGTTCATTCTTCTGCATAGACGAATGAGTTTGTTAGGGATGTCAAAATTATACATTCTTCTGTATAGCTCATCTCTAAAGATGCAGCCTTAAAATCTATGAGTAGGTGATGTGTATCGATTTTGAGCTCGTGAGTTGTTTCAAGATCGAGCGAATATGGTGCGTCGAGGAACGGCATCAGACGTTCACGCAATACGGCAGATACGATCTTGTAGTTGGCGTAGTTAAGAGGGTCCCCTTTCTTAGGGATTAAAAAAATAATGCTGAGGTTCCATTCACTGGGCATATTTTACACATAAGTTGGTGGTCTATGGTCTGTATCAAGCAATCCCCTTCCGCTTTGAGGAGCTCGCCTCTGTCTGTTCGCTCCAGCAGCTTTATTTTTAAGCTAAAATGTGGTTATCTTCACTTCTTGTTGCTCTACATACGTCCAGGTTGAAAGATTAACTCCGCCTGACAGCGATATTTGGCTCGTCATCGCCTTTATACAGTTTACATAAATAGGTACTGCTTCCAAATGTTCCCTTCTTTGTCCTCTCAGGCATCGGTTCGAGGTTTGTATCCGTGTCATGTTATTTTTTTACTTTTTGTTAAAACTTCTGAATCTCATTCCTGGAGTAGCTTTTCTCAATTTCCTCGAACACACTCTTTTTACGTTGCTTCTTTTTCGTCCTGAGAAGCCGCGTCCCTCACCTCTCACCTAACTTCATCTACTTTAGTTTTTTTGTATGCGATTCCGTGATAATTTTGTACCATTGGGCTAGTTTAAATAAAAGCTTATGTTCTTTACTACTGAAAAATTTTGCTTGGCAGTTTTCTTACCAAATGTTTAGACACGTGAATCTGTATAACTCTTCAAAAGTCTTTTGTGAAGAAAGCACAATGGATAACTTATGATGACAACGTTATTCAGCCCTTTGTTCGTTTTCAAACTCACAGATTCAGCGGAAGTCATTTGTGGAAATGTCCTTGTTCTTCTACACTGAGCACTAACAAAAGGCTGACACAAATCTGACCAGTTCGTTTCCGGAAAGGCATCCTTTTTGACATTTGTCGTATGTCGTATCTTTAGAGTCACATCCCCTGATTGGGAATTCTTTACCACTCTCGGGCTCATTTCATTTTTGTTTATGTATCTCAGCATTTCTAATATTTCATTCTTATGTCATTCACGTGAATCACATGAAGTAAAAAAATTAATTTTACAAAGTGTATCGTAAATTCCTTAACACCATTAGCAATGCTATCAATACTATTAGGCTTAGGCAATAGACACCCTTGAATGTCTTTTCACTGGCCAAGTTCCTATGATGCTACTTTGGCAGATTAATCGAAATTAATTGTCTGCTAAAGGACCACAGCAACAAGTAGATATGCCTATTTATGCTACACATTAGGTCGATGCTAGAATGAACGTGTGCGCGTTAAAGAAATTTCATTAGACTCCGCATATAACAGCGTTACGTGGTTGGCATGCGAAAAATTTTCCCACATGCCATGCATGTATGTATGTTTGCTAAAGGATTTTGTTTATTGATGGGGGATTTTGTCGTGGCCAAATTTTGGAAACTTTTTATTGATTCTTGGCACTATACTCCTAATATTAGCCCTTAATAAGATTCTGCGGCTTAGGGAGAATTGCATGTAAACATTAAGTAGCTGACAGTCTTTAAATATTTCATACGTAATTGCTGCTAAGTGACATGGGTCACATAAAGTGCCGACAGAAGACGAAACTTCCATTTCATTAGCAACTCCAATTAATGAAGCTCATTTGCCACCTGTTGTCATCGTCAAAGTAGAAAACACTGTGTAATCAACAACATGGGAACAGAAATAGTAAAAACTGATCTTGGGTCTCAAAGTCAAAGGCGAGCCCAATCATTCGAAAGGGAATCAAGGATAATTTCAATTAAAAATTAATTCCACGAGCGAATGCAAAAGTCAAAAACCTCTGCCAATGAATTGAGAACTCGCAAAAGGGGGAACCTAAAAGAACAATTTGAGTTTACCTACTTCCGCCGAGATGACTGATGATTCCGTTCCCTAGCTTCCGTTGATTTTAAACAGTCTCTGTGGTATTTCTTCTATTAACTTGATTGAGTGAAACTGAACGGCATCGGCGGTGCAAACAAGTTACAAACATTTGGGCTGGCTGAGCGAATTTTTTTCCTCCACCAATTATAGATGAATTGTTAAGGAATTTAAAGTGATTTTCAAATTTTAAATCGATTCGCCAAAGTTTTCAGTAGAAAAAGAGAGAAAACTTTTTAATTAAAATCGACAGCACAGTGGCATTAAGTGTAGGAGAGTCGTAGAAAGGGTTTTAGGCATCGCCATTGTGTTTGCAGAAAAGCTTAAGGGATGTATGTATTCGTAGTTGAGGGTTGCAATTTGATTGAATAATTTTAAAAAATAATTGATTTTTGTTTTAAATCATCCCTTAAGTAATACGTACATATACTCGTATATCGAGATAAAAATGAAATGAAATAAAAGAAAAGAAAAGGTAAAAGATATTCGTTGGGCGTTCTAAACCGCACCCTTTCTTTCGACCCACTAGCTGTTCTTGTTTTCAAATTGAAAATAATTTGCCAGTAGGTGGATGGTTATGAATAATAATTGCTTAGAAAGTAACCCAAGGAAATTCTTTTTTTTTTTTAAATCCACCCTCCAGGGATAAACCTTAATAAACACTCAGCATTTGCCAGTCCCTGTTGGCTAACCAAAGCGCTATTTAAGTTATTCCATGGACTCATCAAGGCATATATACAATATTTCAGTATTGATTTCTGTTTTTTTTTTTGTTTAAGGGCAGCATTAAAATCACTTTAGATACCCATGTCAAGGGTATTGGAGGAGAGATTCCATTACAATGTAGAAATAATGGATGATCCTTAAAATTAATTCAATTTACAAACATTAGCTAATATTAGTGGAAGGAGTTTTTCCTTTTGTTTTGCTTAGAGTTTTTCAAAATTATCCTTCTTATTAGTATGTACTTACGAATTATCCTTTTAAGAAAATGTGTATAGCTCCCCGCGGTAGTATTCCCACTCGTTAGTCCCCATTTATTATTTCCACGAAAATTAAATGGGTCTGGAAAACTTTTACTTTTATTCTGAACAACTTTTTCGAAATTAAAGGTAACTACGTATAATGCTCGAAAATTGTGTAACTTTTTAAAAAAAAATTGTGCGTTTGTGTAAATTATTTGAACGCTTTCTGTTTAAATTTGAATGAATAAAACTAATTTTTTTGTTTTATTAAATTGTCTTTGAATTTTATTTTTAACTTTCTCAAACCAAGGGACTTTATTTTTTAATTCATTCATTTTTCTTTTGTTGTTGGTGATCGCAAGAATTTAATATTCGTTCTTTTTCATTAGAGCACACATTACATTAAATTCAGATCCTTTTACTCACTTCCTCCAATGGCACTAGATTTTGGGATAAATCTGACCCTCAATCAGGGCCTTTCTGTTACAAAATGGCTCTAGTTCAGCACTCTAAACAGTTAAGGTTTGTTTCTTATTTAGTTTATTACTTTAGGTGTAGTAGTCTTCTGCGCTGTCCCTAGGTATTAGATTCGAAGGCTCTTTTTTAACCAAAGCTCTAGTCAACATGTTCCAGCCATCTTAGACGTTGAATAGCCCACACAGCTCGTGGTTAATATCCTCCTTCATTCCCATCCGAAAAAAGCCCAAAAAAAGCCATTGCCGGGTCCGATTTTTACTTATATTTTCATTGTTTAAGATGCTTGCACATAGTGCAAGGGATGAGATTCCGATGTATAGTATAGATACATTGGTCTTAAATATTATTCTTCGCACTGGTATTGACTTATTAGATTGTTCATCATTGGCATCAGACCGTCACACAGTGGGCAAAAAAATCTTAAAGCCGATGTCAAGGGAACTAATTGTTGTTGGCGCAAAAACCCATATTTTATATATAAACTTGTGAATGTTTCCAACCAAGTCATCTCTAGCTGCCTAAAATAACTCAGTAAGAAGTCGATCTGTGCCAGGAGCTGTAATAGACTTCAGCTTTGAAATTGCAACTTAATTTTATTCTCTGTGGAGTTACTAGCACTACTTTGTTCTGTATTGAGCATTACTGCTCACTTAACACTCAGACCTTCGCAAGCGAAGAAATTTTCAAGGTGCAGATATAACTATGCTATTCTTGCGGTCTCTCCGTCTATATACATAGTACTGTAGCTCACCAAATTCCACCACAAGGTGATCTCTGTCCCAGTCGTAAATTGAACACTGTGCACTAAAACTCAATTTAATTTTAATTATTTTGATGTTGTTCTCTCTGAATGAGGTCAAATTACAAAAAAAGGAGTGTGACGACTGGAGCTGCAAGGAGGCTGGTAGAGTATTATATATGAGAAATTCAACGAAGAGTTGGAAGGAGTCAAAAGTTACAGAACTGTTTACTTATACGTTTGAAATTGAAATTGACGAACAATACTACAGTGCGCGAAGGAATCAAACATTTTAATCATTTTTCAAAAATATTTGATGTTCTGCCTCATCTTCTATCCAGTGCCAACAAAGTCAATCTACTTCTGCACCCTCGAAGCTAGTTTAACGTTTGCAAATTGTGTCCAGCACTTGAGTCCTTTAAGTTATACAATAGAACCAATCTACTTTCACCCTTGTTATTTAGCAAAGCAAAAGTATATAAATCTTTCAATATTATGTATATTAGTCCGCTGGTCTAGATGGTAAAAGACTTTTTCCAAGTTGGCAAACCTCTGTGAATGTTTTGGAAATAATAAATATTTTTATGACTTTTTCCGATCATATCCAGTGCGTTCCTCAAAACTGCGAGTATTCTTCTTTCTCCTATAGCAAATCTATTGCAATTGAGTCTCTTCTTTCCAAGTTCATGGAAACATGACGACATTACGGTTTTTTTTATCAATAATTAGATTTCGGCGATGGCGATGGAGCGATAGTTTGCTCATTGGTCTATCACGCAGAGAGTCTAGGTTCGATTCCTGGCTGGGTCACCAACAATTTTTCAAATCGCCATCACCCTTTCGGCGGGCAATGGCAAGCTCCCGAAAGTAAAAAATTGCCTACGGAAAAGCTTCTAAGGAGTGCCATTCGGACTCGGCGATAAACCGAAGGCCCCGCTCAGATGTGATAAAAATGAAAACATGAGCAACACAAATGAGTGTCAAGAAGCAAGGCCATGGCTCATACCGGGCTGCCAGCGCCACAGTGTATTTTTTTAATTAGATTTGGCAATTTGATGGACTGTCTTAAAAGTAGTTGGACTAGATATTTCGCAGACTTTGACAAGGTTTCGGCATAAGGCCTTTTCGCGTCTTCATTTAATAAAAAATTACCATTCAAAACGTTCATTTCAAATGCCATTGGATGGTTTCAAATCTGTTATTCAAAATAAATGCTGGTGTGCCGCAGGGCTCCTCTCTATCTTCGATACTCTTTTACTATTTCTTATCCAATATGTTCTCTAGCTGATAACAATACAATCTCACTCAAATTCTTGCTGCTTGGCTGTTAAACGTAGTGTATGCTAAGCTCATTAAGTTTCGTTATATACAGCATTACTTACTGGGGCATCAGAGACTTCATAAATGTATGTGGTCCAGTTCCAATTTAGTCTTGGAAAGGTATACATTTCCTCGAAATTTTCGGCTTCGATGATACGTTTGTTTAGGACGTTAGTTAAGTGGTCGTCTAATCGTTGGAAATTTCCCTGTCAATTGTCTGCCCCGCTCGTCTAATTAAACACGTTAAGACCTTTTTATTTGAAACCATATGCTGTGGAGCTATGGCAACCAGGCAGAAATTGTAGGCATATCTGGGAATTATATCAAAAGGTCATGAAGGGCATTTGAATAATGTCATATTTCATACTTAATGGTATCAATTTATGCGTGATAACAATGGAAAACGAACGTCAGCATTCCGGCAAGCCGAAGCATTGTTTTATGATTGGATTTACAGTGAAAATGAAATTCATATTAATTGAAAAGTTTGTAAAACTGTCAGCTGGGGTGGCTGTCATACTCTACTATGGATGATCACTGGAGGGCTGTGAAAAATCCTTTTGCAAATTCGGCACATACTTATGTTATTGAAATGTCGAAAAGGCTTAGCTAAAACCTGTAGACGGATTGAAGTGTCGTACTGCGGCGGCAGTACCAAACTAGGGCAAAAAGAAGGAAGTGCAGCGTAGTGTGAGACGTGGCAAACCCCAATATATCAACACACTTGCAGATGCGATAGTATTGCTCGCATATTCATAATTATATGATGATTTAAATTAAATGTCTAAATATATTAACTTGCTGCGTAACATGTTCTAGAAGAACTTTTCATCGACTATTCTTTAAAACTCTTAAATATGAATTGAGAAAGGATAAGAGAAAATTGACCTGAAACATTAAACGCACCCTGTAGCTCAACAGCCTGTTAAGAAGTTTAAGTAAGTACTCGCACAGGCTCGTCAAGAAATCTACAAGAGCACTTGGGGGATTCATAACAACTTACTTGATAAGAGATTAGTTACAGGGCAGCCGTTTTCTTGAAGCAAGTTGATAAAACAGTCGCTGTCATAGCATTTTAACCTTAAACAATTTAATAATGTGGGAAAATGTTGGGGTACCACTTTTCCTTTACAACGAAGCTAATTAACCACTTCATTGTATTTGACATTTCTCAAAACTCCATAGGAGAGAATCATTAAACCATCTCTCGATGGCGATGGCAATTAAAGAAAATCGAC
The DNA here is from genome assembly GCA_928272305.1 of Volucella inflata. Taxonomy (NCBI): domain Eukaryota; kingdom Metazoa; phylum Arthropoda; class Insecta; order Diptera; family Syrphidae; genus Volucella; species Volucella inflata. The sequence continues at coordinate 25,677,153 of OV743717.1, read as the reverse complement.
AACAACCAGTAGTATCGCAAATCGGAGATGGATGTCAAGACTAGGAAACAACTTAATTTCAATTAAGCGAGTTTATTAATACCCAACTCACTGAATGAAAAAGTTTTTGTCGTTTGCGTAGTTGCTCCCGTCTAAAAGTGAGACTCATCACCATGGCATTGAGGCAGCTTTATTGCAATCCAGCTTCAGTACCACCAACACTTTAGAAAAGGGTGACGACGAAACTTTTCCGTTTTTGTTTTAATACACTTGACTGCCAAAAGGTAAAACAATGACTGACTTCTTCTTCTCCTCTGTTGTTTGTACGTCTGTGATCTTTCGGTTTTTTCCTCTCAACTTCTCATCTGAAGAGGTGCACTCTGAAATGAGCATCATCCTTTAAAGTGGTTGTAGTCACTTTTCGAAAATGTATTCTGCTTGGTTGCCAGTGGGGTAAAAGTTGGATTACTATGAGAATATTCTAAGCCATTCCTGTGTACCACCAACTCCGGCTAAGGACAGTGTGTGTGGAAAGTATGCCCGCAAGTGATTCAATTTTCTTTTATTTTTCCATCTACCCAACGTTGTTATTCTGTCATTCATACTTCATTTGGTTGCGAATGCATGACAAATATTTGCCTTAAGCTTTAACGCTTCGTCCCTTCTTTTTTTTTGTTCATCATCGTCTTTCTGTTTTGATGATGGGGAAAACACCAAGCTAGGTTGTCGTCGGAGCCCAAGGGGTAGTTAATGTTTTTGTTATACTCGTACTCGTATATTTGAAAGGGGAGGTTCACCTAGCCAGACAAGAAATAAGCGCTTCATCAAATTTGTGTTCACCGAATGAAAATAAAAGAAAAAGGATATGAAGTTCGTAGGAATTTTTGTTTTTGTTTTTGTTTTTTTGTTGGAAAACATTGAGACTTAATTGCTCAAAACATGATTTGGTCTTTTTCTTAGTTAGCAAAGAAGGGATTTACACCAAATCATAATTAATTCCCGACTAACGAAATGATGAAGCAAATTAAGAGTGTGACCGAATGTGTACTTTAATTAATGTGTGTACGGTAACGAATTCGAACAGACTTTTTCATTAAATTAGTCATGGAGACGAAAATTCCTGTTGCCATAGACAAGATTTAACGAAAATAATTTGGAAAATTAAGACGGAAAAGTTTTCAGCTTTTCTCATCCCTTCTTCTGCTCTTGTAAGTACTTTTGTATTTTTTATATTGGAAGTCTAAGGACAAAAAGTTCTTCTTTGTATTGTTGTTTTTTTTAGAGAAACTTCAAGCTCTTAAATCCGTCCCTAATCAGAAAGGCTTCACAAAAATATGTCTTTAAGTTAATTCTTTGCACAAGATGAATAATTAATTAGGAATTGTGGTTTATGTTTTGTGTATTTTGAAGTAAATGTATGCGAAACAACATTTAATACGAGATAGAATGATTTGTCTTAATCAAAACAAAGATAGGGCTCAACTTAAAATACACCGAAAAATGTGTCTTAGTTATTAGAGAGAATGGCTGTTGTTTGAGGGAACACTATACAAATATTGCTTCAGAAAACTATTAGATCTAATTAGTGTCATTTGCGGTTTAAGTGTTTTAGATGGGGAATAACATTATACAATTAACATGAAAAAATAACAAAGAAAATTATGTCATTGATTCCGTCATTTGTGCAACAGAAAACTCTTATCCAGCGCATTCCAACTGTAATCCAATCCATCTTCAAAAGAATCTTATCTAGAATCTAAACTGGCTGGATAGCTCCTGTACATTCATGATAATATGCTCATAGTAAACATACCTTGGCAACGATTAGTATAAGGACGATAGACACGGCTTTCGCATAGTTGGATGGAGGCACTTATCTAGGATCTAAGCTGGCTGGATAGCTCCTGTACATTCGTGAAAATATGCTCATAGTAAATATACCTTGGCAACGAGTAGTATAAGGCCTCGTAGAAGTAGCATCTTCCGACAGCTGCTGGTTCCTTAAATGACGAGAATGTGCCTCTGCAGACGAACATATTGCAGCTCTGCTAATAAGCCCTACTTCACGCCTCCCCGTGGCGCCATCTGGGAATCCCACTAGAGATTGCGAAGTGAAGGGAGCAAATGGCGAGTTTCCTGCGCCATAAATCAGGGTTAGTGTCGGAACAACAAAACAAGACCTTATCCGGGCTACTCCGACATATTTGGAGCTCAGGCCGGTAAGGATTTCCAGGACTTAGTCAGGGTCTTGGAAAAGAGATGGTGGCGGACGAGCCCTATATTGGCCAACGGCAGCGCTCACACCCCGGAACGGGTTACTGGCTTCGGTGTAACCGACCCCTCGTCCTAGGGGCATTCAAAATGGAACTGGTCCTCCAGGCTGGGGGTTGTGCCGCCGGGGTAACTGCCCAGCCATTTAAAAAAAATTAAGTTACGAAGTATCAACAAGCCTCGGATATGGACGGATCTACTGTTGACAACCCACGCAAACGATTTAAGGACAATGAGCTTCGGATATGCACGTGGAATGTTAGATCCCTTAATAGACCACGTGCAGCCGAGCAACTAGCGGAGACCCTAGACTGCTGTAAAGCAGACATAACCGCCATTCAAGAATTGCGATAGGATGGGCCGGACAAAAAGAAGATGAAAAACTGCGATATCTACTACGGCGATTGCTATCGACGGCGAAAGCAGCGTTTATTTGGATGCGGATTTGTTGTCGGAGGCAGACTAAGACTAGAAGTCCTCAGCTTCCGGCATGTGAGCGAGCGCCTCGTAGTAATCTGCATCAAGGCTAAATTCGCCAACATTAGCCTTATATGCGTGCATGCCCCCACAGAGGAGAAAGATAGCGACACCAAGGATGCCTTCTACGAGCTCCTTAACAAGACCTACGAGCAATGCCCTAGCTATGACATTCAAATTGTCCTCGGTGATTTTAATGCAAAGCTAGGAAGAGAGGGTATCTTTGGTGGAACAATTGGAAAATATAGCCTGCACAACACCACCCCCGATAACGGATTCAGGCTAATCGACTTTGTGGCGGGGCGAAACATTGTCGTGGCTAGCACGCGGTTCCCACATCTCGACATACACAAGAGGACTTGGAGAACTCCTGATCGATCAACAGTCAACCAGATTAATCACATTGCGATCGACGCAAGACACGCCTCCAGTATTATGAATGTCCGTTCGTTCCGAGGAGCCATCATCGACTCGGACCATTACCTTGTTGTAGCCAAGGTACGGCTGCGGATATCCCAAACTACGCCAAGACAAACTAATGCTGTGAGAAATTTCGACGTCAGAGGGCTACAATCGCAAGAGATCGCCAAGTCCTTTTCCGATCGAGTGTCTCTTAATCTCTTAAGAGGTCCAATACCGCCAGCATCAAGCATCGAAGACCACGAGAAACACTGCCAAAACGCCATCAGAGATGACGCTTCTGATGTGCTGGGTTTCACTCGTCCACCACAACGAAACCCCTGGTTCGATGGTGAATGCCGGCAAGCACATGCAGCTAAGCAAGATGCATATAACGCGGCGCTGCTTAGAAAGACCAGAGCTGCTCATGAGCTCTTTGAGCGGAAGAGGAGAGACGAACACCGGTTTCTCAGGAGGAAGAAGAAAGAGCATGAGAAGCGCGCGATCGAGGAAATTGAGAGATGCTACTCCAGGAATGAGGTTCGGAAGTTTTACCAAAAGGTAAAAATAACATGCCACGGAAATAAACCCCGAACCGAAGCCTGTAGAGATGAACAAGGGAACATCGTAGTAGAATTGCAGTCGATGCTGAGGGTTTGGAAGAACCATTTCTGCAGACTGTATAACGGCGATGACGGACCAAATACCGCTGTCAGGCAGAATCAACCTTTCAACTTAGACGATGATGACCGACAATTCCGTCCACCCGACCTGGATGAAGTGAAGATAGCTATATCGAAGCTTAAGTCCAACAAAGCTGCTGGAGCGGATGGCCTGACTGCCGAGCTCTTCAAAGCGGCAGGTGATGGCTTGATAAGGAGCATACACCAACTCATCTGTAAAATATGGTCGGACGAAAGTATGCCCGATGAATGGAACCTCAACATTGTTTGTCCGATTCTCAAGAAAGGAGACCCTCTGAACTGCGCCAACTACAGTGGCATCAGTCTCCTTAACATCGCATATAAGATCTTAACCGCCGTATTGTGTGAACGCCTGAAGCCGTTCGTCAACAACCTGATAGGTCCATATCAGTATGGCCTCAGGCCAGGAAAGTCCACCATCGACCAGATATTCACACTACGGCAGATCTTAGAGAGGACCCATGAGCTTCAGATCGATACACACCACCTATTCATCGGTTTTAAGGCCGCGTATGACAGCATCTATAGAGACAAGCTATATAGAGAAATGTCTAGTTTTGGCATCCCTGCCAAACTCGTCCGTCTGTGCAGGATGACGATGGAGAATGCACGCTGCTCCATCAAGGTCGGTAGAGATCTCACCGAGACCTTTGATGTCCAGAAAGGATTTAGACAAGGCGATGCGCTGTCGTGCGATTTTTTCAACATCGTACTTGAAAGAATAGTGCAAAACTCACGAGCAAACACAAGAGGCACTATCTTTCAAAAGTCCAACTACTCACATTCGCCGATGATATCGACATAACCGGGAGAAAGCAGCGTGATGTCAGTGGCGCTTTCGCGAGTATTGAGACGGAAGCGGCGTAAATGGGCTGAGCGGTCAATGAGGGCAAGACCAAGTATATGCTGTCAGGCAAAAAGGTCAACAAACACCAACGTCTCGAGCAGAACGTCACTCTCGACAGATATAACTTTGAGGTAGTTAAGGACTTTGTCTACCTAGGCTCTGCTATAAATACAGACAACGACACCAGCGCTGAGATCAAGCGAAAAGTAACTCTTGCCAACCGCTGTTTCTTTCGGTTAAAAAGGCAATTGAGTAGCAAAGTCCTCTCGCAGACAACAAAAGTCACCCTTTATAAGACCTTAATAATCCCGGTCCTGCTCTATGGCGCAGTGGCATGGACATTATCAAAAATGGATGAGGATGTTCTTGGTTGCTTCGAGAGAAAAATTCTTCGGGCGATCTTCGGTCCCGTCTGCATTGACGGTAAGTGGAGGAGGAAATACAACGACGAACTGTATGGACTGTACAGCGACATGGACCTAGCCAGACATAAATGCTCCGGTCCAAAAAGTCTTCGAATCAGCTCCCAAGGGACACCGCAGTAGAGGACGGCCAAGACTCAGGTGGCGCTCGCAAGTGGAAGAGGACCTCAGCCAACTTAGCTAGCGAAACTGGAGGCAGCTAGCCAGGGATCGAGCTGGCTGGAGAAGCTTGTTGACTGAGGTCAACAGTAAGTAAGTTAGTTAGTAAATATACCTTTTTCCATGACCCCTACGCTTTCTGTAAATTATGACCCTTTACCTACTTTACTTCGCTTGAAGTCCGCCTAAAAATCATTATCACTTTGATACTACGTCTATGAGTTTGTAACGGGTGATGCCTAGAAAATCAAACGAGTCAGAAATGGCTACAATACCTTTCTAAATCATCAATACGACCACGAACTGAGGCAAAAAATACAACAAAGCCCTAAGGTAGTAGAAATTGCTGGTCGTTCGTCAAAAGCATTAGAAACTCTACTTCATTCTCCAAACGAACGCATTTATAATAATATTCCAACTGTCAGCTCTTTGGACAACTGCGGCCAGCTCAATACTTTTAAGTTGTACTTCGACACCGTCTTTGAAAGAAATGTTGTATTGGAATAATTACTCTAAGTATGTAACTCGATTGCAAGTTACTTTTAATGATGGACTGCAGTATGTACTGTTTTTGGTTTCCGTAGACACGGCATATATATTTGTAATGCAAGAAGCTAGTGGGTCGATTTCTGAAGGAATGTATCAATGTAAGGAACTGCATATTTCTAAACAGTATCATTAGTAGCGAATTTCGGTCATATTATTTGTTATCAGCTCCAGTTAACCACCTAAAAAGTAAGAACCCTGTTTTTTGCTGATTCTATAGACCTTTTGTTGGGTAATTCAAAGAAAGCAGCAGTCTCGGGTACTGTGATATTTGAAGATCAGAAATCGGTCATTAATCGGTCTTTATCAATTTTGTGTTTAGGAAACCCAAAAACATCAATTAATGAATATAGTGAGAATTTTGTGTTGCGTTTTCTTTATGAAGATAGTCGAATAACTTGCGAAGAAATATTATACACAGAAACTGAATAGGACAGTGTGCAAAAAAGACCAAAATAATCAATGCGAATGGTGCATTGTCCGCCTCTAAAAGATCTATCTGATGCCGTATCTCAGTGCATTCGGCAGTTGAACATTAGTGATGAGCTTGCATTTAAAATCTTCAAAATCGTTGAAAATCAGCGATTGAGAAGCAGGGTGCTACATAAAAGGGCCGTAACAAAACACTTTACAAAATAAATGTTAGCTTTGCATGGTAAAATAGTGCTTTGTTTTTATGCAAGCCCCACATCAAAATTTTGCAATCATTTTAAATAATTATAATTTATTAAAATCAATGTAAAAACCAGCTAAGGCTATATCTAAGGTATTAGTTGAAGGTCACTGAGATAGGTAAATTTAATTTGTAAGCACTTCTTTGTCCAACGTAGAAGAATAAAAAATAGAAATAAGTTTTAAATTTTCTGATTAAGCATCGTATCGAGGTCATGATCTGGATCGCTGCTCCAAGAACTCGTGCCACGTTTTTTGTCAAAAATTTAGTTTTGAAATTATCCCTTAGTTATATTTTTAATTACTTCGATACCATTGAAATCTTCATAAAATCTTTGAAAGGGGAATCAGTTCTCGGTCAAGTTACAAATTGAGATTTTCAGAGCTTTTCCACGATAGGAAATATTTGCAGAGAGAGGGCTCGCTATAACGTGACAAAGTTACGAAATGTGACACCAATAGCAATCAAAGTCCTTTTGCAGGAAAATAAATTACATAATCTTATTAAATCAAAATAATATGAATATAAAACCCAAAATACTTCTTCTTATGTGTATGTACTAGTAGCTATGGAGAGCATATTATTTTATATTGGAAATAGGGTGCTTGCAATTGATTTACAATGATATAATCTTACCTGATTCCACCAACATTTAGTATTATCCGATTCTCGCCATCCATGATGATAAATTCCGCATATCATTTACTCCTGTCTTTGTTGAAATTCCGCTTGTTCATAAGAATCCCATCGCTATGCCAACACAAGAACTATTTACAGGATATTAAATACTTTTGCAACACAATCGTTTCGATTGTTGTCAAATGTGCTGAAGTGAAGTATGCAGCATTTAATTAGACATGGGCACTTATAAAATAGAACACGAATCAAGTTTCACACATGTTTATTTAGGATTGTTACAATATACTATACTCGCATTAACATAATGACTTTGCTCTACTATACCGCAACTCACTAGTCATCATTTGCTATTCCCAATAATCATTAATTGCAAATCACTTCCATTTACAGAAACGTATACTGATAATCCTGTATCAACAAATCAACTTCACATTTCTCGATATGATGGATGACAAGATGATTGAACTTTAAATCATATTGTGGGTTATATTCTGACAGATTGTTGCCGGACATTTGGTTGTCTAATGTAGTTGAGTATGATCGTAGATGCCTATGCTTAGTAATGCCTTAGAAAACAAAAACACAAAATCATTGAGAATGATAAATTGATTGATTCAAATACAGACGACGCCAGCAGTCCCAATATAGACCTAAACGGATAATTTATCAAGTGATTCGTGCCAATTCTACCGGTGGCCACTTTACTTTACCACATAATAATAACGATTAACCACAAACTGTACTTATGGTCATGACATTACTCATTTAAGAAGTCACCAATACAATAAGAGTGTCATTAGAAAGGGAGGAAGAAGAGAATTTGTTTTAATTAAATCAAAACGTGGCGCCCAACATGAGTTCCTTAGTAGGATTCTTCTATGTGTACATACTCGTTTGAATGGGGAGAGTTTATTGAAAAAAATTGCACTCATTTCTGGTTTTATAGGTCTGAACGCATCTTAATATTACTTGAATTGCGACGATTCTTAGAAAGCAATAAAAAGAATTCACTTCTAGAAAGGCATTCAATTGAATTGCGAAAGGTTTCCTTTTCTCTATCCCTTTTCACTGTCATTGTTTTTGTTGTTATGTTTTTGTTTTGTGTGAAGGAATTCGCATTTTGTTTTTTTCTGCTCGAATTATTCCTTTCATTGAAAATAGGACATGCCATTCTTTAGGGAAAATACCATTTTGTATATAAAATGGAGAGTCACATTTGCTGGCTGTGCTATTTGTCGAAGCTGAGTGTATTGAAGCGAAAAATGTGTGTACGAATAGTTTGCTTTCATTTTTATGACACGAATTTAGTTGCTGTTAAAGCGGCTGCTTTTACACCATACCACTACTACTACTACTACTACTCCTACTACTCCTTTTTAGGAAGTCAGAACATATTTGTACTACATATCTGGCGTATTATTTCGAATAGATTCTGCTTTTTCAGAAGGATGCATGCGGTTAATTTGCCATACAAACTTATGAGTATATATGTGTTCATATCTGTGTGGATTATCCTGATATATCACTACTAGAAGGAAGTCACTGCCTAGAAGTATAATGTGTTTCCTTTTGAGGTTGGGTCGGGTACTTACACTGGCACCGTCATATGGCGATATTCGCAAGCATTCTCTGAGAAAAGAGAGTGTTCTTCAGTCTTCTGAAAGTAAACACTTTTCCAAGGCGACAGCGACAGTTGGTGAATTGTACCAATATGCATATGCGAATATGAGTACATGTGTATTACATGTATGTATATATCTACTTGTATTCATCTGCGCTTAAAGTGAAATATTGATTTTGTTTAATTTTAGAAATACAAAGTCAGCATGTTGAAAAAGGTTCCCGTTTGTGTAATGTTAATCGTTGACTACATTGAGCACATCGATTTAAAGCTAAGAAACTTTGACTAGACTTTGTTTACACTAGACCAAAGGCGTTGAATCTTTTTACATGCATTTTTAGCGAATTTAGAAGAACGGTTGAGAAGGATGCCGTTTCAGCATGTCACTTTGAGATAACACATCACTACTGCTGCCTCTGTTGGTTTGTTGGTTTTGCATACAAGATACACTGTTCTTGGTTTCATTTGTATATAGCACTCTCTACATTAGGTTATTTATATCAACAGCAATGTCGTTCAAAAGCAAATGAGATTTGATGAAATTGAAAACAACCTTCAAAGAGACTTGCCAATTAAATACTTGATCAAGTTAATTTTCTTGTGTGGCTTCTTTGCACTAGGCTTTCTAAAAAAAAAAACTCATTCTACAAAGTATAGCATGTGCATGCGTAATTACTAACAAACTATTGCTATCATATTTAACTTTTCATTTGGACTAAAAAATAAAAATATTAGCTGATAAGTTGACGTAACATTGCGATACGAAAGCTCGCAGAGAAACGATAAAATGCATTCCAATGAACCAAAAAACATAGTGACATGTTCCTGCTGGTACAGAAACACATAAAAAGGAAGCAACGAACTGTTTCCGAAAATGCCTGTCCAACCGAAGGATAAAACTATATTGATTAGCTTAAACCTTTTACCTCTAAAACAGGCATATTAATTAGCGGCGACCATTATCCATTGTAAAATGGATAAAATATAAAATGCAAAGACTCAGGTTTGTATTTGTAAGCTGCGATCCCAATGCAATGCGCATACGCTTACTGGTAGTGCTGAATTCTTTTTGGCTACAACAACCCCGACCTGAACAGTCCACTGCCTGTTCGCTTAATGTTTCGCTTAAGCTCGCTGAGTATGTGCAAATTATTAATAACTAGCGACCCGCCCTGGCTTCGCGCGGGTGTAACTTAGAAAACAAAAGACGTGGCGAATGTGAAGTACTGCCTTTGATTATAGAATTTCTTTATAAACAATGTTTGTGGCTGGCCTTTGGTTACTCAATACGAACAAATTTTGTTTGGGAGTGACGTGCGAAAGAGCTACGCATAGCTTTCCATGGGAAAAGCACTTAACGCTTAGGTCTAAGCCCTCAACGTTGAATGTCTGACCGTGTGATTTGTTAATACATAGTTATTGAATATGACAATTTTATTGGAAACTGCACTCTTTTGAATTGGAATGAAAGATCCCAGGAATAAACACTGTTTCTCCAGTTCCACATTCTGTCAGAATGTTGTACTTTATAGTAAAAGTTTTTAGACGTTTAACCGGGAGACGTGTAAATTGCACAACTTAGGTTGATTTCGTCGCAATAAAATAACAGAACACCCTTCCTTTAAGACCAATTTATGTGGGGGCAATCCCGAAGGCTGTAAGCAATGAGAAATTCTTTTGGGAAATGTATAGCCTCTTCATAGCTACCTACTTGATTGTTAGTAGATGGCAAAATAACTCTCTCCTTGAACCGAGTTACAGTATTGATTTCTGGATAAAAATGCAAACTTTTTGATTATCTAGATTAATTCTCCCATTGTTTTGTCGCATCTGTCCATTTCTTATTTTGAGCAACAACTCTGAAAAATTCCGGTTTTCGTGTCCTGATAATGACACTCTCATATTTGTTTTGAGTTCTAATCAATTCACACACGGCCAGAAAAAAAGATCCTTTCAATGAAGCATTGATTTAATTAGCACGTGTCCCTCTTGCTACCACTGGTAAGATTTGCTAAAAGTTACCAATATCGTGCATCCACCGATGGGTGAATCCGTACTGCGCAAATTGAAAACTTGTTCGACATGGTAGTTTCGTCCCACATGGAAGCAGTCGCGTATTAATTTTCCAGTACTACTTTTGTTTTGAAATACTACAAACAGTGCTATTGTCCTCAGTAGCAATGGTAAGTGGAAGTTTGAATATTTTATGAGCGGTTCGGCCTACTTCCAAAAGTGTAACTGCTAATTCCAGCTGATGATACAGCTAATGCAATTTTGTCAGTAGATCGTACTTTTCCAATGAGCAACTTGATAAAAAAATGTTTTCCTATACCTCCAGGAGCATCAAGAAAACATAACTTTTCTTCGTTTCTGTCAATTGATGTTAACAACGCATCGTATACTTTTGCTTTATCTTTGTATGTTCATGCGATGTTCATCTTAAGCTACAATTTGTTTAAACAGTTTAAATTGATCATAGGAAGTTTCTCTTGCGTATTCGGCGTTAGTTAATACAGGGTTCGTTGTATTTGTAGGCATCTGCAGTCCAAAATCTAAAATGGATCTACACGAAAGTTCTTGTACTACCTTATTCAATTCTAACAACCATTCGTCCAAAATATTTTGATCATATTGGACATAATTTGACATTAACTCTCGCCGTCGTCGATTCAGTATATCTTCGGTCATATTTTGCATATACTTGTTCCAGAGAGATACAATATCGGTCACTTGACAAAACGCTATAATAATGGCAAACAAATAACTTAATGAGCTCGATGAACTGCAAATTCTCAGCTTCCGTTAATGTGTTGTCTTATTAAGAGTCGTCTTCCAAAAGACTCATCACTTTCCATGCTGCTTTATAGGTATTATTAGTTACTTCTTGTATGATGGACACTTTACAATGTGAAGTAGCATTCTCAAGTGAAAATATGTTGTTGAGATGAGCTACAAAGACCCTCACAAAAGCAACCGTTTTTTTTTTGTTTAACTCTAGGGAAACCTTCAACTGGAGTCCCTTGTTTCCTCCGTTGAAAGGTTTTGATCCGGCCTAATTTTGTTCACTAGCCAAACCGGCAGATGGACATGTGGCAACTCACGTTTCTGCCACTCAACAATCTACATGTGGCAACGCTGTACAACTTTGTATCCCCTGATAAAAATAGTCTAGTGTGCGCTGGTCCATTTACTCCAACTGACCCTAATGTAAAGCTTTTTCCCCTCTCTTCTTGGCGTTAAGTTGCTATACTGCGGTTCCTTTCGTGTTTTTATTATTGGTCGCTTACTTGACCATTTTGGGTTTGTCGCTTTTGAATCTTACCAAATCTTCAGCAAGTATGCCTACCGATATAATTGACGATACGATGAGTATAGAATCATGTTAAGTAGTTCAAAACGGAATGTCGACTATTAGTGAGCTAAAACGGTTAATGGATTTGATTTTCCGCACGTAATACCCTTGCCAATATTTTTACTACATATGTATCTAGTACATGAGTATAGGACTGACATGTTCAGCAAGAAAAACTCGTTTATTCTGCTTTGGACCTTCGTTATTATTCATCAGCTTGTCAACCAGGACTGTACGAGTATAATGGCAATTGTTTCGTTGCTGTCGAGTTGAACTTCTTCTGGGGTTTTGCTACAATTACGACTGCAATGCCATCAGTAAATTTGCTAACCGACGCTTCGCATGGAACGTGTTCGCATTAAATTATATCATACATAATAGAAAGGTGCCTAATACCTTGTAATACACCACCAGTAACTTTGTACATTTTAACTCATATTCACAGTCAGAGAGGATAATTATATTCTAAAAAGACGAATAATGGTTGGCAAAAGCAAAAGGCATAGGCGCTTCTAAGAGTTAGAAAAAACGCTAAACAAGCGTTAATTATTTTGACAGAAAAACATCCGACAAAGTTTTAATAGGGTTTCATTTGGAATACCACCCAGTACTGATGTTAAAATGCCGCATGATCGCATGAAATTGAACTTTGTAAAAAGTAATTGAGACGGCTGTATGTCTGGAGCTTAGTTCAGGCATATTCGTAGCCATTCTTTATATTGGCTGAGTTCAGGCTCAGCAGTACCTTATCTTAATCATTAGCAACGCATGGTTTTTATGCTATTGAGAATAAAGGTGAATATCAGAGGAGCTAGATAGTTGATTATAAACGGAACTTCATTTTTCTAACATATAGAGCTTGCACATATTATAAAAATAAGATGAGGTCTTACGAAAGAATGCCAACGCTGGTTGTCTTAAATTAGGGTAATTCTTAACATTACCCTTACTGATGATATAATAGATCTTAATGTAAAGTGTTTCGCAGTTAAGTGAAATACATCCTTCCACCAGATGCACCCCGGATTGTAGCGCCACTTGAGGTAAAGAATTATATCCTTCAGAATGGGATGTCTCAAGTTTCCATTGATCTTGCGATAGGAATGATGTATTCAGTCGTGGATCCTGGGGATTATGGGAGGGGTACTGATTTACGTCGGACTTAAATGTTTGAAAGAGTAGCCCTGAGGGTGTAGTGATGCTAATAAGCGATAATAACAGCGGAACGGGTGTTAGGGTTCAACGTTTGAGGGGTGGGATTATACTGCCAATTTCGATGGACCACTGATGGTGAAATAGCAATAGAAAAGGTAAAGCAGGGATCGTTACATAGGTGTTACCGGCTGTCAATTGATTGTATTATATTGGCATTAGCTATGAGTTTAATATATTTATCTAACATCGTTTAAGGAAATCTAGACATTTCTCACTATTTCGGACGACATCGAATATGTAGTCATTCTACCATATGTTATCAGTGATGCGCATACTGAGCATTCAAAGTTTTTGGTTTCGACGATGCAAGTGCCAATCGTGGAAATCAGGACAAGTTAGTGATTTAAAGAACAAGTAGGAGTACGACTTCTGTAGTTCAAAATCCGATCTTAGGAATTGGGCATATCAGAGCGAATTTTGAAAAGACCCTGGATCAAAGAGCCTGTAAAGACTTATTGACACAAGAACTTAAATGCCTATCGAACATCCCATCTCTGTTCACAATATGTTACTTTTTTCATCAGGAGGCATCATTGGCATTTATTGACTCGAAAATAAACGGGTTGTGATTGAAACAATCAATGTATTGCACTGTCGAACCATGATCATATATTTTTATGCCCGAAAGTCGGTCAGCAAGCACATGCAAATCAATATCTTGTACTTCTTTCTGAGGCTATGTAAAAGAGAAGATTGATGCAAATGGTCCGCAGTCCGTTGTCCGTCCGTGTACGAAATTGTGATTGGAAATTTTATTACAAGAGTCTGGATGTGCAAAAGTCATACAGGTCATTCGATAGACATTGTTTTTCCATCGAATAAAATAGAAAACAAGTCTTATGTCATAAAAAAGGAAGTTCTTAAATAAAAATAAAAGATTCACTCATATCTTAAATGTTTTTTAATTATTTTTAAAACAAATCGAGGCGCATCGTATGAAAGAAATTAAAAGTCATTAAAAACTTAATGAGAAATATGAACTCTGTATACGAAACGGTTTCACTAAGAGTATGCTGTGCATACACAGCGGTATCAGCAGACACCAGATCTACGTAATTAAAGGGCGAAACCCTATAAGATTGTAACACACAAATCTACATGATTTTCCCTATATAGATGTCAGCCAAGAAATATCAAAGGAGCAGTCTTGAGTGGGTTGCAACTACCATGAAACATCACAGCAGTGGACCGTATATGCACATGCTCCACAAAGGGGTACATTTTTGCGTGTGCAAATGTCATCCTTCTGCAATATGAATACATGACTTAAATAATTTTAAAGAAGAATTAAATAATTTGGCCCAATTTGTGTTCGTATAAAGATAAACTTTTGTTTACTCATTCTCGTTTACAAAATTAACACTCATTCCAGTTACAGGTTTCCTGAAGTCCTTTTAAGTACGAGTATCACATACCAACTGGCATCATCAAATTAAGAAACTAATGGCTTTCGATTCAAATTTTTGGCTACTGGTCTGGTTATGGGAACCTTGCAATCTACTCGTAACATGGGTGCAATAAATAGATCTACATCTACTCGGATCAAGTGTAAATGAAAACAAGCACACTCAAATCGATTCAATAGTCTGTTTGCCTCCTTTCAAAAACCAACCAAGCATTCTAAATCGTTTTCTGTTTTTTATTCATGAAAAGATACGAGTATTAAATGCTGTCTGCAGTTTCCTGGCCGTACTATTTGTCTCAGATAAGGACATATAGTTACAGTTGTTGTATGTTTTTGCCAATATCCTTTTTTTGTTCTGCACTTCATTTTTCATCTTGTCTCGGATTAAACTGAGCGTTTTCATTCGAACTAACTAGCACATTAACACCATGCACATTAATCGCGCTGTAAATGTATAGCATGCACATATAGATACATTGTGTCATCTTTACGTGTACAATGTGCATAGGCATGACTGCTTCCGAATCGCGCGAGGAATAAATGATAAACTGAGAGGAAGGGAAGAGTAAATCATTTCAATTTACTGTGCTCATTCTAGCAGAAGTAAATAAAACAGAATAAAAAGGAATTTCATTGGAACAAATCTGCTTCCGCTTTACGAGTAGGTACAACAGATTATTAATGACAATTACCACAAGAGTCATTCACAACGATACCAACCTATTCCATACTATACTCGAAGTTAAGGGCAGTAAAAAAAGGATAAGGATCTGCTATTCTAATGGATTTGACATTTTAAGCTGTCACACTAGAATCCTCCAATAGCCCAAGTTGACAACAATTATTATTACCTCCATTCAAGATCATCTGATTATACAATAATTCGTATCTTTTCATCAAAGCAGAAACGAGAAGTACCATACTCGTACAATAAAATGAGAAAGATGTTAATTTTTAAGCAAAATGGCATCCTTGTAGATAAATTATTCATTTCGTATTGCCCAGTGGATTAGTAGTGCTTTTAACCATCATCGTTGCCATCTGCTAATCTTCGACAGAAGTGTCATTACTATTCTCCCCCGTATTTTCCCTTCGGCCAATGTTCGTGAGCTTACGAGGCATGAAACGGTGCGTTAAGCAAATTAAGGGCGGTAATGGAGGCGCAGGCCAGCCGCCTCTGAAATATGGAAATGAAATAACTTTGGGGACTAGAGCCTTCATGCTGTACTTTTAATTTTCCTGGTACTAATTTTATGAATTGCTTATGATGGGAAGGAAGAAAATTCATTTTTTATGAGTTATTGTTATTATGGCCAGATAAATTGATGGCTATTTGAAAAGCAAAAGGTCTTATCTCGGGGATTAACATTAAATCTTACATTCGACACAGTCTAACAATGAAAAAATGTCGAAATGTCTTCAAAAACAGAAAGTAATTGAACTATGGAACTAGCTCTAGGCTGGTGATCAAATTTTAGTACTTTAAGATTAAAGAGGATTTTGGTTTTAATTGCCAATTTTTTATAAATTGATAAAGAGGAAAGAAGATGAGATACTTGTACAGATGTTTGCATCTTTTAACGACTTTTTACGGCTTAGTAAAAAATCACGACATTTTAGAATTATGCTGTTGAAGGTTTCAAGGGTCAGTTTTATTAGTTCACTGATAAAACAAGGTAAGACAAGCGGCAGAATAACAACATCTTCTATGATTGTATGATTATTATGCTTTTTCTTCTTTTACAAACCGTTGAACTATATATGTTACGCTTGTAGTTTTATGTTTTGCTGCATATTTCTTCCACATACCTGAACTTCTTGCACCAAAATCTCTTCCCAGTTAGTTGCCTTTAGACTTGGGTTCCAATTACATGGGTGCAGGGATTACTCCCTCCTCCATTCTGGTGAAGGAAAGTACCCTAGTGCCAACACTCTATCTCATCTCGTTCGCCTTTCGATTGCTTTTGCAATCGTGCAATAACAAAAAATAAGTTAAAAGGCAACAAACAGCCAGGTAAGCGAAAAGATATTTTGCTGAAAACACCAGCAAACATTTAAAATAAGGCGATTTCCGACTTGCTAGTACAATTTTAGGAACCAGAGCAGACCACATTCCCTTGTGGCTCAAGACTGTTATAGGCAGATATTATCGCAATACAGAAAGTCCGATGGCAAAAACCACGACATCTTCTACGGCGACTTCTACATAGAAAACATTGGATAAGGGTTTGATATTCGAGGCAGACTTACGCAAAAGTCATATGCTTACACCCGCATAAAATCTGCAATGCGATACAACCTTTTAATATTCATAAAAGACCCTGGCAATCACATTAAAATCGTTGCCATCCACTACTCCGGCATTCTGGATGTTTGAAATTTCCGAGGGGCCAACATCCATCACGTTTATTAGCTTGTTTCTGTCAGAATGCCTACATCATAGGCACTTAACAAAATTAGAATTCGATAAACTGCAACGCATAAGTCGACTAAAATCTTTGCGGATCACTTTTCCACCAAACTGTCTCAAAACTCACCAACATTCTGATCAAAAAGTACCCGAAATTCCCCATTCAAATATTGTCAAAAGCTCTGTCATCATCCATTTGTTCGGGACTTTTTGCTTGAAGCTTTGTAAACAAGTCAGTGTTAGTTGTGTTCTGCGAATTTCGCAATTTCAAATTTTTCTGCGCAAAAATGTTGCTGAAATTTTGTGATTTTAACAAAGTATGATATGCGGAAGCATTAAAAATTTTAACGGTAGCCTACCAGGACTCGACCGATGCAAGCGTACAAATCGTGTAAAAAGTCTAAAGCGGGCCGTACTGTGGTTGATGATTTGCCTCGTTTCGTTCGTCCATCTACAATACCAGTATGACTGACCTAAACATCGAAAAATTGTAGAAAATTGTCCTCGCAGATCGACGAAGAGATAGCAGCCAATCTTGGTGTCTCATTTAGATCGGTAAAGAGCGTCATGTACGATGTTTTAGACATGAGACGTGTTGAAGCTTGGCTTGTGTCGAGAATGCTGAATTTCTTGCAGAAACAGCAACGCATTGATGTCGGTAAAAAATACCTTCTTTGAGTCAAAATATTATTAATGACGACTGGTGACGCGACATGGGTCTATGAATATGACATCGAAACTAACTAACAATAATCGGAGTCGATCCAAATTCGATGCTTTGTTGACCGTTTTCTTTGATTGCCGTGGTGTGGTCCATTCCGAATTTCTTCCGGGAGGCGGAATAAAGGAGGCGATAAAGGAGACTTTTCAAAAGGAGTTGAATGCGATTCCAAAATTGGAATAAGTGTTTTGAAGATTGGAGGAAACGTTGAGATACTTCTTTGAAGGGAATAAAATGAATATTGATGAATAAATGAACCGTTTTCGTTTTATTGAAGAATAAGGGGTACATTTAATCAAAAGTTACATAAGTGGCATTATCGACGAGCCATCAAAAAAGCTGTTTCTGATGTGGTTGGTTTCACAAAACAAGCTCTGGTTTGACAAAATATTTAAGGTTTCGCCCCATAGAAGGACGAGAGCTGCCCGTAACCTATACGAGCAGAAAATATAGGCAAAATAAGGTTAGCACTGGCTCATCGGAAAGGAAAAAGAGAAAATGAAGATATGACATTCCAAAGTTTTATCAGAGAATAAAATGAAAATGCCAGGGCTACAAAACCGAATTGGAAGCCTGCAATGATGAAGATAACCAATTAGTAATACAGTCGCAGTTGGTGTTGGGAGTATGGAAAAACTACTTGTTCATCTTCAGATTATAAAATGGGCGATGATACCTTAAATACTTCTGCCAGGCGATATGAATCATACACGCTTGATTCCATTCCCTGGAATGCCCTAGAAAAAGTAAGCACTATCGAAGCTAAACTTTAAAAAAAAAACTTCTGTCACAGTGCTGGTTAGGAAAATATTTCAGTTCATCTGTAAGAAATGATCAGAGAAAAAATATACCAAATGCACTGAATCTCAGCATCGTTTCTCAATCCACAAGAAAGAAGACCCATTTGACACATCATTTCTTTAAGATCTTCGCCACCATATTATCTGAGGGCCTTTAACGATTCATGAACAAACTAGTTAATCTATATCAGTGGGGTTTTAGGCCTGGAAATTCCACAACAGATCATGCCGATTTTAAGACCGAAGTTTGTAGTTTTGACAAAGTCGTCATGCTGCGCAGGATTACTATGGAGATTTCCATCAGTTCCATCAATTTCTGTAAAACTTTATTTTCAGTGTCAAGAAAGAATTTAGATCTTCATTTTTTCACATAGCCCTAAAAAACTCGTGCAAAACCTACTAACCAACAAAAGGGGTACGATATTTCTACAGCCCGTCAATGAACCTTTAGTTAGTACCGTGGCTAAAACCACCAAAATGAGTCTGACTGAAAACGAGCGAAAACTAAGAAAAGGGTGTTTTTTAAACCAGTACTAACTTCAGTAAGTATATCTGTCAAACCAGATTGCAAACTGTCAGTGTAATTTTAATTCACTAGTCCAAAATTATGGTTCTGGACCTGTAAATTGGCTGCAACAATTTCATATGTCAGAAGTTATATTTAAAAATTAATTGCAGAATGTATTGAGCACAAATAAATGGCTATTTAATAAAATTTCATGTGTTCAAAATCACAGTTAGTACTGGCTTTAAAAAACAGATTTTTAATTCTGTCACCAAAAAAGGACGGACACGCACGCAAACATACTTCTGCCAATTGTTATTTCTTTGCGCTCAGGAAAGAATTAAGTATGAGTAAGAGAGCTGTGTAAGCGCTTGGAACTTGTCGAAAGCAAATGAAGAAGCACATGACCTCTTCAAGAGAAAGATACTATGATGTGCGACATACTGCAGAGTTGACACCTCTGGTTCAAAAAGTCTTCGAGTTTCGTTCCGATGGACAGAGGAGGAACATATATAATACAGCGCACTCAATTAAAAAAGGACCTCAACCAACTTCGAGTGCGTCATTGGAGGCGTAGCATGTTGGTTGAGGTTAAGCCGCAGACTATAACGCCCCATAAGTAAGTAATTAAATGCTATTCATTGATAATGGCTGGGTGGTTAAATATCGATTTAACGAAAGCATATAGCATTGTGTCTTGAAGGGATAAAAATTTAGTATAGGAAAAAGAACAGGGGTATACCATCTTTACTAACGGATCTGTGTGTATTGAGAATTTTTAGTACTCTTGCTACTACACGAGTGAGAAGAGAATATTGATTTTCATCAAATTTGTACATAAATGTTAAAGGACATAAGTATAAGGATAAATGCAAAACATATGAGTTCCTATCATTACAGTTGTTTCTATTTTTAGAAGGCTTTCATGCAAATTTATCTCAAAAGATCAACTTTTCAGTCAACAAGTTTACCTTTTACCCCTTCCTTTCTCGTACTTAAAGGAGGCATTTTGCATAATTTTTCAATATGCCTTTCTAACCCTGGATCAGCTCAAGGATAAGTTCGAAATTTTTATAAACTAATAAATGCGCCTCATTTTAAATTATGTATAATCTATTTGGGGTGTTTATCTTCTTCGAAACATATAAAAAAGAACAGGAAAAATTTAAGCATTTATTTATTAATTATGAATAAGAGTGTATATCTGCTGTAAGACAGAGAGAGAGAAAGGTGGAATTACTTGTTTACCATAAATATCTGAACCATTGTACGCTCCGTAGGAGGAGTTAAAAAGTTAGGGTAGCTCGTGTTTTTGAACTGAAGAATAATAATATTACTCGTATCTTACAAGTCTTATTTTGCAATGGAGGAGCAGTTCCTTACCTTCCTTCCTTGTATTAATAATCTCGGCCAAAACAACGATAAAATATATAATACTTGTATGCTTTTTATAAAAGAAGAGTACTAAGCATATTTGAGCAAAGAAAATTGAGACAAATTGTAGAATCTACTAGGAGTCACGGAGGATGGAAAAGGCTTCTGTTTGTAGTGCCGATAAAATGCAACAAGCCAAAAACCGCTTCGATGATTGCTACTTTTTTGCCCTGCTAGTACGAGGCATGAACCAATACAAAAAGCCCTCATGGCCATATCCAAACATAACATCCGCTAAGCCACTAACTGTGAAATTTCACTGTCAGATATTTTCTGCCTTAAAAAATATGGATAGTGATGATATTGAAATATTTAAAACATAGGCCAAAAGCGCTAACGATCAAAATGAATTTGTAAGACGCAATCCTATATTTCAGGGTTTCTCCCAAGGTAAATTAAACGACGGATTATTGAAGTGTATGTATCTTTTCTGATTGACTTTGAGTTCATTTTAACGTATATCGACATCAAATTTATGAAAAAAAAGAGTAGCTACTTTTTTTTTGTCTAGACTGCTGAACAAAAACAAGGCCATGTAGAACCATGTCCTGCTTTGAAAGAAGAGTTCTGAAATGATCCAAGAATATTTTTTTAAGGTCACCACATGCGGCGAATCAGGTGTCACGAATCGGAAATGAAGGAAAAAATAGGTCAAATTCACCTCGCCCCGCAAAAGCTCTTCAAGTTAAATCAAGAAGTCGTCCATAAACAGATTGTTCCATTAGGTCAACCAATAAACCAGGCTTACTAACTGGAAGTTATGAGAAGATTGCAAAGCAGTCTGCTGCAAAAGAGGTCTGATTTGCGGGCGATACCCTGTTTGTGCGAACACAAATTGTGTAAAATTGTCGTCAGTTAAAAGAGCACAGATGGCAATATCGGTGCCGTTGAGGTCAGTTTTTGAGAAAGCTTCTAATTTATCAGTTCGTCATCCTGCGTAATCACTTGGTCTGTATCCATCGGCTTTGTAAATGATTTTGCGCAAGGATTTTCGTTTACTTGCTTACAAAATTTAATTGTAGCATGAATTTTTACTTCGTTATTTCGCTGAAAGGCGCTTAAGCGATTCGAACTCGGTCTACTTTCTGACGGTTCAATTTTGTTCAGTAGTTCACTACTGTCTCAGTAGCGAAATTGTATAAATTGAAGCGAGGAAATTCTTAAAGTGATCCATCAGCTACCAAAAACAGCGAAAACTGCACCGTTTGGTGCTGCGGATATAACGTTTCCCCGAAATGTCACCGTCAAAGCGACCCGATATAGAGTCATGATCAACGAATATTTGTTTTGCAAAAGTGTATGAACATGATCTGGAGAATATTATGTTTCAACAGGACTAACAAGAGATCACAATCACTACCACACACAGGTTGGTTGCACAAATGGATTAAAAAGTGGGTGCTCGGATTACGTTATTATGGATACTAGAGTTGTAACATATCAAATTATTACAAAAATAAAAGTATTTTCCCTGGAAAATGGATCTTTTCGCCCTCATATTGTTTCGCCATCAAAATTGACTCAAATTAGTTTGGGAAAACTTTGTGGACAATAGAAGTACTTCAAAATTGTTCTACGGACTATTACTAGAAAATAACTTTTTTAAAATGTGCAACTTCAAAACTTTTTACTTCATTTCTGAGAATTTTCGATTTTTCCATCAAGGGAAACATTATTGTTAACTTTGCTGTATTGTCCTGTTTCCATACAATATTTTCCTGGCTTTTATAACATGAACTTGAAAAGTTAAATTTTTTTATAAAAAAGTTTGCTTTATGAAATTTCAATCGATAGCTTTAAATTATCAAAATATCGATTTTGTTTGCACTTTTGATTGAAAACGTTATTTGTTATTCGAATTGGTTTCGAAAAGTTGTTAAAAAGTTGAAAACCCAATAAGAACTTTGAAAGAAGTCAATTGAGGGAAGTTGATAATTTTTGAATAAATTTTGTTTCGTAGGTACTACAGTTATTAATTTTCGCAAAACCAAAACTACATTCTGATGAATGAAGCACAATTAAAACTTCACGTTCATGTCAATTAAAATGTTGTTGATGTTATAGATACCTTGTTACACCAGATTGACATGACCCATATGTAAGTAAAGTTTCATACAATTCACAGATGTACAAATCCTTTTTTTTATCCTTTGACATCAAATACAATTAAAATCTCTATTCAAGCAGTAGAAGAAGGATTTCATTTTTGTTTACTAGATTTTTTTCCCAATTATAAGTATGGGTGTAGATACATGGAAACAAAACATATCTTCTTTACGCGTTTTCGAGATAAATACCCAAAAGGAATTGTTTACTTTGTCTAACCGTAAAATATACACAGCACACCTACACAACAGTAAAACACTTGTTACAATAGCAAAATAAACTTTTGTATCTATGCACACATCAGGAGAAGCTAACGACGAATAAATCCCTAAATCCCATTCCTCATTACAGCCATTAATCATTTGTTGTTGGCTATGTATTGGTATGAAGTTTTGTTCAACGATAAGGTACTTGCGATTTCAAATGTTGGATGTCGAAAAAAGATACTTTGTCTGGGTATAACGCTCATTGGTTGGTTGGTTATTGGCTTAATTAGATAAACTAGATTCTCATCACTTCAAAGTAAAAAAATACGTATCTATTTTGGTGCAGGTATCTTTTGACATTGCTACGAATTGCGTGGGTTCGGAAACTAAATTGGTTATCCCATACGAATACAAATACACAAAATAAATTTTTTCCTGTCGGAGCAGAACACAAAGAACTAGCTTAAACTGAATTTTCTCGGTCTTTCGAAGAAAGAAGAAGAAGAAGACACTCACAAAGAAAAATCTTCATGCTTTCATTATCACTCTCACAGTATCATCATCACTTGGCCACTGCGAAATTATCAAGGCTTCTTCCATCAATGACGTCGTCTAATAAAAAGCGGGGGTAGAGCAAAACTGGACACCGACGGTTGCCATGATTTGTCCAGTTACGAGGTGCCGGTCATAGGTCTTCTTGAGTGGCAAGACCACCAGGACCTAAAACACGGTTCCGCGGGAGTTAGGAGCCCCCCCGACTTCGGTTCGGGCCCCCTTGTGGAAGCGTCACGGTGGCGCTAGGGAGGGTGCACCTGCTGGTCTCACCCAATGTAAAGATGCAGCAACAAGTACTGGGTGCTGAGGCCCTTATATCACGTGGGTGACTGTAGCTCAAGTGGTAGTGTATTGACTTCCCAATCGGAGGGTTTGGTGTTCAATCCCAACCGCGACCGAAAGACTGTCTTTGTTTTAGGCAACCAAAATCATGTAAGATGTGTGATTGTCTAAAATACAATAATAACAAGTCAATTTACACTAATAATTAGTTTCCCCATTAGATTTTGGATGCCACCCATGGAGCGAAATAACCACTGAGCCCACTATCCCATTTTCCGAAAAATTTGACACGTGCTCCGGCATTTTAAAAGTATTCATTCCCTCCTGAGTGTTAAGTTCTTCAAAAAAAAATAAATAAATCAGTAAGAGGATTTAGGTAGGCCTCGACTCATACCAAGTTGGAACTGTTTCCTTTATACATCTCCGCAATGTTATATCTCTAATTTAGGTTAGCGTTGGCAAGGCGTAACCTTGCCCCCATGGATGTATGGGCATCCCGTAAAATTAAGTCTTCATGACAGGTGCTCACGTTAATCACACAGCGTTCTGTATCATTTATATCCAGCAAGCAGCTTGTAGTCGTCCCAGCTGAGTGCTGCAAAAAGTTCATAACCTTTTTTAGTTGTCAGAAAGTATTCATTTACTCTGCCGTCATCATCGGGAATCATGGCTCCTGCAGTTACAATACTATACAATCCAACTGACAAAGAAAACCCTTACCGAGAGCTCAAACAGTCCTTAGGCAGGTTCCCAAGCAAGTTCATCAGCAATTTCATTTTCCGCGACTCGGGGCCCAAACAAGACTCCTTGCAACTCCCTCATGAGAGGTTTGAGTTAAGCTGTAAAGGCATCGATTTTTCATCATATTAGTCTTTGCCATTAGGATTGCGTACAGCTGCGCTTGAAAAATAGTTTGCTGTTTTACGCTTATGAAGCTCGACGATTCTATCCACGTCAACATAAAGGAAATCAGACTGTTAGGGCTGGAGCTCTGAGAGAGGCTGCAATCGTTTCCGATTTTCATAGTTTTTTCTTTTCAAAATTTCCAACAGCTAGTCCAACTGCTAGTCCTACAGCTAGCTACAGATTAATGAGGACAAACACTAGTTACGGTGTCTAGTGTTGGCTACCTTATTTGCACGTTTGGTGAAAGAGCTGGTTTCTAAGCTTTCTCTGTTTACTTGGATTCTGTCTAAAAGAATAATTCTCAGGGAGGTCTAGTTATTTACTCGTATATAGTTAACCTTTAATATTCAGTAGGCTCTAATGTTTCTTGATATTTTTCAAGGTTGCTTTTAGGATCCAGGCTAATGAAATTGCGATAAGCTTGATCGATTTGAGCTTGAAATATTTCAAAAGGAATGCAACCTAAAGCCAATCAAGTTAGCGATGTGTAGCTCCAAGTGTGGCCGAAAAAGCAAGTATGTTGATTTTAAGTCGATCTTCTTTGCAGGAAGCCTTGAGTCATAAGGCCGTTGGATTTAGTTCATAGAAAAAACCTAATCTTCATTAAGTTGCTATAACCATAATTAACGAAGTTATATGTTAATGCTGCTAATTCCAGCGTTGGTGTTAGCATAGGCAATTAGTTGAACTTTCGCAAGTATAAAAGCAACCCTAAAGCAAGTATAAAACTAGCTGTCAGATAGCTGATGATGTGATGGGCGATTTAGTATCAGCCTCTGCATAAGTTTTTCGAAAGTATTTGATAAAAATGGAAATACTCGTATACTGATTGGTCTAAAATCATCAAAAATTATTGGATTAGCCTTTCCAGCAGTGGGTTAAAGGTTTCCGACTTGTCAGTACCTGACGTCATTAAGTATTCATTCAAAAATAATATGATTTATTATTATGGGGTCATACTGTTTATTTAAGGGATTGCTACCCTTATGACTTTTCATTTTCTCTAGTCGAATTTGGCTTAATATCTGTTACACAGGTAATGTCGTTGTTCTTTTATTACCACTTTCAAATCCTCTAATCTGGGTACCGGTAAATTATTTATTTCACTTAAAACAAAATATGTAAAAATAGTCTCTAGTCTATTTTTGTATCTGCACAAGGACAAGATTTTTTCAGGGGGGACATGTGAACCAGATTTTTATAGCTATTTATAACTATTAGGTCGGAAAGAAAGTAATTTTAGGTTTACAGAAATATTACGTTATGTATGTTGATTTTCGCATTTACTAATGTTATGATTTTTGATCTTTTGACATTTGAGAGTTTTATGTATACCATTTATACAGTTGAGGCTTTACAAAAAATCTAAGGCTCGCTTAAGGGTGCCAAACTGAAATTTGGTGGTGATGGAATCAAAGTCATAATTGAGTCGTCACGTAGTTGTGCGATACATTTTAAAAGTTTTTAGTTTTTTAATTTATTTCTCAAAGATAACAGAACTTATCTTAGGCTTAGTATACAAATCTAATGATCAGTATACCGAAAAAAAAAACTCGCGGTAAGCGCTATACCTAGCACTAACAAATGTTTTGGTACACGAAACGAACACATTCATTATTACCAACCAATGAACACATCGACTCCAACTTGACGGCTATTTGACAAGTGACATTTATGCTATGCGAAATTCCCACACAAGAAGTGTTGACGTCAGCTATTTTGGATTATAAAATCAGGCTCGCTCAGAAATCGTGTTGTAGTTGGCCTGCAAAATACGGCTGTGAAAAAGGTAAATGTTGAGTGAGACTACTGAAAATCGCTCGAAACTTTGTGTATAATACCATGTGAGGGTACTGGTAGAATAATCCACGCATTGTGCGAATGTCACAAGTCATCAAGGCCGTGGAGAGTCGAATTCGTTGAAATTCGTTGAAATTCGCTGTGCAAGCGAAAAATCATGTCTCGGGAGATGGATTTCAGCAGGGACAAAGTGGCGTGCATCATAAAATGTGATTTGTGATGCAGCGCACACAAGAGGTGTGTCGCCAGACACTTACAAATGGATAACTGATGAATTGAAACAAATTCCCAATCACAAAACAATCATAGCTTCGGCGAGGACGATGTTTTGTTCAAATAAGTTTAATTTCAGCAGCTAATAGTGTATTGTAGCTTAGAATGCAATATTCTATAATAAATTTAAGATAGTAGGTTAATAAAGGATAGGCCATCTGTTCGTTTATTTTTAAATCATATGTTACAATATTTTGACACTGACAGCTCTTATGCGCTTAAAATTTAGAACTTGGAACTAAGAAATTACAGAAACTAAGTATTATTGTTTCAGCAGTATGAAACTGATCGATTTAAGCTTTTACTACTTTGAAAAATATTGCAAAGTTAATTCCAAATAGTACAACCGAAATAGTACAAATTTTGAAAGGAAATTTTGGGTGATAATGCACCGGCTGCAGCTGATTTACGTAAGTTTGTAAAGAAAGTTCCTTAGACTGGTTTGCTGACTGATAACCGAAGATAGTCCAGTGATTTCATGCTGTGGGATCAACGCAGAATATTGCAGCTGTTACAGAAAGTCTGCGTCTAAGCCCGATAACCTCATATCATCAGTCATATTAGCTTGAGGAATGATCTCAGATTCTTCGCAAACAAGATGTAATTGAGTCAGGAATTGAAGAAAAATGACCACCCGCTTCGTTATCAGTTTAGAGTAGCTCGAAATTGACGACAAAAATGCCCAAAAAATCATCAATTGCAGTAATTGGGACTCGGAAAATCTACACATAATTATAGCGAAGACAATACATCCTGAACTTATGAATGTTTGATGTGGTTTTTAGAGTGGAGGCATTATCAGTCCATTTTCCTTAAAGCCAACAATGGAAGAAACGTTAGAATCAATATAAAGCGTTATCGAGGCATGGAAACAGGTTTTATAGCCAGAAATTGAGAATTTGGAGGTAGGCGGGCTATGGTTCTAGCAAGATGGGGCTACGTATCATACATCGACTTATTGCACACTTAGTTCAATAATCGTGTAATCTGTCATTTAGGATTTGTAGGATTCGTTTGTAGGATGCATCGACTCCCTTAATCTGGAAACAATCCAGAATTTTAGACAGTTTTGTGAATAGAAAACAAAAATTTCTGCACCAAAAGGACATTGTTTAGAAAAACTGAAAATCATTCTTTAGACTAATTACGAATTGGTGTTCAGCAAACCATTTTTTAACAAGCCAAATTCCAATTTATATCTGCCACTAGATCTAGAGGACTATATGACTCAAGCACTGCACACACTCCAAATCATCAGCAAAAGCTCTTCTAACCCCTTTTAAATCGAGTACAAATAGTGAATTGATGTGGATCAAAATAAAGTATTTTGTGACATATCCATTTTATTATAACTTTCCACTTCCATTGTGTTTTTTCTGTTATCATTCTTCGTGATGGATGGATGTTCACTTATCAGACATACAGGCTCTAAAATTTGTTCCACTTAGCTTTCCTAGTAAAACATTATGGTTAACGACACCGAAGGTTATGGTTATTTAGCTGAGTTTCTTTTTGTTCTATCTAAGTTTGAGTATACTTGTGGATCTTTGAGAACTCAATTGAACTGAATAAAAGAATTTATGGATTTTTGTTTAAAAACATTTACCATTCTTTATAGTATGATGACTTTTTAAAATATTTTACTCATAACTGGGAGACACGAAATAGGCCTGCAATTATTAATGCAATGTGGCTAGCCATGTTTATAGAGTGGTACTACATTAGCAGATTAAGGTGGGTCAGGAAAACTTCATGTAAGTATGCCTTTATTAACAATAAAGGACAGTACCAAGCAATATTTTTGAAAATTCGGTTAGTTACATCATCTTTTATGCAACAATTTCTGTTTTTTTTTAGGTTACTATTGAATATTGTTATTTATTAAAAGCTGTTAAAGTCTCATAGAAAGACCTATTTTCTTGCATATATTCTGGCAAAATACACATAGTAGCTTTTTATTTAAGTGGAATAATAAAGATTTTGTTGATACTTGATTTACTTAAAATAATATTAACCATTTTGTATTACTATTTAATGTTTCCTATAGCAATTTCTAAAATATTAATCTCTGCGCAAGGGAATTTTCATCTATATTTCAGAGCACAAGTTGTTATTCATTTTTTTGATTACTATTTTGTGGATGTTTGGAGCATTTAATTTTAAACTAATTTTTTATCCCAGAACTTGAAACATCAATTATTTTTTGACTAAGAAAAATCAATTTTTGACTTGAATTCCAATTTTAATTATCTCTACTACTATTTATGTCTACCTTGGTGGGCCAGAGACGAATCAATGATTCTAAAATCAAAGACACATTTTTTACAAGTACTGATTGCAAGATATTAGGTTGTTCAACAAGTTCTGCGATTTTTTTTAAGGGTTAAAATTATAAAAGTTTCGGTATAAAAGTTTATATTAAATCCAATAGATATTGTCCCATATGGTCTACTGCTTTCTTCCAATTTTCTGGAATAGACGTAATGCCACTTTTTTAAAAGTCAGCAGAATTATGTGTAAAATAGTTTTCCAGGTACGTTTTGATCGGAATGAATTCAGCTTTTGTTTTGTCACTAAAGCTGAATGTGGTCTAGCGTTGTCAATATGCAAAACAACGCCTTTCCTGTTCGCCCCAATCTGCCGGGGTTTCTTCTACTGATACTCTCTTCAAAGTATCAAGCTGCGAGTGCGCGGAATCAACGCGAAGTAAACGACACCTCGCCAATCCCACCAAATTCTCAACATGACCTTTTTCGGATCCAAATCTTGTTTACCGACCGATTGCTGTGTTTCGCCAGGAGCGCCAAAAGTCATTGTAAATCACCCATTTTTCGTCTGCTGTAAATGTTCTCTTTAGAAAAGCCTCAAGCGAGTTTCATCTCAACAAAGACTCATAGACCATTATGCGATCCATAATATTTCATTCACTGAGTTCGTGAGGAACCCAAACATCTACCTGAACGTATGGGCGATGTTAAACCGATGAGTGATCCCCCGTGTCATCAAATGGCCGTCGACGCTAACCGCACATAAGATTTGATCGTCTTCTGTGGTGTGAGGATTTCCATAGCGAACATCATCAGCAAGGCCTGTATGTCCTGAACGCAAGAGTGCTAACCACCTCAGCCAAGTATCAGTGCTTGTGGCCGAGTCTCCATCCCGCTGCTCCTCTGTCGCTTTGACACCTTTTTAAAAGAAAAAATCAAAATTTGCCGAAAATGCATTTCCTTTTCCTCCTTATACTATCAAAATGGGCGTATAAAAATATGCTCTAAGCACGTTTCTGATCCTGTTCTAGTGATCTAATTCTAATCCATGCAAGGCAAACAAGTCCCTGTGATTAAAAACGCATAACATTGCAAAATGATTAAATGCATCACACACCGCAATTGAAAATCAGTTAAGACGTGTTGGACTCGTAAAAATTCTTGATATTTGCGTGAAACATAAATTGAAAGAAGTTCACGGCGGGGGTAAGGTATTCAATTTTTTTTTTGCATTTTTTTTGTTGAACACTATTTCTGTACATAATTTACAAGGTAACGCTGGAGAGTTTTTTCAAATTTGTTGATAATTTTTATTTTACAATAACAAATTAACCGATTTTTTCCCTTTAAAGTGCTCCAAAAAAGTGAAAAATTAAAATTTCGAAAAACCCTCCCAGCATTACCTGGGGAAAACTATTATCTAACGAATGAACTTTGATATTTTGATTTCAGATGATCCAGCACCCAGTTGTGAGGGGCACCGCAATTCTACTATTTTCCTAGATACGTCCGAATAATTGCTGCCATTGCCGTGTTTTTTTAATATTTCTTCGTGAATATTTTATACAATATTTTTCCAATGTCATACTTTAATGTACTATTGGTTTTAATCAAGAGATTTTAACTAAGTCGTCACAAGAAATTCACAAAAACATGCCTTTCTTCGTACGAATTAACCGTACCCCCCCTTAACAAAATGCATCAATGGCATCTCAAACGCACTGAAAATCATTGTTTTAAGGGTTCCGTGCGTCCGAATGAAAAACGGAACTCTTATAGGATCACTCGTGTGTCTGTCTGTCACAACCAATTTGCTCCGAATCTACTAGACCGATCAAGTTGAAATTTGGTCATTTTTCAAACTGTACCGTGAGACATAGCAAACGAAAGGGCTTGTTATAAGGGTCTCAAATATATTTTTTTTATAATTTTATAAAAAAAAGTTTTAAAATTATTTAAGAAAATAGACTCGCACTTCACCGCTTTTTTGTTAAGTAAATCATAACTCAGGATGAAATTACAACAACATCATCATGGTCTAAGCTTGATGAATCAGCACAAGTTAAGAACTCACTTCCAAGACTTAATGCATCCCCAAGGAAATGATTCAAAAGGGGCTACATTTCAGAAGCAGCGGTCAATTGCCAAGCGGTAAGTAAGAGTGCACATTACTTATTTGCAATAATTCGTTTCTGTCATGCGTTCTTTAACAAGAAGTAACATCCCCGTAAAACCTTATATCCTCTTAATCAGTTTATCATTTCCAATTTATCCAAAGAAAAATAGCATGGAACGTCAGCTGTCTCCCTTGATTTTTGATAACACGCCGCCATTATTTTCCAAGAAATGGGATCCAATAACAATTCTGGGCTGGAAAATACCCCAACGCTGCTGTTGGACTCCCGATCTTCGGCTGTTGGCTTGATCAAAGTCGCCAATTTTGTTTTAAAACCAAAAAGATGCCCTAACACTGAGTATAATTTTTAAGCGAAAATCCGGATCGTCTGCCATTTTACAATCAGCAAAAGTTTGACGTACCTACTCGATGACGAAGTTCTTTGGCCAGTACGATCTTATTACGAACTTTTTTATGCAAAATACGACATATTAAGGTTTGAGAAATGTCCATCTCTGAAGAATGGCGTGGAATCGATTTTGTCAATACCGAATCCCGTACAGGGACTTTCATTTTTTAAATTTTACTATTTTACTGACAGCAGTAAAATAGTTTACTACAGCACTATTGAGTGGATAAGTTGATTCGAAATTTTTCGTTTTAGTCTCAATTGTTTCCGTATCGGGACGATATAATTGGACTATAATATGATCTAACAAACGTGACGTATTCCTAGTTGATTCCGAATTGATACAAAATTTGAAGGCATCATGACATCTGTACAAAGGTGGTACGGGTGAGTTTAGAGTATTCTTCTTGAAAAAGGGGCGATATCTAATAAAAATATTGTAACGACAATCAGCTGTTTTTTTTAACTTACAACATAAATGGTTACGTATACGCCTCAGTAGAGTCTATCTTACATTATATAAGTACTATCCGACTCAACGAAGAATACACATCCTGCAGTGTTTTTATCATTTCGATCATAAATGTATTTATTTATTGATAGTCTCTGGTTAGCGAGATAATCGATGTAAAATCTTCAATACCAACATCATTGTCAAGGGGGTATCAAGTACGAGTGTGTATTTTGTTTATTCGAAAACCTACCAATAACTACACATTTGGCGTGTTTCGCCTTCGGTGTGACAGAAAAGTTAAACGTTTTTTGCCGTAACATGGACCAGCCAATTAGTGTGCGGATAGCGTAAAATACTGTAAATCGAATCTGATATCCATACAAGGACCAGGAGCAAGCTTCCGTCTATGCAAAACTCGTGTACCTACTATCTGACCAACCTCTGGACATCGTCCTCCTTAATTTGACTGTTTCCCATACAAGGACATGTTTACATGCACACGAATATACGAGTATAGTTCAATTATACGTATAACTATTGGTTTAAGGACCATACGGATTCAAGATCGTTAAATTTTTTAACACCAACCCACTTTATTGGTTGGACTGTGCGGGGTAAAAATTGATTAAATTTATTATCTTGTTTTCTTGTCATCCTGCAAGAGTGCCAACTCTGCAATCCTTGGTTAAAATTTAGTTCCCTACACGTCCGTTATCAATTTAATTAGAAGCATAAATAACTCATTCTTGAGAGATAGAGAAAGGGAAGGCAATGTGGAAAGTGCAAAAGAAACAAAAACAAAAAAAAAACAAGAACAAGATGAAGGATAAAAATGGAACACCAAAACGAAGTTAGTCTCTTTATCTTTATTCATATTTACACGTGTTTCATAGGAAAAAAGGTATGGAAGGTCGAGAATACGTGTAGGTGACTTTAGCTTCTATATAAGTATGTCTTACAACTGGCAGTATTTAAGCCTATAAACGTAGCAAGCTCACCCTACTGCCCTTAGTACACACCCTTGTGATCTATGTTTAAGTATAATGATTACCATGGAACTGATGCCTGTGGATTGAGAATAAAATGCCAAGCCAATGAAATATATGCATGGTTATGCTGATGATGTGTTTAGGTACATATCTGTCAGCGTAGGTAGGTGTATGAAGGCTTTTACACAAAGTAGTCCTTGCGCGCAGTTTTTCCTCTAACCTACGTACGAATGTGGGTATGTCTATGTGTGTGCTCAGCTGTTGCCCATACCTCATTGCAGGAATTCATCCATTTTTATCCTTAGGAAGGACACGTTAAAAAAAAATATTCCACCTTCTTTGATGCCGTGATGTTTCAACGTTTACAGGTCCAGGATACAGAGTATAGGTTATATTGAAAGTTTCACAAGGTTAACTGTACAAGCCTAAAACAATTACAGGTGTGTTGAAGGGTTGTATGCGTATTTTTTTCGAATTTTGCTCCTGTACTCCTTTACAATACGATTGGGCAGAGGATACGGCTATTATGGGTTGATAC
The DNA here is from genome assembly GCA_928272305.1 of Volucella inflata. NCBI lineage: Eukaryota > Metazoa > Arthropoda > Insecta > Diptera > Syrphidae > Volucella > Volucella inflata. The sequence goes on along the minus strand of OV743717.1, from coordinate 25,643,673 downwards.
AGGGGTGGGAAAATATTAAATTCTCACTGACTGTCTATGGTGCGTGGTGTGTAGTACGAAAGGTGGTATTTGTTCAGTGAATGCGCGCGATTAGATTAAATAAGGAATTTTTAAAGGGGCCCTCGAGTAGTCTCAGTTCCACCTGTGCCACATAGTATGGTGCGACTGAATTTAAATTTTTTTCTGCTCATTTTTTGGCGGTTATTTGTTTTCGCTCGCATAGGAAGTGGTTTTGTAATGTTTTTGGGCGTAGATATGGAGATGTTGCTTTTATAGAGAAGGTAACAGGAATGTCATATTTAGATGGTCAAAGGATGAACGAGCTATATTGCGGTAGATTTTGTTTACATTTTCGGTGGTTGTGATACTTTCGTCAGTATTAATTGAATTGACTTGGATTTTTGGCGTGTTTGTGATTTTCCGTTAGTTTAATTGGTTCAACGGGGGAAATTTACAAAAAGTGTCGGCAAACTTTCTTATTGACTTAAGGACTTATAAAATCATGTACATAAAGGCGACGTTTCCAACGAATTTTGTCTTATTCCTAAGCTGCTACCAGTCCTTTTTTTTCAATTGTCAAACTGAGCCTTTGGGTTGATAGATTGAATACCCAAGCATTGCCGGATAAAGGGTCAGAATTAAGCGCTTGATAAATTATTGAGTATAAAAAGTCTATAGTACATTACCCAAAATTGCACAAATAAATTTGTATCTACTGATACAAATAGAAATAAATTTTAAATAAATAGTGAAACAAAATGTAATCAACTTTAATGGACTTTGGTAGGAAAATTGTGTCATTAAGTAATGGATTCACCTGAAATTCACTATCACTTCATATATTCTGTTCAAACCGTCCCTACTTTGAGTAATATGTTAGTGGTATCCCATTAATAAAGAAGAACTTTCATTTGCACCTTTCGAGCGTGTTTTCTGCTGACCTTGTTATCCTTTGTTCGCTTATGCTTAAGGAATCCTGTCAGAAATGTTACTAAAGTACATTCCCGATTAACGAAAACAAATAGCTACCCATGGGGGTTTTAAATTTCCATCATCCTCATCAACGTCGACGTTTTAAGGTTGGGTTGTTGTTGTGTTTCTTTACATCACATTGCCACCATCATGGCCTGTATTCGCTATGTCAAAGTGCAGAATAATGTTAATGATTTTCATTATGATTATGACGGGGGTAATCCTTTAAGGCACAGCAATCGGTTGGTGTAGTCGTTACCGTCCTTGGCGTCGCCGTTGCCGTCGCCATTTCTATCGATATCACCGTCATCGTCGCCGTCCATACAATTACGATACAGGCAGCCTAAGAAAGTTAAATAGGTTTTTTGCTTAGATGGACTCCTGAATGGACGCACTTTAGCAGTAAGACACATCTGGACTAGGGGTTTGAATGCATGAAAAAGAAAAACACCCCAGCTAGTGAGGGTACGAATGATTGCATGGTCTTGACGGCGTTGATGATGATTGCTCCGAGGAATGTTAAGAGCGAAATGTGATTTGGCTTTTATTTTACGACTCGGGATTGGGTTTTTTTTTTGTTCATCTTTCCTAATTGAAACGAATGGCAACTAGGCAACTGACTAAATTAAGAACAGGACTACGTCCCTATGTCTCCATTTCCATAATCTTATACATAAATACAGGCATTGTCTACTTAAATTTAAGCAGTTAAACAGAAAAAAAAATTTTCAGTTGGTAGGGTGTATAAATTTATAAATGAGGTCTGGAAAAAATTCCTGACTGAGACACACATACATAGGGCTATGGAAAAGAAGTTTTTGACTTAAGTAAATTGCGGTACGGTTGCGACATGATAAAAAGAAAACATTCTTATTCCTAATGGACATTTTATTGAATTTTTTTTTCGTTCCAGTAAACTGCTAGTTGCACTTGCTTAAAAATTATTTTTTCTGAGGTTTTATCCTATTTCACAGATTTTGTTTACAAAAAAAAAAAACATTTGCACTTAAAGAATATTCATTAAATTCTTATTTGCGTTGCGCGACCACTTTGATTTTACAGTAAGAGAATTGTAGTAAAACCATCTTACGATGCACGTAAAAAACAAGTAATCCCCAAATTTTGTCAAGAAAGTGACATAAAAACTCACGCTGCACTTTTTACACTTGAGAATTCTACTACTACACACTCCAAACAATAAGAAAACAAAAAACATAATAAAAAAAAACCTTATTGCATTTACTTGGGCACTTTTCCACTTTTCAAACAATTCATCGAGCAACAGAGGGATACACAATTTCTTTCAGCAGGATATATGGTTGAGGTTTATTTTTCTGCTTATAAACAACAAAATTTATAGTATCGGTATGGGGGAAAAAATAGTAGTTAACTATCCGTATTTTGTGGAATTTCAACAAGAGCACCGCTTAAACTGGAATACTAGAAGCCAGAGGAGCTTTTTACTATCTGAAACGTGTAGGTTGTTTCGTTGGTCTTTTAATACGAAAAGAATGGTTACAGAGATTTGGAATGATGCTGAATAGACTTTTCTCACAAAAAAAAGCTTTGTTTCTCACGGATGCTAAGCATCCTTAAATGAAGCATGCGCACGAAATGTTGTATACTACGTACACTCAGAAAAAATATTTGTAGAAATCGTCAACATCGACCCAAGAGACCCTTTTAACCACCATGAGGTTAATCAGCGGTGACGTAACAATTTGAATTTCATCTCGATTCAAATCTAGACAAATTTTTGTTCAATCAAATTAAGCCTATCCGGAAGAATATTATGACAATCTAAGGGTAAACAGGATGACAAGGATTTAATTAGACGCATTCGTATCGTCGAAAAGACCAGCGGACTACGATGTATGAAATGTGCCGAAAATCACATCTCTAAAAGCGGAGGCATAAATAAACAAACCTCTGTAACAATTAGAAGTAGTCGAAAGACAGCAAAAATAAGAAATGTGTTCTTTGTTTTGTAAAAAGGAATCAAGAGCTCGTAAAAATGGTTTAATAAAATGTGACGCAGGAACGGAAGACGACGACGGCGCTGTATAGCATATATATGCTCAACAGGAATTGAGGAAAATAAATAAGAATTCAGACAGTTAAGACTGTTTAGAGCTACTTCGACATATTCAAGGACTATGCTCAGTTCAGTTCTTATTTCATTGTGCTAGGTCACATTTTGTACCTCCTCCACGTATCAATTTAATTTTTCTTTTCCTCTTTTATTTTACCTCTTTGTGTCCACATTTTCTACATGTTGTATATTTACGTAATCGTACGTAATCGCTATTTGCCTCACCAATGACAGCAATGCATTTGCATCCATTTGCAATAAAAAACGGTGTTTATCAATGAATTTTCCGATAATCTTTTAATCTACTGCGATAGGTACAAGAGTATCTTACTCTCACATGTGCTTTTGGCAATCAAATAAGCGATTCCAATTACTCCTGCTGAATCGCACTCAAAAAAAATATTTCTTATAAAATGTCTACCATTGAAAACAGTGCTTAAATTGATAAAGGGTTACAAAACTCGGACCTAAACACAGCCGACCTTATAAATCCAAAATATTGTGTAGGTATGTGGACAAGAAAATTGTTGATCTCATCGAATTAGACTCTATGAGATTCTGGAATAAAGAAACTTCCTTACGGCACCTAGATAAAGTGTTGACTAATGTCAAAGCTATCTACTCTACGCAAGGTATTTTTGATCAAATAAACTAGTCTTCGATAAAGTAAAGAATCTCGCTGATGAATTAACTGCAACTTAATCACTCGTTTCTGGTTTTGAAGATCACATTACAACAATAAATAGCAAAATTGATAACACACCAATCCAATTGCAGCCTTACCGGACTGTCGACTACAATACATCACTCATGACTGAATTAATGGAACCCCAAGTGGATTCACTCTCGCCTCCACATCTAAGTCTTGCTTAAACGGTCTAACCTGCCAATTCTTGCAAAGCTTTTTCTAACGTTATTACCGAGAACAAATCATCGTCAACTCTTCTTGTCACCGCTGCACGGAAACTCATCAATCATATTAATTCAACGTGAACAGGAACTCTTGCTCACAATGCTTCTTTTTAAAGGCACCCTTAAAACGCTTATTAAAAATTAAAATTTATCGGAAAGAGATACGGCAACACTATCAGTCACTCTAATTCGCTTCCAATATTTCACAAAAAACGCAGGCACAACTTCAAATTCGACTTTCTGGCAAAATATGAATAGTTGTTTTATAATCGGACAAGCACCACCTTCACTCTTGAAAATGTCCGTGTCTGCAAATGGTTGGAAAATTCCACCAATGAGGAGAATATATTTGAGCGGTCTATCATGACAAGACCGACAAATAAGTTACCAAGTAAATCCACATTACTAAGACCCTCTTACTCTTCCCGCAACAAATCAAGCTCTTACTGAAGTTTCAAAACTTGCGTTTTTTTTTAATTTTTAACCACCCACCCATACTCTAACTCCCCCTATTCCTAACTGAGAAAAACCCCAATGTCAACCTACCTTCGATTTAGTCTTTGCCCCTTGCTCTCTCTCTTAACACACAAGACTTTGACTTATTTCGACTTCAGAACTGGAGCTTCGTATTATAACTTCATCAATACTCAAAACTCCACATCCTGACTGTTGTGCATTTAAACCATTCTTTAATTGACCCACTTTCGCCATCCACTTTAAAATTTATGCAACAAACTAAGAGATAAAAAGATATACGTCTATATGCCGTCTATCAAAAAGATAAATCTGTTTCGGTGTATTACGACGGTAAGACAAAAACCATTGTCACGCTTTCAAAAGGAATGCCTTTCTACCGAAACGTTACCAGCCTCAGGCAAGTTTATATAAAGTTTTACGGGGTTTTTAATACGTATCCCCAACAATTTTGCTGGTGTTTTGCCGCTCTTCGTAACTAGAGGCTCAAACATCTACCCTAGCCGACTTGATAACGATAAATTGTTTCGAACGTGAAAAGTTATTCAACAAACTTCATCTTACCCTCTATTACCAGAACGTAAGCCATTTACCATTTGCTATCTATGCTCTGACTGAAACTTATCTACGCGTTATACCCACTAAAATCAAGAATAATTCCCACATTTGTTTATTGTTTCTTAGGATGATAATTACTATGATTTACTCTCCTTTTCGAGTGTCCTACTGGGCATTCGCAGCAGCTTTGACAACCCTATAAATGGACTTCTTTTTGTATGCTTCATTTTTCTGGTTTAACCTGTCAAATATTAATAACTTCCTATTGAAGTTGACAATTTAATTGACTTATCGAACTCTCTTGATGATAACATTATCTTTTCATTTATCGCCTGTATATACCTATTTCTACTAAGGAGTGTCTATTCCTGACGTTGACGTGAGTGAATGACGTTTCCAACTATATGGAGTAGCATTCAAACCATATTTTCATTCACTCCTCATTATCGTATTGCGACGTTTCACATTCATCCGGTATTCCTTTCCATCAACTCTCTCTGCGACTATTTAAACTATCAAGGTACATGTCTTTAGGGCGCAAACGAATCTTCTCATCGAGTCCGGCAAATGTCGTCGTCCTTTTTTTGCAAAAAGTCAATTAGTGATACTCCTACGTTATTTACTTATAATTATTATTTTCTGATCTGGTTAACCCATATTGTACTGTTTGGTTTATATCCGCCCTTTCAGATCTTTTATTAGCCTTCTCTAGGTTTCCACAAGGCTGTCATATTGGTCCTCTTCTCTTTATTTTTACTTTTCTTGAGAGCGTTATAAAACATTCCTACTTCTCCCTTTACTCCACATACTTCTAAAGCTTTTTCTTTTCCGGAAGGTTACACTTTTCTTCAAAGAGACTTCGGTAGGTTTTCAATGTTGTGACTCAAAAACGGCTTAGAACTTAATGTCACCTAAATTCAATCTATTATCATTGGCTTTATTAAATTAAATTAAAATTAAATTAAAAATTGTCTGGTAATGACCAGATCTCCCAAAGTTACCTTTGCTCGTCCTATGCTTGAGTATACGAGTCAAGCTTGTTCCCTCTTTGACCGAGTTTATGTTTCCCGAATCGAGGGTATTCAAAATCGATTCCCCCGACTTCTTTTAAAATCTTTCGACTAAGAATCTCTGTACAATCCTCTTTCTTCAGCCCCAATCCTTTCCGCTCCGCCCTGTTTCTTCTATCTACTTGTCCATCGCACTTTTTATGGCTCTGATGAACTTATCGCCCATATGCTGTTCCAAAGAACAAATTTTTGTTAAATCTTACAACAAGTAATTATCAGAATAAATACTTACTAGCTTCCGTCTCCGTTAAAACCAAAGGCAACATTGAAGCGAAAATTCATGGCTAACCGCAATCCAAAGGCCTCTTGTCTAGGGGTCCTACTAAGACCCACGTCGGGGATTGCCCCAAGAGCTTACAAACCGCATAGAAAGAATGGCCTCAAATATGAACGGATTCAATGATGACAACCTCCACAAACATTTGAAGATAAATGAATTTTGACTTTGGCCATGGAATGTTAAGACAATGCAGTCCAGCAACTTGCGAAGATACAACCGCTATCCAAAAAGTTCTGTAATATAGAACAGGCCAAATGCCTATGGCCTCAAATATGAACGGATTCAATGATGACTACCTCCACAAACATTTGAAGATACGAGTAAATGAATTTTGACTTTGGCCATGGAATGTTAAGACAATGCAGTCCAACAACTTGCGAAGATACAACCGCTATCCAAAAAGTTCTGTAATATAGAACAGGCCAAATGCCTATGATACACCGAAGCATGTTTACCGCAGGTATTATTGTAATTGTAATTTTGCCATTCGACGCAGACTTAGGCACAAAGTCATAACAATCCGCAGCAAGGCAAGATTCAGAAGTACATAAAGTAATCAGTCTTACCTTCATACCCCTACAGAAGACAAGGATTAACATACATATCAAGAGCTTCAACTATAACACCAAAATTGTGCTAGGGAATCTTAAAGCAAAGCCTGGTAAGGAAGCCGTTTTTGAGCGGGTACTTATGGTTACTAAAATTGATTGATTGATCACATTACTGTGGACAACAGGCACTATTTTAGAATTCTGAATACCAGGACTTTCCTAGGAGTTCGAATTAAGTCGAATCATTACCGTGTCGCAGGGCGCAGATGCGAATAGTATAACCACAACGGAGTAAATTACGAGTAAGACCAGAAAAATTAGATATCGAATTGCTGAGAGCGATTAGAGGAACTGCTTCTGTTGCGGGTCCACGGAGAAATCTCTTCATTGTTGTTGGCAGGTAACTGGAGCCAAACCAAAAGCATATAAAGCAGCGTTGCATTAAAGAAAGCTGCCTGCTCGTAGGCTCTACCAGCAGAAAAGTAGGATACAACTCATGCTTCTTGAAAATAAAAAAACACGAGAAGCACGGGATCGAGAAAATGGGAGGAATGTTATTATCAGAGGTCCAGGCCTGCTCTGGGTAGCCAATTCCGAGAAAGAGTCAAAAAATTCATAAATCCATTTAAAGAACTTGAAAAGAAAATTTGGTAGACAATATAAGAGTGTTGCATGAATTTTGCTCTGTTTTTCAAGACTTGCGAAATAATGAAAGCGATAAAGTGAATCCTTAGTTAAAACAATAACAGTGCAAAATGAATGGGATAATCCGGTTACTGGAGCGAATATAAAATTAGTGTATCGGAAATAAGAAAATAAGGCACTCTTAGGACCTTTAAGCATGCGACAAGCAATAGGAGTAAAGCAACATGGTAGCACTGCAAAACGAGCAGAGTGATTCGGAAAGGATTTAAAAGCCGAAGTATATTGAAAACGGGAAGGGTACTTGCAACCAGGGAAAAACAAAACTTTCAGAAAATGCAAAGAGTATTGTAACGTATTAATTAACAAAGAGTTTCTACGTAGTAACATTATTAGGCTATCGCGGTCGAAAAATAAAAAGCAAATTTTAGGAGGATTGAAGTTATTGAAACAGTACAAACAAAATGGAAACGAAGCGTGATGACACGATTCAAAGCTTTCGAATAATGATGTAGAACCACCCGAACACTTACAACGATTTGGATACTTTTCTAATCCGTTGGACAGATGTCCCAGAGATTGCTGGGCAAGTCTAGAGCTGTAATGTCACATGATTTTCTTGCCAATTCGCCGGTAAAAGACGCGAAATTAATTGTTTACCGAATTGTTCTTGCAATAAAGCCATAGTTTCACGGGCTGTGTGGCAAGTAGCGCCGTTTTGCTGGAACCAAATATTGTTGAGACCACGGAGTTTAATCTCCAGCAGAAAATAGTCCCCTATAATGGCGCAAATACGGCTATTTTACTTATTTGAATTTTAAATTTTATTGTTTCATGAAATAACAGTATGTGGTCGCTCAATTTACATTGTACCATTATCAGAGATTTGACATATTTTTGTCTTTCAACTGTATCATTATGTAAAAACTTATTTAACGTATAAACAATATGGAAAAAATAATTAATAAATATTGAGGAACACAAAAAGAATTGTGTTACGATTAATTTAGTTGTGGAGTAATGCCAGGGGAGCTTAAGCATCATCTTTAAAACTTCATTTTGAGATATTTGGAGCTTCCTAAAGTATTACTTAGCGCAATTACCCCACACCATACAAGCATACAATAATATAGGTTGGAAAATCGTTTTGTAAGTTATCCTTTTGTTATCATTTGAAAGTGTTGATTTTCTATTAATAAAGGTATATAACATTTGTATTGCTTTATTTATTTTGTTAATTGTTTCAAAAATGTGTTTTTTAAATGGCAATTTTTGATCAAGAAAAAAAGCCAGGTACTTTACAAATGGCTTCCATTCTATTAGATCGTCATTGATTCTTAACTGAATTGCAGAAAGAAAAAGAAAACAAGACTTTTTTTTGGGTAAAAAAGACAGCTTGGGTTTTTTCCAGGTTCAATTTTATTTTCCATTTGGACAGGTAGCTTTGCAATATTCCAACCGCATTTTTTAAATTCATCTCAATGTTGAGACCGAACTCATGCGAAGAAAGTATCACAATGCGGAAGATTTGGAATATCCGACGTAAACAAATTATAAAGGATAGAACCAAGCACTGAGCCTTGGGGCACACCTGCACAAAAACTGACTACATCAAACGCATTACTATTAACAAATATTTTTATTAAAATATTATTATTAATCATTTTGTAGATAAGCCAGCCATGCCAAACGGAGTCAAAAGCTCTCTCAATATCCAACAAAATCATCCCATTTGATTTACCAATTGCACGATTACTCTTAATCAGATTGCATATTCTGAGAGCCTGATGCGAGGTACCATGATTACGCCTAAAACCAAACTGCTCGTCAGGGTATAATTGTTGTTCTTCGATATGTTTGATAATTTTATCTTTAAGTATTTTTTCGAATATTTATTTGTTGTTTTGCTTTGAAACCAAGATCCTTACTTAAAATATTCCAAGTTGTTGCATACGACAAGCCAGACGGTTGAGAAAGACGCCTAATCGATTCATTAAGTTCAATTGGTTTATTTAATCTCGTATTATGTAAAAATCAAAATCTTGAGTTTCAAACTATTCGAAAGTACCTATAGAGAAACGTGAGTTGGGTAGGCCGATTATAAAGACCATAAACTGCTCTAAGCGCACGAAATAAATACAATACATTCCTCGTAGAATGATGATTTTCATAATACAGCTGCATAATTTGTAGAATCTGTGCCGGTTAAACCACACACAGAAGAATTTTTCTTTCACTTCTATGTCCGAATTTCCTATGCTGCCTCAGCCGCATCATCTTCGCCAAGCCAACAGTACTTATGGTAGCACTAGCTCTCACCCTCACTCCCAAGCACAAGCGGTACCACGAAATGTGTGGGAGAATAAGAATATAAATGAGAGCAGCTCATCCTACAATGCTTCCAACAATATTCCAAGCAACATTTCTAATCAACATTCACTGTTTACGATCGAGGAACTCAACACTTTAGCAACGGAAATGATTACAAATTTATCTACATGTAAATCTAAGGTAGAACAATTTCAAGTTATTGCACATTTAGCAACTAAGTTTCTGTATAGTAATGATAAATAATATGATAGATAGTTACATTAAAATTGTTACTTGGAATGCGAGAGGGATTCGAAGCAAAACTTCAGAGTTTTGTCAAACGCGATATATTGAGAATGTGGGGATTGAAATAAAATTAAGGAATCAAAGGTCAGTTAAGGTTTTTTGTGTATATTTTCTGGGTAAAACTGCGAGAAAAGAACTAATTTTCAAAATGATTTGAGAAGACTTTTCACCTTAAACGGTGACTTCCTAATTGGAGGAGATCTAAATTCCAGGCATAGGAATTGGGGTTGTGTTAGAGGGAATGCATGGGCAAATTTACTTTCTGATTTTCTTGTTATGTTGCCAATCTCTGTTCTGTTTCCTAGGTCCAACCTAGTTCTCGTGGTAGTCCTTCAGTCCTTGATTTATTTTTTACAAATGTGCCTTGTTACATAACAACCCCAGTGTCTTTAAATGAACTTAGTTCGGATCTCAATCCGGTTTTCTGTCGTCTTCTATGGTCAGGAGAAAAAAAAGTGGAATATGTTCAAGATTTAAAAAAACGCCAATTGGACGCGATTTCGTTCTGTAGTTAAATCTAAACTGAGGAATATTCCCATGGATATTGATGGCATATCATCTAAAGAAGACGTCGATTGTCTTGTAAACGACTTTTCAGAACATGTTCTCAGGTCGGTCGATGAAAGTACACCAAAAGTTCAAAAAAAAAACCACTGCCTAAAGTTACCTTCCCAAATACTGAACCTTATTAAACTGAGGAATGTTTGTAGACGTAATTGGCAACGGTATCGCCTACCCATTTTCAGGCAACAAATGACATACCTGAATAAGCAAATAACCATAAAAATTTCAGAGTTCCGTAACGTAGAATGGAACAAAAAGCTCAATATACTTGATAAAAACGGAAAACCTTTCTGGAACATCGTCAAATTAGTAAAAAACAAAAGCAGACAGTTACCTTTTCTAAAAAGCGCTTCGAACACATACTTTACAGATGTCGAAAAAGCCAATGTACTTGCCGTATACTTTTCCAGCAATCATAGTGTCTCACAAAACTTAGGTGATGCAAATACCGACACTCTTGTAAGTAACACCATTCAAGCTTCTTTAGAAGAAAGATTAGACCCTCCTTCTTCCAGTATTTTTGTTACCGAAGAAGATATACAATTTTTATTAAATAACCTTGGGCCCAGAAAAATAGGAGGACTTGATATGTTAAGAAACATTTATTTAAAGCAATTGCCCAAATCAGGTATAAAATACATAGCATTCATTATAAACGCATGTCTAAAAATGCATTATTTTCCTGATAAATGGAAACTTGCAAAAGTGGTACCCATATTAAAAGCTGGTAAACCTCCAGAAAGTCCGGAAAGTTATAGACCTATCAGTCTACTAAGCAACCTTAGTAAGGTATACGAAAAGATATTAAAGGAGAAAATCTTAAAGTTCAGGGATGATCATAAAATTTTTCCCAACGAATAGTTTGGGTTTAGGCGTCATCACAGTACATCCCATCAGGCACTGAGAATATGCAACTGCATTAAAAGAAATCGATCTGAAGGAAAATCTACTGGCATGGTTTTATTAGACATTGAAAAGGCATTTGACTCTGTTTGGCATGAGGGTTTGATATACAAAATGGTACATTTCAACTTTCCTCCATATCTCTGTAAAATAGTCCGAAGTTTCCTATCCAGTCGTCGTTTCAACGTCCATATTAACAGTAGTATCTCTGACCTAATACACTTTCAATCGGGTGTACCACAAGGTTCAGTTCTTGGCCCAATCCTTTATAACATTTATACATCTGATATACCAAAGTTACCGCACTGTGATATAGCCATATTTGCTGATGACACCGCAATATTTTCATCTCATGAATTCGCTCTTAATATTGAGAGGAATCTCAAAAATGGAATGGAAATATTATTAAAATATTACCACAAATGGAAAATTAAGCTAAACGAAGTAAAAACTCAGGCTATCTTTTTCACTCGGAAAAGAAAGTCATGCTTTTTTCTCAGCTCCCAACTTCAACTGAATGGAAGCTATATAAATTGGGAACCCTCTGTCAGATATCTAGGTATTTACTTAGATACCAAGCTTACATTTAAGGACCATATCACTAAAACAATAAAGAAAATAGGAATAGCAATAAAGATGCTGTATCCATTTATTAATAAAAAATCACAACTCTCCACTGACAATAAAATTATATTGCACAAGGTAATCTTCCAGGCGATTCTGCTATATGGATGCCAAGTATGGGGCGACGCTGCAAATTGCCACATAAACAAATTGCAAGTCTCGCAAAATAAGATCTTAAAAATGATGCTAGATTTACCTTGGCATAACTCAACTCGTGATACTCATGTAAGAGCGAATGTTGAATTGATTGTTCATAGAATCTTTAAACTTAATAATACGTTTAAAAGAAGATGTAGTTTTGCTGACAATCCGCTTGTAAATGAATTATGTACTTATGACTGGTAAATGTTAGGTATACATACTTGTAAATATATGTTTATCTATGTTAATAATTTATTGTTACTTATTTATTGAATATTTGTATATATATGTTCATCTCTAAGTACGAGTATGTATTATTGTTTTTTTTATTCTTTTTTTGTAAAGAGAATTAAGTCATTTTTGTTTCTCTATTATTTATTTATTTATTTATTTATTTATTTATTTATTTATATATTTATTTATTCATTTACTTATATATGTATTTATTTATTATATGCTTATTCATGTTCTGTATATTTATTCACACTTATTTATGTGTTCATTCATCGTTTTATGTACATACATATACGTAAATTTATCCCGATATGTATCTCTGTATATGCATATCCTTTTTTTTTTCTTTTTTTTTCTTTATATTGAAGGTTTTGTTTTCGTTTTTCCTTCGAATTTTTTTTTTACCTGTTTTTTCTCCACACATTCTTAATAGAATTAAAAATAATGTTTCAGTAGAAGGATAAAATGTCAAATCATCAAATCTCTATAAAATGTGCAATAACAATATTTTTGTAATATATTTGAGTACGAAATAAAAATCTATCTATCTATCTAACCAATATTTAACCAAAATACCATATCAGTGCAATACGACGTTTGAAAAAAGGTACTTCAATTTTACTCTGTCAAAACCTGAAAATTCCGATTCACGAGTATTTTGGTATTTCCAATATACTGGGCTCGGACTTGATAATGGTAAATCACAACGAGATGGTTTACTTAATTAAGTTCCATCAGAGCCATCAGAGTCATTATACTAAATGTTTTTTGAAGGGGTCATACAAAATTATAATAAATTATTCATAGGAATATGATGCACCAGCTCAGGAATGTCAACATCAGATACTCTCATCGCATTTAATCGTCTACCTATTGCAATTCTATATCAGAACTCTGTTTGTTCACATTACTCAGATTCCAATAACTTTTCTAAGCGACCGTTTGAATTGGGGGGAAGCACGAAATGTTCATACAATTACTCAGCAAAAGCCCATTACTGAGGCATTTATTGTCACTTAGCTTTTGCTTCACCTATCTGATTATTCATGTGGAAAGCAAGTTCATAAAAGTGCACGTACTATATGTACTCGTACTCGTATGTTGAACACTCATTTGGAGGGTTGAAAAGCCAAGTAATGTGCTAAGGCCATAGCATTACCCATTCCAAGCCCTCATATCATATTTTCACATCCCGATGGATTGACCTAATTCTCTGCTTCTTTACCATCATATTAAAAGATACAGGTATACGAGTACACTTAAACTCATGTATACACATGTGTATGTACCTTAATCATCATCACGAAAATGGCTTCTTTATTTTATGAAATCCACAGACAAATAATGAAGATGCGAACCGGATGGTAATGTCATCTCATCGTCTTCCCGGCCTCGTCCTAAAAAGGATATTTGTGATAAAAGTGCTTGCACATTAGGAAAGATGTTCTCTTATTATTTCCAATGTTACTTTAAAAGAAAACAACATTCACATTTGGAATGAATAATATTTATGTGAACATAATGGGGCATCAAAACGAGATCGAAAGTCGATCCTACTGAATATAACATACCATATAACAAGATTTCTTCCTTATTCGTACCCTGCATTACTTGTAAATTGTTTAGGATGTTTGCTGTGTTCATTTGAAATTCCTTTTGATGAAAAACTGAAGGTGATGGTAATGATTATTGGCAAAAACATTTACATGAAAACCAGGCAACAATAGAAAGCATACATAAGATAGAGATAAACACTCGTACTACTGCCCCACAAATATCTACTGTTGTATATGAAAACTACTCGTAACTCACAGACAAAACTTACATACATATTTACTTTATTTACCCAGAAATGAAGGGCTGTCGAAACAGTGCTTAGAAGTGACATGATGTTGAAAGTGCAGCAACTTGTTGGGCTGGTTGCTGGTGAAGAGAAGTTGAATTTCACGATAGAGTTGATGTGCCTGCTGAATAATTAAGAGCGTTTCTTGAATGCTTCTCTGTTGAATAATAAAGTCATGATTTCCTTCGTAAGTGAAGACAGGACATATCGTTTATTTGAGGGTAGTTAAAGACCTAAGTGAAATTTTCGTCGAATTTCGAATTTGATTTATTTTACAATAAAACTTGAAAGCACAGAGGCAAACATTTTGGCAAAGCAAATCATACCGGCGTAAAGACTTGTCCTTTATCGACTAAGGGTCGAGTGGATAAGACTTGTGGACGGGTGGTATAAGTGCGGTAGAAGGTATCTTTAGGGAGGATTATAGCATGTAGCATGTAGCAATCGATATATGACTTCAATTCCGTAAGCCTCGTTCGGAAAGGATGAATGCCTACAGATTTGAAATTGTGTAGGTTAAAGTTCTGCGAGGTAAGTTGTCCCAACCTACTGAATCATACTTATTTACTTTCCACACAAACGTAGATTTCATGACGGCCTTATCTTCGGTGACTTTAATTTTTCCTAGCTAAAGTGGAATTGAATTAAATTTGTTCAATTCTACTTCAAAAGTGGACATCTTACGTTGTTCAGGGTAGCGCATAATTAAAGTTATGGTTTAACCAATTTCTAATGTAGAAGTCGTCAACAATAATAGTTGAAATTGATATCAATGAGAAGGAAAATAATAGTTTATAATTTATAGGGTTTTACTTTCAAGTTTTTAAACAGGCTTGAATATAGAGCCTCGTTAGCAAATTTTTTTAAAGATAATTACAAGAGGGCGGAATATGAAAGTGCATGCAGGTTTATTTGAGCCTATTTCCTATATTATAGCAATAATAAATCGGAGTTTCAAATAAACCAGAATTTCTAGAAAACTAAAATAGCTGTGGTATGATATCAATCTTCTCAGTTGTTTAAAAGTGCTTGAAAGAAGTTGTGATGAACCGACTACTCAAATTTTAGGAAAAGAATTCTATAATCAATGAAAGGCAACTATTATGTACTATTTACACACTCAGTAACATTGGAATCCTGGGGCTAAGAAATTACTTTGGGGCTAGGTATTTTCAGGTAATAATTAAAATCCATTATACGAGTACCTATAGCAACAAGGTAGGCTCACCGCTTCGGGGTCTTCGATCAATTTTATTCATTTCGTTTACCAATGAATTACTTCGTGTTTTTTAAAAAAGCCATCCTTTCGCTTTTGCCGATGATAAGACCGACGTAAGTTGTCAGAAATAGATGTGCTGCGACCGTAATGCAGAACCTTTAAGGGGAATTTGATGGAGCAGATAAGTGGTGCAACGACGATGTTCTCACATTTAACGCCTCAAGGACAAAGATGATGCACAATTCTAGTTCTCACCACAAGGCAGCAAATCAAAGAATTATTTTGAAAAACAGATGGCTGCCAAGTTTAAAAAAACTGTTGAGTCCTATAAATACTTAGGTGGATATTCGACAGCCACCTTACATAAAAATTTACAAGCTGCGTCCAGGCCTACGTTAAGACCAGGCACTATTTGGCCTAGTATACCTTCTATACAATTCAACACCGCAGATACAGCTAGCGTGCTTGCTTGCTCTTGTCGAATCCAAATTAAGGAATGGGATACTTGCTTGGGGAATTGTATCGGTAACTCATATAATTAAGTTGCAAGAACTTAAATTGAGCATCCTTAAGAAAATCTACAGCAGAAAGTTATGAGTTTTCCCTAAGGAAAGAAAATTAAACGTATTGTGAGTGCAGCAAATTCACAAGATGACATTAGCGCTGGAGTACTGTCTTTTGAAGAAACCAATAGATCCCTGAATAAATACAAGAATAAAGTGAGCTAAAACGCAGTATTCCTACAACATTAAATGAAATTCCGCTACTGAGCATTGTGTTAGCCAATCTCCCAACCAAACTCCTCTTTCTTCCAGCATCGGCTTCATGGTAGTTAACTGTGCTGATGTAGTTGAAAGCCTCCTATAAATAAAATCAAATGCTGTTGGACTGGACGAAACACATCCTCTGTTCCCGAAGTCCGTTTTCCCTAGCCTTATATTAGACATATTTTTAATACTATTGGGTATATAACTTAATTCGTGCGGCTTTTTTTTCAAAATTTGAACGTTTATTTAAGAAAAACATGTACAATAGTATTATTCAAAGTATTGCCCATCTGAAGCTATAACTTTTTCCCGTCTTTCTGGCAATTTGTGGATCCTATCCCAAAAGAACTGCGCCGGCTTGCCAGCCAAGAATGAATCAAGCCAATTTTTGATATTCTGTTCTGATGTGAACCGTATTTCAGTAAGGGCGTTCTGCAACGACCGGAACAAATGGTAGTCAGAAGTAGCAAGGTCTGGGCTATAAGACGGGTGGGGTAAGACTTCCCATCCACTGTTTTCCAAATAGTTCCTAACCGGAATAGCAACGTGGGGCCGAACGTCCATTGTCCATTGATGGTTTCACCCGGTTTTAGAAGCTCATAATACAGCACACCCATCTGATCCCACCAAATACAGAGCATTACCTTCGCGCCATGGATATTCGGCTTTGCCGTTGATTTGGCTGGTTGGCTGGGTTTCACATATGATTTTTTACGCTTGGGGTTGTCGTAATGGATCCATTTTTCATCACCAGTAATAATCCGATGCAAAAATGACTTCCTTTTGTGGCGTTTCAGCAGCATTTCGGACATGCAAAACCGCCTTTCGACGTCTCTCGGCTTGAGTTCATGTGGAAACCAATTTCCTTGTTTGGCAACAATCTTGATAGAGTAATGCTTCCAGTTGTTCATCTTCAAACTTTTTTGGCTGCCCAGGACGTTCATCGTCTTTCTTCCAAGCCAAAATCACCACTTTTAAATCGTGCAAACCACTTTTGACACGTTCGCTCAGCTAGCGCATGTTCACCATAAACTTCTACCAAAATACGATGACTTTCGGCAGCAGTTTTCTTCAAATTAAAGTAATGAAGGAGAACTCCCCGCAAAAACACTTTTTCAGGTACAAAGTTCGACATATTTGAGTGAAAAAAAATTATTGTTGTTAACGCTTCAAATGAATGACATTCTGAAATGTCGTACTATGACAGTAGCATTCCAACGCATGTTCCAATAGAATAATAACAATGGAATAATACAAGTTACGCCATCTTTTAGCAAACCGCACGAATTAAGTTATAGACCCAATAGTTAAATACAGTCCTACAAACTTAAGAAAAAAAGTTAAATAATTATTTTAAATTCCAGAATGTATTCACAGATATATTCCAAGCACTATTTTGAGATACTGCATAGGGGTTGATTTCTGGTATTCATTAAGGCAGTTATGATGTATATCACTGATCAAATTTGCATAACTCCATTTATCTAAAAGAGCATAATTGCTGGATAGAAGTGCATCAACTTGAAACAATTAACAGCCTCAAGAAATAACCACTTTTAGTCATCGGCGTGATACTGAACAATAGTCAAACTACTCGTACCCCACAAATCAATGAATTGTTTTTTAAATAATCTCTTACACAAAATCATCAAAGGCAACCACTTGGCTATGTCTCTCTCCCATTGAATAATATTTCACTTTGAATTGACAACCATGATTGTGCAACAAACACTCACTTTCTCGTAGTTGGAAAATTATGCCGAGCTTCAACCTTATGGTAGGTGCTTAACAAGAATATTAAGCACTCTAGTAAGAATAAATAGCACTCGACAATGAGATTGTGTGTGGTGACCTTTTTTATAAAAATAAAAATGCAAAAAAAAAACCCCAAAGTAAATTGCGGTCATGAATATCGAGAAAGATTGTCACTTTATATTTTGTGGGAGAATTTAGGGCAACAGATGGTTCATACGAAAAATGACAAAGAAAATATTTTCAATGAAAATGGATATTCAATTCTGACCTTACAAACAAAAATTAAGATTGAATCCGAGTAAACGATATTATGAATTTGTCAAACAGATGCCGTAAGATACTCGTACGAGTGCTATAGGTAACAACAGTGCAAAGATACAAATCTGAATATATTTTCCAAATTGCCGGTTGAATTTAGTCGTATTTCGGTCTTTCTGTAATTTATTGGTAACATGTCAATCGGAAAGAAACTTTTAGTAATTTTCGTAGTGAACATTTTAATAAGATGCGTTTTTACACACTCGCAATGGTTTAATAACAAAATTCCACTGACACGCGGTCGTAGTGCTGATTTTCCAAACTTCGACGAGGATGGGGTCCCCACTGGTTTTGTAGACTCCTTACTCAATTATCCCTATCAAACAGCGTCTAATCATCCATGCGAACGCATGTGTTCTTCTGGGAGTTATTTTATTTGCTACTATCGGCTTACAATTGAGCAGTATGAAAGTTATAATGATCAGTTCTGTCGCCCAGAATGTATCAACTACCCACTATTTAATGTATGTCCCCAATGCATTCAAACTGATGGTGTCAAGACAAGTTTACTAGCTATTAATAAACAAATGCCAGGACCACCAATTAATGTTTGTAGCAACGACCTGCTTATAGTCGATGTCATAAACAACATGACAGAGCCAACTTCCATCCATTGGCATGGAATTGATCAGTCATTGACACCTTATATGGATGGAATGCCTTTCATAACACAAGCAGAGATTCCTCCAGGGAAAATCTATCGCTACAAGTTTCTGGCTACAAATCATGGGACAAATTTCTATCATAGTCACAGTCTTTGGCAAAGAGGTCAAGGTGTTTATGGAATACTAATAGTTAGGCTTCCCCCCAGGATCAACCCGCATTGGTTTCTTTACGACGTGGACCTAGAGGCAAACAGTATTATAATTTCAGATTGGGGTTACAACATGCAAAGGGTGGCGGATACCTATTTAATACATGGAAAAGGATTATCCCCAGACCCCCAAGGTGGTTACCGTGGAGCACCAAATGTATTCTTTGTACGGCCTCGCTACCGATACAGGTTTAGAATTATTTATAACGGAGTGAACAACCTTCCTATGGAATTTTCCATTGACCAGCATGACCTTATTGTGATTGCTGCTGATGGAATCGAGGTCACTCCGGTCTTGACTCGATATATTGTTTTAAATTCAGGAGAACGCTTTGATTTTATTCTAACAGCTAATCAAGTTGTCGCTACATATTGGGTGAAAGTGTGTAATCCATTAAATCGAGGGTTCTCCCAAGTGGCAATACTTCACTACGAAGAAGCAACGATGAAATATCCGCCGACACAACCAGATTTTAGTCAGCCTTTGGATGGAGTTACAGTCAACACACTGAATGTTGGGCCAGGAACGTTAGGAACCATAACAGTTGCAGAGCTACAAGGCCTATATCTAACGCAGTGGATGAACAATGCAGTTTGGAAAACCACGTACCTAGAGGTTGGCGTAAATCTCACAAGGTTGACCTTTGAAATTGATAAAATCTCCATGTCGATGCCGAAGGTTCCTCTATTAGTAGAAAAGGATACAATGGATGAAACTGCATTTTGCAATAGTAGTACTCTGAGTCAAGCTGGGACAAACTGTAGTCAGGTTACTTGCAGATGCCTTCATGTGATACAGTTTGAGCTGAACTCATTTATTGAGATAATTTTCTTTAGCGAAAGCCTTCATCCAGCACATTTGCATGGTTACCTATTCTTTGTCGTCGGAATGGGAGTCACTTCAAGCCCCATGAATCGGAAATTGGTGAGGATAGGATGATAATACTGCTAATTTTATTGATTTTTGTTTTCCAGATAACTGAAATGGATAGCCGAGGAGAACTGCCCAGAAATAACTACAATCCAATCATGAAGGACACAGTACAAATTCCAAGAAACGGTTACGTTATAATTCGGTTTCATGCCATTAATCCAGGATATTGGTTCCTTCATTGTCACATTGAGTTCCATGCGGTTGTAGGCATGGCAGCCGTATTACAAGTTGGCAGGCCTAGCGAAATGGTACCACAACCTGTAAACTATCGGCCTTACCCGACGTAGTAGTCTAAGTGCAAACATCCTGTAGCAAATTGTGATTTATTAAAATGTTTTTTTCTTCTTTCCTTGTTTCAGAGATGTCATTTTTCTTCTACTAGAAAGTTTGTAATGGCAAAAACTTTCCTCCCATCACGAATGGGTGTAAATAAATTTTACACAAGTGTGCTGTGCTCACTCAAATTTGTAGTTTTCAACAATTTTCACGTCTTCCTTGCTGATCCGATTAACTTGCCTCATTCTCATCAACTTTTCAACTCATCCTTTTGACTTTTTCGTTTCACCTACCAGGATCCTTTTCTGCCTGGATATTTGTATGTATACACTTATATACATATAATTGAATGTATAGTACTATGTAGTATATTTCTTGACTTTCACCACAAATTCTGATTTAGATAAATCGGGCAAAAAGGGTGTATTCCCATGCTACTGATACAGATCCCGAGAAATATACAAGTACTCGTAGAATGCCATGTTACACGAAAAAAAAAATCCATTTCAAAAAGACACCCAAACGTGTGCTAAAGAGACCTATTGAAGTAGTTTTTGGAACATTTGCTCATCTGAAGGGTAGTTTTTTTTACATTGTATAGGTACACGTCTTAGCTTATTCCACTTCATTGGGGTTGCAGGTTAAATTTTAGGGAGAAGCGTTTGGTAATAAAGGTATTTGGTTATTTGTAAGGGTTAGAATTCGAGTAGTTAGATATGTTTTCTAATTAGCTTCCATAGCATTGTATGGCTTCTTTTGCGGTGCCTTATTGAAGAATAGGTTCAGGTTTAGTTGATTTCCTGGATGGGTTTTGTGGTTGGTTGTTATGACAGCTAGGATTTGGCGAAAATAGATTTTGTGGGGATATTGCGATGGCAGTTGTTCTTATGGAATGTTTATGTTTTTTTACGTATTAGACCTATTGCCGGTTATGAAAGGATCTACTATAACAAGGGTTAAGAGAAATAATTGGATGTTTTGAAATATCATCGGAAAATATTTGAGAGCCGCACTGAAGAGGAAATGATTACTAAAAGAAAAAAAAAGAAGATAAATTCATGGAGTTATTGCCTTAAGAAGTAGCATTACTTTATTGACAACAACATTTTTGGTATTTATTTTTAATTTTTAACAAGAAGCGCCAATAAGAAAACCCAGACGAAATGGGTGCAACCGATGGGAACTCGCCAAGAACTTTCTGATAAAGATTAAATAAAATTAATATTATTTATTTTCATTCAGAAGAAAAAAAATGGTTCGTTTATATTGATATTGCCAAAAAAAAGTATATATAAACAAACAAGAAGTGCAATGCCTTGTTCATGAAAATAGTACATTAGTTTTTGAATATTAACAGTTTCTATGCGTTGTCGATCTTAGGAAATAATTTTTCGTTGAGAAGAAGTAGACTAGAATGCAGGAGGTGATTGATTCTCAACAAAAAGTAAACTTGATATATTGAATACTCTTGAAACTTGAAGAAGGCAACAACGCAGTGCAAGCGAAGAAATGTCGTAAGTGCCTTGAATTTGGACATCTAGGTGAAGCAGACCGCTCTTAGCTTTGTAAGAAATGCGTCAAAGAAGGACACATCGCAAAAGATTGCAATGAGGAACCATCCTACATGTACAACACATAGCTGTCGACAACAAATGCATTTTCGTTAGGAAAGCGATAGCTATGAGGGTTATCCAAATCAACCTCAACCATTGTGAGGCAGCTCGAGATTTCCTGACACAAACCACCCAGGACAAAAAGCAAATGTAATCTTGATCAGCGAACCATATAGAGTTCTAGACGACATCAATATATGGTCGATCGAAGCGGGCCGAAATATGGTCATGTGGAAAACATGCGTTGCAGGATGCCAATGAGCAGTCGCACATAGGGGTATTTACGTCGAAAAACCGCTCAAAAATATTTTTTTGCTCTAATGAAGTGATAATTGGCTGAAACAACTCTAAAAGCATTATTAAGCTTATTTAAGTCAAATTAAGGTATAAATATAGTATCTTTAATATATATAGATCTAACTTTATTGATGTAAAAATAGGTATGGAGTGAAATATATAGCACATAAGGTTATTCGGTGGACTCTGCACAAGATACTTTTTCATTAATACATCTCTCTCATCTGTTTCTTCAAATTCGTTGGATATGGTAAAATTTTGTAATGACGATGAGCTAGGAATCCCGGGAATCAGCATTTCTCGAGCTTCTTTTATAAATCGTCTAGTTTATTTAACAGGTATATCGTATATCGCAGACTTATTATTAGAGGATTATTAAAAGGAACCTACACATGGTACGAAAAACAGAAATATATTTTTTTCCGTCTGCTAATAATGTTTTTTAAACCTGTTAAAAACGTCCACGTAGCACTTCGTCCTCTTTCTATTTATTTATTTATTTATTCACCAATGGATATTTATTTTTTGATTACATTTATTAAATTACATTTATTAGTTATTATTAAAAATTCTCGAAACATTATTCCTAAAAAAAACCTCTATTTATTTGAAGGTCGACTTCAATATTAATTTAATTATAAAGTAATAAGGAACGGGTTATAGATTCATTTAAACCATAGTTTGTCCTGTGAATGAGAACGTCTTTGTTTCTAAGATTTCTTTCAGGATCATAAAAAGGCATAAGATCCAGTAATTCGGGTGAATTAATTCTTTCAACAACTACGTGTTTGACAAAAAATGTACATAATGTTTTTCGACAGCTTGTTAAAGATTTAAGATATGTCAATGCGCATCTAGATTTATATGACGGTAAACCTTGTGACCAACACAAATTTCTCAGCGCAAAACGCGTGAATCTTCTTCGAATATTTTCATAAAAAGGAAACCATGTAACGCAGCAGTATTCCAAAGAAGGCATGATTAAAGAACTATAAATAGCTTTTGAAGTACTCGTATAACTATCCTTAAAAACTACAGCATTTCGCTTTAAAAAACCTAGAAGCGAATTTGCCTTTTATATGATGAAATTAATATGTATCTACGTATCGAAAATAAGGTAAAGATCCTTAATTTCACTAACAGTCAATAGAATTTCGTTACCAAGACTGTTACTATATAGGGTTCTTGGTGTTGAACGAAAAGCTCTAAGAATTTTACATTTGGAGACGTTTAAATCAAGATAATAATATGTACACCACTGATAAAGTTTATCTATATCTTTATGAAGCCTGTGTCCAAGAAGTAGACGCAAAAATTTATAAAAAGACAGAAATTAGTTATAGTGGACCAACCACTGCAAAATCCATGCTGCCTTGAAGAAATAATTCCGTTAGCTGCAAAGTTAAGCCTACCGTATATTATTTTTGAAATAATTTTGGTATAGCCGAAAGTTTCGATACTGGTCTGTAATTGTTAATTAAACTTTAACCGGTAAAACCTGAAATCCTTGTTTCGTGCTTCTGCTGCTCCTTCGGATAGTTGCCCAATCGGTAGGAGAGCATTTCGAATAACTTCTGATCCATGCAGAAGAATTTTGTACATCGTTGGAGTCATAGGATGCCATCTTTTTCCAAACCACTAAAAAGTATTTTTCATATGACTTTTAATCGAAAAATATGTTGTAAATCAACACCAGTTATTCAGCAACTACTTCTGGACCGGACAGAGACATGTTATATGTTTCCGAAACCAGTTTTGGGTACATCAACAAAGAGTCCTAGTTTTATTTTAAGCTTTTCTTGGAGCTTTCTTGCGTTCTTTGTTGCTGTTTCTTTAACAAGATGCAGAATCCCTTCAAAAATCCGTATCCTGGCATGCAAAATTGACAGTCCAAATTTTATCGCATCTATCAACACTTTTGTTCTGGAAAGATAATTAAAATTTATTGTAGTAGCTCTAAAAATATAACATTTCATCGTAGATTTTGTTTTAGTTGATGCTTTGTAAACTTTGTAATCGACTATTGTTAAAATTATCATGTGTTTTATTTCCAATGTTCTATCTATCGATAAAATTTCATTTTTTCTTAAAGATCGAACATTTGTCCATTGTGAACTAAGCTTTCTCAACTTAATTTCATGCCTTAATACAATTTAAATTTTTTTATGTTTAAACTACCAATAAAAATAAAGTTTGGCTCAGTGCCTTAGTACCTTAACCGTCAAATTTTAAGCTAAAAATCTTTAAGGTTGTCCTCCGTCAAAGATGCTTTATTGAGGAAAAAGCTCTGAAGGTGACCTAGTTTAGCTTCAAAGTCATAACATCACATAACTGCCTTTTAGTTAGAGTGCAAAAACCAGATGATCTTTCAATTAAAAGAATTTATTTATGATATATAATTATTGATTTTTCATTAAACTAGACACACATCA
This sequence comes from Volucella inflata, assembly GCA_928272305.1. Lineage (NCBI taxonomy): Eukaryota > Metazoa > Arthropoda > Insecta > Diptera > Syrphidae > Volucella > Volucella inflata. The sequence goes on along the minus strand of OV743717.1, from coordinate 25,618,772 downwards.
GAGACGATAAAATCTAGAGGGGCAGTGATGGGTAGCATTTTTCTTCATTTAGCATCATAATAAAGTACACACCTGAAACTGGTTCCTCCATACATAACATAAAAAAAATAAGGACTTTATTATTCAGCCGTAGGATTTTTTACACAAATCAACTGATTCACAATGCAAGATTACGATTGATGACTTTCAACTGATGCTGTGGCGAAGTCTGTACATAATTATAAACAAAAAATTACGGTACATTGTTCAATGGGTATTTGACTAAAGCAAAAGTTGATTTTTGACCCGTTTTTCAAGATAAACACCCCTATGTGAGTCGGAGGGCTTTGTTCACTAGCGGAGATTTCAATGCTTGGGTGACGGAATCGGTCCGTAGATTTACTAACGGAAGAGGTCATGCCTTCTTGGAAACATTTGCAATTCTCTACATAGGCATTGCAAATAGAGGTGAGGTCAATCCCTTCCGCAGAGCAGGAATGGGCTCAATAATGTAATAATGAATCACTTTAGCGAGTAACTCATTCCTCCAGAAAACTAAATGGAAGGTGAAGATGATATAGATATCCACAGTGACCACCAAGCAGTTTAAATTGACATCAACAGTGCAAAAAGCACTCACCGCCCGATATCGATTTTTCTGATGTGACAAGAAAAGCTCTTCGACAAAGATACATCCGAGTTCAAGGATTGGCAGAAAATTCAGCTCGTCACCTCACTCAGTCCATCAACATGGACTGCGATGCATCAATGCCCAGCAGGACTTCACGCAGAAGACGCATATCTTGGTGGAACGAAGAGATCAAGGTACTTAGAGGAGAGTGTCTACGGACAAGACGTAAAAAACAAAGATTTCGAATCATACCAAATTTTCAGGAATACCAATCGTTTTTTCAGCTGGCGAGACGACTGTTAACAAGAGTTATCAATGTGAGCAAGGCAATATGCTTCAAACAGCTCCGCGATAAAGTTAACGCAAACAACAAGACGCCCGGATCTGACGGCATTTCAAACAAAGCAGTGAAAGCCGTTGTTCGTATAAGACGAGACATTTTTTTTTCAACAATGCAAAAGTGCCTAAAAGAACGATTTTTTCCTAACTAACGGAAACCACAACATTTTGTTTTACTTACTAAGGAAAAGGAAACCCCGGGAGACCCGTTGTCGTGTCGCCCAATATGCCTACTGGACACTACGGAAAAGATCCAGAATACTGCGCAGTAGTGATGCTAGATCGGCAGATTAGCCCACCATAAGTATACCTCTTGCAAGAATGGATACACCATACTAATTGTTGTAGATAGTGGCGAGCTTCTTAACCAATAGGAAATCGAGGTATGCTACAGACGAAGGAGTGAAGAGCTACATTGGTACAGCTGGGGTCCCTCAAGGATCGGTTCTTGGCCCCTTACTATGGAACATAATGTACGATGGAGTTCTGCGACTACCACTGCCACCGAAAGTGAAGGTAATCGAATTTGTTAACGACATCGCTGTTGGTACCGTAGCAAAACAAATCAATGTAGTAGAATCTTCCGGTCTTGAATTAGCTGACCACAAAACTGAAGCTGTTCTAATAACCAGTCGAAAATCCTTGGAACTCTCGTATATGAATGTCCAAGTTAGAACCAAAATCATCAGATTGAAAGAAGCTGTCAAATACCTGGAAGTAATGATCGACAAAAGACACAAGATGTTGATTATTCGAGAAAAAGCGTCAAGACTTCGGGCAGCCCTCTCTAGGAAAATGCCAAACATTGGAGGTCCTGGGTATACTAGGAGGATCCGACTATCCAGAGTTGTCAGCTCAGCTTTATGCGACTCCGGTTCCCGCAGGGGCTATTATCAACCTATAGACTCTGCGCTGAAAGGACCATCAGTGGTTATAGAACTTTCTCCGACAAAGCAGCTTTAGCTATAGCAAAAATGGTTCCGAATGACGTCATAGAGATGTTAAGCAGACGGTCTACTGGCAACCTTTAAGGTCATACCATCCGCAGTAATGTTCATATGAAGCCCAAGAGTAAATGAAAGTCCCAACCGACGACACATGCAACCCTTATGTAAGTTCTGGTTCTAAAACCCTCTCTTCTGAGCCAATGCCATGTTCATTTTATTTCTCCTGATTTCATTGATCCTTGGAACCCAGACAAGACTCAGTGAAATAAACCCACGCACTGCGTTCAGTGAAGTCTTGCATTCTAGAACTGGCTTGGAAGTCATAATAGGGCTTGGAAAGGCTATACCTTGGCTGTTAGTACAAATACTTCGTCCAATATTTAATGTCAAGGGCAGAAGAAAAGGCGATTTTTTTATTTTCTTTGCAGCAGGAGTTGTAGTGCAATAGATAAGAAGGGCATATTCATAAGATGCAGATTGATCAATCTGTTCAGAGCGGAGCCAGGCGTTGTTGTCCAGCGTGACATACACATTTTTAGCTTGTTTTGAAAATTGCATAGTGATGGCTTTTGGGAGTCAGTTAGTCAGCCCACTCAACTCCTTCCTTCCATTAAAGAGAACAACATTTGACAACTGAAAGACCATTTATAGTTCGCCAATCATCAATCATGTCTGCGCTTGGAGCAGAATTTTTGAAAGAATTTAGCAGTTAGTTCACTACCATACGCCACATCAGATGAAACAGAAAGCCTCCTACTGGGCAAACCTTGCTATCTATAATCATTTCTGGTTCAGAAATAAGAACTCTTCAATTGACTGAGTGCTTTGCATAGCTCTTGTAATAAAAAGGATACTAGAGGAAAAAACAAATTTGCTCTTCGTTATTTGTAGACGTTGCAGGTGTTCTAAAGGAGAGTGTTTTAGGGCCAACACTGCATTTATTATATACTAGTGATATTTCATTTAGCAATAACACAATGATAGAATGATAGCAATATCATGCAATGTCAATATTATGTTTTTCTGTTACTCTTTTCGTCATCAACACTTCACCGAAATTGTCTGTATCACTCTGTCCCTATAAAATTCAGTTTATAGAAATGCCTGGTCGACCTCTTTATTTCAAAGCATTTATAACCTCCAGATTGCTGATTGTTTGCATATTCACACAAAAAGTAATCCAAATGCGGCAAATCTCACGATCTTGGTGGGCAATTCACATCATCAAACCGCTTAATATTTCATTCAGGAAATTGTTCTTCCCATAAAGCCAAAACTGGTCATTTTGTGTGAGATGTGGCACCGTCCTGTTGAAACCCCATGTCTTCCACGTCCATATTTTCGATTTGAACCCAAACAAATATGCTTAACATTTGGCTATAGCGATGAGGATTGACGGTGACAATTACACTTTTCGACGCCTAATTTATAAGCATTTTTACCAAACTTCAATTTGCTAACCTGATCGTGATCAAACTAAAGGTTGCTAACCATAAATACCAGAAATGCAGAAAACCATTTTTTTGTCGCGTTTTGATAAAACCGCCCTTCTTAACCTAAGGCGTTCAATACTGCCGTGTGCGACGTCCCTGTAGTAGTTGATTCGCTCCTTACCCACTGCACAAGCTACGTGAAAGATTAGCGGCACCGCTAACCTGCGAAGTGGTCCACTCTAATTAGATTCGCCCTGTTGTAAAGGACTTCAATGGGATAGAATTTTATGCATGTTCTCTGATTTTGGTGTTCTGTAAAGATGAGGGCAAATCCTTAGGCAAACCACACCGGCCCCTCATGTACCAGCATAGGCTGGATAAGGGCCATGTATCAGATAACTCTTCCCCTCGCATCGGCTGCTACAAAATAGTCTCTTTGTAAGAGCAAAATCACCTTGGACTGTGGGCCAGAGTGGTATCTATATTCTTTTTGAAATGCACCTTGTTGCAGAGCGTTTTTAATGTGAAATATTGCAACAGAAGTCGCACCGCCATTTTTCACGATGACCTGTCTGTTGGTGAGCATATTATGAAGAATATACACAAGTGGTTTACTCATGCCGAGTCCGGTCAGCTTATAGAAAACTCCTTCTTACCATATGGTGTCAAAGGCCTTTTCCTAGTGAATTAGGCGGGCTCTAGTACACTGGCTCTTGCTTATTCTTTTTTTCCATTGTATATCTGATACCAGTTTAGACGGGTCATGTACATATGAGATCATGCCCCGCTTGAAACCCGAATGGATTATCCGGAATTATATTTTTGTCCTCAACCCACTGAGTCAGAACCCTATTGATTACCTTTTCAAACATCTTCCCGATATTCGGAAGTAGGCTTATCGATAGGAAATTTCGCCGGATTGGATGTATCTTTACCACCGCGGTTTCCCAGTGCTCTGGATAATGTGCATTATTAAACTGAACTGCGTGAAACCTGAGCTCTCGGTACACCAGTTCTGTATGTCATTTCGCAGGTAGAAGTTGTGCAGAAGAACACGATTTTCCGGGTCGTGTTTTACATCTTCCTCATTTTCACAGAAGTATGAACTAATGACACAACCAAAACAGGTTGCACACCATAGACTGATTTTTTGTAAATGCAATGGTTTCTTGACAGTTACATGTGGATTTTCACTTGCCAATATCCGACAATTTGTTTGTTAACGTATCCACCGTTAAAAAAGATCCTCATCGCTGAAGAAACTTACTTGCTTATCCCAGCACTAATGTGCAAGCTCTCAATGGGCGTAAGGTCTATGTATTTAGTGGTCAGTGCTATGCTCGCCGTAAAACCGTTAGATTTTGATCTTCGTACGTATTCGTTCTGGTTGTTCAACTGAGGATGCCCTCCTTAAATTCTGCGCTGAAATATACAACGGTTTTAATAATAGGAACCTAAACGCTGTACTATTCCTAGACATAACTAAAGCCTTTGATACTGTAGATCATGATATACTTCTGAGTAAACTCTACAAATGTGGTTTTAGAGGTATTATCCATGATTGGTTTCGATCCTAAATTTCCAATAGAGTGCAAAGAGTAAAAATTAGTGGCGTCTTTAGTTCCCTACGTTCTGTCCCTGTAGGTGTTCCTCAAGGTTCTGTTCTTGGTCCTGTTCTATTTCTTATATTTATTAACTCATTATTTTTACAAAAAATATTAAAGCAAAGTCACTGCATTTGCGGACGATATGGCGTGTGTTTTGACAAACAATTCAGCATTAAATCTTTGTGCTGATATCAATCATAATATTGAAGCTCTAAGTCATTGGTTCAAAATGCATAAAATGGTTATAAGTGACAAAACAAAAATTATGTTATTTAATCAGAGTGGAATAGAAGTAGACTATGGACCTTTCGTAGTTCATAGTGGCAACTGTAATAGATATAAGCATAGTATGACTGTTTGTAATTCTGACGTAAGCTCACAGACGTATTTTGATAGAAAAAATTTTGCTCTGACAAATGTTTTGGTATAGTTAAAGACAATCAGTTCAAATATCTTGGAGTTTTGCTTGACTGGAAGATGAATTGGCCGGCATACACAACTGCGCTTAAGAAGTATCTGATTGCAACCACTAAACAAATCTATTTTGTAAAGTCTTACTGCTCACAGCATCTTCTTAAGCGTATTTATTATTGTTTAGTGCATTCTAAACTGAAATATGGTTTATCTTCCGGGGGTGGTACTCACTTTAATAAAATACATCCTCTCCTCATAACATAAAAAACATGTTATTTGTCTTATTTGTAACAAAAACCGACAGTATAATAGCTTAGTTCTTTTTGAAAACCTTAACATTTTACCTTTGAAACATTTATATTGCTATAAAGTCTTAAAGATATTCTTCAAAAGATCTGGCTATTTATTAAATAGACGTTTATCTAACTACCGACTTAGAATAAATGAACTAAATCTCGTCCAAGTACCTCATCACAAAGTGCAAATCTTTTTTAATTTTTTTACGACAACCGCTCCTAGACTTTTTAACAAGCTACCTTATAATATAAGACGTATACGTTATGAATCCAGTTCTCAAAGAAGTGAAATCATGGCTTTTAGACTTAAACTACAGAGATGTTCTTGAACTGCTTTGTATATTGATATAGATAATTTAGTCTTTAACTGTCTTTTTTTATTGCTTTTTATGTTGATTTCTATTAATTACCATCTTTTCATATTTGTCATTGCTTTTTAAGTTGACCCCACTCATTCAATTTGTAATTTCATTGTTAACCTTTTTTGCTTGTGAATCTGCTCTCGCTTCTAGTTCCTTAAGAAGTATAGATTGCAGATACTTTTTTTAACTAAATACATTTCTTCTATTTGCATATACTGTTCCTTGTACTTTCGGTTTATAACGTATTTGTAAAAAAGTATAAAACAAATTAAATAATCATAAATAAAAATAATTCAGAATAACTGTTTTTGTAGCAAGTTTTAACAATTTTAACAAAGTCAGCCGATGTGAAAACGACGGACATTGCAAAATGGCAAAGCTTAAACGAAACATATGACCCTGTTCACACACGACTCACGGACTGGATTTTTTTTGACGTTTACGGGCGAGGGATGAAGCGGGGAGGTGACATGTTACGTGAATCCAGATTTTCAGAATTTTTGAAATTCATGGATTCTTTTTGACATTTGGAAATGTCAATCAGAAATCTCAAAGAATTGCGGCCAGGACTAACACCGGAGATTGTGAAAGCGAAAATAAAAACATTGAAGAGAAAAAGGCGGCTGCACTCTCGAAGAAAAGTGGGGCTGGTACGGCTAATATTTACGTACCAAAGCTATGGTGCTATGAGCAGTTACACTTTTTGGATAGATTTGTCGCATCTTCATCTCCATCGATTTCGAACATTCCACAGGTAGGAATATAAACAAAATTTTATAACAACTGTATAATACCATCGTATTTACAGCCGTGTAATAGAAACACAGTGGAACAAGCTGTTGAGGCATATGATGAATCGGATGATTGCAGAAGTGAAACACAGGTAAAGTCAAATATTTCAATTAATGAACAAAAATAAAATAAACACTTCCACAGAGTTCCATCATAACCAAAAGGAAGAATATCGGCTTCGAACAGAAGCTTTCCCGATCACTGATGGTTGCGGAGGAAATAGCCAAAAGCATCCGGACAACATCACAACAAAAAGAAAGAAGAACGCCGCAATATAATTTAGGAAAGATGGTAAAGACTGAGCTTTCCGATCTTCTTCTTCACTATCACTGTCAGAACTCATTGCTTAATTTTTAATAAAATATAGAAACACCCAAACCAATCACCACTGACAACTGATATTTCAAAATTAGTCCGCGGAAGTGTTCAGACAGGAGTTATAGTCTGAACACGGAAACGTCGAAAAAAATCCAGTCCGTGAGTCGTATGTGAACAGGGTCTATACAGTCTCAGATGACAGTTCGGTTTGACGTATATGATTAAAACAGGGATGTCACCTCGGCCCACGATTTGGATGATCATATATGTCAATTTTGGAAATGGATCATTCTTACCAGTATCCACATGACGGAAGGGTGTAAGGAAATTCTCACAAAAAAAAAACAAACAGCCAAATTATTTAACATACTTTTTTTCAAATTTATTTTCGTTGTTTGTTTGTTGTTTTTTTTTTTAAATATAGTACAAAAAAAATAAAAATAAAAATAATAACGACTATTATTGTTTGTTCTCTTTAAGAATATTATATAAGTAAATATTTATAAAAAAAATATTTTTATTTTATTTATAAAATAGAATTTTTTTATTTTTATCTCATTAAACTATTGCGTTCGTTTTATATATATAAAATTTATTTTGTTTTTACACCTTAAAAATTAGGCGTCGAATTTTTGATTTTGATTTTTTGTTTTTTGTTTTTCTTTTTTACAGAAGACTAATTATATTTCTAACTAGAACAAAGGATGGACTTTTTATGTTCTTAAGGATTTTTTCTCGCTCTTATTGATTATTTGTAAATGTATATGTAAAATCTCATGTTTTGTTTTTTGTTTTATAAATAGGGTAGATTTGTTATGTTAAATTCTAGAAAAACAAAAGTAGTACTTCACATTAAGCGTGGAAATATCCGTAGTAAATTAAAAAAATACATGTAGGTATATACCGAAACGTTTGAGCTTAAATTTTGTTCTAATAATTGTAAAAAATTAAAGAAAAACAAAAAAAAACAATTTGAATATTTCAAACATTCAATGTGAAGTGCAGAGCTAGCCGAATTCGGAATTGGTTAAAATTTAGCAGAAACAAAACTTTGGTAGTATAGAAGACATGCCAGCAGTATAAATTACACAGTATTGAATACTATATATAGATCTATTCGTACATACATTCATATATGGTATATTCGATAAGATACTCTAAACTAAAGGCAGTGATAAAAGATTGAAAGTACGCTCTTGCTAAATTACATATGACCAGAAGTTTCAAAGATGTAAACCGTCCGTTGTTCGTAGCTGTTAGTTGATTTGTGTTTGCGGATATTTTTCTAGTTTAATTTAATTTAGTTTTTTTTTTCCTAAAAAAAAAGCTGTCGCTTTCAATATGACCATGATGTATGTATTGAGTTGTTGAATTAATTTTATTGAACTTCGCTATCACTGTCACTCTTCTCTAAAATGAAATGGTAATCTTAAATGGCTGCGATATGAAAACGGTTTGTGTTATGATATTTAACCTTTTTTTCCTGTGTAAGCGTGCCGCTTCAGTCGATCATATAAGTCTTCTTTAGTTCCATACAGCGAAGCATTCGACCTCGCCAATGTACTCATTTTACCTCCATGAAGACCTGAAATTAACAAAAGTATTTTATTGTGAAGGACATGCAACAACTTGAACTATTTTTTCTAATTACCATCCTTCATGTATGTCTCATTGTAGAAATTAGGCATCTCCCAACCATCCTCTTCATCGTCATAGTAATGAGCATACGTACTATGATGTGATGGTGCAATTGACTCCGCATATGGAGTGTGGGCACCATAGTAAAAGTTAACTTGAGACCCTGTTTGGTCAATTGCAGGAGTAAGCATTTTCTTTGGATCCCTTCGTTTGGTAGACCTTACGCAGATCATCCAAATTAGCAGGACTATCACAATGATAAATATGACAGCGGCAGCAATACCACCAGCGATATAAGCAAACTCAGAACGTTCCGCACAATGGGGTCCAGTAAATGAACCTACACATCGGCACGATGGTGTTCCTTTGAGATCCTTAACGCAAGAACCAGAGTTCTCACAGTAATTCTCGCAAACATCTGTACATTCCATACCAGTTCCATTGAATCCAGGCTTACATTCGCACTTGAAGTCTGATGTTTCCGGAACAAGAATGCAATACGCGTTCAAATCACAGTGAGGCTTGCCTTCGGCAATATGTTCGCATGGGTTTGTGCATTCGGATTTACTTGTAGCGCCAGTGTTTTTAGTGCTATGATTTGGTGGACATTTAATACAAGATGTTTGTTGAGATTCCGATTGGTAGAATCCTTTACCGCATTCAACGCACATATTCATGGTTCCATTTAGGTATGTGCCCGGAGCGCAAACAGGTATCGTACACTCTTCTACTGAGGAGGAGCCAACCTTTGGAGTTGTTCGACCCAGAGGACAAGCTTGACATGATGGTTGGACACCTTGTAGACGATATGTACCTCTTGGACATGGTTCACATTGTCCATCGATACCAAGTTGTTGGCCTGAACTGCATTCGTCACGACATTCTTTACGGGAAGTTGCTTCAGCCGATCGGGTTGTTTGTCCTAGACCACAAAGTTCACATCCAAAGGATCCTTCATTTGGTTGATAAAAACCATGACCACATGGTCGACAAAGGCCGGTTTCTGAATCAAGGAATTTACCAGCAGGACAACGTTCTTTACAGTCAGCAGCTGATCGTGCCCCTGGTCCTGCTGTAACTCCAGGCCTTCCGGCAATTGTTGGGCATTTAGAGCATTGAAGTTGGCCTGCTTCAGATTGATAGGTTCCACGTGGACAAGCGACACAAGTTTTATTTGAGGTGTCGTAGAAATTACCAATTGCACATGGTACACAGTCAGGTACCATGACAACTTGTCCAACTGGACATGCATACTCCGAAGTAAGGTCCAATGAGGCTGGATCAGGAACGGTGTTCGGCAGAATTTCATGAACTGCAAATTGATCATCCTCCAGAATAAGCTTTTGAAGTAAGGCCTTTACGTCAGATCGTTCTCCTGTAGACGAATGTATAACCGGATCGCTGAAAGAATTCGAAAACATAGGTTAGCCATATCAACTTAGAGAACGTGTTTAACTAAAAGCCTAAGTTAGCGGAGCATGGCGTGCATAATGTGCAATTGCGTAGTTGTGAGTAAAAATTTTTTTAAAGTTAGGGGGTTAAGTCAGAGCCTAGAAAAACTAGGTAAAATAGAGTTAATATAAAGGTAGAAACCAAGTCTTTGACCCTTCTGTTCACCAAGCATAGGTGTAGGTTTGCAGGACTTTTTAAGCCCAAAAAAAAACATACTTGACTGCTGGGAATGCAATCTCCAAAGTATATGTATCGCCGGCTTGTTGTCTACCTTGACGTCCTCGTAATTCTTCTTCATCAGCTAAGTCTCTATAATAGTTTATGAATTTGATTTTACAAGACAAGTTAACGGTAAAAAAGAGAACGTTTTCATGCAAACAAATGGTAAGATATCTGCAATTGGGCATCTTCATGATGAACACTTACTTTTCAACTGGAATGACAGCATCCAGAACGTATGTGCCTCCTTCTTCATTATTTGTAGCACGACGAACACGGCTATTTTGTCCTCCACGGTAGTGATCACACTTAACATCAATTTGCAAGTCTTTGCATTCACTAAAAGATACAATTTTAAGTAATACTTGTTACGTTTTAGGATAAATGCAAGAGCTACCGTGATCCCTCAACAGAATACGAACAGAAGTTCCAATCGCGATTAAGTGCATTAACAGAATTTGAAACCTTTTGACGAAGAACACCTTGACCAGCCTTATTACAGAGAACATCAGATGGGAAGAGCATTTTTATTCGGAAAACTCGTTGAGCTGGTTTGGCCGCTGTAAATAAATAAAACGGACGTATATTCACTGTTGAGAGTTTTCAGTTTTGAACTTACGTGAACACGATGGGTAAATAAGTGGCATTTTAGGTTCACTAGTTGGACGCCAAAAACCTTCAGCTCCGCATGTATAAAACTCTGGCACAAGTTCCGAGAAACGAAGACCAGCATGACAGGCAATTTCGCAGACCTAAAATAACATTTTTAGAATTTTGCTTTGTATAATTCTTTGGCAATGCGCACCTTAAATTGTCCTCCAGCTCCCCAATCCTTACAGACTTGGGAACCTCCAACTGGATCCGCCAAAGGTGGACAGAATTCAGCTAAAAATAAAAGAGGAAATTAATTTCTTCCAAAACAAAGGTTCTAAGAGTTGTCTAACGTACATAGAAGAGAAACCTTAAAGCTACACTGAGCACTATTACCAGCAGCATCGAAAGCCACATAAGTTATATCGTAGGACCCCCAAAGCAGTGTTGTACCAGGTCTATGACCATTCCTTTCCATGATTTTAGTTACTCCAATGTTATCACTGAAATGCGGTTCATCCCAGGAAACTACAGCGGATCCGTTCTTTGCAATAACCCACAAATCACCGGGGCAATGTTCAACACGTGGAGGTTCCTTGTCAATTTGTAGCTCCTGGCAATTTTGGCCAGTGTATCCATTAGGACATTTGCGTTGTCCACATACGGATGGTACAGATCGCTCTACTCCTCCAGAAACAACTTCGTAGCCGGCCCAGTTAAGAATCAAGCCATTGTAGAGTACCGGTTCACTGCGACAATCTCTTACTTGTTTTTGGATTTCCGATGTCACGTCCAAAGCTCGTCCCCAGATCTGTGCTTTAGTTATTTTACCTTGGAATCCGGCTTCGGCATATGTTGCTACGTTTTCATCGTCTGGTTGCGGACGTCCAAGAACAGCCCATGCGAATTCGGGCATTGATCGACCACCAGCATATTCAGTTTTGCTGGCAATTAAGCCTTCGGTTATCAATTGTAATTGACCAGTGGTGCCATCCCAGAGAATAGCAATGTGATGCCATTGGCCATCATTAACAGTGGTATATTCGCGGAATGAAAGGAAAGCATCCTGCAGATCAGGAAACAGTGAAACTTGTACTCCGCTGGAATGAGCTTGAATTAAAAGACGACGGTTGTTGGCAACATGAGCTGATTCAACGCCATAGAGCGTAAAGAAAATGCCTGAATCATCTTTTTGGGCGAATTGAACCCACATAGCAATTGTCAGAGCAGGAGATTCGCCAGTGTAGAATGGAACAACTTGAGCAGCTGTGGAACGAGTGGCATCACTAAAGTACAGATCGTAGTCAACTTGGATAACTGGAAAATAAAATAAATAAAATAGGAACTGTAGAAACATTCGACTTGATATCACTTACCCTTTCTACAGTCATCTCCAGTCATGTTGAAGGGACATTGACAATAGAATCCGTTTACTAAATCAATGCATGATGCTCCGGGTGGACAAGAGTTATCTTTGCAATCAACAATATCTTCCTCGCAGTTCTTTCCCTTATATCCTTGTGGACACATGCATGTATAGCCTGTTCCATGATCGACACAAGTAGCACCATTCTGACAAACATGAGCTTCACAAGCATCGAATTCGTACTGACATCCAACACCAGCATAATCATCTGTGCATGAACAATTAAGTCCAGATCCAAAGTCCTGGCATTTACCACCGTGCATGCATGGGTTTCCAATGCAACGTTCTGGTGCAGTTTCGCAGTTCTTGCCATCGGTTCCACTGGGGCAAGAACAGAAGTAATCCTCAAAGAGGTCAATGCATTTCGCGTCGTTCTGGCAAGGTTTTTGAATGTTGCAAGTTGTTACTTGATCTTCGCAACGGTCTCCAGACCAACCTTCCAGACAAACACAATCAAAGCCACCTATTCTGTCACGGCAATCGCCTCCATTCAAACATGGGCTGGTCTCACAATCATCTATATCCTTTTCACATAGAGCTCCAGTAAAACCTTCACGGCATACACATTCGAACTTATTATCCAAATCAAGGCACCGCTCAGTGCCCACTGGATTGCAGGGATCGGATAGACATTCATCAATTTCAGCTTCACACGATAGGCCAACATATCCGGGACGACATTTACAAAGGAAACCATCAAGCTGATCCACACATGTTGCTCCATTTTGACATGGGTTCGACTCACAATCATCAATAGGATGCTGGCAATTTTTTCCAGTATATCCTGGTTCACAGTTGCAAGTAAATTCATCAACTAAATCCACACAGGTTCCATCATTTTGGCAAGGGCTCTCTGCGCAGTCGTTAATATTGATGTCGCATGCTGGACCAGTCCATCCAGGGTGGCAGACACACTCGTGGTCAAAAAGCCTATCAACACATGTACCATGCCTGCAAGGTTCCGATAGACACAAATCGATCTTTTCTTCACAGCGTTTTCCTGTAAAACCTGGTGGGCATGAGCAAACAAAATCATTAACCATGTCTGTGCAGTTAGCGCCAAGTAAGCATGGATTCTCAGCACAGTCATCTATATTGATTTGACAATGCACCCCTTCCCAGCCTGGTAGACAATCGCATTTGTAGCGACCTTGCTGAAGAGCTTGACAACTTGCGCCGTTACTGCATGGATTTCCATTAGCTGTACATGGATCGATGGTGATGTCGCAATCAACTCCAGTGTATCCACTTCGACATAGGCAAGTGTAGTTTTTGTAGCCTGGTTCATTTTTGCACATCGCTCTTGCCGGACAGGTATCGTTCCTACAATCGCTAACTTCTTCTTGGCAATTAATTCCCGAATATCCGGGTTGGCATTCACATCTATAACCTTGAGGAAGATCGGTACAAGAACCGCCATTGTAACATGGTTGCGAAGCACATTCGTCAATATCAACTTCACATCGGCGTCCAGAAAATCCAGCTGGACAGAAGCACTGAATTCCATGTGCCATTGGTACGCAAAGACCGCCATGTTGACAAGCTCCTTCTCCACAAACTACTGGCTTACATTCCTCACGTCCTTTGGATCCAGGACCATCAGTTTTCATATTGGTGGGGCATTCGTTACATGTCTGCGATCCGGGAATTCCCTGATAATAATTTACCGGACACGGAGAGCATGGTGCTAATCCAGTTGAAGAATAGAATCCAGCTCCACACTTTGCTCTACAGAGATCTTTTCTAGCTGCGGCTGGTTGGAAAGTGAAAGTACCAGTTGGGCAAGCTTGACAGTCCTTAAATCCTCCATGTGCTGGTTCTAAAGTGAATGAATTCCGTGGACATTCCAGACACGGAACTAAGCCAGTGGGTGAGTAGGTTCCGAAACCACAAACTGGAACGCAGTCTGACGCCGATTTAGATCCTTCTTCTTTTGTATAAGTACCCACAGGGCATCGTATGCATGCTCCTTGTCGTTCCCTATTTTGGTAGTATCCACGAGGGCAGTATGTGCAAATGCTTTGGCCTGTACTAACATAAGTTCCAGCAGGGCAGTGAAGACATCTGGGCACATCCTGCGTATCCATATTCAAAACTTCTCCAACGCTGCAGGTAAAACCTCGGGCAATAGTGCTCTTAAGAGCTCTTAATGGTGGACATTGGTTTCCAATGTTTGAAACATTCAAAAGAGATTCAATGACTGCACTGGCATATGGCACACTTAGATCAAAGATGAGGTTAAGTGTTGATCCGCAAAGGTCGTAAAGTTGTGGCTGACGGATGGCAGGAAGAATTGAGAGAATGAAATCCATCTTGACTACGTTTTCTTCCAAGAGACTTGGCACCGAACGAATGAAGGAGACATTCATATTTACATTCACAGCTGAGCATCGTTGTGACAAGATGTTATTTAGGCCACCGTAGTACTGTTGTAAAAGATCTTGATATTGGCCAAGACACGATTGAGCTACAGCTCCGTTTGCACGATATGTGACTGTAGCTGTAACTTGGTAATCAGCTTGTTCAGTGTTCTCAGACACACAATCGGGCACAACCGAGGTGGGTTTCCATAAGCGTGAGGTTTCGCAAGTAAATGTCTTGATTGGGTCTCCATCAGTAAATCGGAATCCTGGTTTACAAGTAGCAATACATTCAACCCCACGATCTCCAGGAAGACAATTGATAGCACCATTAGCTGGAGGTTGGAGTTCCCAATCCACACATGGGGATGCTTGGACTGAGACTTGGAAGTAACATGTCGCACGATTGTTATATTTGTCGATAGCCGTAACAGTCACGTTTTCAAATCCTCTTATAGGAATCACTGCCCTATCTGGACTGAATGTAACTGTTACCTCTCCAGAATCGTCCGAAGTTTTGATCCGATTTCTTGTGTCATTGAAGTTAACATTATAACTCTCTTGCTTATCAACTAATTCGATAACATAACTCTGCGGGCATGAGAGCAGTGGTGGAGTAACATCAGGAACAGTAATATTAATTTCACATATAGCCACGTTTCCATCATAATCGAATGCGACGTATTTAACAACTGTATCTTTAAATATGAAGGATGGCGTTTTAAAGTTTTGTGGTTTCACCTCCAGACGAGCAATCGATCCGGAGTTGTCAACTGCTGTTGGTTCTGTAAAGTTGACAGCCATAACAGCTCCATTTTCATCTCTTCGCACGATTATCGGTTGCTGAGGGCAATTTTGGAAGATCGGAGGCTCATTATCAACACAAGGACTGAAACCATAGTCATAGCCAAGTAACGGTTCCTTTTTAGGCTCTTCACAGCCCATCAATTCGAATTTCAAACAAGCATTGTCCATGTAGCTTACAATTCCAAGAATCACAAAACGAGCCTGCACGTATTTTGGCAATGTAATCATCGCCAATTCGCCATAATTTCCAGGGTCACGCATAGTCAAATTAAAGTTGGGGAAATAAACAACGTAGTTTTCACTTTCGGATTGTTTGTAAAAGAAGCGGATTTCTGTTGGTCTGCCAACGATATCATTTGTTACAACACCTTTAACTAAAATAGCTTTTACTCTGTAGACTTGTCCTAAGTCCACACTAACATAGGTGAAGGCTTCTTGCTTGCCACACCACCCAGTGACAGAGTTCAAACGGATGTTTCTAGCTTCATAGTTGGGACGTTCGGAAGTAGCATTAATTGCGGAGTCGGGAATACGTCCAGATGTCAAACCCAGGGGTTTTATTACCTTACACTCAGGCTCTCTGATACAAGTAATTGGTCTTGGGTTAATAAGAATGTAGCCAGGCCTTTGGCAACCAAAGAATACTTCAGAACCTTGCTCATAACTGCGGGCAACTTGTAATCCATCACTTGGTCTGCCAGGGTCCTCGCAAACTGGTCCCTCGCATCTTAAATCTCCAAAGTCCCAGATACCATTTCCTTGGCAGCGAACTACATTATCGTGCTTTGAAGTCTGTCCGGCAAGTTTGAAAGTATTTTGACAGCCAAAGAAAAATGAACTCTGGAAGCGTGTATCAACAAATTGGCCATACTCGGCACCGGGAGTTGGCATTGGCATACCACAATCAACACGAGGGCACGATGGAGAGGTACCAGACAACCAATAGTCCGGTAAACCTGGTTTTGGATCGTATACACACTGTCTAAATCCAGATGTTGCACTGCCTCGTAAGCGACGTCCAGGACTGTTACAAGCAATTGATACGTTGTCTCGGAATGGCACCAAAACACTGTCCGGATCGGGCCGAATTACAGCCAATCCTTCAAGTTTATCATCAGGAAGAGATACACACTTGGCATCTAAAATAAATAAAAAACAAAAAAACACAAACTTAGCTTAGATCATTCCAAAGATATTTTAAATAAATGAAAGCACTTACAATTGCACTCAGGCACAGATGAGTTCCACTGTCCAGTAGACAAGCACAAAAGAGCAGAACTGCCAGACATGATGTACCCAAACTCACACTGGAACTTGACTACATCTCCAAAGTGGTGTTCATTCTTATCCGAAAGTAGTTTTCCATTTTCGGGGGAAAGAAGAGGAGGACACATCACTGCAACACAAGATTTATTTTTTTGATAAGTATCACCGTCCCTATTTCCGGTTTCGGACTTTTCGATCAAGAAGCCTGCTGTTCCATTCGCAGTATATAATTGGAAACCATTGTTACAAGAACAAGCATAGCTTCCCGGTGAATTAATACATTTCTGATCACAACCACCATTGTTCTTAGTACATTCATTTATGTCCACACAATCCAAACGAGTACAGCCCATAGTTTCCATTCGTAAACAAGGTGCTCCAACGTAGTCCTGGATACGGAATCGTATATAACGCGCTTCAATCGGCATAGGTAAGTTCAAAATAGACAAAGTAGGTTCCAATATTCTAAACTCCACCGCAGTTCCATCAGGGTTTGCGTAGTCCTTGAAAACATCTGTCAAGTTGTTTGTATATTGAAGACGTACAGCTGATGTAAATGCAACATTTCCATCAAATCTCTGAACAGACATTGTTCTAAAGCCGCGCAAAATCGTAGGTGCTCTGAGGTCAATAATAACCCAATTAGCACCAGGTTCAACTGAACTTCCACACCATCCAGCAGAATTCAATCGAACCATGCCTTTTGTATAGCCTTCTTCACTAGATGAAACAATAATACTCTCATCAGGGATGCCTCCATTGGCCAAACCAAGATCTCCAACAGGACGGCACTCGGTAGTAGGTGCAAAGCCTTTGCGGCACTCACAATGGAACGAACCATTCGTATTCATACACTCGGTTGTGGCTAAATCGCATTGAGTCGACGTACATTCGTTAATATCCTCACAAGTTGGTGTATTTTCAAAGATTTGATCAGCACTACAGCGAATTATGTTTTGACCTACTAACTTGTAGCCCTTAAAACACTGAACACGAGCTTCATCTCCAAAGAAATATGGTCGGGCAGCATCTACAATGAATCCACTTTCGATTTCTGGGAATTTATAGCAACGTTTGCGTGTGCATTTTGGTACTTCGCCGCTCCAAGTGCCATTGGACATACATATAAGTACCGGGTAGCCTGTTCTTTCATAACCTGATTCACATTCGAATTTAACTATAGTACCGTAGCTGCGTCCACCTCCATTCAAAAGGGTAACATTAGCATGTGGAACTTCTGGTAAAGGAGCACATTGTGAAGCCATGCAAGTCGGCTTTCGTTCCCACCGTCCATCGGGAAGGCAGGAAATCTTCTCAATTGGTTGGGCTGATGGAAAAGCAAAACCAGCATAACATTGGTACATGGCCACGCCACGATATGTCACATTGGAGGAGCCAATAGAAAATCCATTGTCGATTTGAGGAACCGGGCCGCAATAAACCTCTGAATGAAACAACACAAAAAAAAAATAAGAAAATACTTATTTTGCAACATTGCAATACATACCTTGGCACTTGGGAATATATTCGACACTCCAGTTACCACCTTTTAAGCATTCAGTCACTATCTTATTTCTTCCAGTTGCGAACTCTTGACCAATTGGACATGTAAACGTTACAACAGTTCCAAAGGCTGTATCACGACTTGAGGCCAGAGCACCAATGCCGGGCTGCAGATTTGGACAGTCCGCCGAAAATGTCGCAGACCAACTAAAATTAAAATAAATATTATTTGCATTCATCACAAATTACGTAAGGATCAGTAACACTTACCCAGCTGAATTATGCAAAGCATCCGAAATAAATTTGATCAACATTTCTCCTGATGATGCGGTAAGAGTCAATTTTGGAGCAACAGTTCCTGTAAAGCCGTTTCCAGAGTGTAGCCGAAGCCCAGTTGTCGATGATCCATCGTAAACCTGCACAAAATCACTCTTGTGCACCATAAACTTGTCGAATTTCAACGACAATGGCGCTCCAATGCTATTCCTTATGACAAAGTAACATTCCTGATTGGTTGGATATTCTTCAAGTCCATAGGCTGGTGAGGTTACAGTACCATTTCTCGCCATAATTGTTGCCTTACAACCTTGAGTGTATCTTAAGCTAAATCCTTTGCCAGAATCTCCCAAGCTTGACTTAAAATACAAATACAACTTGTTTCCGGTCGAAATCACAACTTTATCATTATCCTTTGCATTGCCTGATAGTCTAGCAATCGGTCGACTCATAGGACTGTCACCATCCCTTATCAACATATAATCCCTTCCGGCGGTGACATCCAAATCTTGAATTTCAATGGAAATTATTCGACCCGGCTGTGCTTTGATAACATACAAGCATTCCAATCCTCCCGGGTACTGTTTGGGATAACCTGGGCTTGTCAATACCTGACCCTGTGATGTAGCTCTCAAAGTACCGCCACAGGTCTTTGCTTCAGTTTTCCACGTTGCTCGGAATCCCTTTCGTTCCACACTGCCATCGGTAGTAAACTTGATGATCATGAAATTCGAGGCAGTTACCAGTGGTTTTGTGGTTAAATCTTGCTTTCCCGACAAGGTTGCAAGAGAGACGGATTTATCTTCAGTTCGACCACCGACCAGAATTTGAACTGTGTCAAAAGTTTTTTCAGTATCAAAGTCTTGGAACTGCAAAATGATGTTACTGCCTTGAGGACCTTCCAGCGTCCACTTGCACTTACTCAACGCCCCGTATTTGTGTGGATAATTGGGTGATTCGATTACATCACCCCCAGACTGCATATGGAAATTACACAACGCTGGACAATCTAATTCATCAGAACCATCACCACAATCATCATTTCCATCACATTTAAATGCTTGATTCACACAGAGTCCATTCGAACAATGTATCGAGTCCTGTGGGCAGGCTGATGCACGACACATAAATGGCAATAGACTTTCACATGTCCCTAACTCCCAGGATTGCATTCGAGACTGTGATGAAGCAGCAACACATTCACCTGACATCGGATCGGGTTGATTAAGAGCCCAAAACCCAGAGTATTGAGAGATGAGTGCACCCGATGCTGATTCCAGGGTGTTTGTTCGTAGGTCGTCAAGTGATGCCAAACCAAGCCAGTACTTATCCATAGCACGGCGATTTGGATCACCCAGTTTGGCAATTGCAAGTGTGTCATTATTTTCTGCATAATTATCGATAGCTACTAAGTCTGCACCGTATCTAAAATAAATGAAAGAAAAAAACAATTAAAAATTATTCTGATTTAGATGGGAGAAATAGAAGAGAAGAGAAGATTCAACATCTAAATACAAGCTCGTCAGACCACCCACTAGAGTCTAGGCACTAAAACTTTCTCAACCATTTCCGCTTGGATGCCTCAACGAGGCCACTGCACAGACGTTTGTCAGTTCAAACTGATTCGTTACTACTGTCAAAGTTCATATGACCGGAAAAGGTATAAAAAAAAACACCATTTGACAGTGGTTTGTTATAAAAGAAAACGAAAACCAGGCCAATTCTCAACGAGATCTGACTCTGGTCTCTATCTGACTAACTAGAAGAAAGTAAAGCAAAGAATGGAAAACATCAGAACCTTAAGTAACACTAATCGACAACGAAAGTTTTGGCAATCACTTCCATTCATTTAATCAAGACCAAGGCGGGCGTGGAAACCTAAACAACCTTGCCCAGTGGTCATGAAACTCGCTTTGCTCATCACTCATCAATGCATCGGATGGTAAATAGGTTTCGACATTAGAAAGCCAAGACTTATTCATCGAATGGTATTTTCTCCTTGCGTTCTTATAACAATTCAATGAAAAAACAAAAAAAAATAATTATGAAGAATAGAATGAAAAGTTTTAAAAAAATGGCCTGAAACGAAATGAAATCGCGTTCCAGTAGATACTTGTAGTCGTACGTTGCATAAGTAGCTTGTGCGCTTGAAGTCATTTTAGTAGGTCAGTTCAGGAGAAGGTGAGTACGAACCAGAAGACGCACCCAAAACACGTGAATCCGAATAATAATATTTAAATGAATTTTTTTCATTCCTCTTGACTTGTTCTTCTTTGTGCTTTTCTTCACCTCGTTCTTTGGAATGCTGAAGTTTCAGCACCTGAGCTCGGTGTTCGCTCTTTGGTCTGGTGGGTTATGGTCTTCTGGTATCCAATTCACACGTTTTACATATGTACGAGTATGTTGACGTAAATGATAAGCAATACCAGTCAGATGGAAATTTCTTTCTCCCATGGTGTTGTTTTTATTTATTTTGATTACCTTCTCTTGTCATTAATTGGTTGCGTCAATTTGAACCACAGCTTTCTGAGAAATGCGCAAAGCTGTAACGATGACACCTGTTTGTTGTGCTGTGGACTATTGCTTGCGTCCCAAAAAACGAAAAAGAAAACAGAAACGAGGACAGTCTGCAGAAAACAATTTTGGCATTGAATCATACCACTTTCTTTCTTGTAGGCAGTGAGGGTGCCAATTTTTTTTTCTTTTCAAACGGATGAGAGTCATCATTGGATCACCGAAAACAGAACTTGCGTTCGGTATTTGGTTACGAATACATTACAATTTCAATTAAATTTAGGAAGCAGCTTTTTATTTGTTCCTTCAGCTCACATGGTAGTGCAAATAGAAAACTCACGTTCGAAGAAGGCATTGACCCTAAAGACACACTGCTTTATTCTAACGTTCACCTCACGGTCTATCCATATTTGGGCAATTGCACGTGCTCCACATGCTTAATGAACGTTAAAAGAAGAAGACCAACTCCATGACAGATTGCCATAAGGGTGAACAAAACGGTATTGATTTCATACTTTTCTACGACCATTTTTTATTTTTATTTTGATGCAGAGACGGAAAAGACGACGTTGACTTCACAAAAGGAATTTCATGAATCGCTACATCTACTACTGATGGCCAATGAATTTTCGTCTGAATATGTTTTTATTTATTTTAATTTTGCACTCAGGATTTAATATGCAAACCAACGTTCGTAAAAAAAGAAACTTTCACGCAATAACGTATCAAGTTAACATTTTTGAAAGTTGTGTTAATCTTAAAATTGGCAGGGTAGCGAAAGATACATTTATTTCGTTAATATGCAAACATACCTATGTATGCATAAAAAAATAAAGTTTTTAATGTAACTTTTAGTCAATCATAGTACCTATGCATTTTGAATTGTATTTAAATGTTTATATCTCTGAGATGTGTTACGTTTCAGCTGTCTTAAATGTCTTGCAACTGTATTAAAAAGACGTAACGACATGCAAATGTCTCCAAATGAATGTCACTACGCTTGTAAAACTAAGTCCTTTCAATTTTAGAGGGATCTCATATATCATACGAATCAACGGTGCACGCCTTCCTTCAGAGGTACCTTGACTTATACGGAGTACAGGACTAAATGGAGCCACGGAGTAGAGATGACGACGCATGATTACGGAATAGTGACACTACTGGCACCGAAGAGTTTAGTCGGATGCTTTGTCTAAAGGTTTTATTAAGTACTCTCCGCATGGTACAAACAATCTAATTTACAGCAAATGCTTTAGGGATAACGAATTTGAGTTTTGCACATGGAATGCTTTAATTATTATGGGACCACGTGCTGCCACAAGCCTTGTGGAGATCCTTAATTACAATAAATCAAATATAACCGTAATTCAATAAGGAATGGGCCGGTAAAAAAGAAAATTCAAAATAACGACATTTGTTACGGCGACTGCTGCAAAGAAGGAAGATAATGCCTATTTGAGTGTGGGTTTGCTACTCCGTAAGAACTCATGGAAACATTTTTAAGGTTTTCCATGTATGTTAACGCCTTATACCAATGAACATTAAGACTAAGTTCGAAGAGGCTGGTTTGCGTTCATGCCCCCTCAGGGGATAATTGATGAGAGCATCAAAGACCAATTCTATATCCATCTACATCGAATATATGTACACTCAATGTAGAAGATTTTTATGCAAGGCTGGGCTAGCAAGCCGTTTGCATTCGACACCAGATACTCCTAGAACATTACGGACGCCCGAACTTTCCGATGAGCCAACATCGAGATTACGAATGCGGGTATCACATCACATCATCATAGAGTCAAGTCAGACCAAAGGAAAGTTGCACGTTGAAAAGCTGCAATCGCAAGAGCCCTATACAAATTAAGATCTCTGAAAATCCCAGCCATGATACGCAAACTATTAGAAAAGCTGCATCTTATGTGGTACGAGTAGAGAAAATAAAAAATAACAAGGAACATGCCAGAACTACAAAGCCAGATGGAAAGTTTACAAAGATAAACATGGGCAACTGGTAAACGTAGATGTTGTCAAAAGAAAGCATGTCTGAAGAATGAATTATCAGCATCCTTTGTCTGAAACTCAGGAGAGGAAAACATTGTTATTGCGCCAACAAAGTTAATTAATTGTTGTTTACATCGCCTACAAATATTTATTTGTCGTATGCTATGAACATCTAAAATCATTCATGAAAACCTAGTTTCTCAGTATCAGCAGAGTTTTAAGCCATGAAAGTCCATCACACTACGGCATATCTTGAAAAAACTTCACAATTTTAAATTGATACACATCATCTACTTGTTAACATCGCATATGAAAGGCTTTATAATGCCATGTCTAGTTTTGACATCCCTGACAAATTCGACAGGTCATGCAGGATGCCTATAGGGGATTCTCGCTGCTCTATCATGTGAATTCTGTCGGCTATTTTAACTTTTTTAAGATTGGTTCGTTAAAGCCATGGTGCAGTGGATTGTTAGATAGAAGAGACGGGGGCAACGTAGATTTCGAGGGTTAGTGTGAAAAAAAATGGAATTGTAAAGAGACATGCTATCGACGGAGCCTGAGAGGAGTCGGTGAATAAAAAGAATGGGAGGTAAGATAAGAGGATCGATCCAAGGTAGACCTCGAAGAGCAAATCGAAGAAAACGACGCTGTATCCTCTCAATTCGAAATACATGAACTCGCTGATATGGACACCAGGGTTGGCTAGCGTACTCGAGAAGGGGGCGAACGTAAGTGATGTATAGTGATCTGGGCACTTACGGGTTGTAAAATTCTTTAGACCATCTTTTAACGAAGCCAAGTGATGAGTTTGCTTTAGTAATTATCTCGTCAATATGCGAGCAGAAATTAAGCTCCCTGTAGCATAATAGGATAACAGGTCGCGGATAGTCTGAACTACGGATATAGGTTGATCGCGGAGAACGTAAATTCGGGGAGGAAACTTGTTGCACTACCATGAGAAGGTAGTCGATTGACATTTGGTGACATTGTCTAAACAGTTCTAGATGCACCAGGTGGAAAAACTATTTAGATCTATTTGAAGGAGGCGGGAGTCGTGTTGTGAGGAGATGGGTTTAAAAAATTTGGTATCGTCAGCATAGACAGAGAGTGCTGAGTGGAGAATGACCCTTTCAAGATCGTTAATGGTTAGGATGAAGAGAAGTGGACCTAGTTGACTACCTTGAGGAACACCTGAAATGGCCAAGAAAGGGGCCGATAGGACAGACCTGAAACGAATACTATAAAAACGATTATCCAGGTAAGAAGATATCCATTGAAGCAAAATGGGTTCAAAACCCAGGCGGGACAATTTGAACAGGATTAGTTTATGAGATATCTTGTCAAAAGCCTTACTGAAATCAGTTGTTATAACGTCAACTTCATTACCACTTTCTAAGACTGAGAGAACTGAGGACACGAATTCTACGAGCTTAATAGCAGTTGATCTACCCTTTAGAAAGCCGTGTTGATTTGCACTGGAAGCTTTAGGCTTCATACAAAATGCTCTCGAGGAGTTTGGGTATATGAGAAAGTTTAGTTATAGGGCGGCAATTAGTGACTTCGCTCTTTAATCCCCTTTGTGTAAAAGAAGACTTCCATATCTGTGGAAATTCACCTTGAGAGAGCGATAATGCAAGGGGGCTTTGGGCTCAGGAGACCATCTGGGGTACCCATTAGTACATCTCTTTTCTTTTTTGCATAGTTTCCAAGGCCCTCCTTCGTAATACCAATACTAATATGGTGACTTAATCAAAAGCGGATGAAGTTCTTGGCCGTTTTGAGAGAATAGTTTGCACTGACGCGGGGGGAACTACGAGTTTAAAACAAGAATTCCGGGCCGTGTAGAGGCCTCGATGTCGTCGGTCAGATCAAACTATTTTAATAACTGACCCATGTTGAGCGAGTAGTTACTACAATATCAGCCTAAAGAATCTTCGATTCTAACCCCAAAGGACGACGCGGTGGAGGACGACCTTAACTAAAATGGCGCATTAAGTGGAAGACTGAAGAAACTTACAAAAAGCTGTATAAGCTAGAGAGTCTCGTTGTTTGAGACTCAGGTTCACCACAGATTGTTATGAGTAAGTAACTCTACTCTTTTCTTTGGGGCTACAATGAGTCTCTGCTAAGCATTCGATTTGAAATTGCTGAAACATAGGATAAATTATACGAAAAAGTCATGGACAATTGGATCCAACCCATTCACTCATAAGAGGTTTTATAAAAAACATTTGAATTGTATCGTATTTTACGAGTATGAGTGTATTAATTACATTATGATACAATCCAAAATAAGTAATAGACAGGCCGAAGCCCTGGTAGCTGGTGTTTAATTTAAGATTAATCACGCAATTTATACCTGTAATAATAATAATAATAATAATACTTGTTCTAAGTAAGATACCGATTGTATTTATCGGTAAGATTTTATCCTACACTGTTGAGAAGATGCTGAGCTT
Source organism: Volucella inflata (assembly GCA_928272305.1). Lineage (NCBI taxonomy): Eukaryota > Metazoa > Arthropoda > Insecta > Diptera > Syrphidae > Volucella > Volucella inflata. Next base: position 25,593,139 of record OV743717.1, on the reverse strand, counting down.
GGTAAATTGTTTTCTATCAGAGTCGAAGCAAAGGGAAATTTCGAATTAGGTTATTCGATATGAAAAAATAAAACAGAAAATTACTATTTATTTTGAATTGCTTTCCGCAATATCGAATCAGTTGCCGTTTAAGTCGATTTTATCGCGCTGTCGACTGTCTTCGACTAGTTCGTATACTTCGCGTGAAAAAGCATTCAACCAAAAATGCAGTATGGCGATCCACAAGGTTCAAACCTTGGTCCACTTCTTAGTGCTTAGTGGGCCCTTGTTTCCGGTGTTCTGTCTGGAATACAAAACGATGGTTAATGTGCGAAAGCACGTGGACCTTACAGTAATAGAGTTAAGACTTGAGTATGGTGTATTGCTTGGGAAGCGCCTTAGAAAAACACAATCAGGTTAGTTTCTAGAAAATATAAAATGTAAGAATTCTGAAAGTTGAGCAGATATTCGAAATATCAACGGCGTTGGAATACTTTGACGATGCGAACTTTCAGGCACAAATCAGCCATTAGTTTGATATCAGATTAATAGAAGCTCCCCTATTTGTAAGAGAACACTCCAAGAGAATTTCAAGTCTAATAAGGTCTTCGCTAAATATCATCATTTATAATAGTATCCAAAAGTATCTAAAAAAGATATTGTCACACCTCACAAAAAAAAACTACACGTTCAAAGTGAGAGTAACATCTGCAGCTTGTGGTTATATACCGTTAAAGTAAGATTTAGAAGTTCGAATAAAGTCCAACATAAGTAAGTGATTTACTCGTACTTTAAAATTTATCCAACCGATTTTCCAAGAGAAAAATTGTTTGGAAAAAAAGTTCTTCCAAACTTGTCCATCAATCATTAAGATATATTTCTTCATACTTCATTATTAAGGTAAAAGGTGAAGATAATAAAGCCCAAAGCACAAAGAGGGGAAAAAGAACTCTTGATTCTTAACCAAAGTGAAATTAGTTATGTTCGAAACTATTTACGAGTGTGATACTCCACTTTCCCAATGTTGAACTCAAATAAAATCGACTGTTTAATTTTAAAACAGAGATACTGATACTCATACGTGGTAATTGCTGTCTTGTTTATCATTCGACCTTAATCTTTGAAAGCGACAAGAAGAATCATACGAGTATAGTAGAAGTTTGTACCTGGTATTATACAGAAGAAAAATTAAATTGCTTGTTGCTCTGGATTTATTTATTCTTTTTTTTATAGACCATTTCAACTGCATGTTTTTGTATCTCTGTATAAGAAATGTTACATCAATGCAATTTGGGTTAAAAAAATAGAGTAATAAACTTAATACAACTTAACATGTGTTCAAAAGATACTCGTAATATGGACTAATGTGTCGTTAAATATTCAGTTGAAAATTCCAAGGAAAACAACTTTGGTTGGAATGCTGTTGGGCGATTGATGAATGGATTTTACCATTTCCAGACACGTGCAAACAGGTTTTTATTTCTTTCTTTTTTAGTTAAACTAGACAAGGAATTAAACTTAAATATCTCATGACTCACCTTCTACATAGTTCTGCACTCTTTTCCCATGAATGTTTAATGTTGAAATACTTGTAGCAATTTAATCCTCTGAGTTCCCAGCCTGTAAAAAGAAAAATGAATATTATATCTTTGTGTCTCCGACGGAATTTTTTTTTTATCGTACGAGTATATAAAACCCAAACAATAGTCGTATTGTCGAAACTTAAGGATAAAAACTGAGTAACTAAAATTCTATCAAATCACACACAATAAAACATTATCGAAAGGAAGATATACTCGTAAATTTCTCTCCAACACTTTCATCTACCAGATATGTATGTGTAGATAAATATTCGCTGGTGGCATGTATGATTAACTTTCCAGAAAAATATGATTAGTAGAGAACCGGAAAATTCAAACCAATTCGAAACTGATTCCACTCTCTCCCCCTGGATATTTGTTTCTTTTTTTTTTTCATCGTTCACCCTCCTAACTTAAACGATGAATACATTCCATAAAAGGTCAAGAAAAAGAAAAAAGAAAAGACGTTGTATTGTATGGATGGATTAGCTTTTTTCCTTCTGAGAACCTGAGAAAGTGCTTCTTCTTGCTTGCCTCTGCCGATTTAAAAGCAGTACATCGTCTTTTTTTCCCATAATGGTTAAAACACATTGTTCATCCATCAGTTGATGCTGTGGGTTTTTTTTTTAAAGACGTTCCTAACCACTACCACATGCTTTCTTCCTTTCCTACTCAACTTGTCGATAATGAAATAGTTAGCGTACCGCCCGCCGCCAGCTTGAACTACCTCACTCAGAAATACTTGATCGTCGATCATAAGGAAATAATGGAAAGCTGCCAATCAAGACTGCGTGTACATCTGTAGTTGACACAACTTTCCTTGAAGAAAACGCATTACTGATGACCATCAGCTCTGCATCATACCATAATGGTTGGCCAGCAACAGCAACGCCAATGACAGCAGCAGAACAAAAAGCAAAACTCATGAAAATAGATGAAACGAAAAAAATTAGGTACAGATACAAAGTATCTGCGAAAGCATTTTTCCTCATTTCTCTCTGAAAGATTGAGGTTTTTTTTTGGCTGCTGTTAATGATAACGATGATGAGGACATAATTTGCTTTGCTTTCAGCTGAATCAATTGGGTTAATTTTAATAGCCCGTAATAGTTACTAATATGTATGAATTAAGATATTATTTCAACAGTGAATGTTGACTGTGAAAATTTACTACAGTGGCCTAACAATTGGATGCTAAGAATATAATTTATTCTCATTCTGCACCATTAAGCAGATTGCAGATTGAAAAATATTTAAGTAGCTGCCTTAAATGAAGATCCAGCCATCATTTTTGTCAGATTTATGAAAAGCTTGTATTTTTGAGGTTTTGGGGCCAATCAAATTATCGCAACAGAAAACCGTTCTGTTATCTATGAGTATAAGACAATGCATAATTCAGAGCAGATGGAGAATATTTCCTTCTTCCGGCTCAAGAGGATTTCTTTGGAGGAAAAGTGTAAAAGGATAGCCTACGCCGTATAATGTCTGGAAACCGACTAAAGCTAACTCATTTATTTCAGTTAGCACTAATATATCAATATTTACAAGAAAACGTAGAGGCCATCTTATCATAGAATGGCAAAGGAAACTAATCACTACTAAAGCTATCGAAAATGAGGACCCCCACCCTATTATAAATGTCCCGCTAGCAATGGACCTAGCCATAAGAGTGAAAATCCAAAGACTGAGATGGCTGGGTCATCTAGAGCCATCGACACGAATTCTCCGGTCCGAAAACTCTTCGAATCCGCTCCCGAGGGACAGCGCAGTAGAGGAAGGCCAAGACTCAGGTGGCGCACGCAAGTGGAAGAAGACCTCGGCCAACTTAGCGTGCACAACTGGTGGCAGCTAGCCAGGGATCGAGCTGGCTGGAGAAGCTTGTTGACCGAGGCCCAGGTCCACCCCGGACTGTAGCGCCACCTAAAGTAAGTAAGCAATGATTGAAACTAAAATCTAGCTACCACCAAGGTTCATCTGTGAATACTACTGACGACACAACAGTGGAGAAAAACTGTAACGTGTTTATACGAGTACATTGAAAGGGTACCAGTTCTTTTTAACTTACATCACGTACCAAAGATCCACCGATTTTAAAAAAAAAACGTTAAAAATTACGCAACTGATATACTGGGTTTCACCAAAGCATCCTCATGAAATCTCTGCACTGCATGAAGCATAAGATCGGATTGTGGGTTCTTCGAGCAAAACAGGAGGAAAGAACATCGACCATTTTAGAAGAAAGAGAAAAATTTGTAGAAACAGAGAAGAAGGCCAAGAAGACTCGAGGAGAATCCCTGTAGATATGATTAAATAGTCGACCCGAACTACACAGTCTGGCAGAATGAAAAATTCAACATGGGTGATAAATGTAAAAATAGCAATACCTAAACTTAAGTATAACAAGGCTGATTTTACCTGCTATTTTAGCAAAATCTGATAGCATACACCAACTCATTTCCAAGATTTGGTAATAGTAAAATATGTTTGCCGATTGGAACCTCTCCATCGTTTGCATAATTCAAGAAGGGGCCTTAAACTAGGTCAGCTACACATGTATATGAGTACAGACATTGGGCGAATGGCTGAAATCATGTAACCATTTGTCAACGATCTGATCGGTATCAACTAGATTTTATGCCTGGTAGGTCAAATGGAAAAAAAATTCACGCTACAAGGTTCATTCACACTATTTAAATAAACAGCGCGCGCTACGCGAAAAGATCAGAAGCAATCTCTTCGAGACCTTAAATGCCAAAGTCGACCTAGATGCTTGAAAGAAATCAATTTTTTTCCCCTTAAAATAAACTTAAAATGCCTAATCACGTGTTAAGTTTTTGGAAAATGAGAAAAATCAAGACAGAAAATATTCAAGCTTATTGTCTATTTCGCTCCGTAGATGGGTTCTAACATTTAAAAGGAAGACTTAATTATTAATTATTATATTGACCTTGTTGTTGTATTCTGGGCAATCATTAATTTTACGTCATTTTGGTTGCCTGGAGAAAAAATGTCCGATTTAAAAGCCAAAACACGTTCACGGTCACCCACTTCCAGCCACATGAAAGTTTGATAGCATACATATGCTACAATTTTAAAATTTGTCCTGCATATTGCACAGTTACTTTTACACAGTTACATTCTGAAAGAATAATTTTGATGTTGAATGGTTCGACTTTGAATATTTTTGCACTTGACATGCCTCGAAATGCCTCTGAATTCAATGCCTTTCATGATACGATATTTAAATTATCTTTACCATGAGCAAGGCTTTCTTTAGCGTCTATGATTCTACTTAACTGCATATAACTGTTAGACACTGAAATCCACTTAGATTTAATTTGGAGTTTTTTTTAGTTTGGCATTTGGCATTACAGAGTTGGTCAATCCAAACCAAGAAACATTTTGATGAGGTTTTCTGAACAGCATTTCAGAATGATTCGCCAAAATATCAACACAATCACCGAGAAAGGTTAGGTATTAGTAAAACAGTTATTTAATTGTACCTAATAGAATGTGTTCCATATATGAAGGTTTGCGCATTTCTGCACATTTTAAAGTTTAACTACAGTCGTACTTGAACTGCAATTTTCGATTTTTTATTACTGCTGTAGTCTTCTCTTAAGCCAATCACCGAAACCTATTATCGGTAAAATGGATTCATAAGAATTTTGACTATTGCATTCCAAAAATCCCAGCATGTGTAATTTTCTAAACCACGATCCCAATAGGTAATGACACACATATTTCAAAAGCTTGTCGGCAATGTATAAGTAGATTTGTCTCTATTGAGAGATAAAATAACGACATCCGGTTATTAGGTTAATCTCCACAGGTAACCATTAAACAAATATTTTTTTCTTTAAATCGATTTCATTAGCTCTGAATGTGAGTACGAGTGTGTACATGAATTCGATAAGACTGTCCACACCTGTGTTCTTTGTCGCAAAAAAGAAAAAAAAAACATTGGAATCCACTCTATTAAATAAAAGATACAAATCATTACACACGTTGTGCTTTATTATTCTCAAAGTGACCGCAGCTAAAAAAGCGAAATAAAATCCCAGTTATTCGAAGGTAGTCAGACAAGTTGATAGATCTTTTACTTAGAATTCAATTTTGATAAACTTCAGTCAGCCAACTGTTTAGCTTAAGATTTTGTAGGTACCTATTGTAGGTATAGATGTAGATATGTACACTCACATATTTTTTGCCTAAGTTTGAATACAATACCAGCGGATGCACATGACCTAATGTGAACAAAAGGGAAGCGCGTACTCCATATAAAGACATCATAACCATAATTGACTTGTTGGTAAACAGAGCGATTGCCAGTCACTCCTGGGGTAGTTGGTTGAATTAAAATGCCAAACGCATTCAACCGCCTGTCAGTTACTCCTATACTGGCTCTCAATTTACTCGAACTCTTTGATAGTTTTTTTTTTAACTATCTACTCTTTCGTCTTTGATTGGACGAAATTAGACTTTGATGATGGCTTACAATAGAAAAACGATTTGTAGTCCATTTTTAGCCTCCAACTGTTCTAACCTTTCTCCTTCTATTTGCGATTCAACCAGTGTGACCGCTAAGAAATGCTAAAAATATTTCTAAAACTATCCAAGCGAAAAAGCTAATTCAAGTCCGTATAAGTTACAAACCCTGAAGAGTCTCAGGCTGTTGATCAGGATGATCGCAGATCACTTCAACATTCAACTTTGTTGGATGTCGAGACTTTGTTCAATGGAAACTGTTATATTGCCGAGGCGAGCTTTGGTTTGCCCAAAGGTTATCAGAGCAGGAGTTGTCAATATGAAGCAGATATAACCACCATTAATGAAATGAGGATGATGAAAACATGCTACAGAGAACAATGGTAATTTCTTTTTGGATGTGGATAAACTGCAAAGCATAATGTGCTAAAGATCGTTTAAGGCAACTTTAAATAATTGGTGGCAAACTCGTAAAGTAAAGCCAACACGAGCCCACATCTGCAAATGAATTTAAACTGATTGGTTTTCAGCGGTATATCACTAAAGCTTAATATAAAGAAATAGTTCACACTACGATCGCCGCAAAGCACAATTTCAATGTTTAAACAAGATCCCGAGCGAACAATATTGACTCAGATCACTACCTAGTTCCAGCCTCCTGTGGATACCTCAGATGCCACGACAATGTCAAAATACTGTGAGGAAATTGAACTCTGAACAGCTGCAATTACAAAAAAAAAATACCAAAACGTTTGCCAATTATGTATTTCTCAACCGCTCGCCAACTTTTTTACAACCTGTATTAAATGCTTTAGATCAGTAATATTGATGCCACGAAGCTGTCAGAAATGACACAAATGTTAGCCTTCATGTCAACAAAACCCGAACGGCAAATTTCAGGGATGAGTAAGGAAACTTCATAGGTACTACAGTCATTATCACTCATGAGACTGTGTAGAAACCGCTGCTATGGGTTATTAACAGCCGACTGTGACCAAAACTTTGCTCTGAGTCAAACTGAGTTTTGGCGAAATTTCTACCCACGCGACTGAAACTGGATATAGATATCAATATCTGAACTTAAAAATAACAAGGTTGCCGGAGCGGAACCGGAGTACCAGGTAGTCTGCTGCTTGTATTTAAGGTTACCAGAAATGACTTGAAATAGAGTATACACCAACTTTTCCCACGATTTGGCCGAGAAGGAAGTTTTTCTGAACTCCGCCAACTATAGAAACATTGAGTATACTCGTATCTACAATGTTGTTAAAGATCTAATCTGCCATAGAGTGTGAACGTTCAAAACTATTTGACAACGATATGGTCTACTAACCCCTGTCAGTGCAGTTTAAAGTTTAGTATGTTCATAATCAACCAAATACTCATACTAAGACAGATACTAGAGGAAGTCCAAGTAGTATAGATCAATACATCGACCCTATATCAATTCTAAGGAGGCATATGATAAACTATACAGACACATACTTAGTTTTGGCGGAATTGTACAGAATGACGATGGAGATTGCACGCTGCTCTGGTGAACTCGAAAGCAATCTCACAAAACATAGTACAGAGCTCCTTTGGCGACATCAGAGCGAACATTTTTTAAAAAGCCTGAAAAACTGTAGGTGCATGCTGATGACAACATGAACTTTAGTGACAGTAGGTTAAGTAGGCTTAAGATATTTTTTAAGTAGTCTGTAAGTTTTATAATAAGAGAAAAACAAAAAAAATGTCCATTCACTAAGTTTTTTACTAAATAAAATTTATTTTCTTAGTTTTAGTTTTAAAATAATGCAATAAAATAAAGTACTGTAAATAACGTCGAAAGACATGTAGATTAAGAATTATGTTTAACTTAGAGCATGGGGCCAGTAAGATAGAATAAGAAAGTTTTAAGTTATTTGAGCTAATTTTTAAGCGTTATTTTGTCTAGCTTGTGAGAATTCCCGAATTAAATGAAATAAAAATGCATTTACAATGAAAAAAAAAAATTACCTTTAGTGAAGGCGGATGGTGCAACCCTAGATGACTTTGACCTGTAGGCTCTTTAAAAAATGTTTGATTTCACAAAACTTTTGTAAATAGTAAAATAACGATTTTGATCTGACAAGAAAAATGCTTCAAATAGCTTGAATATTGAAGATACCTCGCCTTGGGTAGCAGGCACAAGAAGAGGACATTATGCATCATGGTGGCAGTCGCTCCTAGTGGAGTGGTTTGTGGTTGGATCCAACTCATACTTAAGCATTTTCTAATTATGTATGGAAGATATTTCACATTTCTACTCTAATCGCGTTGTTACCTGTCTGTGCATCTGAACGAATCGTCAACAACCTCAATACATGGCATTGCCACACACGAAGAATTAAAGTTGACTACGTGATAGACACTTGGTTTTTGTAATTTAGTTTAGTTTATGGTTAGAGCAATTATTTTTTAGACAAATATAAAGACAATAGTATAATTTTCCGAGCACCATCATGCAGCATAACAGCAGAAACAGGGCATTATCTTTTTCTTCCTATGTAACATATTAGCATGGATCAACAAATCCATGTCATTTCGAATGCAAAAAAGTTTTAATTCTTAATTGCTTAACATAGCCTCCTTTGACCCTCGAAATCTATGCGTTTATTTAAGAAATATTTTTTTTATGTTTTGGTTTGGAAGCAAGAAATAGTCAATACGAGTTCAAAGTGAAGAATGCGGCAGATGACGGTGCGATTCGTAGCCCAACTCATCAAATTTCTCCATGTTGAGAATTTTCTAACTGGCCAAATGGTAGCTGGCAGTATTTGGCGTCGATGATTTGATTTTCTTTGAAAGTAATCGTGATTTAAAAAATTGTCACCAAGACCTTGTTGGCTATGAGACTTACCTTGGCTTTTATAAGTGCCAAATCGCTCGGCGAAACCCACTCTTTCGATTGCTGCTTGGTCTCCCGTGAGCTATTGCTGGATCCATGCTTCGGTTATAAAGCGGCGCAAAAACTCGTCTGGTTTGCTGTTGAATAAAGTCAAACACTGCTTTGAAAAGAACATGAAGCAACAATTTTTCCCATTTTCTGCTGGCAGTGGTTGTCACACATACATCAAATGAGGGAGCTTGCTCAAAATTTGGCAGTAGTCTTTTGACACTGGCTTTTCATTTGGCTTTTTAAGTGAAAATTCCGGAAAATGGAAAAAGCCGCTGACGTATTTATTTACCCTCGTTTTATCTGTACATAGGTCATGTATGAAATGTATATTTTTGTGTAGTTAACGAGAAATTAAATGGATGTCTATGTCTTCCTACTCTGGTCACACTCGTATCCCGTCACCACCATCGCTTCAAATTGAATATCCATACAAGTAAACCTAGGTATGTAAATTCAAGTGACTGTGTACATGTATGGGAATCCGTTGCTAGAACACAGTACAATAGACTTGCAGAAGTCTTATCTTACCGCTAAATAACCTCGGCAAAAAATTATCTGCTTCTGCAGATAGTCGGTGGTAAACTCTAGACTGGGCTATGCCAAGATTCTCTATTCTTCGCTGTCTTGCAGATTGCAATGGTGTAAAAAGGAAAAAAAAAACACAAAGCCAAAAAAAGAATCCAAGTTGAAGAAGAGAAAAAGGAAGAAGAAGAAATAAAATGAAATAAGAATCTATACACTAGGCTTCAGCTGAAGGTGAGCTGTGTGGTGAAAAGGTGTGACGATGGTGGTGTTGACGTACCGTTACCGTTAAGCTCTTAGTATGGTTGTGCGATCATACAACAGATTCAACGGTGTTTTTTTTCTTTTAGATTCTACGGTTCTATTTCATTTTTTCGAACCGATTATAGCACAATGCTGGTTTGCATTGCTATTTTTGTTTTTCTTTTTATTCATTTTAAATTGGGCGACGACGGGCAATTGCCTATGGAAATTTGCTCACGGTTCTATACGATCTCGTATTTGTGACTACTTACTACTTCTTCGCCTTTATGCATGGCTGGAATTTGAAATTAGTTTAAACCTGCGTCCATCTTCATACCATATGCAATTGCCGTTACATAGGAAGTAAGCCTTTTTCTTTTCTTCTGTTCAGTCGGTGGTTCTACCCACAAGCTGATGTATATCCACATAATTGTGCTAATTTCAATATTGACGTAGGCAGGGTTCTCGTTTCTGCACAAGTTTTTTCTTTTATACAGGTAATTGCGAGTATCTGGTTCATGACTACGCTTTTTGCACTGAGGGATGAGATACCATTGAACCATTTCACCGATTGCTCCAAATGGTGACAAACAAAAAATTTGGGTCAGGTACGGGTATCTCATCCAGATTATAGAAGTTAGTTTTTGTACACATTAAGCAAGTTATGGTGTATATGTATGAACATATTTTTGCGTTAATTATAAGGTTATGACATACTGCATAGCACATACTTTTACAAGCTATGCACTCTGATCATTAATGTATGCACAACGACGACTTCATCTTATGGCTCTTGACAAGATTCGGAAAACTTGTGAAAAACTCGTTTGACGTTCCCACAGCTAAATTTGATTTTCTTTTAATTTTATAGAGTCTCAGGCTGGTTTTAAAGGTGCTGCTACATAGATTGTGTAAACTGTGTGAACAAAATGATGTATGTATGATATCTGTTAGGAAACTGCATATTGTGTGTGTAGAAGGTCTTTAAAATGATTTCGTCATATTTTTAGGTGAAAATCATGCTTAATGATTTTTTTTTCTTTTTTTTATTGAAATGTGGGAAAGTAGTTGGCTCTAGGGCAAAGTGTAGGTATAGCAGTATGGACAAGTTTCTATTTCGAATGTTATGTCAAAAATATTTTGAGGGAGATACTATCAACCTATAAAACCAATACCCGTTGGGTTGATTGTATAACTCAGAGGCACATCATAGTTTTAAATTTTAAACATTTTTTTCATAATTCAAGAGAATGGCATTCAAAAAAAACTTTCATTTAGCACTAGATATTTGCTCATGAGTTTAGATATTCGAACCCTCGAGATGTCGTCTAATTTGAGGGAGAATATTTTTTATTTCAGAATATATGGTCACCAAGAAATCGTAGTCCTATAAGTCGGACCGAGGTCAATAACTATCTCAAAGATGTTGCTCAAAAATGAAGAAAAAAAAGCTGAGGAGTTCTCAACTAACCTTTACTAGGTACTTGGGTATGTCATCTGTGTTTTAATAATGCGGCAGTAAGTGTCTGAGCAGGATTTGAGCGGCTCTAAAGTGACATAAATCGAGAGGAAGCTTCAAGCCGTAAACTTTGTGAAACAATATGATTGAAAAAAGGAAATCTGATAGTAGAATTATTACATAAAAATTGGTATAAGGAAAACATCAAACCTTTCAAGTGTGAATTGAGTATAGCGACAATAGTGATATCGACAACGCAGTCGCTATTCATGATCCAGCAGATAGCAGAGCATAACTGTCTGTATGCGTCTAAGCAGAAACCTTAGAAGTATTAAGTGGATTATGCGGTGAATCGACCAACATGCACCAGATACCGCAGGCTATTCCTGTTTTTCCCTCTATCACATATTGGTCGCAGTCAGCATCTGTAATTAGTGTCCTATTCACCAACATTGCTTCACTAAGCTAGTGACTCGTATACACCATCTTCTCGGCCCGAGTTAATTATTGGTTTAGTATCCAAAATCTCTCAACAACTTTAACCCCTTAGCATCAAGAACTGAATGCCAGTGGCAACGCTGACAACGTGATATCAAAGACAATGTGCCAGATTTCATCCTATCGTCATCAGGAAACCTCTGGTTTGATGAAAAATGCAAGGAAGTACTTGCAGCCAAACAAGAGTGGTACAAATTGCTGTAACGAAGGACAACAGTCATTTGGAGGCATAAAGAGAAAAAAAAACGGAAAAACTATCGACCTCTCCGGAATAAGAAAAAGAGTCATAATCGGTACTAAGAATTTGGAAGTAGTAGAATTTGAAGCAAAATGTATTAGGGTAAAAAGACCAACATCCCACCGTCAGACAAAATTTAACTAAGACGACGAAAGCCAGAATATAAACCTGATTAAAACAAAGTGAGGATACAATATCAAAGCTTAAATCAAACAAAGCAGCTGGACTTGCACGACTTATCTGTTGAATTCGTCAAAGCTGCTGAAAGTGACTTCGTGGATAGCATACACTAACTTCGAAGTGCATGGTCGTAGTGGTACCTTATGCAAGAAATATTAGCACTATTTGCTCAATCCTTAAGAAATGAGATTTTTAAATTTTATATATAAAAGGAAGCGACAACCGAAGACCGATAATATTGACATAATTTGCAGAGCTCAACGGCCTTTCACTAGTACGTTCACAGGTATTTTCTTGTTCGAAGTCATGTAGGTTTGTACATACGCGTAAATTGAAGATCACATTGACGAGTCTAGAATGACTTCAATTTCTTTTCTTCATAAGAAACACTACGCAGTGTATAACAGTACTCCTTATAATTGAAGGTAGGCGGCAGGAGATAAAGGCTTGCGAATTAGTCCTAAAAAACGGAATATTTCCATTTTCGAGATAGTAAACTACATCCAGATATCGAATTAAAAGAATTTGTTGTTTTGAAGCGCAAACGATCAGTAAATTCCGGACAACAATATCGCTTGTACTCATGTGACACACAATCTTATTATTAAAAGTTGCTGGTTTGCCATATAATAAATAAAATATAATAAAGAAGCAGGAACAACATAACTTGAATTCAAAAATGGAAAAACATTGACAAATTCTCGACCTCAGTGGAGAGGTGATCCAAAACAGAGAGGCTTACAGAAAAATACAAATGTCTTAACACTCAAACAGTTAACGCAAAGTCAATGCACAATTAAAAATATATAGTATTGTGCTTTTCACATGTTTCACAGAATACCTAAAGGGAAAGTAGACGTTAAAAAAAACCATACATTGGCGCTTTAATAATTGAATTAGCTCCATGAAGTTTATATCAAACAAAAGCATCTATCCAGTCGCAAAAACTATGACGAATAGATAACTATTATTGAAAGCTGATATGCCAAATCAAATATAACTGAGTCATTACAAAGGTTGCGAAAAAAAAGTGAAAGTTTAAATGCTTCGATAAAAACTTATCAATTAAGCATTCTCTACATCCATTAGAGCTAATCTTCGTTGTTATTTGTATATCATTATGGATCGATCAGTATTTAAATGTAAATTCCAGAAGTAGTTAACAATATTCTTTGTACTTTTTATTTACCACGCACTTTAAGTAATTTTTAATGATCATTTTTGTCTGTAGTTACCTTCACCTTAGACAAATATCTTAAAGCGGTTTTTTGCAATTAATTTATATAAAAAATATGACAGCACTGTTATTTTCTTAGACTTGATGACCTTGAGCAGACACAAGCAAGTTAAATAAATTTGCAGTTAATTTCCCAGATTGGGTGTAGAGATTGAGACCATTTGCCAGTATTTTTTTATCAGTTTCCGCACACAGTGGTATGTACGTAGAAGCAAATTAGCATAAGCAAATCGAATGGAAACCAGAATTCTGAACTACGAATATTATTGCTTAGATACATACCGATCTATAGCTGCTTTAATATAAATATAAAAATATAAATAATAGTGTGCAGCTAATTAGGGAAGGGATAATGTATATGCTAGCTTCCAAAGAATTTGATATAACATCCACTCCGATATTCCTAAGTTTAAGGAACAAGATGCAGACTATCTTTTTCTATTATTTGTTATTGTCATAAGCATTTATTATTTGAAGTCGTCTTATCACAGATGCATATGAATCAAATAGCTAAAACTCAAAAGCTCTCCAATCTTTGCGAATCTTTAACCTAAAATGTCATTGTATACACCATATTCTTGTGCGTGTATCCATACCACAGTTAAATGGGTTAATAGAGTGCTAAAATCACGTAAGAAAAAAAAAATTAAATCTCACCAGAATGTGATAACCAAAGGCAACTTTTCTCTTCACCAGTAGAAGTAACTGCTAAATCCTCTTATAAAATTCAGGTTATCGACAAACTGATGCCAAGAAATACAGTAGAAGTTTGATTTGGCAAATTGTATCACTTCCATACGCTTGAATGAATAAGCGTCTCGGTTAGTGAACCTGTAGTATGGTGAGTTAATTGCTGGAAAAAATGTTCTAAAATGCTCGCAAAAAGTATTTGAGTAACTTATGGGTGTTATGTTAAGTGATTAGTCTCGCATTGTTTGGCATTAGGAAGTCTGTTAAGTTTTATTGAACCTAAACACCTAAACAGCATCGTCATGAGGAGCTAATGAACTCACAAAGAAATATTATTATTGAAAATTCCCCCTAATATTACCGTTCAACCACAAAAACCGCAAAAATACGATTTTATCTAAATTGCTATTGAAGTTATTAGTAATAAGTGTTCGTTTGTACTCACCATTTGGACATGAAAATAAATCCTTAAAAGAAAAGAAAAGCAAATTTAATCGGTGTCCATGGAAGAAATAAAAATTTTATCAAATTGAATGACAAAAAATCTGATCAGAGGTCCAAAATTAACGAGTGTCATTTCTTTTTGATTAGACTGATCAAATTATTATCATAACAAAGATGAAATAAAAGTTAAAATGTAAAATTTAAACATAAACTTACCTCTGATATAACCGATGATGTTATAAAAGCGGACAGCCATATGATTGTGGCCGCCGTCAACCGCCCCATTGCGTTTCGCTTTATCGAACCTCTATGCTATGTTATACACGTAGAAACACCCTGTAAATGAGATTAAAAAGAAAAAATAAACCATTAGCTACTCGATGTATGATTAAGTGGGGCGTGTAGACAGTTAACAGCAAATTGGGAGATATCATTACGCAACATTTTCAGACCTGATTTAGATTGTCCAAGCTGATAATTGTTGGGTGTGATATAAAATCAAATTACCATAACACGTGTGACAGTACTCGTAGGTGTTGTTGTTTTATCCGGGTTTTCAATTGTCTCTGTCTGTACTAACTTTACGCAATAACTCCTTGTCATTTTTGCATAACATAATTTTGCACAATTTTAGACTAACTTAACTACTGTTAACATCTTGCCCTAAGTATTGTCGTTTTTTCTTTTCTTTTTGTAATTCAGCCTATTTTTCTTTGCACTTTAAGACGTTTACGTGTGTATACTTTGCACAAACTTTGTACTAGTGAACACTAAACAATCTTTTCGAGTAGCATTGGGATTTCGTATAGCATTTCATAAATGAATAACTAACTATACACGAGTACATGTACTCATATACTTTTCTATTTTATTTTTATAAATACAAGTAGATATACATTTATTTCGTTTTCTTTAGTTGAGGTAAAAGCTCTTACTTAAGCACCTAACACGCATACATCTGCATATGTTGTGCAGAAAGGGGAAATAGCGTATCTTTTGCATTTATTTATCATCGGGTGAAGCACAAAAGATGAAAAAGAAAAAAAATAAAGAAAAATTGTTTAGTAGTCGAGCAGTGAAGGTTATTGATATAAATACAGTTGAACTTGTTCGCATAAAAAATACGCGTCACAATTGTTGTGATATTAGATAGCTTAATGTTTTCTATAGCTAGTTCATTGCCATAAAGTTATTACGCTAATATGTATCTTTTACATACTTTGCCATTTGAATTGCATTTATTTTAATCTCAGACTGGGGATGAAATTTTTTTTTTTTTTTCTCTAATGATTATATGAAAACAAAAGACTTGACATGCGAACTGGATATTGGATGACATAATACTCGTACTTTACTCTGTGCAATGATTTTGCTGCAGAACGACATTTGCAAAAATAAAAACCAGACATTGATAATAAATATAAGTTATTTTTCAATTTGGAGCAAACCGTTTACTTTTAGGAACCGTTGCACGAGCACTTTAAAATGAAAAGCAAAATTGATGTCTTTTCTGATAGATTTTTATTTATTTACTACGGTGCTTTTACGGATGAATCATGCGTGCAATAAAGGTATCTATATGTTTACCATTTTTTAGCTAAGGGGCGAATTTCGGAAGTTAAGTACGGTCTGGAAATTTGACGTTGAACGGCTGCAATCACAGAAGACAGCTCTGATCAAATCCCACAAAACTTTTGAAAGGTTCCATTAAAGAGCAAATGAGCAGTGGCGGCATTATCTGCAACCTGTCAGAAACGCTACATCGGAATGTTGGGTTTTAACGGATCACCTTAACGAAACCACTGGCTTGTTGAAGAATAACAACAAATACATACAAGTATGAAAGATATAAGAAAGCGCTACAACGGAAAACAAGGGCTGTTCATGAACTCTTAAAAGAAGGAAGCCAGGAGGAATCCTTACTGTAGAAGTACACGTATTCACCTAAAAGTACAAGCAGCATGCCAATTACATAAATTCCAAACAAAAGAATTAGTGTATGAGGATGGATATGTAGTAGTCGAATCACAGTTAAAGCCGAAATTCTAAAAGCATGAAAGGGTTTGTTTTTAACTAACAGATCCGATAGAGACAATGTTGAGGGCGAGCCATTATTTTAAACAATTCCTTGACGTTTATATTCAGCACTATTTGGCAATCGTCAGAAATAGATTAACACTTGAAAAATGGGTCCATAGCATCTTAAATGAGGGCAACGTATATAAAATTATTTGGTTTTAGAGCCACCATTCACAAATCCAGCCGTAGTGCTAGCAATTGGACGCAATTAGGTGCGATAAGGGTGGGATGGCCATTCGCATCCGGCCTATTTAAGTTTCTAACGAGCTATCATGATGCTATAATCTATGAAAGGAGCAGGCTGTTCGTCGTGTTTGGGATAATCTTGTTGTAATACATACTGCAAAGTCGACAACTGGTAAACTTGATGCGAAAAAGCAACTGCAGGTGCTCTGAGTGAAAATATGGAATTGTCAATTCGACATCGATCGTTACAGTTTGAACTTCGATACATCGATACATTTTTTAGAAAATTTTGCAAAAGGTTTTCTGCTTACCTGCTGTGAACAACCAAAATTACAATTTCTGAAGTAAGGTAAATATAATAGAGACTTATCTGCCAAAAATTGAATTTTTTGTGTGATCATCACATTCAAAAATCAAACCAGATCATGCGTTATATGTACTCGTAGTTTGTTGCCAATGTTGTACGACAATGGTCAGTTATTACTTTTAAAAACAATATGGATGATATTGGAGGGACAGGCACACTACTTTCAATACTGTCTATGAAACCATTCACTTACTCGATTCAATGACAAAATTATATGACGGGAAGGGTGGTCAGTGTATGACCATGCGACTTAAAGCCGCTCAATTATTTAGTATGGGATTATGGAAGCAATTGGTATTTTCTGATAAAATGCATATAATTCAATTTTTCGAATACAATTTTAAGGGTGATAATAGCTTCAAATGTCCGAAGAAGTAGTCCAAAAAAACACCGATAGAATACATCTCAAAAATAAGCTGATTAAAGTTTCCGGTCCTAACTTAGTTCTTGTTGCTATTGTTTAACACTTTTGTTTTATAGAGTTCTGAACACTAAATGGGAGTGACTTGTAAAAACTATGCTGAACTCACAGGCGAATATTAGAAAATAATATGCCGAAAGTCTGTAAAACTGCTTGCGCAATCTAATGACTTTGATATTAGGAGAAGAAATTATAAATTAATTTAGAACAATTAGAGATCAAGCGAAGTATCACTTCGACTAATCTGTACTCTGCGGAGGCAACTTAAAAATCGCTACAGAGCATAATCTTTAAAAGAAGATACAACAACAAACGACAACTGAAAGATTATTGTAATTTATGGAAAATAACACATAGAGTGAATGAACACCAGTGCTCCTACCCGCAAAGTATATAAATCAATTTAAGAAATACAACCCAGTAAAGAAAGATTTTCCCTAAAGTAGATTTTTGAGGTAGCAAAATCGTTCATATAGAGAACTATTGGGTGAAGCTCAAGTTTATTGGTGATTGTAGCGTCGCCTTAAACCAAACACTTCGAGGCTTGTATAGTTTTCTTTCAGAATATTTATATATATATATTCATACCAACTGATTTGACATTTTCTTTCAAACAAGTTTATCTAAGAAATTCTATGCAAACTATACTCGTATCTTCGGAAATTGATGTACCCTTCTTCATAGTAAGATGAACTCGGTAGTGCATGAGATTTATCTCCAGTCATAGAGTGAAAAACTGGAGTTCGGAAATAGATCTCATCATATCCATATTTAACTTGGTGTTGGTATGAGGAAATGCAAAACCGAATAATCACTCTTTGGACAAAGGTGGTTTTTCATAAACACCCAAATACTTCAAATGCAAATTCGGAGAAATATGCTTGTGGTTGCAAAATTAACTCCTAAACCTGATATGAGAATGGTTTCCTGAATAAAATAATATATAATAAAACACTCGCTGGTGACGGAATGTTTCTTGAATCACCAACCAGTCAGACAGCTATTAGATATTAATTAAGCACTAAGAAATAATTGTCTTCAACGGTCACACATTCCAACGAGCGATGAAATCATAATATTCCCAAACGACCAGACGACCAAACGACCAAACGAATCAACTTTTAACGGTCTTCCACCACAAATCACGTTCGTTGGCATTCATATTTGTTAACTCGCAAACTCTAGAATCGAATTCAGTTTTGTTTGCATTTATACAGACACCATATTTATTTTAGCAACTAAATTAGAAAACGCAGATGAAATAGTCATTAAACATCCGTACTAAAGCGCAATTACACTTTAATACATCAGATGAGCACCATATCTCACTGATACCTTTGATATTTAACCACTGAATCATCTCTATCATCATGTTCATTGATTACCTGAGCGACTGGCAAGCCCTAGTGCCGGTTTTGCGTTGGCATTTTAAAGACACATTGGTAGACCTATTTGTGTATGTATTTTAAACTTTCACTGTTCCTCACAATAAAATATTCGAAAATGTAAATTTAACACGCAAACTGAGCATGAAGATGGCACTTGGTAAAATAAGAAAAAAAAAAGACCTGTCACAGCCACCTGTTACACCTGCTCCACAATCTTGTTTGCCTAGTTTTACAAATGCAATTTACTGCAAATATGAGAAGATTTTGAAATTGCTGCTGTCAACATAGGCACAAACTCTTATATAGATTTTGGGCTCGAATCAGAGGCATCGGTATATCAACATTTTTTGACTTGAAAGGAGAAACTTTGCGTTGCTTTTCCCTACCATATGCACATTGTTTATGTTCAATACAAGATTGTGAACTACTACTGCAATCGGTTGAATGGTCGAGTGTGTCTTTGCCACGATAACTGCTTTTGGGCCAAAAACTGTTAAACTAAAATCAATCGCTGGTTTATATTCCAAACAGGCAGTAAAAAGGTTCGCCTGTGTTTGTTAACGTTGTGTTTGTATCTCGTGTGCATTTGGCTTAGAGACGAGACACATGACACACGCTGCATTTACTTATTTTCCATTTTTTACCTGTACAGATACGAGTACGAATTCGGTTACTGGTATAGCATAGGTACTCGTATTTGTAACTATTTTAAATGCAATTTTCTTTGAAGGCAGACGGGTTAGCTTATTCAGATACTCGTACATACTCGCATGTACTATATGTGCATTCATGTACTCGAATCTATGCATCTTGGAATTGGAATTCAGCCTTTGATGGTGTAACTTTCAACAAAAATAATTTTTTTTTCTGTTTTGTTTTTCATAAATCTCATATTGTATCGTAGTAGCCGGGCACAAGTATCTGGGTTTTTAGGGACTTTCATATTTATTTGGATGTCGCGTGCGTCGTGCGTCGCATTAAGTAAAATGTAATGCGACTTTGCGCCGCCGTCAACATGTTTATTTTTCTTTTTATCTTATTAAGTAGCCAAGTCAAGAAATTACTCATAGAAACAACAATTTTAGCAGCTGAGGTGGCAGTTATCATAGCAAGTAATGCCAACAGAAAGTATGGTGAAACAAAATCAAATAAAGTTATAAAGTCTACAAAGTAATTGCCATTCAATGTGAAAGCCGATGAAGAACAAATCGGATTTAATTATGGAGTTCGATTAGTTAGTTTTCTAGTGTTTGACATTCGTTTTCACTCGAACGTAATTGAAAGTATGTATCAGTAGGCCCATGCGTTTTAAGCATAGGAAATGAAAAAACATATATATGTACGTAAGTAAAAGTTGAAAATTTAGCTCAAATGACTGAGACGGGTTTTCTTTTTTAAATTAAGGAAAGTCTAATAGTAAACAAATTTATAAATAAGAATGCAATTTTAGCAACTACAAATTTTGTTTAATCTACTATATGTGTTCCTTGCATTCTTATATGTAGATTTCAACGATTCGATTTTTAATAAGCTTACAAAATTAGCTTGCCGAGGAAACTTTACATTTCAGATTTATCTGAAGAGACAACATTTTCCCATATTTGGATGAGTTTATTGAAGTTATATCTATAAATTACCCCTAGATGTGAAGGGTATTTGAGCAGATTGCTTAGTTCACATCTTGTAATCTGAATATTAAAAAAAATATTTAATTGACCTAGTCGCCCTGAGTTGTTTTGAAAACTCTTCAGATGATCATCATTTCTGCCTGCATAAACTATAAATGGAAGAGTGATGTCTACCTGAATAATCCGAACACAATGACTGAGATAATTGCGGCATGCAAAGCAATCCAACAGAATCTGCGGTAAAACAGTACAATAAAACCAAAAAGCTTTAGCTCAACCAACCCGGATCTTTAAACAGAGGCAGCTTGTTTGTGGTTAAGCTATATAGAGAGGCTCATAAACAGTGGCCTAAATCCATCCTGTAGTATAGTACCATGAAAAGTAAAGTTAAATAGGATCAGCACTTCTCAAAATAACGCGCACAGATAACAAAACTTTTGCAAATTAACGAGAATAACAATTTGAGATATTACAGATATTCTTCGGACCCTACAAAGTCTATCTACCTGTTTAACTACTGGTTTTATATGATTGAGAAAAAGTAAAAAAATGTTTTCGAATTGTGTAGAATTCTGTTTAATCAATTCTAGGAGACATCCCAATGACAGGAAAGCAGGTGTTTTTTTAAGAACCAATGCTCTGTCGTGCCACGACTCTGCCAATTTCGAATAGAATACCTACTCGTATATACGGTCCAATTGCTGAATATACATCTGGAGAATAAAGCACAGCTTTGAATTTAGAAGTCTATTGATGCAAAATATTGTTCATATTGTACGAGTATCTATTAATAGTTTGAGTTATGTAAGGAAACGTGGCGATTACTCACCAGTAGGGAAGTGAATAAATCAGTGCGAAGTGTAGGTAACATTGAATCTGGAAAAATGTTCGAGAAACTGGAAGCACCGGGGAAAAGATCATCGGTATGACAACAAAAACTGTGCCTGTTAAAAATCAATTTTTGATAGTCCAAAACGCAAGATCTTATTTGACTTTTAAAACTATTTAAAATTAGGGATTGGAAAACATATGCAAGTAAGCTTAATGACAAGAAAACAGTTCAGGAGTCAGATTTTTTAATACGAATCAAACAAAAGATCGAATGTACTTTCTTGGCTTTAGAGGTACAACAGCAATTTACCTGAAAATTCTCTCTAGACCTAAAATAAACCAGATTTTTCTTGAAATGCACTTATCCCCATCAATGACCATAAATGACAGTCTGCTCTGTCAACTGCCAAAAAAAAAAAAAAAACAGTTGACAAGCTGTTTAAAAGTTATGATACTTTAAAATCAAGTCAACAGAAACGGCCAGATTGTTCTTCACCTATTTTATTTTATCACAACTTCTTTTCACGTCTTGGAAAACCTATCCCCATTTGGAATGTGCTTTGCTTTAATAAGAAAAACTTTAATTAAAAATTAATGTTTTAAAATGGTTGGTATGACGTAGAAACTAAGGCCATATTGTTCAAGTGAAGGTATCTGAAGATAGGCCTAGTAAGCCGAAACCAATTTACCAAAAATGTTTCCGCTCACGGGTTTCTTTGATTTGATAAAGCCATAACGCACCACGACTTTTTGCCAATAACAATACATCCTAAAAATTCTCCATAATTTTCTAGCAGTTGCATCACCCGCTTACCAACATCGTACTTCACTGCTTACTCCCAAACTTTTAGCCGAAAAATCTTAGTAGGGGTGGGATAAAAAACAAAACCCACGAAGGTAAAACATTTTGTCAACTTTGAGGAGAAACTTCAATACAGAATTGCTGAAAGTAAGATGATCTGCGGGTATCCTTCTGTGAGTTTTAATCTTCAATATTTATGTAGAGGCTTTGACCGCTTATGCGTAGAATCATTGCATGCGTTTTCGGATGATAGCGACCTTTGAGTAATCCGCCTATAGTTTATAGTTTTGCTCTACCTTACAAAAGTACCAAGCTATATTTGGATTTGTTGAACTTCAGCTGGAAATATACTTCTTCCTATCGTTAACTTTGATTTGTTTAATCTACTTCACTCAGACTTCAGAATAGGGACCTAGTGTTCTGGACAGTGAAGTCTAAGTCAGTGATAAATGTTTTACATGCCTATTTGTCAGTGTTCACTGCCTCCTTTGTATTCAGAGATCCAGGAAAGTATGGAAGTTGAGCGACTTATGGTCTTTACAACAGCATTTCACTTTTTTTTTTTACTTTTTTTGCGATAGCACTCTAGTAATTAGTAAATAGAATAATGTCATCATAGGATAACTTTTTATCTTTTCTAGTTTGTCCGAATCTAATACTGCCAACAACGTAGCCATAAGGACTCTGTTATCTAGAAAACTAAGTAAGCATCGTTAATTCAGTTCATCGGACAGGAAGTCATCGTCAATCTATATTTTCGCATCTGCACTATCTATATGAATCAGTACCACATTTTTCTATGTCATATTCTCCTCTGTTTAGGAAAATACAAGAGAATGGTATTTCAAACTCATTTAGGAGGAGTAAGTAGTCCGTTTGGAGTATACACGCAACTCGATTTGATTGCAAATGTGTTTGATACAATTGTTGCGTGGTCCATCAAGTTTGTTTTCCAATCTTGAACTGCATGTAAATATCTAAGACAATAAACCAAGGATAACCTTCAGTACCGTGTTTGAAGTTGTTTTTTGGTATCAGATATGCCAAAGCTAGTTTTGTTTGTATGTGTGGATTGTCAGCAAACTAAATTTGGGATTGGCCCCCACTTTTACCCGAATATGCGGTTACTAATTGAGTACGATAGTGACTTACTATTGGAAAAAAAAATTATTTTACACTTGTGTGCGAAAAGGACCAATTCTGTTTATTACAGTTCAGTTAGCAGCCTATTGAGGTAAGTACGTTCATGGTTTCAACGGCGTTGTTTATTATTACTATATTTAACAGTTTTCCAAACACCCGAAAGAGGCTGAAGGCCATATCAAAATATTGTTAAAAAAATGTTTCGAATATTTTAAAGCCCTCAAAAAAGTGAATAACTAATATGATTCTGTGATGGTGGCTTCTTTCAAATTGATGTAAATATTATTATTGAATTAACTAGAATTTTTTAACAGAAACGAAAACATCGCCGTCTTTAACATATGTACATATAATGATGCAATAATGATGCAGAATTATTCGCTTTATCATGCTTCACATTGTGTAAAAATTTCATATTTATATCTTGTATACTCTGCTCGTTAGAAGAGAATATCTCGTAGTTCATTTTATATGTACCAATGGTCAATTGAAAACTTTAAACTCGTTTCCTGCAAAATCGTATTTTTTGAGTTATGACAGTCTTCAAGTAAATGAGCGATATGTACTACAAACTAAAAATATTAAAAATCGAAAACCAAAATTGTACGAACCAAATTTCATTCAATCCAGAGCGCAGAGAAAGGAAATAAATAAAAGGAAAAAAAAATTACTTGACCCATATACTCGTATACTAGTAAAGCTAAAACATCTTTGCAAATCGTTGTTGACCGCCAAGGTGAATACTCCTCTTCACCTACTTAAACGGCATTTGGCAGTTTTTGTTTTAAGTTTCAATCGCCAACAATTTGTTCGGCTCACTTTAGGTGTAGGAATATTCCGTAGGTGGGGTGTAGTGTGGGCAGTGGAATCGATCTACCAAAGTGGTTAGTACAGCAATTCTTCAGTTCTTCTTTTTCCACTTGTCTTTTAAAGAAATACTCCTATACATACAAGAAACATATTTTAAATTTATTAAAATATCTAAGAGCCTTTGCCTACAAACGAGTATATACTGCATTTAAACAGAACCGTCGCTGCTTCCAAAACATGTCAGATATTGCGCAACATTACATGCTCGATACACTTATCTCATACATATATCTACAGAGCCAGAAATAAAAGTACAGCATTAGGCATGTGTAAAAGCATTAAATTTTAACCGCAAAATTTTATAGAAGAAGTCTTGGATTATTATGAAATTGTAGATCAAGTTCAAATGCAGCCAAAGAAGAGATCAACTCAAATCAACCACGATCTCAAGTAAGGCTAATTCCCTAAGGCAAATAAAAAAAAGGAGAAAAAAAGAACACAAAACACAGATTGAAGACAGTACCATACTCGTACAGAAACAAATAAGTAAAAAAATTGAAAAAATGCAGATTGCGATTACGACTGGTAGCAGTTTGAATTGAGTTTGGAGTTTGAACTATAATCCATTGTAGCAGTTAATCTAAAGAGGGATTGATTGCAGCATACTGGACTGGAATTTTTCTCTTCATACATATCCATTTGGGAGTGTGTTTGTAGTAGATTGTGGGTTGAGATACTTTTTTTTTCTTTCTGCATCTCAACTTATCCGAATAAGCCTTTTGTTTTGAATGCTGTGTGGAAAAATTGCGTAATTTGGGCTCATTTTGATGCTGAGGCTCGCTTGGTCGGTTAGCCGGTTACAATTTTTTTCCTTTATTTTACGCTGTTACTTGTAAAATTTGTATTACCATTTTTAGTTATTCAACATAATTAGCATGATGCTTTTTTTTTTTTTTTTCCAGTCTCAATCAAGCGAAAAATTGCATGAAATATTTGTTAGACAATAAGAGAAAAAGTAGATAACTTTGCAACTAGCCTTTTGCAAGTAAGGCTTTGCAAAGCTTTGCAATGCTTTCCAATTCAAGTCGAGTAGATTTGTCCCTTATAAATGTTCATATGTATAAGTATGTGACACATACTTGCAAGACTATGTACGGTATTTTAGTATTTCATATACAAACTAAGGTCTATCTCTTGTCATATTTTGAAAGATTGATTCAATACAATTCTAAGGCGTTTTGCTTTTTTACATATATAGTGAGTCATCAGTGCCCACCCATCATGCTTTACGTGAAATTTTCGGTGTCAATAGGAGAGCAAATAAACGAAAAATTGCAAGATATGCGCTAAAATTTCAGAAGAACCTTACTTCATTGGATACTGTGACACCAAAGAAAGAATTATGTAATTGTATCCATTCTAAAATAGTTACTGAATCGATTTTAGTATACACAACTCTACGTAGCTTTCAGATTCTGGACAGACAACACCCGAAGAACGTTTTTTGAAATTATTGCCAACTAAACCGATATTTTAAATGAGTTCACAAAAATATCTGACGTTGATAGTTATGTACACCACCAACACCCTGGACTTAGTTTTAAATTCCTCACCCCAATTAGTATCATACACCTTCGATATGCTCTTCCCTGTAGGCTTGTTAGAAAACTGTGTCATATTAGCTAGTGTCTCGTACAAGTTTACTTCAACAAGAGTAAACCGATGAATGTACAAAAAAAGCCAGGAAAGCCTGCAACGCCTTCCTTAAGCGTGTAAATTTCCCCAACGACCACAACTTTTGCTCGTTGGTCAAAATATTGCAAATTCTACCTCATTCCTCAACCCAACGCGCATTCAAAGTATCATTCACGCTACGGAATTCGCAGCCAGCACTCCCAGATTGTGGCATGTCTCCGTCTATACTTCGGTGCGTCGAAACTTAAATGAGAGTAGAGTTAGAGTTAGAGTACTTAAAGATTTTAAGGAATGGCATTTCTCCACTTCTCCTATAAAGGTATTCTTACGCTCTGGGCAAACAATTGCGAAAGTTACTTAAATAACCCTATTCTTAAAGATTTCTTCAAAGAAGACGGAAAACATCATATGTCTTGCTTGTTTCTAATCTCTCCTCCAAGAGGACTATTTCACTTACGTGTCCTCTTCCCAAGATCATGGTAAGATCGCTGCTAAATCGCTAGCTCATAAAATATCTAATGACACGAGAACTTGTCTATGAACGGCAGTACAGCAGTAGTGGTTCCATAGCAACAGGTTCAATGATGATTTAATAGCTTATTTCACAAAAAAGTGGAATCAAATTCTCCACCGATCTGACAGCAGAAAGATAGTTACCCTTGATTTAACAAAAAAAATGACTCAAGCTCTTTTATCAAAAATGCGTGCATTTAGGAAGGACAAATCTATCCTTCAAGGGATTAGAATTTATCTTTTGAAACGTTCAACTCAAGTTATCCTGGAAGGTTTCAAATATGATATTCACAAAATAAATAATGGTGTACCCCAGAGCTCCGTTCGGTCTCCGATACTTTTTCTTATTTTCATTAAATGGTCTTAATCTCTTTATCTGATATACTCTCAACTAATTGGGGAACCACTAACACAGTATTGCTTGCTTTCTTTAAAGCGCAATTAAATAACTACATATTTTCTATGAATGACACTTAGAATGTGAAAACCGAAAACATTTCACTCGCGGTAACAACCTACTTTGAAATGATTGAAAAACGGTGTCGCCAGAAATTCCACGAAAGGTCTACGTTTCCTCAATCAATGTAAGAAATAATTCATCTAATCTGATCTGGCCTCGATATATATTCAAACCTCGTCAAGTGTTGACAGTATTATTTCTTAATCATTTTAACCTGCAAACATGCAAGACCAGTGTGTATAGATATTTGGCTTTCTTTTTATACTAACTTCCCATCGTCTGGCCTTTGTGCAAAGATGTTGCTATTTTCACGACTGACATCTAAACCCAAGAGATTACGATTAACGTCGTCGTTTTCATTAATATCGTAAAAATCCTTCTTTTTCTAAATTGTTGATCTTTGGTGCATTTTCAACTTCATGGCTACGTTAATTAGCAATTCCGCCAATATAAGGGTAACGAAAATCCTTAGAAAGTCAAAGTTTGATGCTATTTTTGGCGGCCAAAGTACTTGGCTTATTTCTTCTCTAGCATATTTGTTTGGAGAGAAAATTGGGATGTTGCAATATCACGTGATCTAACGCCATGCAATTGCTTTCTTTCGGGTTTTCTGAAGGACGGGATCTATTTCAATGCTCTTCGAACCACCAAAACATTTAGAAGGCAATATTCGAGCCAAGATATGTTTGATTACACAAGAAATGCGCCAAAATGTTTTCACCAATTTCAGTAATCATCTAATTTTCTGTAAAGCAAGTTTTTTCCCACGTACTCGAATCTTTCGAACTAAATAGACGGTAGAGCCTATCTAATACTAAAGATGGTTGAAGGTCAACAAAGAAGTCTTTTGTTTAACTAAACAACGGTGATGTTAATTTTTTTGTTTAAAAGACAAAACAATAAACATTCAGCACATTTCTTTTGTCTTTAGTATGTTCCATTGGCCAACAGTATTGTGATTTCTGCAGCGATTGTTGAAAAAAAAGAGGTTATTGGAATTAGCGATTCGTTTATCGAAAATAGGCTTTTCGATCTACTTAATCTGAATACTTTTTGAATATCTATTGTCTGCTATTGTTTGTTTTCTTGAATATGCTCATAGTTGAGGAATTTTATATGAAACGTAGTTACAC
Source organism: Volucella inflata (assembly GCA_928272305.1). NCBI lineage: Eukaryota > Metazoa > Arthropoda > Insecta > Diptera > Syrphidae > Volucella > Volucella inflata. The sequence continues at coordinate 25,565,206 of OV743717.1, read as the reverse complement.
GTATTGGTTGAGCTTGATTATACAAAGAGTTGATGTGGAATGTGTCTATTTCCTGTTCAGATAAAGATAAAAGCATAGATCGTCCTTTACTTAAATGTGGAATAAGAACCACTAATAAAAGTAATTCTTTTATCAATAAATCATTTCGAATGGTTTGATAAAACATACATCATGTCCACTATAACCCAAAAGTAAAATCAACATTTTTATTGGCGGCCTAAGGCAAAAATATCTGGTTTTACAAGGTATGTTGTAGATAAAAAAAAAATATAATAATATACACATGATTGAAACCAAAAGGTCTGCCGAAAAATCGTTAAACACTTTCTGATTCAGTCAAAAGCATACCAATCAAAACAGATATATGTATTTAAAAAAAAAAAACTCGTTTCTGGTTTATTAGCATATTCAAAGAAAAAAAAAGTATTTCTTTGGTTAGCATATTTATTTTATATTTTAATTCAGGCAAAAAAAAAGAAAGATGAAGGCAGAAATACATTTTTTGACGGTTTTATGTTAATTTTTGTTCATTGAGGTCAGCGTTAAAATTTCTTCTTTTTGTCATTATTTTGTCATAAAAGTAGGACTAAAAGTACAATGTATTGAATAAATCGATTTAAATGCTGTCGGTGTACATATTAGTGTGTACACACTTGGAGATTTTTTTCATATTATTTTCACTTCTAAAAATATTTGCTGTAAAGATGCAAACTGACTAAACCAAACCCTTGTGGATACAATTCTAGCTAACCTTGTTAGTGTTTCCGTTTAGTGCAGTATTGTCTTGTGAGTCATCGATTTGGGTTTCCTGAATTAATCAATCAATTTGAAGACTGGTTTCCAGTTATACTCGTACACGACAACTATGCATCTAGGAGTATATTTTATTTTTAATTCTCTAAATATAGAGATGTACAAGTGTTTAAGGCTGCTTCATTTCAAGTTTTGCTCTATCACGTCTTTTGTTATTTTCTTGTTTGATTTAAGTATATTCGATATATGGAATCAAATAACCGATATTTTAGTCATTCTTAAAAAATTATTCAATGTAAATGCTTAAGCTTGTACTGAAATGTTACTACATAATCCCATTAGCTTTTATGTTATCATGTGTTTCTTTTTCCCAACAACGTGCAGTATAGTCGGATTGGGCATACACTGACTAATCCAAATATTGACCGCGCCCGATGCCGCTTAATTTCGGTAACCGATGGAAAACGGATGCTTCGCAAGGTCATTGGCGGCATTCGTAATCAATTAGTAACTGGTCGATGAAGCGGGTATATACAATACCTATAGAATATTTCGTGATTTATTCATTTAAAAAAACAAAATGTGATATAAATTCTTAACTCCGTTTAAACATTTTTAAGCAATTCAAACCTTAGCCTTGTAAATTGGCTAACAATTCTGAGAACCTTAACACATCATTCAAGTTTGACGAAACAAAAACTTGAGATTAGTACTCGCATGTGAATCCATTAAAGTGATGCAATCTTTGATGATGAAAATGATCTCATTCTTCTGTTGTTTTGTTACAAAGCAACTACCAAATCCAAATCTGTGAAAGAAGTCAAAGCACATCCTTATCTCAAACAATGATCAAAGTTCTTAAAACATCACATCGTTCCATTCGTATTACTGTTTAACGATGATCAGTGTGAGACGAAATTTAATGATTACTGGCCATGGTCACTTTCGTGGATTTGTTCTATTTTTTTTTTTTTTGAGGAAAAAGTCGGCGTTTAATTAATGAATAACTTGAGCTAGAAAGTTCTCATGGGTATAACATAGGAGTACAACAAAATAATGATGAATAAGAAAAGGTCTGTTCAGGTACCCAAAATCGGATTACAATCAATAATTGTTGAACTAGGTTTCAGAGTTGCACAGATACTCGTATCTACTGTTCATCCATTAGAGGATGGTAGTTTTACAAGTAAAATGACCTAAATTTCATTAAGGTACGCAGTATGTCTAATTACCTTTAATTTTAAATTTTTCTTTCATTTTGTTGAGAAGTTAATCGTCTTAAACGAAAGTGCTAGACATTTGAGAAGAATTTCTCTTCGCTTTCTGTTTTTTTGTAATAATTTTGATCCATTGTTTGATTGATATGAATATCTTTTCGTTTCGTTGGTAAGCATGTTAAATGGAGAAAAAAATAATAATTTGAAAGTAAAACCCCTAACGTATGCATTCTGGTTATTTGGAAATCACTCAGTTAAATGTTAAGTGTTTGTTTACATTTATAGGAATTTTATTTCTTCAATACCAATTGCAGATAGTCTAATGGATGTCATAAATCTCACAGGTAACCTCACCCAAATATCACGTGAGATCGAAAAGGATAAATGGAATTCCTTCCTCATGACTATTTCGATTCTATGTAAAAGTATCTGTAAACATCATTTTCGTGCCTACGCCCTTAAACCTTTAACCGGCCCAATTTGATCCGACAAAAAAAAAGGTAACGTAAGGATCACCTACCTTAAAGAAAACAATAGTTGCTCACCTTCGTAAACTGAATGGATGTGAAATAGTCCCAACTTGTAATCCAAAATGTATATGGTATTGTCTCGATTTGTCTCGTCTATTTTAATCCCAAGGTTTTGTATCCTGAATGTGTTTGGAAAGGAGGAATACGTGTTTCACGCGCCTTTTTTTCTTTAAGTCACTGTTTCTTTTCTTACACTTACGGCAACTCTAGGTAGTGCACTTTAGTTAAACCATTCTTTTTAGGAAGACTGCAAAATTTTTATAACCAAGTTGTATGTAAATGATTAAATGGATTCGTGTGTGCAAGAAAATTATTTTTCAAAAATTCATTTGAAAGATTCGAAACGCTGGAATTTTAACAATTATTCATGAAGTAAAAAGAAAAAAAAAAAACTATTCCCTCATCCACAACGATCAAACAGTCTTATAAATAATTTATTTAAAATCCGTCGCTTGCCGTATCAATAGACGTTCCGCCGAAAAGCTATCTCTTGTATGCCATTTACACTTCCCCACAAATACCGAAGACAAGTAATGGTATTTTCTATACATATTCCATTCAACTGGTCAGGGCAAACTATGTGGCATATGTGCCTATTGAACCACTATTGAAAGTTTTTTTTTTTTTTTTTTCTTTTCTTTTATGACACGGCACATAAGAGGCAAAACGAAAGAGTTGAGTGCAAACTTGATCGGTTGGTTGGCAGCAAAGCCTAGCCCGAATTCAGTATTTAAATACAAGTTTCAGTATGGGTTTGAGAAATTTCAAATCGATGGAATTTCGAGAGTTTTACTATGAAAATAAAGTTTACAAAAATAAACATACACAGGACACCTTCGTCAAGAGTACTCTGTGTACTTACAGGTGTTTGTTTGAATTTACATGTGTGAACGAAGATATAGTATATTGTAAATTGTGGTAAAACTACTCCTCGATGGAATCGAATCGAAGCGAATAAGAACCGCAAACAATTATTGAAAACGAGCAAAATTATAACATAATTTTAATTTAAAAAATGTGCATGGAGGTGTGCACTAGATTATTATTTCAGCCGTGAAGCATAATGTAACGCAAGCTGCGAAAGAAATGAAGTTAGTGGTTAAGGGAGCGCGACTTGAGAACCATTTTTTTCTCGTTCAATTCTTAATCTCAGTTTTTATTTTTAATTTTTTTTTTTTAAATTGCTACACACGAATCCATTCAATTGCAACCAGCACTCATAAATTATTTTATTTTTCACTACACTATACGAAGTTGCATTTGAATTTTAAAAATTATAAATATATAAATATTTTTTTTTTTTTTCGGTACACGGTATCCTTTAGACTGTCTGCGGTCTTATTCCGATATTCCAAGTTAGAGTATAGAGAATAAGATTTTTTAAGAGAAAGAAAACATAATAATAATTAAAAACAATTTAAGAAAATTGAAATTTACGCTTAACACCATTCTACTCGAAGGCCAAACACTCACTAAACTTGCTTAAGAAATTTTTTCAAACCAGATATACAGCAATAGTACTTGGTCGTCGCCGACTACAATCTACGAATAACGACGATGATGACGACGGACGGGGACGAAGTTTTCTGTGTTGTTGCCGTTTGTCGTTGTAGTTAGCATCTTTTGCATTCGAAATCTACCACGAAGGCAAAGTAAGAAACATAAGAGGCAATAAAGGTAAGTAACGCAGCAAGTTTTCGAGTTTTCTTCTACCTGTATACAGGTACATTATAAACCGTACACACAAACCACAGATACAGGTATTGGGGGAAACCGTAAGAAATATGTGTACCAGTAGTTTTAACTACTACGAGTATAGTGTCAAACTTCGGATGAGATTCACTTGTCAGTTATTGTGTGTTGTTCTTAGAAGACTTTTACCAGAAAGACATGTTTGGAATTTCCCTTAAAAAATTTACAACAGGAAATTTACACATTCACATATGGTAATCGTTTTTTGCTTGCCTTCTTAAATTGTTCAATATATTAAAAAAAAATTCCTTATTGTACTTGAATTGTCTCAATTTCAAATCTTTTTTTTGATAGATCTTCACTGTGTTTATAATAACACGTTTCACGAATATGTGGCAAAAATTGTATGGCGTGTGCGCACATTTCTGTTGGTGCCTGTCTGTTGTATTCATATACTTTCGTAGTCTATGCCAGTATTTGCAATTGCTTCGCCTGTTTCTTTTTTAGAGTTGAGGATTTTTTTTCGGTTTTTGTTTTGTGGTAAAATATGGGTTGGCAAATAAACTTGGTCAAAACCATGCTCTTATTATGTTTTGAATATTTTTTGGGTTATCTTTTAGTCAGTGGTTTTCTCTTTGGTAAAGCACACCAGTCAACAAATGTACTCAGAAAGCTTCACCGAATTGTGTTTTTTGCATATTTGTGGTTTGCGAACGAGCTCGTTAAGTTGCCGTTTGCAACAGGGGAGCAGAACATTTCTTTTATATATAGATACCTTAATTGTGATCTTACTGATTGAGTTCCTGACATATTGCCTATTTTAATTTTCTCAATCACTGGGGATTTAGAACAAGTTTACAAATATCAACACTCTTGATACGTACAGCACCAATTTTTAGATGTGATCCCATTGGAATAAAAATGTCGGCCTTAACATGATGCAAACTTATATGTTGGTGTGGCCATTAGATTTTCTTATTCAACTCCAAGCCACTTCCGCACTTCTTTCTATTCATTCCTCTTTGGTAGGATGGATTGAGTGTAACAGGACCAGTGTAAGTAATCAATTCGGCTATGAACCCCCTTAAAAATTTCACTCACAAATGGAATATTCTGTTGTTGGATCCTTTCCACCTGTGTAGTCTTTCTAGCCTATAACAAAATCTGTGCGGGTGACCACAGAACTAGGAAATATATTGGGTACTATAGAAACAACAAACTTGACAAAGGAATTAGGGTCTCTGGAAAATAAACTAAACGGAAAATTATTCCTGACCTGTTGCTCTGTAATATATGGTTGGTGAACAACTATTTACAAAGAGTGATAAGACTTAATCCAGCAAAAGTTCTGATAGGGCACTTAGCGAAAGTCAGACCATTAAAGCAGAGATTTCTTAAAGAACTTATAGAGACCACCCTCCACGTTTTCACCACGAGTTGGCTGCTGTGATTTTGATCACCAAACTTGGCCCGAGACACCAAACCAAGAGCCGCCTGGAGCATTCCCTCAAGATAAAAGATAAAACGTCTCTAGTGTTTTTTGTGAACGCCTATCGCGATGGACTTAATTTTACGGGACGCCCATAAATCCATGGGCACAAGGATATGCATTGCCATCTCTTTGATACCAATTCGAAGCTCGTGTTGAGGGTACCTCTTAATGATCTTTGGGTTTGAGCACCTAGTACTTAATTAAAACTCTGCATGGGGTGAACCCAGCAGGTACACCCTTCCTGCGGTTTTCAAATCAGGCTCAGACCGAAATCTGGATGGCTCCTGACTCCCGCGCTGATTTTGTCATTCAACAAAATGTATGACTGGCAGCTTGTAACTGGGCGATTTGTAGCAATCTCCAGCATCGTTCTTAAAGATGTTATCGACAAGATTAGATTTTTCTCTACTGCTTTTTCCCTCCGAGTTAGTTTCGTAGGCTTTGCCACTCACAGCTTTTGTGTCCATTCGCTCTACATAACCTAGGCATCTCAGACGACTTTTCTGACAAGGCCAATTTCGCTGTACAGCTCGTATAGTGCATCAGCACCATAAAGTAGGAGTAGGATGAATAAGGTCTTATAGAGAGTCTGCTTAGTTTCTTGAGTCAATGCCTTGCTATTCAATCGAGTTCTTAATCCAAAGAAACAGTAATTGGCAGAGTAATTCTTCGTCTTATTTCTGCTGAGATACACAAGTCCCTTATAGCTGTCGACTGTGATTTTCTGTCTAATTCATTGATGTTATAATATTTGTCCCTTCTTGTTGACAGCATACACATTTTGTCAAAATGTGACTGGAAAAGATGTCATTCAAACACCCTTTAATGGCATCGTAAAACAAAAATTCCTGTGTTAGTTTATCTATGTTAACGCTGAGTTTTAATACCATATTAAAAAAGTTTCCCTCAAATGTCAAATGCTTTTGCGAATTTTTACTATGGGAAAAAATATTGAACAAAGAATTTGATGTTTTGTGTAGCGAACGAATTTCTCATTTGTACACATTGGAATTGTTGGGGAAAGGGGCCTCTGTTATATCCAGAACCAGGGCATTTGGGTAGTGTAAAGCGTTCAAAGGGGACTCTGAAGTTGTTAAATACTTACCTCATCCCAGAATCTCCGCCGAATAAGAATGGTATTGTGAAAAAAAACACACTTGTATTTAGCACGATAATGCACCATCTCACATATCCATCCTTGTGAGCGACTTTTTAACCAAAAACGCTAACAATAAGCACAGTATTCTCCACTTCTCCAGATACGACACCCTGTGACTTTTTCTTATTTCCGAAACTCAAATTATCATTTCGTGGAACCTTTTTGAGCCGACTCAAGACGTAAAAGAAAATGACTGGAAGAACTTAAGGCGATCCCGAAACATGCCTATAAAACAAATTTGCTTCCAGTTTTTATTACAAAAGTAAAATTTGTCTTCTAGTTTTTATCTCAGAATGTACTAACGCATATAAATCCAAAAATCAAATAGTATTGTGTGTCAAACAAGATTTATATTTTCAATCAATCGAAATATATACTCGTATTATCCCGCAATCCATTAAATGAAAACAAGTTAACGAATATAGAAGCAGAAATGACGCTTTTCAACAAAATCAATCAAAAATATTTTGGGTTGATATAAGAAACTCCTCCAAAGCAGTGTCCTTTCGTAAAATTCTTACCTCAAATCCAGCAAATTCCTTAGTACATGGTTTCAGAAGAATTAAGCAACTCAGGCTGACCAGCATTAACAAGCTTAAATCCATTAAAGATTACAGAAATAAACGGCATCTTTCTTGGCAAGACCCAGCATGGCTTTACCATGCCCAAAGGTTTCCTAGTTTCGATGCACACCCCCAGGTTATGGATGTGCATATAGGTTTTCATCCTCACCCAGGAAGAAACTGCTATCATTATTTTAATAACTTAAGACCTTTCAGCTTTCGTTTTGAAATTGTTGGTTGGTTGAACACCACTTCAGAATGCCTCGAAATTAAGTTTGAACATTCATAGTTAATAGGTGTGTTCCAATTGAAGGTGTGAGGGCGAATAATACTGGCAATTTCATTCGGACACTGATATTGAACATAGCAAGAAAGCAGGAGATATTACATTGGTGCCCATAGGTGTCAATTAACTATGCAATCAGTTTTATCGAACAAATCTTATCTAATAGATGGAGAGTCCTTAGATTTGAATTTCTACATCAATTTTGGGGGAGTAAATACTTTAAATAAAGAGGTTTGATCAAATGAGTAATCTACCTATCTTACATCGCTTGAATATGTAGATATAATACATACAATACAACTTGAATTAAACACACGAACGTATTTTCTGCAAAATAGCCTGATGCTAAATTCTATCGGAAGAGACCACTCAGACAAAGAAGAAGTCAATTGTACTTCTTGTAAGTTCTTTTTAATGGAATCTTTTAGTTTTTCGAATAAAGATGAGTAAGCGATTAACAATAAAGTGCTTATAGAACCAGCACGCAACACCTCGACGCAGAGTACGTGTAGCCCGCTTACACTTAGAGACATTGAAAAGCAATTATTTGGTCTGACTGCAACCTGGTAAAACCCATTTAACTGATAATGCAGATATACGAGTACCTTACGTAGGTTCGGGTCCTTAAAAACTTTCCTCGGCGATTTCATTTCCCGTGATCCTATTGTGACCCGGACTGCAGACAATATCTCGACAGATTGTTCCTCCTTTCCGCAACACATGCTATCCAGAAGAAGATTCGCACTTTTTAGAGACCGATTCCAATTTCTCGGAAAACGTCTCAAAGAGTAGAGCCGAATAAAAGCTTACGCCGCGCCGTGGTTTTGCCAGCATATAACAAAACGTCTTCAGAACAAGATGGATATACCTGGGAAAGGTGAAAAGTTCTCGGCCTGACGCATTCCAATCAGCAAAAAATTGTTTGTTGATTCGAATTTGTGCAGTAGACACCTTGCGTATTTTTAGTCTAAATGGAAAAACTTAAATATCGTGGGGTCTTAAAATTCTTCATTTTGGATGGACTAATCCCTAAGGAATTTCATCCAAAGTTAACAAAAGTTTACGGGGCCTATACTCCTTCCATGACAACCGTCAAAAATTGGTCAGTTGAATTTAAACGTGTTACGTGATCGCACGTCCCTCGAAGATGACCCACTTAAAGTACGGCCAAAACAAATGAAAAAGTGAATTATATCGTGTTGGACGATAGGCGAGTGAGGTAGCTGTGGCTGTGGCAATATCGGAAGAAAAGGTACACACATCTTGCACAAAAACTTATGGATATGTAAGCTCTTCCGATCAAAATAAAATGCGCAAACGATTTTCACATCGATTTTTGGACAAATCTAATAAGGATCCGAACGATTTTGTGCGGTGATTACTCACCATGGATGAGGCATGGGTCCACCACTATACGCCTGAAACTAAACAGCAGACGATGCACTGGGTGGAAGCCGGTGGTTCAGAGTCAAAATAAGCGAAATTGATCGCATCTGCCAGAAAAGTCATGGCCAGTGTGTTTTGGAATGCGAAAAGGACGCCGTTGATTACCTGAACCTCGTACCATTTAGACCAGAGGATTTACATGTGTATATTAGATCTGTAAGCACTGTTTTTACTTTAAGGGTGCAAAAGTGGATTTTTCTTATTGAAGATTCGAAGCACTCAAATGTAGGTAGAGAAATGACACAATCTGGTAGTTTTAAACTGGCTGCAAAAAGCGCAGCGAGCATACCTCCATCTACATTTGAGCATTTATACGATTTTGGAACTCGACTTAACTATAATCGAAGGTAGTTTAAGTCTTTCGCCTACCTCTCAACGAAAAGGCTAACAATTACATTCCGGCAAACTATACAGTCGATAAACTTACCACGAGCACAAACGTTTAGGATTTGTTTAACTTTCAAGCAATGGAATGAAAATGCGAAGGACAGAAGCACCACTTACAGGTGGTAAAACGGCACAACCTTCAGCTTTATCAGACAGACCTCAATGTAAAGATAGAAAATATGAAACTGTAAGAAATTAGCTTTATATTGGACATCAGGCAATAGAGTTGGCTTTTTAAACGACTTTTGCATGAGCTGTATAAATGAAATAACTATCAATTGATTACTTATGTAGTTCGGTCCCTTGATTGTTTATTTAATTTATCTATTCATATGTATGTGAACTCTGAGATAACATTTATTCTACTGGCTAAGTGAACCTCCCCGATGTTGGCTTGTGCTGTAACCCAATTCTTACTGTATGAAAGAATTTTTAGCATCTTACCGCCAACAAGTAATAATTCATTGATTTTAAATTACAATTTCACAGGAGCGAAATAGTCTGGTACTTTGAAGCCTTTTGGCAACAAAATATTGAAATCAATGTTAAAAATTTAATTTTGGAAATCTCATTCAGAGTGTGTCTTATATTTTCTACCCCAAACTACTTTCAACTTCCCAAACCGTGTCAATCTAAAAGGTTTAACCCGATTTGGTCGGTTTTGTAGATCAAATGCACCTTAGATGTTATATTGTAAATAGATTTAGTACAAACAGTATGACACACATTCTAACAAAACAAAACCGAAGAAAGTTATTTCAAACCAATGAAGAACAGTTCCTAACCAAAACAGGAAGGTTCCACTCAGGCAATACGTTCTTTTGGACCCAACTGTTTATAAGGAAAGAAATCAAAGTCTATACCCTCTTTAGGGTATACCAACAAGCCTTACATACTAATAAGAAACAAAGTCGAATTTATTGACCGGAACCATTGACATATACGCAAATAACGCACAACATGTCAAGCCCTAAGGAGGCATTACATAAAAAAAAATTCAATAAAAATAAAAATAAATAAATAAATCGTTGAACCATTCAATAAGTAAGCAACATGGTCCGTTATTGAACCTCAATGCAAATACCAAACATTCATTCACTTGTCCATTGATCATATTCTAAATTCTGTACACCTTAAAAAAGGTGAACAGAATGATTCCACCTAGCAAACGAGTATTATGTAGCAGATACAGATATGTATTCTGATACCAAGTCAATAGGCAACTTCTTTAATTAGATGCATAGCTCATCGCATTGGGTGTGCCATGGTAAAACAAAAATGTTCCACCACTGTCAAGACGAAACAAACATTACATTGCCATCGAGCTACTTCTATGTGGCATTCTACCTGTTGACCCATTTATTCCTTTTTTTACTCTTTTATTGCTGGGGACAAGTTTGTGTGTGGGGCATTTGTCGGGGAATAATTACAGGAAAGTAGGTTATAATGTAACTATCCAAGTCCATGCAGAATAAGTTGTAATTATTGGGTAACTATTCTAGCGTTCGACGATAATTAGGGAAGTGAATGCAGAGTTGAGTCAAAGGTGTCTCTAGATGTCAGCTTATAACGGGGTTTAGAAGGTATCTATCTGTTGAACGATTGACAACATAAATCAAAATAATTTGATAAAGATAGTTGTGAACTGATTCTAAGACATGTGTCGACAGTGGTTGAAAGTTATACATTTTTTCACTGTTAAGATGCATCTCGCGTCTTAAGAAAAAGCCGACATTTCCAGTAACCAATCGTCACTCAGAAATATCAGCTAGTGAACCGCTTCATACATTCCCAGCTACTCGTAGTACAGACAACTGTGTACAAGTAGCCTGCCATGATGTGGTAGATCGGTATTTTTCAAATGTTCAATTATTCATTACTACCAAGAGCTCCGAGATCATGATTACCTTCTGCTACCACTCGAACCGAATAAAAATAAAGCTTGCAACACAAGAAAATACTTCAAAACGAGTTTAATCCATTGAACTTGTCTTGCTATGAGCTTTTATTTTAGCCAGAGGCAAAACGAAATTTCTAAATCTTTTCATCGGTATGGCTTTTTGGTAAGACTCATACGTGTAATGCATTATCCACATCTGGTAGCTGTTTGTTTACAAATGTTTTCATGTATAATATTTTGGTGTGTTAAGTGTTTTAAATGTGTTCGCGAATTAGATATATTCTTTTATATTTTTTTTTCCATTTTTACACTGAAAGAAAAACATAAATGGGCAAAGACTTTAGATAGTCATTGAGTGGTGTCAAATGGCCCGATTTCGTTAAATCGATTCCTCAGTAAGTCAATGGTACATAGAAAAATCTTGCTGGTACCATATTACTTCTAGATCAATGTTGATCATATTTTTTCAAAGAAGTAACCACTTACTGTTACGGGAGCTACGCCCTCATTTTAAAAAACAAAACGAGAAACGATAACAGAATCAGCATGCAGATCGCATTAAACACTTCACTTTTGTTCTCCTGAGATAACAACAACTTAATAGTACTTACTCCAAGATCCGGTGAGACTCGTCATTAAACATGAATTTTCAATACAAATCTGGGTTCGCTTCAAGCGGACATGACATACCTAAAAATCCATTCATATATACAAGGTATTTCTGACGGGTCCTGTAGATATAGGTTTGAAACTAAATGCCATCAACCTGATGATGCCGAGTCTTTAAATTTTGACCACATTAAATGTGGCTACTATATCCCCAAATATTAGTTTGGTTAGGACCAATCGACGAAAATAGCAGAATTACAAACACTTTAGCGGAAGAACTTTATATACATTGTGGCAAATAATGTCTCGGACTGGCTCTAGAAAACATAATTAAAACACGATTTCTGTTCACTTTACGGTATTTGTACCCGAAGTATTCTACATTACATTTAAAACGCTTACTATAGCGATTCAATAGTGATTTAAATGCCAGCTTCCGTGCAATAGAGACCAACTTTTTGGATCGCAGTATTGGGATGGAATACGATGGATTCTGACCATCAAACGCTTCAAAACTTCATGATAATATACAGCAGTAACTGTTTTACCAGTAAGAACGAATTCTGTGGAGAAAATTACTCTGCTATCAAATAATGTGATGAGTATTGTCTTCATTCTTGAACGAACTCTTCGTCATTTTTAAAGCTTGTGGTAAATTTTGTTGACTTCCATTCCGCACTTTGACGCTTTCTGTTTGGTATTGGAAAAACCATGTTTTACCACCCGTAAAAATTGTTTTCGTGAAGCTTGGATCATTTCTTGAGACCGCAATGACGTCTCTAGAACGCCTGACCCAGGAACAGGTTTTGCACAGAACTTTGATTTGTTAAAATCATCTTAAAGAGTGGTTCGAATAGTATCTTTGTTGATGTTTAAGGCCTCTTCCATCATTTTTAGTAAAGCATTGCGGTCTTCTGCAAAATTGCACGTACTTTTTGGATACTTTCAAGCGTCCGAACTGAATTTGGCCTTTCGGTGTGTATGCCACCCTCCAGAGTCTCTCTGCCGCCCAAAAAGCATTTATATCACTTGTAAACAACTGTTATATTCAAACAATCATCACAGTACACCTGTTGACAAGTTTTTCGCTGTTTAGATATTAAAATTTAAAAATCAAATGAAAAGGTGTCCTGGGAAAATAATTTTTATAATTTTTAAATTTCAACCAAATGTCATGAAATTTTGACAGATTCATGGCTTGTGTCCGGGGTATCATTTGCCAGACTTTGTATGTTAAGTTATATGTTGCTTCTGCCTATTCGAAGCTCAAGGCGAGTGGTCGCTGAGTCAACAGAAGCGCTCACATCTCGCTTGTTGATCAACATACACCTCATCCCAGTAGATTTCTACAAAAAACTTTTCTTTTTGGTTTGAGTTTGTGCCGTCATGGAAGCTTCCTTATAATATGAATAGGTCACTATTATTAGAGATTTAAATGGATCCTACTGACAATAAAACGACCGGAACCATCCGCGAATTGTGATTTAACAATATTCACTTGTTATGCACACGTGATGTACTTCCCTGTTTAAACTATCTATCCTACAAAAATACTCGTACAAGGGTGCAGATACCATTGGAAGTATTAAATACATACAAAAAGCAAATTTTCAACATCTTTTACTGCTTCCACGAAAGGTTACATAGAAAACACTGCAGTTCTTCTACATTGAATCTTATTAGCTCAAGAATTATTTACTATAACCACCGATGAGGCTGAAGATTCTTCTTTCAATGAATTCCTCAATAGCAAACATGACAATTTTGGAAGTATGTATTATGCTAATATCTTAAACAGAAAATTCGACTACCAAATCGATAATGAAAACGTCTCCAACATATTAGTTGGAAAACATAGGGTGTTTTTTTTTTGGATCTCCATACAAATAAAAAACTGCATTAGTTGCGTTCAATAATGCAGTTTTTGTGCAGAACTAACCCTGTCAAACCGTATTATCCTTGTGGTCAGAAATTTCAACATATCGTCATACTTCTGAAAATTCCAATTTTGGCTTCAGACAGCATAAGAGAATTTTAAATTTTATAAAATTTTATTGTAAAATAGTTCGTGACTTTTGAAGTGATAAGATTTGAAGAATTATTAAATAAAGCAAATCTAACAAATGACTGATTTATATTTGATATTTTTTTGCATTATCACTACAGGAGCAAGCACGGAAATGTGGGAATCTTCTGATAATCGCATCGTCAACTAAATCTACCACGTTGCATAGATAAATCAAAGACGATAAAATAGGATAGAATTTAGATTCCTTCGAAGAAAAATAATAAAGCATGAAAGCGAGCAAGCTAAGAAATGAAGAGGTTATTCTGCAGGAACAGCCTTCAGCACTTTTACAAAATAATGGAAAGTACTACGCAAAAATGTTCGAGGAGGAACACCTAGAAATGAACAAGGAAACTATGAAGTCAGTGCTAAGTAATTAAACGACGTAGACGACCAGCACTCTGCTGGCAGTTGAGCGGTCGATGAAAGCTATAATGTCCAAATGTCACCACAATGAAGCAAAGATAGCAATATCTAATCTTAAATATTACAGCGCTACCAGACCAGCTGTCCCACCTTCAGAATTACCTAAGGCAGAGATCATACACATCATATTTTCAATATTTTGTCGGAGGAAACATTGCCCTACCAATGGAACCTTGGTATGTGGCATAACTACAAAAGCGTCAGTCCTCTTAACAATGCGAAAAAGATCTTGTCTTCCATTTTATGTAAACACATGCAACCATTTGTCAACAACTAAATTGATTTGTGTTCATGCTGTTTTAAGCCGGGTTTTGGGGTGATTATTATCCCCTGCTCGTTTGTTCGATGAATTGTAGTTGCAACCGAAAGAAATAAAAGCGGGGTTGGTTGGTTGATAACTCTTTAATTCTCTTTTTATGACCAGGTCTTACCTAGGTAAGGTCAAAATAAAGAAGCCTAAAATTGGCAATTAAAAAAAGATGGCTTTCTAAGGCATCTATCAATTTAAATTGAAATACTACAGGAATTTTAAGATACGTTCATTGTCTTTGACATAAACACCGGGTAAGTACATATATAAGTATTTTCACTACGGCAGATCCTTGTCAAAGCTAGAAATTTTTAATTGGCACTACCATTTCATGAATTTGGAGCCCGCATGTGACAGCATCGCATGCATTCGTATATTACTACAATGATCAAAAAATAAGGTGAAATTATTTCATATAAAAATATTTATTTATTCATTTAAATCTGTTTCATCGCTTTCAAAGTAATTCACTCCCTATACAATACACTTATCGCAAAGGTTTTTCTAGTCCTCGAAACAATTGTTTAAGTCCATTTCCGGAACCTTGCGCGCGCAACGATTCGGTTTATATCTCCTCAATCGTGTAAAAACGGTGTCCATGGAACGATTTCTTAAACCAAGGGTATGGCTATACGTCACACGGTGTTAAATTAGGCGAAAAAATTGAGTGTTTTGGAATTAAATGAGATTTGATTGTTTTTAGACACAAACAATTTTTTACATGGTCTGGACTGATGCAAATGAAATGTTGAGTATCACTAAGCTGTCTAATTGTACAATGACGATTTTTGAGCACCAAATCTTTGATTTCGTGTTGTTCATAAGCTAATGTTGATGGCAGTCCAAGGTAATCTTTGTCTTCAACGCTTTGTCTGCCTTCTTTGAATTGTTTGTACCACTTGAAATCATAGCTTTGTCACCGAAGGTCTTCTGCAGCATTATCAGCGTTTCTGCAGCAGAAATTTCGTAACTATTGAACAAATGTAGATTTTGACACGAAATTACACACAGATTTCAGTGACAATACTATCAACCTAAATATATTTGCCAGAATCGAAGTACCCGCGAAGCCAACACAACGAAACAAGCCAACAATTCTTTTGTTCGTGCCCAATCTGTGGTATACCGCCTTATTTTCGTATTGTTAAAAATAAGACCAAGTTTAAGTATACGAACAAATCTATTAGCATTTGAAGATATAGGAGTATATTTGAGCTAATCTTTAGAAACGCGGTATAATGGACAAAGCGCAATGAGAAAATCTGTTTTCAGACAAAAGATATGAATACTGAACTACCTGTTCTTGCTGGATTCCTAAATGTCCCATCTCAATCGGGATTCTCACTAAACCGGGTATCAAGTCAAGCTGCCATGGGATCGAGCGAATTCAAATTTGCGAATCAAAGGCCGATAAAAATCCCAAAACTATTACTCTCGAGAACTGCGTGAAAATAAAAATCAGCTTACTTGTGAGTCGTGGGGCAGAATTTTGATTTCTTGCCGCTCATGGGGAACAAAAAGAAATAAAACGATATATGAATCAGTGTCAGTTCATCCGAATGAAGCTGGTGGGTCGACCGTAGTTCTTAAACCATCATCTCTAGATTTAGTTAAGAGCATTGCAAATTTATCATGCTCTCCACTAGACCTACCTGTTCGCAATGAAAACGCCCAAATTGTCCATTTAGCTGAACGTGATTACTCCGAATAAAAAACAACGTTAGAGTTCGCACTAATTCCAAGATGTGGGTTCGTACAAACCACGGGAAGCGCTTTAAGGGCAGCTTAACTTGGGCCACAATAAACAAAAACACAAAGTTGAGCACCACGTGATCTTTAGAGGAATTACGAAGCCTTAAATACAAAGAAAAAAAATGGGAAGAAAATTTTCACAGAATTTTCCAACTAACAGACTTTGCTGGTGTGTGCACCCGTGTCCAACTAGGCCTCTCAATCATTCCAATAGTACACACTCATATCAAACTCCTCAGTCACTGAGTTCTCTCCCGCTTCCAGTAACTAATGGGAATCCGACAGAGCGAGTTTATGAGGGTTTGTGGATCCTAACTATGCCTTTTTTCCTAGACATTGGAAATTAGTGGAAACTACGACAAGCAATTGTTTCTCCTTTTTCTGATGCCCGGGTATGTTTCCCCCATCGATTTAATCAAAATTGCAAATCAAAACAAACGCGAAGGAGAATGAAAGTCTGATCGAAGATATTTTAAGTGTTGGGACGAAAGAGGAAGTCTGTGTGGGTATAATCCCAAACTGTTTATACCCCGATCTAGCTATACTCTAGATCGCCGCCCCAAACAAAGTTGAGTATCAATACCTGTGTGCTACTTTTCCCCGCGGGTCCTTAGTTACTCCGGTGGATCCGCGTACAGATTTGGGTGGAATGGGGACTGAGCAAAACAGTGTCACTCGTTACAATTATTATTTGTATTTTTTTGTTGATTATGTTGTGGACATTATTATTGTTATTTTGTAGTTTTTGTTATACGAGTAATTTAGTTAAGTAACTATTGTTATTATTGTTTATATTTATTCCCTCGTTAGAGACTAACTTAAAGCTTGGCAGTCCGCCTACACACCACTGTTGCTTCCCTGTCACTCCCTCGTTGGGGTGTTACTCAGCCCTATCACAGAATCCCTCGTAATAAAGTTACGAATTCCGATCTACGATACGAATACGAAAAAATGTGTATCATAGAATCCTCCGAATGTAACCGCAAAAAGCATTGCCGCCCTTAACAATCATATTCGAAATTTCGAAATCAGCAGCTTAACGTCTAAGTAGAGTAAAATTGGAGCCATAAATAAATTACAATCGTTGTTTTGTGTATTTTGAACAAAAAAATTTGGTTAGAAATGGATTCAGTTGCATTTGCAATTGTTGCTAGTGAGGTGGAGAATGTTAGGCGCAAGGGCAGTATCTATTCGCCTATTCGCTGTATGGTTGAAGGAGAACTCCGCCGCATACTGCGCCCTCGATTGGAATTCATGGAAACATCTGGTAGATCAGCTTCCACTGAGTTTTCACCTAGCCAAGGGTCTTTTATATGGTCTATAATTGTTGATGTGTTTTGAAGTCCGTTCAAAGTTCTCTGATAGCGCTTTCAGGGTTCGTAGCAAAATTTCGAGTACGACGGATTCTGTGATAGACACCACTATAAAAGAGACCATCGTTTCTTCACCCATCGATCATTATCTCCCGCATCCACATCAATTTCGAGATGTGATGCAGGTAACCCTCAAGCCTTTGTTTGCATGGCTTTTGGTCCCCAGGGATTGTCCTCCCCCACCCGTCATCATCGTGTTAGGGTGTATGACTTAAAAGGACCGTCCGTCCAAACTCGTCGATTTCAGATATCCTGTCTGATGCTGCCTACTGCGAGTCTCCCGTCCAGCCACTCCGACAACGTTAATCCCGGTAGACCTCCTGTCGCACCCTAGGCTACTGGTTCGGCGTGAGTATCCCTACCGCCTTTAGGGCTTCACCGAACCAATTCTCTCGATCTCCTCTGAACAGAAAGCCACCCGTACAACATATGTGGGTCACTTTCCAAGATCTGTGGTCGGTGGGCCACTGATTAATGGGACCACGGCTGCCCTCCATCTCCGCCAGAGCTCGGTCGTCCCACTTCAAAGAAAGGAGAGAACGAAAGGACATGAGCAAGGAAAGAGGATAGACCTTGTTGAGGGAAAATTTACCGCAACACCATTTCAAATGTAACCAAAAAAAAAGAACTCTCGATTTTACTACTGTTATTTATATATAAACAATATATATTTCCATCTAATATATTATTATAATCTTTTATAAATTTTACAAAGACCATTTGTTTCATTTTATTTTTTATTGCGTTATCTCGCAGAGAATTTGTTTTAAAATTAAACAGAGAAATAAAGAATGAACGCCCCCTCCTACAAGGGGGTTTGAACATTTAATTAAAATTAAAACAAACAAATACAAATTTTTAACGTTCTTACTTGCACTACAATTATTCAAATTTTTGTTTTTCTTTAACTATGATTTTTCATTTGTTTAAACTAAATTACATACTTATTCGGTGTTTTATATAGTTTTCTTTTAATTTCTTATAATCTTCTAAAAATAAAGAAAATAATAAAATTAAAACAAATTATGAACGGAGCAATACAAGACGTTTTGTTCATGACTAAATGAAATTACAAAAATTAACAATAAACGAAAAATATGGGGTAAAAAGGAGAAATCCCTATAAATTTTCGCATCTGTTAATCAGTTGATGATCCTTTTTGTATTAAATAGTATATTTTTTTTTTTTTTTTTTGTTTCTTGCAGAAAATTTGTCAACTTGTTATAAATACTTGCATAGTTTAATAATTTTGCAATATTTATGCCTAAAATGTTATTTAATGTTTTTTTTTCTGTTTCTACAATTTTCTCATGTAGGACTCTACAAGGGTGATGATGATAAAAAGAAAACGATTACACGCCAAGTGTTCTCTGCGCACTTAAACTCTCAACAAGCATTTCTCTTCTTTACTTTAAATTTTCTTTTTTTATTTTTTTTTTATGTACAACGTGCTGTTAATAAATAATCTGAAGAACGCGCTTTAAAAATTCGCTTTGATAAATTAACTAAAATTAACAAATTAAAAAAAAAAACAACAGTAAATGAGTGTAAATGTGTGTGGAATAATCTTAAGTAATAGAATGCGCGACAATACTTAAATTTGCTTAAATTCGTTTGCTATGTGTTAAGATCATCGTGCTGAGAGCTAAAGTAGCTCACTAGACCACTGAATTCGCTTGTTGATTGAAGCGAAGTTGACGGAGAACCACTACCGTCCTCTGGGTTATCATCGACCCCACCGCCTGTAGGAGGGTTAGATGAGTACGGGCTGCGCGATTCGGAAGACTCTGTCAATGGTGGGGGAGGACTAGCGGTTTTGGATGTATTGAATGTTTCCAAAGTTGTGAGCTTTTTACGTGTTAATTCTATAACAGATGGAGTTGGAGCAGTTGATGCAACTGGAACTGGAGCTGAAGCTGGCGTACACGATTTTTCAATAAGAGCTGGTGATGAAGTTGGCGGACGATGATGTACACTAGCACTCGGTTGTTGCCGCTGCTGCTGCTGTTGTTGTTGTTGTTGTTGCTGTTGTGGGGGCGTTGGAGGTGGTGCTGCTGGAGCTGCTGGAACTGAAGCGGCCAGCGAAGAAGCTGATACAATTACTGAGCTGGGAACTGCAGAAGCTGTTGGAGGTTGTGGCGCTGAATGAGGAACAGAAAGTGGTGGCGGTGGATAGTAACCATATCCGCCAACATAGGATCCAGCTTAAATTTTTATTTTTTTATATTTCAAGATTTATAAAAATATCTTTTAAAAAATAATTAATGGTATCTTACGTGTTGAGTACTCCGGATGCGCTTCAGCCGGACGCAATCCACTTGGTTGTGAGGAGTTTGGTGGTGGTCCACGCTGAGAAAATCCAGGGCTTCCATACATTTGAGGCCTTCAAAATAATAATAATAATAATAATAATAATAATTAAACAAAATGAAGCTAACTAAAAGGGAACAATAATAATGACAATAACATTCACTTGGGCAAAGTGAAGCACAATAAAGAGTGTATATTTAGGAGGTGCCCAGATTCCACAAAGGATAACTGTCAAACCAACTCTCATTTTTTTAATGTCAATGAGTTTTGCTATCAGTTAATTCTTAAACGTTCTCACATCTAAAAAAGGCCCGCTGATCAGTCAACCCTCAAACTGATTGATCATATTTTGAATGCTCCAAATTCCGAAAGGACAACATCGACTTAAAATACGAATACGGATATCATTGGCCCAAAGAACCTTAGTAAGACTACCAAAGTTCGACGTTAAGAAGCTGCAATCGGAAGAGACCGCAAGAATCTTTGTCGATCGCGTTTCCTTCAATCTACCTGAAAATCTTAGCCCTCATGCACAAAGCATAAAACACCAATGTTGTTTTAGCACTCCGGAGGCAATTGATTGACGAAGCCCTTTCTAGACGAAACTGGCATTATATGGGACCAAAGGCTTAGAACTTGTTAAAAGTGTATGGTATGGAAAGATGGTCTAGATGCCAAAGAGGATGTGAGTCTAACTCAGAACAAAGAATGACTACATAATAAGATGGCGCCCGCAAATGGAAAGGGACCTCAAACAACTTGGAGTGTGGAATAACTTGCAGTTGAGGCCCGTGTTCATCCTTAAGTAAATAAGAAGTCCTACAATTCGTCATGGACGGATTTCCACCACAACACCTTACTGTTTCGTGGAATAGATTCTTCGGTTCCGACATAAATTAATCAATTTCATGGACCCTTTAATCGTTCATCGACATGTTGTGAATGGATAAGATTTCTAACGATACATAACATGCGGCCAACAATAAGAACGAGAAAATTTCATGAGATCAGTGTTTATGAAGACCCATATTTGTCACTTGCATACAAACTTGGGTTCGTTTGTGCACAACTTCGAGGATTTTATCTATCATGCGTTAACTTTTGACACGATTTGGGATTCGGTTAAGAACCAGAGAAAAACAATCCTTTGAAAAGGCGAGAAGACAAACAATTGTACTTACTTTAGAGCCCGTAAATTTGCAAAAAAAAAAAAAAAAAACACTGTGGCCCTGGCCTAGCTTCTTGACACTCATTTGTGTTGCTTATGTTGTCATTTTTGTCACATCTGAGCGGGGCCTACGGTTTATCGCCGAGTGCAAACGGCACTCCTTAGAAGCTTTTTCGTTAGGCAATTTTACTTTCGGGAGTTTGCCATTGTCCGGCGAAAGGGTGATGGCGATTTGAAAAATTGTTGGTGACCCAGCTAGGAATTGAACCCGGACTATCTGCGTGATGGTCTAATGAGCTAACTATCGCGCCATCGCCATCGCAATTTGCAAAAGCCGAAGAGCAAATGCAAGCTTCGGAGCTACAACCCATCAAATGTAAACAATGTAGGCTTCTTCAGAATATGTGCGAGGCATTTTCTAGACAGAATTTCAGTTGCTGTATGACTGATGGGTTTTCATCGTTGTTTTATTTTAAAATTTTTTGCTGCTTAGAACCTTTAAAGTTCGAAGTGCAAATGAATGGTGTTCAATAGGTTCGAAAATTGATAGATATTTGGCCAAATGAATAATCTCACTTACCATTATCAACAGCCCTAGTCACTATACTGGGAGGAAATACAAGCCACGGGCTCGTACTTCTGTTCATATTGTGATGATAGGATCGGTAACAGCAATCCTAAATGTTTAGGGAATTTTTCTGGCATGTTTTACGCTTAAACAATGCTAGTTGGCTGCATTTAAAAAGATGAAAAAATCCGTCTCTCAATAATACAAGAAAAACTACACACTCCTGCTTCATCTATTCCAATAATAGTCTTAGGCCAATCCGCCTGGGTGGTTTGCTTCTGCACACTAATGTCTAATGTCTAATCTGCTGTTTCTAGAAAACAAGCTAGGAAAAAAAACAATCGCTTATTGAATAGAAAGCGTTAGCTATCATATTTACTCATGCCACAATTTGTGTATAAATTCCTCGCGGCTTTGTTCAATAAACTGATGTGAGGCGGTTATAAGTAGAGGGAGAGCTCTCTTATTTCTCTGTATAAAGGCAAATGCGACACGAAAAATAGCAACAATCACCAATCAATGGAACTAATGTAAAACCTGTGGATCATGAGACAAACAAAAAAAACACGGTGACACTGCAAATAATCCAAATACCGGTACATAGTCTTTGTAGAGTTCCCAGAGATCATACACAGGGTAACCGTTCGGGGCCGGATAAAGAATAGTGCCGCAGTGCTTCCCGGTTTCTCGTAAAAAGCGACCAAATGGTAAACCAGTCAAATACAGGCAACTATAAGACCAAAGATGAGGCAGTGACAAACTTCTTATAACTCTCCCACGAAATAGTTGGTTTCCACGTCTGGTGATTATCGGTGGGGTAAAAGCCGTCCACTTATTTTACTGAGCATACGAATGTCAAACCAACTTCGTACGAAAGTACACAACTTCATGGAAATGATCAAAGGTTGCAAATCTACCCTGCTGAGCACTACGTTTCCAACGCATGCGGGTGTTCCCAGGACAGGCAGGCAAATTGAAGTTTTCTAAAAATATACCCAAACTTCAATTGCTCAGATGGTGAACATTCGTTTGAAACTTACAATCGAAGCAATACAGGACTGTGCGATATGCAGACGTATTTTGCGATCAGCGAATTTAGCCGACCCCTTACGCGTAGCAGCAGCGATGCAGTAAAAATGGGAAACTCGTAATGCTGAAGTTCGTATAGCGAGTAAAATCGTATAGTCCTGCTACAAATTTGATCGTTTCTGACGGATTTTCTGTAGCAAACGCCCCAATCCATCCAATTATTCGTCTGTCTTCCTTTCATGATGAACCAAACCGCGAATATCAAAGAAAACAATTAACATCTTGAATTTTGACTATCTTTGCAGACTCGTCTTTCGTCCTCGTCTCGTCACCAGTTATGATGCATATTATAAATGTGGAATCAGAATAGGTTCCATCCAGCTGGTTTAATGAGATCTGCTCACGGTATATTTTTGTAAAAAAAATTAAGCTCTTTTGGTAAAAGCCCTGCAGCGATACACTTCATGCCAAAAATATCTATAAAAATCGAATTAATAGATTCGAGAAAGGTATTAAGAGCGAGATTATCAAATACAATTTCATTGACTTTTCCATCGGCCGAGGAAGTCGAAAAACTGCCAGAATGATCCATATCTTTCACGATGTTTCGGCTTTCCTGCATGCTTTGTACCAACCATGTACCATCCCTTTGTATAACTGATTCTTTGAAAGCCTTTCTTTAGGAAGTCAAAACACGTAATACATCCGCGAAAAGCTAAACTCTTTATTCAATAATTTTATTTAAAATTAAATACAATTCTAGTAACTTTAGAACAATTTTTAAATCGTTGACTTATCATTTTAAATTACGAATTACCACCTTTTCATGGCACTTAAAATTCAACAGCGAGAACAACTGAAAAACTATAAGCTAATGTTGGAGTACACCAATTATTCAACGGCCGTGGCTTTCGTGAAAGAGTTGCTATCAAAGCAGCACATCACCAAGTCCGAAATAACTACTGTCCTCATCTCTACTGGGGATAGCGCTTGCATAAGCAACGATGTGATAGGCCTTTAAGCAACCCTAAATAATTAAAAAAAGACACTTGAAGATAACAGGCTACGATTCAGTCGTGATAAGTTGCATAACAGAAATATGTGACATTTGATTTATTGTAGTTGTACGCCTTACATATTTGAATGGTTTATAAATGACGAAGAACTAAATTGTACGACTTTGGCTTGAGAGGTAACAACATCCGAATATCTGTTTTATTCCTACTTATTACGTCGGTTTTGCATTACTCCAGTCAACGAAAGTATATATGTTTTTTTTAGTAGGTTAAGGAAAGATTTAAAGTTATTTGGTAACAAGTTTGTAGGGACTTCCTGCAGTCTCAAGACCTATTAGATGACCCAACTTCCAAATGGATAGTCATTTCACCATCGACGTTTGCCATGCCATTTTGTATAATCACTCCGTAGTTACTAGCCATTTCATCTTAAACTTATCACCTTTTCTTTAGATGACCTCGACTTATATGTATGTTATCATGCTCTTCTTTGGAATAGTTGCAATCCTTCTATCCTTACTGACACATTTTCATTCAAAACTTTACATCTACTGGTTTGGCTATAGCATATGCTCCTATCGGAAAGTGCCATCAGTTTAACAATTGGCGTCGGATGTCAATTCGGTTTAGACATACATATGTGAGGCAGACAGAAATAAAATGTATGCAAATAAGCAATAGAACGCTACACTCCTAAAGAATGATCTTCAGAATGGTTTTGATGAACAATGCGTCAGGAATTTTGGGTAGTGAAGAGGTCCATTTTCACCTACATAAGTATTTAGATAAAAAAAAACTAAAAATCGGCCAGTAATGCACGAAGAGACATTATATCCACTAAAAGTCACTGCGTGGTGTGCTGTTCACTGTGGATGTTGAGCGCTCCAGAGCCATGATCAATGGACTGGAGGACAAGTGGTTCTAGCCACAACCGACATTTTAAAGCCACCATACGATACGATTGGCATCGTTTGATATCACATTTTTTCAATGTACAGTGACCCGCAAGATCACCTGATTTGCCAGCCTTACACTTCTTTATACGGGCTTATTAGAAGTTACGGGTTTATGTGAACAAGCACAAACTCTGGCTGCCCTCAAGAAGAACAAATGATAATCAACAATGACGGCGGCCATTTTGGCGATATTATTTTGGAAACACGATGGAACACAACTTGAATGAAAGATATAGCCTAGAAAAATAGGGTCATACAATATGGTCCTTCCTGTATATGCCTGTAATTATTGTAAAGCAAGTTCTCTAAATGAATAGAAGGAAACCTTAGCACTTTTTGCGTCTGTAACACGCAGTCTTCTTCTTCTTATCCTTTTATTAACCCTTTCCTCGTTATACGAACTTATGCGTAACGAGTTTCCCATTTTTACTGCATCGCTGCTGCTCCGCTTATGGGGTTGGCTAATGTTACAGACGCGTTCTGCGAAAAGTCATCAAAAAAAAATTCCAATTACAGTTGCAGACAATCACAAACCACCAAAGTTTCCGACTGGAGGTTCTATTGTAGATTTATTATGCAATTAAACTTGGATCAACAGGCACATCATACGACAATAGTTACTTGTGTAGAGTATTTTCGTCGCAAAGACTCCGAAACTTTTTTTAAAGATTTGTAAGAGAATTAGTCCACTGTTTAACAATGCATGGGACTTCTTGGGCGACAGGACCCAATTCTCACAGAAAGCATCTTTGCCGCAATCCTAATAAAAAATTCAACCAAATAGTGTCAGAACTGCATGGACCGCGTTAATCTTCCCTCTACTAGCACAGCCCCTAAATCCGATTCGCGTAATCAACATTCAGTACATTGGCAAAAAGCCTTTACATAAGCTTAGGATATTTTATTTGAATAAGGTCCACTGGTCTTGGTAGAACGGCCTCCGAACAACCTTAATGACAACTCGTTTCATTACTTCCGCTTAATGCTAACCGATTTCTCGAATACTTCAGGTTCAATCGACCGTGACGGATCTTTTAAAAATACAATCCGATGTTAGCGAAGACATAAGTATACTACAAATTTACTAACAGTAACTATATGTAAGTAATATTGAAACTCACCTGTAGGGATTCAGATGAGGAGGTGCTGAATGTCTTGCTGGCGGTGGAGCATATTGCTGATCAGGTGCCGAATATGGAGCTGGTTGCCTTGAGCGGCCCTGTTCCCGAATATCGTTTGCCAACCTTATTGGTGGTCCACTTGTACACGATCGTAATGGTGGAGGACCACCTACATATGATGTTCTCAATGTGTGATGTGTACTCATGGGAGGCAGAGGTGGACCACGATGTCGAATGGCAGAGCTACTTCCAGGTATTAACGCATTTGGTGGTTGCTGTGTTTGTGGTTGTGGAGGCTGCTGTTGTTTTTGTGGTTGTTGTTGCGATTGTGGCGGTCGATAAAATCGTGAACCTACAAAACAAAATCAAATATTTTTAAAACATTCTAGAAAAAAAAATAAGATGACTTTCACCTTGCTCAGAGAATGGTGTGGCACCAACAGGCATTGAAATTGGCCTACCTTGTAAATGGGGCATTCGAGTGATAACCGATGGTTGACCGCTTACCGGCGGAGGTTTATAAAGTTGCGGCGGTTGTGCTATGGATAAAGCAGATTTGATCACTCCCGGTGTAGTAACTACACTGCTTATAGGTGCGGTTGGTGGTATGTTATCTGGTTTTCCCAGTGGAATACTTTCAACTTTCGGCTTTGAAGCAGCTGCTGCTGCAGCAGATGCCGCTGCAGCCGCTTGCTGTTTCTGCAATGGATCCCGCAAGGGGGTAATTTTTTTTCGCCTGCCTCGTGGTTTATTAGGGTCGCCAGCATTTGATGCGGATCCACCTAAATTCTGCGAACCTAAATTTTGGGTTGTTGCAGGTATTGCCTGAGTTGTAGGTGGAAAATTTCGGGATAATGGTTGATTAATTGGGGCACTTAAAGCATTTTGCAGAAGAGGTAAATGTGTCGGCGCTGACGAACGATTATGAGGCAAAATGTGCTGCGCTGGTGCCCCATAACCGTGTCTTAGTAATGGTGGATGCAATGTTGGCATTGGTAGTTTCTTACGAACTGGTTCCTGCAGACCTGAAGCTGAACTCGAGGTGGATTGTGGCGGCGGCTGGGGTGGATAGACAGTTTGTGTGGATCTTATTACAATATCCATCTCCTTGGCGGGTTTTTTTCGCAGCACTTCAGCTGGATGTGGAAGTTTTAATTGCTGCTGTTGTGCAAAATCTTCTTCTTCTTCCACCATACGAGCAATAGCTTCTTCGTCCATGTCTTCTGGATTGAAGTCATCGGGCAAATCATCATCGTCGAATTCCGACTCATCAAGATCACCTTCACTGATCGATTCACCTTTACGCTGCAAGTAGTCAATGTCCAGCACTTTTGCCTGACGAATAACAGACGGTGGAACTGTTGACAAAGAGTCTAGCTTTGCCGGAGACTTCTGTGCTGCTGATTTAATAGGAATCAATCTTGGTGTAGCAGCCAATTTCGCTCCTTCTGCATTTTTCTCTGCCAACATTCGTTTAATTTCTTCTTGCTTTTTAATGAACTTTTCTCGTTCTTCGGGCGGGGTATCAGGTCGTTTAACTCCTGGTTTGATGCCTCCATCAGAACTTTCATCCTCAAAGTCCTCTAAGTACAAGCACCTCTTACCACGTGTTTTTCGTGAGCTATCCACACTGTCGACGTCATCGTCATCATCATCACTGTCATCGCGTATCATTCGATTTTTCGAAATTCCACCCTTAAAGTCACGACTATCGTCGTCCATTCGTTTTGGTTTCTTAACCTTGGGAGCCATTTTTGGCTTTAACTTTGGAGATTTTCGAGCAATACCACTCGAGCGATGTTTTTTTCTTTTCGACGGACGCCATGCACCATCACTGGCTTCGCTTTCCGTTGAATCGTCACATAAATCATCACTGTCAATGTTTTCAGAAAGTTCATCATCATCGTCGTCGTTTGTTTCCGATTCTGTGTAATCGGAATCCTTCCGTTTCTTTTTGGAGCGCGGACGACGTATTTCATCATCTGAAGCATCGGAGTCTTCAACAATGAAATTCCTATCTTTGCGACGTTCTCGTGCTGCCCGACGTGCAGCCCTTCTGGTCTTTTTCTTATTCTTTCTACCACCACGACGTCGTCGACGATACATTTCTAAACTACTATCTGAAGATCGAGTTTCTTCCTCTTCGTCGTCGTCATCTTCATCCTCTTCCTCATCGTCCATGGAGCTTGTTTTAAAATCCTCATCAGAATCGTTGTCTCCCTCAGAACTGATGTCTAGAGTTGTTAGTTTTCTCGATTTCTTCTTCAGATGACGTCCGCCCCTTTGTTTGCGTTTTATGGGCTCAAAATCACTTCCCGATTCTTCTGCTGCTGGAGCACTTACAAGTGGCTTTTCATTCTCATCAATTGCTTCCCCATTTTCTTCTGCTATACGCTGTTGTTGTTGGCGCAACTTTTCCTCCTTATCGGCCTCAATAATTGTTGAAATATCTTTTCCTCGGCCCAGATTGCCCGCCCCAGCAACTTCATCTTCCTCCTCTTTTAAGGCCGATTTAATCATGTCATCGTATTCATTCAGCCGATAACTTACGTTGATTTGACGGCGTTTGCGTAGCTTGTATATCGGCTCATCATCGGAATCTGTAGAAGAATCATTCTGACTCTTGCTAGACCTACTTCTCGAAGAATTCGATCTAGATGAATCGCTTGCATCAGTCTCTGTTCCATTCTCCTCACTTTCCTCGCCGTCGTCATCGGATGAGGTTTTTCTTCGATATGTTCGGTTCTTACTTTTACTTTTTGATGTTGCTCCCGATCTCTTCTGAACTTGCTTTCTTTTCTGCTTCTTTTCAACTTTTTCTTGAGCGGCTTTCTCTTCTTCCAATCGTACTTGTATTTCGAGGCGTTGTTTCTCCTCTTCTTCCACCTTTTTTCGCTGCACTAACGCATCAAACTCTCTTAAGTGATTTTCCAATGCAACTATTAACTCCTCCTGCTGGCAGGGCGGACAGAACCAATCGCCTTCGGGAATGTAAAATATGACAGGAGACAGACAGGAACAGTGGTAACCTTTATCACACTTATCACATAACAGAATCCATTCGGGGTGATCAGACTTGCCACACTTTTGACATGATTCATCGGCCTCAGATCTTGACAAAACTTCATCTCCTTCCTTGCGAGCTGTCCTGGCTCTTTTCAATGGAACTATTTGAGATTCATCTTCTAATTCAGACTCTGGTGAGAATTCATGATCTGATTTAAAAAGCGGACTACCCGGGTCTGTTTCGTATTGCTCCTCCTCTTCGTCGGGTTCTTCAGATCCCGAACTCCAACCGCCCTTGCCGGGGCACTTCTTTTTCTTTTCCTTTTTCTTGACTTCGACTTCACTTTCTGCATGGTCAGAGGAATGTTCAGATGGTTCGCTCACAGTTGGGTCATCGACCTTCTCGGCCTTTTTTTTCTTCTTCAGTTCTGCCTTCATGTTTCGGAGTGCGATTTCTTCCATTTTTCGACGTTCGGCTTCTTCGCGAATCTTCAGTTGGGCAATCCTACGAGACTGGCGCACTGGAGTCGTGTCAGATTCGAGATCGATAATGTTCTTAGTATCGACATCATCTTTTTTTCGACGCTGAGTGGAAGCAGGTTGTTTTTCTGCAGCCTGATGTCTTGGTCGGGGAGTCGTAATTGGTTTTGGAAGAGTCTTTGTTGATTTTGCTTCTTCTTTAATTTTTATTTCAACTTTTGGTTTCACATCGGTCACTTCGTTTGTATCTGGTGCCGCTGTATTTTTCTCTTCTGTAAGTTCTTGTTTGACTGTAGACTTACTCTGTAACATTCGAGCTGTAACTTTGATTTTGGTCTTATCATTTACGTCTGCCTCGACTGGGGTTTTCTTTTTAACTTCGACCTTCTCTTCAAGCAATGGGGGAATATTAGAAACCTTGACACGAGTCCTTTTGAGTTGTGGTAGCTCTGCAACTGGAGGAGGACCACTTCTACGACTTGATCGAGTATTCGCTGGAACCGGTGGTGGGGGCGTACATTCTTTTGCTTGGGGGTTCTCCTCACTGCTTCGGCGCTTCCTTTGATTTTCAGAATGCTCTTCTAGTGAAGATTTTTGATCTGCTGGAACTGCTGGTACTGTAGAAGCTGCTGCTGGAGCTGCATGATCTATTGGATTTGGTAGAATTGTGGGTGTGTTTGGTACTGATGGAGTTGTTGCAGCTACTGGCGCTTCCCCTGTATTGTGATTTTCAGTATCAGAGATTTTTGTTTGCCTTTCAGAACTGCGTGATTTCTTCACAGGTTCTACACTGACTTCGGAGACCTGCTCCGGTGATAACTTTTCCTTTGAAGTCTCTTTGTTTATGTCCTCATCATCAGGGACAGATTGCGCATTTTTTGCTTGCTTATTGTTTGGATTAATGGACGGCAATTCTTCAGTCGTATCCTTTTGCGAAGCGTCTGCTTTCTTCCCCTCATTATTTTCCACTACTGCTTTGCTCAGTTTTCTGGTTGGTGCGTCATTTCCTTTGGCATTCTCTTTTAAAGCAATCTGCTTCAATTTAGCCTTTAGGGGCAGTATCTTTTCAACTTCCTTCTCAGCTCTTTTAGTCAACACTTTTTTACGTGGCTTGTCCTCGTCACAACTGCTGCTGGCTGTCTCTTCTGCTGTTGCGACATTTCTTTGAACTTCAACTTTTTTCCTCATCTCAGTGTTCATCAATTTGTTTCTTATTTTCAGTCGTTTACCTCCAATATCTTCTTCTTTCTCCTCCAAACCTGCTACTAGATCTTCTGGAATCTCTGAGTTAGGATCGGTTTCACTTTCAGATGAGTGTTTTTTCTCTGGCTTCTCTTCGCCTAACCTACGCTTGCGGTTTATCAAGGTTTGCCTGGACTTCTTTTCTCGAAAATTGTCTGCAAACTCTTTATCGATTTCATTTTTTGAGTGGTTCTCACCATTGGCCGGCACAGTTAGTTTGTTATTCTCATCCGATTTCTCTTCCTCATTGCAGTTGTTTGGTTCTTCACTTTTTGGCTGACTTTTTAAAGGGCTGAGCTTTAGGCAGCCAGGTTGACCAAAGAAAAACGTCGCCTTAGGCTCTTCTTCACTTGCTTTAGCATTTCCAACCAAACATTCGGCTCCAAACCCTTCACCCACTACAAACAGTGTTGTTTCCTCAATGACCTCACTGAAAATCGGTTCGTTTGGATGCAATTCATGTGTTAAAAAGTCGTAGAAGCTCTCGCACTCTTCACCGCTGCCTTCTTCTTTAACAAGAACAACTGGATCTTCAATTTCTTCACCAACTATAGGATCATCAGTTTTCTCTTCTCCTTTGCTTTGTTTATCATTTTTGTCAGTTTCTTCGGCTACTTCTTCTTCTTCGGCATGGTGTTCTGGTGCTGGGTCCTCTTCGTCATCTTCTTCTTCCTCTACTTCGTCATGAGTATCTCCTTCTTCTTCTTCCTCCTCTTCCTCACCTTCTTCTTCTTCTTCACAATCGTCTTCATCGTCATCGACATCATTATCATCATCTTCATGATCACCGTCATCATCATTGTCTTCTTCTTCTTGCTTTGCTTTCTCGTACTTGCTGGGTTTCTTTTCGCGTTTCGAGTCCAAAAGGGATGGACGCTGCTTCTTTATTTCTTCAGGTTCTATTGCTTCAAGCTCATCTATGGAACGTTTCTTTGACTTCTCCATTGAAATCTTTGAATGGCTGATAACTAACGGCTGCAAGAAAAAGAGAAAAAACAAATTGTCATCCTGCTCGTTGTCGTTTCTGAATGTCGAGTGTGAGATTACCTTAACTTTCTTTTCTTCTTCGCGGTCCTGTCTATTGATTACGGCCTCGCTATTCACAACGATTCCATTCTCCTTGGTGCCCAACTTAATTTTGATATTTGGTATTCGACCTTCTGTACTCTGATTGCTCTCCTGACTGTCGTCTTTTTCCTCGGGAGGTGGTGGTTTCACAATTGGCACTGAGCAACTATTACTGCTACTGTCCTCGTCAACCACACCAATCTCTGACGGTAAGACGACTTCATTGCCTCGTAAACGAGAAATCAACTTGACCAACTCATCTCGATTTGTCGCGACTACTTGCCATATCTCCTCATCCAAGTGCTCTTGATAGATTCGCAGATTACAATCTAAATCTTGGGTCAACCAATACGAATGACCGAGTCGATCACGACCTATTGGCTGACTACGTAAGGATTCAGCACTCATCGTCAGAAATTTAGCGCGGAATTTGTTGTTTCGGTCAAATTGACTCTCAAGCAGTTCCTGCAAAGCAAAATTATAAACTACATTCTCAACGAATAGGTTGCTATTTGCGCTTACCCTAAGGATCCTCAGTTTGACTTTCAAACTTGACTTTTTGTAGCCGAATCTTTCGATTTCCCAACCATCTTGTGATGAGTATGAGAAACAGAACTTACTCAACGCGGATTCCCATGCACATTCGTGCACGGTCCTCCGAGTCTTACGCATTAGTTTCACATGAAGATCCCGCAAGCCGGTTGGAACTATGGACGAAATGGAACCATTAAAAAATAGAACTTAAAAGGAGAAGACACAAGGGAGTTTTGCAAGGACTCTCAACGCACGAGGGACTTTGACAGGCAAATTTTGAAGCGAATTCGCAAAATATTCGTACTTCATCGGGGCGAAATGATACACAAACAAACAGAGAGAAAGAGCGACTTTCTTATTTCTTTCCCTGCGTTTGTATTTTCTCTTGCGCGTACGCGAGAAAGCACAATCGACATGCGAAAGAAATACAAAAAAAAATACAAAAAATATAAAAAAAAAAAATCTCAACTCTAGTTTAGCCAATAAGCCCATAATGAAAACCTTTTTTCAATCACCTTCATCCGTATTTGTCAGCCAATCTTGTAGTTGTTTCAAAGTAGGATAAATAACTTGTAATTTCTCAGCGAATTTCTCTAAAAACGCACAAATAACTGCAAAATCAGGATCATTTGCACAAGAAGCATCTTTGTCGGAGGACGCCATTTTTCCTACCGTCAGTGCGTTTGGCGATTGGCATTTGATGTTTAGGCCAGCACCAGAAAAAACACAAATTCCACAATCAAATCAAGAGTTTTTGACTAAAAATTTATACACACAATATCACAATGTTATGGATGACATGTTAAAAATAAATTTAATTAGAATTTCTCATTTTTATTTATGGAAAATTAAATAAACACCCGGAGTCCGGCAATATGCATTAGTTAACAGCCGTAAAACGAGAGTAGCTTTTATTGTATTCTCGATTGTAGTAGATTTTTCATATAAAATTATATTTTCGAATATGTCTATATGATGTTGTAGATTTCTAAGACATTGATTTAGTTTTTTTATGACAATTTTTTTTTTTTTATTCATTTTGAACTTGGTTAGACATTTGAAAAAGTTTTTGGAATTAACACTTTTTAACAATATGTT
Source organism: Volucella inflata (assembly GCA_928272305.1). NCBI lineage: Eukaryota > Metazoa > Arthropoda > Insecta > Diptera > Syrphidae > Volucella > Volucella inflata. The sequence continues at coordinate 25,531,647 of OV743717.1, read as the reverse complement.
GAAATATTTCACAAAAAACTATTAAGAAAACTTCAATCTAAGTTAGTCATCCACAATTTACATTTGTGCAGTGAACTCTATTTCTTGTACTGAATACACCCATATCGAATGTAGTAAGCATCTGCCAAAAGTGATCAATAAAGAAGAGAACGCAACAAACTTCAGTGTGCAACTTCAGTATAACCGCCATTTGTTTGAAAACTTTGTTTGGTTTGTTGGTGTTGTGTGGTCTTATTCCTTTTTTTTTGTTGCAAATTTGATAAAATATTGTTTTCTGACCCACTAACGCGTGTTTTGCCTTGTTTTTTTTTTCACAAAACATGGGTGCCAAACAGACAAAAATCGATGGCGAGTATTTACCACAAACACCAAAACAACAGCAGCCGATTTCTGTGCAAACTGATTTTGAAGACTTGGACGATGTTTTGGACCCGAGATCACCGCACATATGTCGGGCCCCACTGAGTGTAAGTTTTTGAGGGAATGTTTAGTGTTTACAAATAAAATAAATTCTTTAATTCAACAGGAAGTCGTCGAAGCACGAGAAGTAGAAGTATATCAACAAATGACCACGGTACCAGCAGTTTCTAGTGATAACCCCCTTGGACTGCTGCGCAAACGTTTCCTTAAAGGCTTCTCATACAACCTTAACGATCCTCGTTCACCAAATGCATTTTTGAATCGCACACCACTCATATTCGATGAAGGAGACAAAACTCTAAATTTGGACGACACATTCTCTGACCTCTTTGTAGAGAGTAAGATCCCCCGAGTTGATGTCCTCTCAGCTGATGATCTGGTAGTAACAGAAGTCACCCCTCAAACACCATCTGAACAGCCAGAAAAATCAAACGTCATTAACGAGTCAACACCATGTGAAACCCTCGATCAACGTGATCCGCGTTCTCCATCGATCGGTGTCGATCGCACTCCAATCGTATTCACAGACGATGCTATCCCTGACGAAGAGGATATGATAGAATCCATTCTAAGTACCTTATCACTGAATCTAAAAACCGAAAACATTCCAAAGAACAAGCCGGTCGAACGAATCAAACATAAAAAACGTGGCCCACACCATAAAGTGCCATATAGCCGCAACAAAATCTATGAAGATCGTGTCATCCAGACCCCGCCAAAGACTCAACAGAAAACCACATTCGATTCACCATCGAACGGAAAACGTACACCACTTAGTTGTGTAAAGAATCATTCCCAACTCCGATCCAGATCGGTGGAGGTTTCAGGAAAATCCATCAAATCCCGATTGCCGTTGACCAGCTTCGATGATACCCTGCACAAGATAACGCCAATCAAGAAAATTCTGCGCTACTCCAACATGGAAAACATCGAGAACTCTTTCGAATTTTAATTGTCAATGCCTGTAGTTCTAGTTTTTATTTTTATTTTATTTTTTTCAGTTTATTGTTTGCCATGGCAAAACGAATAGAAAATACATATACACCGTCGACCCCATGCCGCTGATTTTGTTTATTTCTCTTTCTTTGCGATTGATGGAGCCTCACGCCTGAAAACACACTTTGATTTTTGGTCACTCCCATGAATGAAGGGGGGGAGTGTAGTAAATTTTTAAATTGCCCGCCAATTCCACCAGCTTCCATATTTTCCACAATCTCATCTGATTTCGCGGACCTCTTCCGGTCCGTGTGACACTTGAAATCCTTATTTCTGCAACTAATCCCGTTCTCCTCGATTTCAGGCTTATTTATCCGTGTCCTATTGCTTTGTTCATGTCTATAGATTAGTTTAAATTTTAATTTAAAGTTTTTTTATTTGGTAAAAATTCATACAAAGAACAGAAGAAGAGAACGAAAGAGAGAGAGAGAAGTGATAAAACCTTTCTGTGATAAAGCTAAAGGATACCGTCGTGTGTTGAGCATCGGGACAACATTTCTTAGGAGCGTGTAGAGCTAAAAGTTGTTTCGTTTATTTATTATTCGTGCACACGATCGTGATTTTTGAAGTGATTTCTCTGGAAGGAGGAAGATTGTTTTGTAAGTGTACACATAAGAAACAATAGTATATACGAAAGGTGAGTCAAAAGGGGACCTGTATGCGGTTTAACTGTTAATAAATGTACCGTCCAATTGTTGATTGAAAGATTAAGCCGTTAAATGAGTTGTTTGGGCGGACATAATTGTACTGGGGGAAACGTGTGTTTATGTTGTCATTGCAGTAAGGCAAACGGCGTGTTAAACACTCTTAAACGTACACAATCGGTTGCGACCGTTCGTCGGTCGGGTGGTTATTAGATGAATAAGTGATTGCTACCTTCTTAGCCATTAGTAGCTGAAGATACCTCAAGTGAAAAAATTGTAGAACTGTACCCGTATATCTTGGAATACGATTGGTTATTAGCGGGGCAGATGAATTCGTCTCATGCGTAAGGCTAGAGAAAGCTTGCATCATCTTTTAAGGAGATTACGTATGCGTCGCACTGAGTTTTGTATACGTTCAGTTTACTCACTCGACACACCTAGGACTAACACAGGAATCCTGTGAAATTGGTGCCTTTATTCTCGGCGGAAAGGCTAAACACAAGTATGCCATTTCGCTTAACATCAACTGCTCCAGCATCAAATTGGCACTTAATCTGAACACTGATTTGCATTATTGTAGATACTGGTAAGTTATGTCCAAATGCAGGTGGTTTCAAGATCCAAGGAGTTCTTCTGTTGGAGGGCGGAAAGGGTATATAAATTGTGCCTATCGGAATCAAGTCAAGAGAAATTGTTTTTTTTCTCGGTACTAATCAAACAAACCAGTTAGCTGTATCCCTTCTCTTTCATTTTATGTACTTATTTACATGGCGCTACAATCAGTGGTGGATAAGGGCTTCATCTAATAAGCCGGCTACCTCTTGCGCACAGAAATTTGGCTGAGTTCCACTCTCACTTGTGTGCAACGCTTAAGATGAGGCCGTTCTTTACTGCATTCTGCCTCTGGGATGGAATTGTAAACTCTCTTGTGTCCATACGTTTTATGTGACCTAGCCGTTTAAGTCGGGTTATGTGAGCTTTTATGGGGCGGGGTCGGCATTGCGGTTAAACCGTATCCTTCATTTTCTAATTATGCAAACTCAACCGAAATTTATCCAAAGAAATTCACTCTCAAAATAACTTTACCGCCGGAAAGCAGGACTGGGATGATCAGTACCTTATATAAAGCCTTTTTGGGTATTCGAGAGAGACCCAGCCAACAAGCCCCTCCAGCCTAGTTCCCCTTCTACTTGAGTGCGCTATCTAAGCCTCGGCCTTCCTTTACTGCGCTGTCCCTCGAGACCGGATTTGAAATCTTTTCGGACCGGAGCGTTCGTGCCCATACGCTCTACATTACCCGGCTATTGACGTCGCTAGGTCGATGTCACTGTTCGTTCCATACAGATTGTCGTTGTACCTTCTCCTCCTTTTACCGCCAATGCAGACAGGACCGAAGATCACTAGGGAATTTTTCAGGAGATCCCTCATTTATTTTTTATAATGTCCATGCCTCTGCCCCATAGAGCAGAACTAGGATTATAAAGGTCTTATGTATGGTCACTTTTGTTGTTCAAAAGAGGGGTTTACTTGTCAACTGTCTTCTTAATCCAAAGAAGGAGCGATTGGCAATAGTTATTCTTCGTTTGATCTGAGCGCTGTCGTTATCTGAAAATACCTAGTTCAGCCTAGCTCGACGAGGGCTACGTTCTGTCCGAGACGTCGGTGTTGGGTGTCATCTCTGCTTGACAGCACGTGCACCATCCGTCGTTATCCTGCACAGTCAGACGAGTATTCAGACAGTGCAATTGTATAGACGCTGGCATGCGTGGCCTTTAAATCGATGAATAGGCAGTGTGTATCGATCTAGAGCTCACGGGTTTTCCCCAAGATCTTCCGTAGTGTGAATATTTGGTCGAAGGTGGACTATCCTGGCATGAACCACACTGATATGGACCAATTAGGTTGTTGATGAACGGCTTGAGACGTTCACTTAATACGCCAAATAAAACTTGTAGCCGATGTAAAGAAGACTGTGGTTGGCGGAGTTAAGAGGGTCTCCTTTTTTAAGAATCGAACAAAAATGCTGAGGCTTCATTCATCGGGCATACCTTCGTCCGACCATATTTTAGAGATGAGTTGGTGTATGCACCATACCAAGTCATCGCCTGTCGCTTTGAAGAGCTCGGCAGTCAGGCTGTCCACTACAATTTTTTTTTGGCAATTTTGTTGGACTTAAAATAAGATATGTCTATGTCAATTTATCCAAGTCAGCATGTCCCTAGTTTTCGATACACGATGTGGCAGTAAACCTGTTGAAAGATTAAGAGAAACTCGATCGAAATTCGAATGGGGATCTCTTGCGAATGTAACCGTTTGATTTCGAAATTACCCACAGCATTAGCTAACAAGGTAGTAGTTCGGGTCGAAGTTGGCTCCTCGGAATGTTCGGACATTCATAATACTGAAGGAGTGTCTTGCGTCGATCGTAATGTTGTCGCTATGGTTGAAGGCTGATTGATCAGGAGTTCTCCATGTCCCCTTGTGAATATCGAGATGTAGGAAAGACGAGCGAGCTACGACAATGTTTCACCCGGTCGCAAAGTCGATTAGCCTGAATCCGATATCAGAGGTGGTGTCGTTACCTTCTAACAGTACAACCAAAGATGCTCCGTCTTCAGAGCTTTGCATTCAAATCGCCCAGAAAAATTTTACTGTATTGTAATAACTGGGGCATTACTCGTAAGTCTTGTTTAAGAGCTTTTAGAAGCTGTCTTTGATGTCGTCATCTTGCTTCTCTGTGAGAGCGCGCGACCATATTAGGATACAAATTGTTACGAGGCGCTCATTCACATACCGGAATCTCCAGACTTCTTGCCTAAGTCTGCCTTCGACGACAAATTCGCTTCCAAATAGGCGCGGCTTTTGTCGTCGATAACAATTGTAGTAGATGTCGCAGTTTTTTATGCTCTTTTTGTTTGGCAATCCCATCGCATTTCTTCGATGGCGGTAATGTCTGCTTTGAAACAGTCTAGGGCCTCTGCTAGATGTTCAGCTACACGTGGCCTGTGAAGGGACCCAAGATTCCACGTGCATACCCAAAGTTCATTATCCTCAATATGTTTGCCGGAGTTGTCAACAGAAGATCTGTCCGCATCAGAGGCTTGTTTATGCTTCGTAACTTTCGTCTTTTTTTCAATGGCTGAACAGTTGACTCGGCAGCATAATCAATTTAGAGGGCCGGTTTCATTCTAGATACCTCTAGGACGTATGTCGGTTACACCAAAGCCAGTAAACTATTCAGGGACTCTGACAAAGTCTTGGACATCGAACGGTTACCACTTCGAAGTAAAATAGGCACAATTGATGAGTAGAAACAGTTGCAATACAACAAGTTGACACCTCTTAGCGCCTATCCTATTTCTCCAACACCCAACCACTGTCGCACCATCAATTTGTTTTTTGTTTTCCAAACTAAGAAAGGCTCAAGCACTTTTTTGCGATTGCACCAGTAACACTTCCTAATAAAGATATGTGCATTCGCACCTTAGCTGCAACAAAGTAGTGCTTCAGTCAGTTTTGGCTGATCAGAACATATATTGTATTTAGGATTACCAACTCATCTTATGCAATACGCAACCTGTTTCCTTGATATTTTCCCGTTGAACAAGCTAAATGGGTAACAGATAATTGACTCTGAAAGTCTCTATCGGTTATTCGTAGACCTGGTCAATCAAAAGCTGTCCAACCAGTCCAAACGCTCATTTCATTAAGCGAACCTTTCGAGAAATTTTTCAAATTTTCGAGAATTTATTCTCAATCAATTATTTGCACATTTTATTCGCACCTTGCAATTCAAATCAATCTTTGAACAAGGTAATTAGAGTGAATGATGGATTACTAAATACTAACATAAGACTAGAATTTTCTTGCCACTTATTAGTATAATAGTTTGTTTTTTAAATACAATAGCGCATTGATTGGGTTTCAGCCATTAAATATCATTATGAATTGGATAATTCAGGGTTTAAAACTAATGTTCGCTGAACAATGTCGCTGACTTTATTTTAATTTTCCATTTTTCTTCAATTAACCTTTCAGATTATTGGTAATCCGATCCACTAAAAACTAACATTACCATGACAGATAGATTCTTTGGGTTTGTATAGAGCTAACGGAGACAACAAGTTGATATTTGATAAATATGTATATTCCTCTTTTTAGTTTCCATCCTGAAGAGGCTGCCAGCTTCATTAACTACAATACATGCTTGCAAGCAGGGAGCCTTACAGCACAACAGCCTCAATCTGTAGCCGCAGCAATAGGGGAATATGTATCAAAGTCGGCATATTTCATGCCCACCACGGTCGATGTGAACAACAACGTATGCACAAGTAGTATAGGTGGAATCGAGCTAGGTGCTAGACACAGTTCCATGTTGAGTTATTTTGGAAGTCAAGATAATTATAATGAAATCACCAACAACTCTATGATACAGCAGCCTGCTGAAAAATGCCTTGGTAATCAACAGTACCATCCGTCGTCCAGTGTTGCAGTGGAGCTAAATCAACAGGCGCAGCAGATTTCCCAACCTCAATGCCAGTATGCCCATGGCAGTAGCAGCGGTTGTTTCAATCGAAATCGATACATGCCATACAATCATAATCGGACATGCGCAGCTGCCGCAGCAGCAGCCGCTGCAGCTTCTACTACACTCCCCAATCCAGTCTGCACAACGTCTGGTTTAAATGTTGAATTCCAGCAATTCACTCCGATTTACCAAAGTTGCTCTTCGAATATGATGCTTCAACAGGCAAACGCAGTTGGTATCTACGAGCGAATGGCTGAATTGGACTATAGTTATGCTCATGCTGTTGCTGGAAATATGTCTGCTGCAACGAGCACAGCAAACAGCACCTGCATCAGCAATGAGACCCTCGCAAGTGGGAATACAGCATTGACCAATAGTAAAAGTTCAGCTAATGGAAGCACTTTTCAGTACCAAGCAAATGGATCATCACCGGGAGGTGACATTAGTCAGGTAGTGACATTGCAAATAAATAATTTAGACTACTCAATGGACGAAGTAAGTCTTCGAAACTTCCTTTTAAATCAACTTAAACCTATAACACCAGTGGTATCCCTGGTATTTGAGGGCAGTTCCTATGCCAAGGTTACGGTGCCAAACCTAAATTTCGCGAAACAAGTTGTTGCCAATTTACATCGCAAAAAGATCGGTCATAAAAGAATGATTGTCTCTTATACCCGGGACTCATCACTGACGGAATTCAATACACTCCGCTGCCAAGTAGCAGGTCTACTTAAAGATGTTCCATATTACACCCTTCCAATGTATAAGTTTCGTGAACTATTCCAATCACGTTTCAAGACATCCATTAGTGTGTTGGATCTATATAAAATGCAAGACATCTGCAACATAAATGCCGATAGCAACGAAGAGAAATTCATTAGCCTACAACCTGAACTTTTCAACTCACTTGATAGCAGTCCTTTAATGGAAGGCCTGCAGCATAGTGTTCCATATTGCACCGTACATTTTAAACGTGAACAACACAAGGGTTGGGCTGAGCAAGAGATTGAACCATTGCCCAATGTCTTTATGACCATCACAGAAATCCAACAAATCATCTATCCCCTTCTAAAGAGCCATCCGGGCGATATACCTGTCGCCAGTTTGGTTCACTGCATCGAGGGCAAATTAAATATACAAATCACTAAGAACGAAAACGGTGTTAATCTGGAGCACCTCGTTTGTTGTGTTCATGGAATACAAATCAACACGAATAGTTTTGGCAATAAGATTCTTGGCTGGCTAGAACCAGAGAATGCCATTAACAAGGAAAATGGAGATGGACGATTTTATGCGAAGAATGCCTCAATGTCGGATCCATTGTATCAGATATCCAGAGAAGTAGTTGAACTAGTTAAAATGTCACCAAAGTCTACAATGAAATTCAATCGCTTCATACCGGCGTATCACAATCATTTCGGGAAACAATGTCGCGTTGCTGACTATGGATACACAAAGCTGATTGAGCTTTTTGAGGCCTTATCTACGGTAGTTCAAATCATGGGTGACGGTGAAAATCGCCAAATTACCCTTACTCATCGTACGCAAGTTCGGCGATTCACCTCAGATTTATTACGAATTCTCAGAGCTTTGGGGAACAAATCAGTCCTCCTTTCACAACTTCCCCTTATCTTCTCTCAGATACAGCATCGTAACTTTGACATTACCGACTATGGAGTTTGTAACATTGTCGATATTCTTGATGGTCTAGTCAATTCGAATATCGTCACCGTTGCCACTGTACAAAACGGCAAAGACATTCTTATTTCTATACCACAACGCAAGCAGACTCCAGCTGAAATTGAAAAGACTAGCATCTTTGCCAGTGAAGTGGTAGAGCTCTTTCGCAATGCACCACAATACTCTATTCTGTTTCAGAAGTTTGTCCGATCTTATCACTATCACTTTGCGTATCAATGTAGGCTGAGTGATTACGGATTCTTTAAACTAGCCGACTTAATGGAGGCCATTCAAGGGGTAGTGGAGACCGAGCTTACAAATGACGAGGACAAGAAAGTCTTTCTGTCGCCAAAGATAGCTCGTCGAGTTTTTGCCGAACAACTAGAGGAACTAATCCGTGAATTTACCGGATCACCGAAAACTTGCATGAAGCTGGATGAAGTGCTGGAATTGCATAAGAAAAAATTCGGTTACAATATTCAGCCACAGGCCTTAGGGGTTGTGGACATGCATGAGGGTGTAAAGCTTCTCCCTTACATCGAGGTAAGATAAAATTTCAGACTTTAAATGCTGCAATGAATGTCTTATTTAGGTTCTGAAGAACGACAACAATATCTGGATAATCTGTCATAGTGACGATGTCGTGTTTCGTACTCAGTGTTATCGTTCTTGTAACGTAATTCAAGAACACGGAAAAGACCAAATACCTATGAATGATTTCATAAGCTTATTTAGCTTGAAGTACCAGGAGACACTTCCAGAGAACTCAATTATTGCCATGAAGCATGCAATTGAGGTAAGAATAATACAAAATATTTTCACATATCAAGAAACATTTAGAACATTTGAAATTTCTCTTAGATAATCACAGACAAAGACATTAAATTCGTGAAAATTTCGGCCTTCATGAAGTTTCTAATTGGAGTAGTTCAATTTATAGAGCACCGCACACTGCTATTGTCAGAGATCAAGAATGCCCTGAATATGGAATGTACGAATTGTTTTCAGTATGGTTTTCCCAACTTATACACCATTCTTCGGGCTTATCCAGATGTCTTTTCCATAAACATCGGAGCAACTCAAGAGCGTAGTGAAATTTCCCTAATTCTCAAATCAGAGTTGGCATTGCATTTTATTTCACGCAACGGTTCACAATCTTCAAGTCTTCAAAAGAATCCGTCCAGCAAGAAGGTGTCTTCAAAGTTACGACCTCAAAGACTTCCTTTAACGGATAGCAATCGTTCTTGCTTATTATCGAAGTCGGGTGTTACTCCAAAGGTATCATCGACCAAAATGTCTTCTAGTTTTTATCAAAAACCTCAAAATGTTCCTACGAAGCAGTCACAAGTTTTGGCTACAATTAATACAAAAAACAATCTTACCACGAGTTGTTTTGGAACCAATAGTAATAGCAACAGTAGCAATACTTCGTCTAACAATCTGAACCTAAGCAACAATATGCTAAATTCATCGATATCTTGCAGCAATAAGGAAAACTCCTTTAACAATTCCGGATTCAACATGTCTTTCAACTCATCGTTGAATTCACTATCTGATCCTAATACAAGCATGGGAAGTTCAAGCAGTGTTAATCCAGTAGGCTTCTCGAAATTGTGGGATCGCCGTCAATCCAACTACTATAATAGCACTGCTTATGCAACTACAGAGCAGGGCAGCTACTTTTTCGAGCTGACCAATAACATGCAAATGTGTCCAGCATATGAGCCACCTAAGCCAGACACTCCACCAACAGATGTAAGTTACTCGTATTATTTACTAGTATTTAACTAAACATTAATTAAAATTGATCGATATTTAGAATTTACCTTTCTGGATTGATCCAATCTGGGCGAATAGTAATGGTGAGAAACCACCAAAAATTAATTCGGTAAGAATTTGAAATTAGTTTTAAAAATCTCTCCTTTCACTACTTTAAATTGTCTTCCTCCATTTTAGCTCAACATAAAACTTCCAGAATTCAAAACCTTCAACATTCTACCTATGCTTATGTCGCCGTACACTCTTTCGAAAACTGAAAACATGAAACAACAGATGTTCAATTTTGAGAACCATGACAGAAAAATCGCCTGAAAAGGGGTAGAGTTACCTTTTCTTTTCTTTTTAAACCAAATTGTTGATTTTATTTATTTTTTTAAATTTCTATTGTTAACTTATAAAAACAAAAAACAAATATTCTGGAAAAATTTCAAAAAAAAATCTTAAAAAAACACTTTCAAAATATGTCAACTTCAATTAGTGTAGCGACTTCAAAATAAATTTTTTTTTTTCAATTTCAAGGAAACGCGCGGTAAATTTTGTCTCAATATTATTGCTAATGTTAATTTTTTTTTTTTTTAATTTTAAATCAATCGGAATTGTAAACTTTTGTTGATCGAAAAGATAGAGAAAAAGATTGTAAATTGTGAACAAAGTGATTTAAGAAGTAATGTTAAAAAGAAAATTTTATTTGTTAAGTAAATACAAATTGCATGCTAAAAGTAATTGTCCTAATACCTGAAGTATGTACCTGAAAAGGTAATCTATTATTTTCAAAAGACTCGAGTGTCATTTTACTACAAAACTGCAGTTGCACTTTGGCTTTTAAAACAGATCTACTATTAATTTTTTTCTAAAAAGAGACACTGAAGCTCTTGAAAATTGGAATCTAAACAGATATTCAAAGCCAGGTTTCAATGCTACTGTATATCTTATCTTTGACTGCTACATCTCACATGGAGTCCAAAAATAAAGGCTGTTTCTGATTTGACGAAGTAACGTTGTGGTGATTTAAAAAAGAAAAAAAAGGAAGCGACACGAAGCTTTACTCCAGACTTCGGCTCTTACATAAAAACTTCCCGCTCAGATGTAATCAAATATAGAAAAGGGAGACTTTGCATTGCAAGCCGTTTATGTCAAACGATATTCCGAGATATTGTCAAACTAGAGATACTCAGAAATTCCGATTATTGATAGCAGATAATCTCTCTTTTTCATGCTTGCAAGACAAGGTTCTAACTAGGTTCTATCAATGAAGCTTCAAGTGACTAAAAGGGCATAGAGATAATAGTGCGCAAATTGCTTGAGCTTACTAACTTGCTGATTATTTTGAATTATAAGTTTCCGCTCATTCTTTCAACGTACGAGATATAAGACTGTTTAGGAAATTTAGCAAATTTGCTTACTTTGTTCTATCGAAATGGAGCAGTCAAATATGTTGACTATAATAGTTCATTTCACTTGTATCTTCCTTTTAGTTGAATCTCTCAATTTTTCTTAAAAAGATGAGTAATTAAAACTTTAGAGATAAAGTGCAATCAATCAATCAAGTCAATCTGGACTTTAACCTTTCCGGTAAGAGCAGTAACTGCCTCCAGTTACATACTCCATACTCCTTTTAGTTGTGGGTGCCACCCTAGATGAGGTCTTCCTCCACTGCGTTGTCCCTTTGGGTTAGATTCGAGGACTCTGTTTGCCGAAGCATTAGGGTCCATTTTCTCTACAAATAAAGGTTCTACACACCTTAGGCGACTGATACGTAGTTGTCTGCTTGAAGAAAATTCTATTTTTGAAAGATTTTTCTCTCAAAACGACTGAGGATATCTTCACCCACTTTCGATAGAGTTCATGCTTCAACGCCATACAGTATAGTATGGCGCAGTGTACTTAGCCCATTTTGGAATCTTTCGTTTCAGTAGCTTTTCGCTGTGCTCTCCTTTTAAAAGTTTGTGACGAACTTATCGGGGATACCATAACTAGACATCGAAATGCTGTCATATGTGGCCTTAAAATCGATAAAAAGTTTGTGGGTATCGATAAGTCCTTCTTGGGCTTTTTCGAAGATTTCCCGCAGTGTGAAGATTTGGTTGATTGTGGACTTTTCTGATTCGAAATCGCGCTGATAAGGGCCAATCAGGGTGTTGACGAAAGGTTTTAGACGTTTACACAATATGGAAAATAAGATCTCGTGTGCTTAGGAGACTTATACTCCTTTAGCTAGCGCAGTTGTGAAGGTCTCCTTTTTTGTAACTTGAGCTTTCAACTACTGAGATGCCTTCCATAAAGCATACACTCTTCTGACCAGATCTGAGAAATGAGTTGGTGTTAGCTCTCCACAAAGTCAGTTCCAGAAGATTTGTATTCCTCAACCGGTAAGCCGTCAGAGTCAGATGCTTAGTTTGATTTCAGCTTAGACATTGCTGTCCTTAATTTGCTTTCGTGAGGAGGGAAATTTTGGCTCCCATCATCTATGTTTATTGTTTTACTTTGCCTGACGGCGGTATGTAGTGCTTTTTCGCCGTTATAAAGAGGGAGGTGTTCCATGCGATTCTACTACTAAGTTTACTTCTTCATCTTTACACGCTTCTATACAGGTATTTTTGCCTTTCCTAAGTTACTTCTGGAGCACAAACTCTCAACATCTTTGATCGCACCCTTTTTTCTGTTTTTTTTTTTTTGTCTCTTCAACTCGGAGAGCTCATTAGCGGCTCTAGTCGTTCGCTGCCGGGATTCTTCACCAAATCAGGGTTTTCTTGATTGGGAGCCGCATAACGGCGTCCTGATGGTATGTTGGCAGCGTTGCCATTGGTACATGATATTGACGGTATAGGGATTGCTTATAAAAAATTCTCAATCGCACCTTGGCTGCAACAAGGTGATAATCCGAATCAATGTTGGATTCCCGAAACGTTCAGACATCTATAATACTGGAGGCATACCTGACGTTTATTACAATGTGATCAATTTAATTTAGCGATTCTGGAGACCGCTATGTCCGTTTGTGTATATTGATATAAGGAAACCGTGTCCTTGATATAGTGATATTTCGTTCACAGTTTTTCGTTCTTCTTATGCCCGGCCCATCCCGTCACACTTTCCAAATGGCGGTGATATCTGCGTAATAGCAGTCAAGAGTCTCTGCTAATTGCTCGCCTGCATGTGGCCTGTTAAGGGTTCAAACATTTGCAAGAATCGCCAACACTGAATCCTCTTTTTTCTGAGATCAATAGTTGGTTCGTCATATCTTTTAAATATCTTCTGAATAGGGTTATGAGCCCATTAGTTGTATGCAACTAATTTTATGCTACTGACCGAGCATGCCCCTGAAATTTAATAAAAGTTTACTTATGCAGTTATCGGAGACTACCGATGGGAGGAAAGGAAAAGGCTAAATTACGAACTTGATTGTTGCGTTGGCCCAAACCAAGTTATGGAACAGTCACAGTTTTCCTATCAATCGCCACACAGGTCATTCCCAATTATACTTATATAAAACCAACTTCTAACGAAAGCCAAACCGAAAAATCTCTCATCTGAGGGTTGCCTATCAAGTGTATCGGCGATGATGTCAAAATGAGCTGGGACCCAGACAGGACTAACATACACCACCTAGCATGAAAGTCCTAAGAGGATACCTCAAGGCATTACGCACTGCCTGGCTCTCTCTTCAGATGCAGATACTTTGTCCCTCTTCACTACACTTGACACAGTATCTTTAGTACAATGCTATGCGGATAGCTGGATATCGTATATCTAAACTTAGAAGACAGACGCATGTTTTTCTAACGAGGAAGTCAAATAGATTGTTGTCGTCATGATGTTTCGAGACAAAGAACTATTTAAGTTCGATGTCCCAAAACGATCTAAATATCACTTCCTGACCTTCTATCCGTTTTTGAGTAAAGAAAAATTGCTAAATTACTCGTAATTTTACAAATTATAGAAAAGATAAACCGTTTACTTAACTTCCACTAAAACTATGAATGAGTTCGCTCACCTTTATCAAAATTGAACACGGACAGGCAGCATGCAATGTGATTCTTTGGGAAAAGAACCAAGGTCTCTGCGTATCATGACACAATGTTGTGATTTTATTGCGACGTGAGACTACTACTCAAAAACTTGATATAAATTTGCCAAAAAATTTAAGATTCTGCAACCTTCTGAAGTGATTATTTTTTACTACTCTACTTGATAATAAAATCGTTTGCGTAGATGCAGGCGTAAAATTATAAGGTTAACGCGTGTTTAGGGAATTTATGTAACTGAGTACATTCATAAGTGAATAAAATCTCTGAATTAATGTATAGATCAAAGCAGAACACACTTGAATTCAATAAGAATGTCGATTAATATGTTTAACCGTCACGTAATCCATTGGTTAACCGAATTACAATATATGGTATGTATGTCAATTGTTGACTTTTTTATATCTTTCCTTATTTTCTTTTATACCATGCATTAAGAATTTATGAAGAGGTTTTTTAAGTTCTGTGGTTCCCACAAAGTGTTTAGATTTTTAAAGAGCTATACACACGCGCCAAGCAAAAATGGTATAGTACATGTTTCAAAGCAACGTTTCATGTTTTTAAGCATTCTTGCTGGCACGTTCAAGAGTAAGTGTTTTTTATTTGAAACTACGCACATTTATGTTCATTGTAAGATGGGAAATCTTTTGCCTAACCAGGAAGTAAAGATGAAATATGACGAACATTTCAACATAAATTATTCCTCTTTTTAAATTAGCCATTTAAATTATGTTGTACATAATTACGTATGCTCTCCCACGTATCTGCACTGCTACTGTCCTGCTGTTGGAGTTGGTGAAATTTGCGGATCTTAGAACACCATTTTGCAAGTCATTCTATCTTGGATCCGATGGCGATGGCGCGATAGTTAGCTCATTGGACTATCACGCAGACAGTCTGGGTTCGATTCCTGGCTGGGTCACCAACAATTTTTCAAATCGCCATCACCCTTCGGCGGGCAATGGCAAACTCCCGAAAGTAATATTGCCTACGAAAAAGCTTCTAAGGAGTGCCGTTCGGACTCGGCGATAAACCGTAGGCCCCGCTCAGATGTGACTAAAATGACAACATGAGCAACACAAATGAGTGTCAAGAAGCTAGGCCATGTACTATATCGGGCTGCCAGGACCACAGTGTTTTTTTTTTTGTTCTATCTTGGATCCCCTCGTTACTATGGTTAAGAGTTGCCTGATGGTTTTTTCAGTTCATTTAAATAATTATATTTTTTTTCGACTTCGACTGCAAATCTCGACTCGAACTTGCTTTCTAAAACGAATTTTTCGACGACCTTCACTGAGCATAGAACAATCAACTGATTAAATCAGCCTACAATTTGTCCTTTATCGATTTTTTAATTCAAAGACCTCTGAGAATAGTCGTCTTCATATCCGTCTGCGTAGTTTTCCCTTATACTTTTATAAAGGGTTTTCTGTGAAGAAATTTCAATTAGTTTCAATCAACTTCTAATGCACATTTGCCGAAAAATTTCAACAATAAAGCAAGAGTGTTGGTTTTTTCCAATCAAATGAAAGAATGGAGACCGTTGACATAAAACATATTTTTCAAATGGTCTCAAAGAAAGAAGTCATATGGCATAATATCGCCGAGCAATTTTCGAGAAATGACACGTGCGGAAAACTTTTCTTGCAAAAGAGGAATGGTTACGTCACTTACCGTCTGTTTGATAACATCGTACACGACAAAAATTAAAGAAGAGCTTATAATATTGTAATACAATAAAACAATTGTACTGGTTTATTTTGTTTATTTACTTAAATGCTTTTCAATTGTAATGTTGTCCACTCTCCTCCATTATCAATAATTGCTTGGAGTCTTCGAGGCATGCTTTCTACTAATCTTATAGCATAATCTTGAGACAAAGATCTCCATAAAACTCGTATTTTTCGTGATAATTATTTAACCGTCGAGATTTTCTTTCCTTGGAGCTTTAGCTTCATGAATGCCCAAACATTTTCAATGGGATTTGCATCCGGCGACTGTGATGGCCAATCTAAAACATCGACGTCATTTTCTTGTTTCCACGCACTGCACAAACGACTGCGATGTTTCGGGTCATTATCTTCTTGCAGTAACCAATTATCATTCCTTCTTTTATACCACCTTTGGGCAGATGGTAATAAAGCCTTCTTATAAATTTTGACCATGTTGGGTGCGTTTAAGTTATTTGTAAACATAAATAAATTGCCAAATCCTTGTTTTGAGAAGCATCCCCAAACGTGCACCTTTGCCGGGTGTTTGACGGTCTGGATTAATTTATTGGATTGTGTACACCAGGTATGAGTGATAGGAGACCATTCCCAAAAAGAATCCTCATCCGAAAAAATAACGTTGTTCCAATCTCTGTCCAAATTCTCCTTGGCCCAACTGAGTCGTTTTTCTACGTGTTTTTTTGACAGTAGTGGTTTCTTTATTGTGCTTCGAAATTTTACATTATTGACTAGTAAACGTCCTCGTATCGTATCACAACACACATTTAGACCCCTTTTACGTAAAATCCCTTGTCCTCCACGTAACGATAGAAGAGGATTTTGTTCAAACACTCGTAGAATCATTTTGTCCTGCTTTTTTGTTGTTTTTGGCGTAGACCCACGATCCGGCAAATCATCCACATTGTTAACTTGGGAATAACGGTGCACCCACTTGCTAACAAATGCTTTTGACTTTTTCATGTATTTAGCAGCTGCTCCGTATGACATTTTCGGTCCTTTTGGATGCGTGCACAAGAATACTGCTTCATAACGTGATGCAAACGCGACACTCATTTTAAAATACTTCCGTATCTGACAAAAATTGAACACTCTTTAAATTTTTATATTCAAAGCATCTTAGCAGAAGTATTTTTTTATCTGCTAATGCAAATGCCACTTCCAAACCGGTTTTCATAAACGAGTTTTGCCGTATACGATCTTATCAAACGGACGGTATGAAACACATAGAGTAATCTTGTTGGAATAAAATATCGCTTACATTTATACCTTCAAGTTCTGGGCATACACATTTTAATTATCCATTCGGGATTGGATTGAGTCCTATGACTGCCCAAGCTGCACGAAATAGTAACACATTATGCATAGAGAAGCCTTCCGTAGTCATTCTTGAATCTTCCAAGCCCCAAATGTGTCAGTTCTGCTTATTAACACACCCTTGCAAGTTTTTTTTACCGACGAGTACGGGTTCAATCTTCCATTAATCATTATGAGGACCGCAAGCACGTGTTCACGTGTAGTAGCACAGCTTTTGAAGTTTAAAATGGTCTACCTAGCAGGTTACACAGGTTATTCAAACGCGTTTTATGCTGTTGAGCCCAACTTTGTTGCCATATATTACGACCTCTTCTTTAGACCTTAATTTTTTTCGTACCTTTGATATTATGGATATTCGAACGCTCCGAAGAAGAGCCAACATCGACTCGGCCCTTATTGTAGCCAAGGTACGGTTGCAGATATACCGAACAGCACAATGGCAAGCTAATGTTGTGAGGAAATTTCGACGTTAGACGACTACAATCGCAAGTGATCGCTAAATCCTTTTCCGATCAAGTCTTTCTTACTATCTCTTAATCTGCTGCCATCATCAATAATCGGAGACCAGTGACAACACTGCCAAAAAGCCATCAGAGTTGGCACTCGACCACCACAACAAAACCCGTGGTTTGATGACAAATGCACATGCATCTAAGCAAGATTAGAGCTTCTCATGAGCTCTACGAGCAGAAGAGGAAAGACGGACACCGGCTTCTCAAAAGAGAAAGAAGAAAGAAATGAAATTCGGAAGTTTTACCAAAAGGTAAAAAAAAAACATGCCACGGACACAAACCGAACCGAAGGCTGTAGAGACGAACAATGGAAGGGTAACAGTCGATGCTGCTCAAATCGGCATGCGATGAGACGTTAAGGAGCATGCAGCAACTCATGTGTTAAATATGCTCGGACGAAAGAATGCATGACAAATGGAACCTAAGCTTTCTTTGCCCAGTCCTCAAGAAAAATTACCCTCTAAACTGCTTCAACTATAAAGCCATCAGTTTTCTTACTAGTTTATGTCTCAGAAGAAAGACTAATCAAATTGCTTACCATTTCTTATTCTCATGGACTGAGGACGAGTTCTGTGCGTTGTTGGAAAATTTCGCAAAATGATATGGATGTATGGATATGAGATTATATGCCACGACCCATCAGTGATTCCATGGGTCGTGATCGTGGTGATTATTTGTGATAAATACCCCATGCGCAGACGTGCATTTTTCGAGACCTCGCTTGAGCATTGCGAGTGGTGTTTGATCAATGACTTGAGTAATGTTGACCTCCAGTTCCTCAATTGTAGCGGGCTTATCCACTTAGACTTTGAACTTTAAGAAGCCCCAAAGGAAAGGATCTAAATATCTGACGTCATATGATATAGGCGGCCAATCCGGTTCAAATCGAATCGTTTCGCGGACTGTGTGGCTGTGTGGACGCGGGCTTTAATTTCATGTGGCATATAATCCGTTATCATAGCGCAATAACGAGGGGCAATATCAGGCCTTAATTTTCAAACAAATTGGGAATCAATCCATTGAAACGAAGGAAGACTTCTGTAGGCTGTGGTTTGTCGAAAATAATCTGCCCTATAAGCTAGAATCTTTCACTTAAAGAAGACGGTGACAGGCAAAAATCTTGTTTGCACAACCAAACTTAGAAATAAGAAATTCTTACTGCCGAAAAATCTTATCAAATGACATGAGCTCTGAATATGTCTAAGTATTAGGGCACGATCCGCTCCGGATCGGACCGAACAATGACACTGAAACACTCAACTGCTCGCTATATTTAATTAAATTTGATTGGAGTGACGAAATATGGTATTGCCTTTTCATTGCCCAAGTTAAATAGTTTTTACTGTCTGGAAACAGAGTTTGGATCGTACTCGCAGGTAGAAATTGTTTACATGTGTTCTTAGCCCAGACTGTGATTCTAGTGCTTAACTTCTTACAGTGTTATGTTTGGGTCTTTTTTAATTTGACACGTTTCCTTGGCCCTTTAATTCCTGAAGTAACACATATTAATCTTCTTGATTGCCCGCTCCACAGAAGTCCATATTCGTCGCTCTTCAGTGCATCACCCACTTTGGACTTTTTAATCAACTTCAAGTGATTTCTCTCTATATTCCGACAATATTTTGGATATTATATCGCTATTCAAGCTTCCTTGACCACAACTATTTGGCTCCGGAATACGCCCTCAGTTACACGTATAGCTCTATGTGATGTCGGAAGTAATCCAAAGTTGTCAAACAGTCTCCACGTAGCCATTAAAGTTCAATATTCACCTGCATTCATTTATTTCATTTCCTTATTCCCAAATACAGAATTAAGGTAACTTTTCATAATATATGTAATTATAATTTATTTATTTCATCTTATAAAAGAATTAAACTTTTGATGGGGTATTCAAAGCGGATACACATCGTCTCAGCGATAATTTGGGAAATAATTCTTTGGTATACCATATTCTAAAAAAACTCCTTCTACAGTAAGAATCTGTCTCCAATGTTTTTTAATTTTTCGAGGATTTAAAAAAAGGCTTAATTTGGTGTACCCTGACCCATGGTTACGGATATTACTCTGTTAATACGAATGCTAGAAACTTTATTTCACACTTTATTTTTTTTAAAATACTAGCCCTTGTAACTGCGTTTAAGTAAAGTTTATATCTTGTTGAAGTCCTCAAATGTCTAATTTCTAGGCCTGTTCCATTTTTCTTGCCCATGCTAATTTTTGACTTTGAAATAACTTTTCTCCAGAGAATGCTTAATAAACATAATGTTATATTATTTTTTTCTTATGAACGTAACAACAATAAAACACCCTGTATACAATATAGATACATTAAAAAAAATTAGGTTTAAAATAAACAAACCATTTTACATGCTATTAGGGTATACATATAATTCAACAAAACAACAATATTTCAAGTCAAGAACCCGCATTTTTATTTTTATTTTAAATATAAATAGACTACTTATTGAACGAATTTCGAGAGGAAACTAGTTTGAAGACTTGCATGACAAAAAAAGTTGGAGTATCTGTAACAGGTAGGGCGAAAGGCAGGAACTTTGGCAACAAGGTTTGCGTAGTTCCATTAGCTTGTGTCGGAAATTAGACTTTGTAGAGAGCCACCTACAACCACCTGGCAACGATTAGTATTACGCCTCGTAGAAGTAGTATCTTCCGATAGGTGCTGGTTCCTTAATGACGAGAATGAGCCTCTGCAGCCGAAAATCTTGCAGCTCTACTAATAAGCCCTACTTCACGCCTCCCTGTGGCGCCATCTGGGAATCTCACTAGAGATTGCGAAGTGAAGGGGGCAAATGGCGAGCTTCCTGAGCCATAAATCAGGATTAGTGTCGGAAAAACAAAACAAGACCTTATCCGGGCTACTACGACATATTTGGAACTCAGGCCGGTAAGGATTTCCAGGACTTAGTCAGGGTCTTGGAAAAGAGCCTCACATCCCGGAACGGGTTACTGGCTTCGGTGTAATCGACCCCTCATCCTAGGGGCATTAAAAAAATGGAACTGGTCCTCCAGGTTGGGGGTTGTGCCGCCGGGCTAACTGCGCGGCCATTTAAAAAAAAACATAAGTTACGAAGCATCAACAAACCTCGGATATGGACAGATCTACGGTTGACAACCTTCGCAAAGATTTAAGGACAATGAGATTCGGATATGCACATGGAATGTTAGATCCCTTAATAGACCACGTACAGCCGAGCAACTAGCGGAGGCCCTAGACTGCTGCAAAGCAGACACAACCGGCATTCAAGAAATGCGATGGGATGGGCCGGACAAAAAAAAGATGAAAAACTGCGATATCTACTACGGCAATTGCTATCGACGGCAAAAGCAGCGCTTATTTGGATGCGGATTTGTTGTCGGAGGCAGACTAAGACAAGAAGTCCTGAGCTTCCGGCATGTGAGCGAGCGCCTCGTAGCAATCCGCATCAAGGCTAAATTCGCCAGCACTAGCCTTATATGCACGCATGCCCCCATAGAGGAGAAATGCAAAGCTAGGAAGAGAGGGTATCTTTGGTGGAACAATCGGAAAATATAGCCTGCACAACACCACCTCCGATAACGGATTCAGGCTAATCGATTTTGCCTAATCTCGACATACACAAGGGGACTTGGAGAACTCCTGATCAATCAACAGTCAACTAAATTGATCACATTGCGATCGACACAAGACACTCCTCCAGTATTATGGATGTCCGTACGTTCCGAGGAGCCAACTCGACTCGACATTACCTTGTTGTAGCGTTGCGGATATCCCAAACTACCCCAAGACAAACTAATGCTGTGAGTCGGCTACAATCGCAAGAGATCGCCAAGTCCTTTTCCGATCGAGTGTCTCTTAATCTCTTAAAAGGTCCAATGCCGCCATCATCGAACACCATTGGAAACACTGCCAAAACACCATCAGAGATGTCGCTTCTGATGTGCTGGGTTTCACTCGTCCACCACAACGAAACCCCTGGTTCGATGATGAATGCCGGCAAGCACATGCAGCCAAGCAAAAAGCACGCAATGCGGCACTGCAAAAAAAGACCAGAGCTGCTCATGAGCTCTATGAGCGGAAGAAGAGAGACGAACACCGGCTTCTCAGGAGGAAGAAGAAAGAGCATGAGAAGCGCGCGATTAAGGAAATTAAGAGATGCTACTCCAGGAATGCGGTTCGGAAGTTTTACCAAAAGGTGAAAATAACATGCCACGGAAACAAACCCCGAACCGAAGCCTGATCAGATCAGACAGAATCAACCTTTCAACTTGGACGATGATGACCAACAATTCCGTCCACCCGACCTGGATGAAGTGAAGATAGCTATATCGAAGCTTAAGTCCAACAAAGCTGCTGGAGCGGATGGCCTGACTGCCGAGCTCTTCAAAGCGGCCGGTGATGGCCTGGTAAGGAGCATACACCAACTCATCTGTAAAATGTAAAAGTATGCCCGATGAATGGAACCTCAGAGTTTTTTTTCCGATTCTCAAAAAGGAGACCCTCTGAACTGCGCCAACTACATCTCTGTAGTCTCCTTAACATCGCATATAAGACCTATTTATAAGTCTCGCATCACCGAGACCTTTGATGTCAGAAAAAAGGATTTAGACGTACTTGAAAGAATAGTGTAAAACTCACGAGCAAACACAAGAGGCACTATCTTTCAAAAGTCCGTCCAACTACTCGCATGCGTCGACGATATTGACATTATCGGGAGAAAGCAGCGTGATGTCAGTAGCGCTTCCGCGAGTATTGCGACGGAAGTGGCGAAAATGGGTTTAGCGGTCAATGAGAGCAAGACCAAGTATATGCTGTGAAGCAAAAAGGACAACCAACACCAACACGGACGTCTCGGGCAGATATAACTTTGAGCTAGTTAAGGACTTTGTCTACCTAGGCTCTGCTATAAATACAGACAACTACACCAGCGCTGAGATCAAGCGAAGAATAACTCTTGCCAACCGCTGTTTTTTTGGGTTAAGGTAATTGAGTAGCAAAGCCCTCTCTCGGACAACCAAAGACCTTTATAAGACCTTAATAATCCCGGTCCTGCTCTATGGCGCAGAGGCATGGACATTATCAAAAATGGATGAGGGTGTTCTTGGTTGCTTCGAGAGAAAAATTCTTCGGGCGATCTTCGGTCCCGTCTGCATTGACGGTGAGTGGAGAAGGAGATACAACGACGAACTGTATGGACTGTACAGCGACATGGACCTAGCCAGAAGAGTGAAGATCCAAAGACTGAGATGGCTGGGTCATGTAGAGCGCATGGACACCAATGCTCCGGTCCGAAAAGTCTTCGAATCCGCTCCCGAGGGACAGCGCAGTAGAGGAAGGCCAAGACTCAGGTGGCGCACGCAAGTGGAAGAGGACCTCAGCCAACTTAGCGTGCGAAACTGGAGGCAGCTAGCCAGGGATCGAGCTGGCTGGAAAAGCTTGTTGGCTGAGGCCCAGGTCCACCCCGGACTCTAGCGCCACCTAAAGTAAGAGAGCCACCTATTATAAAAATACTTAAATAAAATAAAACAAATGTCACAGGACCAGAATTTGCATGAACCTACGAAGATCCATAATGTGTGTACTAAAGTTTGGTTATACCTGTGAAATACTATGTATTTTTATGAAAGGGGGCTCCAGTTCCATGAAAATTGACTTACTTAGTTTAGTTACTCACAACAACTCTCTACTCGATACACAAATGTATGTCATAGTCTGTAGCGGCAATTAAATCTAATCTAACTGGCTGAACTGTATTAGATTTTAAGGTCAAATGAGAACTTAAATTAGCCCATAAACAGATCTTTAAGGTACGCCCAAGTAATCAGTAGCTTTGTTCAGTGAGAACAAACTAGAACAGATCCGCACAAATTTGTGAAAAACGTCAAATTAAATGAGAACAGAAAAATACAGCCAATTTAAATATTTAAATATACATATACATATACATATGTATTTACTCTGGGGTATTTAGCAGTATACTTCTCTCTGAATTCGGCTTTACTTTACAAGCAATGTTCGGTGTTATTGCACTTTATGAAAGCGAAGTAACGACGAATTCCAAAATTGCTTTATGTGGCATGTTCGAGAGTAAGCTCATCTCGCAATCTGTCCATTGTAAAGCCTGAGGGAAAAACGGCAAACATACATAGTTTACAAAGAGCTGTTGCACGCAACGCATTGGAATTTCTAAGATTTTCAAAACACCACCAAATAAATTGACGGCTTCATTATTATTCATATTAATACTCGGGCTTAAAAAAACAACATGTTAGGGATGTGGAATGCTATACTGACTTTACCTCTTCATGGTGCATTCTGGTTAACACTAAAATTTTTAGCTTTATCAGTGCGAATTCGTAAATCCTTACATGGTTTCTAAAAATTATGTTTAATCTGAGACTTCACAAATTAACCTCTCGAATTTGCAACTAAAATAGTTTATGCCCACGAGCGAAGCCGGGTGGGTCAGGTAGTTGAATTATATATTTAAGATATGACTCAAATTAAAAATGTACGAATCCCCTAAGGCCGGTTTGATGGTCAACCATATCCAAAACTATGGTCGTCTCACAATGTTTTTGTTCATCTAGACTCTGTGTAGTATATAGTAGAGCGTCTTTACTAGAAAGACCAGTCCTAAAACCGAATTGCATCGGTCTGATAAAGTGAATATGCTTTAGTTGTCTTTAATATTTTTTTCAAAAACAACAAAAGAATTGATGTATAAATTGATACATCTGTCCTAATACCCTCCCTAAGCAAAACAATAAAAATAGCACATTTTATTTCATCGGAAAAAGTTCCAATCATAATGATAAATTTAAACAAAAAGGACAAAATATCATACTGATAAGCGTTAAAGCAAATTTTCTAATTTTTAAAAACTCATTCTCAATCAATAAAATACACATATTATTGACACCTTGCAATCCAAATCAATCTTTGAACGAGGTAATTAGAATACTATGATGGATTGCTAAATATACCTGCATGTACCAACACTAGAATTGCTTTCGTGCCACTTATTAGTATAATTGTTTGTTTTTTATTATATTGAGCTATCGCACTGATTGGATTTCAGCCATTAAATATCATTATGGATTCGATAATTCAGGGTTTCAACGCAATGTTCGAGCTGGAATCACTGAACAATATTTCTGACTTTATATTAATTTTCTATTTTTTTAATTGACTTTTATTAACCTGAACTAAATCAATCATTGTAATGACATATAGATCCTTTGGGCTCGATACTATATGTAATACTATCACTTAACAAAGCTAGTGACCGCCCGCAGCCAAATGTAATAAAATTTTTATTTCATTTTCTATCCCAAAAAACTACAGTTCGTGCCTGGAATCAGCGAGCCTCACAATGAAAAATCCTCAATCGATGTACTACGGTCGAAATTAATGACAATGTATAAATGTGAAACTAAACTAGGTACTAGATACATCTTAATGTTAAGCTACTCATCACTAATTCCATTGTATGAATCAGAGCAGAAGAACATTGCGCAAGTTACGAGTATGTTGCTATTGCCGCATAACAACATGAAAGAAAAAGTAGTCATGTGAATAAGTTTACTCACCTTTTATCAAAAATCAAACACAGATGAGCGCACAAAACAATTCTTTTGCGAAAAGAACAAACCAAGGCCTCTGAGTATGTCTTTTTGCTGATCATGCGATGTTATGTTTCTTTTTTGCGACATGAGATCATTACTTAACAATTTGAGAGGAATTTGCCAAATCATTGGAGAATTTTCCACCTTCTGAATCGAAAATTTGTTTAACTGTTCTATTTCACAATAAAATCGCTTGCATACTACGAGTATAAATGCATGGCAAAGTAAAAATAAAGCGAAGTAAACTATTAGCTTATCAAAAATACGATACGGCTTAGTGAACTGTTCCAACATCTGTGTTCGTATGACTAAGTATGTTATGACGATTATTTGGGTACGAACTTTAGTAGCAGACTTTAGCATGCACACTAAGACGGGATTAGAATGTAGATTAATCTGTCTAACTATCGCGTTATCTGTTGGTTACGCTTATTTATATGTGCAAATTTGTTGACAATAAAAGACAAAAAGATAAAAGAAGATACCATTCTCTTCTACACGTTTAAAAGATTTATGGATGTTCTTTCAGTTTTGTAGTTCCCACATCGAATTCAAATCCTAAGAGACCTAACAACAAATATTCATAAGTATCACTAAAATACACTGCGGTTCATGTGAATAAAGGCAACGTTAGAACAATTTAGTTTTCAGAGTTTTTATTAAAAAAAAAAAAGGTCATATAGTAAGTGCAACAGCAATTAATAATTTAGTAATCTCAAGTTTTTGTTTGCAACAGATCAGGACTTATCTTTCGAGAGCACATTGCGTCTTATTAAGCCACCAGCCATGGTGGCAGTCATACTAAGCTCGAAGTGGCCAGCGAAAGGTCAAAAGATGGTTTCTTGTGTTGGTTGCTAAATCTATTTGCTGTACGGCGGCAGAATACGAGCTGAGACGCTCTTGAGACGGAATCCCCGAGAAGAAATTTTTGTAACCAGAAGCTGAACAGGAGGGCTAGAGCCTGGTAAGAGAAATGTGATGACAAGGTCTCAATACTCGCGAAAGCGTCATTGACATCGCGCGGCTTTCTTCCGATTATGTCAATAGCATCGGTATAGTCGAGGTTTCGGACGGGCCTTTAAAAGATTCTGCCTCTAGTATTGGCGTATGAAATTTACACTTTATTTTCAAGAACGATGTAAAATAAATCACATGGCAGCGCATCGCCCATCTTAATCCTTTTTTAACATCAAAGGTCTCGATGAGATCTTTACTGACTTAAATGAAGCAGTGTGCACGCTATATCGTTAGCTCGTCTCTTAAGATGCTATCGTACGCGGGCCTAAAATCGATAACAAAGGAAAAGAAAAGGGAGAATCTGGCAGTGAGCGAACATGCATGACTAGTTTCCCCACGCTTAGGGTCATGTTAAAACGAAGCCAACCTGCGCTGGCGGTACATATCTCTGCCACATATCCTCTGACTCCCTCGGGTTTCCGGCAAGGTAAAACATCAGAACTACGGCTATAGGAGGTCTCAATAGAATCCCACTGCGTAGTTGCGCTAGGTTTAAATTAAAGTGAGAGACGAGTTTGCTCGATACTCCGAACCGGATTAATAATTCCACCTCGATTCCACGATGGATTAGGGCGACGCGGAGGAGAAAAGATTTAGTGAGTATCAGGTTTTTTCGAATCCAACCATGAGCGTTTCACTCGGCTCTCGCCAACTCCCTTTCCATAAAATCAACAAAAAAATCCCGCGCAATAATGTGTTGTCCCGTTGTGAAGAATCCGAGTTAAGAGTCATTGAACTAAGAAAAATCTGATTCCAGGATTCCCTATAGGTATTTCCTGCGACCTCTTGAGGACCGAGTCGAACACTCTGATTAGTGGGATTTGCTTCGTCCTCGATTTTACTTATTTTACTTACACAATTAGGTTACGCTACAGTTCGGGGTGAACCTTGGCTTCAACTAGTATTAAATCTTGCCAGTCAGTTCTTATTAAACCGCTTCAAATAGCTCAATAAGCAGTCTGTATACTCCAGCCGCTGGCTTAGACGGATGAAATTTTCTATCGGCGTTTTGTGGTATCTATTTTTATATTCTCACCACTGACTGTAATTTTACTACTAGTTGTCAATGTTCATCTCTGCAGGTTTCCATTCCGGCTTTGTAGCCCGTTCGTTGTATTCTCTGATAAAACCTCCAATCGTGATTTCTGCAGTAACATCTTTCCATTTCCTTGACCGCGCGTTTCTCGAGCTCATTATTCATCATTCCAAAAAGACTGTATTCTTTCTTTATCTTTGTTTTTAGAGCTCACGAACATTTCTCGTATCTTAGCCGTACGTATTTACCAACAATACATTCATTGTCAAGCGTGAGGTAGGCAATATTTTCCGATGATTCAGATATGGCTATCTTATCGGCATGCGTTGAAATCCCCTAGCACAGTCTTGGCGTCATCCCTGGGACACTGAGTGTATGTATGTTAGGACTAGGAAGCCATAGATTTGATGTTGCCATCTGTCCTCTGAAGGGACATGGTCGTAAATCAGGCATATGTTTTCTTATTTGGCACTATGGCTCCATATTTGATGTTTAATATTATTCAAATTAGAAGCGTAATGAATGAATTTGCCCTTTTAGCTGGTGAAATCACTGTGCTAGTTCTTCCTTTTACAATTTTTCCCAGAGAAGCCCAGTTCTTTCAAATTCAACTAATTTTCTACATGATATCGCGGTTGGAATAGGGCTTCGAATTATAAACATCAATTAAGTTTTTTTCTACATTAGTTGGAATTGCACAGAACTTGTCTATTTTACTCCGAATCTCGACCCACAATAACTTTATTCGCACTTCTTCAATCAATCTTCAACAAAGTTATTTATTTTCCTGACTTTATCCAAGTGAACCGTAGTGTAGTTCATAATTTAAATCAGTTTTAAAGGCCAATGACTCAGTTTTAGTTGGCACGCTTCACCGCAAGTGTTCTTTATTTTATACCATGCACATTTACGTCTCGAAATGGGGCTTTATCTTCCTGCTTAAAATGTTAAGATGTTGTACCTTTATACCACACCTAATTAACGGACTAAGGTTATTTTATCGTATTTAAGTTCGCTTTTAACACAAGTTTAAGTTTGTTGGTTACCATATTAACTATATTGGGTTTTTAATTGGCACCCATCCAGGATTACCTATAGCCCAAAAAGTTAAAAATAAAAACAATTTATTCAGCCTTGTTACTTTAGGGGAAGGCCCTAGTAGATGGAATTAGCGCTTCTTTAACAAAAGATGAACCACTATCGACCTAAAATCAAAGATGAACTAACCGTTGTCATTAGCATAATACGAGTAGTCATCCAGTCTGAGCATAAGAAGTGGACGTGACCTTGGGGAAATAGAAAAGTACGGCATTGAAATCACGTAGGACGTACAGAAAAGAAATTCGTAGGTTTTAAAGACTATATCACGCATGAACAACACACTTAAACTGGCCGCCTTTTAATAGCTCGGTTAATTTTTCCAGTATTGACTACGTCCGGGTAAATACATATGTATATGGTTAAGATACAATTTATTTCGAAATTGTAACAAGAAAAAATTACTGTAGTCAGAAAAGTGCTTTTCTTAAGATCCATAGTACTTATTTTAATCAGGTTGAATGAAAATTGTATATTTATTAGGAAGACTTAATTGTGTTTTGGAAAAGATTTCAGATACTTGGCATCCTTGGCTCCTTTTGACAAAGCACATCGTGTTGCTTCAATATTGTATCACAGCCTTTAGAGCTCTATTTCATAAAAGACGTGGATCCAATACTAAACACCTGAATTAAGAAGATCGTGAAGAATGAACAGCAGCTGGTGGAAGCCGTTCAAGGCGACCAAAAACGCAAAAGTCAGCTAACAAAGTTATGACATTTTGGGACGCGCATGGTATTTTATTCACAAACTATCTTGAGAAAGGTAAAACCATCAATAATACATGGCATTATTGATCAATTGAGTGTAGAAATAAAAACAAAACGGCCTTACATGCAGGAGAAAAAAGTGATGTTTTACAATGATACGGTGCGTTCTCACAAGTGGATGAAAACGATGGTACTCTTCAGATCTTTCGTCCAGCGACTACTGGCTTTTTGCAGACCGCTAAAAGGGGGAAAAAATTTACTTAAATGAGGAAATGCTTAGTTAAATGGAAAATTTTCTCGGCTCGGAACTGTCTGACTTCTGAGGTGTAAAAGACGTGTGTCAGCTATGATCATATTTAACTCTGTCGAGAGTAAGAACACGTCTTAAAGATATTGTTATTTGCAAAGTTGTCATTTGGGTTCGGCGCGAGCGCATAAATGGATTTTGTTATCGAACGTATGTTGTCTTCAAGCGAATGCTTACGTACCTAAAGGCTTCTAAGCCTTGTTTTGATGACAAACACACATCCAAATAACTGCTATTTGTGATCTATACAGGGATCAATTTAGCAAATGCACAACTTGATCATTCTTCTGCCGTATTTTTGGGATGATATTAACTTTGTAGCGGTCTATGTTCTCTGAATATTGTTGAAGTGTGTATGGCCCGATCTTTTCTGTTTTTGGCTGAAACATGTTATGTTTTACGTGGTAGACTAGATTTTTCAGATGAAAGTGTGCCGCCGTTAGTTCGCTGGAAACGGATCTGCCACCATCTCTATTTTGAAATGTATACCGAAATTGTTCAGAATTTGTATTTCCACTGTCCTACGGGCTAAGGAACTACGAGTACATAAATCACTTGAAATGCATGTTGATGTTTTTTATTGGGATGGATCTGGGCCTCAGCCGACAAGAGCCGCCAGCCAGCTGGATTTTTCATGACCTGCCTCGAGTTTTGCACGCTAAGTTGACTGAGGTCCCTTTCACTTGAGTCGCGGTCTATCTTTACTGCGCTCTTCCTCGGGGGAGGTTTCGAAAACTTTTCCACATAACTTTTGTTGTTCGAAAGATAGCTATTCTTCGTTTGATCTGAGAGCTGGTGTCGTTCTCTTGGCTGATAGAGGAGCCTAAATAGAAAAAGTCCTTAACTACTTCAAAGTCATATCTGTTAAGAGTGACTTTCTGATCGAGACATCGTTGTTGAGTGTTCTTTTTGCTTGATAGCATATATATACATGGTCTAACCCTCGTTGACCGTTTAACCAATTTTCGCCGCTTCCATCTCAATACTCGCGAAAGCGTCACTGATTTCTGGTCTCTGGTTTCTTTCAATTATGTCAATATAATCGGCGTATGCGAGTGCCTAGGGATCTCATATGGGCCGCGCTGAGGTCTCAAAACGTACCGGAAACGCATGTTAGAATAATACAAGACATGTACGGAAACGTGAAAACTGCCGTTAAAAGCTCTGCTGGACTAACGAAAGAATTTCCAGTTAATGTCGGTTCTCAGTGCTGGACAAAGTACGAAGCGTTTAAAAACAAAATGACGGCAGCGGAAATAAAAATGTTAAGGATGTCTAGTGGAGTCACTAAACGCGATTGCATTAGGTCTATGCGTATAGTAGGAAGTCGACATATAAAGAATTCGGTAACCGAACAGCTTGAGGCGAATAGAATAAGCTGGTATTGCCACGTTCAAAGAAGATCAGCGGAAAATCTGGTTAAAAAGGCACTATCAACTACGGTCACTGCAACTGTAAGAAAACGAGGTCGGAAAAAGAATTTCTGGATTTCTCAGATGGCAAATGCGCAACAACGCCTGGGGCTAACTACTGAAGCGATCCAGGACCGAGCAGTATGTGGACGCGTTATGCGGTCTGCGACATCAGCCAATCCCATAAGCGGAGCAGCAGCAATGCAGTAAAAATTGGAAACTCGTTACACATAAGTTCGTAAAACGAGGAAAATGTTAATAAAAGTATAAGAAGAAGATAATCGGCGTATGCGAGTATGTGAGGACATTTGAAAGATTGTGCCTCTTGTGGTGTTTTTGCGTGAGTTTTGCTCCAGAACGATGTTAAAGAAATCGCATAAAAGCGCATTGCCTTGTCTAAATCCTCGGTGGGTTTTTTACCGACATTGATGGAGCAGCGTCCATTGTCCATCGTCACTCTGCACAGACAGACGAGTTTAGGGATATCAAAACTAAACATTGCTCTCTACATCTCATTTCTTTAGATGCTGGCATGCGCGGCCTGAAAATCGATAAATAGGTGGAGTGTGTCGATCTGAAGCTGATGGGTCTTTTTTAGGATCTGCTGTAATGTGAGCATTTAGTTGATTGTGGACTTTCCTTGTCTGAAGCCACACTGATGTAGACCAATCAGGTTATTGACAAACTGCTGACAAGATCTTTTATGTTAAGTTTAGAAGACTGCTGCCTCTATAGTTGACACAGCTCAGAGGGTCCCCTTTCTTGAGGATCGAACTGTAACTCTCAAATAGGTCACAATATTCATAATCCAAGGGCTTATAGATAATAATTATTCAGATAATGATAACAAGTAGCAGTTATTACATCATATTAGAGAATACACTTGTTAAGCGGCTTTTATAAAAACCATTTATGGAAACAACTAGAAGAAGGTTCCGACATATTGCGTCATATTAAAACTTAAATAACATGACATTGTTCAAATTGTTTTTAATTGCCTACAATCGATAAAATAAAGGAGAGAAAAAAATAACACAATCCAAAGAAATTAAAATACATTATATAATTTTTTAATTGTTTAATAACACATCTTAATATCCGTACACGGTCAAGCTTTAGCTTTTCTTGAATTTTGTCTTCACAACGAGTGCAGCAATGTGGATAATTGAATTTACACCTTGTGCTCCCTTATGGATTACAGTTAATTTATAAATTATCATGATAAATTATCTATCATTAGAGGGACAAGTCCTTGATTGCAAGTGGAATTTTATATTATTTCAAGTAGGTTTAGTTGGTCGCTATGAATTGCAGGCTAGTGATGGTTACTCGTAGTAGCATTAACAGGTGTAGGCACACAAACATTGCTTTAAGGTGATAGAAGGTTAATGGAAGTTCTCTAATAGTTTGTTTTTTACTTTATAAATTTGGTTGTAATTGATTTATTTTCATGAGACTGTAATTAAAATTGTAATGACGCTAGATGCGTTTACTAATATTGCCACTTATGAAGAAGAGAGAATTCTTATTGCTGTGAGCCAGGTGTTATTTGAAATTTAATAAGTGAGGTGAGATTTTATTTTAAAATATTTAATGTATTCTTATGAAGACAGTGTTACTTAACTTTATCTGAAATGGATGCGGGCCTTAACCAAAATAATTTAAAGCAAAGTCTAATATTCACGGTTGCATCGTAATGGAGGACTGACTAGGTGCAAAGCCATTTTTTAGAAGAACATACCACATTTATATATGTGTATATGAAGCTGGCAGTAATCTGACTCCACTCTTCGTTATTGATGATTTATTTTCCAGATAGTATCAGCTTAACGATGCCGAGATTTCATGAGCATAATTTAATCCGAAGACATTTTAAAATTGAGTAAATTTTTATCTCTAACCAAATCAGTCTGGTCCAGGAGCTCTATTAGTTCCTTAGTTTAATAAATTTATCTCAGAGCCTCCGCAGCGGTTGATCGGGAAACTCGACTTCGTGGTGCAGGCTTTGCCTATGCATGTCTTATCTGTCTGTGGTGGTCCCCGGTAACCCCATGAATAAGCCTTTACACATGCAGCCTAAAACAGCAAGTACCATAATATTGTCCTACGCTTTCATAGGGATCACAATCCTATACGGAAGAGATTTAATGTTGTGACGAACCAACTAATGAAAATGAATTCACTGCTGACGATACTTGCAAACGTTTGAAGGGGAACGACCTTTCACTTTCGCACATGAAATTTTAGGTCTCTTAGCAGACCGCGTGCAGCTGAGCAATTCAAAGAGGAACTTGACTGCTACCATGCAGATATCCCTGCCATTCAGGAAGTGCGATGCAATGAACCGAACATAGAGAGGGTAAAAATCTATAATATGCATATATGGGCCATCACTTGGTATCTTTTTAAAAAGACTTTTCTTGGAAGAAGAGTGGGTCAATAATGCCGCCACCCCAAAAACCACACCAAACTTTCACACGTTTAGGATTCATTGAATTCTCTATAACTACCTGTAGATTTTCTAAGCCCCAAATATGGCAATTTTGATTGCTTTCATATCCCCTGAGATGGAAATGCGCTTTTTAATTATTGCCAATTTCAAGCAGGTCTAAAGCCCAAACAGAGAAGGGATAACGAAACGAGTGTACATTTACTTCAATTCCTGAAACAATTGGACCTTGTAAGCGATACTCCGAGATCTTTATGCAAAATTCGTCTCAGGCTAGTGCGACTAATTTACAGTTACTGAGATTTCTATTGCTTTTGATTCTCAGGTTTAGGCGCACATTCTCGGCAATAGCTGCAATACTCGACGTTCAGTGCACAGGACGAATACGGGTATATGTATGTCCATTTATCAATCAGCAGATCAGTCTCAAGAACTTTCTTCACAAACTTTCATACACTGCAGTTGGTGCATTATTTCGATCAAAATTCGTACTGTCTCGGCACCATACCGTCCGCTTCGAAAGTAACTATAAGTTTAAATATATTACAAAGTTTCCGTGAATTTGTTGAGCATATATGAGCTGTCAGTGTAAAGATATAATAATATATTATTCGAAAAGATACATACTGATGCCCCACCCTATACCATGCTGATTGCTATGGGGAAATAAAGATCACTTATTCGGATGCAGATTTGCTGCTTATGGAGCGTCTAAGAAGTATCCACATCAAGGCTAAGTTCGCTAACATAAGCCTTAAATGGGCAAAGGCCCTTACGGAAGACAAGGAAGACGGTACAAAAGAACGTTTCTACGCGCTCACCGACAAGAGATACTCGCAGTGTTCGAGGTAAGGCGTTAAAATCGTACTAGGCAATTTCAATTCCAAAGTAGAAAAATCGGACATCTTTGGATAGTTGGTAAGCATAGCCTACACGACACTCTATAGGTCAACGGACTTTGGCTTATTGACCGCCGATGCCACTAAAGTAAAGCATGCCACTAGTATTTTGAACGTTCGCACGTCCCGAGTAGCCAACATTGCCTCGGGTCACCGCCTTGTTGCGGTGCGAATGCGAATTGCACAAGCGCCACAACAAAGAAAAGAAAACTGTGATAAGGTGTAACGTAGGCATGCTGCAATCTTCGCCGAAAGTGTATCCCAAAATCTCTAAACAACTCTTCCATGAAGTACCAAGGACCAGTGGAATCACTGCCAACGTGCCAACCGGCAAGCACAAGAAGCTTAAAAAGCGTAGATTAAAAATAAATATTGAATTTTAAATAAAAAGTGAGAAAAATAATACTTTTAAATATGTTTAGAAGTGCGCATTTCGTCTTAGCGGCAGAAGAGCATGAAGATATGGAGAGCTCTCGAAAAAGGTCAATAAGAAGGAGCTTAAGGGATGCATCTAATTCTTTAGATCTACCACAAGCACTGTAAGTAGAAATTAAAAACTTTTCGTTATTTGCTTTTAACCAATTTTCCAAAAATATTACCGAGTAAACAAGCCAATGTTAAAATACTTGCTGGAGTTACTCGTAGATTCTTTGCCTCAAACCAAAAAAACACTAGTAGTGAAGCTACTATATAGTAAGCGCATGCCTGCGCTTTTTTGCAGAAGATGGCTACCGATCGGAGTGGGAAAAGATCACGAAGTTGGGTTAGCGCAATCATCATTCTCGGAAGTACTTTCAAGTGTGTTAAACATATTTGAAAGTAAACTTTGTCCTATTTGGATAAATATGGAAATGACGGCGGAAGAGAAAAGAAGAGTAAATCTTTATTTCTACGAAAAGTATAATTTGCCGTTAAAATCATCTCCCCACCAGAAAATGAGCATTTATACTACTCGTACAACAGAAAAGGTTTTTATAGTTTAAATGTTTTACATGTAAGTATGCTCTTGTTTGTTGT
This sequence comes from Volucella inflata, assembly GCA_928272305.1. Taxonomy (NCBI): domain Eukaryota; kingdom Metazoa; phylum Arthropoda; class Insecta; order Diptera; family Syrphidae; genus Volucella; species Volucella inflata. The sequence goes on along the minus strand of OV743717.1, from coordinate 25,496,445 downwards.
GTTCTTAATCATGAACACAATTTTGCAGGTTTGCGATGATCAAATTCGAATTCGCTTCGTTGATGCTTCTCAACCAGGAGCGTGTCATTCCCTAGTGTGGAATGTGAGTTTTGAGGTTGTTGATGGAGCAGGAATATATAAGTGGTGAAAGGAATTCTTGGTTGTTGGGTAAAATTTTGAAGCTCATGCGCTAGGCCGATATATCGTTGAAAGAACCAATGGTATTCTGAAAAATAGATGCAGGTGTTTGTTAGGAGCCAGAGAATTACACTCCCTACCAAGTAAAGCCACGAAAATTACGAATGTTTGCTGTGCACTTCACAACATTTGTATACATTACAATACCGATCCCAACAACTCCTATATAAAAAATAAGAAATTAAAATAAAAAAAATGTACATGTGTAAATAAATATCACTAAAGCCTTTTTAATTTTTCCGCTTCTATTTCAAGAAGGCGCTGTTTGTGTTATAGCTTTGCCATTATTTCCTGTTTTCTCAGCTTTTCCATCTCAGCATTGTGTTTTTCATTTTCTTCTATTTTATGCCATTTCAGAGCTTCCATTTCATTATTATGGCGCCTTGTTTCCTGGGACGATATATCTTTTTAACGTTCGCCTCCATTTCTACTTTGTGATTTTTGAAAATTAAAAGAGCTTCATGAATCCGGTTACACAGTTCACGCCGCGGTTGGAACTATTTCTCGGACATCTTCTTTCTAACGTATTTTTTTTTGTCACTCCAAACCTAAATTTTGTAATTTTTAAAATTAATGACTACGTATACGAAGATGAAACTTACCCTTTTCCACTCAAATATAGACTTGATAGGTGGCCCTGCAATGTTGACTTCCTTCTCCAAGAATCTCCAAAAACTGATAACTTCCTCCTTTTTTCTTTGTGTAAATCCATTAGCTATGTCCGGATATTTTTCCATTTGATTTACAATTATCTGTAGTTGTTTAGTATTTGTTGCGTTTGACGTTCATTGAAACCGACAATATTAATTATTATTACAAAAATTTTACAGAAAAACACTAACATTGTTACTCTTAAACTGAAGTTCCAAAAAAAAAATCCAACGGAATATTCCGGGGGAAATGACAGTAACATTTCCATCGGAGTTTTATTCACGATAGCTATTTTCGAGGGAATTTTTTGTTCCCTTTGGAAAATTATTCACGATACCTATTTTGCGAAAAAGGGAAACATTTCGTAGCAAATATTATTCCCGATAGGGGTGATAATTGCCCACTTCAAAGATAGCGCGGTACTCAGGTCGCTGGAAAACCCTCCATCATTATTTGTACCGGCTACATGTGAAAAACTCTTCAGCTCAGAAGAGAAAAACTCAAATCTCGGACCTCAGCTCCGAATATGAAATTATTCCTAGATTTGTACTTTGTCCGGATCACCAGCATCCATTAAAGCTTAGCTAGTTTCGAGTAATTAGTTACTCAGTCAGACTCATCATGCTGGAAAGTAATATCAAATATTGAATATATGTTCAGTGTCTCCCTGGCTATGGCGGGACAAGAAATAGATAAAATTTATTATCTCAAGTTGTTATCACATATATCACATATACATATATCGTAGAAAGGCATCAACGAATATGCAACGCACAACACTTGGTCGTACGCCCAAATGCGTATCAATCACTATAATAATGAGTTAACTAACTTAATTAAAAATTGACTTTTCGGCCCCTGCGTTATCAAACCTAATTTAGAAAAAAAAATCAAAACGATAACCAAAATATACGAACGTCGCATGTGAATTGAATACCCAGAAGTTAATGATAAGATGTTTGGTGTTTTGGAAATCTCGAAACCAGTGGCCGCGTGACGAGTGCATTATGTTAGACTATCAGTGCGTACCAAGAAATCTACACGCATCGTATAGTAGAGTAGTGGTTAAGGCTTGAAAAAGATGGGAAAATTTCAACAAAAAACGGTTTTCTGTATATTTTTTTTAAAATTGCAGTGAAAATTTAAATTAAAATTTGACACTAAAAACATAAGTGTTAAATCGATTATAAATAGATACTTAACTCTCTCCACAAACAATGTGTTATTTTCAAGTTCAAGATTAAGTACAATTTCTATACTGTATACTGCGATAAATACGAGTATCTTTTACGTCGTGAAATCGAGGAAAGTAAAAGTGATTGTATTGTAGTAAAAGTTATAATTTAAACAGTTTACAAAAACGCCGGTAACTGATAGCGACCTATTTTTTTGTCAATTCATAGTGATAGAGCAAAAGTGAAAATGAAAAAATGAAAACAATTTTTGTGCATAGCTAATCTAATTTACAAAAAAAAAAGTAAGAGTGAAGTTGAGGATGTCCAAGTCAATGAAAAACATTACTTGTATATCTTTTTCGGGCTCTACCGCCTGTTAGTCATAGTCAATTAGAATGACCTATTTTGGCAGAAAACTAATACCCTACTGTCATACTAGAATACTCATATCAACATCTTTGTGTATACCATGAAAGTTTGAACTGCAATGCCGTACGATTCATAGTATACTGATCAAAAACATGATGTCTCCTCGCTGTACGAGTACAAGTATGTTTTCACCCAGATTCCAGGGTACATAATTTAATTAAAGAACCTCAATTACTGACCCCAATGTTTTCTGAATTAGATTTCTATACAATTTGCAAAGGAAATTTTTTTTTTCTTTCCTTTTGGTTAGAGTTCAATAAGCGACGTTTTGTGTGGTTTCTTCAAAATCAAACCAATTGGCAAAACTTAGATGTGCTTAGATACATACTCGTACAAATATGTTTATTTTCAAGACCAGTAATAGACTAAGATTATTCTGCAAAGAAAGATCAAAAGATCAGCGACGAGGAGGTAGAAGAAAAAATCACACAATCACAATTAGTCCAAAAATACATCTACCCACTTGTGATGTGAATTGAATTCTTCTAAATGAAATAGATCCCATACGCACCTCTCAACAAATTGAATGCTTATTTGACAAAAAAAAATTATTGTCTCGTGATTTTTTTTAAATTTTCGCTTGACGTTAAAGACCATCCGTCTGGATGGATGACGTATTCGTTGAAGGAGTAAAAAAAAAAACATCACAAACAAAATCTCATATATTGTATTTACTCATAATCCATTTCATTCGTATTAAGTAAGAATGGTAGTTCTGAATTGCCTTGATGTTGGTTCTTATCACATTCACAACACCCCAGCAGTACAGGGTATAGTTTTTTTTTGTTGGAAAAATGAAATCGCTGATGCTTTCATTACGTCGCCGAATGTGCTTTCGGCACGTTTAATTTATTAGATCTCTGCAATTAGAATAAGTTCAGTGCAGTTTTTACCTATTTACATGAACTTACATTTCATAGTTCGAATTTCATAAAAATTAAGGAAAATAATAAAAAGTGAAAAAACGAAAAACAATAAAGAAAGTGTGTAAGATATCTTATGGTTCTGTGATATCGGTCTGCAATTTTTGTGAAAACGTCGACATTTTTTGTAAACATATTCAACATCAACTAACAAACCAAGTGCAACAATGTTTATTCGAATACAGGGTAAGATTTCTTAATTTAAAAAAAAATTTTTTGAGTCTTTGTTTGAATTTATTTTTAAAGATACTCGTATTTGTAAGTGTTACAAGTCTTATATTGTTCATATAATCGAAAATGGGTCAGAAGTTCGATGTTTTGTAACGTTATACCGTGAACTGATAGTCTTAGTCGATTAACTTCAATGCTATTTATTTAAAGGAAAATAGTTTAATTTCTTAATGATTATCAGTCACTTTAAGTAAAATCGTTGATTCTAATTACATATATGTAAGTCAGTTTTGCAATTTGTTTGGCTATATGAAATTATTCAACATCGAGATGAAAAATAACTAAATTGAAGATTCTCTTTACAAACTCTGAATTGACGACGACGATGTATAAAAATGAATGTGTATATTGATGTTTAGAAGCAGTAGTATTTTACCTAGCATAGAATTTTGGAATTTAGTACTTCCAGAGAAGCAAATCAAAGGTAACAATGGCCACTAGCGTTCGATTTGATTTTCGAGCATTGTGGCCTCAATTTAAATGCAAGAATCTTAAAATTACGAAATAGAATTGAAAATGTTTGACAATTTTGGACAAGATCAGTTTTCTTTTCCTTAATTTTATTTCGGTTGTAATGTGGATTAATAGATCGTTAAGGCCAAGTTGGGGTTGTGTATTTATTATTGAAATAATACTGAGTTCGCTATGAATTGTTTATACACGTGCGTTGTTAAGGTTTTAGTGTTTTGAAATTGGCTCAAAGCATATGTCTTATAGGTAGTAGCGAAGCATTAAGAACTAAACCTGAGTGAGATGTACAGATGCACCGAAACACGTCAAGCCATTAAAACCAGCTGTCTTAATTCACTGTATAAAGGCAAGAGGGACATGAAAAACTATAACACTTACCGATCGGCGAGGTTAATATACCTTATGACTCCTCATGAAGCAACGGAAATTAAGTACTCGTACGTCACTTAGTAATATCTCATCCATTTCCCTCAAAGGGACCCAGGTGCCAGTTCCGGCACTCCATTTACGGGGCTCAGGGTACTCACTGACGCATAAATTTTACTGCTGCAAAGCGACCGAAAGCATGAGCTAGACCCCGTTAATTTTTAGTGATCTTGCAAATGGTATTTTCGGACTTCGAACACACTACTTACTGCAAAGGTTGTATACTTCTACCGAACCATGAAGTGCGTTAGAATTTAGCGAAAATTTAAAATTAAAAAATGGGATATAAACGATTTTGATTGAATCGGCAATAGAGAGTTCTCGTTATGTGAGCCAATGTATTCCAATAATCCGCATCAAGGCTAAGTTCATCGTCAACAGCGTGATATGAGCTCAAGACACCAGAAAGGAAAAAACGTGGAATTTTTCTCCTAGCTCCTCCACAAAACAAACAAGTAATGGCTGAAGTAAGATGCTTAAATCGTGATTTCAATATCGAAATAGATAAAGAACTTTGTTGATAAGTCACAGGTTATATCATATAACTCTGGAAATAGACTAGGACGACTTGGCTTTGTTGAAGGGGGAAATATCAATAAGCCACGGTTCTTTACCTCAATATTTATAAGTGAACACGGCACTGAACTAATCATAAAACAATCAAGAAAGTTGAAAATTTTGCGATTCATACAACTGACAATTCCCAAATACAATACTTATAGATATCAAATATAGTCAGAGCGACTTATGTTGGGCATTACCTAGTTGCAGTCGAGGTACGTCTACGAGTGTTTTAGAACGGTGAAATCACACCAAATAATCAGAATCTCTCTGACCAAAAACTCCCAAACTTGATGTTAATACGCGTACCTTTACAGCTGGTATTAAATATTTTATTTTACCGGCAAAAATGTCTAGAAACCGTTCAGAATTCTACACTTGATATAGAGTGCATAAATACAGATATAGCAAAACCACTCGCCTGCCACGAATGTGTTTCTAAATTAAGAAAATAGAAAATACCATCAGGCCCCTATAACTTTCGTTGATCGCATTTATTGCTTGTTCTGTGGTATTTCAAAAGCAAATCCCGGTGAGTTCCTTCGTCGAAAAGAAGAACCAAACACTAACTTGGGCGATGTAGAGGCCGTCGTTTTTGCGAAGCCCAGTACGAAAAGTTTTGCTTTTTTACGTGACCATTCAGGTGGAAGTGGAACTCGTTGGTTTAGCAGATGCAATTCTAAGTAATTTTTGGGTAAATTAAAGTTATTGTCTTAAAGTTCTTGCAGCTTATGAAGCTATTGAAGAAATTTAAAATTGATCTATACAATTTTATGTATGGTTTTTGGACTGCCCTTTCCGCACTGAGATTCTTTAATTTTCTCAAAAACTTCATTCCACTCCACGAATGTTTTCAGTGGTCCATGGGCCTTGACTGAGGTGTATTCAGAGCTGAGAAGTTTCACGCTCTTGTGCACCCACGAACGAATTGGCCCATCGATCGATCACGAAAATTCTAACGCGAAAAAACTCGTCGTGGCGCCCTCATGTAAGATTTTCCTCGTTTTAGAAATGAACGAACGATACCCTCCGGACCAATATGACATTATGATAGACACTCTCCATGCTTTAAATGAAGCCAACAAACCCCTGGATCGTTTACAGCTTTGCGAGATATTCACATTTAAAAACATAAATCTGCCACCGGCTATCCTTTATTAAGGGCAGTAGGAGATGACATAAAAATCATTATTTTCCCGTTCTACGAGAAAAAAAACCCTATAAGCTGCGCCGGTTATAAAGACATCAGCCTCCCGAAAATATTAGGTCTGGTCGGCCGTGTCGGGGGAACAGTGTGGTTCAAGGTCCAATACGTCCATAATTAACAAGATTTCCACACAACGTCACTCATTACATCTTTACCGATTTCAAGACAGAATCGCTCACTTTTTTTGTTTGGCACTGCCACCCAGGGTGCATCAGAACCTGAGCTAATGTGTTTTAACACCGCATTTTCCAGCCTTTCCAGCCTTTATAAGTGTTAAGTGGATGCAGATTTCCGATTCTACGAGAAAGAAAACTCTATAAGCTGCGCCGGTTATAAACACATCAGCCTCCGAACATATTAGGTCTGGTCGACCGTGTCGGGGGAACAGTGTGATTCAAGGTCCAATACGTCCATAATTAACAAGATTTCCACATAACGACACTCATTACATCTTTACCGATTTCAAGACAGAATCGCTCACTTTTTTTGTTTGGCACTGCCACCCAGGGTGCATCAGAACCTGAGCTAATATGTTTTAACACCGCATTTTCCAGCCTTTCCAGCCTTTATAAGTGTTAAGTGGATGCAGATTCAAATAGCGATTTGAATTCAAACTTGCTTTGACAGGCTCGGCATTTCATAGAATCTTAAATGAGACAAACCATACAAAGCTTTTCCTAGATCTAACCGCAAGACGTGCTTATCCCAGAATAAATTATTCTCAATTATCACTCTTATGTACTTGAAGCTTTCAGTGATCTCGAATGGTTGATTTAGAGTTGAAAGAGCATTAATTACGAGTATCTGTTGTATTATAATAGAATGATGTGTACCACGAGAGTGTATTATTTTAGCTTCAGATGTCAGATGAATTATTAATCCATTATTATGGTACCAGGTAACAGACTTGGTAATCTTGTTATCAATTCCTCTTGAAGAAATTCTTTTATTACTGACAGAATAGATTTTGATCTAAAATTATTAATTTCTTTTTTAAAACCTCCTTTATAAATTGGACGCACTGCAGAAGTTTTGGGAATATGGGGAATTTGGGATTGTTTGAGACTTACATTCATAATTTCTGTAATTATTGGACCAAACTTACTGGAATGGGTATAAAAGTCACATGCTCTTATGTTATTTGAATTCATAAGACGCACCTTTTCGGTAATTGTTTCCTCAAAGAAGATCGAGTTGGGCAAAGCAATATTAACATGATTGGAGGTAATTTCGTCACAGTAACGCAGAATTTAGATTGCCTATTCTGTAAAACTACTCGTATTTACAAATTCGCTTTTTCAAATGCTTTTGCAGTTGTTTGAGGAAAAATTTTGAATAATAGTTTCATCAACATTAGCTTTTCATCTTTCTACTGTCTTGTTAAGAAGATTCTAAGTTTTGCACGGTTTTAATCGCCTCTTCATTAGCGATGGTGATGTTGCGATAGTTAGCTCATTGGACTGTCACGCAAGAGAGTCTGGATTCGATTCCTGGCTGGGTCACCAACAATTTTTCAAATCGCCATCACCCTTCGGCGGGCAATGGCAAACTCCCGAAAGTAAAATTGCCTACGAAAAAGCTTCTTAAGAGTGCCGTTCGGACTCGGCGATAAACCGTAGGCCCCGCTCAGATGTGACAAAAATATTACAACATGAGCAACACAAATGAGTGTCAAGAAGCTAGGGCATGGCCCATACCAGGCTGTCAGCGCCAAAGTGTTTTTTTTTTTCTATTAATCGATTCTCGTTGTTAAATTTCTTTATTCAACGGATTTCTTATGATTTATTGAAGTGGTTAGTCTTTGATTTAGGATAAGGCTCGCCTCTTTTCTCGTATTCTCCAATTAAATCTTTCAGCATCTCATTAAAGAGTGAGGCATCTGTTGGTTTATTTTTAAATCAAATGTTGTTTTGACACAGACAGCTCTTATGCACTCATAAAGATTGACTCAGCATTATGAAATATTTTCTTCGTACGAAATGGATAGATTTATACTTGACAACGTTGGGAAATATTGCAAAGTTACTTCGAAAGTCGATGCTTTGTTGCCGAAACAGTGCGAATTTCGAAAACAATCTTCGGTCGACATAACGCACCAACTGCAGCTGGTGTATCAATTTGTAAGAAAGTTCATGAGACTGGTTTTTAAAAACATTACCGAGTTTAAATTGTGCGCTAAATGTAGAATATTCTACTTGTTACCAAAAGTGTGCGCCTAAACCCGAGAACCTTAATGCGCCCAAAATATCAGCAACCGTACATCAATCGCACTAATCTGAGGAGAATTTTGCATGAAGATCTCGGACAATTCGCTTATATATTCCAATTGATTCAGAAACTAAAAAGAAAACGCTTCTCTGTTCGGGCTTTTAAGTAGCACAAAATTGATAATAATTTTGCCCGAAAAATCATCTTATCGGATAAGGCCAATCCATCCAGAGCATGGGACTGTTGGGGTGGTTTCTGAAGTGGCGGCATTATTGGCTCATTTGGTTTCCAAGATCGCGAAGGAAGAAACGCTACGGTCACTGGAGAGCGATGAAATTGAGAATTTGGACTTGGATGAACTCTAGTTCCAGCAAGAAGTAACTACGTGGTACACAAGCCGACTAATAATCGATTTATTGCACACTAAGTAATCAGTTTTTTTTGGTTGTTTGACCACCTGACCACTACTTTTTTTTTATGTGGTGCCATTAAAGATCGATGCTATGCGAATAAACCAGGAACGATTCAGGCACTCAAGAACAATATTGGTCAAGCTAATCGTGAGGTAGTCATCTGAATAAAATTACTGTTTTCAATGAAGCAACAATCGTTGAAGAGTGTTTTTTTACAGCGTTTTTTTTTACATAAACCAACAGCCGGCCCTTTATTACGTTTGTTTTTCGTTTTAATTATTTCATATTTTGTTGATAAAATGTCTTGTAAAAATCTACGAGAATTCTCATATAGAGTGTCAACATCAGGTTCACACCTCTCTTTTACAGATATAGGGTGTGAGATTTTTATTATTTGGGGAATTTATTTGGTCATAACATAATATATAAAACTGGATAATGATCTGACAAACCACACCCAACAACAGTGGAGTGCATTTTTACCAACTGTTTTGAGTTGCGCATTAGCATGTGATGTAAAAGAGTTAATTTTTCTCTTTCGAAATCAACTCTGGTTTTATTCTTAATTACATCAATTAATCCATTCGATGAAAACATTTCTAAATAAACTTCAACTTGATTTTTATCACAGTTATTAATGTTGATATTTTTATCACCCATTATTATTACATCAGTCATCTTTTCAAATTATTTTCGAACTCTTTATTATATTGTAGTACAACACTAATATCCCTACCAATTTTCGGTGAGAATTCCTATTTGCAAAAACTCATACAAAACATTATCGCACTGAATAGAGTCATTATTAATAGGCATGGCAACCCCTCCACCTCTTTTTTCAGTTCAATTAAGGAAGTTTGTTGAAAAACCATCATTATACAACAAATATTTAAACTTCAACGATATGACGTTGCGGCACTCTACTCGTATTATGTCAAATATGAACTAACATCAGCTGTTAAACAAAAATTACAGCTAAATCAAGTCGGCTAGAAAAATAAAACTCACCAAAACTTCAGTCTGTGTGCAATAGTTGGTTCTTCCATGTACAAAAGATATTCTCGGAAAACCCCGAAGAAAAAGATTCATATCTTATCACCTTCATAAATTCTTTTCTTTTGATTTTGAAAACCTCAACGGAAATACCATGTGTGCTAAGTGCGTGTATAGATATTTTTTTTTAAATCGCTCCACAGGAAGCACCATTGGTATCTAACAATAAAAATAAAATTCAAAGTTCCAAGTTTGCGCAGAGTTTAATTGAAATTTAAAAACTACATCATCTTATAAATTTATTTATCTAGAAATATATTAAGTAATTTACACCATTCACATTCTCGTGACAGATTGATGATCTCTTTGAGATGACAATATATTTTTTTCGCAACACAAGACTTTGAAATCAAACAAAGACCTTATCTCTTGTCTGTTAACCCCAGAGAACATATCTAACTTTCATAAAAAAAAGAAGATACATACTCACATACAAATTGAAATACATCTATGGTACCTTTTCGAAATTTTCCACCTTATCATGCATCATTCTTGTTATACGAGATTTTCTTGTTCTATTTCATTATGTTTACCAAACGTAATGACTCATGACATCAGACGGTTTAATGCGTCTTTAACAAACATAAACAGAATTTGAGAAAAAGCCCCCCCGCAGGGGAAATGAATTTATAAATTTATACTAAACATATCAATGAAACCACAAACATATGAATGAAGAAATGAAATAAAGGAAACACTGTTTTTATTTCAATTTTAAGTGATAACAAATGACACCAATAAGCAAAATGTTATGATGGATCAAACAGACTTCGGGGCCACATCTGAACCATGTACGCATGTATTTGTTAGTAACAAAATCTATCAACAAAAAAAAAAACGAAAACAAAAATAAGAATAAAATATAAATCTTTAATCCACCTTATCATTGGAATAGATGTATAATACATATTTTTATTTAAATGGAGTACGTGCATTCAATTAATGCGGCAATGGACTGTATCTCGATAAGAAGCCACGTTTTGATGTTGAATTTTTAAAATTTGGAATCAGTGACTGTGTTTTAAGTTCGAATTTCTAAGCAAAGGTACACAATTATGTTAATTATAATTTTAGTAAAATCTAGTGTATATGGGCAAAAGCTAGTCTGATGTAAACTAGATGTTGATTCATTAGTTTGTTGGACGTACAATTGATCTGTCTACAGTGCAAGTGATTGAAAAGCGGTCGTTAACTTTTGACGCTTGCCCGATTACATAAAAAAAAGATAAAGAGATGGACAAAAGTCCAAGCAGGAGTGCTTGCGTTTCTTAGTTCAAGTATTTCTGTCCGATTTGAAAGCAAAATCATCAACTTGCAACAATATATAAACCAGCAGATTATATAAGAACTTTAAATCTCAATGTGCATTTCTGACTTGATAAAGGCAAGGCCAAGACAAAAAAAATGTCATGAAGGTGGCGAAGATAATCATTCGCAAGGGCTCAGAAATCAGTTTATAAACGAAATATAGATATCTACAAATAAAATTTGCAAAGTGATTTTAATTTGTATGAATTGGAAACAATGAAGCAAAATATTGAATCATTACAAAAGTTTGTGCCGGGTTTGAAAATAAAACACAAGCGATTACACTTTAAAACAATACCCGTAATGTAGTACCCGATATTTTCCACAACTGCTTTCAATCCCTTTTTATAGAAACTAAGTAGGTTTACTTTAGCTTTGGGGGAACCAAGTTCCAACCTTTTTGAAGGGACCGGAACAGATGAAATCTGAAGAAGCAAAGTCTGGGGAATACAGTGGACGCTTAAGGATTTCCCATTTTGAGTCCTTCTTTAAAAATCAAAAGTGGCTTGAAAGTAAACTGATGAGCATTATACGATTGAAGGCCTGAAAGGACGTGTGACTACAGACGTTTCGAAAGGCACTGTTGGTGAAAATAGTGAAAGAACAAGGAAAGGCAAGAGATATTACGCCAGTGTTCAAGGGTGTCAATGAACTGTTGTAATACTGTCATTACCTATGAGTTTTATCGCATAGTTGTGAATGTGAGTGCAAAGAGGTGTAATGACACCCTGGCCAGACGTAAGAATTATGATCTAAATTTGTGCTGGTCAACATGCATAGGCCTTACAAAGATGGTAATTATTTCTTGCACATTTCACACCATTGTTGGTGACATCGGATGTATGGTCATTTGAACGAAAGTTGTAATTAAGACACATACCGAAAATGGAAAATTTTCTGGGTTTCCACGATATAGTAGCCATTTATGGATAATAACTTAGTATTCAAATCACTGCAGCAAGCAGTATTGTGTTGTTTTCAAGAGTACGAAAACAAATATGAATAGAAGAGGGTATACGTCAATATCGAGTGTACCTGAACTATGATGCGAACTTAAGCCGGCAATACTTCGCACAATTAAGTGATAAGGGACTAGCCCTATCTGGAAGCCAGTAAACAGCTTGCAGTTTTTCCTGATGAAAGGCAGAAGGAATCAGGCTGAGTTCTTAGACATGTCGTTAAGCATTTATTGGTCTGCCGGCTATCTGGAGAGTAATTGTATCTGCAATTATACTCATATAAGATCCTATTGTAAAGGGTGGTCCATAATTAACGCACGATGTTAATCGTAAATTGATGGCGAGGTTGGCGGCTCTTCTGCCACACTATCGCGAACAACAGCAATGTTTTCCGCAGAATGAACTGGGCGAGCATGCAAAGGTGTTTTCACATTTCCTACAGACCCGGTTTGCTGAAATTTGCGCACAATTCTCCCGATTGTGGACACATTTGGTCGAATATGCTGACTAAAAACCACCCCTCTGCATAGTAAGGGGCACTATGGAAAAAACACCATAAAGACTGCTTACCTAAGGTGGTCTAGTTCTTAGAGGACATAGGGTATCCAAGGATCTAAGGCCACTTCTTGACGGTAAAAGATTTAGGGAGTTAATAAAATTAAACAGGGCTTAGGTCAATAATCCTGATAGAACACTGTCTCCTGCTGAAACATGCAAAGACACTCAAATTGTCAGATACGGACATTTGTAGATTTTGTGCCCATCTGCCAGCAGTTGAGGATATAGCACACATACTGTGTGAATGTGAGGCAATATCACGTAGTCGGAGGAAATTCTTAGGAAAAACCATTTTGAAAATCTAGAGGAAATAGACAGCAAAGGCTTTCTTGGCTTTTTTAAAGAAATTGAATGGTGTATCAAGGATATTTTTAACTTTTTGCCCTTTGATGAAAAATTCAACTGGATTCACAGCGATCGCCATAGGCGCGTTTTGGTCCCTAGTGTTCGTGTGATGACATACCCCCGTTTTACCCTAACCTTACCTAAGACCGTATTGTCAATGTAAGCTCCAATCAAGGACACAGGATGACCAAAGGTCTGGCCTACCATGTTTATCGGCGTTTTAATTCACTGTGACCTGGGTCTCATACAAGACTCAGTGAATATGCTATATCCTTCTGACTGAGCTCATTGAAGTCTCGAATTCCCAATCAAGCGTGGAAGTCATAAGAAAGTTCGCTACGTGCACCTTCAGATGCTAAGGCTCTTCGACCGATTCTTCACAACAAAGTTCCTTGGCATCAATATTGCGTATATTTTTGCTTGAAAGACCGACTTAAGTTTTTCGAATGAAGAGTCAAATCGAATGTTATTTTCTTCTAAAAAGACACCAGCGCTGCGTGTTAAATCGTTTTTGAAGTTCTGATCAGTACCATTCCTGGGCACAGGTACAGCCAATTATGAATTTTTTTTTCTTGGCGGCAGAAGTTCTGGTGTCATTCCACTAGACAACATATCATCAAAGTTCCAGTGCCTGTTGTACTGACTTAACATTAGGGCAATCAAAACTTTAAACTATACCATTCCCGCTGAAGCTCAATGTCGAGTGCCAAACTATTGTATCTTGAGAAACTTGAATAACTTGAGAAAAAAAACATGTACCTAACTAATTTAATTATCAAGTTACACGGCAACAACATTATGTGTATACGTATCATATAGCAAAACATTGGAAAAGACACCGTCCATCATCCAAGATTCACATTAAACACCGGTCACAGTACTTATTCCAGCTCAAATTATCTAAGATATTTCAGATTGAAAAGAATTTTTTACAAAAGAATATGAATATCCAAGCATTACCATCGTTCAACGGCCTTGACATTGTTGATTTTTATTTATTTTTTTCTCAATCGATATAATTCTCAGACTACGGTAATATGACGAGCGAAAAATGCGAAGTAGGGTGAAAACCTAATACATTTTGACTGCTAAGGTGGCACATTTCGCAATTGAAGTAATTTCATGAATATTATTGGTCAACAAGTTTGACAGCGGAAAAGCAAATCACAATGAACAAAACGTACGAGTAAAACAAAAAATAATTTCTGCAAGTTAGGAATAAATTAAATTGTTCTAAATTGAATGTGGTAAGGGTCTTGAACTTTTTAATTTTATTTTTTATGTAGGTATAATATGTGGGACACGGCAAGGAGATACATATTGTTTTTTTTTTTTTAGTAGTATCTAGTATAATTTTTAGGCCATTGTTTTGTCTATTTGTACTCTAATGAAAGTGAGAAAATGTTTTTATTTCCCTTTAGGCACTATTAGAATCGCGTGCTTATAGTAGAGTGTGATTCATACCCACTAAAAACACCTACCTACTATATTGATGTTTATATTACCGCAATTAAGTTTCGACTTTGGCAGGTGACTTTTCAGTGAATGTTACTGCATGTTCTCCGTTTTGACGCGGTTTCTTTTTATCGAGTTAGGTTTATATGTTTGGTGCTTTGGAGACGGCGCAATGGGTTTTTCTAGTCCCACACTTGCTAATCAGCAGTGTCATCGGCAAAAACGTATCTCGAACGATCTCCTCTTATTGGGATATCACTCGGTTATATGGGATATACGGAAATGGCCCTTGAACACTTCTCTGTGGTACGCTGGCTAAAATCTTTTTAAATTGCTATACTTCGTCTTCTCAATTACGTCGGTGAGTCTATGCACCTGATCAATAGTGTTGCATAGACTCACCGCTGAACCAAACTGGTGACTAGGGATACGACATTTTGCATCAATAATTGGCAATATACGCCTCAGAACTATCCCCTCAAAGAGTTTCGATAAAATTGGGGAATTGAAATCGGTCTATAAGATTTCTTGTCATTTAGAAGATTTCCTATTAGTGGACCATTATAGCTTCAGTAACTTTCCACTTATGCAAAACATATCCTAATATATACTTATACGCATTGCATAGGAGCATAGGTTATTAAGTTATAACCGTGAGCTTTCTTTGGTTTTAATTTCGTTATTTCAGTGCTAAGTTCCGTTGTTGCAATTTTTGTCGTGTAATTGTCTGATGCTCTTTCCGATCCATCGATATTGTGAATGAGTAGTTAAGATTTGATTTAAATACAGGAACAGCTCGCAAAAGCATTGAAAGTTATTCGTACAGCTGTTTTCAAACATTTAAAAGGCCTGGGAAAGATCCAAAAAGAAGGAAAATGGGCTCCATATCAAAGAGATATCGAAAAGCAAAAACCCATTTAAGAAAATGTTTTGTATCAAATTGTTACTGGCGATGAAAGTGGATCTTTTTTAACAATCCCACGCGCAAAAAATCAAGGCCAACCATCTACCTCGTTACCAGTTCGCAATATCCACGGAAAGAAGGTTATGCTATGTATTGGTGGGAGCAGAATGTATGGTGTACTATGAACTGCTAAAACCTAATGAAACGTTTACTGAGGATTTCTACCATCAACAACTGATAAAATTAGGTCGGTCATTGAAGGAAAAACAACCAACATATGCCCACAGACAGTTATCAGTTATTTTCTATCATGACTATGCTCATCCTTATTTTACTTTACCAGTTTCGCACGCTAGGTTGGCTGAGGTCCCCTTCCACTTTTGCGCGCCACCTGAGTCTCGGTCTTCCTCTACTGCGTTATTCCTCGGGGGTGGATTCGAAGACTTTTTGTATCATGTTTCCGCTCTACATGACCCAGCCATCTTAGTTGTTGTATCTTCACTCTTCTTGCTAAGTCGATGTCGCTGTATAGTCCATACAGTTCGTCGTTGTATCTCCTTCTCCACTCACCGTCAATGCAGACGGGACCGAAAATCACTCGAAGGTTTTTCCTCTCGAAGCAGCCAAGAGCACCTTCATCCATTTTTGATAATGTCCATGACTCTGTGCCATAGAGCAGGACTAGGATTATTAAGGTCTTATATAGGGTAACTTTTGTTGGTCGAAAGAGGGCCTTACTTGTCAATTGCCTTCTTAGCCCAAAGAAGCAGCGATTGCCAAGAGTTATTCTTCGTTTGATCTCAGCGCTGGTGTCGTTGTCTGAATTCCTAGCGGAGCCTAGATAGACAAAGTCCTTAACTACGTCAAAGTTATACCTGTCAAGGGTGACGTTTTATCCGAGACGTCGGTGTTCAGTGTCCTTATTGCTTGACAGCATATACTTAGTCTTACCCTCATTAACCGATGAACCCATTTTGGCCGCTTCCGTCTCAATACTCGCAAAGGCGCCACTGATATCACGCTGCCTTCTTCCAGTTATGTCAATATCGTCGGCGTATGCGAGTAATTGGACGGACTTTTGAAAAATTGTGCGTCTTGTGTTTGGGCATGAGTTTACCCCTATTCTTTCAAGTATGATGTTAAAGAAACCGCATGACAGCGCATCGCTTTGTCTAAATCCTTTTTTGACATCAAAGGTCTCGGTGAGATGCTTACCGACCTTGATGGAGCAGCGTGCATTATCCATCGTCATCCTGCACAGACGGACGAGTTTGGCAGGGATGCCAAAACTAGACATTGCTCTGTATAGCTCGTCTCTATAGTTACTGTCATACGTGGCCTTAAGATCGATAAATAGATAATGTGTATCAACCTGAAGCTCATGAATTTTCTCCAAGATCTGCCGTAGTGTGAATATTTGGTCGATGGTGGATTTTCCTGGCCTGAAGCCACACTGATATGGACCTATCAGGACGAACGGCTTCAGGCGTTCACACAATACGGCAGATAAAATTTTGTAGGCGATGTTAAGAAGACTGATGCCTCTGTAATTGGCGCAGTTCAGAGGATCTCCTTTTTTAAGAATCGGACAAAAATGCTGAGGTTTCATTCACCTGGAATTCTTTCATCCGACCATATTTTGGAGATGAGTTGGTGTGTGCTCCTTACCAAGTCATCGCCTGCCGCTTTAAAGAGCTCGACGATCAGGCTGTCCACTCCAGCAGCTTTGTTAGACTTCAGCTTAGATATTGTTATCTTAACTTCATCCGGGTCGAGTGGACGGAATTGTTGGTCATCATCGTCCAAGTTGAAAGGTTCATTCTGCTTGACAGTCGTTTTTCGTTCGTCATCGTAGAAGTGAGGTCTACAGGAATGCTGTGTTTTTTAGAAACTGTTTAAAGCGTTTTAAGACGGTGTGCAGATTCTTCGAAACATCGCGATATTTCTTCGTCCGTAACATTTAAATTAGGTCTAACGTCGACTTATCTGGAAAAAGCCAGATTGATTGGCAATTAAAATATGATAGTGTCGTCTGTCTAGAGCTCTATCGTATATTTCTGCAGTGTACGACATAAGTTTGAAAATGTTGCCTATTTTTCCAGATCTTGGAGAAAACCTATGAGCTTCAAATCGATATACACAACCTATTCTTCGATTTTTAGACCGTGTATGAGAACAGCTATAGAGACAACCTATACAGATTAATGTCTACTTTTGGCATCTCTGGCAGACTCAGCCGTCTCCGCATAATGAACGCCACTCTATCTCATTCTTAAAAAAATAAGTGCAAAGCTCACGCGCCAACACATGAGGCACATTTTTTCAAAAATATACTCGTACTCACATACGAAGATGATGTTGACATAATTGAATTAAACAGCGCTGATAAATTCACATATATGTTGTCAAGCAGAAACGACACCCAACGTCTAGGATAGCACGTCTCCCTCGACTCCTCGTTAACGACTTTCAATTCAGACTGACACAGACTCAGCACTGAGATCAAATGAAGAATAACTCTTGTCAATCGCTGTTTCTTTGGGCTAAGAAGACAATTGACTAGCAAAGCCCTCTCTCAAACAACAAAAGTTAACCTATACAAGAACTTAATAATCCCAGTCCTGCTCTATGGCAGAGGTGCTCTAGTATGATTTCAGAGGAAAATTTTTCCGGTGATCTTCGGTCCCGTCGGTATTGACAGTAATTGACAATATTGAAGGGTAAAAATCCAAAGACTGAGATGGGCCATATAAGGCGGATGGACACCAACTCTACTGTCCGAAAAGTCTTCGAATCTGCCCCCGAGGGACAGCGCAGTAGAGGAAGACCGCGATTCATGTGGCGCACACAATCGGAAGTGACCTCAACCAACTTAGCGTGCGAAACTGGAGACAACTTACGAAGGATTCAGCTGGCTGGAGACATTGTTGACTGAGGCCCAGCGGCACCTAAAGTAAAGTTAGTATCATCTCAAAATATAGCTGAGACGTAATATTTACAATTACACAGAAACGAAAGTTAAATACACAGCAGGAATAACCGGAGAATTACAATTTTAAGTTGTATTACATAAACATTAACAAATCGACACTTAAGATTTTTTAAAGAAATCGATCTAAAAAAGTTGTTGACAATTACAGCCACCACGTACTATTCACACCATTAGTTTGAATTAAAAAATTATATTTGTGTTGTAACGTAATTAATCTTATTGTTATTACTGCTCCGATCATTGACTAGAAAACATTTATATTAATTGCTTTCTAGTATTGTATAATATAAATAAAAAAAATATATATTTCTTTGTAACAATTCTGACGTCAAGAAATGCTACTGAATTATTAATGTTTTTTTTTACTTCACTTAAAAATTGAATCATAGCTGCCTTATGCAATTAACAATGCAGGAACCCTAGATGAAATACAAAAAAAAGAACTTTTCTTAAATCTCAAACTGGATATGTACGAATATTAAGTATTTATCAAATTCATGGTCAAAAATTTTTCCTCCAATTATTTGTTTTTTTTTTATCAAAACAACCACAAATATTTATATCAATTTAATTTTTATTGACAGACTCTTCCTTATTATTGAGTTGTCTCTTCATTAAGCCCCAAAAAAAAAATCCATCACATCATCAGATAACATATGTATGTATACGAGTATACCTGTTAGAACCTTCAATTTAAGATGAGATCCCTTATTATTGTGATTATCCCTTTCAGATGACTAGCTAATTATTACCTCTTGAAAGATGGCACCGATATTTTTTAGAAACTTTCGCAATAACTACGTAAATTCAAGAAATTATGTATTTATTTATGCAGCGGATAAAACAAGTTTGAAAATGAAAACAACCTTGGAAGAGGCGTACTCGTATTTATTTGTCTGTTATTGATAGATCAATCAGACACTTTGGCTTTAAGTTACAGTCTTGGCAATTATGGCTCATTTTTCGTGTCGGAAATGAAAATACATGTTTGATCATTGGCGCAAAATTAAGTAGGCTGTTGGTAATGAGACGCTAAATTAAGGTTTTTACGATATTCATAGATATTGGACGTACTCCAGATACGCATGCTTCTGTTAGTTAGGTATCGTGCGATTTCTGTTAGTTATTTTTCTTTCTTTTTGGTTGATAAGCTGTAGTGTTGGTGGCACTCACACTACATTAATCACAATTGGCTTGACCATGAAAATTTGTGAAACCCATCTGCATCTTCTTTTGAAAAAGCTGTAAAAGAGATTTTATTCGTTAAAATGGATAATTGGTGAGGTAAAGGCTTCTGTTGTTCGAATTGATTGATTGATTCAAAATAAATATTTGTCCATGGATTATTTTCTAAAAGAGTGTTAAACGCTAATATTAATTGTATTAGTAGCTGTGTGGCCACGGTCTGTGAAAAATTGCTGAAGTTCGGTCCGCTGATTGTCCAAAAAGCGATTTAATTAGAAAAACTCATATGCATGCACTTCAGAATTTTAGATGAGCCTGAGGAGCATAAACATCTTATGAAACAACCCAATATTTATAGGCTTGGTCGTGTTCCAATGTCTGCGTACTAATAATGAGACAAACGAATAGTAGTTCAATGTATACATGGAAGGAGAAGATGCAGTATGACCATAGGGCATCATGGAAGTAAACGTATAGAAATATACTTTCCCGCTGGCCACTTTTTTCGAACAGCGGACGAACGATCTCGGACCAAAGACAAACATTCGTATCAGAACTCGACGGTGTCTGCGGTGAGCAATATTATGCTTTCGAGAAATTAACTGATTTTCGCAAAAGGCGAATATCGGGAACAAGCCCAACTACTCTAACTTGCAAAACTTAGAAACTTAGAAAATTTATTATTTCGGTGTGGAATAAAATAATAAATGAGTTGCCATCAACTTAACAATTAAACTCGTAGATAATGGCAATAGAACTGATAAGAAAACAATAAACTGTGGTCTGAGTTATCCACTGGAATTAAAATAAAAGGTAAAAGGAAAAGGAAAGGCCTTAGGTGATTATTACGTTTTAATCAACTATATAAGCGGCTTAAAAAAGACTATAAAATCAATTATTCTCTTTAAAAAGCAGTAAAAGCGACTAAAAGCCTAAATCCAGTGATATGCCGATCCACAAAAATTATAACGAGTGGGCGAATGGAGATAAATAGAAATAGGTCACATTCGCTGCCCATCTGAAAGACCTCATTTATTCAACAACAGCTGACAATTACATTATAATAATGTCAACGGAAAACAGAGTTGAAATAAATAAACTTAAATAATAGAAGGCTTCAGGTCGACCTAATAACCGAAGAACCGAAATGTTGTCTGGGGAAACCATGGGCCAAGCTTCCCTCTGTTAAAAACCCAGCACTAAGATTGGGATCAATCAATCGAAAGTTGCTGAAGTCATAATGATTCTAAAAACACCTTAACAATCGTATGACAAAGGGTCTTTTAAATAAAGCGATTTCGCTACTTTCAATTCTTTCAACATATTTTGAAATGATACAACTTAATCGTATACCGGTTATTGACAGAAAAAATGTTTCGGTTTGGGAGCAAACTATTGATCAAGTTTAACAATAGTCGACGTAATGGAGAAAGCTCTTCAAGAAAAAAAATCTTGCCAAAGTGTGTTTCTTGATGTCTTACAAGCCTTTAGCGAGGTATATAATGAAGGCTAACGATAACGACGCGTCTGAGAGGTATTTCCAAGCTTAGCATCTAGGACAGGTGCTAATGCCAGTGTCAACCCATGTTTTTTTTTTCAAGATAAAATGCTAATGTAATAAAAATTTACTCCGGTACTCTTACAGCTGAGGAAGATACAGAAAATTTTGCAGAATGGAACAAATTCAAAAATGGACAAATCAAAAGTAAGGTCGTACAAATTTTGGACGAAAGAAATTTCTTCCACCATCTTGAAAGGACCAAACCTTTGGTCCTCTAAATTCGACCCTCATTTAAAAATTGAACCTTTAAGCTACTTTTATTGGAAAGACAACTGCCAAACATACTTATTTCATTATTGATAAATTCCTTGGTAGGTCAAAACTTACTAACTTTCTTATTAACTTTAGGTGGCGCTGAAGTCCGGGGTGGACCTGGCCCTCAGTCCCCTTCTAATTTCGTGTGCCACATGAGTCGTGGTTTTCCTCTACTGCGCTGTATCAATCTACTCTACATGACCCAGCGATCTCAGTCAATGGATTGTCACACCTCTAGCTTAGTGGATGTAGCTGTACAATTCATTCAGTTCGGTATTGTATCTCCTCTTTCACTCACCGTTATGCAGATGAGACCGAAAACCATCCGCAAGATTTTGGACAACTCTAAAGAAAATGAGCCCAAATCTTCATGTCCATCCGTCCTCACTTTTATAAAAGAAAGTAAGGCCTGCATTCGGTGTACTTTAATATTAGACTTTCCTTCCCGAACTAGCCCAAAATTTGACTGAAGCGCTGTCTTTTTCATAGGGACAGGACAAACAAAGGGCCTGATATCTTGATTTAACCTTTTTTTTTGTGTATCCTAAATATTGAACTGTCGTTTTTATTTTCCTTCTTAGAACATAAGGTAGTTTCTTATCATTAATGCCGAGCAGCCTTAAGTTTCTGAAATACATTTATAAACATTTGTTTCATCGCTAAGTATTTTTCATAAGATCTCATTTTCTTGGGATTAAATCGATAGCTTATATAAAAGCACCCTTATTTTTATTTTTATATTTTTTTTTGTAAAATAGAAGGGTGAACAAATGAAAATTTTATTTAAATAAAACTATAATTTATACTCTTTGTTATCAATCAAATGGCTTCCATGAAACCGCTGGCACGCTCGCATGTGCTGTACCTAATTTTTATAACTTTTCCCCATAACTCGGGCGATATTCCAGTAATTTTCTGGATTGTTGGTATTGTTTGAAAGTGGTCACTAATGATTTTAAACAACTTGCCGGCATAAGAAGGAAGAATAGGTGACGCCACCGGCATGAAAATGACACCAATGTTTTCAGTTTTTACGGTGAAAATAAAATAATTTGAATGTTAAGATCCATCTTCAATGAATCCCAATTAGCGAAAGTACATGGCATGATGTGATGAGTTTAAGTTAACTCTTTGGTCGATATGATCTAACACGAAAGTATAGCCAAGCCTTTCGCTAGACAATTCGGAATAAATTCATAGTTGCTTGTTCAAATTCAAATATGGATCTCATTAAACGGTTTTTTTTTTTAAATTTTGACGTCCAAGCGGTTGATAATATCTTTTTTAAACCAATGATGCTAAATTACTACTTAACTCATTACCTTTCGAATAGAAATAACTTTTTTTGGAAGGCATACTTCCATAGGTGAAATAACCCAATTGAGTGCGACCGATTAATCATGCCAAGAAGTCTTCCAACATAACTGAAGAATTTCTTAATATATTATTTATTATATTATATTTTATATTTATTTTATAGGTAAAAATATTTATTTTAAGAAAAAAAGTGGCGGGTGGGTTTATCTCCCCTTTACGCCAGGCATGTAAGATTTTATAACATCATTGAAGTTAATTAAAATACATTTATAGGAAAAAAGCCAAAATTTTCAATCAAAAATCTACGAGTTAACTGATTACATTTTTTTAATTTTTAATCGGTGAACCAAATTTAGTTTGTTTTGGAATATTAGCCCTTTATTTGTGTCCAGTAAGCCTTTATCAGTCTTCTTTTTATTAAATACAAAAGTTTTAAAATCAAAAAAAACTTCGGGTTTCGGCGATTTTTTTTTTATAAAACATGTAGTTCTTAATCTACTGAAAGAAAAAATAATTCAATCTTGCTCAGGAGTTTAGGTCTCTGATACCTTGTATTAGCGAAATTGTAGGTTGTATCACGTCTACGTCTGATGATGAGATGATTCTAGACCGATTTATTTGAAATGTTCGTGAAATGTGTGTTATGTTGAGTAATTAGGCAAAGATTCTTTAAAGATTTTTTTTTTGGCACTCCGATATCGACAAATTGTGCTTATTTTATAGCCCTGAGACCGCCGCGATTCAGTATAAGGATATTACGAAATTAACTAGCCAAAGAGATGTCACTGGTAGGTCATGCTAAGAATTTCCTGATATTTTCCTTCAAGATTGGAGCTCATCAGACAACTACGTTGGATCGCATCAAAAAAATTGATATTGTGTCGAAACTTGAACTAGGTGAAGGTTAAAGGTTAGAGTGACTGGTGGAGTAAGAACAACCCACTTAGGCCACGTGTGATGGCACGTGGATCTGAAGATCCCCCTACTCGAGGAACCAATGTCAAAGAGCTAGACATATACAAAGAGGGTGGGGGATTGTCTCCTCCTCCTCCTTTTCCATACAGCTTCTGCAAACGTCATATGTGTCCAATGTCTAGTGAAGCCACCTATGATAGCGGTCAGCAGCCATCTCGTTGAGGGCTGACTGATCAGCAATCTATGACAGTTTTTGAGTTAAATAAACATGAATCCAAAGATCTGATAGCGGCCTGACTGCCAGAAAAGATGCGTATATCCATTGCAGATACTAAATTTTTCTTCAGCTAGGACAAGGATTCCTTAATTGTCAGAATCTCCGACTGGAACGCGCTACAGTGGCTGAGAAGGCGGAAGAAGAGAATTGGATTAAGCTTGCTAGCGAAAATGTTTACAAACTCTGTTGTCAGTCTTGGATCCATCCGTGTAAAAATGGATTGATTCGTTGTCCGTGAAGGCATTTTCCTCACAGAAGTGTCTAACCCCTCTAACATGAAAGTTTTTATCATGCTGTAGTCGATGTTTTCTAGGATTCCTAACGTGTTACAGTGCCTAAAAAGGTTATCTGTCCCCTGCGTTGTCGCTTTCAGGCAAATAGCAACAATTTGGAAATTTATACCCCTCTATTTACAAAAAGAAAGACGCACTATCCGACAAAAACTCAAATCGATGGCACTATGAGTTCGTATCGTACATTATCGTGTGCCAACAAAATTGGCACATACGAACAAACATAATCTCATACATGCATAGATGTTTTTTTTAAATCTGTTTAAAAGCACTATTAATACCATAAAACATTATATAAAGATATCACCAAATTGAATGCAAGAACTTTACTATCAGGAAGTTAAAACAATTCTCTACCTACATACATTATGTAGATATGTATAGCCTTATTCATCTGTTAAAAAATGAACAACATACTCGTTTGTATATTTCTATATGCGAAACTCCAAATTTGCTGATATATTGTTTTTCCTCGCATTTCATTATGGAACTAGTTGGCGGTTTTCGAAAGTCAATTTGACAACAGCTCTAAAAAAATCGAAAGCCGAAGAATATTATATTACTCGTACTTTTCTGTTAATAAAATATTTCCTATTCTTTCCAAATAGGACACAAGTCATAATATTTTTCAACATCCAAATAACTTCCAAATCGCTCCAATACAAGGAACCTAAAATATCTGCTTACGATGAGATTTAATAAATCAAATTAGATGGCGAGCTTCTCAGACTATGAGGTCATCGACCTAATAAGACCTTCAAAGCAATACATGATTGAATTCCCACTGTGGTGTCATTTGACATAACATTCTTTCTACTTAAATTGAAATCTCAGTAAAAATGTATAACCGGTATCAAAATAGATTGAGAGAGGCTTGTTTACCCGATCTTTTTCTTTTTGCAACAACAATAAAAATACAAAAGAAGACGACACCGAAACTAGTTTTACATACAAGTGTCTTTTCATGCTCTACCTATAGGTATTTCATCAAGAATAAATTGAGAAGTTACATGATTTCCATTTTTACATTTTACCTAGAATTTAGCATCATTCATTACTGAAAAGTTGATTTTATTTTTTAACTAAATAAAAACTTGATCTATGACTTTGTTGTATCTTTATTCTAATTATGCACGCAATATCAAATCTCCCCCCCCTTAAAAGAAATCGAATATCATCTCCGTCTCCATCTCCCACAAAAATCACACATTTCTGCATTTAATTGCGATATTACTAATGCGAATATGAGTAGATTGGTACGTAAATAGAAACGCAATTAAACTAAAGTAATAATATACGAGTACCTACTGATCTTGATCACTTGTTGCACATGGTTTGGCATCATTTCGTCAGATGATCTCAGAAGAAGGCTGATAAATAAGGGGTTTGGGGTAACATTACAAAAACACCGCAACAAAAAAAAAACACGTTACTGGTAGTTAGACAAACAGATAAACATTCTATTAGTTGGTGATATTTGTGACAAGAGATGAAAAGTCATCATACGAACAATAAATGCGAAGACATAGGTATTTTATTTAAAAAAACAAAATTATATTCTCTGTATAATATGCACATGTATGTATGAATATAATATATTCGTATTTAACCGCGAACATGTTTTGACAAAATACCTATATAGCTATGGTAAATTTATAACATGTTTTTTTTTTTTTGGCAAATATTTACAACAAAATCTTCTCTTTTTTTTAGAATTTGTAATAGAAAATAAGCCTTTATTTGTTCCTTATAAAGAAGACAATGTAAGAGGCTGAAAAGTAGGCGTTTCCTTCCAATAAGATTCTGTTTAGAAACCTCATTAGGTTCCTTAGGAAAATTGCGCAAATTTAACAAAAATTATGAGTGATTTTTTAAGCGTTTGACTCTCAATTGTCAAAAAAACATGGAGAATTGCAAAAATGTATAAATTTTTTATTTGAGTTGATGAATTAATGATGATCATTTACTTTTTGAAGATTATCTCATGTAAATATTGACCGAGACTACGTTTTAAATGGTCCATTCGGAAAGTCCAATTTTGAGTCACTTTTTCGAGCATATTGGTTGGTATCTCGCCAACAACACGTGTAATGTTGTTTTCCAAGGTTGCAATTGACGCTGACTTATCAGCATAGACGAGTGATTTGACGTATTCCCATAAAAAATAGCCCGAAGGCGTCAAATCACACGATCTAACCGGCCAATTTGTTGGTCAAAAACGAGACATCAAATTGCTCACCGTTTTTCCATGCTAAATGCCAATGCTAACTGAGCATGTTTGACTTTGACATATGTCCCAAATCACGCGTGAGCTATCAAAAATAGAACACTGGAAACCCAAACAGCAAAAAATTTACCCGGTTATAGAAGTCTTGAATTCGTTGACCAATCAAAGATCGTGAGTAATAGCCAAATGAGTAAATAATTATAAGAAGCAACTGCCTGCCGTCGTTAGAAATGTAATGTAACTGAAGGGAGATTTCTCTTGAAGATAATTCAAATTCAATGAATTTTAACCTTAAAAGTGCTGCAACAATTATGCTTGATACTTCAAACGTGCTGGTGGAACGATGAGACTGGTGGTAAAGAACAAAGCAAAAGGCTTTCGAGCGCAGTCTACCATAAATACAGTGAACGCGATAAACTTCATCTTAAGTTAAACTATGGACTATGCGATAGCAGTAGAATTAGAAGAGGTGCCTTCAAAACCAATAATCAGTCGACAAACAATCAAAGAAATGCAATGAATTGGGTAAAAAAGTGCAAACGGGAAACAACGGAATTTGAAAATACGAGTATAAGCAGAGTACTTTAACGATGAATTCGCTCGTAGTTCCACTCCCTTTCATGTTGCGCATGAAGGGGAAACATTAGATTTTACGAAATCCGAAATAATAAAGCATTGAACTAAGCAAATTGTGAAGGTAGAGATTGGCTGTGACACATACCCTCGGAAATATGGACAACAGTCAGCAATCTCAGATTCAAACGAAATGAGAGCAAATTCCTACCCATTTGAGGGTGAGCTTTCGTGTTTTACTGTATAAAAGCAAATACTACACACAGAACAACTACGAAACGGTGAAACTGATGACGCATACTGTAAAAATATATGCGTGACTTTTAGAGAGTAGAACGCGTAATGCATCCTAAAAGAAAAATTCTATTTGATTGACTCTCTGCGTGAAAGCAATAAATTTGCGTGCCTCGCGGGGTGTGTCAGTAATCATTTACATAACAAAAATGATACGCCAAGGGTTCCTCTTATCAGATTAGGGGTTCATAAGTTCGAAGAAAGTGGTTCGATAATGGATTGAACTAAATCTGAGCGAGCAATGTTATCACCAACTGACAAAAAAGTAGAGAGCCGTAAATCAGTTTAATGGTTGTTCGGACTTATCAGCTTAAAAGATCAAACAAGTACTTAAAATATACCAAGACCACTACACTGCATTTTGTAAAGAGGAAAGGAAAAGTGCACCTCTACAAATATCAATTGATGCAAAAATTAAAGCCCCAGGATCCTTGTCAGAGGCTTCAATTCGTTAACCATATAAATGAGAGTCTATTAATATGTAATAAAGATTTGTTTCTGGATAAGGGACATTTTCACCTTAATGGGAACGATAATAAGCATTACTGTCGTTATTGAACAAAAACTGAAATGCATTTCATTCACTCCTACATTCATCTAGGGTTACTATACTGTCGGCCAGTACTTTTTGAGGATAGAAAAGCGCGCATAATTGCAGGCAACTTAAAGCATTGTTGATGACTTAACTGCAAAACTATATTCTGCCAAATGTTCTTGAAAAAAAAGACAATATTTTTCCGTTCGTTATGAAGTGTCATGATAACAAAAAAAAATGTATCTGTATGTATATCACTTCATTAACCCTAGATGGTTGTTCTTATTTTACGTACACTAAGGTTGTTCTTCGTCGAAACGACTACGACCGTTTTTAAATTTGCGCCATTTGTTCCCCCTAGTCAAAAATCTCAACTTTTACAGTTAATTATATTAGTTGTTTTATTTATTATGAATGTTACATATTATTCAATACTTTTTGTCATGACAATATATAAAAAAATAAACATATACTGACATCATATTTTTTGGATATTTTTTAAAACAGTCGATTACTGTCGTCGATTCGACGAAGAACAACCATCTAGGGTTAAAAAAAAAATATTTTCAAAAACCCTGTATTTTTAAACCCCAATGGCAATCAATGGACCTTTGTAGGAAGCAGAAGGACATAAATATGACGCAACTCAAAGTTTACGGATAATGATTGAAAAGCTAAAACCTTTCAAACCGTATATAAAAAAAGAAATATAGAATACTTAGGCTCTGGCGTTAACTACCAGGCAACTACGGCTCTGATGCCGCATATGAAGTCAGAATTCGGTGGTGTGAATGGCACTAAAATTTCGCAATATTTTAAGACATAAAAATGCTGATCAAGCTTAAACGTTTGTCTTACACGACAGTCGTAGGCCAGCTTTAACGTGCGAATCGTAATGCTGATCAATGTATGAGAAAAATCACGGACAACTTACAGCAATTTGAAAATGTAACTAATGACAGCAGGTGTAATAATACTTATTCAAATAAGAAGTATGGGCATTATCGGAAGTCTACATTTTAAAAACAAAAATTGTAGACCAAGCACATCAGTTCAAAATTTAACAGGCCAACAATTTCCAGCGAAAAGAAAAATAATTGAATCACTCAAATTAAGAAAAATCAATAGTCTTGCCCGTAATAACTAGGTTATCCAGAATAGGGCGGCCTGTAAAATGTAGAATTAGGTAAGTAAATGTAGAAAATCACTTAAGTGACATAGTAGCAATAGATATTCAAGAGAAAAATGAAGTATTAATGTGTAACTATACGCGTTACATATTTCAATGTTTAATACCAAAGTCCACCAAGTGGTTCAGCAAGAAAAGTTGTTTGAGATACGCGTATTATTGTACAATAAATTTCAATAGTTAAACAAACAATATGAGTTACACGATATATTCGTCATGCAACAATCAAGCAGAAAGAGAAATGAAATCGAAATGGTCGGCCTAAGAGTTAGGAACATTCATTGCAAAGGCTCCTTAAGTTTCACGAGAACAATTCATCACCAAGCTCTAGGTAACTTGATTTCTATAATCGACAAATGAATTTAACCTGAAACTAACTTGACTTTTTCACAACCTAATTCCAGCATAATCACGGGAAATGGGCTGGAAATTCTTTATTTTCCTCTTCTGTCAAACGAAGCCACATTCTCATTTGTCTTCTTCAATCTTCTGTTTTTTTTATATATCTTTGCCACTATCGCTTTGCCTTTTCTTCCTCAAGGGTTTGGTAGCTGCTAAAGGTTGTTCTTGATACCAGTTATGTCGTTATCGTTATCAAAGTTTGATGAGCTGCCCTTCAACATAAACAACTTGTAATAGCACCCGATTGCTAGTCGTTGATGTTGACGGGAAATGACCGTCTTTAGGACTTGATGGTATTTCTGGGTAACTAGCAATATTTAAACCAGGCACCACTGTTACGAAATTTAAACAGGATTGTAAACTAAGCTTCTCTTATTAAGGTAATTGCTTAATTTCTTTTTAATCCTTTCCTGTCGTGCTAGTTGCTCTAGCTCTTTTCTTTTAATTATCAATGCAATTCAATCAAAAAATCGCTTTTAGAAATTCATCATCATCAAATCGATACCTATAGGAAGTAAGCAACCTTTTAATTTAAATTTTGGTCTTGTTTGTCTGGTCTCCGTTGCTTTTGGGACTTCGACAAACAACCGAACAGTAAGTCAAAAGGCGAGTAAACTTTACAAATTTTAAATGGCAAAAATATTAAAAACGTAAAGTAATAAAAAATCTAGGAAAAGATATTTAGAACAAAAATGTATGACACGCTACCTTTTATGGCATACATACATATACGAGTATGTACATACTAAATGTATCTCTGTACAATTAAATATCTACTAACAAAATCCAGCAAATTCTATTCAACTGATTTAACACACTCGGTTTCCAAGATACAAATAATAGTTTCTTGATTACATACGAAGAAAACCATTGAACTTTAGTAGTAGCATCATTCTAAAATATTTCCGTCATCTCGTAAAACAGCACACCCCCATATTTACCACTAGCCAACACACACGACAACTGAAGGTGAACTTGGCGAAAAAAAAATAACAAAACCACTTATGCTTCCAGAATCTCCCATCTGTATCACTACTCAACAATACGTAGATACAAATCAGAATTATAATTAACCGATACAAAGTTGTTAAACTAAAACTCTTCCAACAATCACACGCAAAATTCCCCAACATCTACAACAATAACAACAGCGAATTAAACTTAACCTGCATTATTTTAGTATCTATGTACGTAGATAAATACATATGTACATATATGCTCATTTGCTTGCGCTAGAAAAAAATAAACAAGGAAAAAAGACCAGCACTGACCCGTCCAACAGCCCAAGAAGCTCTTTATTCACACACGATCGCAAGACACTCTGAAAAGGTTCCTTCTTATTTTACCTGGTATCTAGCCGTTCGCTAGGGGTTTCATTCATAACTGAACAACGTTAACGATCAGACGAACTTTCTGAAAAGCTCTGCGGTTTCTCTTAAATCAAAAGTCATTCCGTTCGGTACACTGTTCGTTGTGAAATTGAGATACAAAGTTTTTAAATTTCAACGTAACGTAACGTATTCAGTCGATTGTTTTACACAGTTTCAAATGATTTCAAATATTCAATAAAGCGAAAAGCAACCGAAATAAAAAAATAAAATTTCGAAACAAAAAATCGAAATAAAGCGCGAATAAAGAATACCAATGATTTAATTTAATCTAATATGAAAAAGTGATAAATAAATAAAAGATACGAAAAATTAAATAAATCACCAGTGAAGTTCCACTTTTTTTTTTTTAAGAAATTTTTTTCTCTGCCAGTGAAAGTGTTTATTATTTATTTAAACAAAAAAGAAAACAAAATCTATTGAGCTAGAAATGAAGGAACTTACAGAATATTTTAATCGACGATATAGTAGTGTTAGTACACAGGAGGAACACAATCCACCGAATGTAGAGAAACGACGAAAAAGTTTAAATCCAAATCGCTCCTTAAATCAAGGCTTTAACATTGTAGATTCGTTTTTTAGCGAACGTTCGAAAGGACAAAGAACACGAGTTCCAAAGTGTAAGTTTTAATTTATTTTATTTAATGGGAGTAACCAAAATCGAACATCCAATTAAGCCATTCATGGAAAATTATTTTTAAGCAATTGCTATTTGTGTTAACCTTGTTTTTTCCAAATTTGTTTTCCACCATGTAAGTCTGTTCTATTTATCGCATTTAAACGAATTATTTTATTTTTGCGCTTACGAAGCGAAATAATTTTAAAAAAAATAAAAGAAAAACTGAAGCACATTTGCAGTTGCTTAGACTAAAGGAAGAATATTTCATTTTTTGTAAAAAAAAAAAGCGTCCATATATTATATTTGTTCGTTGCATGCATATGTAACAATTAACCAATTTATGAGAAAACGAAACACCTGCGAATTAAAAACAGGTAACGAAAAGGCAATGCAAATACCAGTACGAGTTAGATGGTCAAGTTCATGGAATAGATACTACTTCCTTTTGTGTTCGCCTTGCGTGCAAATAAAGAAATATAATAGCCAGTGGCAAAGATGGAAGGCGGTACAAAATGCTCTAATCGATTGAAATTTATGAGAGGCTTTTATTTAATTTTGCTCTAGGATGGTTTAGATGCTACAAATGTATTCGTACGTCTAACATCATATTTTTTTTCTGGAAAATCCACGATTTATTTTAATTTTTTAATTTTGATTCTTTTTTAAATAATTTCTCTGTTTATTTAAATATTGTCTCAAACAAAAACAGCAACATAAATTTTTGTTAGGGATAATTAATTTAAAAAAAAAAACACTTCAATGCATAGCATCTTTAGATGCGCAGCATTTTTCCATAAATTTCCTTAATTAACGCAAACCATCTTTTCGTAGATCCCTTATTTGTGTTCCGAATTATCTATCTACCTTTTCACTCAGGGCTTTTTTTTCGACGCAATTCGATCAGCCAAGACCGAAATCAATTTATTCCACTTGTGTCTCCTGAGCTGAATATATTCCGAACGTCCTTGTGCCTATTTTGCGAAAAGATCTGTCTTTACGCTCGTATAAGATCGTAGTGACTCAAGATCTAGAACCAAATGATCACCGTTCTCATCGTACTTTCGCTAATTGTGCTCTATTGAATCTGCGAATTACCTTAAAAATATGATGCTCAATGACGAGGCACATTTTTGATTAAAAAGCTTTCGGTCAAGCAAACAAACGTGGGTGTTTGTAATGTACTAGATATGAGAACATTGATTGTTTGATGTGATTTTCCTGCAGGAGATGTCAATGGGCCGAAGTTCTTTTGCGATAATATGGGCGAGTTGGTTGCATTCAATTAGGCTACCCTCGTGCCATATTAACCACTATATTCGTATTTGAAAAAAACTATTAAAGAACTAAAAGAATACTCGTACATACGGGACGGTGTTACCTTCCATACGACGAGTTAGATGCAATTATTCGATGAAAAATTGCTTATTCACTTACCGAATCATGTGGGAAAGTCGCGGAAAAATTAAAATCAAAATTAATTAACACCGTAAACAAATTTTGGCACATCTAGTGGAAAGCCCTGTATTTAATAAAATACGTGCATAGGTTTTAATTTGAACGAATCGAGTTTCAGATCTGTAAATCATACAAAACAGCATATAACATGATAAATATAGATAAAATAAAATCCATTATGAATACTAATAACTTTTATGAATTGTATAAAGGGACATTGCTCACTTTATATATTTTATTTTAATGAATGTAAAATCAATTAATAAATTTAATGTAATGAATAAGGTCGTAGGTCAAATAGAAAAACTAATAAAATTTAAGATAAAATATAACAACTAGTTCTTAACTTTCATTACGCAAATTTTTAAATTGCATCTAAGCAGGAGGATTTTATGCGCACTTTCTGATGTCGCATCAAATTACTCATACTTATTGTATTTTAAAAATTAAAACTAAAGATTCTTCATCAAACCTTCTGAAAATCAGTGTTCTAATAAGTAATAAATCTTTTTAGCAGCATCAAATATTAATTCCAGGAAAATGCGTCACTTTACCTACGCATCCGCCCAGTGACATCAGGTTAATACCATCACCATTCAAATCCATTATGGAATATTCGCATTTTTCCCTTTTTAAGTTAGAAGGAATAACATAGAAAACTATTACGAATAAACTTTGTGTAATCATATGTTTGTGACCAGAATAGTTATGAGCTTAGCCGCAGATAAATTAAATTAACATTCTTGAATAGCAATTACTAAAGTGAGGCTTTTGGATTAAAAAAAAGATGCACATATCATTAGTAAATAACTGATCTGCAAACACAAACACCTTTGAATGATTTTTCCTCGGGAAATGCCAGACTAAACTTGTTCAAGATAAACATTCCAATTAAAAATAAAACATCAATGTTATGCTCGAGAAAATACTTCAAAAAAATTAGAAAAACAGCAAATAAAGACTAATTCATTTGTCTTACATTGTTAAATTCATTCAGTAGCTCTTGTTTTTTTAAGAGGATATGACTGAGCATGTGTTAAGTTTTTAGGAAAATGGGACAGAGACAGAGAAAGAAAGATGCTTGGGCTCTGTGGCTATTTCGTTCCATGGGTGGCATCAAACTTTGAATGGGGAGGTTAAAATATTGTAATAATTGGACTTGTTGTAATTCAAGGTAACCACTTAACATGGTTTTAGTTGCATGAAAAAAGACCGTCTTACGGGCTCGGTTTAGATTGAACACCGAACTATCCGAATTGGAAGTCAACACACTACCACTTGAGCCACGGCCACCCTATAACCGTTGTCAGATACATTACGTTATTTGTAGTGTTAATAATCGTACACAATTGCGGCGTTCATTTCATAATCATTTAATTAAAACCTGACTTAAATCAGGCATTTCGAACAGTGATCTATAAAGAGATAACTACAAATATTCTGGGCTTAGATATACATGCATACCTATACATAAAAAAAAACCTAATAAAACTAGTATTTCAGTCGAGAAAGTATTACCCTTGGCACTAAGTATGAATTCCATTATTGGTTTTTGAGTTATTCAAACGATTATTTGTATATTTGCGCATAAAGCAACTAATTTAATCACCTTTTAATGATTCCAATTACTGTGTTGTGCTTTTATGACTTTATTTAAATATCTATTATCTTTTCTATAATAAGATAAAAAGTTGGTTCATTTATTTATGATAAATGAGCAACACCCCAGTAAGCGACAAAGTATCACATTGTAATAATGACGTTTGACAATACTTTAAAATGGTTTTTCTAAATTAATTATTTAGACTTATGTATCTCATGTATACACCTTTAAGAGAATATTCCTCAATTATTTCAATATAATAGATTTAAAAAAATCTTTATTTCTATGTGAATGAAAGGTACAGATATGCAAATCCCTGTGTAGTGTCCATCGGAAAGGGTAGGTATTGGGGTTCAGTATTACAGTACGGAGTCGCGTTATGAAAGAGTTTGGTCGCTTAGTTTGCTTAATGTTGTTGAGTATCTAGAATTTTTTTGACAACAGGAATTAAGTTTGGAAAGGGTAGGTAGTGGGGTTCAGTATTACAGCACGGAGTCGCGTTATGAAAGAGTTTGGTCGCTTAGTTTGCTTAATGTTGTAGAGTATCTAGAATTTTTTTGACAACAGGAATTAAGTTTTGAACAAATTAAGTCTTAATTCATTGTGAAGATATTATGTTTTAAATTTGACTTCAGGTGCATCCTGTCGGTCTAATATTGGGCCACTCTTTCGAGTAACTGCGGGCGTAGGCCTACACTCTAACACTCACCGTTGAACTCTTATAGACTTTGGGAAAAATTCTTCTGATGTACCTGCAACCTAGAAAGTCATATCATCAGCACAGATTGTTCTAAGTATTGTCATCGCATCCTCGAATGGTTTTTAAGCCATAAGGATCCCTCTACATTCCTTTCCTGGTTTAGATTCCAGCTGAAAACATTACTGGCCGCCGGGAAATTCGATTTTCTATCTTCGCAGCAACAGTTCTTGAATCATTGCATCCATAACAACAGAGTAATAATAGGGCACAAGTTCATTAGAAATTGAGGAGGACTCACATCAGTGCATCTAAAGAAAAGCCTGGTGTGTTTGTGAAAGGCCCCATGCTGCCAAATCAGACCATACAAATCTGGTGAGAGCAGCAGTGAAATATTTTTGTGAAAGCCTTTAGAAAACCCCATAATAAGTAATCGAGTGCTGACGAAGTGCACAATCTAAGAGTTCAATGAACTGGCCTATTTTATGATAAATTGTTGTCACTGAATAGATTTTCCAATAAGTCAATGTTTTCATGGACAATTTCTGAAACTTGGTACTCGTATAGTCTGGATTAATGCCATCCATACTTTCACAGAAATAATCACAGTCCGCTATCGTTGTCTTTTGACGATAACCTAAGCTAATGACTTATTTACAAAAAAAAGAAAAAGATCAATTATGCCAAAAACATGAAGACCAAACCAAAGTGCACTTTTGTGGATTGTGGCAGAGATGCCGATATGGCTTTTGATGTTGGGCTAGTATTACAAACCCAATCCCTCAGCGGAATTTTCAAACTCAAGCTTATGTACTTCTTGCAAAGGTAGTACTGGGGGAATAAAAATAGACCCATGGATTTTTTCATAGATTTGATTTATTCGTATTTACTTTGATACGAGTATAACCTATTTCTTTCCTTCTCCTTAGTACTATGATACTCTCACGATTAGAAAGCTTTAGAATATCGGATGCCGACATAGATAAACTGTTTATCTTATGTTTTCGCTTTCTTTCTGTAAATCTACGGCTTTCCGAAATAAATACATTCTTTGAGGTCTTTTTACATACGAGTGGCTCTTTTCGACTTTGTTTTAATAAGTGAGGGATCTTTTTGTAGACCCCAGTATGGTTTGCTCACAAAGTGCGAATATTCTTCAGAAAGAACTTTAAATATCAAACAACAGCTTAGTTGTTTAAATAGTTTACAAAAAATTTTAATAACAAAGCATTCTTCAGGTTTAAATCACTGAAAGATCATTTTTCAAACAGTACTGAACATTAAAATCAAAGGACTGTAAAAAAGACGTTCGCGACGGTTCCCTATTGGATGATCTATCAGCAATTAGTTAAGACACGCCCCATAGAAGACACTTTTACTTTGTTACCTTTGATTTTGGACAACTACCTGATAAGTCAGCTGTATAAAGTTTCTAAAACTTGATTCAGGTTT
Source organism: Volucella inflata (assembly GCA_928272305.1). Lineage (NCBI taxonomy): Eukaryota > Metazoa > Arthropoda > Insecta > Diptera > Syrphidae > Volucella > Volucella inflata. The sequence goes on along the minus strand of OV743717.1, from coordinate 25,459,741 downwards.
CAAGTAAATTTGCATAATGAACAACAACAGTTGATGATAATATTATATAGTCTTTTTGTCAGTAAAAAAATGGTGAAGTACTCGTAATTAAAAATGTACTCGTATATAACACAAAAAACTGATTTTTACATTGGTTGATTACAAAGCCCGCTCAGGACAAGTCCGAAATTCCACCTTTTTCAAGATATTTAATCTATTTGGACAGCAGATCATGTTCATGGGATTATTATGTAAGAAAATCGAATCTTTCACCACTAATTGACAAAGTATTTCTAAATTGTTATTTACTTAAAACCAAGTTATCTAAGCTTTATCTAATATTCTGTTTGATTCAGAAGTTCCAACAATACTTATTAGCACTTATTATTTGGTTTGAATTAAAGAACATTCTAAAAAAAACTAAATCTAAATGGATCACGTTTTTGTTTGCAAAAAAACTTTGAAAATAGGAAATGCATACATCAGTTGACCGGAAATCTACCTACAGAGCTCTTGTATAAATATGAGTACCAGCTTTCGGCTTTCTTTTTTTTTGCAAAATTTTATTTAAAAAACTAACTATTTTCAATAATTCAAAGAGATAAATAAAAGATCAAATAAGGTACTTGAATAAGAGCAAATCAAATGCATGATATAATTTTCATAAATTTAGAACATAGAAAGATACAATTTACTCGTATTTCTGTCACTTTTAAAAAAATTCTAAAAATCATAACATTTTGGAAAAAATACTGAAAATCATCATCTCTACTCATAAAATTCAGAGCTTTAGTAAAGATGATACGAAAAGTTCTAGTTTTGGCCTTTTGCATCATAAACGAGTCTTACAAATTTGCATAGACCACAAAAAAAAAATAAAATGGTCTATCGAAGACTATTCCCCCCAATAGACGTAGATCAAATATTTAGAGAAAAAAAAAACCGCGATGTTTAATTGTCAGGTTGCAAAAGAAAAGTGGCTGTCCTCGAAAATATTCAAAATAAATAATTATTTTTAGCCAAAATAAATGCAAAGTTTGTCTTAGTGAATATTGTGTATAGACACGGATAATATATAGGTAGACATAGAAGATTTAAGAAACGGTGACAACAGTAATTCAAAGGAACCTGTGGGTTTATACTCGTACGAATTAATCTTTATAGAATGCCATTTTTTGTTGAAAAATTAATATTCAAATATGTACTCGTATCTTGAATGTCAGACAATGTGCTGCTATTTCTTGTATTCATCCAAAGACTGATTTCCCAGAAGAGAAAAAAAAATGATTCACTGTCAGTCACAACCACTACAAATTTATCAAGTATTTGCGAATTCCTCTAAGCCTGGAAGCTTCGAAGACATTCATTTTTATTTTTATTATTTTTTTTTTTTTTTTTTTCTAACACGTCGTTCAACATTAAATCATCCGCAAGCGAATAGGAAGTTTGCATATTAATTAATCATCTTAAAAGCAAAAAAATTAATTATTAAAATTTGCCTCAATCTCTGGGACACAACATGCAAATTTCTGACTTTGTGGCTGCATTTTATCAAATTGCGGAAAGGTTTCCTCTTTCAACTTTTTCAAATGCAAACAAAATAATTTAGCAAACACCCTTCCGATCATCACAACTAATTATCGCCCCAAAATAAACCCATCATCATATCAAATCAAAATATTGTATTATAGTTTGATATCATTCCTAGCACGTGGTCTGAATATTAAGATCCGCCGATCAATGATCGCCGACGATCGTAGTAATCGTAATCTACACTTTAATTCTGATCAAGTTAGTATGAAGAAAAATGACGATAGAACTTAGTCTCCTTCTGGATTCGATTAATTAATTTGAACCCAATCAATAGATTGATAGAGCGCGTGTTTAAGCTCAAGCTCAAATCAAACATGCTGTTATGAGCTTCACCATGGTGCTTTAGTGTATTTTGTTAGGTTTGCCATTTATGCGAATCCTAATTAACGTTTCTGAAATGCGTGTGTCATCCCAGAATCGTAGACAGGTGGTAATAAAAATTGTTTGCTTTGACTTTTAGGAAATTATGATTTTCCACGGGATAAATTGTCATAATTTAACCATTTAAATGGATGACCGCAGGGTTGGTGTATTCGGTTTGCTTTTTTTTTTTTTATTATCATTATTTCTTTTTCGTTTTGAACTCGTCATTTGTTGTTACTGGTATACTTTGGAATTGTTTGGTTGTTGTTTGTTTGAATTCGACAAGTACACAGTTGACAGACGGTTGTCGGAGTGATTGAATTTTTAATATATTACTAACAATAATTGGAATGAAACAAATAGTCTTGAATAGAATTGTGGACGCTTCAGTTGTGGCAAAACAAAGAGATCTCAAGAAGAAAAGTATTTTGTCAATATCTGAAGTGTGTTATTTTGTGGTACTTGTATACGTACTTGTACGTTTTTGAGAAAATTTCTCGAAGTTATTCCAATAGTGATCGATTTTAAACTAATTTGTTAAAATAAATAAATGTTGAATTTAGCTTTATATTAAATTCAAAAATTTATTTTATTTTTTCCCGAAGTACTAAATTGATTAAGTGAATAAATTTAATATAATTTAAATAATGATTCTACGGAGAAATTCATTTAAAAGCATTTATATATTTGGAGCTAAGGCTTTTGAAACTTTAAATCCGTCAACAACTATGAGGCTCACGAATTGGCGAGAAAATACTCGTAAGTGTCTATTTAAAAACAAAAATCATATAAAAAGAAAACATACTGTTTTAAATTTTAAATTTTGAGAAATAAGTTGAGAAAGAGACTTTGATTCAGAAATTGTGTTAAACATTATACATATTTGGATTTCAAGATTTTGTGTTTTGCAACATACTCGTATTTTGTATTTTTTTAATTGGTTTTCTATCATATTTGGTGGTGTGTTCAACGGTGAACACCATCCGTTCTTTATTCTAAAGTACAGTCATTTAATTTAAAATATTGTTCGGTTATAGATATTATTTTCTGTACGACTATTTGCTCCTTATTAAATTAATTTGTTCAAATAATTTCTTCAACAGCAACTTGGATATCATAAATAATATAATAAACATGTAATAGTGCACTATAAAGCTGACTGAAACTAGCTTTTCTGCGTTGTCATTTCCAACGAATAGTGTTCTAGGAAAGCAAGTCCTCATAACCTAGAACTTATATCTCAAAATTAATGTATTTGAATAAAACTGCTACAGGGCGAAATTAGTAATAAACAATCCAACTAAGTTCAAAAACTGTAGATATCTACAACTAATGAGGATAATGATTTTCAGACGAATGTGTCCATATTTATGTGTTTTTTATTGAACAATACTCGTATATATGTATGTGATCAAAACTGAATTGTTTAATTTCAATTAGCATCTATTGGCTACCAACAAGTAAAGTCATTCAAATGCCATGTACAGGTTTAATTTGTAAATGTTAATCTATGACTGACGTAGTCTGCGGCATAGTGAACTGCTAGCGTTAGCCAGGGATTATAAAAGTTGCCTTTTAAAAAGTGTTCGAAAAATAAACATAATAAAATACAGTACGAGTACGTTAGTTTCTGATAAAGAAAATATTTTCATTTGAAATGAAAATCTTTATCATTGAACACAGAAGAATGAAATTGGTCATGGGAGTACAGGGACTGACAATTTCAATGCTTATCCTGTCGAATCATATCGAGGATATAGGCTGCTAGCTTATCTATTGTCCTCCACAGAAAATACTCGCGTGCTGTTAGATCAAAAGATCTTCGTAGCATATTTACAGGTTGCAATCTTTTACCAACATTTTATTTCAATCAAATGTCTAGTTGTACTCGTAATTGCATATATTCACATCGTTGTTATGCAGATTTCAGAACAAATATTCCTTGAATGCTATCCTGTATCAGTCACCTTGAACTCTATGACGAACTTATCACTCGCTTTTAAAGAAGTCCGTCTTGATGATGCCAGCAGCGTACAGCTCATATTTTTGTGGATGAGAAAGTGCTTTTGGAAGTCAATTGTAACGTATTCTTATTCCAAATGTGACAATTTTGTTTATTGACGTATCAGATGAGATAAGAGTTTGTTACATCGCTAAACACAATTTTACCAAAAAACTTTAGATTGCAATTAGTTTTCTGACACCTGTTATGATCCAACAGATTCAATGCCAGCACCAAATGAGTCTTTCAAGAGATTGGGACCAGATCCCTTTGCAAAACGCTGTGGTTGGACGAACCCCAAGCAAACCTGCTAACAGACAGTTTTGCATCTTCATTAACGCTGGCTTCAATTGCCGCGATATTTTCTTCAAAACGCATAAGCCACATTCTTGTTGTTGTTCGTATGTCACTTGCAATAATATATCTAGATGGACGATGATTCGGTTGACGAAGTGTTTGTCTCACTGAAGATTGACTTTGGAAATACTCGTAAAAGTCCACTATTTTGTTACATTGTATTGGTGTTAATGAATCCATGATAAACTCATTGGTTTGAAAAATGATTTGTATTTAAATTTGACAGTTATCCCTATTAAGAAAACGGCGCCTCTTTAATTAACACCCTTTGTTAAATAATTCATAATCTTTCGATAATTGTTCAAATTTCTAACATACTTAAATACCAAGCTATACGCCTCTCGAAGCTGCATGACCACTTTAACTTAACTTCCTCACATCACAACCAGCTCTTGTTTACATATTCAGTACAATCCAACATCTATTGAAATCGCTTTAATAAAAAAACATCAATTGTTTATCCAATTTAAATTTGCGAAATAAATACCAATAGTACTATATAACACACTATATCGACACGCGACTCCGCAACTACCGATATCTATGAATTCGCATACAAATAATCGTACTCGTATAATGCTCCATCATTTTGATTACTCACCAGGCTAATACGGACATATACCCCATGAATACATACTACATTTAAATAAGTATGTATATACGTACATACAGCATCTCGAATGATGGGTGTACAAAATTGCTGATTAAAAATATAAGACAACAAAAGTTCAACGGGTATAGGGAGTTTTGATACAACAGTGGCTAGTGTCACTGTATTCTGAATTTCTAAAATTGCACAGGTTATTGTATGAAGCAAATTTTAACCCTTCCGGGTATTGGTTTTTGTTGATTCAGTTCTTAAACGTGTTCAATGTCGTTTTATAATTTTCTATATGGCCTTTGAAAAGTGAATACACTTTGTTCTTAGCGCAATTTGAAAGATATTGATGCTGATGCTATGGAAGAGACTGTTAAACCAAAGAAGAAACAATAACTGGTTTAATTCTTAAACCAGACTAGAAATTGAAACTGAATCGTGTGTCCAGATACGACCACGTTAATAAGACGATGGAGAACTTGGCCTTGCTTTAGTTTTATTCGATGACTTACAGATAAATCCCGTGGAAGTCATGATACCGGTTCAGGTAATGCTGGATATTCCTTCTAAGGATGAACAGAAAAGAACATACCAATGCAGAAAAAAACATAAGAACTGACTTGCACTCTCAAGGTTGTTGCAAATAAAGAACGCTGAATAAAGAATTCAGAAGTAATTGTTTTTAAGAAAATTTCTGTCTGTTTATACTTTTATTGATGCATAAAACATACTTAACGTCAAAGATACAAGAATGCTCTTTTAATGGGTGACCGAAGAAGAAGCTTGGAAGATGCCTTTGTATATTTTAAATCTTATCTAAAAATAGTCCAAAGAAGAGGAAATTACCCATGATATACGAGTATAAGATGAATGCAGATGAAACAATTTTCAGTAATTTAATTCAAATTCACATTTTACTCATATTTGTCATCGTAACATGCGTATACCAATTGGGAATTCCCGAATACGACGATAACTTATGTAAAAGAAATAAAATTAGATAGCTGCTTTAAAACATTAATATTTGATTTGATTTGATACAATGATCATTTTCGATTGTTAATTACTAAAGCCGGTTTTATTTGTAAGTCATTCTACTATCTTAATCTGTTCTATTACTACATCGTTAAAAATAAGGCTTTACACATAGTTCGGGACTATCAAAATTTGTTTTGGTACCTGGTTTTGGAGCTTTGCAAAAAACGTGCCTAACCTTGTAAGACATACTTACATACATTAATTGTTACATACAGACAAACGTAAATGTTTTTTATTCACAAAGGCTTAAAGTTACCTATCAACCGATAGCCAAAAACGAGTTAGACAATAATGAGAAAAACGTATTTAAATTGAATTTTGCAATATTTACTAGAGTACTCGTGTGTGGTGGGTGGGGAGATTCTAACTTAAAGTTTTGAATAGTTATGAAATTCATAAACATATATGTACTCGTATATTTGTAGAGAAGAGGAGACTGAAATTTTAATACATACAGAACCAATTTGGAACCATAAAAAATAGTTGATACAAAAGAGCATTTTTTTGTAACATGACCATTTTGACAGACAATGGCAAAACTTCGAAAGTAAAAGCGACTATCTCTCTATTGGCACAAAAATAAAAGACAAACAACTCATTGGAAAGACTCGGTTTTGGTATCAATTTTACTAGAAGAAAAGAATTTCAGATAGTGTTTTACGAGTACTTAAAACATGGTCTTCTTGTTCTTCCTCTCTTATAAACTGGTGATATATGTATGTACACATACTGCGCATTCCATTGAGTACTGCCATTTTTGAAACGACGCCGTAAAAAAATTTTAGGCTGATTGATCAGTTAATTTTGATTTGATGGTCATTCATATTAAAAGTAATTGCTGATTTTTGATACAATCGAGAAAGAGCAATATCGATCTATTATTCATCCCATCGGCTAAAACGGGCATGGCTACGATTTATTGGAATTCGAAAGAACGTCTTGAAAAGAAAGAGGCACATTCACAGGGCAGTGCAAAAGTAAATGGTCCTACTTGGCAAAGAAAAGAGTGCTGTTCCACCAGCTCTCTCTGCCGACATCGTCGTAGTTAAAGTACACGAATTTCAGTACAAATTGCGACGTCATTTGCTGTACTCGCCCGATCTGGCTCTGCAAGACTTTTTTTTTGTTTTCGAACGTTAAACAAGGTTTGCAGGAAAAATTCAGACAGAAGCATATTTTCAAAAATTTTGCGAATTATATTGCTAAGGTAGCTTAAAAAGAAGTGTACGTCGTAAAAGGACATAAGGTTAGCAACTAAAAAATAGCAAACACGGGCAATTATCGCAACTTATGCTCCACATTGCTCCCACGTATTTGCATTGCTATTGCGCCACTTTGGGGAATTGGCTAAATTCGCAGACTTAAAAACCACTCTACCGGGTATTCTATTTTAGATCACCTTGTAACTTAGATAAGGAACTCACTTCTTTTCTACCGTTTGAGAGATCCAATAACTTTTGTCCACCCTCTTCTTGATCTCTCGGCTTGAACTTGGACCTCTTTAAGTTCTAGGACCGGGTTTTCTGGCAATCGTAGCTGATTAGCTCGGCAGAAATTCGTCTACCACCGGTTTCTTAATGTGGCCACTCCAAGTCGATAAAGTCAATATGCAAATCTTTCGAAGCGTCATAGTGTTTTTCCATCGTTGAGTCATGTTATCTGACTATATGAAGACCTACCTCCCACAAAGCCACATTGACTGCCAAAATGTTTAATCATATTAGAATGTCGATTATCTGGAATCTGTCGTATATTTTCATGGTATGCAACATCAGTTTCACCAATCCGTAGCTGCTTAAATTTCTCGAGTCGCATTTAACTTTATTCAGTGAAACAAGAGAGCTCATCCTATACTCAAATTACCATCGAGTGGATTAGGATTATTGCGGAGAATATTCGCTCCAAACACTTCCAATCAATTGTTATTCGATCAAAAATAAAGAATGCTAGGCAAAAACTTCTTCTAAATTCTTATGAGTAGAAACTCACCCTTTAGATCACATTATGAACCGCAATAATGAAACCTTCTGGTTCTATACCAAAGGGAAATTGGCAGTTATACCTAAAAAATGTGGTCGTTGGACAAAGCAGATCAGTATTTTTTATGATAAGAATCACCTAACAGAGGTGACAAATCTCTAAAATATGGAAATACCTTATTCTTAATAGACTTTTGTATATTGCTTTTACGAGTTTTTTAAGTACTTTAGTATTTTTTTCGTCAAAAAAATATCGGATTTAAGTACTTATATGTAGCAACTTCTTTTATTTAAGTATGCAAGCCAATACTCCGGGCTCAGAAACCTTGGAATTTCAAAATTCGAAAATTCGTCTCAAATATGACACATCATTTGGTGTAGCACCACCCACCACACACAAATTAATGAACAGAATGCAATTAAAATTCCCCAAAATTTGTTTGTTTTGACAGACAAAGATTGCATTCAATCAAACACTCTTCATACGATTGCCCATAGATTTTCTTAAGTAAGCAATTAGTATGATTAACGTCTTTTACTCTTGAAATATCCCATTGGTAATATTATAATTACTTTCGGATGTACACAATAAACTGAAAGACGGTCACTGTCAAGTGGACAAATTTATTTATGGCGTTAGATATGAATACGCATGGCTTGTTTAAGACCTCTACCTATGAGCACTTACAAATTATGTATTGTACTATTACATTCATACCACAAATTTTTCAAATACTATATGAATAAATAATATAATTTATTTTGTTTTTATTTTATTTTTCTTTGTTTTATTTTTTAGGTGCCTTTCTGCTTCTAGCTGGCGGTCTATTAGCAATTACGATTGCAGTACTAGTTAAAATCTTTCAACCTTATGATTTAATATTTAAATGGGTAAGTTAGCAACGGTTTTGACTCGTTGTTGTTGTCAAGCAATAGAATTTGATTTGCAAAGCAAACATAACTTAAATATGTTTACTTACCTTCTTTCTTTAAAACTTATTTTCTGGTATATTTGATTAACAGAAACTTGTTTTCGAGGAAGGAGGGGAAATTTTCGGTCTTTGGGAGAAACCACCAGTTGATTTGTATCTAAAAGTCTATCTATTTAATATAACGAATGCTGAAGCGTTTCTAGCCGGTCGAGAAAAGATGAATGTACAGGAAGTTGGTCCGTATGTTTACAAGTGAGTAACCAGCGACGTTATGATCACTCCATTATGAGCTAAAATATTCATATCATGTTTCCTTCACTGCTGCTGCTAGGGAGCTTATGACACACGAGAATGTTACTTTCAATACAAACGATACAGTTTCAACTATACCACGTCATCCTCTAGTTTGGCAGGAAGAAATGTCCGGAGGTCGAAGAGAAGATGATGTTGTTATGATGCTTAACATTGCGATGCTGGTGAGTTATGAACAAATAAAATTTTCTTATAAAAAACAAATAATTCTGGCTGAGGCTACGATTATATGAGAAATTTGATTACACACAAGTTCTGGTACTAGTTCTGGTAGTAAAGACGCGTGCCATTGAATTTTGGCGGTTACGCTTATGATAAAGGTCGGTAAGCGGAAGAAGAAAATAATATTTAAATTCTTAATTGCGCCTATTAAGATATTGAAAGTGATATATAATGCATGCGAAGGCGTTATATTTAATTAATTGGTTTGAGTCGCAGATATCATTGGCTTGTTTGATATCTGAGAAATTATGTAGATAGAGCGCTAATTCAATTAGGTACACAAGTTATTTATGAAGTAAATCGGACAATTAAGTTGCGATCAGAGTGACGCTGCAAAAATGTTCGATGTGGGGAAATATTTTAAAGAATCCGTGGTTCGTCCAATTTACAAGAATGGTAATTAAACCATGTTACCAAGACATACTTCCATTGCTATCCCATCTGCAATTGGAAAGTTTATAAAGAAATTCCAAATCGAATTTAAGATTTCTTTATGTTGTTCATTGACGCCAGCAAACTTTTAATACACTGGAATACAACAGACATTTTAACTGGGGCTTCTATAAGGTTCACAACTTGGTCCACGGTCCTCTTATTTTCATACTGTATACGAATGAAATACGCTGGTGTGTAAAGTACTTTGTTTACCTCTCCAAATAACATACAATCATTATTTGTCATCTGCAAGGTCTATACCTACATATATATGACAAGTTTAACGAAGTCGGCAAATTGTATCATGACAATAAGCTAGTAGTTTAATTCTATTGTGACATTAGCGTGTCATACGCCAAACCGCTAAATTTTCGTTCCGTTACTGTTTAGATAAACCTTAAGGCCAACTCATTACTGGGTATCACCAAATGATGGGTCCAAAGAATTTCGATGACCAGACTCTTCTTAGTTCATACTTCTGTATAAAAACCGTAGTCAAAATCTCCCACTAGGTTCCTCTTTAACTAAGTTCAAATGTCCAAAAGTAAAGCTGTTTGTTGAATGTCGTTTCCTTTGATTTGCTTCTTAAGGTCTTAAGGGAATAACTTTTTTTTTCTTTATTCTATACCAAAACCGTCTTAAACCTATTAATTTCAACACAATTAAAAAATGCAGGAATGTAGCATTCGCAGGTTCTGTTGATCGCTCATCTCTTTATAACCCTATTACCATTTACACTAACTACAATGCCTTGTCTATTCTACTTGGTGACCCACCGCACCTCTTATGGTTTTAATGAAACGATCTTGTGTTTTAGCTAGAATCTTATACATAGAATAAGTATTGAATTTTCATAACAAAAACAAACAAAACAAAGTAGCCGTCTCTACTTAAGCATGTATAAATTAATACTACTGATCAGACTTCCCAATCAATAAAACGCTTGGTTATTCCCTATTAGAAACATGCTAATTTATCCTGAGATAAATGTAATAAATTTTGTTTCTATACGAAATTAGGATGACGAAGCAAAACGTTTATTTCTAATTTAGAAAGTCATTCAACAAACAACTTTAAATCTAACACCAAGAATTAGAACTCCATCTATCCGATGCGGTATTTCCCAAATATTGTATGGATGCGAATACATTCATAAACATATTCAATTGATTTGTGAAATGAAAAAACGCCAGTCATTCTCTTGCTAAGTGCGATTTTGGCTTCGACTCTGGATGCCAATAATATGATGAAATTTCCTTAAAAATACCAATCTGGCTTTTCAGTCTTGCCCCAGACAATAAAAAATAAAATGAAGATATAAATGTATGTTCATATCTAATAGTACGCTAGATTAAGCCATCAGAGCGAATACGAATAGAGTATTTCTTCACGTGCGTCGCGTCGTAGCAATAAGCAGATTGAACAGTGGTGTAGACATCCAGATATCACAAATCCATTGGTTAAGATGTCTAACTGCCAGTCACTGTGTCAGCAGGTGAACTCCATAAATGCGCAGCGCATTAACGATCGATTTAATACAATACGAGTATATCTATGACAGCAATGCTCTTACTCCTTCATTACACAACGCTATGGCATAAAGGATTGTGGAAATTATGAATAATACGAATATTACTCAAGATTCGAGAAAACTTTTTTTCTACAAAACCTTTGGTGTTAAATTAAAAGTTCATACGCTTGTAACTAGTGGCAGTTAATTTGTTTTGATTCAAACAATTTTCTAAGGTTAATATATTCAAATTGCTACACCTCATTTACGAAACTTATTTGTATACATGAACACGGAAGGTAATAACGCATTCAGACGTTGTTATCAACACATCATTAAAGGTGAATTTATTTCAATTTATTACTTTTTATTTTCAACAAATTAGGTCAACCTAACTAGAAGAAAATGGTTCCTTTACATTTTCGATTGACTCGACAAAAATAAATTACGTAAGACATCAAATCGGTTTACGAATATTTTACTTTTCATATTGTTGTATTTTACTTTTTTTTTACAAAAATTATAAAAACCAAGTTCGTTTATGATTGCTCAATAGTAAAACCGATACAGTACAATTGCTTACATTGAACTGTGCAAGGTGAACAAAAATATAAAACTTCGATTGGTATTTAACATTTTAATAACATTCAAAGGCCTTATGTAAGCAATACTGAAATATAAAAAAATTAAAAAAATATATTTTATTGCTTTATCAATAATGGAATGAAAAAACAACAAATCATCTTATAACTAGAATATTCGCAGCATCACTAAGCTGTAGATCCGTATTCTACAATGTGGTGACATTATTTTCTTTTCATGTAAACTACATGCTAATGAATTGAACAAGTATTAAATTTCATACAATTATCTGAGCGGAATTTTTCTTCACCTAGTAATTAATATATAAATAAATTCTACCGTTTTTTCGCTTTAATTGACAGCGATTTTTCAATGGTAAATGACAAATGCCATATTTGCATTTTAACAAATCAGAAACTTCTCACATCAAGTAAACGGAAATCATTCATGTTTTCCCAGAGGAAGGTTTTTTTTGTCCTACAAAATATTAATATAAGTAAGCTTTTTATCATTTATAAAATAAGTTTTAAATATTCACATATTCGTAGTTATAAAAAAAAAAAACAGAATCAGTAGAAATAAGCCAACGAACAGAGACAGTGTCAGTTCGCTGCACTAAAAAATTATTTTAATTTATTACCGACGAATCCATTCACAATTAAATAATGTAAGCCCATGTAGTTAAGAAAGAATTTGCCTACATAACTTTGGTTTGGTATACAAATTGTAATACAATGAAACCTTTTATAGCCCTAAGATATAGACTATTTTTTTAAATACCAATATGGCCAAAAATGTAGGCAAAACAAAACTACAACAGCGACCAAAGTTTGTAGAAATATAACGATGATAACTGATTAGAAACTTTTCCTTTTTAAAATGAAATGAAGCTCTCAGACAAGCCAACATTACAGACAGCTGATCGCTTTCAATTTATGCAATATCTACATATACACTTCTGTTGAGTGTGCAACAAAAACAATCCAATTTCACGCTCCTATAGTAGAAAGAGTACTTAAAGGTCTTAGGTACTAAAGTCTTCGCTAAGACCCATTCCACCACTATTTAGACAGCCTCAAAATTCAATACTCATTTCCATCAAGAAAGTTATATAGAGATCGGAATAGGTAGAAATCTGATAGTGCAGTGCCGGAAAAATGTAGAGGCTTAGTTAAGAATTCCTTAACTAACGCAATAATTTAATTAATACTTTTCCTTTTCACAGTAATCTTGTTATCTGTAATCTGTAATCTTTAAAAATCAATTGACAAAAAAATGCTGGTGTGCCTTAGGGTTCCTTTTCATCTTCGCCACTATTTTTGATTTTCATTAAGGATCTCTTGTCTGCTACCCTAAATCTAATATACTCCGGTGATGCTCTTCATATTTGTTCCCTGGATTGCGTCTTTCTTCTTTGGCAGTAGAATGGGAACATCAGCGTGTGTTAGCCTCATTTAATACAGATATTAGCAGAATGACTAAGTGAAGAACTGCCAATAAAGTGAAAATTAAATTAATGCTTATAAAACATACTGATGAGTGGTGGGTGAAATTTTAATTCCAAACTATTGTCCTGGTATGTGAATAGCGCTTTCATTGTCAAAACCGAAAACTTTCAATCTTTATTATTCAACTCAATTTAAAATGGGTATTTTTTATAGTGCTTGGAATTCAAACAATCAACAATTGATTCCAATTCATTGTGTGTGTCAATGTTTGCTCATGAAATATAAAAAATATTTTACTCTTTCTGACCTGTCTTTAATAAGACGAGCAGCTCATTAATAATGAGGCGTTTTATCAGCTTCAAATACAGGTACAATACCCGTATATCGTCCATACGATTGAAAACCCTAAGATTAAACTTATTAACTGAATTTCTCTTGGATCATCAATAAAATTGCCAGCAGCATTCCTATTGGTTAAAGCTTTAGTCAAAACACTCGTATTGGTAAAAATCTTCATCAGTTTGCCACTGGAACAAAAACGGCGCTCCTTGAAATAATGTGATTCTCCCGTTTCTGTCATACAAATTCCCGATGGACCGCACTGCCGAACTTTTTATTTCATAGTCTTTATAGCCCACACACATTCAAAACCAAACGATGAGTGCGATGAGTACCAATTTTTTCTTACAAGAAAAAGGAAATTTCGTGTTATGTTATTTTTTTGTTCAAAATATGAAAATGGATACATTTTGGAAAAAAAGTGTGTGATCACCTTAACATTCTAGCAAATTTAAGTAAATACAAATACAAATACAAAACTTGTTTATCAAATCATCCGAAAGTGAAAGCAAAAAATTTGCTAATTTAGATACTAACAACCTTCAATTTGTTATTCTAGAAAATTAATTGTGTTGATACCCTCGTAGTTATTTGTGTCAGTTTAATTAGTGCAACTATGACCGGAAAATGAACTAGTTACATTAATTAGATTTTGCAAGTTTCCACTAGAAAACTGATATGACCTTACATTATGTCAGTATGTTTCATTGAATATTGCTCACAGAAACATTTTTGTTTTTTTTTTATTATTATTATTATTTAGTCAATAGCTCAAGTGGCATCCGGAAAGAGCTTTTTTGTAAGACTTCCCCTCAATGTGGTCCTATCGAATTCAGAAAATCAACCAATTGTCAGAATGACTGCCAGAGAATTTATGTTTGGCTATAAATCATCAATAACTACTTTGGGTAACACATTTCTACCCGGTTGGATATACTTTGACAAAGTCGGACTAATTGATCGTGTGAGTTTTATTTTCTAAGAAACAAAAAAAAACAAAAAACAAAATCCTTTATGATCTACTAGAAATATAATTTTGAATGTCCTCCTTCGTAGATGTACGATTTCGACACTGATTATGAGACATTTCACACTGGTGTTGGTAATCCAGCAATATCAGGACTATATGCTACATATCGTGGTTCACCGAATTTACCCCAATGGGATGGTGAACATTGCAGTAACATCAATATGGCATCGGATGGTACTAAATTCAAGAGTTACATCCAACCAAACGAATCAATTCTTTTCTTCCGTAAAAGTATGTGCCGCCCACAAAATTTAGTAAGTATTCTTACTTAATAATTTTTAATAAACAATTTTTAACTAATGTCGCACATCGAAAAACAAATTAAAATAATAAACAACTTCTGAAATTTTGGATGTTTGACATCAAACTCATATTTCTACGTCATTCGTAGAAATACATACGTCTTAGTGCCAGTTTTGGATTTAGTATGATATTTTGGCAAACGAATATACTAAAAGCATAATATTTTGATTGCAGAAACGTGTCGGAGAGGAATTAATACTTGATAATTTAGCCGGATACAAATATGTGTTTGAAGATAATGCCTTGGACAATGGAGAAACTGAGGAAAAGAACAAGTGCTACTGCAGACATGGTAAGTGTTTTCTAATTGCTTCCAATTGACTTCCGATTTGTTTAAATAAGTTATATCTACAGTAGAAACGTTCTTGAACTATTTGTAACTCTTTCTCAATTACGGAATTACAAGTTGTTTTAATATTAGCTATATTTGAGTGGCTAACCATGAAAATGAAAATTATAACCTACCACAACCACTATTTTACGCTTTTTGTTCTCATTATATGATTACTACTTAAGAAATAGCTTGATAAACATTTTCCCTGATTTAATAAATTTGTATACAAAACAATAAATGTAAACAAACACTGACTTCTATCTAAATCAGCTACTATCGCATGCAATGAATTATAATTTAAATAGCGTTTATGATCGGAATCGCCTATGCTTTACTGGTAAGGTACGAATATAAGTAGTCTGTGTCTCACTTTACATACATTTACATATTAAGATATATGTACATATGAATATATGCTATGTATGAATCATATGTCCACGCGAAACAATTCCAAAGCTGGCGCTCTATTTAAAATTCAACGCAACACTATAGTTCAGACTATGCGACAGGAAAATGCCGCAAGTTCTCAGTCCTGTGATTAATGTGGAAAATTTTTCAAAATTTTATTTTACAAAACAATTATGAATACTCATAGTTATTCTTTGAAAAGTGGTTAAATTATAATCAGTGAATGTTAATTAATTAATTGAGTTTATAAAAAAAAAAGTCGTGGTGGCATTCGTCACGTGCTTCCACATGAACGCTGACACGAGTTAATTATCTTCATTCATCGGGTCGGGTATCTCAATTCAAGACTATTCTTAAGTTGATCGTAACGGATTTGGTCAACATATTTACCGATGCCGTGTCACGAAAACCCACCTGATTACTGACTTATTAATGTTTATACTCTATGTTGTGAGCTATATGCGAGTATGTGTCAATCAAATTGAATTCAATCAAGTTATAGCACACGACATTTTTTTTTTCCTTTTTTTCTGCTACCTCATTAGTACAATTCCATTAAAATGCTAGTCACAGTGGAAAACTTTTCACTTTAAGACACGTCTTAGTGGAATTTTTGCTTGCATGATAGCCGTTGTCAAGGAATCGCTAAGGTAATATTTTTCTCTTAAATTACAGGTTATTGTCAACCGCGTGGATTAATTGACGTCACAGATTGCTACTATGGATTCCCCATTTCACTAAGTTATCCACATTTTATGGATGCTGATCCTGGACTTATGAATAATGTAACCGGTCTCACGCCCAATGCATCCGAGCATTCGAGTTTTTTCATCGTTCAGCCGGTAAGTACAATTTGAATAGATTTTATACTTCTTCATAGGATAGAAGGAAAACTTATAAATTTTATATTCCCGTTGACGAGCAGAAGACATGTTCTAAAATATCCTGGTGTCTACTAACTCTCGAGGCAATTTTGACATTTAAAGAACAAGAAGCTAAAAGGCTTTTAATCAGATAAACCCCATTGGCTTGAAATACTATATAATTGATACCATTGATACAATAACACTGACATGTCCTGCAAGGAAACGTTAACGTAATTCAAACGATATTCCAGCAATTTCACGTCAAATATTCCTCCTTCAAGTCGTCTAAAGACTCTAACTTAATGGTATGAACAAGACATTTTATATAGTTCGAATGACACGATCATTTCTGCTAATAAAACGATCACCGAACTTGGTTTTGAGTAAATCGATTTTGACACGCGCTGTGAGGCAAGTTTTAAAACCATGTATTCTCAAGCCTTCCAGTATCAATTTAAACAAAGAGGAAGACTTATCGTTCCATAGTGGTCACCTGTCAATTTTTCGTGTACAATAACTCCTATTAGGACACCTCCAGCTGTTCGCTTAATCAAATGCGACTGTTTTACTTATCAACAAATCCATGTAAGCAATGTGCCCGGTCACATCTTCTTCTTGATATTCCCAATGGTTGTTTTGTTTTAGCTCTTTGGTCAATATGATCTTGTACGGACCAAGTCTTTTCACAAAACCTACCACGGGAAGGTTCGAGAGTTTCCAAGCTCGCTAGGACGGCGCAAAATTGATTTATTGCAGTCTTGATTTATCAATTCGCCAAAGCCGCAATATTTTCTTCACTTCTCTGTCTTATTTGCGCGGACACATAATGCAATGAATATGTTGATTCGGGATTTTTCGAAGACGCCGCGAAATTGATTGATTGCGGCCTTGATTTACCAATTCGCCTTCAGCCCCAATATTCTCTCCACTTCTCTTCCTTATTTGCGCGGTAACATTATAATGCAAACAAGTCGATTCGAGTTTTTTCGAAGACTTTCCGGAGGGTTGAAGTCCATCATCATCTAAGTTTTTCGGATTTCTGACAAGATTAATGTCGCTGTATAGTAATTATTGTTCGTGGTGTCACCGAATTATTTTCTTTTCCAGTTTCCGCTCAAAATTGCATGGTTCTGTGCCATTCGGTAAGGCTAATATTAAGCGGGTGGTATACAGTGATTTCTTCATTATTTGTTTAAGGGACCTATAGCCTTCTTAGCCGAAAGAAACAGCGATTGACAAAAGTGGTTCTTAGCTTGATCCCAGCGGATCCCAGATAAACAAAGTCCTTTTGCGCTTCAAACTATTATTTCCTGCTGCGGCTTACATCCAAGTCGTTAATGAAAGCTGTCCTTTCTTGTCGACTCAAATATTTTGTTTAACATTCATTTATCACTAAACCTGTCTTGGTCGTTTCTGGCCTGTGTGAACCCTAGAGACAGCTCGCTGATTTCCTTCCATAATGCCAGTGTTGTCTGCGTATGAGAGTAGTTATATGGACTGAACTTTTGTGCATCTGATATTGGGTTGTGAATCTTGCACAAGTCTTTCAAGTATGACGTTTAAATACAAAAACCGGGCATGGCATGGCATACACATATATGTATGCATGTAACTCGTCTTTATTTATGCTCTTATGCGGCCTTATGAATAATGCACAGATTTCCAAAATCGCCCAAAATATCAATGGTAGACTAACAAGACCCAAAACCATATTGATAAATAGCAGGCAAGTTTCAGGCATGTGAACGTTAAGGTAAATAGAATCTTGTACGCGATGGTAGAAAGACGGATTTCTTTGTAGTCGGCGCAGTTCAGAGAACCCCCGTTCTAAAGAATTGGGTAAGCGATGATCATGTTCGATATAATGAAAATACTTTCATTCGACTAGATCATCAGATACTCCCGCAGCAAACTTATACGTTTTTATTTTACTGTAGGTATCGCTATCTATGCCTCTTTTAGGTTGCCTGAAGAGAATTGTAGTCGGTCATCGTCTAAATTGAAAGATTCATTATCCCTCCTGACCTCAGAGCGCTTGGTCATCTTCGCCGATTAACAGTCTGCAAAGGTATTTCTTGCATATATTTATCACCAACTGTGACTCTACGATTACGTTCCCATTATTATCTGAGCATATCTCTTTTCGAGTTTTGTGCCCCTGGTGCGTTCGTTTGACTTTTTTTGATAGCTCTTCCGTACATCGTTTCAGAAATATCTTTTATAATAATAAGAGCACAATACTACGAGTATTGTGGAAACCTGTGGCCTTTCGTTTTGCCTTTAAATTGTTTAAATCGTGCTCGCCATAGGATTTCTTAGTAAATGCTAAACTATGCAAATTAATTGCAATTACTTGTAAGCTACAATGCAAATAACTGCTTTAACTAACTGTTTGTGTTGTGTGCACACTTTTGCATTTTTATAAAAATTAATTAAAGTTTTTTAAAATAAAGCTGTAGACATTTTATATGACCTTTCATTTTTTTTTAACACATCTAGGATTCTGGTCTTCCACTTACGATATCGGTAAAGATTCAAATAAATATGCACATGAGAGACGTACGTAACATGAACAAAGTTCAACGTTTCAGTGATCTTACCTTCCCAATGCTCTGGTTCGAGATTGTAAGTATAAATAATCAATGTCAACATGATAATTTATTCTTCAACTAAAATACTCACTTTATTGCATTTTTTATTTTTATTTTTTTGTAGACAATGAAAGAACTGCCACCATCACTTAACAATCGTTTCAATTTCTACCTTAATTATTTGCCATACATCGATTACATTGGATTCTGGGGAGGTTTAACCTTGGGCATTGTATTCCTTGTTTTCGCTATATCAAGAGCAACTGTTAAGATGTCACATTTTAAAAGTATCTCTGAAAATGGAAAACCATATGCCAAAGCGAATCTACGCTCCGGAGTATATAAGCCTTGTGAAACAAATTTAATTGAAGTAAATGAAAAGGAAAAGTTGGCTGCACAAAATAATTTCAATGCGGACAAGGAGAAGGACTTATATGAAATAGATCTTAAGGCTCATTCAGGCAATTATATGCTGGAAGATGAACCTGCTTTGTCTGATGTTGATGCAGATGATGGAAATGAAAGTGATTCGTTGAGTCGGCATTCAAGTTTAGAGGACGAATATATGACCGATGAAACTGGAAGCAGTAAAAAAACGCATCACAATGATGAAAAAGCGGTAAGTTACTAGTTTAATAATATAAAAAATAAGTTAACAATATTTTATGTACAGAAGTGCCCAATTGCACTGGAACATTTCTTTATTTGAAATCGAATTTTACTAAAGTACAAGACAAAAATGTTGGAAAATAATAATATTTTTGGAATAGATTATAAATTTCCGATTTGATTGTACACAAAATGCCGCATAAGGAAAAGTTAAGTGGATTTACATCTGGTGTCTGTGAAGGCCATTATGTCGGTGAATTTAAGCAATGGACGTTGTTTTTCAACCTCTCTTGATTACCGCGTGCTTTGCGTGCTTATTGGAACATCTAATCTCTCTCTCCCTCTCTGTTACCCAAATGTTTGGTTCCTCAAAGTACCTTCCAAAACACATTCGCGACAAACATAAAATTTTCGTATCTACGAGTACTTTCGTAAATCATTTTGTATGTACAAAAATTGATCGATTGAAAAAATTTTCTAATAGGGGAACACGATATTCGGCAACTGCCTCCGTTCCCGCAATCCCAAGAGCTCCTTGCTTTATCAAACCTTACTTTTTTTTAATCATCAATAAGATCTTGTTCTTTAGTTTGAGCTCTATCTTTCAATTTCGGTTGCATGGCTGTTCGTCGTCGAAGATTTCGTTCAATTCGAGCTTTAACTCACCGAACCACTTCTGGCGCTGACCCAGTTGTTTTTTACCATCATCATAACGTTTTGCAACACTGTTTTGGTTCGAGACAGAACAAATTTATTGACATGCAGGAGCTGGCAGACTATAATGATAGCCACTTGTGTATTTCCACTTAAATGTAGAAAATAAAGAAGCATTGATTCAATTTTATCAACTGGTTTGAAAGTTATAGCCTTCTGACGTTGGCTGCAGTTCAATTGGACATCCCTGTATAATAATCCATCGACGCTTTTGTGGTAATAAGGGTATAAGGTACAAAGTAATCCTTAAATAAAAGTTTATGGTGCACATATGTATTTATATACAATATGAACTGAGTAGGAACCATCAAGCAGTGAAGAAAGAGGCATTTTGTTATCTATTGAAAAGGAATATTGTTTTCATCAAAATGTTGAAATATTGTCGAACAAAGTCTATAAGAATCAAACCGTATAGTTTGAAGGCGGCCAATGGGGATGTGCTTAATAAAGCTTATTTTTTAGGATGCTTTTTTTCTCAAGATGGCAACACTTAAGGAGATGATGTAGATCTGTTCTTCTTATTCAATATTATTTGGAAAATCCTCATGTAAACTTACGCCTGAGCGAAATTTACAAATTGTGAATATTTATTTACAAAATCAATATTCCCTTAAATATATTTATAAAGTCCTACTCCAATTTTAAGGTCAATATAGTCGACCAAGTGATTCGGCTATTCGCAACAATATCGTCAATATTAGTAGTTTCGAATTCTAAGCCAGAATTAGCAGAGTGCGCACACATGGAAATATTTGCGTCGTTAAAGCATTATTATATTGATCAATATATTGAACAATATTTTATCGATTCTTCATCGTGCACACGACCATAGACCACGACTTTGTGGAAGATTTTGCGCAATAATCTTTGGTGAAAAAGCTTACAAGATCAAATTGCTGCAAGAATACAAACCGGGCGGTCAACCTTTGCTTCGTGACTTCACTTATTAGGCGTTTGTTCAGTAATGAGACTCACTACTGCGTGTGACTTTGTTAATCAGCAAAATCGTCGAATTTGGAGCGAGGAAAATCTAATGGTGAGTCGTCAATAAATTGACGCTGCTGACTATTTTTCGTGGAGATATTTGAAGTCGTGGCTTTATTCAACCAAGTCAACAACGCCTTCAAAGCCAACATCAAACGCACAATTCGTGATATATGGCCTAAAGTGCTCCAAAACTTACGAAAATTGGAACTCCAGAATGCAGTTATTGAGAACCACCATTCATTAGATAGCCAAAAAGTGGTGTTTCTAATTTATCAATATTGGCTCGTGTTTGTTTTTTTAATGAGTTCCAGTAGATATCGATTTGAACGTAATCCAGTGCTGGTAATTGAATTCATGTCAGATCTGTGAATTTTCGTAGGAAAAGTTGCTTGAAATTTACTCGAATTTCTTATATTGCTACAGCACTCTTAGTTTCTTTTACATTTTTGTCAAGAGAGAAAAGCTTTTGTAGGAAGTAAGAGCCTAAGATACACGGTTATTGCAAGAAAGTCTGCAAACTCGTTACCTTTTATTCCTACATGACCTGTCCAGTTCACATTAGTTTTATCTTAAGGTTTGATTTATCTAGGATATCCCGAATTTTGCCTACATTAACTGCTGTGTAAATATGAGAATTGACGATGTTTTTAGTACTGATAGACTATTAGAGCAGATGAAGCATTTATCCTCTCCTTGTGGCTTCGAAAATAGACAGTACTTCAATCGTATAAATAGAGGCAATGGTTTGTAGGATACCTTAAACGATCGTAGAACCTTCTGGCTGTGTTTGTTTCTTTTAAAGTTTTTTGTTTATACAAGCGCAAATGCAATACATGCTCTTCAGGTCAGGTGGGATTGAACTCGGGTCAATTTGTTCTGATAAGAGACAAGCTTAACTTGTACGAGAATTCGCTGTTCCGTTCGTAAGTAAAAGATCTATTTGTACTGTATACTAGTCTATTACAAAACCTATTTGAGCTTCGCAACGATTTTAAGGTATCGCTCTGCTTTTGACCGGAGCCCAGCCTCAGTCAATATTTATTTTACTTGGCCTGCTTTAAAGGGCACCTAAATCTTTGAGATATTACAAAGGGAGGTAACTTGTACATTACAAATCTAAACGCTTTTTCACACAATATTATGAGACTTGCTGTCGGCCAGCTAACCAATTGTATCTACAGTTATGAAAAAGATCTAGAGAATTAAGATAAGAAACTGTTTCTACATTGGTATTATTATTATTTTATCCTATATTAATACCTACAATAATTTTTACGGCAAATGTAAATTTATTTACATTTTTCTTAAGATAGAAAGATTAGAGAAAAATGGAATCACTTATAAAATTCGTTAAACAAGCAAGCACGTAGCACGTGCGTATGTATGTGTTTTGTTTTATCTAAATCATCGTATTGTCTCCGAAGTCTCTGTCTGAAAGGCCGACAAAATATTGTAGGATCGGTTTTAATCGCGTATATCTTCTCAAATATTTGCATTTCAGTATTGTTTTTTTCCTATATTAACCTAAAGATCTAAAATTGTTCTACTCTTTCTAAATTCACAAATTTATGGAAATCTGCATTTAATCAAAAAAAAAAAACTTTTATCTTATAAATCCAGTTCTACACATGCAGAAGATAAATTTGCATGAGCGAACCCAATTACTAACTGAAAAGATACGAAAACTTGAGATAACAAAAAAACAAAACTGTATATTATATACAACAAATAAATTCTTCATTTGGCTTGGACAGAGACCACCAGACGCCGAAAGGTATCTACAAGAACTACATAAAGCCGGCTTTATTAGTTAATTATTACACATTTCAATGAACTTTTTTTTAAATTAGTTTACACACGTGTACACTGATTAACATGGGTTGAAATAAAGTTTAACACCGATACGGCTGTTTGTAATGTGTTAAATATTCGGAACCATGCTTATTTAGTTGATAATGCTAATTTTATTAGAACAGAAAAAGTAAAAGAAAGAAGGAAAATCGAAGCGTGCTTCATCGTTAAGGCATATTCTTTTTTCATTCATCACCATGCTTAGTCTTCACAGGAGGTCTAAGGCAAATATATCGGTTGTTTGTAATAAAAATAGTTTCATCAGACGAGGGAATTATTAATGAATTTCAATTCGTACATTTACCACTTGCCAAAATCAAAACATATTTACCTGCTGTTTTTACTTTTGTCACGTAACAATAAACAAATAAATTTATGTTAAATACAATAATTTCAAAATTTTAAATAGAATATTTGTATGATCTCGCACGTGGAATAGAAGGCTCATTTTATCAGATCAGCCGGAGGTGTTTAGAGAGGGTCAGGGCCAAAAATCGTACGATTTTCTACATACGAGTATCATATGGGCCTATAATTATTCAAATTAATTTAGGATTGTGTCGATTAGAAATGGCATAGGGAAGGCGTCAGTTGACTAAGATGATAATAAAATTTAAAGCCACGCGAAATTTCAGAGCACTGATTTACATAAACCAGTTGGGATAAAAAACGAGAAAACAGGTTACTTTTTTTTAACCATTCTCACATTAAAATTTTGAAGCAATTATATGTTCGGCTTAGAAACTGTCTTTGCATATGCATACATACCTACTTATGCATCCTGTCTATTTTAGACAAATTTTTTTTTCCACTTAGCATTTAAATTAAGAATACTTAAACTGAGAGAGTTGAATTTCAGAAGTATTATATTTACAGCTCTGCAACACAAGAACACAATGTTAGGACTCTTAAAGAAAGTGACGGGTTTCTGCCAGAGTTCAACGTTTAACGACATACAAATGTGTAATATTTGTTACGCAAAAATATATAAACAAAATTTCATTATGATGAATCACTAAAATGAGGGTTCATGTTTTTATTTTCAACAATGTCTTCTTTAAGGTCAATATACTCCGTCGAAAATTTCACAAAGATTTGTCGTTGTTGTCCCCAAAACAGGCGAATGTTGGGGGATGAAATCATCGTTTTAGCCAAATTTCATTCCGCCTAGCTATGTCTTTAGGCTTGGTCATAAGAAAGGGGAATGAATCTGGAGACTATGCTGAAAGGGAAACCAATTCTTTGCATAATACAAGGCCTTGTTGATCAACAGATCCCGTTTAGAAATTTTTAGCGACCAACCGGATCGACTGCTATTTGATCACTGTGATTGGCTTTGCAATGGCTTAAAAACTCGTCCAAATTACGGTTGAACGACCTCAGACACTCCTAAGTTATTTTCGTCAAAATCCACTCGGTTATGTGCTTAAGTTGGCTACATGCAATACAAACTAAAGGTCTATTCGTGAATAGACTAAAACTACGGAAAATAACAACAACAACAACCACATTAGTTTCTTAAAGTTTTTGCAGCTGTATTTCATAGATTTTCGATTTTTGGTAAAAGAAAACCACATTCTGCATCATGCAAACGAGGACACGGGAAATTTTTTATCCAAAGCAACTAAGAGAATTTAGTTCAATGCGGAGCCTAGGTGGATTAATCCCCTTACCACAAGTTTAAGTCACATTTACCGATGTAAGATTATATTTTTTCCATGACAGTGTATATTTTGTTTTTCTTTAAAGAGCGATAGACCCATTTTTGCTGGATCTGCCTCGTTGAGCACTAAAGTCTCACCGACATTCCGTTGGTCTCTCTACCTTTTATGTCAGATGCATATACGAAAAGTTGAACGCACTTTTGAAATATGGTGCCTCTGGTATGAGTTGCGCATAAAACTATCAAGTACGATGTTAAAGAAGTCTCATGATACAGCCCTATCTGGGTGATGTTTTCAAGGACTTCCGACTTGATCGACTATTCAAGATCGTCTCTTTAAACTCATTCATAGTGTAAAGATTTACACTGATAATAAGATGATGGGATTTTGGGATTTTGTACTCCCGGGTCTTCTAAGAGAGTTGTCGCAGATTGGAATTTTGGTCGATGGTGGATTAACCAGGTTTATAACCACACTAATTAAGTTCTCTCAGATTGTCAAAGATCGGTTTACGAAAATAAGGAACTTGTATGAAACGTTTAATAAATTTATGCCCCTGCTGTTGGCGCAGTTTAGGCTGTTTCCTTTCGTCAGAACCAGACAGACGATGCTCAAATTCCATTCAGTGGGCGTGCTTTCCTCAAAATTGTACAAATTACCAGGTAGATGCTCCATACCAGCTTATTTCCTCCAGTTTTGAAGAGCTGGGTGCCTTAAGTCTCGAGTCCTGAAGATTTTTTAGATTCAGGTTTAGATCTATATATCTTAACTTCGTTTTGGTAAGTTAAACGGATGTTTTCACGTTCTTTATCCGGATTAAATGGCGGATAAAAAAAATCCGCTGAGTTCTTCAAAATTGAAAGCATGGACTATCATCAACTATCAACTATTTTACGATGCTGTCTCTCTTGTCTTTACAGGCTTCGGTTCTTGTGTCGTTAGCTTTGGTTAAAATGTTCGGATCTCATTTCTACAGTAGCTTCGGTGTAGTTTATTTTAGACCTTTCACCTTTGTTGGTACGTGTCGAAAGTAACTCTTAATTCGGCTCTCATCCTCACATAAGTATTGCACGATATTGACGAAATGCTGCCTTTCATATACGTCTATTTAATAGTCCGAGTTGAAGTTTGCACTAAATGCTTGAAAAATACTTGATAGATGCTTACCTTCCGTTTACTGCCCATGTGATCATTTGACTTACCATATTTTGATCAGGCTTGTGGATCCTAGAAAGTGGAAAACGTATGCTGTTGCACTGTGTTTTTTCATCATTGGGATATGCGCGCATAATAGACTAATGCTAGCCGTTTTAAGTCTGATACGAATTGTCACCACTTGCTCGCTTAAAAATCTAAGCCGCAAGTTATTATATCCTTCCAATCATAAACCCACATCCAAATATGCGCTGCTAGCGATTGTATTCGGCGTAGTATACATATATGTCAGTTTTTGATTGATTTCTTATTCGGCCCGTTTCACTGCGTTACAGACTTTTAATAATACTACTTCGTAATCAAAAGCATCTTGTAGCTTATGAGTCTTCAAAATCTATAGCACGTTTTTGTTCTTGTCACGTTCGCATGGGTCTTCAATAGTTTAAGTAGTTCTTATCCTGCTATTGGTGTGATCACCAGGGTGCATCAATACCAGGTTTTCTCCCGAAAGACTTCTTGTCAAAACGTTTGATACGCATATATACTCACTCTGGGACTCTGAGGGCATATATCTAATTTAGCTTGTCACTCCAAAACTCATGCAGAAGGGACAAAAGCAGTTCCTGTAATATCTTAACCAGGCATTGTCATAATTAGTTGTCTATAGTAAGCATATCCAGTAGTAACATCGGGGAGACGATGAAGCGATTTGCAATCCATGAGACCCAATTACACCCAAAAAAAGTGTGTTTTTTGTGGGATTTTACAGCATCGCATATACGTACTCGTATTAGTATAACATAATAAGTCTTTTATTTTTCGAAAATGAGATCAGAACCTTCGCTTAGTGATCAACAAATAATACCGGGCAATAATCAGTGATCTTTTAATCAGAAATATGAACAATTCCGACAGCCAGTAACGCTACGAACTATACTATCAATGAAACCATTAACTTCCTGACTCGATTCGACGGCAACATCATATAAAGCAGTGAATAAGCCACCGACATCGGACGATAGTTGATTAGTTGTTAATAGGTACGAGTATATGTAAAACGTTTGGTGTATCCTGATAAACCGCATATTATTCAGGTCAGCATTCAGCGTATTATTGCTAAAATGCTTCAAAGAATGATCCAAATTGGACCGATTTGATATACCAAATTGTAATTGAATAAAATTCCTTTTAAAATAAAAATAAGTGATCATACAATATGTATGCATGAGTAGCAGCAAAATTAAATAAATGGTTTTATTTTCTTTCTTTCCAGACGACTGTTAGTTTCGACAGTAGTGGTTTTGAGTCAACTGATGCCAATGATGACCAAGAACACTGGCCTGTCAGCGAATCAGCGTTACTTATTGATGGTATAATTGTGGAAGATTTTCGACCACTTCAGACAGTTAAAGAAAGTGTCGAGGATCATTCGGAAAGTCAGATTTCCACAGCGGCTAAATCAGACAGTGATAAGATAAACAGGGGACTGGTAGAATAAGTTTTGATAGTTTTTTTTTTTTATTTATCTTTTTGGATAGATGTTTTTAGTATTTATGCTTAATTTTTGTACTTTTTTATGTTTCTCTCATTTACTTTGATTGTCGGTTTTTCTTTCCATATATACATTCATGTTATTACATCTCTGTAATCTGTGATACTACCGGTGATATACAGAAAATTACTTTTATTATCACTCAATTTTCATATGCATATATACATATTTTTATAAATAGTATTCCTAATTTGCAATAAAATAATAAAATTTCTTGTATTTTTTTTTTAATTTTTTTTTAAGTGCGGCTCTTAATGACCCACCGTTGATTTATATTTTTTTTATAATTTTTTAATTCTTTTCCTGGCTCAACTGCTGTTTTTGTTTTGTTTTATTTTTATTTTTTTTTATAAAAATTAAGCATAAATATGAAAATATAAATATAATTAAAAAAAGCCAAATTAAAAAAAAATTTAGAAATTTCTATACTACATAAAGTTTTAATAGAAGAAAACTAGAACTAGTTAAGGATAGTAAATATTTTACTCTACCTCTGTGAGGTAGAGTTTAAAACCCGTTAGAAGGCGGTTGACTATTTACGAGTAAGAGCACGTTAACTCTCCGCACATTTATACTCGTACATATTGTTATGAGGCACGTACAATTTTTTTACTATAAAGAGTTGATTAAGGCAATATGAGATTTTCTTTTTAATTTCTAATATTAAGAGAAATTATTTGTAATTTCTTAAAGTTTATTATTTTTCCATTCTTTTAATATTATATTATATACTGTGATTATGTGCATTTTTGTGTGAAGTTACGAATCGTTACGATATGATGTTGGTTTTTGATGATTAGTTTAAGAAAATTTTTGTCAATCTAAGTGACTTCTTTATCGCATAGAAGTCGAAATTGTTACAAATTTGTAATGCAAAATCCAATATTATTGTATTAATCTTTAAGTTTTTTTTTTTATTCAAATTTGTATGTTAGGGTATAACTTATAGTTTTGAATAGGAAAAAACTAAATAAATAAACAAAAATATGGGAATGTTTTCGATTACTGGTTTTGTTGTTATCTTGTTATCTTGATTTCAGTTTTGTTAACGACAGATCGGTGTGGATCACCGGTGAATACTAATGAAGAGGAAACCGATTTAACTCTACCGAATTAAGACGACGAATAAGCCCGTAAGTTTTGTTTTCCCCACATTGTGACTTGAAAATAACCGATGATCCCCTGAACAGTCTACGCTTTTGAGTATCACTTTTTGCGATCATCACTCAAATACTTGTTAAATGTTATCAATTGTGGTTTAATGTAACATATTGTTTCAATGAGCCCACACAGCTCATATTTTCATGAAAATTTAGTTCACGGACCAAAAACCCTTCCCTGCCATACGCCGGTTGAAATCTCCCTAAATAGCGATACCACGTTTTCAAGTCCGACACGAAAAATTATTTTCTCGAAATACTTTGTCACTATATTATAAAAGTTAAGTAGCAAGACTTTCCGTAATTTTAACTGAAGGATGAAGGCCTATAACTTATCCAGCTATAACATCAAGGAATACACTTAAGCAAATCTTTTTTTTCTGCCAAAGCTTTCGCAGTGATTTTATGCATCTGATAACAAGTTTAATGTTTTCTCCTGAACCCAAACTTTTGATAAGAGATAAGAACTTTCTGCCAATGATTGGCAATATACGTTTGTGAATTAACCTCAAAACGAGGCTCGATAAAATTTGGAGAATTACCATAGGTATATAAGAGAGAAAGATGACGACACCAAGGATGCCATCTACGAGCTCCTTAACAAGACCTACAAGCAATGCCCTAGCTATGACATTAAAATTGTCCTCGGTGATTTTAATGCAAAACTAGGAAGAGAGGGTATCTTTAGTGGAACAATCGGAAAATATAGCCTGCACGACACCACCTCCGATAACGGATTCAGGCTAATCGACTTTGCGGCGGGGCGAAACATTGTCGTAGCTAGCACGCGGTTCCCACATCTCGACATACACAAGGGGACTTGGGGAACTCCTGATCAATCAACAGTCAGCCAGATTGATCACATTGCGATCGACGCAAGACACTCCTCCAGTATTATGGATGTCCGTACTTTCCGAGGAGCCAACATCGACTCGGACCATTACCTTGTTGTAGCCAAGGTACGGTTGCGGATATCCCAAACTACGCCAAAATTCGACGTCAGACGGCTACAATCACAAGAGGTCGCCAAGTCCTTTTCCGATCGAGTGTCTCTTAATCTCTTAAGAGGTCTAATGCCCCCAGCATCAAGCATCGAAGACTATTGGAAACACTGCCAAAACGCCATCAGAGATGCCGCTTCTGATGTGCTGGGTTTCACTCGTCCACCACTTTGAAACTCCTGGTTCGATGATGAATGTCGGCAAGCACATGCAACTAAGCAAGATGCATATAACGCGGCGCTGCTTAGAAAGACCAGAGCTGCTCATGAGCTCTATGAGCGGAAGAGGAGAAACGAACACTGGCTTCTCAGGAGGAAGAAGAAAGAGCATGAGAAGCGCGCGATCGAGGAAATTGAGAGATGCCACTCCAGGAATGAGGTTCGGAAGTTTTACCAAAAGGTAAAAATAACATGCCACGGAAACAAACCCCGAACCGAAGCCTGTTCGGTTCGAAGCGATGAACAAGGGAACATCGTAGTAGAATCGCAGTCGATGCTGAGGATTTGGAAAGACCATTTCTGCAGACTGTGTAACGGCGATGACGGACCAAATACCGCTGTCAGGCAGAATCAACCTTTTAACTTGGACGATGATGACCAACAATTCCGTCCACCCGACCTGGATGAAGTGAAGATAGTTATATCGAAGCTTAAGTCCAACAAAGCTGCTGGAGCAGATGGCCTGACTGCCGAGCTCTTCAAAGCGGCAGGCGATGGCTTGGTAAGGAGCATACACCAACTCATCTGTAAAATATGGGCGGACGAAAGTATGCCCGATGAATGGAACCTCAGCATTGTTTGTCCGATTCTCAAGAAAGGAGACCCTCTGAACTGCGCCAACTACAGAGGCATCAGTCTCCTTAACATCGCATATAAGATGTTATCCGCCGTATTGTGTGAACACCTGAAGCCGTTCGTCAACAACCTGATAGGTCCATATCAGTATGGCCTCAGGCCAGGAGAGTCCACCATCGACTAGATATTCACACTACGGCAGATCTTGAAGAAGACCCATGAGGTTCAGATCGATACACACCACCTATTCATCGATTTTAAGGCCGCGTAAGATAGCATCTATAGAGA
Organism: Volucella inflata; assembly: GCA_928272305.1. Taxonomy (NCBI): domain Eukaryota; kingdom Metazoa; phylum Arthropoda; class Insecta; order Diptera; family Syrphidae; genus Volucella; species Volucella inflata. The sequence goes on along the minus strand of OV743717.1, from coordinate 25,428,745 downwards.
CGAGCTATACAGAGCAATGTCTAGTTTTGGCATCCCTGCCAAACTCGTCCGACTGTGCAGGATGACGATGAAGAATGCACGCTGCTCCATCAAGGTCGGTAAAGACCTCACCGAGACCTTTGATGTCCAGAAAGGATTTAGACAAGGCGAAGCGCTGTCATGCGATTTTTTCAACATCGTACTTGACAGATATAACTTTGAGGTAGTTAAGGACTTTGTCTACCTAGGCTCTGCTATAAATACAGACAACGACACCAGCGCTGAGATCAGGCGAAGAATAACTCTTGCCAACCGCTATTTCTTTGGGTTAAGAAGGCAACTGAGTATCAAAGCCCTCTCTCGGACAACAAAAGTCACCCTTTATAAGACCTTAATAATCCCGGTCCTGCTCTATGGCGCAGAGGCATGGACATTATCAAAAATCGATGAGGGTGTTCTTGGTTGCTTCGAGAGGAAAATTCTTCGGGCGATCTTCGGTCCCGTCTGCATTGACGGTGAGTGGAGGAGGAGATACAACGACGAACTGTATGGGCTGTACAGCGACATGGACCTAGCCAGAAGAGTGAAGATCCAAAGACTGAGATGGCTGAGTCATGTAGAGCGCATGGACACCAATGCTCCGGTCCGAAAAGTCTTCGAATCCGCCCCCGAGCGACAGCGCAGTAGAGGAAGGCCAAGACTCAGGTGGCGCACGCAAGTGGAAGAGGACCTCAGCCAACTTAGCGTGAGAAACTGGAGACAGCTAGCCAGGGATCGAGCTGGCTGGAGAAGCTTGTTGGCTGAGGCCCAGGTCCACCCCGGACTGTAGTGCCACCTTTAGTAAGTAATTATATAAGACTTCATGTCATTCATAGGTTTACTTGGTTTAAGGAACCTTATGACTTCAACAATTTTCCACTGACTATTAGAGTATTCTAGCATCAGTGCAGTGGCAGAAATTTACCGACTTCTGCGGTTAGTCTGTCGTAATCGTAAATTTTGTTTGGTTTCCATTTTTTTATTTCAGTGCTACGTTCCGTTAGCCTTTCAGATTCACTGATATTCTGGATCTCGGAATTAGTCCGCTTATTGTGTCAGTTATTTTTGACCTTAGCTAACTTCTCAAAAATAAGTTAGTTTTTATTGCTTTGTTCCTCCAGAGTAGCAGGGTTTGTTAAGTTTTTACATCTTTTCGATACGTAATTTTGCGGCTAGGGCATATGTTAGCTTACCTGGTAACCGCCGTCTTTTTCTTCCATCACTCAGAGTCAACTTCGCAGCACTCAATAATCAAATATTGTTCTTTAAAATTAATACAAGTTGCAGAGGTTTGCTTGTTTGCTTCACAGCCTATGAAGAGGTGATTTCCTGCGCATTTCATATAACTTGCCTGTTTCTGACAATACGTTTGCGTGTAATTGAACCCTTCGTAGTGTTTGAACTGACGGATGTTTGTACGCAGAGGTTCGATTTTAATAATCATCTTGAGAATCGCCTTTATTTGATTTTTTTTTGTAAAATTCTTGGCCATTTAAAAGGTAAGCCTGAAAATAGGAAAGCTGCGCTTTACTGTAATTTCTTTACCTTTCGATTTTTGCATCTCTCGTTTTTCTATATAAACGTCATCAACACTTTCAAAATGCCATAATAAAATGTCAAACAATACTGAACAACAATACTATATCCACGTGATCTCTTTTGGAATTCCCACTGGGAAAAGCACCTTTAAAAGAATCACCCGTTATGTAATTTGAGATATTAATTTCTTCAACAAGAAAGAGCTTTAAGATGCCTATGAAAGAGTAAATAAGGTTTTTATGAAGTTTTTTCCTGTCCTATTCAACGTTTGTGTGCTGTAGATACGTGCTTCCTCATTTTTGGTCCCACCACCTTCCAAAACTCAAATGCGGTAGGAATATAAAGGATTGTTTGTATTCTTAGATAATTATTTAAGATTACGCTGCCGCAATGTGTAAACAGTTTTATTTTTATAGAATTCTAATTTCGATGAAAAAAACGGCACCATAAAACGAGAATTGACAAGATTAGGTTATGATGCTCCAATCTGCTCATTCGAATTATATATAATTTATAAGTCTTTCCACAGTTTGCTTCAGTGCTAAGAAATATTTAAACATCATTTTCCAGGCGAAAAGCAATGTTACTACCCGATATGTGTGGTGGTAAAGATTTTACACAGTAAGTTAAATAGGATGTTATTTACAACATTTCAGCTCTTGTAAGACATTGAATAGCATATATCGTAAATGGCACATTCGAATATAGCGGCAATACTTCATCTACTTCATACTTCATAATGCCAGTTTAGTCCTTCGAAACAGTGCTTTGTTACTCAATTGCCTCTTGAACCCAAAGAAATTTCGATTGGAAAGAATAATTCTATAGCCATGGGACTTCATCTAGTCCCTAACTACCTCGAAATTATAACTCCCAATGGTAACATTCTGGCCAAGTCGTCGGTGGTGTGCCCCGTCAGAACTATTTTAGCCAATTTCGCTTTAGTACCTACTTCTATGAGTGCTCGGTGTGTTCGCAACATCATATGAATGTCATTTGCCTACGCAAGTAAAAAGATGGTGACGCTTTTGTTGGACAGCGATATTTACATGATTAATTTAAGGACGATATTAAAAAAATTACATGAGTTAGCGCGTCATCTTGTCTAAAGCCTTTGTTGGCATTCAAGGTCTCGGTCAATTTACATCCGAAGCCAGTTCACTACCATTTAAGCCACCTTAAGGGGACATATTTCTCTATAATTGGCGCTATCAAAGGGGTGTCCATTATTGTGGATGTACTTAAGGATACTTATATCCCATGTTTCGAGCATGCTTTCCTCTGACCATATCTTACAGAAGAGCTGGTGGATGTCCTCAACCAGGTCATCTGCTTTATTAGCATTGCAGACGTATTAGTTTCGATAAGTCTTCGTCCTGGTCAAGAAGATGGGATTCTCTGCCGTCTTCGTCCAGAGTAGTTTATTCTTTTTACTTTTTGACTATCATCGATTAATACAGAGGTAGTCTTTACACATTCTCAGCAACGATTACAACTCTACTACTAGTCAATCTTTGTGTTGTGTGGAAACCCCTGCTGGTCATCATTAAAAGGTAACGTTACATAATCAAGAAAGTCAATGTTATGAAACCTCAGTGATACATGCAACACGACAACAACATCTACGTTACAATTTATAATATGTACTTGACTTTTCACAAGAAATAAAACAATCTAAATCCAATTTTAAAAAAAACCTAGCTGTTTTATTGTACAAAAAACGTCTTAGATTGAAGTCATGCAAGCATTTTAATTAACCACCAATTTATCACTACCACACCTTTAAACATTTTTCTGTCAAAAGGAATACAACATAAAAATAGAGGCGAAATGTTGAAATAATCGAAAGTTAATTAAAGAACGGTTGCATTTGAAATGCCTACATTCTTAAAATCTAAGAACTTGTTTTCAAAAACCTATGCAGTCTTTGTCATTTGAACACATGTTAAATTCCAAGTTTATCGAAGAACTCATTACACAATTCAATACCGAAAAAGCATGCTGCGTTCGCTGGAAAAGCTCGAATCATGACTGGAACAACACCACGGTATAAAGCCAATGGACCTTCTTTCTTCATTAAATCCACAAAAACACTACGCACTCCGTGTTTGTATGTACCTTCGGGAGCTACAAAACTCTTGAATTATTTTATATTCTTAAAAGAAAAAATTAAAGTACGTACCTGTTTGTAATCTACTTTTGAGGACATCAGCAGGCATACCTAAAATCCAGTATGACATGCCAGCTGCACCACCAGCAAATAGTGATGAATAAAGTCCAATCTCACCTCCGGATTTTTCTTTAGCAATATCTTGTAAAAGCTCATAAACATAGAAATAGATTCCATTGGCAGGTACGTCTACAATGCACAAATACAGCACACAGATATTAACATTTAAGTGATGATGGTAAATTTAAGGATATTTTCGTCTAATCGCAAAGCTACTAATCTGCTGAATATTAATCCACTCTATGTATGAGAATGTTAAAGCCCTAAGATCATGTTGAAAATATGCAGTTCTACACTTTCGAATGCTTTAATAATATTTTGAATACATTCTTGTTTGGGTCCAGATTACATCGAATGTGTATGGCGGATTGTTCTTGACCTATATCCAATCCTCATTGCACTGCATGTGTCAAATTGAACCACTGCAAAAATTGTAGACTTACTCGTAAACACAATATCAGATATACAAAACACTTATTCACTTAACTTGCACGTTCGAGAAATCCAAGGGTCATGCCAGAATCATTTTTAAAAATTATAAACCGTGTTGTGTAAAAATATAAATTACAAATTCATATGTGTACGATTAAAGTATTACAGAATGTATTCTGATAAGACCCTTCCAAAGAACAAAAGAAATCGCTTGACTTCCTCTATAGTCCACTTGATATTAAATTTGCTATATTCCAAACGCGACCTCGCAAAATCTATTCTTCCATCTCAAAAAGAGGTTTAGCAACTACATACTTGAAATATGAAACCAATCCGCTTCAATAATTGCACTAAATCAAGTGACCAGACCCCAATAACCTAAAGGCCTTCGTTGCTATAGCTCTAGTCTAATTTGTAATTTTATATTATAATTCAGTCTTTTAAATAAATAAAAAAAAATAAATAAATACTCGTACAGTAATAACAATAACAACTGTTTGTTTACTCCGCCTTATTTATCGTCAGACAAAATATCGTCTCTAACAAATGTGTTGTGTATGCATAAGCAACATTTATCTCTGGAATACGAAATATTTTTAAACTGTTTCTTTTTTTTGGAATAACTTATCAAGTTTCGTAATTCTTAAGAAGCGATTAACTCAATGATATTGGCTAAGATTTCTACTCAGTTGGAGAGGGAGAAAGAGATTTGAAAATATCTCTCATTAGTACTGCATTAAGAAATGGTTATCAGTAACTTAAGTCCGAGTTTAATGTGCTGTATTGTGATAAACCACATCCTTTACTTTTTCGTCGTCCAATGCTCGCCGTCACTTCCTTCTATTGAGAGAAACAACACTGTGTAAGTAGTGGCTTTTCTAATTGAAGTGGTAAAATAGTTTTGCTTATAATGTGACGAAGATGGTGGTTTAGTTGGATTCTTAAAGAATATATTTAACTTTTTTTTTAATTTTGACATAAAGGTAGTGCAATGAAGTGGTATTTCGATATTTTGATAATGACAGTGCTTATTTGTGGCTCCGTGAGTATTAAGAAATACCAAAGATTAAAAAAAAAACACGCTAATTTGACACGTTTTCTCGTCAGATCTGCAATGTATGGTCCGAATCAGAAACACCTGGTTACATGAAATGTCCAACTGGCTGTGTTTGTCAATATGCTCATTTTATGGATTTACCCATATCAAGATGGATCAATTATATGCAATCAAAGCGACCGGATCGGTCAGTTGGAAGTAGAGGCAATTTACAGGAGACACAAGAAGAATTGGTCAACGACAATGAAGTTATGTTCGAAGGTGATGACAGTTTTTCGGATAACCCATATATTAAGCAAGCTACTTGTATTTTACAAGTAGCCAATAATGTTGATGAGCTTGTTCGACAACTACCAGTGGACTTGCAAGCGCTCGTTTTGCTCTACACATCAGAGGGAAAGAACAAAACAGGTGAGAATTTCTTAAAACTTCTGCGCATAAATAAACTCAAAATACTTTGACTTTTGTACATGTGATCAAATGTGTGTTTCTTATCAACAGTTCTAACGAGCGTTTTTAAACCGCTCAACCAACTCACTACACTTGAAATCCGTGGACCACGTGATAGGAGCTTCCGGTTAATAATCGATGAACCAATGACATTCCTCCATCATGCAAATTTCGAGTCAATTGCACTTATCGGAAGTGAAAACTACAAGCGACCTAAAAATCCAGTTCATCCACGAGAAAGTTTCGACTATGTACCCAGTAGCGAACAAGTTGCATATAATGTTTCGCTTGAATCTCTGCCCGAAGAAGATATCGAAATTTTACCCTATGAAGTATACATCATGGAGATAAAAAAATCTCGTATGGCCACATTCTATGGTTGGGATAATTTAGAAGTACTACGTATTAATTACTGTAAGCTGGACGAATTACATTGGGAAATGTTTGACGGTCTTTTAGAATTGCAGCACTTATCACTTGAAAACAACGAGATAAAAATTGTCCCCGCCTTCGCTTTGTATGGTGCCATGCATATTAAGACTTTATCACTTGCGCATAATTTTATTTTGGATTTAAACTATCGTTCACTGGCAGGTCTCCTAGAGTTGGAAATGCTCGATTTGAGCCATAATAGTTTGATGAAATTATCAGAATTAAGTTTTCCGCCATTCCCTAAGCTGGAATATGTCGATTTCAGATATAATCCAATTAAATATATATTTCCTGCGTCATTTGGAATAATGAACAATACACGAATTATGCACATAGGTTCCAAGGAGACCGCTACAGAATTATGGGGAAATATTCCCTTCGAATCATTAGAACTTTTGAAAATTCTCACAATCACAAATGTTTCCATTGGTACCTTAGATCATGATGTGTTTCAGAATCTAAGAAGTTTGGAAAAACTAAATTTGAAGGGACATATACGAACCATTGCATTTGATGCTTTTGCTGACATGTCACAACTTAAGGAATTAGACATCAGCGCTTGCAACATTAAGGAAATATCGATGGATGCATTTTTCGGTTGCAAAAAACTCGAAGTTATAGACCTTTCGCAAAACAATCTCTCCTATATTCCACCCGGTCTCTTTGATGATCTAAAACAACTTCGAGAAATCTATTTACAAAAGAACAACTTAAAATTTCTACCTTTGTCATTCTTTCACAACCCATCACTAAAACTTGTTCGCTTGACAGATAATCCCTGGAAATGCACTTGCGATATGTCACTTTGGAAACAAAAGTTAACCAACCAATTTCAAGGAACCAACCGATGTATCACTGATTTTCAATCTGGAAAAGTGATTTCTTGTCGAAAAGGAGTGGCTTATAAGTTTGACAAGTCTTTGTCTCCCCGTTGTGAGAATTTTAATGGGCACAGTGTATATTATGCCATTCGCAAAGACCTACGGTGCAACTTTAAAAAAGAACTTTCCAAACGTCTCAAATATCATATTTCACATAGCAAACAGCACATGCCAAGGCACAGAGTGTTGGAGGAAAAACGAGAAATGTACAGAGATAAATTACAAATGAGGAGAGTATTAAACAAAAAAGATAAAGTCGTAGTTCCATGGCACCAGGCAAAGGCTTATAAAGTTCAAAAAACAATGGCTCATATGAATAGCCTTCAATATATTATGAAGGAAGACGATCGAAAAGCAAAGTCACGTGAAATCAAGAGTAATACCTCTGATGAAAGTATTGAGAAACAATTTGCTTTCAATAATATTTAGATTTAATAATAAAATTATTGTGAATACAAGTATTTGTGTTAATTTAGTCGTACTTTATTAAAAAATAAATTTTTGACTGAATGTAATTTTAAACCAAAAAGTTTGTTTTAAAAAAAAAATATATATAGTAAAATACTCGTAGTTGTAAGATTATACTGTTTACAATATTGCTAGTATAGCCAATATACAGAATTTCAATCAGACATAAATTGCCAGATTTTTTTCCGGCGTATTTGATAAATTTTAAAAACGGTCAACTTAGAAAGTAGAATGAAAAACTATCAAACAAAGATCAAGTGATGGATGCGACCGATGGGTCACGCCAAAAACTTTCTAAGAATGAAAATTTGTTATATTCTCTAGTATGTAGTTTCTGATATTTCACATTTCATTAGAAGTTAGGACAAGTAAACCCGAAAATTGTCAAAAAACAGATTATGCCTAACCGATTAAACTTAAAAAGTTTTAGTAAAGCCCAGGCAAATTTTGGCAGGTGGATTTATTTCTGCTTTTCACCAAGCAAGAAGTTACAGAACTTTAACCCAAAACTTCAATTGATGATCTAAGTCGAATATATTTTTTTTCAATACAAAAATGGTGTACGAACTTCAGTTTGCTTTGAAACACTGTAATCATGATGCCATAACTGGATTTGGATATCCTTTTGCTACCAGTTGTAAGCAAAAATCTAGTAAATTCGCCTGTGAAAGCGAATGTAGAGATTAATCCAAATTACTACATCAAATCATAGTGGTATAACCAATTAATATTATTTTAAAAGTCGAACGGTACAAGTTTGCAAAAATAAACCTAACAATGTCGTTAATTTTTTTATTTACTGTCCAACAAGCATGTCATACATATTGGAACCAAAAACGAAAGGATTATTATGGCCGTAAAGAACATGCACACGTTTTTAACTTTTATGATTATTGGAAGCAAAACTAGGCCATCTTACAAGAAAATGCAACGAAATACTAAAAAACGATGCCTATCAATCTCTGGACGAGTGAATTATATTTGCCGAAAACACTACAAAATGGCGATAAAAGTGTTTTTTGTTGTTACACTATACAAAGGCGAAGAAACCCGTTTAGGAATCATCTGACATTATTTTGTATTTGTACTCTACAGTGCCAAATAAAGAATATTTCCAATTTTATTTTGATAACTGGTTGTTAAAATAGAACAAATATACTCTTTGAGAATGCATTGAAATTGTTAAAATTCACTACAAAATGGTCTTCATTTAACTGAAATAGATAGACAGTTAAAGGTTTTAAGTTGACGTCAAACACCTTCTCGCCCAGCATTTGTTAAAAATGAGAAGAACAAAAATTCCGAAATCCTGATTATTGCTCGAATCACGACCAAAAATCTAGGTTTGTCGATTCCACATCAACATACCATTTTTGCGGAATGACATGGTCATAAGCACCTATAAGGATCAATTGATGCAACAACTTAAGCAGTGTCGTTTCATATGGGGGTGAGGAATTAATGAAATTGAAATTAAATTGACAAGCAATTTAATAAAAATCTATTTTGAGCGATGAGGCTCAAGGCTTTTTTAACAAGTAGATTTGCAGAAAATAGAAAATCAAAAAAATATTGTCGAGAAGCCTCTGCATTCACGTGTTACTGTCCTTTGTGATTTTAAGAAGGTAGCACCTTTCAATTCTAATCAATTTTTTGCATATAATAAATGGATTGCACATTAAGATATAACCTTTTATAGTACAAAGAGCTTAATATTACAGCACTTAAACTACATATAAAAAGTGACTTATAAATATATAGATAATGGGAGTGGGATAAGGAAATGGAATAGATGGGGAAATAGATGAAGAATGAAAAGTAGATACAGAAAAAAAGTAATAATAATACTTTCAGGTTGAAAGAAAGTAGGACATTATTGCTTTTTTGAATTGAATTTGTTTGGAAATAGCTTTAATGCGAGTGGGTAAGGAATTCCAAAGTTGAATAGAGTAGACAAAGAATAGACGTGATCAGATAAGGTATCGAAAGTGGAGTGTAATAATATTTAGAGTTCTACTAGAACGAGTTAGTATCAGCTTATTATATAAGATATTTATAGATCATTTATTTGTATAATAACATGCAGTTTCTGGCGTTGAGGTACTGAAGAGAACAACCAAGTAAACTCCTATAGAACGCCGAGATGTGATCAAACCTACGTAAGCCATGGATGTAACGCACCGCTTCTTTGAAGGGCACTAGCAATTTACATTGTGACAAAGTATCTAAATTGCAGTAGACATTTTCAACGTAGGTAATAAGGGGAATTATACGTATACGGTGGTGATGTAGGCCGCGGTTAACCGCAGTTTACAAAGGATTCCGTAGACACGACGAATCACAAAATTAGTATGAGAATGCCCAGGCAGCTTGTGATCAATTGCGAATCCTAAACTGGTAACTTTATTTAATTATATTTAATTTGACTCCAGCAAGCCAAATGTCGGGTAAGGACTAAAAATCTATTTCTTTGCAACATATAGGCTGTATTTGTGACTTTCTTGCATTCAGTAAGAGTCCACTGTCCGTGGCCCAATTGCTTATACTTTCAAGCTCCTCATTATTGGATTGGACAAGCTCGGGAATATTATTAATAGGTCGGGCTATATGAAATTGGACGACATCATCGTAAAGGTAAACTGAACTAGGTTTACATACAGCAGAAAGTCATTTACAAACATACATACTAAAATTGGGCCCAATATTGACCCCTAGGCAACACATTTTGAGACAAGCTTAAGACTAGATTCAGATCTGCTCGTAATAACTTTCTGTAATCTGTTTGGCAGATAACTGCGAACCAGGTTCATGGTCCTGCTACTGAAGGCAGAAAGATTTTGAAATTTTCAGCAAAATAGGTCATGATTTACACTGTCAAATGCCTTCGAGAATTCAAGCAGACTGAGAATCGTCGCAAATCCCTTATCAAAATTCTGTCTTATATCATCGATTATGTTAATCATAGCAATGGAACAGCTATGATTAGCTCTGAAACCTGATTGGTGCGGATTGAGTAAAAGGTTTACCGACAGGTGTTTCTTAATTTGGGACTTAACGAGTTTTTCGAACACTTTTGATACACACGGAAGTATGCTTACAAGACTTTTGATCTTTTCCAACATTCGGGAAAGGTCAATATTATTAAGCGGTGGTTAAGTAGTCAAATAGAAGACGATAAAGGGAAAAATAAGTCTTATAAGACGTATGGATATACCATCTTCACCGATTGCATTTGATTTTATTGACAATACCGATTAGGTAACATCAGTCTCTGTAAAAACAATAAAATCTTCGAAAAAATGCACAGTAGCGCTGGAACTACCAAGCTAATTCTGAGAACAAATTAAGTCTCTTTCGTGCTGTGGAACTACTCTCAAGAAAATAATTATTAAGGTCTTCCCCGTCTGCATGACAGCTTTCTCTTTGATGGCCACAAGAAACACGGATATTGCGCATATTTCTCGAGAATTTTTTCGGAAGTAGCGAGGTATTCAGTTTTAAGGCATAGAAATTTCGTTTGGATAGCTTACACAGGACGTGACAATATTCCGCACTCTTTTGTATTCAACGCAATTGAGATTAGATTGACTGCGCTTCCGTGTGCTATATACCTATAGGTAATATATTACGATTTTTCATTTTTTGCATTACATCTGACGTGTACCAGCGACAACTGTTGTTACGAATTCTAATGGTTTTAGTCGGGACACATTGATTAAATAATACAGATATTGTGAAAGGTTTCAACTTCCTGGTTAAGATCTGCAGATAGTCGACATTGTTCCGATGGGGCAAAGTTAATCGCATAAATGAGAAAATTCATATTAACTGGGTTGAAATCTTTATATGAGAACAAGTGGGGACAGACAGAGTGGTCAAAGTCAATATTGAGAGTAAAAAACAGAAGGTCATGATCGGATACAACATCGAGTGAGAGCTGGTCAAATAATAGAAGTAAGGGTGCATAAGAAACCACAAAAACATTCGACCTATTTTTTTTCAACAGTAAGGCGGGTGTGACTGTCACACAGAATGGATTGCACTATCGAAACAATGTATATACATAATATCTACTCGTGCGCAATGAATTGTGTAGCCAAAACTTGAAGGTGTAAGTGACAAGACAGGAAGACAAGAAGGTGTAAGTGACAAGTGTTTTTTTTCGACAAAAGTTTCCTGGCTAAGTCATTTTTCAAAATGATTATTAAAATTGTCTTCCAAGATCATGTGATTTTCACCGGGTGACCTCTTTCTTTGGGAATCATGTAAAAAAAAGTTCATACCAACCAGTTAAATAAAATGCTCAAGGCCAACAGGTCATTCATTTAGTACTGCATATCAATGGCAGCCTCTTTTTTCTGCTTGAAAAAACTAAGTTTTACTTATAAAACAAAAATCTTTTCTTAATAAATCAAAATGAAAATGAATGAAATGAAACCTTTCATTAAAATCATCATGTTAGCTTGTTTATACCCTCACTAGTTATGTGTAAAAAATCATATTAATGCAACGTTATCCCTAGAAACTACATTAATTGCAACACGAACAGTCGGAGTGATAAAACGAAAATGAAAAACAAAAAGAAGAAATTAGTTGACATTTCAAAAGCAAATCTTGAAAACTATCAAGCTGATCCGATAAAATGTTGCTTTAACTGAAAACAACGAAGATCGTCGGACCATCTGGCCAATCTGGTAGCAAAGGCTCAATTCCCAGCCAATGTTTGAGGAAGTGAGCCATTCGGTCACTTAAAAGTGAAAGCTCAGTAACGTGATAACACAAAATAGTGGCCCGCAAATGTTTTCAAATCCGAAAATTGTGTTAACCTCACGAAGTGCAGTAGCATTGCAAATACGTGTAAGGTATACACGTGTTGCATTAAATTGGGAAAAAAAAGTGCATACGTCTCACTGCCTATTGGTGCCACATAAGAACATGTCATTGTACCCATACTACATACCAGAGATTTAATTATTTAACTTTTTGTATTTAGTAACCACCCATTTTATTATACATAAATTCTACAATATTTAAAAAGATTGAAATCGGTAATCAATTTTTGTTGTGAACTCAAGCTAACCTCAAATTTGTTATTTAATACATTTGAAAAGTACTACCTCAGAAAGAAAAAAACCCTATTTGCAATTGGATTTGCATAAAAATAACTTCTTCATTAATATATAATTCTAATTGCGTTAGAACTTTCAAGATAACGTTTATATGCACATAAGTGTATAATGTAACGAAATGCTTATGTGATCTTGTTTTCCCCTGCATACATTGTGATAGAACTCACCTCGCAACAATGTTGCACAGCTTCCCTTGAATACACTCCTGAAGCCACCTTCTTTGTACAATTTCTTGGCACAATCTACCATGCCATTATATTTTTTTGGACCTTTATCATCGGCCTGCACCTGCAGTAAACATTTAATACGTTCACCAGGTGCCATAATAGCTGTCGAAAATATTCCCGAAAATGATCCAGCCAAAAAGATCTGAGTATAATTCAGTTTAGTATTTTCTTCAGTTTGTTGAAGCCTCTTCCCTAGAGCATACCCGGCAAAACAAACTGCAAAAATTGGTGCTACTCCAGTCAATGGAGCTTGAATACCCTTGTATAACCCAACAACACCTTCATTACGAATAGTTTTTGCAGCACAATCTAAGGTTCCTCGGTACAATGGTTGAGCCCCCGCAACTGGCACTGGCATTGTTTGTAATCTGACCTAAAATAAAGTGATCGTTTAGTTTTTATTTATTTTTTTCATTTCGATTTATTCAAATTTACTAACCTTGATTGTGTCCAAAGGATGACCAATGAGAACATTGCATATTCCACCAAAGGCACCGCTTACAAACGATTTTAGAGGATTCACTTTCTGTTCTGGTTTCGCTTCTTTGGACGACATTGTCGGTTAATTTGTTAGCTCTCCCTGACTTGGCAATTCACAAAAATAATCTCACTCGCAACCTTTGCACTTTCCCGTGTTGCGAACACAATTAGATCGTTTACACTTTGATAAGTCTCCTGGCGCTGATTACAGAGCTAAAAAAGATTACAATTCGTTTCCACAAAACTTTCATAGACAATTCAGATTTTATGACGTTTAATGTAGCGAAACACTCAACTGAATTAAAGTATGTAGCAACAAACTCTTTTGAGTACAAAGTTCAGCAAGTGTTGGAAAAACGAATTGTTTTCTTTTCATTGAAATCAATTCAAGTTGTAAATTTATTTAAATGAAATTCAATTGAGTTTGACAGATGAATAAAAAAAAAAGCAGAGAAAAGCAAAACAAAACGTAAACAAGAAAGAATGTGTAGTTAAGGAATGAATTCCATCAACTATCAACTCGGAAACCAGCCGTTGGACAACGAGGAAACGTCAAATAGACGTGAACTAAATTCTAAAAATGTGAAATGTTGTAGAACAGGTTCTCAAAGTGCAATTAGAAAGTGGTTTATGCTATTGATTGAATTGGTTTTTAAGTCGATCCGGATACTTCCTGAAATTTCTTTTTTTTTTTTTTCATTATGCTTTTGGATTGAAAAATGAAAAAAAAATATCTGAATCCAAACGCAATGCTAGAATACATGGGAAAGTTTAATGACGTTGAAGTAGCTTAGCAAAAAAAAGTGACCGTTAAGTTTTTGAACTTATAGTTGCGTTCAGTTTTTTGCATTGGCATGTGAGTCCCACCTTTTTCGGTAAACTCTTCTCCATGTATTAAACTTTAAAAACTTCATCTGAGCGACTTGCGGAGTAACTGCAAATTATTTCAAGGACTGCTGACATTATATTTGGAGAGTCTTGATTTATCACTTTGGCTATCTAGTTGAGGAGAAAAAATTCGCTTTTGTCAAAAGATCTGACACAGGTACAGAAAAAATCTATGGAACTCTATTCCGACTTCGTTCTCTTGATCTTAAAGCGGATCTCATTTGCTTTAACCTTGGTTAGCAGAATTAAAATATTTTTCCCCCCCACCACTTCATGTCAGTTAGTACATGATAAGAAAATCAAGCGTTCCCCTATTCCACAGTCAAAAACCATAGATCTGTTTGCTATATTTGTAAATATATCCACATACTGGATACCTTTTATAATCCTCAGGATACCTTTAAATAAGCAGACCTTTGCTTCATATGCAGATTTAATAAAGATTATCAAATATGATAATAAATGGTCTATACTCTTCATATAGTATACAATTCACTTTGGTGGTGAGAGTACTCTCTTCTTTCTTATTGGTAATATCCCTTCTTCTCCGCTGTAAAATAGGACCGACAGCGTTTGTTAAGGTCATTAAATTCCAATATTACCAAACACCATATCTAGTTAGGAAAATACCAACCGGGTAGAATTGAATCCACAAACAAAAATACCCGACAGTCGTTTAGGTAAAAATAAAACACAGCGTCGTTATCCAAGAATGGCACTTTTTTGCACCATAGAAATTTACAAACTTTCCATTTTCGGTATGTGCATCGATGACAACATAAATTGGTATGACCACATATTCAGTGAAGCCAAAAATGCGGTAAAATGTCCAGGTTTCTCCAAGCGATGTAAGAAATACTTATATCGTTTGATCTGGCCTGTAATCGACAAGGCATTTTCCCATCAAAAATTGAAGTAGAATGCGCATATCTGGTCAAGCGCTTCTAAGACTTTTTTGAACATGGGAGATAAGTTCCAAAAACGGTGAAACAAAACTTAAAGTATATTAATACCCGTATCTCTAGCCTAACCTCGTTTTGGATCTATTCCTACCACCAGTGGTCCAACCAAATTGCTAGTAACATTCATTTCGCTGTAAATGCTCGTCAGTTTACCATTCGGAGGTACAACACGCTTATGGAATACCCTACCGAATTCTTCACTTTCTAGTCATTATAACCTACGAACATTTAAGAGCGACGTACAAATAAAAATACCCGTTTCTTGTGCAAACAATTTAAGTGTGTTCAAAATCCATGGGCGAGCTAATTGCTAAACAAAAATTGTCTCACAATTCCTGTAGAGTATATATCCAAAACAAACTGATTTAAAGTTGACTTTGTCCTACTGTACGAAATTGCACTCTAGCTGCTTCTTCATGGATTTTTCACCTCCTTCTCCTGAAAGTTTCATTGACGTTTAAATTAAGGTTCTGGTGCTTAGCTCCTCACTGATTTTATTGTGTCTTTTTTCACTTAGACTAACAAAAACATCTGTAAACCTATGTTTCTATGGCGGCGACAGCCTTTGCACGGCCTTTAGAATTGCATTGTCGATATCAGCTTCAGAATCGATAGGGCCTGACATTCGAGAAACTTTTATTCTGAGTACAGACTTTTCATTAGCAGATATAGTATTTTGAGAAACAAATTATCGTCATTATAGTTCGATTCTGAAAGTGAGTTAACATGTTAAACACTGTTGTAAAAGAAATGCAATGACAACCTTCACAGGAAAATCCCATAAAGCAGCAATCCTGCCGCTAAATAACTAAAACTCATTGTTTTACAGCATTTTCCAACAAAAGGTTTCATTTTGAGCAGTCTGCTAGTTTACTACCTGACACTTAAAAACTACGGTATAAATAAAAAAGCTTCAACAACGCATTGAAGTTGGTACAATTCGCTGCAAAAATGATAAATACTTCGCTAAACAGCTCAAAAGTTAAAAGTTTTCTCGGTTCGGGTGAAGCACCATGTCGTTTAGCAATTGTTAAAGTGGGCCAAAAGTCATGCCCTCTGCATAACTACTAGGAATTTTGCTTCTGTGGCTCAATATATGACTGAAAAACAAAAATTTGTCGATTTTATGTTCATCTCAGGAATTGGGCTTTTGACAAACAACACTCCACCGAATTTTGCAATACTCGACCTGCCGACCATCATCAGTGTCGTGACTTTGCTTATTGGGTGATTGAAATGAATGAAATTGATCATGACCGAAAAATCATTTTGAACAATTGATATTGATAAGTAGAATCGGCGCGTTGGCTTAAAAATCCAAAAATGATTGCCGAGAAGCCTACTCTTGCGATATCATTGAAATTTATTTTATGAAAAATTTAGTGGGTGCGGTCGTTACCGTCAATGTATCGTACCTGGTTCAATTTAAACATGTAGGCGATGTTGATTTCCAACAGACACTTGCAAAATCCACCAATTTAACACCATACGACTTCTTCCTTTAGAGCCACGTGAAACATAAGGTTGATGCCAACACTCTTAAATCAATTGAAGCACTCAAAAAAATAAAAATGAATTCTTATTTTATTTATAAACAAAATTTAATTTTTTATTGTAAAACTATTTAGTAAATAATTAATTGAAAGAATAGATACAGTTAAGGTTAGTTAAATTTTGTGTAGATTTCGCGGCCTTGAGAAGAGCATTTGGTATTAGAGTAACTTTCATTCAAACATTTTTTATTAGTTAATTTTTTGAGAAAGAATTCAACAACAATTAATAAAACGAATAAAATTAAATAAATGCCATTTACTTGTAAAATTGAAAACAGTTCAAAATTCTTCAACATACTGAATCCGTCATTACTTCTTGGTGCTCGGTTGTGCAGTCATTCGTAAATAAGACTTTCCTGATGGTACCTGAACAGTTTCAATACCTTCGGGAAACAGAATTGGAATGTCTTCAGCCTTCACTGTAGGTAGAACCATGCATTTCTTTCCGTGCTAGAAAAATGTAATGGAAAACTGTGTCAATATACGGATACGAATTTTTTGAAAAAATTACCAATCACTTACCTCCCAATCAGCCGGGGTTGCGACTTTGTTTTTGTCTGTTAATTGAAGTGAATCAATCGCACGAAGTATTTCACTAAAATTCATAAAATTTAATAAATGCTACAAAAAGGTCAATAAAACGATTTAAAATTCAATATTTACTTAAAATTTCTTCCAGTTGAAGCCGGATAAAGCAAAGATAAACGTAATTTTTTTGTAGTATCGACAACAAACACAGCTCTACATGTAAGTGGAATACCAGATTTATCTAGTTCGTCCTTGTCCAGCATGTTAAGCTTAACTGCTAGCTCTCGCTTATGATCCGCAATAATCGGATACCCGAATTCGGTAAGTTCTAGAATTATTTAATATGTTATTTTAAATAATGATTGCCCAATATTCCATTACCAAAAAGTACAAAAAAAACGTTGATATTCTCCCGAAAAAAAATGTAAAAATGCCTTTACAAAACTAGCTTCACTTTTGTTAAAAAATGTTCCACATATGACCACTGCAAGATATTGAGTTCCTGTTTTACTTTTGCGTTACACCAAGGTCAACATCAGCATCAGAAATATCAAGCAAATAATCCTTTTTTTGACAGTAATTTCAAACTAAATCATCCTCTTATAACAACCAAACCAATGTTTCATAGATTGAACAATGGTGTTGTGATACCATATTTAAAATGGCGAACCATATGGCAATGTAATTGAATTGGAAAAAGTACTTAGCAGAGCTTATTGACAAGAAAATTAGTATAGGTATATAAACTTCTATTAACAAAAAAAAAAAGAGAATGCAAACAATAACTCTTCCCGTAAAAGTAGATTTTGGGGTTAACAATTAAAAAGCCGTTAACCCAGGGAAAAGATGGCAAGACCACTCTTTATTCATGCGAGAATTGTGTGCGTAACATTTGCTAAGCCTGACAGAACTTTTATGTAATAAGATGACGGCTCTGCAATAGAAGATTTCTGAGATTTTCTATAATTTCTAACATTCGTACACTTTTAAGCAATTTTCCAACAGTGTACTGTACACTCGCGGTAACGTGACTATATGATAACGTGAACTATCTACTAACGTGAACACACAAATTTTTACATTAGCTATCCAGTAACTTGAATACGAACCTTTCGATAACGTGAACAGTTGCTCTTGTTGACTGCGAATGTAAATCTTATCACAAATGAACATGTCCTAACAAGAAAAAGGGGTAACTGTAACTGTTTAGCCAAGGATTTACATTGTGTATAGTGTGTAAGTGCGTTATGTTCTCCCTAAGAATATTCATTTTTCAAGTGATTTTTCGTGCACGCGGTTGGTTTTGCAGTTGAAATTTTTTAAATAATATATAAATGAATGAAAAAAACTTTTTGTAATTAATTTTTAATTCAAATATGTTCAGTACATATAAGCTCTCACAACTAATCGTTATTTCACTTTAAAAAAAAAACTCCTATTCGATAACGTGAACGGTCTGTTTTAATTAGTTCACGTTACTGCGAACGTATACCTTCTATTATTTTTGTCTTATTTTGCATTAATGGGTTCATTACGCAATACAGTACTGCCTTATACCTGTATAAAGTGCTGGCAGAAATTCTCCCCGAAATTATTAAATTCAGAAGATATGTTGGCCAGTTTGCTTCCAATTTAGGTACTCCTTGACTTGAAAGGAAATATGTATTGCAGTATACATATAAAAAAATTAATTTTCCTCTCCAATAATTGAGCAAACTTCAACATATCTAATGATGTTGTAACTATTTTATTTGAGTCCTCCCACATTGGGCTGTTCCAACTTATGCTATTATACAACTTCTATGAACAATAGAGGCTCAAGTTCGCTATTCGAAAAAGACCGCGAAAAAAAATTGAATCACTCAACTTCACTCACATCACAGAGCGGCATATAAAAGGATTTTAAGGTCCGCAAATTTAGCTATGCAGATACGTGGAAAAAAAATATCTAGCATTGGATTCAAGAAGGTATTCTACAATAGTCCACCTTTGACTTCGAAATTCAAAATTGTTTGCACTTCGGTCGAATTTTACATTCTTTCGGGTCCCATACTTTTTTTTAATTTCAAAATAAAAAAAAAACAATTGAAGGTGAGTTGATAGAAGTGAATGCAATAACTTTTTTATAAACTGAAATAATGCTGATCTTTACTTACTACCAAAACTCTTGATATCCTCAATCCAACCATTATGAGATTCAACATTATCACAAGACAACGCAATTGGTTTGATGTTTCTTTCAGCAAATGCAGGCAAGATACTGGCAACCCTTGATAGTTCAGTCGTACAAACAGGTGTATAGTCTGCAGGATGCGAGAAAAGAATTGCCCACCTAAAGAAGAGTTAAACGTAAACTTATTTCAAGCCACTCTTAACTAATAAAACAAGTCTTACGAGTTTTCCATCCAATCATAAAAGTCAATTTTACCAATTGTAGTCTCTGCTTGGAAGTTCGGAAATTGATCTCCAAGATTTAAAGCTTTACCCTGGGTAGCCATTGTTGATAAAAAAAAATTAAACTTTGAGAGCCTCTGGTACAAAAACTGAAAATTCCAAGTAATTTAGATTTCACAACTTCGTGGAAGTTTTAATTCACCTAAAAAATAATGTTTCATTTAAAATATATTGAAAAACAATGATAAAACGCAAGTCTTTAAGAAATATTCCTTTGAAATTGAAAAATTAAACAACTTTACCTCTTTTTTTGCTTGTTGAAACCGGCACTACAGTAAACCGAATCGAATAGCAAAGCAAGAACAGAACGCTAATCACTTTGGGTTAAATGTCAAAATTTCAACTGTCAGTTGAATTATGTTTTGTTTTGTTTCTCTAATTTATCTATCTTTCACTGCAAAAGCAATAAATAGAAAAATATAAAAATAACGAATTAAAACCAACTCGCTTCGGAATTTATGTTAACAATTATTTAACAGGTAATAACATTTGTCGATTCCTGTTGCTGAAAATTGTATTTAAAAATCAAATTCATTTCTGTAAAAAATGCATTTTTTTATGTAAAGAGAGTGTATTCAGTGATAGCTCTTATGCTGACAAAATTGATCAGCTGTTTCACCTCATACTCTTACCCATTCAACAAGTTATAAAAGTAGATTGTTTCTGTGCACCCCCATTAAGATACAACTCATGGATTTGATATGTTCTTTTATCAATCTTGTCATGATAAAGTGGGGAGAAAGTTGAAAACCAGTCTGCAAGCAAGTGCCAGATAGTGAAACAACGTTCATTCCAGTTCTGTGGCTTGTGCTACGTGGATTCAGGAATTCGTTATTCTTTTGATCATTGCTGCAGTGTCGGTTTGATAGACAATTTTAACTCATATTTTTATTTTCCTATTTAAACTAAGTAATGACTGAACACCAGAGGTGAAACATTCATCAACAATTGCCTTAATAAAGTCAAAAAGGGCAAATCTTAATCTGGCTTTACATTTCTTGCAGGAAGCTTTCGGGAAAACTAGCTGACTGCGAGTTTGAGGAAAAAATGAAAATGCTTTCTAGAAGAGCTGTATACAATTTTGTTGTAAGTACCGATTAGTATATATTTGATGGTTCTAAAGTTCAAATGGATTACTTTTAATCTAATCACTTTCACTGATATATATTTATTTGTTACAGAGCAATAACACGATGCAAAGAGCAAAAGCAATTCTTCCAAATTCAGCCTTTGTTAGCTACAATCGTACTTCATCAGCCTCTAAGCCGAATGATTTTGCTCGTCATTATGCTTCTGAGGCAACAAATGTTGCAAAACAAAATTTACTTCGCTATCCTGCACTTCCATTGGAGGAAACAATTCAAAAATTCATGAAATCCGTTGAGCCATTTCTTACAAAAGAAGAATTCGAACACACTTATAAGGAGGCCCAAGTATTTCTTCGCTGTGATGCACCTAAACTCCAAAAACTTTTAGAGGATGCAGCAAGAAAGGAGGACAATTGGTTGGCAAATCGTTGGCTTAAAACTGCATATATGCAATTTCGGGAGCCAGTGGTCATATTCTCCAGCCCAGGAATGACTTTTCCACCGGTGAGCTTCAATGACGACGATGAATACCTGTCCTACACGTCCAAGGTTATTTTCTGCCTGATTAAATATAAACAATTAATCGATTCGGGGAAGATTCCTGTTGCAAAAATGGGTAAAAATGAGCTGGATAATTCGCAGTTTGGTAAAGTTTTTGGAACATGTCGTATTCCCCAGCCAAATCAAGATACAATGGACTATAACCCAAACTCTACGTATGTTGTGGTAGTTTATAAAAATCACGTAAGCAAACAAACATTTGTTAAGTTCTAAACAAAATACATTAATGGTGTTCTTCAGTTTTACAAACTTCCAGTGTACTCGGTATCTGGTGCTCCCTTGCATCCTGATGTCATATTTGCAGAATTAAAAAACATATTTGAATCTGAAATATCCGATGGCATTCCGTTTGGGATTCTGACCACTGAGCACAGGGATAATTGGGCAGCTGCATACAAAGACTTAATTTCAGTGGAAGGAAACAAGAAATTAGTAGAGGTAATTCAGAAATCATTATTCACTGTGTCACTGGACGGAGAAGTGAGTCATAATCCATGCGGAAACAATAATAATACTTTGGCCGAACTTTTGATTCATGGATGCGGATCAAAGAACTATGCCGGTAATCGTTGGTTTGATAAGACTATACAAGTGAGTAAAACGAAAAGAAAGAGAAATATGAAAATATATCTTAAACTTTAGTTAATTGTGAGCCGAAGTGGTTTCCAAGGTTTTTGCTACGAACATTCACCAGCTGAAGGGCAGCCGATCGCCTTAATGGTGGACTATGTGGTGAAAAATTTGTAAGTATAAAAAATTGAGAGTAGTATGTGAAATCATATCGTTGTTAAAATAAAAATAATAAAATAAATAGGGACGATCCAAAACTAATTGAAGGTGCTGGAACCACTTCGAGTGAGCCAAGTGAGAAGTTATCTCTAGAATCATCACCAGCTTTGATTAAACATATTGAAACCGCCAAGCAAAACATCGACAAACTGGCTGAAGACCTGCACATGCATGTTCTCCATTACAAAGACTTCGGCAAAGGTTTTCTTAAACTTCAAAAGTTAAGTCCAGATAGTTTCGTTCAGATGGCTCTTCAATACGCTTTCTACAAGTAAGTAATTTAAAGTCAAACACAATACCTTGTCAGTTATCACTTTTCTTTTTTCACTTTTTCCAGACTACATAAGGTACCCGGTGCATGTTACGAAACTGCCCACCTTCGCATCTTTAACAATGGACGCACTGAAACCATACGTTCTTGTTCAACTGAATCGATGGCGTTTGCCAAATCAATGTATGAACCAAACGCAGACGAGGTTAGAGTACAACTGCTTCGTAATGCTGTCAGTGCCCATCGTGATTACACCACATCAGCATTGTTGGGAAAAGGAATTGATCGTCACTTACTTGGCTTAAAACTTATGGCCCTCGAAAATAATTTACCAATACCAGAATTCTACAATTTAGATGCAGTTAAGCGAAGCACTCATTTTCGTTTGTCTACAAGTCAGGTAGCTTCTGCTAACTTCGCCTTTATGTGCTATGGTCCAATGTATCCAGATGGTTATGCTTGTTGTTATAATCCACGAGAGAATGATATGATTCTATCGATGGCTGCATGGAGGAGCAACGAAGATACTTGTGTTGATAAATTTGCACAGTCTGTAAAGGAGTCATTAAATGAAATGGCAGGTGTACTTTGCAGAGCTGGAGAAAAGATTAAAAATAAATTGTAAGGATACGAGGATTTTTATACGAATTTTTACTTCTTTTTCTTGATGAAATAAAGGTTTTGATATGTTAGAGAAAGAACAAGTTTTTTTATTAGTTGGTATTTTTAAAGAAGATTTCAATTACTATAAATGTAATGTATGGTTCCGCCTTGTTAAAACATGTCATCCTTATCTAAATCTTGCAATTTAGGTACAAACAATTGTATTAACATGTCGCAATACTCAGCACCACTAATTCTTATTGCCTGACCAACCGCGTTTTCGAGGAAGAATGGCCCGATGATGCCTCCAGCCTAAGATTCGCACCAAACAGTGACATGCTATGGGTGTAATTGTTTCTGAACAATCAGTCGCAAATTTCTAACCTCCAGATTAGACAATTTTGACGATTTTTATAGAGATGAAAATGAGCTTTTCCGCTGAAGATGATTTCCTTGAAAAATCAGCGTCCGCTTGTTGTGGATCCATAATTTATTCAATGACTCTCTTCACTATGCGTGGTCATTAGGTTTCAGTTATTGAGTCAATTGTATGCATGAAAATCGATGTGAATACCGTCTCTCAAAATCTTGAAATTAATCTCTTTAATAAAGGCGCATTGTTATTTCGTGTAGCGCTTCATTTTTAATAACTCCAAGCCATCAGTTGTTTTGTTGGCAAAACTTTAACGCACAAATAGTGCAAAATTGAAATTTTAAACGAATTATTATTTTTTTTTTTTTTGAGCACAAAGACCATATCTGGTCGAGCAATGTTTAAACTTTTCCGCTCTCAAGAAATATGTGCTGCTTTAATCTACACTATTAAGACTCAGAAGAGTTGCTCACGTTTATAAGTTAAAACCTTCGTTGACTCACCCTGTCCTACCGACAACATGGTCACACTTCCAGAAGACTGGAAATCCGGCAAGTATCTTCGCCCTATTCCATCGGAAGAGAAAACTCATTGAACAAAAACTCTTTGATTATATTTTTCTTTAAAAATCATGAAAAGCTCTCACTATTAACATATCCAGTCTAACTGGCGCTGTTCGAAAGAATGACAGGTTCCATATAATCGATAAAAGAATCGGCTTATGCAATTTTATTAATAAGATTTATGTTTATTCCAAAATATACAGCTTTTAGGATTTGGCGGCCGTGACAAGACATGCATATACAGCGACTAAACATGGTAAGAGTTATCACTAGCACACTGGGACTAAATATAATTCAACAGATTGCAGAGGAACCGAAAACCTTATTAAAATAAAGCTAAAAAGGATCTTAAGGTGAATCCTACTGCCTAAACTCAAAGACAGCAAGAGCTTGTAGGATCAATTCCTGGGCTATCAGGAGACTAGAAGTAAGCTTGTAACTGACAACGTCGATTCTAATTTGAAGAGCTCTGGTCACTACAATCAAACCAAGGGTGAGATGGATTTTTATAAGCCTATTTTCACTGAAGCCGGGAGGGTTATGGAAATCTCCCGAACAAACATAAACAAGAGTAACATACATACATAACATAAACTAGTCCCTGTAAAAATAAACTCTTTAAAAAAAACTCGTAAAGGGTGCTTTTTAAGGGTTCCGTGCGTCCGAATTAAAACCAAAATCCTTATAGAATCACTCGTGTTTCTGTCTGTCATAGTCAATTTGACCCGAAACTACTAAGCCCATAACGTTGAAATTTGGTGCACATATGTAGTTCTGTGACCCAAACACAGATGCTTGACGTAAAAAAATGAAGATGGGCCTCATGGCCTAAGAAATTAAAAAATAAATGTTGTCGAATGAAAGGGGTTTTTGTAAGGGTCTCATATTTTTTTTTTTTAATTTTAAAATAAATAGTTTTAAAGTTATTTCAGAAAATAGATGAAAATTGGAAAAAAATATTGAAAGTAGTCCTTTATTTATAGATTACAGGGAAACCTACAAGAAGTCTATGATCTTAACATAACGTGGTAAATCTTTCGATGGGTGGTACAAATTCACATTTGCCGTTTGAATGTATGGGAGAACATTTTTTTTTCAACTAGAATGTTAAGTTTGTTTGAGGATAAATTATTTTAGGTACCACAAACAAATTCGGATCAAAATCAAAAAACTATGGTAACATATTCAAGGTAGAGAACTCTGTCCACGCGAGGCCAACTCGCACTTGTCCGCTTTTTTAACCCAGTATAAACTTTAGATATTTATATCTGTCAAGTCACTTGTCAGATTGGAAATCGTCAGTGTCATTTTTATTCAGTAGTCTACAATTCTATCATGGTGACATACGCGCTTGAACAACGTGACAAAATTTTGGAAATTTTGTTCCAAAATTATTGTTCTGTGCGCCAAACTTATAGAGCACTTGCACCATATTACACCTGACATAATCGACCATCTGTGATCGCTATTCGCCGTATTGTTGACCGTTTTCACACAACTTTTTGTTTAAGTACCCTTCAATACGAGCACCGTAACGTATGAGAAGAGTACGTACTGGAGAAGACCAAAATTTATCTATTCGACGTCGTTCACAACAGCTAGGTCTTTGCCCGTCCATTTTATGGAAAATTTTACCCATAGATCTTGGTTTGGAGGCTTACAAGATGCAGCTCGTCCAGAAATTGAAGTCAAATGACCATCATTTGCGTCGAAATTTCGGCGAATACACCCAAAGTCAACTAGGATTGAATCCGATGCTAAGCAATGAGGCTGATTTTTGGCTCGATGGGTATGTCAATTAGCAAAATTGTCGCATTTGCAGCAAAGATTATCAAAAACGACGTTTTTTTGGAAAAAAAAGTGGACAGTGCGGTGGGGTCATGGGGTTGGTGGAGTCATTGGACCATTTCTTTTTTTCAAAAATTAGTGTGTCACTATAGAGCCTGTATTAACGACCTCTTTGTTCCCCGATTGAATGGCATGAATATGGAAGAGATGTGGTTCCAGCACCAAAGAAACAATTAAGATCTTGCGATTGGAAACCTCAACATAATTCATGTTATTGAGCACATACGGCTACAAATGCTTGTAAAGTTGGTCGGAAACTTTGTTTCTCGGATGACAGTCATCAGATCCAGGAGGGGTGAGCATATGCCCGAAAGTTAGATCTGGTTTTAAAAAACAACCTCAGGGAACAGTTGTCACACCCAGTAAATCTCGGCATTGGTGTTGTGGTTGTACCCAACAAAATCAAGGCCAAAAAATACCCCGAGCTAAGTCCATGTGCAACCATAAACAATATAGTAGATCAGTAATAAAAATTCAAAAATACAATTGGTATGGGCATATCAGAAAAAATTCTACCATATCCAACTCCGCAATACGGAACATAATGGGGATGAAGTGACGGTTATGTATTAAAGCTTTTGAAAGGTTGGTACGTCATCTGTTCGGGTCAGGTGCGAAGAATACCTGGCCTATTACGAAACTAATACGAAAAACTGGCCACTGGCAAACAGTTTCATGCGTTCTCACAATATCGCAGGCAAGACCTAGAAACTAGCTGGTATGTGTTCTACTCGTACATCTTTTTCTACAGCCTGGAATAGTTTGACTGGTAATGCGTTGCATCTAGCACCCTTCTTATGCTTAAGTTCAGCAAGATTTGTTAAATTTATGGAAAAAGTACTGTGAGCTTTGAGCCTATTAAGCTTAGTACTTAGTTCTTAAAAAAAAAAAAAAAAAAAAACGAAACAAACATGTTTTTTATGTCCTTCTTCCTTCTTCCATGTTCAGAAAAATATAATACCTTTTAGTATTTCTCCGAAGTTAATTGCATAGATTGTTAGAAAACTTTTGAAATTTCGATGACACACAAGTCTTAAACTCATTTCAAATAATATTTTTAAACTGATTCTGTAAATTAAAATCTTACCTTTCTCAGGTGCTGCCACAAATAAAATGCCTCTTCAATTGATGCTTGATAGAACATAATTTATTCATAATTTCAATACACGAAAAGATACACTTTTATTTTTCTGCTTAATAATCCAATCCCTCTGAATCTGGTCCACCCAAGGCAAGAACTTTAACTCCAGATTTTTCATCCAAAACATTATTACCAGGTGCTTCACAGCTTGTGTCCATCGAAGAGCATGTATGACAATGACAACTTACTGCTTCCATATATTCATATCTTCTAGCATCAGGACTTGCTTCTGGGTGACAATTTCTTAAGATTGCAACCGCTGGTGAGCGAGATGCATGCACACATACTGGATGGAATGATCTTTTGTATGGGAATTTCCAGTCAGATATTTCACTTGAATCACATCGACCCCAACAGGACATAACACTGACCAGATCCCAGCATTCTCTTCCTTTCTCATCAGCTTGGGTCACTCGATAGGTATACAAACGACGATGACAACCGAGTGGTGCAGTGGTTGGACTGCCAGCAATTGGTTCAATTTCTATTGAACTGCTGAATATATTGGCGATTGATAGGAGCAAGCAAAACAAAGACAACCTAAAGAAAGGAAAATATGTTTTTCAAAAAAAATTTCAATTTCAATTTTTTTAATTTTCAAAAAAAAAAAAGCAACTTACACTTCTCCATTCATCGTTGCTGTAGAGTGCACTTAAAAATACGTTAAAATGATTCTGATACACTGAATACTGAAGGTGTACCTCAACTGTTTTTATACTGAAGGCGAGATTCAAATTGAATAAATCTGAAGCATGCGCAAAGGGAAAATAACTGATGAAGGCGAATATGTATGGTTGTTGTGAACTCATTACGTTTTATATTCAAATGTAATCCTTTGTTTTGGAGTTGATCACTTGGTTATCATCAAATGAAATTAAATTCAAATATGTTGTTTTAAACTTTTAACGAAATTTCGTTTCCCCTATTGGGAAAAGAGGCATCGAAAATAGGTATCAAAATAACGTCTCCCTATATGTATGTAAGTAAGAGTTCAAAATATAATAAAGTGTTAACCTTTACACGCCAAACGGTGTACATTGGTCGGCCAAAATAATACGCCCTACATGGCTTTTAGGTTTATTTGTCCCAACGATGAGATTCGAGCGTTATTTTCGAGATATTAACGTTTACAACTATATTACTACTGACCATTCTGGATAGTAAATTAAGATCAAAAGAAAACGAACGAAATGAAAAACTCTTGCAAAAAGACTGCGCATACTTTCAAGAGGGTCGACAACACAAAGTAATGTGTCTTTGTTTGTCTTTTAGAGCAGTTTTCAGCAAGATTATCGATGCATTATAACCACCTCACCGGCGGTCATTTGCTATCCCATGATTTTTTCGATATACAGGTTTCCATAAATACTGGCCTTAGACTGATGGATACCCAACAACAGATAGAACTAAATGTGAGTAATACTAGTAAACCCAAGCTGCGCCGTGGTCTCCCTTTATCAATAAAACCTTCAACATACTGAAATTGACTTTAACATAGACATAGTGAGGAGCGAATAAAGACAACACAAACATATTTTTAATTAGTCCATTCCTAATTTCATAGACGGCCTTTAGTCAGCTGAGGCATTGGTGCGATTCTAATGTGTAAGCTTCTGCATATGCCAACTTTTCTGTTCACCCATATATTGTAGAGCCTTCGAAATCTCAGAGATTCATAAGGCCGGTCATTGGATCATCCTGGATGCAATATCCAACCAAGTAACAATTATATTAGATCCTCAACTTCGAGCACCATAAAATCAAAGAATCAAATGAGATTACTTAACAGCACACAGTCACACTTTTGGTTCCTGGACTGTATGAGTAAATCATAAGAAACATCAGACCATCAATGTCCTACACCAAACAACATATATTCTTATTCGCGCTATAAGACCATTTATAAATGGACTCATAACGACAACCAAACCTACCAAAGCACAAACTATATATTCGGCTGGGAAAGCGACTGTTTTTTGGGATAGTAAAGGAGTTACCTTAATCGATTATCTTCAAAAAGGTAAAACCATTACAGGAGCATACAACGCATCATTACTTGCCAAGCTGAAGGCAGAAATTGCGGAAAAACGGCCACATTTGCAGAAAAAGAGAATCCTGTTGCCATAGCAAAAATCCATGAATTACGGTTTGAACTGCTTGACCATCCGCCTTATTCACCAGATCTAGTCCCAAGCGATTTCTTTTTGTTCCCTCATCTAAAAACTGCGCTCGGAAGACAGAGCAATTACTTTCGTGAACAATTATTTTGCAGAGAAAAACGCCAAGTACTATTTGGACAGGTAACGTAGATGCGAGCATCGCTGGGAGAAGTGTGTAGAGTTACGAGGAGACTATGTAGAAAAATAAAAATAAAAATTGGAAAAAAATGTCTTGTATCATTGTTCGGTCGGAAACTTTTCAGTCAACCCTCGCATATAGCCGATACACGTTTCTAAACGGAAGGGCTGGGAAAATTTAGGAAAAGAGATATCTCCAAGCTCATAAATATTTATAATCAGGGTGAAAAGCACGAGTACGATTAAGTATTCTTCACAGCTGTCCATAGTTAAAAAAAAAAACTTTTGGAACACTATTTGTTCAAGTGGTATGCTTTTTCATAATCTTGACACAGTTACTGTATCTGATCTCTGACCTATAACAACTACCAGCCTTGGCATATTTTTTAAAATATCTCCATTTCTACTTTCAAGGTTAACAAAATGAAACTTCCTCAATGAGAATGACTCTTACCTAGCATGGTACTTATATGATGAATCAAACAACAACTGTATGGACTTAGCCAACAAACAAATTCTCTAAAAAGGGATGAACCCCAATCATCAACAAGCTGTTTAGTTTATAGGACTTTGGGCAACCAGGACCGAAACAAGAAGGGTCTTGTATTACATAAAGTACCCTAACCGTTTTATGACAAGGCCTTGTTACTCGACCGTCTTCTAAGGTAAGAGAAACAATGACTTTAAAGTGTGATTTCTGACTATATGTCATACGAATCCGAGGTTTACAAAATTCCGAACTACCTTAAAGTAATGGCTGCACCATAGGCAGCGTTTCGTCCGAGTCGTCAAATTATACATTCATTTCTGTCGATTACTCATGTTTTGTTTTGTTCTTATTGACGACTCAACTCATCTTTGTCAGTTCCGTTTCGTTCCTTACAAACGAACCAGTAGCAGCCTATAGCGTTCTTTTGAAAAATATCTCAATGTCATCAGTATATCTAAATCGTTGCACAAACTTTTAGAAAATTGTGTCTCTGGTGTTGAATTGCAAGGTTTTTGACAATTTCTTTTTTGATATAAATGTCCTGCTGAAATTCCATTTGACTTTTAAGGCCAAGCTCAGCAAGCCCTGTATATGTGGTTCATTTCTATAGATGTTATCATACACATATGAAGCCTTGAAATCGATTTAGAAGTGTTGAATATCGATGTAGATCTTATTTTTTTCTTTCTAGGATCAAATAATTTGTCAATTGTGGATTTACTCGGCCTAGATTTGCACTGTTACGGGCTATTATTGGCCCATAACAAACGGTTGTAGATCTCACACAATATGGCAGAAAATGATTTTGAGTGATGGAAATCTTTATGTGGACCTTTACAATTTTTCTGTAAAGTAGAGAAGATGATATCCGCCAAGTGGCTGCCGCCAATGTTGATACACATTTGTGCCCGTTTTATCGCATTTTCCATGACTCCGCAAGATTTCAGGTGATAACTGTTTGCATTCCTGTCAAATATTCTCCTCAAGGGCTGCGATTGTCTGAGGCTTGTTGGGATAAACCCGCGATTTCAAGTAATGATTAATTTTGCGCCACCTTTTATATGTTTATGTATGTTGGGTCAACCTTCAGACGTGGTGGTGTCATACTGGATCTGGTCTGGATGGCGGTGATATCTACTTTACAACAAATTGTTCGTGCCCTTATCCCCTTTACATATGTCAACAGTAATTCTGTCCTTATCCAAACTAATTAACCGCAGCAGGGTATTAATGTAAATGCGTTAACCCTAAGAAAAACATTCACAATGGATGGCCAGCTTCTTTTTGGGACGCCTTGGACAAAATGCGTAGGATATCTTAGATCCAGTGACCTATTTATGGGTTTTTGGAGCTGCTGTTAACTCATTCAATGTTCGTTTTTAAACATCTCTATATCAGCACACTGACTGGTGTTGTAAAGTTCTGATAAGACTCCAATATTGGATATGTCATATCAGCAATACCACTGTAGATAAGGACACGCGAATGCATCCATTATACCTCTTCCTTCTTAAGTTTGATAGTTCTTGAATAAACATTAAAGTGTTGCTAATTTTTCCTGCTCAAAAATTCCTATTAAAGTTTGACAAGCTAAGCCTGGTTAAGCAAGACCACTACCCAGTGGTAAAATAAGCACAATTTATGCTTGTAAAAGTCCCTACTTTTGTGCGCAGAGTCTAACCCAACTGTACAACATCCAGATACCAACTAAATAGAATGTAGCAGTTTTTACAGGATACAATGCTGTCTAAATCCACCCTTCATTTTCCGATAAAATAATCCTCATATTCATTGCATAAATTTTCAGTTTTGTTGACATTATTTAATATTAGTTTTAACGCTTCTATTATATTTGTAAAAAATATATTTTATTTAAATATATTTCTTTATAATCTTACAATTATTCGAGACTTCTAAATTCAAACAACCTAATTCCAAGTACATATCTAAATTCCGAACGTATCAAAGAAGGAAAACACTGCAAGCACAAGACAGAAGTGATCAGATAAGAAGGCAAAATTGGACAAATTCTGACCAACCTGTCTCTTATGGCCTGCCAGTCCAAGAGACTCCCCTCCATTTCCTCTGCTGACAGCGAAAGCGATCTTTTACATCCATGCATTAGCGACCAGGCCCTGAATGCCCTCAACGAGATGCGAAAAAGCAATTGCCTCTGCGATGCTGTCGTAAACGTCTTAGATGGATCTTTCAATGTCCACCGCGCTATTCTAAGCTCATGTAGTCCATATTTTAGGTATTAAGCTTTTCCAACTTTTCTTTCGATTCAATTATTATTTTTTTTTCTTTTGTTGTTAGAGCCCTCTTTACAAACTCCCTATCTAAACAACCACGAAATGTGTTCCTTTCTGATATGCGAGCTGTTATCGTGGAAGAAATCATTTCATATGCTTACACCCGAAAATGTAACATCAATCCATCAAACGTTCATGAGCTTTTAGCACTTGCGGACTACGTAGGAATGGTCGGTTTGGTAAAACAATGCAAGACATTGCTAGAACAAATGCTTACACCCACAACTTGCTTGGCCATAATGCGATTTGCAAGGTAAATGAAATTTTATGCTGCGTACGAGTACAACAGCTACGAGTGCAATATATCGTAGAAATATCTCATATACTTTTCATCAATTTAAAGCAGCTTCCGTTTTTGCGATGATCTGTATAAAAAATCCCGCACATACTTATTGCGCCACTTTACTCAAGTTGCTGCAAAAAACGAGGATATTTTGAAAATCGGCTTAGAGGATTTCCTGGATATTATTAGTGATGATTTGCTCAATACAAGAGATGAAGAATTGGTTTGGAAATTATGCATTAAGTGGGTTGACTATGATGTGGATGAGAGGCAAAAGCACTTACCTAAGTTGATGCATGGTGTACGATTAGGATTGATGACTGCAAAGGTAAATCCAATAGCTTAGTCCCACATGGTTAACAGGTTATTGATTAAGGATGCAAACGAATGTGGGTAGTTCGTAAATCGCCTGCTGTAGAAATAAACCGCAAACGGGATTTGAGTTTAGTATGTACGAGTATTTTCTCTGTTGAGATGATTTTTATCTGTCGGAACAAAGCAGTCAAAGAAAGAACCACATATGTATATAGTTTATTGTACATTCCTTGCATGTTCCTTTCCTTAACGGCACCCATTGCCTTGTAAGCCGGACATTGTTGCATCACTTACTCCTAGCAAAATTAATTGTTTATCAAAAACCTAGTGCATCGTCAGACAAGATTGGAAGATTATTGGAAGCCCAACTGTCAGTTTAAGCCCTATCCAGTGAGGGAGGCAGACCAAACGTAGGCTCCCGCCCTGGAATACTCCCTTTGAGCCTTTAGTAGCAAGTTCATCCGCGATTTCATTGATAGTCCCACAGAGAGATACTAGCGCCGCATGCTAAATCGGGTTTGAGAAGACCCGACTATATGTAGTTCCTTCGTGGCTCAGACAGTTAGCGTGCAGTTCATGAAAGCTCCAGTGTGTTTTGTACCGAAGGCAATTTAATCTTGTGAGTGCAGCCCACAATATGAAAATCAAAAGGAACGGGATTTGTCTAGTGTAGAGCAGAGAATGCGTGCTCGGGAAGCCCCATACACCCCAGACAGATCGTTCCTTGGAATCTGATAAAAACAATAGATGAATAGTGTATAATTGTTCTTGCAGCCGTGGAAATCCAAAGCCCCCATGCCCCCATTTTTTGCCCCTAGTTCCTTTACACGAAAGAAGAATAAGGCCCTTCCTTAGATACTTTCGACTGATACTGATGCCCTTAAGCGCCAGATGAATCAGACCAGTAAGCTACCTTCTACTCGTAAACAGGACAACCTCAGATTAAAGACCAGCCGTCGATTACGTCTTAGCCTACCTGCGTCATAGAGCAGATAGTCGCCAGACCTGAGGACAGTACAGCTACATTATCCGAACTTGCTTGACCATAGATGTCAGAACTATTGACAGCGTTGAGCAGTGAGTCGACTAACATACACAATACCAGAGGAGACAGGGCGCTAGATTGCGGCGAAACACCTGTATTCTATTTTTAGCTGCCTGCGCTTTCGAGCAGACAGTAGCCAGACCTGACAGACAGTACAGCTACATCACCCGCGTATACTTGACCATAGACGTCGGAACTATTGAGAACGTTGAGCAGTGAGTCGAACAAGCAACGTAGCAGCGGAGACAGGGCGCCATTTTGCGTACAACTCCTATATCCTATTTACCAGCATTTCGTTTATCCCAAAAATTGGTGATTTGTCTATGCCGTGTTTTCTGCTGTCAAAAGTTGCTATGCCAATATCACTTTCAAAGTCGATGAAAATGGTCAGGCCGTGCTTTTTCTTGTTAAAGACATCCTACAGTGCATTTTAAACAGAGGATGCATCCTTAAAGGAATTTTGCACACATGGAGCTCAGCCCATTTGTCTATGCTTTTTAACATGAAGAAAATCAGTCTAATAGATCTTCAGCTCTTGACGGAATGTTGAGATACTCTTTTATGAAAATATTAGTTAATAGATTAGAGTAGGAGTCTTAATTTTTATAAGAAATGGCCATCAAAAGCACTTGTCAGTGCATTTTAACCAAGCTTTCTTTGCAGTTCTTTATGGATGAAGTGAAGGATCACCCATATGTTCTAGCATGTGAAGAAACCAAACCACTTATCCTAGAAACCTTATCATTCTTATATGAACTGGACATAATGACATCTACTGATAAAGAGGTTTTACTTGTTTTTTTTTAACAATGCAACTTAGCATATTCATTCGGGGATTTTTCAGCTAACAACCCCACAAATCGCAATGCCACGTTTTCCGCACGAAGTAATTTTCGCCATTGGTGGTTGGGGTGGTGGAACTTCAAAAGCATGCATCGAAACTTATGATACTCGAGCCGACCGTTGGGTAAATATCCCCGCAGAAGATCCAGCTGGACCGAGAGGATACCATGGTTCGGCTGTAATTGGCTTTAGCATCTATTGTATTGGAGGCTATGATGGTATAGAATACTTTAATACATGCCGCGTCTTTGATGCAGTTACTAAAATCTGGAAGGAGGTCAGCGTGTCATTTAAATGATAATTTCAGATTTGTATATTCTTTAAGTGTATACAGCCTTGGTTAATTGCTTGAAAGATATCATAAAATAATTTCCATTTTCTATTTTTGTATTCGAACTCAAAGATAGCGCCAATGCATAGTCGTCGCTGCTACGTAAGCGTCGCAGAATTGAATGGTGAAATCTATGCAATGGGGGGTTATGATGGTCAAAATAGGTTGAATACTGTCGAGAAGTATAATCCGAAAACGAATCAGTGGAGCATGATAACACCGATGAATATGCAAAGATCTGATGCCAGCGCTTGTACTTTGAATGGTAAAATTTATGCAACGGGTGAGTGTTTTGTTCTTTTAACTGATATAGAGCTCTGGAAAATTTCTACGATACGTAGACTGTGGGGGAAACTTTATCTTTTTTTTTATTGAAAGACCTCATACTACAGGTGGTTTTAATGGTCAAGAATGCCTATCAACTGCCGAATATTATGACCCTGATGAAAATGTATGGAAACTCCTTCCCCATATGAATCATCGACGGTCAGGTGTATCCAGCGTGGCTTATCACAATCATGTTTACGTAATAGGAGGCTTTAATGGATTAGCTCGTTTATCGACTGGGGAGCGATATGACCCGGAAACTGAAGATTGGACATTTATCCATGAAATGTGCCATGCTAGGAGTAATTTCGGTCTTGAGATTATCGATGATATGATATTTGCTATTGGAGGTTTCAATGGGATGTCAACCATATCACATACAGAGTGTTATGTGGCAGAAACTGATGAATGGTAGAGAAGAAAGTTACAGAACGCATAGATAGGGGGTTAAAAATATAAAAAAAATTAAAGAATATTTTTAGTGCGTCATGTATTCTGTAACTTAGTTTAAGTTTAAACAACAAACATTTAGATGAGCTTAAGTAGCAGGGTATTCTTACAGGATGGAAGCCACAGATATGAATATTGTTAGATCAGCTCTAACAGCAAACGCTATTGGTAATCTCCCAAATATTGGAGACTATATACATCAAAATCGGGAGCTATTACTTGAGGAACGTCGTCAGAGAATGTTTCCCAGTCCTTCGACACAGGAAGCAATGGATGTTTATGGAAGCGCCGATGAAGGAATGCTCGCAGAGGACGTAATGGATGATGGGCTTGAATAAAAAAAAATTCAATTCCAGTTTCGTTTTCAGTAACAACCATAAACCTTTCATCACTCTAAATTTATCTCGTGCAATAAAAAAATCAGAACGTATTACGTCTTTAGTTGTTTTTTGATTTCTTTTACTGTTACTTATATTTTCTGTTTGGATGGTAAGAAAAATTAGCGCATGTCTACTGGCTTTATGCGTATGTATACTGCTCTTCTTGATAGAATAAAAATCAGTGCAAACACTTGTTCTTGGTCAGTATTCCAGTTACCTCCATCGGCAAGCACTGAAAAGAAAGAATATTCCAACTTATCATGTTGTGGTTACGTCTGGCCACTATTTTTCTCTTCTGTATTATTTCTGCTATTGCTAAAGATCATTGGCTTAAGCCTGGTTGTCATAAAGTGGGTAATACTCGAAAGATATCTATTCCAGAATGTGTAGAGTTTCGCATAACAACAAATGCATGCCGAGGTTTCTGTGAATCGTATGCTGTACCATCAATGTCATGGGGAGGAATGCATAAGCCTCCAAAGCCGGTAGTGTCTGTGGGTCAGTGCTGTAATATGATGGAATCCGAAGAAGTGAGTTCATCTTTATTTTTCAGTATTTCAATTAACATTAACACGATTTTATTTACTTTGAATTTACATAGATTCAAAAGCGTGTGCTTTGTCTCGATGGTGTTCGTACGTTTAAATTTAAATCGGCCGTAAGCTGTAGTTGTTATCACTGCAAAAAGGACTAAGCAAATCGAAATTGGGTCCCCACATGCAAAACTGTTTAATATCGTAGAATCCTCTGAGCCACTAAATTTTATGTAAAATATACACAAAACGATGTAAAAAAAAAACAAATACGGGAAAAATTATATATAGCTAAACATTATGCAAAAATTTAACCTTTTTCTTATTGTTTCATAAAAGTAATTTACCTTTCAAACTTTGGAGAGATATACAAATATATACAAAGTTAATACACGAAGTAGGTGTGTTATGCAATCTGGATATAATTGGGAAGTTGTAAAAAATCTGCTCTAACGAAATGCAGTACCGAATGAAACTGCAAAGTGTTTAATTATTTGAGTTTAACAAAAGCGTAGTCGCACTTTACAAAGTCAGTAAGCAGTGTATGGTATTTCCAACTGAGTGACAGCAGAATAGTTCCTATACTTTTAGAGAAATTCGTTTGGTATATCGGCATCCTGAAGACTAACGTCATATGGAGTAATGCTACTACAACTCTTAATGGAAACATTAATAGCGAAATGAATGTTCCGTCCGTA
This sequence comes from Volucella inflata, assembly GCA_928272305.1. Classification (NCBI taxonomy): domain Eukaryota; kingdom Metazoa; phylum Arthropoda; class Insecta; order Diptera; family Syrphidae; genus Volucella; species Volucella inflata. The sequence continues at coordinate 25,391,476 of OV743717.1, read as the reverse complement.
AGAAACTCTAATCTCAGCCTTGCTTAGCAAGTCCATCAGCGATCTGCTGTAGAAATGGGGTAGGCACTGAGGGATGTCACCCTGTCGATATCCAGTGTTGCAACGGCTTTCTACACATCTACTCGTCGGTGTCCATCTAGACTCGACCTGCTTAACTTTTATAGTAAGTGCGAGTGCTGAACAGCAGACAATAATAAAAACGCTATAAATGGGACAGCGCACGAATTGAATCAATCATCAATGATTGAAATGAAATCAATGGTCAAGCTAAATCCCGGAACAAGTGAGCCCTTTTTTGAACAAATTTTGACAAATTTGAAGTTCAGACCAGTAAAGATTTCCGAGACTAAGTCAGGGTTTTGGAAAAGAGATGGTTCCGAATGAACCCTTTATGGACCAACGGCAGCGCTTTCATCCCCGAACGGGTTACTGGTTTTGGTCTAACCGACCCTTCGCATTTACTGTTGACAACCCATGTCAAAGAACTTAAGCTTCCGGTATGTGAGGAAGATGACTACACCAAAATAGCTTCTACGAGCTCTTGAACGAGACCTACGAGTAATGCCGAAGCTATTACATTAAAATTGTCCCCGGCGATTTTAATGCAAACTTGAAAGAGAACGCCACCCCCGATAACCGATTCAAGCTATTTAACTTTGCGGCGGGGCGAAACATTGGCGTAGCCAGAACGCGGTTCCCACATCTCAATATTCACAAAGGACTTGGAGGACTCCTGATCAATAAAGAGTCAACCAGATTTACAGCATTTCGAACGTTCCGAGATGCCAACATCGACTCGAACCATTAAAAAAAAAACCTAAAGGTAAAAAAAACATACCACGGACACAAACGTCCAGCCGAAGCCAGTAGAGACGAAAAAGGGAAAACTTAGTGGAGACGCAGTCGATGGTGAGGATTTGGATTTCCGTAGACTGTATAACAGCGATGACGAACCAAATATCGCTGTCAGGCATTATGAATATTTTAACTTAGACGATGTAGACCAGCAATTCTATGTACCCGACTTCATGAAATGAAGACAGCAATATCTAAACTTAAGTACAACAAAGCTGCTGGAGCGGACGGCCTGACTGCTGAGATCTTCAAAGCGACAGGAGTTGGTAAGAAGCATATACCAACTCATTTGTAAAATACGATCAAACGAATGTATACTCGATGAATGGAACCTCAGCATTATTTGTCCGATCCTCAAGAAAAGAGACCCTCTAAACTGCGCCAACCACGTTGTTCTTTACATAGCCTACAAGATCTTATCTGCCGTATTATGTAAACGCCTATAGCTATTTGTTAACAGCGTCAGGTCCATGTAAGTGTGGCTACAGGCCAGGAAAGTCCACCATCGACTACTTCAGATCTTGAAGCAAACCCATGAGCTTCAGAGGGATGCACACCACCTTTTCATCGATTTTAAGGCCGCGTATGACAGCATCTATAGAGACAAGCTATGCAGAGCAATGTCCTATCTAGCGTCTTGACAAACTTGTCCGCTGCTTCTTTAGGCTGCTTCTTTAGGCTGCTTTTTTGGACTAAGAAGGAAATTGACTAGCAAAGCCCTCTCTTAGACAAAAGTTACCCTTTATAAGATCTTAATAATCCCAATCCTGCTCTACGGCCCAGAGGAATGGACATTATCAAAAATGGATGAGGGTGGTCTTGAATGCTTTGAGAGGAAAGTTCTTCGACTGATTTTCGGTCCTGTCTGCATTGACTATGAGTAGAGGAGGAGATACAACGACAAACTATATGATCTGTATAGCGACATAAACCTACCCAGAAGAGTGAAGATCGAACCACTGAGAAGGCTGGGCCATTTGGAGTGGATGAACACCAACACTCTGTTCCGAAAAGTCTTTGAATCCGCCCCGAGGAGCAGTGCAGTAGAAGAAGTCCGAGACTAAGCGTGCGAAACTGGAGGCAGCTAGCAAAAAATCGAGCTGGCTGAAGACGTTTATTGACTGAGGTCTAGGTCCACTTCGATCTGTAACGCCACCTAAAGTAAGTAACGTAAGTAAGTAAGAGGGAAAGCGCCGCTTCTACAAACGCAAATACTAAAAAGATCCCTGACCTGATCTTTCACAATAAATTTCACTTCCATTTTGGTTGGACAAACGGAAGACAGACGCAGATTATTCTAACGACGAAGGAGATTTAAGGTTGTCGTCATCGTATTTCAACAAGAATTCTGATGTCATTGCATGAGGTACAATTTCCATAAGAGCAGAATCAAAGACGTTCAGCATGCAAATCATCTAAACTCCAGTGCATGTTGTACCGAAAATCCGCCCCTTTTCAAACGATAAATGGCTTTGAGAGCCCCGCCCATGATATAAATATCGGAGAAAAACCCTCGGGAATCTCTTCTGTTGGATGACGAGCCCAATATCTTGTGAAAAGCTTCTTCTGAGCGGGTGAACAAACCGTTTTGTTTTGTTTTTTCTCTTCGTCCGATCTTTGGAACTGCAGCCTTTGTTTTTTTATTACCGATTTCAAGTGAACAATGTGAGTTAGAAAACCTATCGACAGAGAGAGTGTGAAAAATATTCTTCCTCTTAGCACTGCTCAGGTCGGAACAGGGTGTTGTTTCAATTCTGAGAGTTTGATGGATTTCAATGGATGCATTTCAGCCAATATGTTTTTCTCTTCTGTTGGCGCTGGAGAATTAGGACTTTTAGCACTTGCACCTCCTACAACACTTGTCTTCTCACAAGCTATCTCACCAACCATTTGCCTATTCTGGTGGGGTTTAACCGTAACACACTGGGCCAGTACTCTCTCTCTCTATCCTTTCAGCCCAAACTACCGAACGTATATAAAGAGTCGCGGGAGTCATCGGAATCAAAGAGTCTAGCAACTTCTCGGTCAGCTCCTAAATCTGCTGAGGGTTTATCTAGTATATTTTCTAATTTTCGATATTGCGAGTATCACCTTTAATATAATTCTGTGCGATCATCGACTATCTCCATACTACTATTTAACGCCAGGTCTGGATGTCTGTTGCACTGAGTTCAAGTTTTTACCTCTCATCCAGATTCTTCTCGGAACTCTAGAAATCTGTCCCGAAAAGCCAGTTCAAAAACTGAAGATTAGTTGCTTACTTATCCAGCTAGTGCGCGAGAGCCCTATTCGCGTAGGTACTCGCGCCCGCTTCTTTAAAAACTCAATAACTATTATGCAAACGCTTGTGAGAGATGTTACACAAAAATACGTGCGTGTTCTTGCCGAAAAAAAGTGATCGTTAACACTAAGGGTTCTGTTTCTAGCATAGCCAGATAAGTTCTACATATCAGCACTTGCTTTTCCATTTTAATTTAGATAGTTCCCCCCTCGCTAGTTTAACTCTAAGGATTACTTAGTCCCGCACAAGTTATCTTACGAATATTAAAGGTCATAAAAATAATATAAAAATTGTGGGTGGTTCGGTTTAATCGAAAGGAGCGCCTCAACCAGCGTTCAGTATTAGACATCAAGCTTTACTAGGACGGTCAAATTTCATTCGCCGTTGCTGCTGCGATTAATGCAATTTAACGGTTTTCCAAATTTCTGTGCGGAGTCCTGCTTGCCAATTTTGACCACACACATTAATCCAAAGGAACTTTAAGCGAACCTGAAAAAGGGAGAAAAAGATCACGCATAAAAGTAAAAGGGCCCATTCATCCTCCCAACCCAAGGATATAGAAAAGTCCGGTCCGGTGATAGTAAATGTGTGCGACTGCTCTATAAAACAGTGAAGGCAACTTGGTAACAGAAGTAAACGTGTTTAGATGGCATCGGTTAGAGAACGATCGGGCAATGAGGAAACCAGCACAGAACAGAGTAAATCAGCTATCAAAAAGCTGAACAATAACATTGGCATATCAGCTTATGAAACACAAAGGTAATATTTTGATAAAGTGCATGAGCTAAATCAATGACTACGCTATTAGATCTTTAGCAATATCTTTAAACGTTAACTGGTTGTTTCAGAAGTGGACTGCTACGTGCTTCCTTCAATCTTCAGGGTAGGTGATAGCACAGATAGCACTATCTTCAACAAATCTGTCCAGCTGCTGAGATGCGTATCGAGGTTGACATCCTAGGTCGCTCCCAGTGCACCATAATAGAGACTTTTACGGCAAACGAAATACAAAGTAAATATCAACAAATAAATGGCACACTAGTGGAGTGCATACTGATGCCACTTTTAAGCTTCCCTAAGCGATCTATAGCCAAGTAAACTAACATTCCCGATATTCATTTTCAACAATTTGACGCATTCACTCCGCACTTATGAAGGGGTAATTGCCGAGATTCAAGAATCTTTTAAACGCCGGCTACATGTTAATAGGTTGAAAGCTGAAGTCAAACTCTCTAAAAAAAATTTTGTAGTTCAATACCTCGGCGAAATTTTGCGCGACAAGCGCTTAAAATTGAGTAAAAGAACTTATGACCGGACCAAATATGTTGAAATAATTACGTTCAAGACTTATGCTGTTCTATGGACACAATACGAAAAGTAGACACGTTAGAAACTATAGATAACCGTATATCTTTTATTCTCTTATGTTTCGTCCAAGTTAACAATTTATAACCTATAATCAAAACCTCTATCGTTTTGGTATTTTTGCACTCTAATTTCACAGATATGACTTCATTTGCAGTTTATTCGAACCATTCCGTGATAATTGAAACAGAACGTAAAGAGCCGAAATCCCAAGACCAACCCCACCTCCTATGGCACACTTTCGCAATCCAGCTAAAAACAAAAGAGGAGAAACAACGAGTTTATATAGTGTCCAAATTTATGTTTCTGCCTTTATTTACCTGTCGATTTGTATAGGAATCCAGTTGCTGTTCCGGCAAGAACTGTGTTAAGATCATCATCTTCACCGCGGGCATATTGTAGCAAAACTCCAAACGCCGAATACATAACAGCTAATGTTCCCAGTGTGTTTGCTGTTGCTGAGCCCTGCTTCATAACATGATTCAGTAGCCTAAAAATATCTGAATTAAACTTTTCGCATATGATGCAATGCGATTGTACTTACTGCGTCCTTCTTAGCTTCCCAGTTTGTTGTAACGCAGATGTGGTTCTTATACCATTGTAGAAACCTGCTACCCCGCCTATGCCTGCGCCAACCATTACGGAAGAGCCAATTTGGGAAAAAGCTAACTCGAAGCGACCGCGTTGTTTATTAGCACCTTCTGGAAAAATAAACTCAGGTTGTGCTTGTTGAAGGAATCTTGGGTCATAGTTGAGATATGGTGATAGAGGTGTTGTACGCAGATGTGAATCTCGTTCTGACGTAGATGCTATAACAAAATAAAACACATGTTTTGTATTACAACGTACTAAACAGTCATTGCGTAATGTGATAACTTACGAGCTGAATCTGAGTCCATTGACAAAGGTTTACTTAAAAAATCGCTATTCATTTTTTACAATTTTATTTTCTCTAATAATTTTTACACAAATAGGTTTTTTCTTTTGGACGATAATAAGATCAAAGGTGCAGTCAGTCGGCCCTTTTGTCTGCTTGTCAAAAAAGGAAAAAAGTGACAGCTTATTTTGACATTCAGAATAATACGATTTCTTCGTTAAGTTTTACTCAATTCACAGTTGATTGCGGTGGTTTGCAGTAGTAGTCAAGTTATTTTATTGAAATAAAATTAACAGAGACTTTTTTTTAAAAAAACTTTTTTAAATACTACCGTTATTGTCATTACTTCTACATATAAGAAGTGAGATAAATATAAAAAAGTCAGTGGAAGATGGAAAGTTTCATCAATTTTCGTGCGGGTTACTCTTTGAAACACAATCATCGATCAATTTTGTCAAGATATATTAATTTAAAAAAAAATCAAAATACTGCCAATCTGCGGGGCGTTCGCAAAAACAAAGCCTCTGTTTAAAGCTGTAGTAATGATGATAAGAACTGTGTTCTTATGAGTTTTTTCAAATTTTTCATTTTTCACTCAGAATTATAGTTAGGTATATAAAGTTATGAATGGAATAGCACGTCGGTTAAATGGCCTTCGTGATTTTGCAGCCACCTACAAACTCTTTTGTTTAAATTTTCCATAAATAATTCAACGCACTCTCTTCACTGTGCGTGGTCAGTGAGTTTCAGTTTTTGAGTCAATTAGACTTTAAATGCATGAAGACACAATGGTAATCTTTTATGAGAATGCGATTTACCGAGCTTTACAAAATAACAAATTCTTTTTTATGACACCGAATTGATGTTTCAGAACTCTCAGCTTACTTCTCACGAGTGTTTCTCAGGAAATAATGTATTGAATGACTTGTTGAGGAACGGCCAGAATTTCTAAGATCACTTATTTATAGAGTTTCTCTGAATTTAAAATTAATCTCATTACAGTCGATGAAATCAAATCAGTATTTCGACAATATATTATACGATATATGTGAACAATGATAATGAATTGTTATTTTGTGCAGCCTTCCATTTTAAATATCCCAGTGTTGTCAGCTCTTATGCTTCCTGTTTGTTGTCTGCAAAATCTTTAATAGCGGCAAGGCACCAAAAATATGGTTTAGCAACAAAGCTCCTTAAAGCTGGAGAAAATAATCTGGTAAGGGGCATATACCAGCTCATTGTACAGTTTGTTTGGAGAATAGAACGTGAGCATCGTCTGCGCAGTTCTGAAAAAAGGAGACCAACTGAATCGCCCCAGCCTTAGCGGCATAAGTCTATTAAATATCACATACAGGATGCTTTCTGCCATACTATCAACAACCTGATAGGTCTATATCAGTGAGGTTTAAAGTTTGGTAAATCCACTATCGACCAAATTTTCACTCTACCAAATCGATATCAACCACCTCCCCATCGATTTTACGGCTGTTTATGACACCATCTAGAGAAGCGAGCCATATTTCGCAAAATGGGACTATGGGCAACTTGATTTTGAGGTGGTGAAGGAGTTTATCTACTTAGACTATTCAGTAAGCTCCTGTATATATGCGCGAAACTTAAATGAACATTGTTTAGCGAAAGAAGACAATAAAGCAGCAAAGCTCTTTTCCGAACAACGAAAAACCCGCCATACAAGACCCTCATTATCCATGTCTTGTTGTACATCACAAAGCAATGGAGTCTCTCAAGGGGGACTCAACCCACTTGTTATGTGTAACTGAAGGCAGCTAGCTAGAAATCGTACTGGATGCAGTGTTTAAAGCTACTCAGGTATTTTTACATGCCAGTTGGTTAGGAAAAAGCAATTATTAAAAGAACACGGGGCAGCTATGAACTCTGGACATATGGACATAGAGCGGATCGACAGCGGTAAGACAAAAGACATATTTGTCCCTGTATCTAAAATTGAATGACTATACCAAGCACAGTTACGACATTCGTGATGGATTGGAGCATTGGACGTATTCTTCAGTTCCATTAATGCAGTAAATTGTAAGGAAATCATTTTCTTTACATTCATTCATCATTCCTTATTCGTTCTAAACATTCTTACCTTTTTACAGACAACTCTTCAAGATGTGTCGAGAACTTTAGAAACCTTTTTTCAACATATTTTTAGTAAATATCGTTTGGGAGGCGAGCAGGGGATCTGATATACATCCCCATTTGGATACAGAAGTTTTAAGCAATCCAAGCTGCCCTGTTTCGACTCCCATTAAATAAAACATCTTTCAAATTTATGCGTGTATGGTAAAATAAATGTGGCCCTTAAATAAATGTGTCAAAAGTCTGTAAAGATCAAAAATGATATTTTTTCTTGAAAAAACATAAAATTTTGACTTTGTCATCATTTTTTTTCCGAAAAATAATTCATTAACTTCAAAACGTGTACAAAGTGTAGTTTTCAAAATACGTCCCAACCAATTAAAATAGTTAAAATATTAAATTCAAAATTGCTGAACATTTTAAAGAAAAATTAATACAAATACTTGTATGATTGCATTTTTTTTTTTAATTTATTTTATCAAACCTTATATTGAATCAATTGTACACTTGATTTGGCAGTTCCTTATAAACAGCAAAAGTCACCGTTTGGTGCGCTTTATGGGCTGGTAGAATCATTTTTCCATATGTCTTCAAAAAAGATTATGGTCAGAACGTTAACGTCAACGGTGAGCGGAAGGCATTAATGTTGCAAACATGTGGTTTCATTGGGATGGCGTCACATGCCACACAACGGCCGATACAATACTGAATATATACTGAAAGATATATCTGACTTACGATTAACTTCACGAAATGAACTTGTTAGCTGGCCATATTGTTTCTGCGATTTAACACCATTAGACTGTTTTCTTTCGGGATATGTAAAATCAAATGTCTATGCCGATGAACCAGCATAAATTAAGCATTTTGAATCGAACATCTTATGGGTTATTACTAAAATTTAGCCTGATTTGCTGGGGAAAGAGAACCTCAAGATTACGCCACGTACGATCCAGCTGTGCACGCCACATTCTCACAGTCATATTTAAACATGTGTGCCATAATTATCTGTCATATGAATCCAATTTTATAGATATTAAAAACATTTTTCTGTATTTTATTTCAATTTAAAAATAATAATAATATAAATACACTTTATTATTTTAGTAGTCCACTTGTCATAAAATAGACATAATGAAACAAAGTTTCGGTGATCGTTTAATCGCCAGAAATTATTCAGTCAATTGCCTGCTCCTGTGTCAAAAGATCATTAAAAATTAGATCCAGGACATTTTATCACAAAAGCGGTTCCGTGTAAGACTGTTTTAATGGTATTTTTATTCAACATAAAATGTTAGTTGATTCCTTGAGCAATTGTCTTTATATTTAAAATTCATTGAACGGGCGACCACCTGCAGATCGCAATTTTCAGATTTTGAAAGATGCCAAAGTCTAGTTAAGTATGTAGCATTTTTAGTAAAAAAAACAATTTTTAATCAAATAAATAGCCTACGACCTTCACTATAATAACACTTTGAAGCTAAAGTTAAAATTTGATATTGATGAGACACTTAAAGTTTCAAGTTATTGTTTTCCTAGTTCAAATTTGGAATGCCTGGGCCATACAATTAAAGTCTCTTCAATTCCTGACATTTTAAATAAACTCAAAAAGTAAAAAGCGAGCATTCGAGGCTCGCTCGAAATTCTTTCCTCATACGAAAGCTTATGAGTATCATTTTTGAATTGTTATGGAATCATTTATAGGATGGTTGTATTACTCCTTAAGCCGACGACTCGATTTAAACCGGTAAGAATGGCTTCTGGCCCATTGTTGTGTTATGCATGGTTTTTAAAAAAAAAAAAAAAAAAAAAACACACATCTAAAAACTGATTGGAAAACATATTTTTCAACAATTCCAACTGTATTTCGACCCTAAGTACTATTTTCTGCAACCACTTTGCAAAAAAAAACAATAATTTTCTCTCGCTTAGTTCACAATGGCAAACTGTCACGATTTGTTTTCATTATATTTCTCCCATTCGTCTAATGCATGATCTCGTTTTTCATCAATTTATCGTCCGTGGTCGTTCGTTGCGGTTGGTTCTAGTTCATATATCAAATACACAACCGCACTCAAAAGAACAAAAAGAAGAACTACACTCAAAAAGGTTTTAGTTTCCATAGTCAAATTTAGAGCAAAACAAGAATTCATTATTAAATGGCGTCAAGTGACGTTAAATTATCCAGACTTTTTAAACTTGCACAGAAATTCAACAACTTCTACTTAACCGGTGAGTAATTGCACAGGAATTTTCTCTTCAAACAGCCGGGTTATTGGCAATGGCAATCATCCTTTTTTCCTCTCCATCTACTGTTCATTCCTTTGGCTTAGTGGACCCACCTAATATAACCAACGTACACAGAGGCTTATCGATTTGTCCAAGTGAACTTTTGGCTACCAAAACCAAAAAAAAAAAAAAATTCTGCTCTCAGTTCTTGGCGTCAGAAATTTCGTAATTTTCAACGAAATTCCTCGTTTGTTCAATTTGACAAGAAAAAAAAAAAGAAGAAAAATTGGCGATTATGAAATCAAATCTTTTGTTGTTGTATTGCTAGATTGTAGCTTATTTTGTCATTCATTGGCAAAGTACATATATACATATATATGTGTATATACTAATGCAATCAAGACGGACGAGGGTGTCAACAAAAAATTTATCAATGCCACTTGCAGGTCCATGTCCATCTTATTTTTTTCCCTAAAGTTTCATCTCATAATCGCTTTGAACTTTTTTAGTTCTTTACAACAAACTTGCTTGGATATACGCCGAGAAAGGTCATAAATTGATACACATTCTGATACGAAATTTGTTAGTATTTTTTGGCTGATTATAAACCCATCTGGAAGAGTATGAATCGACTTTAAAGATAGCACCTATACAACTTAATGGTATTTTGTCTTGAGTTTATTTAATTGCAAATTTCTTCTCCCCTAAACAAAGTGTATCGTATTTTGTTGATTTTATAACAAATGGCTGATAAAATCGACAAAAATGTTGGTCAAAGTGTTTATTTTGTTTTGATAAGTTAATGGCGTATTTGAAGTTACATGTGGATATGTACTTTGATTGGAGTGATAATTAAAGTACCTATACAAGTAGAAATCTACGTGGAGTTTATTATTTTTATTTATTTTTATTTTTTTCATTTGCGGAGAATAAGAAAAGCAATTTTCTTGTTTTGTTTGCAAACATAAGCAAATGACAATAAAAGTGATTCAGTACTCTCTCTGATTAGAAACTCCTCTCTGCACAGTGTATTTTTTATGATATGCATATTTATTATCTTGTGAGTTACAATAAGTACATACCTAATAAAACATCATAAAAATAACAGACTGATGATTACTCGTATTATTATTACTAACACGTGTACATACTTACATCATACAAGTTGGTGTAATGCCTACGTTAATAGTATGGTAATGTTACGGATAATGTGTGTTTCTGCTGATTAGATATAAAAAGCCGAACAGTAAATTGATTCTCGATTGTCTGTAAAATTTGGAGGCGGATTAATTCTAGTGTGGAATATGGCATTGGGTTTAGGGTTTTAGTTGCCTTTATGTGGACTAAAAATAGCGGCTTATCTATTGTTATCTGATTCGTCACGTATTGCTGGACAAACATTTCACTAAACACTCGCACTATTGAATATTTTATTCGTTTCTGGAAAATTAAATTAACCAAACAGAAGATAGGTCTTTTTACACGGAGGTCGCACAAATCAAAGCGAAAACGGTTACAAATTAGCTCAGGTATCTTATAATTTCTTATTTTAACGTACTGGCCTATACGTTCAAGTCTGTCTTCCAAAAAAAAGCATTAGAAAAAGTAAGAAAATAACAAAAAAATCTTATTATCAGTTCGGTTTAAAATTTTGTATTATTTGTACAAACCTTTAGACTGCTTAATAGATAAATATTAACTATATAAAATGTACGTTTCTTGTATTAATTTTTATCTTTAAGTTTTTAGCTTAAAGTTATTTTAGTCCCTACTAAACTACGTAAGCCGGCCAGGGCTTAACAAACGTACTCTTCCTCCAAATAAAGCTATCCTTTATTTTTATTTTTTTAACTTCACCAAGCCACCAAAATTAGCTTAAGTGTTTTTGAGCGAAATTTCTCCTATTGCGACCCCCTGGCGCTTTTATAAACCGTCCGCTCTGCGGCGTCCAACGAAGCTAACACAGTTGATTAAGTTAAGGGATTATTAGTGGCGCAGCTGATTTGGCCTGGACGAGCACTTCACTATCAGTATCAATGAACGGTTCTGGGAAAACGAAGCTGTTGAAGTATATCCTCTCATTATACAGAAACAATTTAATTAAGAAAAATACGGGACTGACTGTTTTACTCAAAATAAGAAATAAATATGGGAAAAAAGTTTCATTCAATTTCCAACATAATCCCCTCTATACAAATGTTTGGCATTTGGTAAAGTTAAGCAGCACACTCGTCATGTTTTGATGTGTAGCCTCCACGTTATCAAAACACTCTTTTTTTATAGCAATCTTCGGCTCAATGAATTGATCGGGGATAATAGGTTTTGAGCCAAAAACTACGTTCTCAATATCGACGAATGCACAGAGGAACTAGTGTGAAGAAAGAACCAGTCTCTCGTTAAATAAAATTCCGGACGCACGTGTCCTTCACTAACATTCAATTCCTCAGACAACTTGTCTGGTTAAAAGACAGCGATTAAAAACAAAATATAATGGTAGCTTTGTGTTCTATTGATAACGTGAAACGACAAACCACAAGCAATCACACCTCAGTCCAGAAAGAACAAAACTTGTACATTTTGGAAAATATAAACCTCGGAACAAAGTGTGTGTAGTTGGGGTAGTAAAACCCAGAGATCAGGTTGTTCGTCGAATTTATTGATGTTGGAATGTGTATTCGATCAGGTTAATGACGAAATTTTATGCACTTATTACGTGCACTATGTTGTACAAGAACTTGTTAGATTATAATTAAATTCACTCTTACCCGTGTGTTCTCTTGAAACGAAGGCAAGTCCACTCGAACACCCGAATCTTTTTACATAAACTTGCTTTCACCTTTAATCATACGAGGTATGCCACGCTGTAGATTAATCCTCACATCGAGTTGGCTGCTATAAAGCACTGTTTGCAAAAGCAAGCGAAATTTCAGATCTGATCAGAGCAGGATCTATATTTTTGTTAAAATGTGGATATTGATGGCGAGATCCATATGTATTTGACTAAAAATTTGAATTTAGAAGCACTACCATCGGCAAAGAGAATAAAAGTTGTTTCGGACTCGTTAAAAAGTTATCTCAAGAAAACTCCCACTTTAATTTCCAACTCTGCGGTAAGCGTTATGATACATATAGCGTATAACTAAATAATATATACGTCTTGGGTATATTGACACCTTGACGCCGACCAAATGAGACCTCTGGGAATTGTGTCAACCACTTTTTTCAGTTTGATGAAGATTATATGTAGAACCTTCGATATTTTCCATCATTATACGTTAACTTCAAATTACCTTATGCGTTGTCCTACCACAAAGTCACAATAACTGAAATAAAGTAATTATATTGCGAAGTTTCGTTAGTTTCACCCATCGCGAGTGTTTGCATATTTTTTATACAGTGGAACGTCCATATTTTTTTAAATAATTGGCCATTGAATGCATAAGAGATAAAATACTCTTATCATAAAAAACCTTCTCTTCAGCCATGAATTTACTTAAAGCCATTCGCTTTTGCGGTATTTTTCTTAGATCGGATGTTGCATATATAAGTTATCACAAAAACAAAATACTACGACTTAATAAAGCTTTGTAAATCAAACGCTCCTAATGTGCGCTAAATATTATTGTACTCGAAAAAAAAAATATTTTCAGAGAACATAAGTAAAAAAATATTTCTTTCGTTCTAGGATTTCAAAAGGGTGAGATTCGACCATTCCTTGTTGAAGGTCAACAGGTTGGTCTGATCAAATCGGATATAGCTAAGCATTTGCTTAAGTACCCTGAAGTCTTTTGCATTCGTGATTGTGAATACACTAAGCAGGTAATTGAATGCAATAGAATTTGCGAGATATTTTTTATTTGCATATTTATACTTTCAGGGAATAGTTGAATTGAATCCAGCATTTCGTGACTACTCTGAGAGGACAGAGAAACTTGACAAGGTCTTACGAGAGCTAAGATCAAATGATATTTTTACTGCCCTACAAGGATGGCGTGATGAGGTTTGTTAAATTTTTCAAAAATATTCCTAAATTGTTCCTAATATTTGTTTTTTTTTTGTTAGTATTACGAGGTTAAGTCATCTGACTATAAAAGTCTCTTGAAGATGGATCGATCAGCTACTTGTCTATTTGGTGTACGCAAATATGGCGTTGATATTAATGGATATGTGCGACACCCTACTCATGGCATTTGTATTTGGCTACAACAACGATCAAACACAAAAGAAACTTGGCCTGGCAAATGGGATAATATGGTTGGGGGAGGGCTTTCAGTTGGCTATGGTATCCATGAGACGGCTGTTAAAGAAGCCGCAGAAGAAGCGTCCATTCCAAGTGATCTCATTATTAATTTAGTTTCGGCTGGTTGTGTATCTTTTTTCTTCGAAAGTGATCGTGGATTGTTTCCAAATACGGAGTATGTATTCGACTTGGAATTGCCAATTGATTTTGTCCCCCATAATGCCGATGGCGAGGTACAAGCCTTTGAATTGCTACCGGCTAAGGAGTGCATAGAGAGGGTATTTACACCAGATTTTAAGACAACGAGCTGTCCAGTAGTCATCGATTTTCTTATACGGCATGGATACATTACACCAGAAAATGGTAAACAATATTTCGTTAGATATTATTTAAATAATTTATTAAATTTAAATTTTACTTTCAACAGAACTTCATTTTACGCAAATAGTCGAGTTACTTCACGTGCCACTGCAATCGCTGTACACGTACAAATCCAGAACTGAATCGAATATTACCGAGAATGGACACATTCGGAACAATTAGATCTGGTTATTAGATTTTTAGCTTTGTACATTTGTTTTACTTTTTGTTTTACACATATATGCATATATATATATATATATTATTTGTTTTTATTTTCACACAAACAATACATATATAAATATATAAAGATATTATAATTTCTTAATTTATTTTCAATTGTATCTTTTTTACTTAAACAAGAAAAAAAAAACTTAACGCAAGGGCAAAGCCCTCAGTACATTAATGCATATATTCAAGATAAATAAAAAGAAAAAAACGGTCGGGTTTTAAAACACTCAAATTTAAAGTAGAAAATAGAATACAAAGCAAAAAAAAAAGAAATAAAAAACAAAACAAATAAGAATACTTAACCAAAGTGCTCAAAAAGTAGCGTTTTTACTTTTGTTATTAAATTTAATGCAATTAAGATAGGTATATAGAAACACATACATATGTAATAGCTGTGAGACAGTTTCTTCCAACCGATGATCAAATCTTTTCTGATATTATCCACGCAGACACAGCAATTTAAAAAAAAAAAAAAACAAAAAAACAACTTAATTTAAAAACTTTAATATTGATGTATGACTTTTTTTTAAATACACTTTTTTGTATGCACACATTATACATTGGGTGGAACTGATCTAAAATGACTCATCTATTAATTTCTGCAAAAGTATCAGAAAGGATAAGAAGTCAACTAATCTTAAAGAATAGCGTTCTATATGTTGCACACATTTATTATATTAATTTAATACTGTTCCACAATTAGTATATATTTATATACATTTAAATTTATTTTTATTTTTTATTTTCTATATGACAATTTTTTTGTACAAAGTTCTAAAAAAATATACACTTTTCATGTTCTTAAACTAAATTAATTCATAAATAATTTATTTATTTTTTAAAAGCTCTTTTCTACCTTTATGATATCTCGTCAATCCTTGTGCTGATTTGTTTTTTGTGTATTCCTTTTTATTCTTTATGCTTACAAAATCCGAATGCAGTGTCTCTTTTACAAATTACCTCTTTTTTGTCCGTCCAATTAACTGCTCCATTGTCAAATACTTTGTTTTTAGACATATTATAGCAAAAATATATATCCAATTCCAATTCATTGGCAAACACTTAACAATTTGTGCTGAAATTTATCAATATCTTACCTTATTTCGTGTTCTTACTCCTTGAATAAGCACCCCAGGCCAATAACTGCTCTCCTCTAAGGCTGAATTGAGTATATCTAGGATTTAGGGCGTAACCTTTTCGATAGCCCATAATTGTTTACAATCTGATCCGACTACATATACCTTTGTTTCGTCGCCCAATACCACTTTTCTCCAAAAGTGTAAGCCTTTCGAGACCCCACTTTTTTTTTAACACTTGAGAAGGTATACTAGATGGCTGGCTTATAATATTTAATGGGGAAACCTAATTATTAGTACTTTCATAATTTTATTGTCTCCACGAATTGAATCAGCTTTTCTTGGAGATCGCCTTCAGATATTCTTCTCGAAAAATGCGCGTGCCAGACAGTTGGTGATTGGAGTGTTTAAAAGACTTCTTTCTTCATCAAGAGAGCTTTACCATTCAGAGGATTTTACAAATTTCGAAACAATTGAAAATCTGATGATGCAAAGGGTGCTTTCAAGAATTCAGCCTTCTGCGCTGCAGCCGCAGCCCAGCTGCAAATTTTTTCTTAAGTTTGATGCAAATATTCTCGTCTGCAGCTAAATATTTTAACAGTTGGCTGTTGTGGATATGACATCACTACCCAAACATGGTTCAAAAATTTTTCACAAATTATGAATGTGTGTAGTCTAGCGTTGTACTGCTTAAACCCACTTCCCTCATGATTTGCTAATACTGACCGTTTTTCGTTGATTGCTTCCATCATCTGAATTGAATCGTTGGTCCCTTAAAAGCAGCTCAAAATAATACATGACAGCATAATCTTCTTTGTGATTCACGTTGTATTATAATTGTAGGCGATCAACGATTGCCATTATCGATGATTCGTTTTAAAAAAGGACCAATTAATGTATTAAGTGAATCTTTTTCAATTCATATACAACTCATATATCCAGCTTTTTTATGAGTCTAAGACGTTTCAATTTCTAGCTCGATTTGCTTCTAAACTTTCAAATGTTTTTTTTCTTAACAGTTGAGCTTTATTTAATCTTCTGACTGACTCGTTATATTAAATGAAATTCTGCCTTGATTTCATTTGTTATTTGGCGATAAAACCAAATGTTGTAAAGGCAGATTTTCTACAATAAAAATTAAATAAATTGGAATTGAATTGAAAGTCTTTATCGGTTGACGCAGTGTTTTATTTTCCTTGTGCTCTTTAACCAACTACGTAAACAGCAAAACCCACAAAAGTTTCAATTTTCAATTCTGTTTGTGCTATTTATGTACCCATGCCTGTATGCAAGTTCCATGTACATAAATATCCTTACTACGAAACGTTTTTATATATTTTTGTGGTATCTTTATCATATATAATTGAGGAGAGTCTACTCTTATTGAAAAAGCAAATGCCTGTATGCGAGAAAGTTATAACTGTAGCTTCTTTACACTTTCATCGAAAACTAAACCGAGCAAAGTTAATGCCAGGAAAACATAAAACCCAAAGTCAGTGTAAAGAGAGGCAGCGTAAAACTGCTAGACAAGATTTAAATACAAAGTTATTTAACATCAAGTATTAATAATAAATCCTTTGTGAAATACTTGATGAAAACCCACACAATTTATTCATCTGGTTTAAGTTAAAATGTTACGTATGACTTTCAACACCCAAACATAAATAAATAATTTCAAAATAGGCCATCCTGTCAACCCATTTGTTCAATGTTGTTGGCCACTTTCACGAATAGCTTGTTGTTCTTGAGTACATGAATCGTCTTTATTCGCTAAACGTTGTTTTTTGCTTGGCCACACTTGCACAATATACCTTACATATTTGATATTGAATTTATATCTTGAGAGAAATGCACAATTCTGCAATCTATTTGCAGCCATTTTAGGCATACCGTGCTTTTTTCTAAAGATTTCTGCGAGTGGCTTTGAATCAGTATGAAATGTAAATTCCCTTCCATAAATGTACAGGTGGAAATGTCGTACAGCCCAATAAACAAATATAGCGTCGGTTATCAATGCCAAAGGTAACCATCATGGTGATGATCACTATCACTATCACAGTGAATTAAAACTGTGATAAAAATCTTCTCGACTTTCTTAAACGCTGATTTTGTAATAGCTTATTCTACCTAAAAAGGATTGAAGCTATTGCCTATTGGATGGCTTAATGCCAACCCAGAAAAAAGTCGAACGGCGTCAATTCGCAGCTCCATGGCAACCAAGTAACATCACCGACTGATTACACGATTATTGAAGTAAGCGTGCAATGAATCGATTGTAAGATGGCTTAGGCTTCTCTTTGACTAGGGTTGGATTTTCATATGTGATTCAAAAATAAACCAACAGATGGTTTACCCTTTATGTATGCAAGATATCGACAGTTGATTACACTGTTTTATAAGACTAGTGCTCATTACACAGAACAGTTTAAAGGAATTAAGTAAAACAAAAACCAAAAAAAACTTCATAAATGTTTGAAACCGAACAGTGAAATATATACTTGTTTTTTACTTAAAACTATTTTTTGAACACTTTTCTTTAGATGGCGCTACAGTTCAGGGTGGACCTGGGCCTCGGTCAACAAGCGTCTCCGTCCAACTTGATCATTTTGATTCTGAGATGCTGAACATTTATATCGCTGTCAGAACCAAAAAGATTTATTAGCTCCAGAAAATGTTACGAAACTTGTGTTCAGTATTATTTCTGAAACCCTTTCTTGATTGTATGTTCCTTTTACTTTAGTAGTGAACCTTTTTGAGCAGTTCATTATGCAGTAACTTTATTTGACAATTGATGCGCTGACTATATTTTTTCTCCTTTCTTAATAAAAAAGAAGGGTTCTTCACTGATATGCAAGTACCATTTTACGCAATAAATAACTATTGCAAGGATCTCGATCTCAATACCAAGCCTTCATCCAATTATTTCACATGGACTAAATTTGAAATAGAAAACGAAATCATATTTTGCTCTGCTCTGTTTTTCTATCGCTTTTAGAAAGGCAACAAAAGAGCTTATAAATCACTCCAATACAAAACGACATTAAAGAAATGTACTCATTGGTGTTTACGAAAGTAGCAGTCGATTTAGTTGAATATTTTTCTTTTTTACGGGTACAGAAGAAAGCGTGACATTCGTTATTAAATGGAACACGCAGTGATAGTTGGCGCTTTGCATTTAAGAGCGGCTCAAAGTTGGATGGATTAAACCGCTTTGTCGCGGAAAAAAACTAAAATTTAATTTTGCTTTGTGCGCGAACATGTTAAATACATTACTGATTGACCTTTACAATAATGATGGCAATGAATTTCAGAATTTTTACTCGCATACTCAGTTTTTGTACAATTTGATCTTCTTCATGAGAACTAGCTTTTACCATTCCATTTTAAAGAAATGTACGAATATTATGATATCGCATATATAATCCCTCCAAACTGTCTCTCCTACCCAAGCTCTTCGAGAGCATTTTATATGACTCGATGTTTTCTCATTGCGAATATATCCTTCCGAATAAACAATATGAATTCTAAATGTCAGTTACTCTTCGTTCTAGAAACCGGCAAAGGAGTTTATGTAGTGTATACCAATTTCAGCAAAGTTTTCGATCAAATTTCGCATAAAGTTTTACTTTTCAAACTTACCTTATTTCAGTTTATGGATTATTTCCTTTTTTAGAAAAAACACTAGCTAAAAGCAATCAGCAGACTGTTATTATTACCATATCACTGTCAGTTCGTGTATATCAGTATATGAAGATGGCATCAAAATCTTTCTGCACAGTTCGTCTTACCTAGACTGTGTTCCACCAGACAAATATTCTCGAGCTGAATATCAAAAAATGTCAAACTATGACATACAATCGAAAGCATCTCCGACATTTCCACGGATCTAGCTTATTGACAACGAATTTGTTCACATAGATAGATATCATCATCAGGAAAGCTCATAAGTAAGCAAATGCCTTCAAATAACCATTATACGCCAGTCACAGCACCAATATATGGGTGGCGCGTAAAATCTGTATAGCGAACGATAACCGTTTCGCATTTCGGGGTCTCCCTTAGACTGATAAGATGAAACGGATGGACCTTTGAACCCATATTGGTTATATTGATTCTCCTGCTATATTGGGTCTCAAGCCATTAAACCTTAACCCATAGAATCTTCAATCTGTCCCCCTGTTTAATAATAATCCGCACCGTAATATGTAGATACCATGAACCCATGTCCAAAATGCTATGCAAATTCAATTCCATATTTAATCTATCATTGACCATTGACCTAACTAGACTCTCTCTGAAGATTGTTTGATATAAACTGTTAATTTTTAAGCTTAGTACTTACTAATTTACTTGTGGTAATTGGGATTGACCCAGGCTTCGATAGAATCCTAATTCTATGTTTGTAAAAGTTGATACCGTATTTACACTGCTTTTCGATAAAAAATGCACTTGAGATGCAAGTTTTTTTTGTACTTTTCACTGCACGAAGACGTACGCCAACGACTAGCTTACCTAAAACTCATAATGAGAAAGACAACGCAACTCTGTTAATAACGACATTAATTGTTCGTAATACGAGCACGAGTACCTAAAAAAAATGAGTTATAAGTTTAAAAAAATATACAGCTTGTTAGTCTTTTCCTTGCTACTCCAGCTCTGTATGGAGTATGTAGAAACAAGGTTAAATATTAAACTTGTTAATAAGATGGTATACTTTCCCTGAAATCCCAATTATAAGACAGCAGTGGTTTACCAATCAATATAGATTATACATCTTTATTTCTGTAATTTGGTTTTGATTTAGTTCACTCCATTAACATCACAACGCTTCTTGATCAATCATCTCTTCTTTTAACTCAATTAAACAGCTCAAAAATGTCAGAAAACAAAAAAACAGAAAAACATTTGCTCTTAAGCCTACAAAATTTGTAACATTTTATTGAATTGTTTTTTTTTCTGAAACAGGCCTTAAATATTTATAACTAAAATTACGAAAACATTAAATCGAATGAATATAACATAAGATTTATTTAATATAAAACAAGTCTAAGCTTTTTTTCGAGTTCTGTGATTTTATAAGCAAAATTAAAAAATATATATATAAAACATATATAAATGTATTTTCAATTTATATAATAGTAAAAGAAATTTCTTAAATATCAAACACTGTATAACATTTTTTTAATTTCTAATTGTAAAAAAAGGAAATAAAACACATTTTTAATGTTTGGTGAAAAATAAATAAGGCTTAAGTTCAAGTAGATTAAGTTAAAACATTTTAAACTGGCAAATGACACAAATTTTTAATAAAAAAAATAAATAAATATACATAACGTAAGTATATACGTACGTATAGCTTGCTTACTATGGGAAATGCACAAAAAGTTAGAGATAGAAAGGAAATGAAAAAAAGAGATTACAATAAATTTAAATAAAGATAGTAGACAAACAATTTTAGAAAAAATTATATATACGCTGCTATTATTCAAAAAAATTAACAATACAAAATAAAATAATTTTTACAAAATGCCAAAATCCCTTATAGCATACGAGTATATTTGTTCCTGCAAAGTACATATATATGGACAATCAAAGTTCATTGAACGGGTAACAACACTGGCCTGATAAGAGCAGAAATCTGGCGCCAAAAAATAATTCAGAAACATCTGCTATTTGTTTCTAGAAATCCCATAGATCATTTCTTGTTCCTGTTGCTTGCATTTGTCCTAAAATTCCCACACATCACTTGGCACATAATACACAAAAAGAAGTCAAAACAGGAATGACTATACATACATGAGTACCCATGCATGAATAAAAGAAAATTCCAAATCTCCTTTTCAGCACCTTTTCTTATATTATTTGAACTCGTATATGTGACCGTAGGTATATATATAGTAACTAACATATCACAAGCAAACCATCAGTGACATAGACATAATGGAAGGAACTGAAATGTTAATAAAAAAAAGGAGGGAATCCAAATATAATGCTCTTGTATTTATATGATGAAACCCCAGGTTGACCTTTTTTTATATTTTCTTATGAAGAGAATGAGACATTGTGTCGGTCCCATATACAATAGTGTGTTATCGCAATCATCAACTATAGTTATGACATAAAAAAAAAAAAGACAATAGACTAAATTTTTGAGGGGAGAAAATTACAATTTTATACATTAATAAAATATGAAACTACGCACTACAAATCTACTTATTTATCGTCTTCAGTGGACTCTTAATCACGTCCATGGCAGCGACCAAGTTTTCCTTTCCACCAAACAGGGAAGTCTTCAACGATTTTGGTGTTCGCGGTGAACGTGGTGTCTTCGGGGTTCTTGGCGTTTTTGGTGTATGATTTTGACAGGGTCTTGGTGTTCTGGGCAGACTCTTTGGAGTTCCAGTAAGTTTCTCCTTTAGAATGTCTTTCATATCATTACTATCATCTGATGAGGATAATAACCAATTTGTGATCTTATCACATTCCGCACGCAGTTGTGTGTCGATAAGCATATCATCGGTGTCCTTTTCGGCAATACATTTTGAGCTCTCATCTGCTTTGGACTTAAGTGATATATTTTCCAGCTTCAGAGATTCGTTTTCCTCCCTCAGCTTGCAAAGACACTTATCTTTGTTATCAATCTCTAATTGAGCCAATTCAAGAACAGTAGCAAATTCATCAAGTGCTTTCCGCATGTCCGCCATGTAAACTTCTCGGTTCTCATCCTTGTTTTTCAAATCCATATACAGTTCAAGGTATTTGTCAATGTTTTCGTCCACCCGTTCCTGAAAATTGGTGGCAATTTTATTGAATTTACCCAATGTTTCCTCCTCAGAGGTGAGTATAGCACTAAACATTGTTTCTTTAGCTCTCACCTCGTTTTGTAGCGCCGTTGATGATTCTCTTAATGCGTTTAAAGTTGTTTCACTTTCGGCCAGATCGTTTTTCAAACTTGCAAGTTCCTTTTGCAATTCATTGTAGTTGGCTTCCAGTTGAGTTTTAGAATTCTGCAAAGTCTCCAATTCAGTCTTAAGGGTTTCCACATCTGAGTCTGATTTTTTAAGCCGCTCCATAAGAATATTAACCGTCGAACGAGTATTACTTAGTGTCAGCTGGTAATTGTATTTTTCTGTTATTGTCTTTGCCACGTCCGCTTTAAGATCGACTACTTGTTTTTGCAAATTATCAGTCAATTGTATGTAGTAGTCAAGACCTTTTCTCAACTGTTCTTCGTATTTTTGAATTTTTTCGTCACGCTCACGCAGCATGTCATTAGTACTTTCGAGAAGCACCATAACATCTTGCTTCTCTAATTCAATTTTAATTACTTGGTTTTCAGCTTGATGTTGTCTTCTAGTAATTTCAGACCGCCAATAATTGCGTTCACGCTCAACAGCTTGCTCCAAATTTAACTCAAGTTCTTTGATCTTCTGCTCGGCTTGAATTTCAGCGATTCGGACCTTCTCCTCGGCATTTTCCATTGAGTGTTGAGAATTTAAAAATTGCTTTTTCTCCTCTTCTAATTTATGGATAGTATCACAATGAGAATCTATTTCACAATTTTTATCAAGTAGTTCTTCTTGTAAATTTTGTATAAGTTCGGCCTTATTTGCCAAATCGTTTTTCAATGCATTCTTTTCATTTTTCAATGATTCTAACTCGACAAAGTTTGCATTGGTTTCTGCGGCGTATGCTAAGGCATCAGCTTCAACTTGCGCTTTTAGTTTACTCAATTCAGCAAGAAGTTCAACATTTTTTTGCTCAACTATTCGAATGTCTTTCAAACTCTGATTATGTCCTTCTTCAGAACGATGAAGGTTTTCTTTTAGTTGACTTATTTCGGTGTTCAAATTTTCAATTTTCTCATTTAAACTCACATTTTCTTTGTGTTGCTGTTCATATTGCGTATTAAGCTGACAGCATTTTAATTCCAATTCAGAATTAACCGTTTTTAGGTGGTCTAAGGCAGAGGAATGTGATTCGGTAAGGTTTTTTAGATCTAACTCAAAATTATTACATTTTTCTAAAAGCTTTGTGTTTTCGGAGCTCATGGAATCTATGGCATTCTTATAACCTACGTTTTCTGTTATTAACTCATTTATTAAAGTATCGTTTCTTTGAACCACTTGAGCATGATCTTCCTTTAGTCGGACCTCAGCTTCCTTAAGTTGATCAACATGGCGCTTCAGCACGTCGATCTGACTCATATAGTTTTCTAAAAGTTCATTCTTGGACCTTATTTCGAACTGAAGAGCTTCCTTACCTTTCAAATTTGAAGCGGACTTTGGAAATTCCTTACTTGGCGTAGAAGCAGTAGAATGGAGTGGCGTTGATGCTGCTGTGCTTGAAGAGGCTGCTGCAGCTAAGTCAGAATGTTGTCGAAATCTTAAACGATGTGGCAGAGAGGGTGTTCGAAACAATCTCAATCCCTTTGATTTAAAACTAATTTTCTCTTTTTCTTTGGGTTCTTTTGGTTCTTTAGCTGAAGCAGACGCCCCATTTGCTTTAACGGCTTCTTTGAAAAATTTTTCTATTTGTTCCTTTCGTTCTGAATGAGTAGTAGAGCTTGACGATGCGGTTGCACTAGCTGTTGCCACACTTGTAGCGGCCGTTGAGGGTGAATCGCACACATCAACATCGTTAAATCGCTTCAATTTTGCTTTTGAAAATGACATGTTTCTAGTGTTTTATTATATCTACTATATTATTGTTTATAATAATTCTAAAAAGTAAAATCCACGTATCTCTTTTGCTAACACTTGCACTTTAACAATAACAATCGGTTTACTAGACGGCACTTTTAACAACAAAAAAAGGATAAGAAAAAACACGAGAAGAATAAAAAAAAAACTAACAATTTATAACAAAATATATAGAAACAAATTTTTTTTTAACAAAATCCCAAACCCGAACCTAACGCGGCAACAAATCAAACCTTACTGACCTCGCAGCTGTAAACTATCAGACCAACAGGCGAAGTGCAAACTTAAGGTCCCTGTTTATTTCTTTCACATCCTTTTTGATTCTTGTATTCGATAGTGCCGGTAGGTAGGCCTTCTTTTAGAAATTTTAAGAAGGATAAAGAAATGCCGATACGTAAGTGTAGTATACATACGTACGCGTACGACTATACTTGGGGGAAAGGTGCATCGAATTAATAATAAGAAACGGTCGAAGAGGGATTTACGGGGATTATTGTACAAAGTAAACGTAACTGAAAACGGGAAATAGGGGTGGACAGCAGAAAACTGTTCGAAAGGGGATTGTTTTTTTTTTATTACACATATGTATGTACATACAAATTCTTTGTGATATGAGGGACCAACTGGTGGTTGAAGCAATAAGAAAATAAAATAGAACGTAATAAAAAGACAGGAAAGAAGTTTCTATGGTTTGGGCAAGAGGTAGTCATTCAAGTAAAGATGGAAAATTTTTTGCCAGACAATTTTGGCGGGCAATTTACCTGTGTGAAGTAAATAGAGTCTCTAATTGTGTGCATCTTAAAAAGCTAGGGGAGACTTAATGAATGCATATGTATAAACCACCTAGAGATCAAACGCATAAAGTTATATCAATATATAAGCTTGGGTTATTTCATATATGTAAGTACGTGTACGATCGTTCTGAAAAATAGTTAGATAAATAGGTACATAAATGCAAGATTCATATGTACCATATATGTACAGTATACAGTGGTAGCAAAAATAACGTAGACAAGGCAATACAAAATATAGTTTAAAATTTTCTCAAATTTCCTTGTTCTTCGAACTCCGTAACGTTTTATCCACTAGTTTATTTAAAAAGGGTGTTCCTTCAGAACTTTAAGACTTGAATTAAAACTATAACTAGGTACCTGTATAAATCTTATCTTCATTATGAAGAATATTTCATGATATTAAGCTTCGAGCACGATTTTGGGCATATCACTTCCCACCATTCATTTTAAGCATTTGGGGGTGCGTCTCACCAATAACCTGCTTAAAATTAGGTTACAAAGCCTGAGTAGTTTGTGATTTATGAGCATACCCCATAGACTTTACATAGTCCAACAGAAAATTATTGAGTAGCATCAAATCGCACAATCTCTGACAAGAAATCCACTGCTTTACTTCGCAATTGAGTCGAGTCGTAGAATCGAGCCCTCAAGCGAGTGCGTGGAACCACATATGTATGTATTGTTTGGATCAATCTTGTCTATATTTTTTTTTTTTTTTTTATAAATAATCACTGATCACAGTCCAGTGAAGTTCACTATTTATAATGGTCTAATTTTTGTTTAAAAAAAGGATCAATGGTGTCATCATCATTAAGATCACAGCAAACAGTGCAACTTTGTAGGTCCTTTCAAGTATGCCTAGTCCCTAAACATAATTTGCTCGATAGAAATATAGTATAGCCAAATTCATGCTGTCCAAGAGTGCAATCACTGATCTATCTTCGCAACGCATTCTCTCGTGACTTTAGTTCCTGCACCAGATGGATCTTATAAGGTTACTAGGTGGGGTGAAACGTAACCTCCTTGGGAATGAAAAACAATTTTTTTTTTTTAAATTTTTTTTTTATTTTATTTAATATAGTCCACTTTTAGCTTGATACACTTATTCCAGCGATTTTCCAACTTCTTGATCCCGTCCGAAAAGTTTTTTTCCGGAAGGTCTGCAAAATACTCCTCCGTGGCGTCGATGATTTCCTCGCGTGAGCTGAATTTTTTATTGATGAGCCATCTTTTAAGGTTTGGGAAGAGATAACAGTCCTAGGGAGCCAAATCGGGTGAAAACGGTGGATGCGACAGCAATTCGCTTCATGTGAGGCCGTTTTTCTGCGATTTCGGCCTTCAATCGCTCCAATAATGCACTGTTATACTCGCTGTTGATGGGTTTTCCTTTTTCGAGGTAGTCCACGAAGAGTATGCCATGACAATCTCAGAAAACCCACCCCATAACCTTTCCGACCCATTGAGCCTCCCTCGGCCGCTCTGATGTGTAATAGTGGATCCAGGTTTCATCAACAGTTACCAATCGACGCGAAAAGTCCGCCCGATTCCGCATCAGCAAGTCCAAACACTTTTTAGAAGTGCTCTTGAGTTCGTGTTTTTGGTCAGAAGTGAGCATGCGCGGCACCCAGCGGCAGGATAACTTTTGCATATGCGGAATATTGCCAAAAATATAGCGTGTGCGCTCAGTACTAATCTTTGTGGTATCTGGTAGCTCGCGCACCTTCATTCATTTCACTTTCTGGTCAGCTTACACCATTTCATGTATTTTTTTGACATTGTCCTCTGTTACCGCATCGGAGGGCCTGCCGCTGCGGACTTGATCGGTAGTGGAGTTGCGGCCACCACGCAACTCTCGAAACCAATATTTGACGGTGTAATCTTACGGAGTATTAGCCCCATAAAATTTATCCAACTTTTCTTTTGTTTCCTTCGCCGATTTGCCTCTCAAAAAATAATGTTTTATGAGAGAACTTGAATCGTTTTTGTCCATACTCAACATGATGCCAAACACGTCAACAACAATCAGCTGTCAAAACAAAACTAAAGACAGTATCGCACTGAAATTTGGCATGTCTGCCTAAACATGAACGGACTTCAAGGCACCATAACCTTTTTTGCAGTAGCAGCGCATTCTGGCGGTCAAGGAGGTTACTTTTCACCCCACCTAGTATATGCTAAGATCTTTTCGTAAATTTTTTTTTTAATGTGGAATTTACGATACTGGAAGCAATCACCCAATCTTCTATACATTTCGCGAATTTAAGACTGGTTTCCGAATGGATACCAAAGCGTTTTACTTAAGAATAGTTATTGACATTTGTATTTAAATTCGAAATGTGTTAATGTCACTTTATTACAATATAATATCATGTGGAGTGAACATGACGTGACGTCATGAAATATGACGTCTTTCCGTTTAGACAGAACGGGACATTCTCCTCGAAATGTCGCTTTTAATCTACTGCATTGCTCATAGAACTCAGTCCGTCGTAACTTTTTAGCCACATGTTAGGTTATTAAATAATCTGCAAACCCCTCAAACACACACTGAATGCAAACCAGTCTTTGCCAGGGTCTCTGTTACTTTTTTTTAGGGTCCTCTCTCGCTTCTTGTACAGTAATCAGTTCTCATCTCCTATTTACATTCAATCCAAAAACGGATCACTGGTTTTGCGTACGGAAGAAAAATTGCCATAATTCTGAAGTCAAACTTATTGTTTTCCGTAAAAAGATGTGGCACCCAAATGTGTCCAGTTTGAAAACATATGCTAGTTTTTTTTTTAATTGACACTGTGAAACGTAACCGAGCCTATCAGACATTTCTACACTGGGAAACCTTCGGTTTTCTTTTACTTAAAAACGTACACTATCGTCATCAATACAAAAAGATCGTCCAGAAGCTGGTTCATTAAGTCAATGTCGCTATATTTAAAACAAATTTTTACTGCCCGAAACGGAGAATCCATACAATGAGTCTGAATGTAATCCCAATCCCAAAATTCATAAACATAACGTGTTATGTGAATTCCGTTTTCATAGAAACTGTGCGGTTTCGTTTAAAAAAAACATCTTACTCCCAGTTTCACAGTGAAGGTTTAAACTTGAGTTTAGCTAAATCTTAAACTGAGTTCAAATTTTTGGTTTAACTAGTCCGGTTTCACAGTGAAATCTGAACTGAAGTTTAAACTTCTACTGTGAAACTGGGGGTTAAAATAGTTTTCGTCAGCTTCGGAGAAGCCAAATTTCTTTCCATTCAAACCGTTCTGAAGGGACTGAATAAGATATAAGTCTCCAGCTTTTGCAAGGTTTGTTGGTCGACATGTGGCCTGGCGTTATCATTTTCGGATGGACGATTTTTTTAAAATTTCTCATTAAGTTTAGAGAGATGGTCACAGTACTTACTCGCCGTGATTGTTTCGCCAGGTAAAAGAAGCTCAAACAAAATTATATCCCTGGAATTCCAAAAAAACAGAACACAGTACCTTTATTGGATGTAAGCACCGAATTCTGCACCTTCACCTGCTTGTTTTTTTTTGCTCTATTTCATTGCACGATGTTGTATCTACGTCAACTCGATCCAAAAGAGGTTCGTTTTCACCTTTTCAAAGCAGAGATCTGGGCACGGAGATGCGGTCCAGCTTATTATTTTCCGTCAACAAATGCAAGTGAATCAAGTTTATTTAAATGGCGAAATGATGTCGAATGATCTTAATACCGACCTCTGAGCAATCTTCTCAGTTCAAATCTTCGAGTTATTTTCACTTAAGCTCGCAAAATGTTGGCATCAACCTCGGAAGGCCGTTCACAACCGGGTTAATCATCCAAGGTCATATCACCATTCCGAAATCTACCAAATCACTTAGAGCAGAAGCACGATCCAAATAAACGCTCTGAATGTTTCTTTTGCAGCACAGCATAACATGGGCAAGGTGTAACTTTTCGTTCTCCATTCAGTGGATTGGACCTCTTTAATGTCCATCAGACTGTGATCATCAAGTTTTCGGCAGTTGTGTTTTAGTTTTGTAACTGCATCCAACAACAAAGTAGATGTCTTACGGTTGTCACATAAAATCCCCATTTCAGGTCATTATCCAGTGCAAAAATGTTCTCTTAAACCGGTGCCATAGTTTTCGAATTCGTACACGTTGTACGCAATTGTTTCGAGTTACTTAATATTTTCTATGAGACGGAGGTGTCGACATATTGTTTTTGGAGAAGCTTCCACATTCTACACACTGTGTCACATCGCTATCGTTAGTTACTCTTGCTTAAGACATCGTCTTCAACTACCATACATTTTAAATTTGTAATTAGTAATAATCAAACTTTAATTAACTACCAATCAAAATACTAGAGTATTCTCTATACATACATACAAGTATACATGTGATTGCAACAACGCGATTGAATTGAGCATTCTACAGCTGTTCATATTATTATGATTTTTTTGCATCCTAAGCAAACAGGTATTGCATATTTCCATTTAAGAAAAAAAGTAAATTTACATATGCATATGTATGTATAGTACATAGTTTTGAATCGTTTTGTTCCTATTATTTTTGTCGCCACTGTATGTGGTAATATAAATGCCACTGTATGTGGTAAGGTAAATGCGTAATATAACAAACGTTCCTAGTACTTCAATTTTTTTTTTTATATTGAATCAACAATTATGAATAGATGTGTACAATACATAAATAGTTAAAATAGTTAAAAAAAAAGGTAGAAAGGTGTTTTTCAAAAGAAGTGATAACATTTATAACATTTTTTTTAAAGTACACTGCGTAGAAGCAATAATCTTGAATATTATTTCTAAAAATTAGGGAAACCAAGTACACGAAATACCTAAACTTTTTCTTTTTATAAGAATCGCACCATTGTTATAACAGCTTGAAGCTTCAAGTATATCAGCTTTGAAATTGACTTGGTTAAAATGATACTCAAGATGTTATTCAGTTGCTTGCGGAATAACAGTCCCTGTAAAAGAAGAAATTTCGCGAATCCTTTCGTCTAAGTAATTCTAAACACTTCAACTGGGTTCGGGTTTGACGAGAGTGGTCGTCGAGCCATGTGGGCTTAGACCACTTCTACCTTCTCTTGCAAACATTTTTAATACAAC
This sequence comes from Volucella inflata, assembly GCA_928272305.1. Taxonomy (NCBI): domain Eukaryota; kingdom Metazoa; phylum Arthropoda; class Insecta; order Diptera; family Syrphidae; genus Volucella; species Volucella inflata. Next base: position 25,361,241 of record OV743717.1, on the reverse strand, counting down.
TTTGAAGAGTATTCACTTGGAAAAGAATTCTATAAGGTGGACTATAGTGTGTGATCCTATCTAAAAGTGCAATAGATTTTACAAGTGGCATCCAATGGCAATTCGTGAAAGTCGATTTTCATATTTGTGAAGCAAACACAATTGCAATAGAATTAGTGTGAATAAGCAGTGGAATGCTACACTATTGAAGAACGCAAAATATATGTCACGATGTTTTGATCAGCAACAATGAGATGTCGGAGATGTTCGTCCACATCGATCAGACTATGTGCCATGCAATTTGTCATTCAACGCACGTTTCTGCGGCGCACTTTATTGAAAAACTTGGAGATGTTTTCTTACGAAGTGCAGACAGGTTATCAGCTGATGGGTGTTGACCATAAACTGCTTCTAGTCAACACTGCGCGAACCGCGTCTAGTCAACACTCTCAACACATCGAATTTGTGTCGAAAATAATCATAAATGACAAGGTCCCTTTCTACCGATGTGCATATGTGAATAAACAAAGTTTGCGGTTCTGCGACACTGAAAATACAAGGATAATGCACGAAGAGCCATTACATGAGTTTCCAGTAGAGCGCAGCAACGACACATAGTACACGAGAAAACACCGACATTCTAAAGCAGGCGTCTAATACGTTTTGGCGATTAGCACTGGCCTGCAGATTACCCGATTTGACCCCCTAGGCTTATTTTTATACGTTTTATTAGTCACGAGTTTATGTGAACAGGCCATAAACTCTTGCAGCCTTCAAAGAGATCATCCGCCAAGAAGTAGGGAAGTTCTGAACAAAACGGCTGAAGATATCTTCATCCGCTTAGTTTTTTTGGAATAGGACCTTACTACCTAATTGCCTTCTTAGCCTAAAGAAACAGCGATTGGTAAGTGATTCCTCGTTTCATTTTTTCTAAGGTGTTGTTGGAAGAATATATATCATAGCCAAAATAACTACTTCAAAATAATAGCTGTCGACTGTTCGGTGCTGCTCAATCCGTCGATGTTGGATGTCCCTTCTTGTTTCCAGGATATACTATACACACTTAGTTTTGCTCTTAAAAACCTATTTTAGTTGTATCTGTGTTAATACTATCAATACCATCATATCATCGGCATCGGCGTACGCTTGTAATTGCACAGATTGTGCCTCCGGTGTTCGCTTGTGAGTTCCGCATGATTCTTTCAAGTATGATGTTTGAGAAGTCTTTGATGGCTTGGATGGGGGAACATTTTGGCTATCATCGTCACGGTTGAATAATCTATTCTGTCTAACGGGGGGATGTTGGGCTTCTCTGCCGTTATATATAGGTAGTCAGCAGAAATAGTTTTGCCATATTCTCAGTACCGATTGTGATTCTAATACAAGATTTCCTTTTTCATCTTTTGTTTAACTTCATTTGCTTGCCGGCATTCTTCACCAAACCAGGGATTTCTCGGTGGTGGTAGGGCTAAACGTGGACATCAGTTGTGGCTTCTCCGATGAAACGGAGATGCTACTACTGGCCGTCGGTACTTAATGCTGGCGGTATAGGAGTTTTTGGGAGATTTCGAAATTCGCATTTGGCGAAGATTCTGACGGTTTCTTGTGATTGCAGCATTTCTACATATACGAGTACCTTCTCACAGTAGTTATTCTTTGCTGTGGCGCTTGAGAAATCCGCATTAACACCTTGGCTGGGACAAGTTGATAATTAGAGTCAGATATCCAGAATACGTAGGAGCATGGGCACATAGAAGGCTTATATTAGCGCATTAAGCCTTGATGTGGATTGTCATAATAAGCTCTGTAATTTTTGGAAGCTCAGGACTTCTTGCCTAAATCTGCCCCATACGGCAAATGCGCATCCGAATAAGCAATATTTGTTTTCCCTGAAACAATGACCATAGATTCTCATCCTCTTCATGCCCGGCCCATCCCAACACACTTCCTGGATGACAGTGATGATAGTAATCAAGAGCCTCTACTAATTTCTTGGCTGCACGTAACCTCTTTCGGGCTCGAACATTCCACTTGCAGATACGAAGGGTGTTTGCCTTTAAACATTTGCAAGGATTGTTAACAGTGAATTCAGTTATATCCGAGGCCATAAGTTGGTTCGTCACATTACTACTCTTTTCCGTATCGACTGTAGTATAATGCTACTGGCCGCGCACGCCAGGGACCTGCACGGGGAGGCAAGGCAAGAACTACTGTCCACTGTCGCACTGTCCAAGTTATAGGCCAGTCAACAGTTTCCCAATTAATATTTGCTCCACTAAATATTTAACCTGGGAAAACAGCCACTCTTTCCTTCGTACTATATATACGAGGGCGGGTCAATAAGTCCGTGACTTTTGGATTAAAACACAGATTTTTTGATAAAAAAAATAACTTTATTTTTCAACGTAGTCTCCCTTGAGCTATATACACTTTGTCCAACGCTTCTCCAATTTTTTTATCCCTTCCAAAAAAAATGATTTGTCGAGGTCCTCAAAATAGGCCTTTGTTTGCGAGATGACTTCATCATTGGAGTCAAATCTTTTTCCACCAAGCCATTTCTTCAGGTTTGGGAACAAGAAGTAGTCGCTCGGAGCCAAATCTGGAGAATAGGGTGGATGAGGGAGCATTTCATATCCCAATTCATGGATTTTTGCCATGGCAACTGCACATGTGTGCACCCTTGCATTGTCTTGGTGGAAAGGAACTTTTTTCTTGGCCAAATGAGGTCGTTTTTTTTTTCAAATCGTCATTGAATCGGTCCAATAAGTTGGCATAATATTCCCCATTGATTGTTCTTCCCTTTTGAAGGTAGTAAATGTGGATTATCCCGCATGCATCCCAAAAAACAGTCGCCATAACTTTATTGGCTGACAAACCCACCTTGGCCTTCTTTGGCGCCGATTCACCCTTAGAAACCCACTGTTTTGACTGTTGTTTGTTCTCTGGTGTGTTGTGATGGATCCATGTTTCGTCCACGGTTACAAAACGGCGCAAAAACTCCTCCATATTGCGATTAAACAACGCCAAACCTTCCTGTGAAGTTGTTACACGATTGCGTTTGTGGTCGACTGTGAGCAAACGCGGCACCCATCTTGCGGAAAGCTTTCTCATGCCCAAGTGATCATTCAAAATTGAAACCACTGAGCCATGCGAGATCCCTACGGCTTCCACAATCTCTCGCACTTTCAATCTTCGGTCGGCCAACACCATATCGTGAATTTTTTCGATTGTTTCGGGTGTAGAGACCTCAACTGGGCGTCCAGGACGTTCGGCATCTTCAGTGCTTGTACGGCCACAACGAAATTCAGTAAACCACTTTTTTACCATTGAAATCGATGGTGCAGAGTCCCCATAGTATTTATCAAGCTTAGCCTTGGTCTCGGTAATGGTTTTTTTTCGCAAGAAATAATGCTTAATAAGCACACGAAATTCACTTTTTTCCATTTTCTCCTCAAATTAGTGAGTAGTCTGATAAAAATAGCTGTCAAACACAAACTAACTGACGCAGCAAGTTTAAATTTTGACAGGAGTCAACTGACAGATGCCTGTTGACAGGAGCAGTGTTGCTGTTTCAGTAAAGAGGTCAGAAATTCAAAAAGTCACGGACTTATTGACCCGCCCTCGTAGTTCGAAAATTTAAAAAAAGCCTTCACCATTCAACATCCCCATTTTGTTGAACAGTAGCCCTGAAGTGCTTCTTTTTATTTTGGGACCGATTAAGCTCATTTCTTTTGGCAACAGGTCCAAAACAATCTGACGCCCTTTGATTGTTGTAACGAAGGCTGAGATTTCCCTTTTTCTGTCTCTGCAGAATTTTGGTAGTGTAAGATTTTTATTCAGCTTGCTATTAATCAAAATCCAGTCATCTCTTGGCTTATTGATTTATTTTTAATTCAATACCTTGTTTCGCAGAGACAAATAAATAACGTATCATACTTCAATGGAAACATGGATTGAAGGCCACAATTCCTTTGTCAAATTCTGTTCCTTTTCCTAGTAACATTGATCGTTTTTGACATTTACAAAAAAAAAATTCTTTGTAGTCTCCTACTTAAACAATGTATTATTAAAAAATAAAATGGAAATTGCTCATAATTGAATTTAATTCAAAAGGAAAAAGTGCAGGTATAATACACGTACTCGTTGAGCCAAAGGTTACTATATTTACATAAATGTAAATGGGTTTAAACAGAAGTGTTTGTACTCGTATCTATATACTATGTAGTTCCAACTGCCCAACGGAAGACAAAAATTCATATTCAGGAAAGCAAAATCCCCTCCACAGGTAGTATTCTATTTACATACAAGAGCTGCTGGAAGCATTTATGTCACACAGTACGTAAAATACCAATGTGAGGCTTTTTAAAGAAACAATCATCTTTTACGACAGCTTTGACAATGACAGCTGTTTCCGAGGGGGCGTTGTCATCACCGCCTTTTATTCCTAATTGTAAAATATATTGGCGGATGCAGCAGAGGAAAGGAAAAGATATTTCTTTCCACGTTATTTGATATCTATTTAAAAAAATCGAATAATAGTGTGAGCATACATATCACCTTTTCAATTAGGCGATCCATCTTTTTTACTTTTACTGACTTATTTTCCTCTCATAAAATTCCCAAATGACGGAATGTAGGAACATATGCGTGTGAGATTGAAATTTCAACCTTTTGTTATGGAAGCAGCTTTAAAGACAACAATACTTGTGGGTCAAATCACGTGACTGTATATGAAACTTACTATCAGGAACTACACTCAGGACAGTAAAATTATGCGTTCCAGATTTACAAGTGAAAAAGACTGATAGTTATCTTACTGTTGTAGTATTGTCTATAAGCTCTACGCTTAACGCAAGACAAATCATAAAAATAAACTGCTTTGTACGTATGTTTATGTGTCTAAATACAGTAGAGTCAGCTTGGAACGAACTTGAGAGGATCGAACAAATTATCTCGAATTCAATTTTTGAAAATCTTCAGATGCTGTTTCGCGACTGAAGATAGCAATAAAAACCCTCAATATGGCATAAATCATACGATGGGGACACTTGAGCTGAAATGCATTTCACAGTTTCACCTTCTCTATTCTTTTGAGCAGCTTAATTATCAAGTAATAACTTTTAAAAACTTAATCATTAAATATGCAACTATTGTTCGAAAACGTTGTTATCGATAGCAGCTTTTAACGTATCGTTATTTTGGCTTGGACAGTTAAAAACTAATATGTATAGGGCCATTCAGAGCTAGATGTGACAGTCCTATTTCAATCACGTACACACGTCCAACCGATCTGTCATCCAAAACTATATACATATATCGGTTAACAATCGCTGAACGTGTTAAATTGTAAAAAGTTACTACAAAAATAGTGATTTTGTAGATGGTATGTTTCGCGCATTACGTGCAGAATAAGGTCGACACAATCGTCATGTGAGGGTACTATAGGCAAAACCGTAAAAAAAACTTCGAAGAGACTGACAGATGGCTAGCGTTATTAAAATATGCAAATCTATCGATTTCACGACGAGCACGGAATTTAAGTTTGTTTTACGGACGGTTTTGGCGTGTTTTGCATTTGAATTTGTATCTACATCTTTATAAAATTAAGCTCACTCAGAAATTGAAGCCAGCTGACCATGGAATGCGTTGAGCATTCGCCAATTGGCTCATCGTTTGGATGATCAATTTTCATACAACATTTTTCACTCAGTCCATACGTCTACAAAGAAAATTGTGGCATAAAGGAAGTAAAAACCCACATATAACTGTCGCAAGACTATTGCATTCTCAAAAGGTGTGCAAATTGATGTGATGATGTCATTGGTCCATACTCCTTCGTCAATAAGGAAGGTGTAATCCTGTTAATTCTCATAGCTATAGCTGAATGTAAAACGAGTTTATGATTGGTCTCAAATAAAAGATACGTGAAACACATGTGGTTTCAACAAGACGGTGCCACATCTCACACAACACGATCCGTTTTGGCCTTATTGTACTAAAAAAACTTCCGCGTTTTGTTGATGTGAACTGGCTACCAAGATCGTGTGATTTATCAACACTGAATTCTTTTTGTGGGCCTTTGCAAAAGTTCGTAACTATTTTCCTTTTTTTATTTTACCATCATTCATCACTAAACCGATCTCCGTTGCTTATGACCCAATGAACGCAAATCCTCATTCGACAGCTCGGTGATTTTTTCGCTTCGAGAATCATCGCTTAAGCAATAGTTTTTTAATCTCAATAAACACAAGTTAAAATCCGGATCATAAAACACTAAACCGAATGGATCATTTTGTGATCGATTGCATAAGGACTGCCTCCGGTATTCTGGACGTCCGAGAATTTGGGACAACCAACATTGTGTTGGATCACTACCTTGTGCGGATTTCTCAAGCGACACAACAAAAAAGAATTGCCGTGAGAAGATACAAGATAGAAAAGCAGCAATCGTAAGAGTCCGTTAGAAACTTTGACGAAAATCCCAAAATCTTTCCACAGCTCCCATGTCACCAGCATAGGATGGGTTTCACCTATCCGCCACTATGATATCCCTCAAGTGATGAAGAATGCACATAAAGAACATAAACAAGAATCAACACGGCAACGATGGACGAGAGCCACTCGTGAGCTCAAAGAGAATTTTTCTGCGTTTGCACATTCTTTTTTTTTACTTTCGATTATACGGATAGTTTCACATATTTTTTATCATCAATGGAACCACGCAACGATTTATTTTAACCAATAAAACGATTTTACAATATGGGTCCAAATGTCAACAATAGAAAACACTGTTGTTTTGTATAATAATGATCGTCACATATATCGACATATTTTATCTGAAGATCGACAAATAACACAGTTTGTGAGAAATAAGAGCTAAAATTATTTGTTCTAATGGATTGGCATTATTGATTGCTTAGTGTTTAAATTTATTTAATATGATAATAGTAAAAATAAATATATTTTTTTATTTTGCTATAAATATCATTGATGTATCGTAGTATCAGATATCTACGATGCTATAAACATATATATAAAGGATTAACTTCATTTTTCTAGATGGAGCTGGCAGCACTGTTTCTTTATGAAGACAATTTTATTTGTACAAATCTTCGAACGTTTGCAACTCACCACCTGCGTATTTGCAATATTTTATAGGACCTTCTTCATATTTTATTGTTTTCATTTAAATGTACAATTCACTAATTATCACACTTCAACTTTTAGGTTTTTAAGAATTCAAATTCTCTTACAATCACAGCACCATAATCAAGACTCAGCATGCCACTTAATTAATGTTATGACTGTACTGAATTAGTTCCTTGTTGTTCGTCAAATGTGATCACATTTCGTTAAGTTTAAGACGTGTTTTATGTTTGGCTCCTGTCAAAAAATTTAACTTTTTTTTCCATTCAGTACGAACTGAACTACAAATAGTTAATTATTTGTGTACGGTGGAGAGTTTATAATATTCTAAGCTGGGATCTATGGAGTTTATAAAATAATTTTCTCAAGTGTGTAGTGTGTGTAGTGAATTAACGAAAAAGCAAAATAAATTTGTCAGGAAAAAAGTAGTTGAAAGTGTTTTCTATGGATTCTGAAGATGTGTCTAGTAAAAGAGGACGTGGTCGCGGTCGTGGTGCGAGAGCTCGTGGACGAGGTCGTGGTCGCGGACGTGGTCGTGGCAAGAAAGCCGCTGTTGTAGTTTCTTCTGATGAAGAAACAACAACTGAGAACATTACAGTAGAGCCTGTAGTAGCAATTCCTGTTATTGTGGAACCTTCTGCTGAAGATGCAGCAGTCACTGCGCCGGCAATTCCAATGGAGACTGATGAACCAGCTAGTGATGTAAATAAAGAAAATGAAATTGAACAACCAATGGCATCGGAAGAAGTTCCCACTGTGGAAGAGGTGCAATTAATGGTTCCACCGGCAAGTAAGTTACATAAATATTTTGCCACCAGAAAAAAGTATTTAAATTGCTTGTGTTTTGTTTTATTTGTAGTTGATATGGAAGCAGACATATCACAACTAGAAGCACCAACATTTACAACTATTTCTCGAGGGCCACCTGAGCCTATGCTACGACTTAAATGGGATCATAAAGTTTCATTGATTGGTGAGAAAGTATTGAATCCAATGATTCATTGTTGTGATCAGTGTGACAAACCAATTTTGCTCTATGGACGGATGATCCCATGCAAACATATATTCTGTCTGAAATGTGCTAGGTCTGAACCCGTCAAAATATGCCCACGCTGCAAAGACAAAGTAGTACGCGTTGAACAGAGTGGATTGGGAACAGTATTTATGTGTACACATGGAGGCAGTCGTTATGGCAATACTGGATGCAGACGGACATATTTATCACAGGTTTGTTTTTTCTTAGATTTCAATTTCACTGTATTCCTTTAAAAAAATATTTCATTGTATTGCTCTTAAACAGCGAGATCTGCAGGCACATATAAACCATCGGCATATAACCCAACCGACACCATCTGTGATTGGATCGGACCCACTTACCATTAAATCAATAAGCTCAATTGATTCACTGAAGAACATCCCACTGCAGAGAAAAATATCCGAAAGTTCTGGGAATCCTCCTGTACCAACTTCGTCAATTCTCTCCAACAGACCGCAGATTCGCCCGACACCAGTTTCATCATCAAGTCTTACTCAAGCGAATATCGCACGAAATAACATGGCAAATTCACAGGAATGTCATCAGAGTAAAATATCTCTTCATCAAACCATGAAAAAAACTCCAATCACTCAAACCCATCATCAACCACCAGAAACAGTGGCCGACGCATCATACTACAGTAGTGTGTTGAATTCCTACGGCAGTGGTTCGCAAGCTCAGACTTTTAGTAGTTCTGGGCAGAACTATGGATCAATACCAGCACCGGGAACAAATTCTAATTTATCTCACATGGCTCAAGCTCAGCAATCATCTGGACCTGGAGCCCCAACACAATCAGCACAAAACGTTGGATTTTACAATTATAGTCAGCAATTCGGTCAATTGCAAACGACTTCAGGACCTGCATTCGCTCATTCTCAATTCGATCAAGGGACACTGCCACCGAACCCATCACAAGCATGGAACCAACAGCAATACTACCGGTAAAAAACTGTATAGTAGCAGTAAATGTAAGGAAAATGTAAAAATAAAAAGTGTAAAGACGATTTAATAAACATTTTTATTAGGTACAATAGTTAGTGGGTATTCTTTTTCATTTTGAAGTTTGTTCTACACAGATGTTTCCTTGGAAGGAACTGACAAATAAGACAGAAAAAGTGTGCATTTCTGACTTCACTCGCCGAACAAAAGTTTCCAGCTCTCTTTGTACTTCAGAGCAAACAAACAGACTTATCAAAAAAATGTATCACCTCAGCTTCAATTGCTGCTTTGCTGGAATTGTTTTTGCATTTCTGAAAGAGAGTAACAGCGGCTTCTACGTTGAAATAATGACGAAAGTCTAGTAGCGTCAATTGATTTGGGGAAAATCTTGGGCAGCTGAACCTTGAACTTTTCATACTGGACGATGTACATCAACAATTCTCTCATCCACCCGAGTCCAACAAAGCTGCTCGAGTGGATTGCCTGACTGTTGAGCTTTTCAAAGCTTTTCAAAACGGCAGGCGAAGCATATACTAACTCATCTGTAAAATATGATCGGACGAAAGCATACCCGACGAACTGAATCTCTGCGTTGTTTATCCCATCTTTAAGGAGGAAGACCCTCTGTACTACAACAGAGGTATCAGTCTTCTTAACCTCGCCTACAGATTCTTATTTGCCATAACGTCTGAAGCCCTTCCTGATTGATCCATATCAGTGCGTCTTCAGGCCATAAAAGTCCACCAACAACCAAATATTCATCCTCCAGCAGATCTTGGGAAAACTCATCAATGCACACCACCTATTCATCAATTTTAAAGCCCCGTATGACGGCATCTATAGAGATGAGCTATGCAGTAACATGTCTAGCTTTGGCATCCCTGCAAAACACATCCGTCTCTGTGGATGACGATGAAGAATGCGCACTGCTCCTTCAAGATTGGAAAAGATGTCACTGAGACGTTTGACGTCATAAACCAATTTAGACATGGGGATGAGCCCTCTCTCGAACAACAAAAGTGCTCCTATGTAAGTGATACTCTACGGCGCAGAGGTATGGACGTTATCAAATATTTATGAGAATGCTCTTGGCTGCTTTAAGATTTCGGTCCCGTCTGCATAGTCGGTGAATGGAGGAGGCTGTACAACAACATCGATTTGGCCAGATAATGAAATTCCAACGAGAAGCTGGGCTATGTAGAGCAGATGGATACTAACACTCGAAAGTCTTCGAATTCGCCCTAGCGGGACAGCACCGTAAAGGAAGACCCCGACTCAAGTGGAAGGGGACTTCAGCCAACAAAGAGTTCGAAACTGCTCAAGGCTGCTAGCGTCTTGTTGGCGCAGGTCCATCTCGGACTGTAGCGCCTCCTTAAGAATGCAACGCAAAACCAATATTTCTTATATATTACGGAACGGATCTAACTTCATGAACTTGCATATAAAAGCGGACAAAATTTATATACAATATTACAGATGGGAAAATATAAGAAAGAAGTATGACTTCTAGATAAAATTGTAAACATATCAAAAATTACAGACCAATTAAGGGCCATACAACTGGTAATTGAACAGGGAGCTTGGGAATAATGCTACCGCCGACACATGTAGGCAGTATCCAACCAAACAAATAAAATCTTTATGCGTTCCAAGATAGGAAATCCATTTCATTGGTGTATATTTCAACGGCAAGATCGGGAAATCGGACTGCGAATATGAAAAATTGTGAAAGAAATCGGAGAAGAACCATTTAAGAAACGATAAAGGACATCGTATCGTAAATGCGCACAAGAACGTCTACAAAGCAACCTAAGAGTAGTGTAAACATTCTTCTCGATGTTATAAAATGCCAGCTCCACATTAATTTCTTTATTTCATGTTGATGGGACCATGAAACGTAAATGGAAGTAAAAAATAAAAGACGAACATTTAAAGCGTTACCTAGGTGCAGAGAAAATAGCAAAATCCATATACTGCGTCCTGAATTGGACCAAAATCGTTTCGAAAATGAGGCAAAAGTAGCGCTATCTAGACCACGTTCGAAAGCAGTAGCTGCATTGTTTATGTGTGAAAAAGAGGCATAAGCAGGAGAAGAAGCGAAATGTCGAAGTGAATGCTTAACTTGTGCCAGAGAAAGTATTCTGGTCTTACTGTATTAAGGCAAAGTGAACACTGGAAATTGCAGCAACTATCGATCGGTGAAAGTAATGCCGCATTTTATGAAAATTCACCAGCGAGTACCCGAGAAGAATCACTCTTATACTCGTATACATGATTCCACACGATCACATTAAAATGAAAGTTATAGATAGCGTTGAGAGTAATGAAATGCCACGCCAATTACACCCCTGTATAAAACTTGACTAACTTGACTTACAACACTTTTTTTGGGAGTGGGGGACGCACATAGCTTTCCAAAATGTAGTTGTAACTTAACAATAATATACTTTAATCTTCATTGAAATAGTAAAGTTGAATTGTTAACGAAACTTCAAGGCAAGATGTACTATTGAACAAATTCTGAGTTCGGTACGACATCTCTTCTCATTGCTATGAATGCTCATAAATTTAACTTAAAGCTCGTTTTTGGACGTACTCTGAAACACGTCAATACATAACTTGCAAACATTTTAAACCAACGTACATCGGTACCTCTCAGCAAACACTCTAAGGACACAATAGATCTTTTGACAAAATTAACGTCACAGTCGACAGCTTTAATTTTGATGTAGTTAGGGATCTGTTTCTAATTCTGTTTATAACACCTTAGTAGAAATGAAATGAAGAATTACTCTTGCCAATCGCTGTTTCTTTGAGCTTAGGTGGCAATTGAGTAGTAAGACCTCTTCTTGAACAACTTATGACACTCTACATACATATGAGCTCAATCATCCCTCCCTCATTTATAGTGCTGAAGCATAGACATTCTTCTTTCTCCTTTTAGTTTATAGTTTTTGTAGAGAAGACGAACTGCACAGCGTTATCGATCAGAAAACTGCGCATCAGTTGCCTGAGATGAGTAGGATGTGTACGGCAAACGAATCGCAGAGCCTTTGAATCCAACCCGGAGAGAAAACGCAGTAGAGGAGGACCTCTTCTTAAGTGGCGCGCACAAGAAATAAAAGGGATCTCAACCGACTTGAAGTGTGCATCTTGCGGCATTTAGTTAAGGATTGAAGTAATGGGAGGATCTTGTAAGTTGAGGTCCACGTTCATCCCGAAATAAGCAAGTAAGTAAATCCTGTGTCATACATAACCCACCAAGGGATTTGCGATGAAGACATCGGACAAGGTAAACGTGGGGTGGTCTAAGTGATGCGAAAATTCCGCTCTATTTTGTGGCAAAAAAAGGCACCACTAGCGGCACAGCAACAATGAAAAAATGTTGGTTCAAATATATAACAATAGATGTGATTTTACCCATTATATTGTATCTTAAAAAGGTTACCGAAGAGAAAAGATATGTCTCCACCGATTAAAATAGACCTTATGAACACTTAAAGAATATTTAGTGACATATCTTACATATATCGCATCACCTGTAGACGAATGCTTATCACACATTTCTTCTGTTTACTGAACGTGTGTACATACAGTGACTCATATGATTAGCAGATAAAAAGACTTCTATAAAATAATATTATAGTTCAGCATAAAATATAATGAGAACCAAATTCATCTTTTAACATAATTTAAAACAACAACAGTAAAAATAGGGCATTTGATCAATTTGTTGACTTTGCGAAACTGTTCCTACTTAGTACTTCGTATGGCCTCCTTGGGCTTTGAGGACGGCTTTTATTCTTCTAGGCATGGATTCGATTAGCTTTTTACATTGATTTGCGGTGATATTTTGCCAAGCAGTTTGAGTGCGGTACCATCATTTATGCAAATCCGGACAATCTCCAGGCAAATTCGAAATAGCACGTTTAACCTCAACCCAAAGATGTTCAATCGGATTGAAATCTGGAGATTGTGGTGGCCAGTCAAGTATTTGAAATTGCTGATTTTGCAGCCACGCTTTTGTAATTTTGGCTTTGGGTGTTGGATCATTATCTTGCTGAAAGATAATTTCCGACACATCTTTATGCCACTTTTTCAAACTTGTAAGGAGTCCGTGTTCAAGGATGGTGATGCATTGAATGGCATTCATGCAACCCACCACTCTAATGCATTCACCTACCTTTTCCATGCACATCCCCAAATCATAAGACTTCCTCCTCCAAATTTTAATGTTGGTTTGATATGGCGATCGCTGATTGGCTCGCCTGGCTATTTTCAAATCTATTTCGTTTCATCCGACCAAATTACCGTTGCCGAATCTTTAACACAATAATCCTTATATTTTTGGCAAATTGTTGCCTAAATTTCTTATGGCGGTCAGTCAATAGGGGCTTTTTAATTAAAAAATTTTTCGTCCAGCCTCAGTTGTTATATTAATCCCAACTTTTTTGTATAATGCCTTATTAATCTGGACCACATTATCATATTATCCATATTTAATCTGTCGCACAATACTCCTTTGTATATTTGAGTTTAAAATTGGTTTCCTTCCTGACTTATTCTTTTCAGCGTCAGACTTCAAATTTTTCCATATTTTTGATACAACTCCCACTGAAACTCCAAGTTTTCGAGAAATTTCGCGATGGAAACAATTAGCCTTTCTTCCCCCCCTAATTTTGGAGATACCAAGTTCTTTCATCTACCATCAAATTTAAAACAATTAAAATGCCTCTTTAAACTGAAATTTAAATTTATCTTAGGTAGGATTCTTATTTTAATACTTTAAATATTTTTATGTTTTTACAAAAAAACACAGAGAAAACTCCACACTTGGCGAAACTTTGTACTCACAATATGCAACTGCGACAGTGTCAACAATTTGATCATATAATAACAGTTCATTTTCGATTGCTTTTGCTGTGCTGATTCATAATCACTCCATTTGTTTTGAGTGATAATTTAGTTGCTTTAACTGTTAAGCTTGAAGAGTTACAACTAAAAATTATACTTTGCTCTGAACATGTGATCAAAAAGTTGAGTCACTGTATATCACTTCCATAAACTGGAGAAACGATATTAGTGTCTTATAACCCAAATTCAATCCACAAAAATCTCCACACATCTTAACTTTCTTTATTTTTAATTTCGTTTTATTATCCTCTAATATTTACATAAACACAAAGAGGGCTCGTAATGACTATTTAAAACGTTGAAACTTTGTTCTCTTTCTAAATGATAACTACAAATGACAATAGTTAAAAAAAAAATAGTTATAACTGTTAATATATGCATATACTATAAAAGTTTACGATAAAGCATCCGCAACAATGTGCAGGGGAAGGAAGGAAAAACTTTAAAGTATACAAAAAGAATTCAACAAAAGCAAATAAAAACAAACAAAATTTAAAATATGAGCATTCCACATGATGTGGAATGATGAATGCTATAGGGAATTACAATATAACTCAATAGATGTTGGATCCTATCTACTACTTAGACGCTTGAGGTGATGTGTCGTCTATACTTATAAGAGTTTCAGTATTGGCTGGTGCGGGCGTTGGAGCTGGCAATGGAATAGCCATTGCTCCTGAATTTATAAGAGCAAGTGTTTCAGGTTTTGGTATTGCCACAGTAGAAAATGATGATGACGGTGAGGGTGAGGATTGGGAAGTAACTGTCGGTTGCTTCTGATGGAAGAGTGACGCATCCCTGTGTTCATGTTGCTGATGATGTTGATGCGAATGACCACGAGAACTGTGTGAATGACTGTGTCCAGATGAAGAATGATGCGAATGGCTATGTCCGTGACCATGACCATGACCATGTCCTTGATTATGTTTTCCACCCCCACCTCCAATATTAGGCGGCATTGGAAAAGACTTTGGCATTGTGCTTTGACGACCCGAGTCGGATGATTTTAATCGTTCGCTTAGTGCCTTCAATGCAATCAGCCTAGGGTTACACAGAGTTAATATTTTATAATTAAAAAAAAGTACAAAACTCATTGTATAGGAATTTACCTTCTCCTTTCAATATCATGCGGATCAACTCCGGGCATAGAAATTGCAATCGAGCTTAAGCTCGATGTCGATACTGTACGTGGTGGGGCAGGTGGCCTTACAACACCAATCTTCAAACAGCATAAATATAATGGATTAACCAATATACTTATCACTGGCTGCATAACACTCGGAAAGAAACTAGCAAAAGTGAAACTTTCCGAGCTATCACCACGGCCATTTGGATGTCGTTGATAGAATCTTAAATATACCCAAGAAACTATCAATCCTGAACAAAACATTGCTGGATAAGTGCCCTCTAGTATGTTTATCATCCAACCAATTAGCGAAGTAAAAAGAACTGTTAGTGGAACGTTCCTATAAAATACAATTTACAAACTCAGTTGCATGATTAGTTGAAAAACTTTACTACCCCTACATACCTGTTGGTAAGTTTTCCATATCTTGTCTTAAATATCAAATGATCCGGCATTATTTGCCTCACAGCCACTGAAATACTCGCCACATAGCCGGCCAATCCGTGTATATGCACATTAAAAAGAATATCCGAATTTTTCGTGCACATATACACGAAGAGATAGTAGAAAGTTGTGCAAATTGCAACTCCTAAATTCGTGATTGCAAAGAATTTAAACATTTCCATTTGGCCCCATAGTGGTTCCAGCATTTTCCCACATAATCCAACCGTTACTACGTCCACAAGGACCTCGTAAAAATGCAATTCAATAAAACAAAATGTGAATGCTGTCCATATCCAGAATTCGGATGGTAGAATATAGCCTGGTGTTACGCTCAAAATTCGGACGGCTGTCTCGGAATATGAAAGTAGATAGCCGCAGGTTGTGATTGCACATATTGAAGTGATGACTGGTGAAGTGTTTTTTAATAGGGCGGAGAATTGTTGTTTTAAATAGGGAACATTACGATTTAACGCTCGAGTTGTCGCCATTTTCCATGTAATGTTGTGCACTTTAGATATTTATCATACGAAACGTCAACAAAATGTCAACTATCGTTTTAAAAAGGAACAACAACAACAACAATAAGATGTGGAAGAAAACATCGAAAACGTTTTTTTTGTGGCGGCCGTGGCAGTTCGTTGAATGCGATGATTTTCGCATTATCAGCTGATATTGTTTATTATTTCTTCGAATTTGTACAGTTACAACAGAATTTTTTTTAAAACTACCGACAATTTTCATGTACGTTACATTAAAGAAAATCGTGCAAAAGTACCAAATGAAAATTGATTCAAGGAAGTTTAAAAAAAAAACTGATCCGAAACAGAAACACGCACCTTTGGCGCCCTTATTTATCCCTAAAGCTACAGAGAGCCTTATCTCTTATTCACCGTAAAGTGGCATGATATGCATATATGTACACCGGGGTTCAATTGAATTTGTTTTTAAAATATGCAAATTTATTACTTTCTATTTTCTTATATTTTTGCTTCTCTATTATTCTCATCGCTGTTGCTGTTTCTAGTATTATAGCTGTTGCTCCCCAAATGACGTTTGAGTTGGGTTCTTTTTCTTTTAAGATTTCTGGCCGTTAGTCGCTGCTCTGTAGACTGGTCAGAGAATTTGGCACATAAGACGGTATTTTACTTATTGAATTTAATTTGCATGAGAGGATGATGAAGAATATTTGCTCTTCGTTACCTCTTAGGAATGTAGTCGGGTCTTCACGGATCGTCCAAGACCAGTTCAGAATAAGGCGATGGGGCTCCTTATTTCCGCCAGGAAAACTTGTGTCTGTCTTCCAAGCGAAGATGTATGCAATCCTAATGGCACGAACTATATTGTGAAGAGTCGTTCGAGGGGGCGAAGCATTTACATCTGTAGCGATAGCCAATCTATTTCTACAATGAACGGAGTTAGTATTCTAGATTAGATTAGATTAAATTGCTAAAGAAGATGGTATAATACAATATATTCCAGATCACTTCGGCCACAGATGGTCCAATTGTGGTGTCCTCCATTTTAAAGCTTATCTATGATGGCGCAGTTTGTGACAAAGGCGGCTAAGTCTTTAGGTGAGTTAGCAGCTATGTATGTCCGCCGCTTCGCGGAAGAATTTTCTTAGGTAACGTTGACGTTTTTTGATTAAACCACTGCAGTCACTTAGTATGTGTTCTGCTATTTCCATGTCCTCGTTACACAGCCTGCATAAATTTTCTTGTCATATGCCCATGGTCACCAGGTGTTTTTCACACGGCAGTGCCCTGAAATCTGACTTCGACTTAGATGTGGTAGTTGATCGTTTTTTTTTTGGCAGCTATTTGTCATCAAGTTCTTGGCTTGTCTGTTTCCTTTGGTTTCCCTCCAGAAATGTAGCTTCTTTCCCTCTAACCAGGTCTTCATATTACTTTTTATGGTGTTTATCGATAGCCCACAGAATGGTCTTGGCATTGAATTGGAATGCAAATCCTTTTATGACTAGTTCGTCTGCTTTTTCATTGTTTTCGTATTCACTATGTTCTGGCATCCAAGTTAGTATTCTAAATTCGCTGAGTCTTGTCACGGTCCAACGTCTCAATGGTATAAAGCATCAGAGGACAGCTTTCAGGACTTGAATCAACCTAAAGTTTGCCTGCGTCCTCGGTTAGGGCTTTCTTTGACAGTTTAGTTTCATATAAGCACAACTGCAGACGATATGACTCTACAGATTGCTGGCAGCCCGAACGAATGCTTCCCGACTTTTCTAACTAGTCAGCGGTCCTCTTGTTATTCCTCAATAGGAAAGCCTGTAAGTTGCTTACTGGCGTCGTGATTGGACACTACACTTTTCTTAAGTACTTCAGAGTGCTGGGCACAAATGATGATGGTGCACCGCGGAACACTACCTCTGTGAAACCGTCAGCCCAATGTATCATATTCCAATTCAACGTTCCGTGGAGATACCATCGACTCAGACTATCCTCTTGTGTGCTCGCTAAGGTACGCAGGCGGATATCCGTAATAGCCCTAAACGTCAAACCATTGCGAGAATTGTTAGAATCCCCAACAAATAAACCTCTAATAAATAACTTTCCAACATACTTTTTCAAAAATTGGATAATTATTGTGAAAAAAACCTCGAATAGAACACTATCTTCTAAGGCTATCCACGAATCGGCCCACTTTTCGGTTTCTTTATAAGACATAAAGGGCTGCTCAGACAGATCATGCGTTATCTGATTGAAACAAGTAAAAATCCGTTGAGTGTTTCCAAGTAGGTTTTCACAGTTCAATAGCTGCGCTTTTTTGCACGCATGTTAGCTAAGTTCGCAAAAACGATCCATCCCCGCTTAAGAGTTCATCATAAAAACTTGGTAGCACAGACATCTATATGGCACTTAGTGGTGGCTCATTTGTCTGTTGGTGAACAAACTTAAATTGTTTTGAAAAAAATTTGTAGGCGAATGGTTGACATTTTTTGCTATTTTATCGGAAAAATTCATTCGAAACGAAGAATTTAATTGACTTAGCGTTTATCGCTATGTTATTGTTGAATTTAACATGCAAATTGCTTTTTAAGCGGATAGCGAATTCGCAAAAAAACACGACTAATATAGACGACACCAAGCTGATCCCACCAAATTCTTTTCTGTTTGTTTTATCGTCATGGATTCATTCCTTGTCAATGTTTAGTCTTTGCAGGCTTTCTACCTTCGATCGTGATCTTTATTTTTAATGTCAAAACCAAGTTTTTAAACTTCTAAAATCACTCAAAGCAACTTCTTTCATTTGGAGCGTCTACACCATATTGTATCTACTAGCAATTGTGCCTCAGCATCAGTTTTCTTTAAATTTAAGAAGTAAGTCAAAAGTTTCCGCAAATGACGCTTAATAGGATCAAAATTCGACAATAAGCCTGAAAAAAAAAAAAACATAAAGTTGATACAAAATTACATGATATGTGGTGTGTTGATAAACGCTTTAGCTTATCGTATGAAGTTTTACATATGACCCTTCTAACCATAACTCACTGGTGCAACTACGTTTTATAAAACGGCGGAAACTTTTTTTATAGACCGGTACTATATGCTCTATCCAAAGAGTGAATAACTCAATATTATTTTTCCAATATTGGTACAGCTGTCATCCATTTCTAGGCTCAGTTTGGACGCCATTTGTCTCTTAGTTTGTTGTCAGTAGCCAAAGACATAAGTAAACCTCAAGTGCCATCGGCAACTTTTCCCATGGAAACAAATTTTGATCAAAGATTTTGCTTAAAATGTTGTGTTGCGAATGGAATTTCTTGTCTGAGTTGAAAACGTTCGAGCGTGTAATATCGATAACAACCTGTGAAGTTGTTGGAAACTTGCTTCATTTGAGACAGTTTTGCTCATTGTTTGATGTTGTTTACTCTGAATTTTGGTCTCTCCGACGAAGTCGAAAGACCCGGTCGAAGGATTTGTCGTACAATGCGAACGCCGCTTTATGAAGCCCAAGGGGAATTTCCTCTGAAAAAGACCAAAATTGTGCCACAACAACTCTTGAATTTTGCACCACGATAGCGCACCATATCACAAATCCATGCTTGTGAGCATGCGAAGGATCACTTTTGTTAATCGCTTTTTCTTTTAACTCATAAGGCAATTAAGAAGCTAAGGCCTCTCTTGCGCAACCAAAAAAAAAGAAAGGTAACAAGACATTGATCATCCCATTCGGGGGTAACTGCCCTGCCATGGAAAAAAAACGAAAGTTACGAAGCAAAGAAGAAACAAGCCTTGGATACTACTTTTTATAACCCCTGCAAACGTACCAAGGACAGCGAACTTCAGATACACACGTGGAATGATAGGTCCATTGTTAATTCGCCATGTGCAGCCGAATAACTATCAGAGGCCTCGACTACCATCCAAGAATTGTGATGGGATGAGCTAGACAACAAAAAGCTGAAGAACTGCGACATCTACTACAGCATTGTTTTCGACGGCAAAAGCAGCACCTAATTGGATTCGGATTTGTTGTTAGAGGCAGTGTTAGGCATGAAGTCTAGAATTGTCGGAAGGGATCCGCATTAAGGCTTAACTTCTCAGTATAAGCTATATATGTGCGCACACCCCGACAGAGGAGAGATGACACCACCAAAGATATCTTCTACAGGCTATTCGACAGGATCTACAATTAATGTCTTAGCTATGACATTAAAATTATCCTAGGCGATTTTAATTAAAAGTTAGGAAGAGAGGGCATCGTCGGTTGTATTGTCGAAGGTAGTCTAGCCTAGACGCCACCACCTCTGATAACGGATATCCCGATCACCGCAAAGACACCATAAAACTCGGAAGCAGTTGACCGTCGAACTGCTACAACCGCAACAGATCTCCAAATCCTTTTTGGGTCGAGTTTCCCTTAATCTCTGCCATCAGTATCAGGTATCGAAGACAAATTTCAGCATTTCCAAAAGGCCATCAGAGATGATGCTACTGATGTGGTGATTTGGACATAGCATTTCTCTAGACTGTATAATAGTTGTGACGAACCAAATATCACTATCAGGCAGAGTAAAGATGGAGACTACACGCTGCTCGATCAAGGTCAGTTAAGATCTCACCGAGACGTTTGATATCAAAAACGAATTTTGACAAGGAGATGCGCTGTCATGGGATTTCTCTAATATGAATCTTGAATAAAAACTACAAAATTCATGCGACAACAAAAGCGGCCCAATCTTTTAAAAGTCTGTCCAATTACTCGAATACTCTGATGAAATTAAAATAGTTGGAAACAGCAGCGTGACTTCAGTGGCGCCTAATACCGACGTCTCAGACAGAGCGTCGCGTTCGACAGACATAACTTTGAGGTAGTTAAGGACTTTGCCATTTGACTAGGAAAGCCCTCTCTCTAACAACAATAGTAACCCTATATAGGACACTAATAACCATAGTCCTGGTCTATGGCCCGGAGGCATGGACCTTATGTAGGAATGGAGGGGGGTCTGCTTAGACGGTGAGTGAAGGAAAGGATACAGCGACAAACTCTATGTACTAAACAGCGACATCTACTTAGCCAGAAAAGTGAAGATCCAACGACTGAGATGGACCCAGCCATCTCGGAGCGGATGAACATTGGATACCATTGCTCCTATCCGAAAATTCTTCGAATCCATTCCCGAATGACAGCGCAGGAAAGGAAGACTGGACTCAACTGGCGCACGCATGTGGAAGCGGACCTCAGTTAACTTAGCAAGCGAAAGATCGAGTTGGGACCTGCGTCCTCCTCGGGCTGTGGTGCCACCTTAAGTAAGGAAGATCCCAGTTCTTTTGTATGGCACAGAAGAGTTAACACAGACGAAATCGGATGAAAAGGCTCTCGGACGCCTCGAGTTAAAGTTTTTCGAATAATTTTCGGTCTTGTTCAGATCAATGGAGAATTAAGGAGGCCTAAATGCCAATCTCATCGAAGAAGCTTGGTTATACGGATGGTTAGGTCATAATGACTGCACGGACAACAGCGTATAAAGTCGGATTGTAGCGCCATCTGAGCTGGTATGTTTTTTAGAAACTAAATAAGCAAAATGTTGTAACAAAGCTCTTATTGCCATCTTCTTTTTCTTATCCTTTTATTAACCCTTTCCTCGTTATACGAACTTATGCGTAACGAGTTTCCCATTTTTACTGCATCGCTGCTGCTCCGCTTATGGGGTTGGCTAATGTCGCAGACCGCAGAACACGTCTACATAATGCTCGGTCCTGGATTGCTTCAGTGGTTTGCCCCAGGCGTTGTTGCGCATTTGCCATCTGAGAAATCCAGGAATTCTTTTTCCGACCTCGTTTTGTTACAGTTGGAGTAACCGTAGTTGATAGTGCCTTTTTAACCGGATTTCCCTCAGATCTTCTTTGAACATGGCAATACCAACTTATTGTATTCGCCTCAAGCTGTTCGGTTACCGAATTCTTTATATGTAGACTTCCTCTTATGCGCGTAAATCTAATGCAATCGCGTTTAGTGACTACATTAGACATCCTTAACATCTAATCTAACTCTGATTACATAGATAATTGAAAGATGGGTTTTTGATATTTATGTATCATTTATATTGATGCAATTGGTTGGTTGAAGAAATTAAGAAAGAAAACGAATATTCAGTTTATTTTGTGAATTATTTTTTCTCGGTTTTTATTGGTTTTAAATATTTATATATACTTTCGTGTATAATTAGCGGTTTTTTTGTGGTGTAATCTATTTTTTGTTTTTTGTTACACTTCATATAAGAATTTATTTTTATTTAGAAAAGAGAATTGTGTATTTTTCGCATCCCAATATGCATGTGTTTTTTTTATTTGCTTATTTTGAATGTTTCTTAAAAATTTTATTCAGCAAAAAATGTATTTTAATTATTTATTCTCTAAAATTCCACTAGAGTGAGCGAGTTTACTAAGTCGATTTGCAATTCTA
Source organism: Volucella inflata (assembly GCA_928272305.1). Classification (NCBI taxonomy): domain Eukaryota; kingdom Metazoa; phylum Arthropoda; class Insecta; order Diptera; family Syrphidae; genus Volucella; species Volucella inflata. Next base: position 25,338,727 of record OV743717.1, on the reverse strand, counting down.
ACATCTTTTTCTTCCCGTTTTTTATTTTATATCTTTTTGTTTTGCCTAATAACTTAATTTCCTTAGCAACTAAGTTCAATTTTATTATATATATTTGTATTAAAATATTTATTAATAAGGAAATTCCTAATGAATTCCTGTGTCCATACATATATATGTTACAATACTATTTAAAAAGAAAAAAACACATTTGTTCAACTGTTTTCTCGACAAATTCCGAAGATAAAAAGCGTGAATCACATTTCGTTTAAACAAAAATAAAAAAAAAAATTATCAAAAACTTAAAACTTAAAATTAACTATGAATTTTAAACCTTTTCCAAGGATAATATAATAAAAATATAATAGATACAAGATATTCATATAAGCTATGTATACATATAAAACAAAAACAAATAAATGAGGATAAATCGTTGGAAACAACACATTTAACAAAGGATCCTTGGAGGGGAGCAGAATGTTTTATACCTTCGGAGCATCACTGGCCGTCAGGGAAATTAAATTGAATTAAATAATGAAATAGAGATAACGTGTTCTTAACCTAAATGTACATATACATTGTAAAATACACATTTAGCCCCAAAATTTAACGATTAAGTTTCGAGATATTGGTTAAACTTAAAAAAAAAAACTTATATAACACCAGAAACTGCCTTTTCGTAAGGGGTTCCTAGGGTGTCCCTTCGCCGGGGTAGGGTTCCACTAGCGGTTAGCGGCGCTGATTCAGGACATCCGAGACTCATAAGCAGTTCCACTAAGGCGGTTGTTTCTTCTACATTGTAGTGTGGCGTTGGAATTCCACTGCCATTTGTTGTGGCCGCAGAAGAGGAATTGGTTGATGATGTAGATGAAGTAGTGCTTGTGTTGCTGGAGTTTGTTTGAGCTGCTTTAAGTGATTTAGCTGTGGCTAATGACTGAGCAGCTCGAGCATAAGCTAAACAGGTACGTCCCTCTGAATCGCTGTGTTTGATATTTGCGTGGTTCTAAAAAAAATCAACAAATTATAAGAAATTCGTATAAATTAAAGCATTCGCTGTAAGACTTACCCATATTAATAGCTGAGCAATGGCCAAATTGCCAATGGCACAAGCCAATAACAACGGCGTTCGGACATCCCTTGTACTTACGGTGGAGTTAGTGACTTCATTGGATGCATTCGCCAAAATCAAAACAATTGATTTCATATCAGATCTGAAAGGAAGTCAAAAATTCAGTTACATTGTAATGAATCATTACGAAAATGCTTCTTCTTACCTTATTACCGCCTCTATAAGCTGCTGACCAGCAGTGGCATTTGAATTTTGATTGCACATTGGTAGGAAATCTTTAGACTCATATTTGCTTCGAATCCATGATTCTTTTTCTTCACGGCTTGAGTTTGGTCTTGGTTTCTGTCTCTGTCGGGTATTAGCTTCCCAAACTGAGTTCGCCAGACTATTACCGATTGCCAACATAACACTAAGATGTCCAGGACTGTTAAAAAAAAAAAAAAATTAAATCCAACTTCAAAGATTAATTTTAAAAAAAAATGTACTTACGGCCAATCGTCCAAATCTAATGATCTCACTTTGGAAATGTGAGACCCAAGATTTCTATGGATTCCTGAGCACTCTATGCACATCAATACGCCTAAATTCAGACTCGACCATTCAGGATCTACAAATAAACGAAACCAATTAGTGTCTCCCTCTCATCTAGACATCGTGAATAAAAAAAATACTTACTTGGTGCATCGCAATCCACGCAGTAGCCATTTCCTGGCACTCGCGTTCTTATTGAAGTCATACTCGCCATTTCACTCGACGTTACAGGCTTCATTTTACTTGACTCAATACCTTGAAGCGATTTGAAAATTTCCTGTTCAATCGCTGCAACCCAATCGTCACGTTCATCACTATTCGCCGCTTCAAAGTGCCACTGTTTGTTGTCCAGGGACACAATATAGAACTCATAACCATCTGAATCGTCAACTTCCTGATTTTTTACACCGCTGCTCTTCATTCGTCTGTGGCGCTTTTTAACATTTGGTGTTTGAGCGTCCAATTTATTTCCACTCACCATTAATTGCTGATTACTGTCACTTGCAATAAATGTTTGAGAATTGCTATTACTCATAGCAATGCCTTCATCACCGGAAGTCTGTTGAGATGAGTTCGACTTGCCAGGTTCCAAAAAACTATCGAAAGTGGTGAGTAAACCTTTCTCTGATAACTTTTTGTTGTCTTTGACAATTGAAAGGCATCCGATACCTTCGCTTAAGCCATTTTGAGAAGATTTTCCATTCGAGAGCATCGATGAGGTGAGAGCACTATTGGTGATGATGGATTTTGAGCCTCGTGGCTTTTGGCCGGGCACTTTAACCGTCACATATTGCAGAGGAATCTCTTTCCCATGAACATCATCCATGTAATCATGTAAAGACGGATGATACGTTAATCGTCCGTCATCGCAAAGCGTCACGTATTTTTTCTTCCATTCTTTGTTCAGTGATTTACTCGAGCGCTTGTAGAGGTAGCCCTGTTTCAGTGGAATTGATCTTCCACTACCTAGCTCACCATTTTTAGACTTATCATCACCTTTCTTCGAAGATGGGATAAAGAGATTCGATCTTCGACGAGATTTTCGACTTGTTGTTGGTGTAGATGTTGGTGTTGGGAGATCTTTTCCACCACCGCCACTGCTATTATCCTTGCCAGAATCTTTGCTCTGTGGCACCAGCGACAATGGTGCTAAACTTTCTGCTGACGGCGCTGCAGAATGGTGAACTGTTACGGCAGCAGGAGTAAACTTTGTAATATTGTTATTCTCATTCGTCACCGTCACAAAATGCTGTTGGGGCAGCGGTAATTGTGATTGATGGTGAGATTGTTGTTGATGCGCTGAAACTGCTGCCCATTTTTGTTGCTGCTGCTCATTATGAACAAAATCCGCACTCATGCGCATTGGGATGTGATGGCTTGAGGTCGATAGCACATGGTGTCTATGTGGCAATGTTGCACCAGATGATTGAACAACTGATGGCGTTGATGCAGAAAACCCATTCGCAGCTACAGCAGCATTGGAATGATGAAAGCTGGCTATACCGAGACGAGTACCCTGAGGTGTAGTCGGTCTGGAATTGACTGGTGGAACACACGTTGTTATTCGTTGTTGAAGTATCTTTTGACATGCTGCAAAAACAAAAATATTGTTATCAATAATGTTCATCATTTAGGTACAAATAAGAAAGGTCTTACCATCTTGAAAAACACGTTCCACATTAAGGCCATAGGTTGCACATGTTTCGTAGTATGAGCACCGCTTCAAGTCGTTAGCAAGTTTTCTAGCCCTTGAGTCGTCTATCACGCGGGGATTTCTCTCACTAATGGCATCTTTAAATCAAACGAAAATTCAAAATTCACATAAGACCATATTTTTGAAATAGTTTAACGGGAACACTCACCTTGTGTTCCAACTAAAATAATCGGAATTTCTTGACTATTGCGGAAATGAGCCATTTTCGTATAATAACTGTACACAGCGTTGAAGCTAGCCTCGTTTTCCAAACTAAACACAAAGATTACAGCATCCACCCAAGCGGCAAACTGTAAGAAAAGAAATCAGAAAGAGAATAGACGAATATTAGTACAGTGGATGTGATATTACTCCTTGAAAGCGATTAACATTTTTTTTTTGCATTTAAAATAAAGCCACCAACTGAGACGTTCATTACAGAAAGGTCCTTAAAAATCTATTTTGTATTTTTTTGCGTGTGTGTGTGTGAGAGAAAACCTCCTCGATTTTAAAGGCGATTTAATAAACCCGCGCTAGGAACAAAAGGATAATTGTTTTAGCTTCTGTGCGCCGTAGTGTTTACCTTATATGCACCCCTTTCACTTTGTGTGTGAAAGGATAATGAACTTCTGATTTGTGAGTTTCTCAAGTCAATGCGCAGGCAATTTTCTCTAGCAAAACACTACTAAATCACACACTGAGTCCTTGAAATGCAAGGAACTCACAATTTTTTGCTTGGTGTTACTGTAAAGTCACTTAAAGAATTCAAAATAAATTAAGGGGCTAAAGGATGCAATAAATGTATACAAATGCCCGACAGTATAGTAAATAATAATAGTAATGGAAAAATATTTATCGATTATTTAAATGCAAAATAAGAACAGTATAAAATCTGAAATCGAATTGAAACCGAAACCAAATAACCACTGTCGTCCTTTGCAGGATGAAAACTGACGATGAACTGAATTTTGTGTTTGCCCACACAAAGCCGACCGGAGTCGTCATGGATTTCACAGTGCCGGCCGCGTTGGGTTGACTGTTTTCAGCAGCGGCGGCGGATGTTGTTGTTGTGTTTCGGGTAGTATAAACCATGATATGCACCCTTGTCGAACAAATGATGAGTGAAGGGTATATATAATCCTGCCTGCCACCCACCGGTTTCTGCCTGCGGCATAGTCTGCTTTCAAAAGTAGAGAAAACCGTACAGACACATTCACAATGGGGGTGGTGATGGTGTGTTCATGACACTGGCAGGGTATTCCTTTTCGAAACACGATTCGGTCGTCAGGTCGCCATTTGTGAATAAATCGTGTGTTTGTATGTCACCATATTTGCATACATTGTACAGTAAGCATCTAAATGGATGCAGGTCTCAAGTACACGTGGCGTGTACGAAGCCTATTCACCCATCCATCCAGACGACAGCCATATATCGTTCCATCCACCACCCACTGACAAAGCGAAAACGGTTATCCTTCTCTGACGCAGTGCAATGTTATGTCATTGTCATCATTCTCATCATGTGCATGCAGAGAAGTAGCAGCCACCGTCTGTAGTCAACATCCACGATACGCATTCGACTCGTATGAACTTCTTCAAACTCCAGAGTGCCTACTTTCTCTGTGAATCATTTTTAAAATGAGTAAAACGGACGAAATTCGCTTGCATTATGGTTTTTCAATATTTTTTACTCCCTGGCACGAGTTCTTTGTAGCATGTTGGCTACGAAGTACTGAAACTGCCTGACTGACAATGCCAGGTCTATTATCTGACTGAAGCTTAATGTGGGGGGGTTGGTTTAGGAGGATTACTTACTCAAAGTGCATGGCACACTAGAACTTGGGGGTGGTTTTTACAGAGTTTACAATCCGTGAGAGATGGTTTTCTTCAATAGTTGAATACTAACTTGAAGAAGTAGAAGATGACTTCTTGTTTGTTGTGCTGTTTGAGCAAAAAATTACCGCCAAGGGTTCGGTTCTTTTCCTTTAATATCCAAAGCATCTCAATGCTGAACCTTGAAGTGTGACAAATTGCAGGAAATGAATGAAAAACCCGACGATGAATGAAGGAATTGTTTTTAGGTGGGTTCATGCTTGCCGTAAACTGATGTCAGTGCTATAGTGATGAGAATTGAGTAAGTGCTTCGTCATCTGTTAATTGAAAGGATGGAGGCGTTTCTTTAAGCAAGAACTCATACAAGAAAGATTATTATACTTTTGAATTGTGTAACGTTTCAGTAATATTTCGCCATAAACTTATTTAAAGATTTCATATTCGAAAAAGTGGCAGAAAGATCAGTTTCAATAGTATAAGTATTTGCAAAGACATCATTTAGCATTTAAAATGAAGCAACATTGTGGATTTTGTCAACCTATCACGGAATATCTCCCAATTTAATTCCATTCATACATCGGCTTATGAAATCTCATTTAAAAACCATGGCATTCTCGAAAGCCAACCACTCACATTTTGTATGTCACCAATTAGTATGCAATGTCAACAAAACCCTACACTTGGCTAAATTGCACAAAGGATTTTTCGCTTGACTCTGCTGCGCTGGTGTCCTGTTGAAAAATCCTCAAACACCCCTAGTGTGCACACACAAAACACAATCCCCGGAAATTATGTACAAAAGTTCATTAAGCATCCCCAGCAGAAAAAAAACACATACACACATATGGTATTTTCATAGAAACTGCAACCACATGAGACTCTAGTGTTAGGTATTCACTCCGCAAAAGAGCGGTTTCCGAGCAAAAAGCTATTCAACCACGTAGTGTAGAAGCATTTTGGACAGGACTTTTGATGTAGCAAAAGATTTCACCTAAAGCCAGTACTCGAAATCCTGGCGAAACAAAAAAACCCTTATTAAACCTTTCAGAGTAAGAGAAAAGTTTATGAAATAAAATTTGTACCGAAAAACCATTGCAGGGGAGTTCGGACTATAATCCAACACATACTCGTATACCAGGACACTATGTGTGTCTGCCAACAATGCAGATTCAGATTTGTCAAATATTGTTATATTAAGGTATAGAACCCTTAATGGACTGTACTGCACTATTGGAGGATTTTTAACTTCTCATTTCTGAAGGGATTATTGATTTCACAATGAAAATCAAGGGCCGATATTTTTCAATCTCTCAAAACTTCAATTAAGCATGTGGGGACTTTCGAAAATGTCTAATATGTATATACGAGTAGTAAAGTATCGACTACAGTCCGCGTAGTAATTTTTTTGTTGCAATTTGGCAATTCTCGTATTATACACGTTCATACAGATTAATTCAAATCAATTGCGTTGCAGGACTCGATATTTTGATTGCAACTGCAATACTCGTAAATCCTTTGTTGCAAAACCCATTCAGGCAGCAGAGAGTTTTAGTACTTTTCAATAACTCAACAAGGATTACAAAATTTAAAAAAAAAAGAAAACTGTACCACAGTCTGAGCACAGATACTCTATACACAAAGGCCTAATCGTAAGACTTATTTGGGGTGTATCATTTCGATAGGTGGGCTCGTTATCGATTTGGATTTTATATCGCGTGCCACGATACAAAAGGCGTGTGGTTTGTCTTATGTTTCTAAGGGTTGATAGGGAGTGAAGAACTTGCTGTTTGCTTTTGGCTAGTTGATAATTGCTTGTGGAAGAATTTATGAATTTAAAGGATTTGTTTTGAAATCGACAAACTGTGATTTATCGCGTGATTCTAAAATAAAAGGTACGACACGAACGTGCGGGGTTAACAAATAACTACATATGCAACAAAGTATTCATATGAACTGTTCTATCACTGGGGAAATGAATATTTACCACTTAGTCATTCGCTGACTGAAGGCGCTAATCGTGATCGTCCTTAGGCTTTAGTACCACTGCTCGTATGTATGAAATTCGATGGCCAAAATCGTCAAAAGAAGAACGAAAAGTTGAAGGAAAGTTGATCTATGTTGCAAGAAGTTTTACAAGTTCTTTTTTGCAATTTCATAAGTACTTGGCATAGAAGCAAAATCGATTGTAGGTTTTTGTGTAGGTTTAATAGTTTTATCTATTATTCGAAAGTGATTGTAGGAATAAAGAAAATTTTAAGAGGATCTGTGCCGTCATGATAGATAATGCGACCACCTTAACCCAGGATGGAACACAATTGTGGATTATAACTGGTAATTTGTAAAAACTTTGAGCAGCCGAACGGCAGAGCCATATCGTTAAGGGGCACAGAACATGACCATAAGGAGATTCCTTACAACGCATCGAAAAGAAGAAATTTGTTTCACTCAGAGTTAGAAATAAAGCCGTTAAAACCATAGGGTAAAGGAATACGCAAGAGGAGCTTTAATGTTTGAACAGCTTAGCTGCTCTAGCCAGTGTGACAGTCAGGCTATTTACAATATGTTATCAAATAGCTTATAGAACAAGCAGCTCTGGACAACACAACAAGAGCAGTTCCACGCTGATGTCGCATAAGATCAGCTCAGGAGACATATTCGCCATATTTTTCAGAGAAAACTATACGATTAAATTTTTCAGAAAAAAACATGGATTTTGATGGCATCCACACACATTTTTTGCAAGCCTGCAGCTGGAAAATGGAAAAGATACTTTGACCCATTTTGGTAAGCCCATGGAGAAATTAGGGTTTCCCCGAAGACTCAAATCACGGAACGACCATTAAGTTGCAAATGAAGCACTTTGATGGAACATTCTTTGGATCACTATACAGCAATGACTTCAGAATGTGACTAGGTCTCCGTTTTACCTGTGTTTGTCGACACTTTCAACTGTGTAAATTGTAAGTATGTACACACAAAAGTGCAAAGTGTCGCGTTGTGTATATTTGTAAACCAGCAGAGGGTTTTATAAAATCTCTCTTTCTTGAAATTAATTTTTTTTGTACCATCTCGAGAGGAATTTAATGAATTAAATGGACAATGACTTGATATTTAAAAGATCTATACTCGTGCAATGCTGACAAGCAATGTTGTATCTGTTTGCTTGTGTATAGGGTTATGAACCTTAATAAGAGAAACGAAAACTTTTCGTGTGGACAGTTGATTTCTGAAGAAAAAGCTGAATTCAGTATAGTTGTACAAAGTATGGAAAAACAACATTTCAATTGAGACCAAATCAGTTCTGTTAAATGCGTACAGTGTGTGAAAAAAAAATCTCCAAGGTAACTCGAAACCAGAAGATGCAGAACGACTGAGCGCAATTCTATGGCAACGAATAGTCTAATCTGCTCTGGACGCACTGACAAATTTTCTTTCCTAAGAAACTCAGTTTGACTAAAAACGGCATGAATTGGTTGTTGATGCAACCTACACTGAAGTTTTGAACACCCTTCGCGCCAATTGTCTTATAACTCAAGTTATATGGACACAAGAGCACCAAAAACCATATTGATGTGAAAATACATAGTCGATCTGCCCTATTCCAAGGAAATTTCTTTGGATTTTTAAAATACAGACAGTTTCAAAACCGATCTAAGATATTATGGTTTTGTCGTCAAATAGGATGATTTTCAGTATAAAACAGGGGATGAATCTGAAAAAAAGAATGTTTGAGAAAATTATATTATTCACGAGTTGGCAGAAAGCACACTGCCAGTTTGTGTTCTATTTGAGCGCTAGTATCGCTAGTAGATAAACTCGTTGAACAAGAACAAAGGAAGATTTTTTATAGCCTGAACCTGCAATCGGACTGTTTCCATCCTCAGCTAGGGCGAAAATTGGAAGTTGGGCCTCCTATCCTATCCAAGAATGGACACAGAGCCAACGAAGGGTTACATACGTATTCAAAACCTTAGCGGCATGGCTGATAGCAGGATGCTGAAATTGTTGTCACATTATCACTAAAGCGACTAATTCTCTTTTGCGAAAGAGTTTTAAAAGCAAGCATCGTATACGAATGGGAGGACAATCGATAAGTTCTATGGTCTGGGGATTAATCTTTTAATACAGGAAAGGGACTACCTACAATTCAAGAAAAAACACACAAGCACAAATTTGGTAGAAGTATGGGATTTGAACAAAATAATAAATAAAAAGAAGACATTCTATTTATATTTGTTTTTATTTGGTTTAGTTCCTAAAATGGATCTCACAATTTTTAGCTTTAACAAGACTGCCGATAAATCTATCGCAAAAATGGTATTTCATACTTTTTGTAATGAATTTGAAGAAGCAAAAACGTTATCAACAAATATCTCATTATAAGTAAGGTATTGTCTGTTCTATTTTAAAATTAATTATCACTATATTTCTACATGTTTTGTGTATGTCGTTAATATTTGCAAATATTTTTAAAATTATTAAATTTCACTATAAGAAATTATCGGATGGCTTTATTTAATTATATAATAAAAATATCTGCCAGCTGCTGTCGATTTTTTTTTTAAACCGACCCCAACCCTAACCAAAGCACAACTGACCACGATTCAATTTGTTATAGTAAAACAATTATCCAGCTACCAGTGAAATCAACCCTTTACCTGGCACCTAATTAATAGCCTCCTGCAATAGCGTAATCCCTATCCGATAAGCCATCATCGGCTTAGTGAATTGTCATAGAATTTCATTATTCCTATTCGCTTATTGCGTTTCCCATTCCGCGTCTGTCATCATTTATTTACATTTTATCGCATTAGTTTTGCTGACATAAGAAATTCGCAACTAACCGTATTGATTTCATGGCAAATTAACCGCTATAATCGGTTATTTACAGGTTGCAACAAAATTCGCATTTCTTTAAATTCAAATGACAAATAATGCCACCGGCAAAGGGGTGGTGTATTTGTAGAATGACAGTTCGCATAAGAACTGCTGTACTCATAACTCAAACAAATGTCATTATACGAGTAACTTTTCCTGATGAGATAAAGTTGTTCCGAAAAACGAACATCCCTGGTTATTTGCTGGTCTAAATCATTTATGATTGAAACAAACAAAAACTGCTATTTGCTGTATGTGTGATTGGAGAACCTGACGTTGGAAGTCACATTCATGTTAGACAAGTCTATCCACTCTGAACTGACAGATCTGAAGATGTTTGGATTGGATTTTTCGATGGGGTTTGGGTTGGGTTTTCTGTGAATGGGTGAATGGTAGAAGGAAATTAAATTGCACAAGTTTGACCTGGATTTCAGTCTGAAATCATGATATTGCTTCTTATTGTACCGAAAAGTTTTGCCGTTGTACACTATTGTTGTTGTCGTGTCCTCGTTGAGCTCAAGGAGCTCAATCAGTTTAATGTTTGTTGCACAGTCGAAACAGTTGAAAGATTTGAAACAGTGCAGTGCGAGACTTGTAATGTGACACAGAATTAAATTTTATTTTAGGGGCGGCTTTACTGGTAGCATTGTTTTCGAGTTTTTTTTATTTATTTTTTTTCCGTTTCTTTTCATTATTTATTTTGGGGACTGAATACAACAACTGAGAAAGGAGTGGTTCTTTGGGGTTGGTGATTGCCAGTTTGTTGGGGTCTCGTTTTTATTTATTTATTTTGCATTCTTATGGGGTCGAGAATGGATTTTATGAATATTTAACAAGAAACTGTTGTTATACCACTTCAAAGGGCTTGGTATTTGAAAACAGAGTTCAACAATAGTTTTAGTGATTAATTGTCATCAAAACTGATAATAACTTACTACTTCCAACCTTAAAATATGTCTTCCATCCCCGTATCTGAGCTCCAAGAAGTCGGAGCTGACACAGAGAATATTTATAAAACAATTGAAAGGCGAATACACAAAAAAAAAAAAAAAAAACAAATATCATCAGTAAATTTCCTTTATATTACAATTACACTTCTGTTTGTTTTTATTTTCATTTATGTTTCTTTTTTTTTGCACAATAAAAACCTTCACCCAGCCATATCAAAAGCTTTTCATTTTCAAGAACATCTTTCTCCAATCCCCGCAATAGAATGGGGGAAGCCTTGAGGGGCTTTTGTTGATGACTGCCACTGACATTTCGTTGTCATATTAAGTAGAAATTCTCTTCCAGATAAAATGAGATTAAATTCATTTTTGTCTAAAAGAACACATCCAAGCATATATACGAATATTTATATCTACACACGTATGAACGTGGAAATTTAATATAAGCAAGCACAACCCAAATATGACATCACTTGGTAGGTTTCTGTTTATCGGAATCTTTTTTGTATTTTTTCTTTTGTTTTTTATTTTTGTTCTGCCTTAATGGCGATAAAACTCAATAAATATTGACTCATAGTTTACCGACTAAAGTACACCTTTTAACCCCCAAAAAGCAAAACATCAGAGGACTGTTACAGTAGGTCACTGTGGCGTCAAACAGGAGCTCTACCTCCCCAATTAAACTTATGAAAACCAGTTAAGCGAGTGGGTGTTGGTTTTTTCTTCGTCGTTTCGGGGTTGGAATTTAGACCGCAAAACAACTTATAATTGCGTGCTTGTGGTGTGTAAAACGTAGTCCATCAAACAGCTTGTCCTTTTGAATTTCTTTTTTTTGTTTTTTTTTTTTAGTTCGGCTAACATGGGAGAACTTGATGGTTTCTTTTGGTTTTAAGTAGTACCCCAAATAAATAAATGCTTTATCAAGATTATGAGGTATTCAAATGGACCCGCGGTCTGGTTTTGAGACCAACTGGAATTTATAAGTCTCTAATGTAACAACTTACATATATGCGTTTCCGATTGTAAAAAATATGATATATTTTGAACAACGTTTATGACAAAGAGTATAAAAGGAACTTTCAAGGTTGGGTGGTTTGGCTGTCAGGTTAAGACGAATAAATTAAGGTGTACGTGAGTGATATCTAAATTTATATTTTATGTGGAGTTAAATCTCTGTAAGGATTAGAATTGTATCTGTGGTATCCTTCATTGACAATCGTACGCTAAATCCTCGTATTCGAATGCATAGTTATCTGACCACTTTATTGTGACTTTGGTTGGACAAAAACGTTCCTCGTGGTTGCCAAATGTGAGGTTCTTAATAATGGCCACTGTAATGAGGAGCAAATCGTAAAACAATTTTGTTAGAATGTTCAACTGAAAGGAAATGACAAAAGTAAGCAGACGGTTAGGTTGTTGCCAAATGATCCCGCTCTATCCACTCATTCACTCGTTCAGACAAGACTTAGTAAAAACTCAAACCCAAATAATGGTGGGCACTTTAGGTTTCGTCGGCTGGCCACGTAAATTTATAAAAAAGTGGCCGAGATCATCGCTTAGAGCCAGGATTCGTTCCTTCTCGCTGGTAATGAAAGGGAGAAAAGCAATTCCCCAAAAGATAATAAATAAAAAACACAAAAAAAAAAAACACTTTGGCGCTGGCAGCCCGGTATGGGCCATGGCCTAGCTTCTTGACGCTCATTTGTGTTGCTCATGTTGTCATTTTTGTCACATCTGAGCGGGGCCTACGGTTTATCGCCGAGTCCGAACGGCGCTCTTGAGAAGCTTTTTCGTAGGCAATTTTACTTTCGGGAGTTTGCCATTGCCCGCCGAAAGGGTGATGGCGATTTGAAAAATTGTTGGTGACTCAGCCAGGAATCGAACCTAGACTGTCTGCGTGATAGCCCAATGAGCTAACTATCGCGCCATCGCCATCGTATATAAAGATAATAAATACACGGAAATATAACGCACCTGCATTTCTGGAGGTCCGCCCTCATCTCGTATCAGCAGCAAATAACTTTGATTATCGATGAAAATCTCCTTTTTGAATCGTCCACCTTCTGGTGATTCTTCTTGCATGTAGGAACCAGTTAAATATCGATGCACCAAGGCTGATTTCCCAGAGCTCAATGAACCCACAATGCCCAGCCGCAGATCCGGAACAGAACGTGATATTGTCCATTCTTGACTGTTTACAAATGAATCTGCAAAAGAAAATTAGAAAAAATTATTAATATAATCGATTAGCGACCAATCCCTTAAACAAAAAAAAATAAATTCCATCACGAACTACAACAGACCATCATAAGCCCGCTGTTCATCCGAAAATCATCAAACGTATCAAAATCAAAACTAATAAAGTATTCATAAACGTGGCAAATGGTAGGAATACTCAATGAAAAAAAAACAAAAAAAAATAAATAATAAAATAGCCAAACGAAAAGAGGGGACATGAAAGGGTTTTTTCTGATTCACACCTTGTTGGTGACATGACAGGCTACACCGTACTTATGCAATTCATCTTTACACCGACTGTCTTTTAGTTAAGAATTTTTACACTTCAAGGTGGTCTCTTAGGATTTATGTACATATGAATTTTGCCTAACAAACCAGATCGAATGCGAATTTTGAACCCTATCAGTTTGCATAACCCTCTTTTCAAGACTCGTCAACAGTTTTATGGAAATATCCCAAAAAATTACGAGTCCATCATACCATTCAACTGATAGGACATGCCAATCATGTTGGATTACAAAAAATATGAATCTCAAGTAGTTCAAACTTGTTCTTGTGATTAGCCTTATTCGTAGTATCTATAGATTCCAATGTGAACTGGACTAACCAAACCGACCTTCTTGTCTCATTGTCACCTTTTTTTTCATTCTTAGTCCAAAAGGGCCAAAGACAATACTCAAGAAATACTGAAACATTTTTGTGATGGACATTTGATTGACAGGATAATGGGTGCGATGCGACATAAAGACTGCAAAAAGGGCGAACAGTTTTGATTTTTCATGCTTATTGTTCAAAAATCATGTTTAGAATGCGTTACGAGGTAGACATGGGCATACATTTGTATGTTGCTTTTCAAGTGTGGATGTTAAGAAAAACACCAAGTTCGAGTGGGGTTATAAAGAAGGTTTTTTTATTTCTAAGTCAAGTAAGGGCGCTATTTCTTACGAATTCTATATACGAGTAAAAATTCTACAAATTTTTTTTTCAGAAGTCCAATAGAATAGACAGCCTGTTCCTTAACATTTTGTTATTCATCTCATCATTTTGTGAATGGAGGTTCTTTGCCAACATCAAACAGAAAGCGAATAAGAGACTTTTTCATAAGCATGCCGTTTAGTTATCAGAGCCTAATTTTGTATGTGAATCAAGACCTCTTGCCATGTCGGCGGATAACTGCGGCACGCCCACCACCTGTGTTGGTATTCTAGGTGCAAATTGATTTACTTAGACCGATAGAGCTAGAGCCCGAAGTGGACCTTAGCTTTGACCAATAAACCTCTTCAGTTATCTTTGGTCGACTCTTAAGCGATTTTCCATATGCGGTTGCCATTTATGCCAAAGTGTCTCTTTGCACTGTGTCCAGCGGTTACAACTGAAGATACTTCGGCCAAAAATTGATATTGCCCTGTGGTCACCTCAGGAGACTTATGCGAACTTTTATTTGCTGGTCAATGTGCACACCGTGGAGTTTGTTGTTATCAGGGCTATAATCGATTTTAGAAAAATTCCTCAATACCCCAAAGTTATTGTTGTCTTTTGTCTAATTTACGATATATAAATGTTTGGTTTTGCCCTCATTTACAAATAAATTCAGGATATAAACGCACCAGGGACAGGTCTTTGTTGTCTGCCTATGGTATAATGCCATAAGCACATGGAAGCAGTTACGAGTTTATAGACTCTGGTTCTGGATTGAGAGTTTCTCAAGTCTGATATTTAAAAAGTTACACCACAGCACATCATTTTGTCCTACCTACTGGATTTCTTGGCTTGTCTCAACATATCTCTGGGCGGATCTTGTTGGCCTCAAATTTTCTTTCAATACTTTGGTAAAACTTCTTACTCTACTCTACTCTTGGAGAGCTCGTTCTGCCACGCAGCATCAAAGTTTTGTGTGCGTGGTCGACTTCGACTCTTAACCTAGAAGGCAAATAATTTCTGCTAACAAAGATCAAATGGTTAAAAATGGAATGGAAGAACTAATGAATCTTGTTCGTAAAAATATTACAGAAAATAAGACGTCTCCAATGTGATAAATCAGAAAATTTTAGTGTTGTGCTCAGCACTTCAATCGGTTCGCCCAACTTATTCCTAGAAAGGTAGAGCAAGGCGACTTTTTCTACACTTCAAACAAAACAGTCAATATTCGACTTTTTACAATAGTCTGTTAAACTTTGAACAATTTATTAAAATCAGAGTTAATTTTAAATAATGCAAATGCTTACCAATTGTTGTGTTATATCTTAAATAAAACAAAGCGCAAAATGCACAAATAAAATAATTTCAAATTAATTTTTGTGTAGATACGACTGCTTTCTCAACAATGACTCCTTAATTGGCCTCTTGTAGCGCTCCTTCTTTTAGCTCAGCTCGAGACCCAATTTAAGAGGTTATTGAGGGCACGTATTGAATATTGAAAGAAATATCGGCACATGTCACAGTTTTCCTTTGAATGAGGGAAATCCTTGGGATTAAAGAAATATAAGAACACTACCTTATATAAATAAATAAAGAAAAGTAGATCTATATATGTACTTTGGAAAGACAGCAAATATTCTATATCCATATTCCATATTCCACCCTCTTTCAAAGATACTAGCAAACTAAATCAGAGCAGAAATTGAAAGGAAAAATGAAATAAAAAGGCGCGCGCAGATGTTTCATTGCTCCTACCTTTTACGTCTCTGCCATAGGTCGATTTTTCATAAACAAAAACGTAAATATAAACAGGATTTCTCTATGTATTTGCTTACAGCAGGATGTGTATGGTTAGCATTCTGTGTATGCACTTATGGATTGCCTTTTGCGCGTGAATTTAATCAGGACTTCTGTCCGATGGCCGGACAGATTACCTGTCCTTGAGAGATTACCTGTTTTCTATCATACATACTCGTATATTGTTCCTAAGGACATTTTGAACCTAATCGAAGGACGATGCATATTGAATCAAAAAAAAAAAAAAAAAAAAAAAAAAACAATAATTACACAAAGAATTTTCCTCTCGTAAGCAACAAATGAACAAGAAAACCAAACAAGTTATTCGAAACAACAACAAACTATAAACGAAAGAAATTCATACTAGTATGAAGTACGACACAATTGACCCTTTCCATGTCCTTACATGCCCATACATTTATATTTTATGATCAGTTAAAGGACCATATACTCGTATTCAAAAGCTAGCGGTCAACCCCTTTTTTGTTTTCTTATTATGAAAAAGCATTCTTAGCCCTTCGGTTTATCACTGTTTTCTAGCCCAACTCCCAGCTCACTCCCATTTTTATCCAGTCAAACGTCTTTCAATGTCTACAAAGGTGAAAATGATCCTTTTCCAGCGTAAGTCCTTCATAAAATTCACTTTATTACCGTTTATTATCCCTTCTTTTTGTCTTTTTTGTCTGTCATCTCTACTTGAAAAAAAAAGTAGAAGAACGAACAAACTGGCATACCGACACAGACTCGTACTACTTTTATAAGTAACAATAGCACTGGTCAAGATTCAAGAGATGAACGAGTATGTTGTTTGAAGTTCGATGATGACAACGACGAAGACCAGGACTATGATGATGAGGTAAAAACAACCAAAAAGGACATACCATAAAGTTTGACATTTATGTTCATTTGAAAGGATGTGTGTAATATTCATATCCTTGCTTCTATTCTATTCTACATTTTTATAGACTGTTGATAGTGAAGAGGTCTTTATTTACGGGAAAATTACCAGTATCAGTATCAATATCGTAAAAATTACGTTTATTATGCGGAACACAGTTACTTGCCATGCTCCTATTCATGTTTTTACATTTTATTGAGGGCAGGATGTGGTACACACCTTTTGGTAGGAGTTATTCATTAGCTTCTGGGGTTTGATATTTCATCGTAAAAATTTCAATGAAATCGTTATGAGGATATTTCTAGGTTTTATGGTTTTCTTGGCCTATGCTAGAAGAAAGGTAACTGGAGATCCTTATACTACTACTACTACTATACTACTTTCCTAGTAAATAAAGGCCAAAGACTTGGAAATTCCAATAATGGGGTTTTGGCGGTGGGGTAATGCATATGCACTGGGACAGGGACATCTAGCGACCACAAGATTTGTTGTTTTGTTAGAAATTCATATCATAATTAAAATTATGTTTCTAAGTCTATAATTCGAGCGCTAAGGCCATAGTCTATACAAATTCGGGCTTGGAAGACCGTCAGCGTCAGCAAACTACCTATGAGTAGCAAACGTTCTTAAGCTTGAAAATAAGTGTTTTAAAATGTCCCAAAACCTGAAGATTTCTATAAATCCACTGATGAGTTAGTAAAAGAGAACAATTCCAAAATAACCGTATGGAAGTATGAGAAAGCCAGTTGGACTTAACAGCTTCTTTAGCAATTTTAACTGGTTGCTAACATGATTTCCTCGATAACCATGTGGATGTCGCTGCTGATATGATACAAAAAACTCCTTGGAATGAGTTATTTTATCCCTCATTTCATAAAGAGTGACAAACCAAAAGAGATGGCGCTGAACGACTAGAGCTGCAAACAGGCTGTTAGCCAGGAAAGATTGGAATGATTGTGAATATGACCAATAACTTACTTTCCCAAAGCTAGAACAAATTTGTAGTTGCTGGGGTGACAGTGCTCACAGCTGGCTAGCTGCTTCTAACAACTTTCTGCATGTACTAAACAGGATTGAAAAGTGGCCGAAGATGATACAAATATGGCGCAGACAAGTGACAGTCTCCAACACGGAGGCAATGTCACTTGTTCTATCGCTATTTTCACCACCAATAATCCAACTAAATTGTGGTGCAATCCGCTTCTACAAGTCACGAGAGATAGAACTCAATACTAAGCCGAATAAAACTCGAAGGGTAAGCCATGATCTTAGTGCCTGTGGGTTAAATTTTACTGCTACTGCTACTGCTCGGAAGCTGGCATATGTTTGATATTCATCCAAGTCTTTATATAACAGAACGAAAGTATATAAGGAACCAATTCTGCAAACCATATGTTAGACTTGTTTTTGGCAATCTATGATCCGTATATAGTAAGTGTGGTTGAGACCAGGATACCCAAGCAAATGCTTGCATTACAAACTAAAACATACGAGCCTACTAGCTGTATGCCATTAGGACAAAGACATTGTTTGAAGATGAATTGTCAACGCTCATTTGTCAAAATTCTTTTCTTCGGGCCTAATCCTTGCAATAAGAACGATTTGACATATGACATACCGACTGAATAGAGGAAAGGTACACGGTTAAGGAAACAAATTACGGAGTTCCGAATGCATGCCGTTTTTTTTTTTTTTATTATTAATGCCCATGTAAAAGGATTAGAAGATTTTCGTCCTCAATTCATCATGGCTATGTTGCATTGCCCGCAGAATTAGATCACCTCGAGGTTTTTTAACTGCAACTGCAACCTGGTTAGAGGCTCTGCTCGTACACTCATCTGACAGTTGATGAATTACTTTTAGTATTTTCTTTTCAACCACCCCAACCAGTGTCGTTTGTTTTCTCACAAGGAAAGTTGGGAGAAAAATATGTAAATGTAAATGATCGTCTACTTAGCCAAAGGATTAAATGACTCAAGAGCAATCATCTGCGGTGTCCTCGGGTGTTTCTTTACTGGATATAACAGAGCAGGAAAATAAAGCCGACACAAAGTAGGGGTAACCAAGGGGTCAAGGATTGCCGTAACTTCCCAGGACAAACCATAATAAGAACTGGTTTTTTTTTATGTCTGTTACATCCGTATTTGAATCAAAATATTTGTACAAGGATATTGCTTGTGTGAAAGTTCAACCCAAACTGTCAGAGATTATTGTTTTATCATGATGATAGATTGAAACGTTATGTGTCATAAAAGTTGCCTCATTAGCACTTTGCTTTGCTGCTAGATGGCATTGAACTGATTAATTAGTTTGAATATATAGTAGAGACGAATACGAATATGTGATGATTGGAATACACTATTCGTATAATCCGATAGGCTCGTCATATGGGCGCCCTCGATTAGCGCAACTACACAAACTTCTTATTCGTATTATGCAATTAGTCGTCTTGCCTTTTATGGATGTCTTGTCTCTCAATCTGCTTGTAGTCACTTTGGTGATCGTTTTTTCACGCACGAGCACTATGTCAGTGAATCATGGTTTACTACCAAATGTGTGGTTTGAAGTGTGGAGCAGTTGCAAAGCAAGAAGCATGATTTTTCACCTCGCCACTGTGGGCTGAAAATTGGTCGTTTACGAGAGTACGTGATGCCTTATTTGGCGTGGTTAAGTTTCAGTTTGAAAAAAATGTTCCAGAAAGACTAGCGGATCTTCTGAATGTTGATTTTTTTTTTCAGATTTATTGCTTTTCGATGATTTTTGGATTAATGATGTGTAAGCAATGGCATATATGGATCTGTGACCTTCTTTTGCAGTGAAGTTCGCTTGAATTTAATATAGAAATTGGAGACTAAATGGGAAAAAAGGTAGGTAGGTAGGATACGACCTTCATATTATTTATAGCTGCGTTTGATTTTATTTATATTCATATGATCTACAGAGGCATAATTTTGAATTCAGCAGCAGTCGGCGAACATACATTTTAAGGCATTCATGAAGGGCCACTACTTAGGAAATGGCCTTGATTTTCACTGAGCTGGGATGGTTGGGAGAAAGGCAGTGCTTTCTTAGCCTTAAAACCTTAGATGCACGAATAACTTACAGAAGAATTCAGGCAGCGAACTAGTCAAGGCATGTCGTATCATCAATACTAATTTCCTACTACTTTCCCAAGTCATCATCTACAATACATGCAACGAACGCAATAATAAGAAGATCTAGAGGCGATGTAGAGGGGGTACGGTTAGAACGGTGGCATAACGATCTCAATTAGAACTCCTACTTCAGTACGGGTTTACTGTTAAAATTCTGCGCCTACATATTTCAATAGAAATGTAAGTCATTTATCGAGTTTGCAGAAATAACGCAGAAATTTGACTAATTGGTACAGGTTTCTTTTAATTAATCAGAAAACCAAACTCGTTTATCAATGTTGAAGCGATCGTTAACACCCGCACATGCTTTACCTATACAAACGTGGAGGCGATGTGTCCACGTGTCCATGCGTCCAGGATGCTTTGAGCGTGTCGCTTCCACACACAGGGCCCCAATAGTAAGACTGAGAAGATTAAGAAGTGTTGAGTAAGATTTAGTAAATTGTACTTATGAATGCACATGTTCAGCAAGAAAGGCTGCACTATCAATAGACAATAATACGTTGGTATCTCATCCTCTGTAAAACAAAAGATACAAAACGATTATGTGCCTAAATCTCTTCTCAGAGAAAGGTTTTCCCAACAGTGGATTCGTAGTGAAGAAAGCAGTGCATATAACAAAAACCTACCTGCTCATTGTCAGGCATATTATTCTCTGATGCATCGTTTGTACAAAGTGGGACTTAATCTGAAACCCTGTGGTTATCTATGCACAATTTTGAAACATTAAAGACTAGGCTTGATTGACTGAGTATATGTATGTGTATTTCTCTAGTACCCATTAAATATAATAAACTGTAGATATACGTACTTCCTCAGTAACTATAATATAAACAAATGTATTCAAATTTGACAGAAGGTGAGCGCTTAACAAGCTGTGACAGTCAAATTAAAAGAACAGATAATATTTTTTTTATCGTTCAGTCATTAAACAGACGACAAAGTCCGATTGACATACAATTGGAACGTGCCCCAAATTTAAGGACGTACTTAAAAGAAATCCATAAATACACCGCAAAGTTGTTTAAGTCATTATATGGCTCTTCATTATCACTTCATTTATTGTCCAGAGGCCTAAGAATTTACCATTTATCATCAATCATTGAAAAACAAGGTGCAACTTAAAAGTGCTTGCAAACGTCTGTTTAACTGTCTGTCTGGTGGTTATGTTGAATTTTATTACTCCAACGCTGGTGATCTGATAGCAATCAGACGCAGCAGGAGGAAAAAAAAGAAAAAAAAAAACAAACAAACCTCCAGTACTTCAATTAAACGGATAATAATTTAAGAAAAATAAAATAATAATAAAAAAATCTAAACGATTGACCAGACACATATGTACGTCCCACAACGCGGAGACACGTGTTTCGAAATGAAGGTCATGTGGCGACAGCGCTATCGATGTTGCTGCATAAGCGTCAGAACCATAAGCGGCAAATGCACTTTTAACCGCGAAAACGCTTTCCTTAATCTAATTTGACATAACGTCTTTCAATCACAGTCATTTATGTATACATGGTTCATAAACGAACAAACAAACTTTCGTATATACGAGTATATGTAGCTCTAGGGCTTCCCTAGTGCGCTACTTTTTAACCATCGATCAGACTGCACTGTGAATTGTTACGAGTATGTGCGGAGTATGTTCGTTTTATCTACATCCGCTTACAAATGCCTTCGAGCATGAGTATATTTTTATCAAAGTTCCGCTGGGGACATTTGTAGCGATTTTAGTTTTCCTTTTTTTTTGTTTAAATTAAATCAATTATATGCGCCTTCCATCCGAGTCATACGAGTAATTTTAATTTGCTATGTGGAAATTCAAAAATGTAATTAACGTATTTACGTCTTTAACAATAATAATTGTTGTTTTTGTTTTTGTTACGGAAAAAAAAAAAAATAGCTCCTATCCGAAGGTCATATTGTCACGAATCATAAGAACTAATTAAAAATCGATACAGAAAGTCGAAATTTTCTTCGATCAAATTAGGGGAAAACTATCGAAAATATCGAACGCAAAAAAGGTGCGTAACACATATTGGGAGGTTGACTATCTGCTCCGCACGCATATTGTTCTAGATACATATTAGTGCGTGTGGTGAGGCTATGAAAATAAGGTTTCTACATGAGTGATTTTCGGTTTTGGTTGTATATTATGATTTAAGTTTTCTATTTTTAGTTTCGTAATAGGAAAAAGGAAAACAATATGTAACAGAGGTGAGGTAGAAGGAGTCATGCATAAAGATTTGCGTATGGGGCATGCTACTTTGACTTTTAACTTGCGTGTCAAGATTGTTCTGTGTGGGTAAGGAATTTAATTTGGGGTAACCAACGTCTTCTTTTATACATGTTACATATGTATATTCAATTTTCAAATAAAAGTCGTTAGGTGCATTGTCATACGGTCCGATAGTCGGCGCAACCGAAAAGAATGATACGAACCACATTGGAAAACATGCATACGTTGCGGTTCTAAAGAATACAACTGACTAAACTGAGAAAAGAAAATCAGTTTTAACTGTTTTGTTATCTTAACATCCTTTTATTTGATCCTGTTTCATAAGTCTCCAGATATTTTCAATAGGATCAGTATCAGGAAACTGGCATAATTTTCCGCTTTAAAGCGCTGCCAGCAGATACAGCTACGTTGTCGTCTTGTTGGAGCCAGTCACGTATTTTGCATTCGAACATCATTTCAGCGGATGCAAACAGTCCTTTTTTATACAATTGGATCATTCTTTAAGCATCGACATTCCTGGTGAAGGTCAACAATTTCGAATAGAATCGCCCAGAAACAGCCATAAATGTGCACCCACAACTGCTTCGTAATTTAAATCCTTTTTTAGAAAAATTTTGAATCGTGGAGACGGATTCGTTAACTCTTCTAAAAACACAACCTTGGTATTCTGATGCTAATCTCTCTATGTTTTTTCGCAAAAACGTGTCCATGTTCGTTAAATAATTTCATCCACTTTCTCACAAAATAGGTAGTCTATTTGCTGACCGTCAAATGTTTGCAGTAATTATGCTTTTTTTTTAAATATTGGAGCCATCCTTCTAATCGATGGGTGAACAACGCTCGAAAGTCGAAGAATATCCACGGCTTTTCGCTAGAAACTAGTAAAAATCTGAATAACCAGAATTGTGGAATTCTACGCCAAGACAAACTATTGCTGTGAGAAAATTCGACGTCAGACGGCTACAATCGCAAGAGATGGCCAAGCCCTTTTCCGATCGAGTGTCTCTTAATCTCTTAAGAGGTCCAATGCCGCCAGCATCAAATATCGAAGACCATTGGAAACACTGCCAAAACGCCATCAGAGATGCCGCTTCTGATGTGCTGGGTTTCACTCGTCCACCACAACGTAACCCCTGGTTCGATGATGAATGCCGGCAAGCACATGCAGCTAAGCAAGACGCATATATAGCGGCGCTGTTTAGAAAGACCTGAAAGAAACCTGTTCGGTTCGAAGAGATGAACAAGGGAACATCGTAGTAGAATCGCAGTCGATTCTGAGGATTTGGAAAGACCATTTCTGCAGACTGTATAACGGCGATGACGGATCAAATACCGCTGTCAGGCAGAATCAACCTTTCAACTTGGATGATGATGACCAACAATTCCGTCCACCCGACCTGGATGAAGTGAAGATAGTTATATCGAAGCTTAAGTCCAACAAAGCTGCTGGAGCGGCTGGCCTGACTGCCGAGCTCTTCAAAACGGCAGGCGATGACTTGATAAGGAGCATACACCAACTCATCTGTAAAATATGGTCGGGCCCGACGAATGGAACCTCAGCATTGTTTGTACGATTCTCAAGAAAGGAGACCCTCTGAACTGCGCCAACTACAGAGGCATCAGTCTTCTTAACATCGCATATAAGATCTTATCCGCCGTATTGTGTGAACGCCTGAAGCCGTTCGTCAACAACCTGATAGGTCCATATCAGTGTGGCTTCAGGCCAGAAAAGTCCACCATCGACCAGATATTCACACTACGGCAGATCTTGGAGAAGACCCATGAGCTTCAGATCGATACCCATCACCTATTCATCGATTTTAAGACCGCATATGACAGCATCTATAGAGACGAGCTATATAGAGCAATACCTAGTTTTGGCATCCCTGCCAAACTCGTCCGTCTGTGCAGGATGACGATGGAGAATGCACGCTGCTCCATCAAGGTCGGTAAAGATCTCACCGAGACCTTTGATGTCAGAAAAAAGGATTTAGACATGCGCTGTCATGCGATTTTTTCAACATCGTACTTGAAAGAATAGTGCAAAACTCACGAGCAAATATAAGAGGCACTATCTTTCAAAAGTCCGTCCAACTACTCGCGTACGCCGACGATATTGACATAATCGGGGGAAAGCAGCGTGATGTCAGTGGCGCTTTAGCGAGTATTGAGACGGAAGCGGTGAAAATGGGTTTAGCGGTCAATGAGGGCAAGACCAAGTATATGCTGTCAAACAAAAATTACAACCAACACCGACGTCTCGGGCTGAGGTCACCCTCGATAGATATAACTTTGAGGTAGTTAAGGACTTTGTCTACCTAGGTTCTGCTATAAATACAGACAACGACACCAGCGCTGAGATCAAGCGAAGAATAACTCTTGCCAACCGCTGTTTCTTTGGGTTAAGAAGGCAATTGAGTAGCAAAGCCCTCTCCCGGACAACAAAAGTCACCCTTTATAAGACTTTAATACTTCCGGTCCTGCTCTATGGCGCAGAGGCATGGACATTATCAAAAATAGATGAGGGTGTTCTTGGTTGCTTCGAGAGAAAAATTCTTCGGGCGATCTTCGGTCTCGTCTGCATTGACGTTGATTGGAGGAGGAGATACAACGACGAACTCTATGGACTGTACAGCGACATCGACCTAAAGAGAAGAGTGAAGATCCAAAGGCTGAGATGGCTGGGTCATGTAGAGCGTATGGACACCAATGCTCTGGTCCGAAAATTCTTCGAATCCGCTCCCGAGGGACAGCCCAGTAGAGGAAGGCCAAGACTCAGGTGGCGCACGCAAGTGGAAGAGGACCTCAGCCAACTTAGCGTGCGAAACTGGAAGCAGCTAGCCAGGGATCGAGCTGGCTGGAGAAGCTTGTTGACTGAGGCCCAGGTCCACCCCGGACTGCAGCGCCGGTGGATTTCTGTCACCTTTCCTCTACTTATAGACAATTCGCTTCTAACACTGAAAAACGTAATACAATTGGCCATACCGATCATTTTTAAGGAAAAGTACACAATGTGCCGACAATGAAATTATGTCGAATGGCCCCAGCAACGTCTTTGTAGTTCCCTTCATTTATAAAAGGAATCTGAACCTTGGTGAGGTGTCATAATCTGCAAGTCGGTTGATGCATGGAATTACAGAAATAACCCCAAAGAGGACTGATTGGATGTTAAAAGAAAGCCAGTAAAAATCCACGCTGCACCCAGATTAATGCGAACGGAACAGATATGTGAATTTTGGGCAGATTAATCAAACTTCATCTAAGAAATTATTCAATTCGTTCGACTTGATCTTAAAAGTGGGTCTTAATTGGTTACCGGGGTTATACTGAGCACATTAAATGCGGCGTCTTTTGCCAACAATTTAAATATAGAGGTTTGGCCAATCCATATACTGGGCGATATGTTGCATGGTCAATAGAGGTAGAATTGCATAGAGATTAATAGAATAAGTCTTTATAACTAACGAAACAACCTTGATACGAGTATCATTATTCGAACATAATTTCTTGTTTACTTTGGCCAAGAACTCATAGAAGCAATAATCTGATAAAATTTATTTTTCTTCTTTGTAGAAAATAAGCGAATATCTGCCTCAGGTTGGTGAATTAAGCCTTGAAGTGTACTGTAATCAGGCATTTGCTCAATGTCTTTCGCTAACAATAATACCACCATTCTTAAATGGTTCTTTTAGCTATTGACATCAATAGTAGATGACAACGTTTTTTATTCTTATTTTGCTCTGTGTATTCCATTGCACTCATTAGATGTCAGTGACAAGGGAAATGTACATAAAGCATATACACATATACCTACAAATAGTTGAATAAAAAATGACAAACGCAAAAAGTAAAGAGAAATATGTATCTTGTTGTGCACGTGCTTAAGATTCCTTGGATTTCCGTCTTCCATCAAAAACTTGTAGTCGTAAGTAGGGATAATTTTTTAAAAGTTTTTCGGTTGAAGTACTCGTACCTTCACTTGATAACCTAGTTGTACGAAAATTAACGAGGATTCAAAAACAAACAACAATTTTTTGGTCATCTTCCAGAGGAAAAAGTTGGATACGCATAAAATAACCCGCATTCCTTTAAAGTCATCGGACAATATATAGTATACGTAAACAATGACAACTAATGAGGCAGCACTTAAAGGTACGCAAATCCCAAAGGACCGTAAGGAGGCAACCGAAATAGGTTTACGACTACAACAATGACTACTGCAACTGTAGCCTGACGGTTTTCCATAAATATTCCAACTGGACATCGATGCAGATTTTCCGAAAATTTCCCCACGAAATTCTATTACACAAGGGTCATCCTTATACGATATAGATCACTGGACAAGACAACTAACAGAAGGCGGAAGTTTGTTATGCCATTCAATCGAACTGTCACGCTTGGTCAGACTGCACTCTTTGACACAATAACAAACACGAAAATAACTCCACGGATGAGAACAAATTCGAATTAACGTGTTGTCACGCTATCGCTTCTAATGATATATGAGTATGTACGAGTACTATATTCCTTGGGATACAGATAATTTATATCCACAAAATATATGTATTATCATTAATGTTTTATTGATATTTTAAGATAATTAGTAATAAAAAATAAAAGACCAGAATCGATTCAAGGGATGGATACTGGAACAGATGCAAATTTTTACTTCTATCACTCCCAGACATAAATCTACCACAAATAGACAAACGAATCCTTGCCGGTATTTTGAAATTGAATGCATTCACTCAAGTGTGACTGATTTTTGTGTCCTTTTTTGCTGGATTTCTCCTCTTAAATTTGTTCCTTATTAGCACCAGAAAAAAAAAAAAGTGTAAATACGAGTACTCGTAAACCTAAAAATAATATAGGAATACGAATACGAATACAATTACTAAAATTCAAATTTGCTTCAGAAAATTAAGGACTATGACCACAGAGAAGCTTGGCCTTATGTCCTGGAATTCATCTCGCCAATTTTTTGGTTGCTTTTGTTAAGGCTTTTGTCTGGCGCTTTTTGAGTTTTGAATTCTTTCTGCGTGGTGGTTTCATCTCCTGGGGGAATATCCTTATACAGATGAACTTAAGGATACAATGAAACGTTCTATAAAAATTTCACAACCATTAAATGGTCATAAAAAGGATGGTATTCTTATTAAATAATTCAGGTTACCCCTTCTGTACGAATATCTGTGAATCCTTTTCTTCGTTTTTTTCTTTCTTTTTGTTTTGTTTTGAAAACGTACTTCTTCTCATAAGGTAAGGAAAATCCAACACCAGAATTTAACTATACTATAAACAGATACTACAAGTATTCATGCGACGTTTGTCGTATTTTTTCTCTGTGGAAGTCCTTTTGCGTGCACTTGAAAACTGATTTCTAGGTTGTGCTGCGTCATTGTCGTGCTCGACTGTGTTAAGGGAGACGGTACATCCTGGCTTATTAACAAATAATAAGCAATAATTCATTCGCTAAAAAAGGATACTCTTATACACACAATAATATATATCGTTTTTTTTTTTTATTTATTTTAATTAGATCTCTATAATATGTTGGCTTTCCTTGATATGAGTATGTGTTCTCGTATAATGTCATGCACTTGAAGAGCATCAAGAAAGGATACATAGGTGGATGTCGTTGGTACGACAAGAATGATTTATGCACAGAGTATCTTCTCTAGGTTGAAGTTAACCCCTTTTACAGTTTGTTTTTCTGCGTCTTCGTTGTGTTGCTTTTGATGTTGTTCTTAATTTGCAGGAGTGTCTTTAAAGTTTTTTTTAAAGTTGTTTGTTTCCGGTTTTTTAGGTAGATAAGACAGCGTACAAAGTCAAACGAAGGAGAAAACACGCCTATTTTGCTTGGTTAGATATTAGCAAGCAAACCTAACCTTCGTTTTTTATTGGTTAAGAAAATGAATTCATACTTAGCTTGTAAGGGGGTTTGTGCTTAAAGGGTTAATCGGTTACCCACTGAGATTATACTCGTACATACCTGAAAAGAAAAAGAGATAAAAAGTTAGATTTGTTGGTAAAATTCATTCCACAAAGGGTGAATTTTTGTATTGTATATACAAATATGTATGTTTGTTGAAGGTATTTATATTTGTCAGTTTATGAAATGCGCCTCCCAATTTTTTGGATATTCTTCAAATAAATTTTTAATAAATTTAATTCGATTTTTAACGCTCTAAACATATAAAATTGCACAGACAGACATTTTTTCTCCAATAGTACTCTTACAGAAATCTTAGTCAGATTCTTCAATGCTTAAAATCAACATGAGAGATCATTATTGTGGCCTTCGTAGATACACAGTGTGGCAAATAATATTCCGCACACGAGCCATATCCCAGAAACGAAGTACGACATCTATTTGTCCGATGCGTTTTAAAGATTGAATTTTTGTTTTTAGAAAAACTGTCAAAATTTCATGACATTTGGTTGATATTTAATAGTTTTCCAGAACACCTTATCGTTTGATGTTGAAATTTTAACATGGAACAAAGAGCGGTCATTAAATTCCAGCAAAAACTTGGTAAAAATGCATCAGAAACATTCCGACTGCTAAAACAAATGTACCGTGATGATTGTTTGAGTAGAACAGTTGTTTTGGAGTTGCAAAGACGGTTTTTATGTGGCAGGGAGACGCTGAAGGATGATAAACGCATAGGAAAGCCAATTTCATTTCGGAAGCCTAAAATGATCCAAGAAATACGTGATTTTATTGCAGAAGATAGCAATTATTGACTGAGAATGATAGAAAATGCTTTAAAAATCAAAGAGGCTATTTGAATCATACATCACAAGGATTTAGGCAAAACAAATAGTTTGTTAATATTATCCCGTCCAGAGTATCAATTGGATTGTGTCTCCAGTTTCTGCCAAGGAAACTATTAGAGCCTAAAAACTCTAGCTATGTTCAGAGTGACACTTAACTGGCTATTTCTCTAAACTGATCCTGCAGCAGTTCGTGAAAAAACTCAGGTGTCCTTTTAACTGCAATTTTATCCTTTTGTCAAACAATAATTTAATCCAATTATGTGTAGTATTGTCGGTTCTATATTGTGGCAACACTTGTACGAGTATATTCAATCAAATTCTGTGCGGCTAAAGACGCTTCCAACATCAATGAAACTGTCAAATGCTAATTTTCGACCACACCTTCAATCGGCACATTTATTTGTTTAAAATATTATGCTCATTAAAAAAATCATAATCATAAGATGATAGTTATAATCTCTCATAATTATCTAGCCCATGCTAATTTTGCACATCCCGCATTCCTGACAATATCACCTGCTTATTTTGACTACGTATTTTCGGGGCTAAATTTATTTTTGTCTAATTTATTGCCCTAATTTTGTTAACACTTTCTTTAAACTTGATCAAAAATAGAAACCGCGTGCGTATAAACATAGTTTAAGGCCACTCTGTGATAGCCTTTGTAAATACATGGATGACGATTGTTTACCCGCATCCGTATCTCTGTCCAAGGCTGTGAAATATATATATTTTTTTATGACACAGATCTTTATCGGGGCCATCAAATACGTGCATATTTCTTGGATTTGTAAACAAATACAATCGAGGTTTGCCCCTAACAGATTTGAAATTAATTAGCTACCGGTCGATTTGATGTTTTCCATGATTGACCTTGTCACAAATAGCCATTGGTACTATACGTATTACAACCACCCTCATAAGCAATTGCAAAAGAAATCGTTTCGTTCAGAGTATGAGTACTTTATATCAGTATTTGAAAACAAAATAAAACGAGCAATTGTGGGAGGGCAATTCAGTCTAAATCCAATTATTCTTTGCCCTCAAAGTTGTTTTTTTTTTGTTATCATATCGTGTTCCTTTTCTTTCTATTTATAGTGAAATTCTTAAGTCTTACGAGTACGTCGTCTTTGTTGAACTTTACAAATTTAATCGATTGAAATACCTTTTAGAGAGTGAATCCCAAGAATTCTTAATCTTGAGAATGCAAAAGATGTTTCGATTTTGCCTTTGGTGCTTTCGTTTTATTTGATCTATACTTGTAGTTTTTGTTTTCTGTTTTTTAAATTGACTTCTTGGCTAGCTTACCCTTGAACTTTTAACCGTACAATAAAAAAATAAAAGGACGACGTGCTAGACAAAGTAGTCGATTTTTATTGCTTGAGGTTTTCAAGGCTAAAAATATCCATGCACCAGTAGAGACCATTGTGGCTGGTTGAATTAAGAACAGTCTGCCATTTTGGGATATTCAATTGAACATTCTCAAGTTAAGGATTTCAAATGACGTCAAACGATTTCCATTTAATTTCAAGATTTTCAAGAGCCCAAGGGGGTGGTGCTCATTTGATTTTTCACTTGTGTTTGAATTATGTGGTGGTGAAAATTACAAGTGTGTATATCAGATGGAAATGACGGGTAATCATCTATTGAACAAATATAAAAGCGAATGCCAAAGGCTGAAGAGTTAAATGTCAATGCCAAAAGGGATACGAATGAAAGGTGAACAGCTGCAGAACAAGGTTCTAAAAAGAGATATATTTAGAAAGTACGTTCGTATATTTTACCGTCATTATTGTTAACTTAATATTTTTTTTAAACACAAAAATATCACCTGTCACCCTTGAATAAAGTAACAATGGAGGTGCTATTATCTAATCAGCTAGAACTCTGCTGACATAGATAATATCGTAAATGGCACAACAACCAGCGACCGCCTAGTAGCCATACAACTGATAAGTCAGAAGAAACGTGGAATATCATACTCGTAAGTGTCAACAAGTGCGCAGTGAAAACTCAAATATAGGACACGATTTTGATGATCGTTTTTAATAAAACCTCTCGAGCAGAAAAGTTTTTTGTCGGCCATGCAACAATCGAACTGTGATTAGGGGCACAGATTTTCAATGACACGATTTGTTGTATGTTAAATTGCAACTTAAGTTTAGCTGTTGGAATTGACAAAAGGCACGAAGTCCGCAGTCAATATAACATCTTTGGCAAATTGGATGACACAAGCTTCAGAGCAATTTTTGGAAATATATAGATAGACTAGTGCTAGCGCTTTTGACGGTGTATTCAAGTCTCATGAATCTCTTTTAGACGATATTGTGTTAAGAGCGAGACTCGGCAATGAACACAATATTTCGATAAAAATGAGTATCGGCCTCGCGAACTCAACTAGTGAACTCTCATCGTAAGTCACGGTCTCGAGGCCAGAGTTCCTGCGTCATCCAAATTTAACACGGGTTTAGACTGAGAATGCTATATAAGTATTTCATTAAAACAACAATAAATACATATAAATATTAAATGATGGTTTTTCCATATTTTCGAAGAAATAATAGGTTTTGAAAAAATGTTCCAAAAATTTGATATCAAATGCAATTTGTTAACGAAATCTTTGCACCGAAGTGGCATGAAGCCTTCAGTTGTTGACCAAGAGCATTGCTTGCAATGCTTTTGTACAACTTTTTCAAATTCCTTAATGGTATTTAGTTGTGCAGCCCTCACTTCTTATAAACCAGAGCCCAAACGTGCTCAATTGGACTTGGATCCAGATATTAAGTTGACCATTGCACGAATGCGACCTTGTTCTTCCCAAACTATCCTTTGGAACGATAGAATTACGAAACAAAAAAAAAGTAATTGGAATAACAAAGTTGATATTGGTAAAACTGATCTTAAATCAGAACAACTAGGGTGCAGAAACAACGAAGAAAGATCTGGCTTAGTTGTAGTAGAAAATTTTTATCGGGATATGGAAATTGTCGAATTAGACAACAAATATGAAGAAGAGGTGATAAGGGTCATTTCGGAACAGAAAACAAACAGGTGGAAAAGTATTTGCTTGAAAAAGAACTCGAATACAGTAGAATTCATTGATTTTCAGCGTAAAAGTAGTAGGCTGCAGGTTTTCTAGAAAACGAAGTACACAGATCAGAAAAAGTAATGAATCCGGGACGTCGAACAGCACGGACCACATACATTCTAACGTATGGATGAAATTGAAATTCTTGGATTTAAGAATTCTGTTAAATAAATGAAGAAGAGCTTTCTCAATTCATAATTTAAAGGCAAACGCGTCACGAAAGACTGTAACAACTTTAGATCCATATAATTTTTATCACATACAATGAAAATATACTCAGTCTTCAATGGTCATATTACAATACTCATGTCAAAATTCACAAAGTGATTATCAATTTCATCGTGTTTACCTACTGATATAAATCAAAGAGTTCCGAAAGATCTTATATGGACTGCGTTAAAATTTTCAAAAGAAGGCGAAATATAATTTCCTGTAGCCTTATTTGGTCCAAAATATGTACTTGACACAGATATTCCAACCTACAATTTTACATTGAAATCAAACATTGTAGAATCCAAAAAAGGGCCAAGTGACAACCAAACATAACCAAAAAAATAAAAATAATCAAATCATTGACCTTAAATTTTATCTATGGCCAATAAGTTCCAAGTTCGTAGGAGTTTAATGACTTTACATGGCAAACGTGCGGCGTATATCAATATAACAAGATCATAAAAACCGCAATAAAATCAACATATCGGCTAAAACAGGCTGAATTAAATCACTATAAAGATCGCAGACTATATGTATTGCGAATCCAAACGCCTCGGTGCTGTTGGCCAATCCAAGTCATAACAATTGCCACAGAGCAAAAACAGAATTTGGTAAAAATCATCTTGTGATTTACAAGTTTAAAAAAAATCGTTATGATCATTTACATTTTGTGAATGGACTTGTTTACAAGCTGATAATACTTTTCTTGTTTTTGGAACCCTATATTCGATAACGACAAATGCAAATAATAAACAAAATGCAAATGACTAAAACGACCAACGGCTAAAACGATGACACACCAAGTAGTCTTGTCAGTTAGTTGTGACATTTGTACCCGTATACCTGTTGGTTGGCTTTTATGATATTTGCTTGTTAAGTCAACCTTGAACTTCGTGTTTGCTTAACTTTAAGAGATTGTCAAAGTTGTTGCAGCTAATCGTATTTGAATTACATAAATATGGAGAAATTTTTTTTCGGTAGATGGCTTAATTTTCATCGTTGGCGCTTAAGGCCAATTTTGTAAACATTAAAAAGAGATTAAGAGAAAAAAAAGAAATTTGAAAACAAATTTGTCTTATGAAGAAATTATTTCAGTTGACATTTGTTGGGTAGTTCGATGGATAAACAATTTTGTAATGGATCTGTCCAAATGAAATTAACAACGAGATTAAAATATGTGTAAACAAAACAGAGAGGTTCGATGCGATTTGATGCATTTTAATGGTTTTGGAATCAAAAGAGATCCATATGTTTACAAATGGTGTTTTGAAATGAGTTTAAAGAAATCGGATTTATGTCGGTGGATTTTATATTGCCATCGATGTCAACAGAGGACGGTCGTAAAATTTGAAATCTACTTCAATTGTTATCAATCTGAATACTTCCATTTCCATTTGATAGCTGCGATCTATTTTTATATTGTAGCTTTTATTGTATCCCCAAGGTGACGATCGACGTCGTGCGCCAAATAGGTGACAACAGAAGTCCCGTTAAAAGATTCTTTCGACTATCTTTCCACTGTTTAACGATACTTTAATTATGTTGCATTTGAATACCAACAGGTGGAGATCATAAATCATCGGTCTTAATCATTTGCGTATGTGCATACACGTATATCACTAAGCCCATTTAAATCGAAAGCTTTTGAGTCGGTTTTTAAAAGTCCGATACGAATGTGGGCGATTTACATATAGCTTTGTGATATCTGTAGAAATCCCTAAAAAGTCGTCCTGAATTATTTCCAGGTGCACACCCTTAATGAAAACATAAAAACGGTCCCATAACATAATTCAATGCTCATTACATCTCTGCATTTTTACCTTTGCTTCATGGTGTTTTGAAAATTTTTAGAAAATCTCCGCCAGCAGCTGATTAAATCACACGAAAAATTATTATTTGACGGGCAGAAGGGAAAGTAAATAAAAATAATATTGTCACAGTCAATAAAATGATTCCATTTTCATTGTCAACATTGGAAGAATGTCATAAATTTGCCATCTTTTTCTGTTTCCTTCTCATTTCATTTACTTTCACAAAAAAATATTTTTGGGTGATTTCTTTCTGCTGTCATGGAATTTGCTACTGCTGAAGGTCCTAGTTCAGACAGACAGAAATGTGTCTTGTCTATCAAGAGAGATATGTTTATAAACGTATAGAATTGCATTTGAATTTTGTTATTTTGCTCAAACCCCTGTATCGTGTCCTTGAATTTATTTTTTATATGTACCTCAAGAGTGAGAATTCTTTTATCATTTCGTACTCTTTATGTCTATATTGTCCTAAATTTAGATTTTATTTTGTTTTTCGCAATCTACACATACTCGTATGAGTAAACAGTCGATAATATGTAAGTAAAGTAGAGTGTTGTCTGTGATTAGCATTGAATGTTTGCCATCAAATTTGTATCTATTTTTAGGACAAGTCGTCATTTATTAGTGACGCCGCAGTGCACTAGGTGAATGTTTACCGTGAATTCTTCTACATACACTCACTGTGCAACAAAGAATTAAAAAGCTCCTCGTTTTAAAGTATTTTTCCTGGCAAATACTTTACTTATTTGTTGACTGTGTGTAGGTTCTTTGCAGAATGACTACTTGCTTAGTCATAAGACGTGATCAGAGTTTATTACATCGGTTGATGTTATATCACGACTTGAAGAAAATATATAGGTATCACTCAAGGCGGTCGTGTTTGAAATAATACTTTCCCAAACCATTTAGTCCTATGAAAATATCCATGCCAGACCATATATGTATATAATACATCAAACTTTAAGTCGAATGTGAAGTCCCGATTCAAAGGGAAGAGTCAGAGAAAAACTAACTGAACATACTCCAAAAAGGAACTAAGCCAAGAAAAGAAACTTAAATACCAAGTTGCGTGAACTAAAGGGTGCAGCTAGAAAGGAGGATCAGGATACACTTTAAACTTGGAAAACAATAGATTTCAGGCCAAGCCGAGCAACTGAACCGTTTCTATATAAACGGAATGTGATGACGACACTGCAGGCACTTCTACTATAAGTGTGCGACTTGCACTGGTCTTCGGCTGCAAGAACTAGTTGCTGATCATTTGGGAGAGCTGTGCCACTACGGAAGGCTATGTTGTAGTATATGTACACTAAAATAACCATATAAGGTGAAAAATATATGATATATCGATAACGAGGCAATATACATCTTATCAGAAAGTATACACAGTGTGGCAAATAATATCCCGGACTGGCTATAGACAACGAAGTTAAAACACCATTTCTGTTAATTATTCGGTGTTCATTAAAAATTTTCTCCCCCCAATTCAATACACTTCTTACAGCAATTCAACAGTGATTCAAATGACTACTCTAGCTCATTTTGTGGAATTACCTTCAGAGACCGGGTCGAAGC
Source organism: Volucella inflata (assembly GCA_928272305.1). Taxonomy (NCBI): domain Eukaryota; kingdom Metazoa; phylum Arthropoda; class Insecta; order Diptera; family Syrphidae; genus Volucella; species Volucella inflata. The sequence continues at coordinate 25,303,085 of OV743717.1, read as the reverse complement.
TGATTGAATGGTCGGAATGTCGTCAAAAAAGAGCATCCTTCCAACTTTAATTTCAATTTCGGGTACAAAGAGAAGTCGAACGGGACCAAATCAGGTGAATACGGTGGATGATTAAACACATTTGATTTAGAGCCACAAATTGACAAGCAATGAGTTCTGTGTGACTCCGTGCATTATCGTGCAACAGAAATAATCTTCGTAAAGAATGGTTCAAATAGTCTCTTTGTTTATGCTTGGGGCCTCTTCCATCATTTACAGTGAATGATTGTGGTCTTCAGTGGGTCATTTCAGGCTTCTAAACTGAAATTGGCCATCCTCAGTGTTTGTCATCCTCCAACGTCTCTCTACCGTCCCAAAAATTTAATGACCGCTCTTCCATGTTCCATGTTAAAATTTGAAGATCAAATGAAAATGTGTTCTGGAAAATTAATTTTTATAATTGTAAAGAGACAACCAAATGTCATAAAATCCTGACAGATAGTAAAGAAAGCTTGTTCAGAAGAATGGATGAAGCTCTCGAATATTTAGGATTCTCGACTTCGAATTCGGTTATAAATTTGAAAAGGCCTTAAGAGTGATCACTTTGAGTTTAACGGTAAATAAGGTTCCATTTTCATACGAGACATCAAACAAAATTATTCTTAAAAGTCTGATAAATCTAAGTTATTGAGAAGAATGCCAACGTTATCCATCTGCCACCTCTTAGTTCAAATTTCGTAACATTATTCGTTGACCCTTTCTATCCGCTCTCCTACATAGACGATATAAACTTCATTGAAAGAACAGTTCTCATTACAAGCTGTTACGATTGCTTTTATGTGGCAAGAAGTAGAAGTCCAAACTGGGTTTTGCGGTCAACTAAGGTAAAATTAAGTGTATGCTGCCAACAAAAAAAGACATTGAGTATTTACGATTCGTCTGAAATGCCACTCTAAAGTAGATGAGAATTGTTTTTCTTTTGGTAAATTCGAGCCAATGATTCAGTGCAGAAGTCAGGCGAAATGTTGTTCTAATTTGGTCAAAACAAAATAAGTACGAGCACATACAAATGCGAACTTTAAATTTGTACAGTATGTCCGGCTATAGTCCAATAAAAAACTAACATGACTGACACTGTTCTGAATCCTCCTCTCAAATTGAAAATTGTCGACATATTCTGATCGGTCATTGCTCAGGGTTTACACTTTTTTTTTCTTAAAGAATATTTCAATTGCTTGGCTGTCACTGGGTGTGAGGAATCCGAACTCAGCACTTTCTCCGGTTGATCGAACTATGGTCAGAAGTTCACAATCAAATGGATGCAGAAAATTAATAAATTTAAGAGTAACTTCAACCGTTTCAGCATGATCGGTCATACCCAGTCATTATTTCTTAATCACAATCAATTTATGTGACACATAACACGGCAGCTGGGCATCATATCGCCACAAAACATCTGACATTTACAATAAGCATAAAAATATCATTTTTGGCATTCATTGCCGCTGAAGTAAATCGAATTGCTTCCATTTCTCCATCATCATTTACTTTCTAAGCAATTTCACCTTCATCTTGTGATATTGAAGATGCACTAAAATGGCAAACGAATACCGACTGACCGTCATAAAATGTCACATAAAGTATGTAGTGCTTAAAAGAGAACAAACAAAGTTATCGATAGAAAGATACTCGTACTTTTAAAGACAGAACAATAAGGACAAGCAGTAATCATAATTTAGGAAAGAAAAAAAGGAACGGCAAAAGAAACACAATGATTTTCTGTCCAAAACCGAAAGAAAAAGGAGAAGTTAGGAGCAAATGTGACGTCGATGATCCTTATGAACAACGACTTCTGTGGCGATTTTTGACCGACTACTTCTATCTATGTATACATGTACACGAGTATGCCTACTAACTCGTATATACAGCGAGTTCGACTGTCAGTTCTAGCAAAGCGGAAGGAAATCGCAAACACAAAAGTTGTGGTTGGTTTTGTATCTACTCGTACTCGTATATAATAAAAAAAAACCTCTTTGTTTTGGATAGATGTTGTATTTGAATTCAAGTTCAGCGTGTGTGGATGTGAATCCAATGAACGTCGTCGGTAGGAAATCATAAGTCAAATAGATTTTCGATCTATGCCAAGTGATAAAGTTATACCCCAAGTTAATGCCTCGCGTATGTCTACCCATACATTTCTCCTCTTTGCAGCCGACCCACATGATACCCCAACTACACTCTGGACATAGGCATTGGCAGCTCGCTTTGCATGTTGCTGTTGCTGTTGCTTTTGCTCTTTATAGCTAAACTTCAAAGGAGGAGTAGGTATGGTGTAGGAAGGGTCCATCTCACGACTTTTCTGAGCTTGTTTGACGTTCCGATTTTGCAACTGAATGAAAGGAGAGAGTATCTTTTACTATGTATTAAGTCTACTTAATCTATGTGCTGCTTATGATTTTATTTATTGTTATATAAAGCAATTAAGTAAACAACCAAGAGAATGGTGGTAGTTAAAAGTTTAATTGTGTCGAAATAAAGAGTATATGAAAAAAACCTGTTTAGATATCAAATATCTAGGAAACACGTTTCCTTGTATAACACTAACCGGCCAAGAAACAAACTCCCCAGCTGCTGACTCCAATCAAAAACACTTCATCATTAGAAGAGAACAATAAAGTCCAGATCGATCCATTTTAAGTCTCTGATCTGGAATCTATGTATAACAAAAGACATACAATTACGCCACACGCCGTCCGATCGAGCACTACTCGACTCGAAAAGAGATACTTTCCATAGTTGTTGGCTCATTATTTAAAGCTTTGGGACGCTATCATAACTAATCCTATCGAAACCAATTGTAGGTCGTTGTTCGACGATGACGACGATCGTTTGGGCAAGAAAGTACCTACATATAGTATAATGTTTGCGATCGCTTTGATCAGTCAAATCTACTATACAGTGAAGTATCGTTCCTTCCACCCTTCTCTTAACGACCAATGTTGGACTGTGGATTAGCATATTGAAGAGGAAAAGAATGCAGATGGTCGGTGGTTTTGATTTGATTAGACAAACACGGAATCAGTAACTAACCACTACACCTACCCAGATCGGACTATACAATACAGATAAATTCATATACACAGAGGTGAATATGGAGGAAAGACGAGTCACACACAGTTGAGTGGCTATTGTTTGGGGGTCTATTGCGATCGGTATGAGTGCCGCAGAACATTCAAACAGTATGAATGTTCTAGTAGATACATACGAGTAATAACGTTTTCCGGTTTGGATTTTCTCGTGTATTGGCCCTCCCTCCGTTTTGGGACAGTGCAGAGAAATTGTTTTGTTTTGTTCTCTCTCTGCCAATTGTTGATAGATGTGTTGAAAGATATCCAATCCACATAGTTAAGCCCCGTTAAATTTGCCCTACCACACGTTTGCGCCCATTGACCGTTGCCTTTTATGGTTGCAAAATAAAAATCACGTGAACCGACGAAGGGTTTTGGAGGTGTCCCAAATTGGACAACTGAATTTAACATTGTGACGTGTCCATGAAATTCATTTTATTAATTTTTTTTGGCAATGAAATAACGGTTGATAGAACAATTCAACTACAGGATATGAACATTATAGAGTAATTACAGATGATTATAGACAACTTTCATTGACAGTTAAAATTTTCTTTTTCTCGAAAATAGAAAATAGTACCTGGAGCAAATCTTGGATCCTACTCGATGTCGTTCTTTTGTCGCCAAATACAGGTTGACAACGATTTGATCAAATGAAAATTAAAAATTCATCAACTGTAGTCTCTGTAGTACGAGTTTAATGTGCAAAACTGGAGTCAAACCTGTTCAATTACCGAAGAAACGATAAGCAAAAGTAAAAATTTATTAATCGCCACTTGGACGGACGATGACGCTGACGCCAGGTAGCAAGTGGTAGCACATGAGTGGACGAGTTTTTTCTTTTCTTTTATGAAAATAAAAAAATCTCTGATTTTCGCACCTTCTTTTTGGAGCACTTAACTTCGACTTCTACTCATTCAGAGTAAATTAACTTTTAAGATTCGATTACAACTGCAACTATGACTACACCATGAGATTCAATTGAAGAGGATCCAAATCCAGCTGCACCCACAATGCAAATTTCCAAAAGACGACATGGGGTCGGCTTCAAATCCAGACAAAACAGACGGCACAAGACAGCTGTTGAAATCTGCAGTACAGAAAAAGATATCCAAGTTTATGGCACATTTGGATTTCCAAGATGTCTTTGTCTACTAAGTAGCGAAAGCAACAGCAAAAAAGAAGTTATTTACATTGTACCTACATATACACATACAGACATGGCATATAAGATGACTTGAGAGTTATATTTATGCACCAAAGTCGTGCGACAGGTTTCGGTTTGTTTTGCTGTGGGACACCGTACAAGGTAAACGGACACCAAGCAATAGTAGTCACTGTCCCCCAGGGTGGGTACAAATGTAATAAAACGTAATTTGACAGCTCAAAATGACGATGTGATGATGTTTTATGTTTTAGGATTCTAAGTGGATTCTCAAAATAGAAATAGATTTTCGACAGAAGAACTGAAATGACCTTCACGGGAGCTCAATTTCGTGTGAAAAGTCAAGTGGTAGTTGGTAAGAAGTTGGCAATTAATTATGTATTTAGAAAAATGTTTAGCACTAAATGGTTGAAAAAAAAAATTGGTTATCTCAGCCGGGTTCGTTCGAATAAAACTACAAAGACAATCTTAAAACGGCAAACAAGATAATATGGTATAGGTACCAACATAAGCTTAATCGGTTAACCAATGATGGTCTGCCTGGTTATAAAGGTTTTCTTGAATAAATGCCTTTGAAAACAAGTGATTGAAGTCAATGCTGACGTCAAATTCTGTAAATTTCAATTGATTGGGAAAGTCTTCTATGTAACGTAAGTAAGCTTTCATGGCCCAAAATTTAACTCCTTCCCTTGCTGAGTATCTCTCAGTCTAAGGGAAGAGTTGGTGGCAAGATGCGTACCCGAAATGTGTATGGGTGGCAAATGAAACAAAATTTAAAAGGCCGACGTTGGTGCGTCTTTCAACCTGCCGGAGATGGTTATGTAAGCAGGGTGTTGCTTTTTTCAAAAGGTTGAACCTAACCCTTGTTTCAAGTGCAGGACAACAGACAGATATGCCATCAGTAAGTTCTTGACTTCGGTCTACAAAGCTGATCTGTTTCATTTCGTTTGCAACACTTTGTTTTTGCCTTAGTTTCAGATCAAGTTATTTTTCGACAAACTAAAAGTGATGAAATTTAGTATTCGTGGAACGTTGTATGGTGTTTTGATTTTACTCCTAAAGCTGATCACATTCGATCGTTTTGGACGGGGAGGAGAGTATGCCGAAGCTTTTTTTCTTTTCTTTTCCTTTTTCCCCCTAGATATTTTAAAAATGTCAAATGACTTCTCAGAGCTCACTTATGCAAATAAAACATGAATAAGAAACTTCCGTCGTACAAATGCAGAATATAACTGCAGATCTCGTCAATTTCTTTCAAAGAAACAGGAAACGCTACGCCGAAATGGTACTCTGGATGTTTACTGCTTGACAATTAACAAAAACGTCACGTACATTAAACAATCTACAATATTACTATAAGACTAAGACAAAAAACCGTTTTTTAAGCTATGAACCAAACAACTATGTTGGAATTTTTTCTTGAGAACGTAACGTATATCAATTAACTTCCCAGCACGACAGCTATTTACAATATCTTCTCTTATATCTACACATGTTTAACGTTCATTTTACCTTTAAATCGAATCTCTGAATTAACTCATCACACTTTGACAGTTTAAAGTTTCCGTAACTATACGGCAAAAATTACACAAATGTTTGCTTCTATCACGTAACCCTGTCTACATGATAAATGATTCGCACCTCGTGAGGGTGTCATTTCAATAGATACCTATAAAATGAAGTAAAAACAACAATTAATCATCAGTTCATTTGAATACACCTTTCTCTTCGTTTCATCGCAAAAGGGCAGGTCTACCAAACATACTTCCACATGATTCTACTTTCACAGTAGTGCCAGGTTTGTGTTAAGTATTTGTTTGATGTAGATTTATATCTCTGATCCAAATAACAGATACTAAGCAACACTTGGAATACCAATGACCCTGAGTTGAACTTAAAATACCCCCCCTCAAATACGGAAGTACTAACTAGAAGAACTTGATTTTTTCATTCACGTTGCGATTTTTAATGTTTTTTTTTTCTTTGTTTTTTGAAGATTTTTACCACCAGATACGTGTTAAAAGTTCAATTAAAATAGCAAAAAACTATACATACACGTACATTTGTTTAAAGTTTTTCTAACTGTGTTTTTGATGTACGAGATGATGTACATTCATTTAAATGATCTCATTTTGAATCTGTTAACACTTTAATTGATGAGAGTATCTTAAGCAGATGTTTTGCATTGTATCCACACTCGAGCCACAATTAATCTGCGTAATTTTCGGCAAGCTTCAACATGATCTCATTGTAAATAAATAAACACAAGAATGAAAATTAAAAAATTAAAATTAAAATTCTTTTCAATTTACTATTTACTTTGCGAAGCTGAAAGTTGTGTACATTTACGACGGCGCGATTCAAAATTAATAAAAAAAAAACATTTTATCAATTTTTTGTGTTGTGTTAGAAATGTAACATGTCCTTCAAAATGGTATACACTCACCGAGTCCTATTGCCTTTCATCACAATTAAGATACAAGTCAAACGGCATGTTACTTAAGTGAAAAGCAAGAATAACCAAAGTAGGGATAACCTTAGGCTGTGATTCGATTATCGTCGTGTGTCTCTATTCATTTGGAAATGTTTATCCTTGTCAGGGAATTGCTCATTAAAATTTTATTTCTGTCCTACTTACAGTCAGACCAAAGGTGACTAAAACGTTTTATCTTCGAGTATCTGGGTTAGAGGTGGGGGCTTTTGAACAAATATTTGCTAGACGAAAGTGTTTTAAAATTGGAGCAGACATTATTTTAACAACTTACATATTTAGGTACAAGTAAAACACTACTGAGTTGACAGTTTTAAGGGTGGAAGTTCTCAATTGAAATTCATTTGGCAAATGAGGTCATTTTAGAGCCGAGGGTTTGCATAGAAAGACGATGTTGAGTTTTTGTTTTATCCATGCAGCCCTTATATATCACATAAATATTGGTCGAAGTACACGAAAGTCTAACAGCATGCCCAGAAGTTGCTAGGACGAAATTTGGTTGAAGTAAACAGCTTAAGCAACGTAATGGACCAACAAATCTATTTTTCTACCAGCTTATGATAAGCACCGACAAAAAATACAAGCTGGGCTAGTTCGTAACGTAAGATACGTATGTGAATTCTTCCACCGTTCAATTTTGAATCAAAAGATACAGGTGGAGATTCCACACATGCCGGTTAGTCTGCATTTTCCAAGATAGTGTCTGTTCTACCCAACGCAGAACAAATTTTCATCTGACAACAATGCTGTTCAGGGCATTGGAGTAGAAGTCCGTGATATTAGGGATAGACCAAATTTGTTGTCGACAGCTATCGAAGTTTCAGTAACTGGAGTTCGCAGTTTTCGGATTCAGTTTTCGAATCTGTAAAAGAACAGTAAAAGTAGATTTGACTTACAAAAGTTAGTGGTAGCACCTTAAAGTACTGACTGCCAAATTTATTTATGCATATATCTATATACCTTTTCATTTACTAAGAAAAAAATTTACACGTTTGGCGATATTTACATATTAACAACGTACAGATACAGTCTATGCTTAAAGGGCCTTAGCAGTTAGAATTGATTTCTTCTTTCGGGTTGAATCTCCAAACTTGCAGGCTAGTGGATTTAAAGCTTAAAGTTCTGCCGAAACCCTCAGCTAATTTTATTTTTTCGAAGACAATACTAAGAGACAAACACTCATAGCGCTACGAGTGCTACATTACATAATTTGGTGCTTAACCACCCAAGGAAAACAAAAATTTTCAAAAAATTTCCACCTGCAACAGTCAGAAAATACATCAATTTCCAAAACAGACGCCCCGTGTTCAGCGTTTCCTGACTAATTACACGATGTTATACCACCCGAAATCAGTGGAAAACATCAACCAGAACAACGCCTACAACTTGTTGTCTCCATACACCACTGTGTTCTTTTTTTGTTTTTGATTTCGAAGCTTGCTTCAACAACCGAAACTACTGAAAATCATGATCAAAATTTTAAACGCTGGCTCCCTGTGATTCGGTTGTATCTGAAATTGTGAAATTGCCACCCATTCACGGTAAAAGTTCTGACAAAGTTTGCTGTCTTTTATATTGCTTTCATTGTATGTCGCATTATCAGGTTGGGAGATAAATAGATATCAGTACTCGTACTATCTGGACGCACGCACATATGAGCTTGACTATCTCATTGGATATTCAGAACGTCAACTCACGTGACACGTTTCTTTTTGAGAAGAAAAAAATAACTTCTCTCACTCATAGTGTGTGCACTCAATTTTCATCAATCAATCTGGCGCTGGGGTAGGTGATACTCAAGTATGTATTCTTACACAAATAAAAAAGTATCTCACATGTATGTAACATAAATTGAAAGAAAGAAAGTTTTCCTCTTTGTTTTTAAGAGGAAGTACATGTGACTTAACATACTTGTTGCTTAAATCAAATAAACTTCTCTCAAATACGAGTAAGCCATATATGGGGTGTGGGAGGCGTAAATCACACAAGCCTACTTCCGCTCTCGTTTGGTTGTTTTATTTTTCGTCAAATTTAATAGCACCTACAAATTTAAGACGTAAGTCACAAGTATAGTATTTCCATAGAAAATTTATGAAAGAATTTAATTGCAAAAAAAAAAACAAAGAAATTAGAAAGTATCTGTAACAGCAGCAGAAGCAGAAGCAACATCTCAGACAAGTAGCTTTTAATGAGATTCTGTTTAATTGGTTGTTTATTACTACAATTATGGTTTTCCCTCAGTTTTGCTCATTCGTTGTTTTTTTTTTTTGGAGTACTCATTAATTAGTAAAGTGTTTTGAAAGTTGTCGCAGGTTGTTTAAGATAAAAAAAAGTCGTAGTCAACTTGAGAATAGACACGGTATCAGAGGACGAAGAGACAATTCTTATCAGAGTTGCTGAAGACAGAACTTCATAACTAAAAGGTTGAAGCGCAGCGTATTTCAATAGTTAGGAGGAGAAAAAGCATATTTTTTTGCTCTTCCTTATGTACGTCGCTTGAAATTAAGGGAGGATGTGGATGAAAGGTTTCTAATTAAATGCGCGGTACATTTTTGCAGAAATTAGCAGAAGAACAATTTTTTTCCATTCAAACTAAGTAGGTGCGGGATGGTTTTCCAAACCAAAAATAAATACTGATCCAAATTTTAGATCTAAAATAAAAAAGTGCGCCAAATTTTACTCTGAAAAATGTAACGTTTTATAAATTTGTGTTACATAAAAACTTATATTTTATTTATTGTAATAAAAAAAAAAACAGAAGTAAACAAAATTTATTAATTTGTTGTGATAAGAAATGACGTTAACTACAAAGCGTTTCCACGTTTAGAGGTTCTTTGTATATTGGCATTATCTCTTCTGTATTTTGTATACGAATACATACATTTCGCACACCTTTTTCTGATAATTCTTTCAACACACGCTAGCTAGTATGCATGTTTTTTTATTTTAGATATGTTACGTTGTCTTATCAGCAATGATGTGTGTATGTACGAGTATCTGACAAAGCGACGTTTTTAAATGCCAGGTTAGTATAAAGGCCCTTTATTCGATTAAAATAGTGGATGTGCATATGCGAGTATTTCTCTTTTATCTCTTTGAAAATATCTGCTTTTGACCGCTTCAGACAGATTGGAATCTTTAATCGTTTGGAATGAAATTTTGAAATTGAAAATTTATTTAATATTGCATCGTCACGTCAGGCGTTGTGGTGCGATTTTGGGGAAATTGCTCAAGATAGGTTTTTTTGTAATCACGTTTAAATCTTATCTCTTTTTGAAATTTATTTTTTAATAAGTAAGATATATCTTTAAAGAAAAATAAGAATGTGTCTTGGTGTACGGGGTAGAAAGTCATAAATGTCGTACATTGAAAATTAAGAAAAAAAAAACATCTTTCGACATTAGGTGTAAACAATACGGGTTTTTAGTTTTTTCTGTTATTCACTTATATGCTTTTAGTTGAGTATTTTTATACATAGAAATAAAGGCGTTAAAGGAATTGCATACGAGTATAACTACACTCCATCAATAACACAACAACAGGCGATCAAAACAGATAAGCTCCGAACACGATAATCGCTACCGATAAGATAATGAGGTTATCGAGGACGTCTAGAAGAGGCCTTTAAAACCACAACAGAAGTCCCTGCTTCCTATATCCGATCCTGTGTATGGTCATGACTGATGTCAGTGAGGATTCAGATATGCAGCTACACTAAATGGGTCAGTAAGAGGAACCCCTTAAGTTAGGTAAACGACAAGCTCTTAATGCATAGATCTTTCAATTGTACAAATATCGCTAGCAATCTTCGCATAATGTTCTTCTAAACGAAAGCTAAATTTTGCTACACGATGAACACTTTCTATTTTTAATTTAAATGTTTTTGCCGCAAGACGTTATCGGGTGCCAATAAAAATATAAAGGCAAAGGTGTCACTAAAAAAAGTATGAACCACCGATCAGTAAAGATCATGTCACATAAAAAAATATATTTGAACTTCATGGCAATCGTGCTGGTATGCAGAAGCCAAGTCGACATAATACGTAGTCCGACTGAAACATCGCACAGCTCGGATCAAAACTGAATGCTGATAAAAAAAACAGATGATATGATGAAAGAGATCTCGTTATATTGTTTTCCTTAAGCTGAAACAGGGCCATCACTTTCGGGCCCAATATCAAATCACAGATTTAGGGTCTGTGCTTATTGGCGGCATCAAATACCGGCTGAGTTATTCGTGTGTTGACAACTTTTATGGTCGGTTTTTTCTTTTGCGAACCTCGTCCAACACACTACAAAGGCTAGACTACACAAGATATCATAGATTTGATTCAACCATCCTTACCCAGACCCACTCAATTTAATGACATAACACAATATCCCCACAGCTGATTTTGAGTATTCGCACTATATTCTATCGATAGATGACTACTACACATTGGTTTTGCCCGTTGTTTCTACTTCGCGTTCCTCGTCACTATCTTATAGTGATGTACCTAGATGACCCGGTTTCCGGGTTTCCTTTGAAAGATCCTTAGTATCAAAGGCATTTCTGTTAAAAGAGAATATTTTTTGTTGTTGTAGCAACACTCTACCTCACCTGATTTCCGTTTTTCCCGATCGGGAACAACCAAACTTTTCGCTCGTTTCACACGAAGCGATCGTCTCCGTATTGACCGAAGGAATGCCTCAGGCATTCGACTAAATCTCTGTGGTGTTTCTGGGGCTTTTCGTTCCGGAAGGAAGAAATTCTTTACAGCCAACATGATGTTTTCTTGTTTCTATATAAATAGGTATCCGTTAAATATACGCCTTTGAAGGAAAACGTTGTCTTATTCACAACTCTATAATGTTTACACTGACTAAACAACCTCTACTTTAATACTCTATTTGAACACGTCATTTTCTTAAGCATAAAATATATTCATTTTCACTTTATTTCCATTTGGAATTTTATTAAATCTGAAAGATTTGTCATCGACATATGGGTGACGTTTGATTTTGTTTTAACATTAACTGATTTTGCACAATTTGATTTTAACAACACTCAATGAGTAAGTGAATTGTGGTAACGATCCACATTAGAATTGTTAGCACAATATTCGATCTAAGCTGTGACATCAGGCACAAAATTACGATAAAACACTTTTATTTAATAATTCATCTGTCAAATTGTGTGATAGTACAAGACTATGAGCTGCAATGAAGTATCCATAAAATTGCCTAAACGATATGTATTCGTACACACCCCACACCGGGTTAACGATACAATTTCACGAAATTTCCAAAAATACTATCGAGCGACAACACCCCCGACGTACACACTTTTACAGTCAGACAACAACTAACGAAGTTGCTTGCAAAACCGGCTGTGTATAGCGGTTGCGGTTGTGGTTGTTGTCTTCTATACACACAACAAATGGTTGGAATTCAACATAGTAACAGAGTTTTAACAGTCTGTTGATTGATTGCAACAGATTTTGGTTGTATCTTTTGCATGATGACGCAACGGATTGGCTACTTTTGTTTGTGTATCTTTCTGGTTGAGGACAAGGAGAAGATTTCATGCTTTTTTTATGCGAGTTTCTTTGTGCTCTTGTTATCAGTATAAATGTGTTTTGCACTCATGAAGTTGAAGAGTGTTTGTGTGGAGTATGTTATCAGGAAAACATTGACCTTTTATGGATTTAAATATGGGTGGTTGGTAGTTGGCTACAGATGAAGGACTTAGGAACTGTAGCCGGTTAGGGCGGTAAGTAATTAGGCAAAAGAGATACATATCCATATCCACATACATATGTGGAAAGAACTTATACACATATACATGTATGTATACATATCCACGTAGAAGTCATAGAAAAAAATAATAAAGCAAAGGCAAAGCAATTGACATTTTAAAGGCGCCATGAGCAACACCTATGCGCAGCAAACTGTCTTCGTGATTAACTTCAATACATTGCCAAGAGCTTGTAAATATATAAAATAAAAAAATACTCTTTATTTCGAGGAAGAGTCAACAGATACGATTCAACAGTAGTTCCGTATCGAAGGCTTGATTGAGGTCGACTAAAATTGTTGTCAGTAAACCTGAGGCCGAAATGCACTCGTGTCCCAAAGAATTTAGCGAAGTATTCTATGGACTGGACCACGTATTTTTGATTGGGGCCCTTTAAAAAGCGAAAGAGAAAAACTGGCTAAAAACCAGTCGTGCTGTTCAATTGATTATATCGGGTTTTTCAATAGGGACTTGACAACTTTGAATTTAATTTGTGAACACACTCTTTCACTAATTATCAAACTGTCACTGTCAATTTATTCGGGAAACTCAACATTTTCATCATTGTAAAGTACACGAACGGGAAACGTCTGGAAATTATAAAAACTGCAACTTTAAGAGCGTTAATTCCAATTTTCGGTCGTTGGGTTCGTTCGTTCAATGGGTTCGTCAATAAGCAAAATATGCGTTATTGGTCAGGTGAAAATCCACATGTGCTTCATGAATCACCGCTTCATCCACAAAAAATATCTGTTTGGTGCGGTTTGCATGCCGGCGGCGTTATTGGGCCATATTTTTTCCTCGACGATGACGATCGTCACGTTACTGTGAATGGTCAGCGTTATCGCGCCATGATCACCGGTTATTTTTGGCCCGAGTTGGATGATATGGACTTGGGCGACATATGGTTTCAACAGGATGGTGCCACAAGCCACACAGTACACGTTACAATCGATTTATTGAAGAGTAAGTATGCTGAGCGTGTTATCTCAAGAAATGGGCCAGTCGATTGGCCGCCTCGTTCGTGCGATTTAACGCCGCTTGACTATTTTCTGTGGGACTACGTTAAGTCATTGGTTTATGCCAACAAGCCGACAACGTTGGAAGAGCTCAGAGCCAACATTGAACGCGAAATAGCGGCCGTTTCGGCCAAAATGTGTGGCCGAGTCGTTGAAAATTGGGTCCAACGAATCGACCGCTGCAAACGTGTCCGCGGTGGCAATATTCATAATCCATTCATAAATGTTTTGATTGTACTTAAGTTTTTGAAATATCTCAAATGGTTTGCGTTTTCTTTTAAAAAAAGTAGTCAAGTCCATATTATAGAAGGAAGGGCCTTCCGCATGAGGATCGAGAATTGCTGTCTACAATAATTAAACAAAGGGTTTTATAATATAAAGCCACGCAAGATCCAAAAATTGGCTTACTACCATTCACATTGTGCACAAACGAAATGTTTAGAAGATTGGAGAGCGTCATCCCATTTGGTTATGCGGCTGACAAAGGGATTATTGCATGTCATTCATTTGTGGAGACAGCAACGAGATTGATGAAAAGCAATTTTCACGAAAGTTGGCAGCTCCATCATATACCAACACGTTTGAATCTAAAGATATTTAGGTTCTCAATACATTTCTTTTGGTACTCTTATGTAAATGATGTGCATAAAAAGCAAGGCAGCTCTTTAAGGAAGCCTGTCTACGTATTTTGTACTAGTTTGCACAAGTACACATAGAGGTTGCAGAACATCTAAAATACATAGTATAATCAGGCCCTAGTGAAAGAAAGCAATAATTGGTGCAAAAAAAACTTGTAAAGATAAAGTTTAATGCAGTGCATTGTTATGGCAAGCAACAAGAGTTATAGATTGGCGGTATTTTCCAAACAAATTACATATATCACCACAATAACAAAGTCTCTTGTTATGAATCAGTCTAAAGTGGCAACACTGATAAACATTCAAATATGTATGTAGTTTATACGTATTTTAACTTGATAAAATCCATAAATCCTTCGAAAAGCTATTTCATAAAGACCAACGAGAAAGAAAAAAAAGACCCACCTGAGCCAACTGAATTATCTCTTTCTCCCTGCATGAGACAATAACCTGAAAAGTCCCGGAAAACTTCCAACAAACTGGTTCACTATTCACACCTACATTCACTGCGACTTCCACAACATTTGGGTCAATCCCAAACTATTATTATATCCACCTCTATTTTCATGCATTACTTGTACAAGTATTGTACGAGTTGTGCAAGTGTGTGTTTCCTTTTTGTCCCCGGCACTTATAAATGCTCCAAGTGATTAGCAAACAAAAGCAACAATGATACAACACATATTATACACTACCACTACACAAAACATCAGCTATGGAAAAGTAGGTTACTTTTTTTTACTGCAGCTATACGAACATACTTCCAACGGATCCAACGGTAGTAAACGAAGTTATCGAGGAAGAGGGAATTTTTCCAGGATGTGATTTTGTTCTTACCCAGGATGTTCTCGGTATACAACAAAAAAAAAAGAAGCCTTCTTAGCTGTTCAAAAGGTTTTACAACTCCCAAGAGGAACCGTATGTTAGTTACTATTACAACTTTGCACAAAGCTCTACTATCTCGTATCCTCTACTGGCATTTTTCGTTGCAAAGCTACTCCTTAATGTGTGTACACAGTCTGGGGATGGAAAGCTAGGAACATCCCTTAAAATTCTACAACAAAATGTAAATTGATGATGCAACAGTAAACGGAAAATAGATACTAAGCTCCGAAACAAAACTTCTGCAGAGGAATGCGAGTGCATTATGGGTAATGGAAAGGCAACGAACTGCAACAAGAGCAATACAAGTGTTAAATTGTTGTTATTAAATGTTGTTACTGTTAGAAGGGTATGCAAGGATTCATTTCATACATGTTTGACTGTATGAGAGATTGTGTTTTTTTGGTTGCAGGGAGCAGATTGTTATTTCATGAAAATCTGCAAAGTGACGTAGCGGATTCGTATTGTGTCGTCTGTTGTGGCTGTGTTGCAGTGACATGTAGTGACATGTAGTGCAGTACTGGTGATTATTCATGGACAGGGTTTCCACATAGTAGCAAAATGCAACCACGGTAAGTTGAGTAAATTAACTCCAAAAGGCAGCCATTATAGAATTAGGCAGTACTACCTAACCAAACGTCTTTTCCTAGTTCTCACGAAACTTTGTATCTAACCCAGTAGTCGATCCAAAAAACGGAAGTAACTGCCAATTAAGTACAACAGTACATAAATAAATAACACATTTTGCTGGTCTAGTGCCCAAATTCCACACACTCTCTGCACATCGTTATTTTAGAAAATCATGATTAACACATCAGATCATCAACCTCAACTCTAACAAAGCTCATTATTTTTTTTAACTTAAAGCTGATATCATAAAGCCAATTAATGAGTAACACAAATCTCTACACGTCGATGCGCATTTGAAGAAGAAAATCTTCTTCATAATCGCATCTGTATGCAAATGAGTTAGCTGGGCGACTTACGCAATCTTACACAATGTGGGTGAAGTGTGAATCATTAGAGGGAGAAAAAAAAACCACAACGCGATGTAATTCACAAACTCTTTGTGCTAAAATTTTGATTCTTGAATCTAATAGCTCTTACTCAGACATATTGTCAATGGTGACGTCAGGATGTGACGACGGAGTGGACTTTCGATAAAGCACCTTTACGGAGGACGTTACGACAGTGGTGATATGTGAAATTTTGGAGCTTGGTAAAAAAATAAAATGAGAATAGGAGATGCCTAAATAAAAGGCAAGGTCCAGGGTTGGTTTTTCAATTGCAGATTTATTCTTTCATAATGTCCCGGGTCAGGACTATTGTTGCTTCATAGCCTTCTCGATTCCAAGCTCGGGTCAGGGCTGGGATTTGAAGACGCTATTTGCTGGAGTCTTGCTTGAAAGGGCAGAATTACTGTAGGCCTTCAACTTAGGTCTGTTGGCCTACATTTAAATTTTGTTATAGTCAGTGAATGTGCCACTGAACCTTTAACGCAATGTTTTGTTAAGGTTTCTTACTGATACTTCGCTAGACTATAGCGCGTGTCTTACAAATCAACTTACAGACTCACATTTTAGATGCAGCCAATTATTTCGGTATTGTCAAAAGATAAACACGTAGATGGGCTTTTCGAAGATGTTGTATCTGCTGCCGAATTAAATTAAAGAAGTTACGTGACAGATCAACTCCTTACTGAATCCCGGAGCATGTCGAAAAATTCGCAATGGGTACTAAAGATTTCAAACCGCACAATATGCGATTTGTTTTCCAGTTTAATTCAACTATCGCCTTGTAAAGCTCCAAATGATGAAGGTTATCATTATGATGCCCTTATGTCGATAATAAGATGATGCATGACTAGTCAGTCTGTTGGATTGCCTTTCTTTGCGGTGCCAGACTTTACAATAGATGTGCAATGTCAATCAGTTATGACATTAACCCGTCAGATTAAGTCACTGTATAACATGAACATCTGTTGTGTAGACTTAAGTTCATGGGATGCACTTACATCCTTGGGGGTCAGGATATACATACATCTAACCGATCTGAAATCCTTTGCATATTTGAGCATCCAGCACTTATTTGCTATTCCACAATAGAAAACCCTTCTAGAGATCGTGATTATAAACAGCCAAATTGATGCTTGCACTAGTATGGTTATCTAGAGAGAATCTCTTTCAAGTCAGGCCCGCACCGAAGTCTGCGCCCTGACTCCTATGGTACGGTTGTTAAGTCTAAGTGGGAGGACCGGTAGTCCCGCAACCCAACAGGACCCGATGACTGGAAACTCATAGTGTAATAATTTGTCAAAGAGAGTAGAAATCTTCAGTGGCGTTAATCTGGCCTTGGTAATTGGTTGCACATCATCGGCCATCTGACATATGATTTCAACAGGATAGCGTTCCCCTCCATTTTGCCAATAATAGAAGAATGGAATAAATGGACACAAGATTGTCGATTTGACGCACGTACTATTTTCTGTAGGCTTACGTCAAATCACTACCTAAACCTAAGAACTATTGCCATTGATTTTCTAAAATTCATGGCATACAACTGCTTTACGTGGCCTTAAGGCGTGTTTTTGTTTGAGAGTTATTTAGAACTTTCTACTTCTCATGATCTCTTAAAAATCAAAAAATTTTAATAAGCCATTGACATTATAAATAATAGTTACTCGAAAGAACCACTCATACTTTCATATTGTGCACAGCGTATAGATAGAAATGACTAGCCCCATTCGTCATGTCTCAATTTTTTGGCAACATGCCGCACGTTTTCCTGGAACACTACACCGACTATAAATCACTTTAAAATAAAAAAAAACCATGGCCCTTAACATGACCCCTCTGACATCCTATTCCACCTTATAACACAAAATTTTAACATTTCTGTTACTTGTACCAGAGAAATTATCCAAAATATTTTATTATGACAAATGATCTTGCCAGCAACATTTTAATTGATTATCATGATCTATTTACGAAAATAAACAAAAAAAAAAAACTATAACCATAATGTTTCCATTAGTCTTTCCGTCGCTTGGAAATATCTTCCAATCTCAACTGTGATGTCACTACATGGCCGTGTGTCGTAGAGCACCATCGGAGCCATTCTGTGAACAAATGAACCCCCCAACGATGACGAATGCAAATTGGATGCTAATTTTGAATGAACTACATAATTTTTCTTCTCGCCCGCCTTTCTTGTCATGGTCACGTTGTTGAAATGTATCTGTAACTTAGTTGTAGTTTATTTTTATGTTTAGCGTGCGAATACACAAATCTTTCAGTCACCCTGTGATTGGCAGTAAAAAACAAAAGATATATCAGTGGAGCTTTTCTCAGTAGGAACTGTACATCTTCATTCGAAGAATTGTTGTTCACTCTTTTCGAGCGTAGGTGTTGCAAAGTTTTTAGTTTTTTTTTTTTTTTTTTTTTTTTTTTGAAATGGGAAAATTCATTTAATGATTTTCGAGAAATCCGCCATCCACATGCGAGAACTAGATGCTGTGATCTGATTAAATTTAAAAATAAAAATCATTTTCGGGGGAAAATCCATTGGTTCATTGGCTTACTTTTAGGAAACGCTGACCCAGTCAGATTGTTTGCCAGTCACTCAGTCAAGTTAGTGACTGTGTCGTTCAATTAAATTGTCGTAAAATTCAATTGGGTCATAGAGAAAATAAACAGCAAAAAATATAATATATAATAAACCAGTTTCAATGTCAATCAAAATTCCAAAGAACTTGAACTCGAGAGAGATATGCATCGCAGACACTTGATTCACTAATTGAAATTTATTTCAAACAAGTTAAAGTACCTTTGTGCTCCGAGTCAAATTTGTCGTCGTCAGTTGCTACAGTGGTTATCACTGTCTTTGGCGAAACTAGTTCTGTCAAACGATATCAATCGAGATCACAAGAATTAGCAATATGTAGTCAATGCTCGTAAAGATACCAATTAATTTAAGGGGGTGTTTAAATGAGTCTAACTTAATAGTACAGGTCTTTGTAAACTGCCAAATGGCACATCATTGTTTTTACTTGAAACCATGATTCATATTTCTCCATGTGCAGATACATCAGTAAGTGTTCTGAATTCGTTTGCTTCTGGAGGGAATGATAACTTTGCCAAAACAAGTGCAATGTACGACAGAAAAGAGAAATGTACCATTAAAACGAAAGAAAAAAGATGAAGAACTGCAGCACATGGTGCACTAAACTTTGCCTTTTGAGGAGTAAAAGAAGATTTTTAAAGAAGACCAATTTAAGAGCGCTCATATCTGTGGTGTTGGATGAAATGAGTTTTCGTTGTAAAAAAAAAAACTTGTTTTAAATTCAACAAAAACATGGGGAGGGTGAAAAGTTAGCTCTTCCAAGTTACAATGGTCATATAAGAACTGCATTTTATACTCGTAAGAAAGAATTTTTCTTAAGCACCAGCATTAAATAATTCCAGCACCAGTAAAGTAAGGTGTTCATTGTTCTGTCGACTTGTATTGTATTGTTGTTTCAGAATTCATCTTTGTAATCTATGCAGTTTACGTGGTATGCTAGAAAATGTTGTTTTTTTTCGTTAAAATTGAGAAATATGTCTACTATAGTAGTTCGTATATTTAAATTATATTTTTTTACCGATATGACTTTGTCGAATTTTAAACAATAAAAAAAAGTCTTTAAGAATAAATTCGTTGAATAATTCCAAAACAAATCTGAAAGACTTGACAATAAAATCATAAATGCAGAGCGCCGGTCGATTCATTACTACATTGAGGAGTCCATCCCTTTCAAAAATGTTGATGCTGAATACAAGTGCCGATATTCTGCGAGAAACAGAGGGTGGAATTGCCAGCAGTGGTCTGTCACGTAATTCGGCTACATACGTCTGTCAGACACTATATTAGACAGAAGATATGATGATTTTTTTTCATGCTTGCCGACATCACTGGTTTTTAATTGAATGAATTAATATGCACATCACCCTCTATTTGTGTCTGTTTTGTCTGCATTGGTCTGGCGTTTATACAATCACACACACTTCAGGCTTGCAATGGCAACATTACGGAGTGACAGGTTGAAGAACATTTGCCCGTCAGGATTTTGATGGAATTTGGGTGGTTGAAGTAATCTCCAGCATAACCTTGCGGCGTAATTATGTCACTTTCATCAAAAAAAAAAACGAAAAGACCACCCTTCTTTCATTGAGGGTGCAGATAGAAAAATGACGAACAGAAAATCTTTAATTTATTTTCCGCACCCCCTTTGGTCGGCATAGTCTCATTATTCAAATCCCAATAAATTCAAACAAAAAAGAGGACGGGAATAGTTGTTAGTTTTTCCAAGCTGGGGGTGGAAATGCACTGGGTGGGTTCGAAGAGAAAAAGATTTTAATCTCTCACTTCTCTATTGTTACTTTTTGAGGGGTAGAATGCGATTTTTTGGGATTTTTTTTTTAATAGCCACGAGCTGATTATTCGTATGTGGGCGAGGCTGTTGCAGTGACAGTCCTGATGACAGTAGGGTGCAATTATTTTTATTACATTTTCTATCAAATTAGTTGTGTGATGGATTGAACAGGCTTCGTTGGAAGGGTGCCGCAGGACAGATACTATATTTATCAATCGGATTAGAGGACTTATAGTACGATTAAGTGTGAGGGTGTAATAAGTGTGGCAGCAAATAGATTAAAATCAGGTGGGTGAAAAACTGCGTGTCGCATGAAAGAAAATCAGTTGATTTCTTATCAATCCATCTACCCTAACATTGTTTACGAAAATTGTCCATTACTTCCACGGTTTTAAGTCTTTGTTAGCTGGTTGACTCTTTATACAAATCCTTTCTGATTTCTCTACCATGTCAACCATCAACGTTTTTCTTTCATTTAAAACGCACGGGTTTCTCGTTTCAGCGAGAAGTTCTAAAACCGTCTTTTTCTGCCGATGAAGAGATATCTACTATGATATGGAGATGTGAAGATGAGCAAATTCAATCTTTAAGGCAAAGCCAATTTTTGCACCTTAAAAGCATTAATTTTAACAATCGAAAGCTTTTGGTGGTTTTGTATTTGGTAACGTAGCTATGTGAAACTCAAACCAGGAATTGATGGACTATCTGTAATATCATCTCAGGGCTTTGACTCAGTCCAATCATGAGCTTAGTCTATTACAGCTTGCTCTGAGAAGTGCTTAAAGTCATCTCCTTCCGCTTGATTGGGCAGTATAGTATATGCGACGATAGATTTTTTCTATGGAAAACTATAAAGAAAAACCCTCTAGGTATAACCACCCAGATATGAAAGTATGCTTCAATCTTAGCATAAAACTCAGAGTCCTCGTATCTTCAGTGGAAGAATAGATACACAGCAGGTGTGTGTTTCCATACGGTTTGTACAAAAATCATCCTGAACAGCAGGAAGTGTGATAGCACAGTCACACGTCATGGTGCCAGAGACTATTAAAGAATGTGATTTTTTTTCGGGAAGATTCAAGATTTAACAACTCTGGACGATTTTACTGAGTTTAGTAAAAACTCCTTTTAAACTTAAACTTAAACTTAAGAACAGGGAAGATCATGCTCGGGACAGCTGATAATGAAGGGTGTTTTTTATGGTATCACTGCTGCAATCTAAATCGAACATGTGGGAAGTTCTTATATTAGCACAGACCTTGAGTGGCAGGGGTGGTATTGAAAAAAAAAAGTTTGTTCCAACAGTATTCGCGACGTTTTTCCAGAGATAAAAGATTCAGCAATTTAAGTCGGTTATCATAGAGTGAAAGGATTTAGTGGTCAACCCATGAGAGCCTGCACAGAACGACGAGTAGTAAACAGCTTTGTAACAAACAATATGTTGTTCATAGTAAAAGTATCATACACACTTGGCTAGTATATTCGAGATGTAATACACATACAATAGAAAGTGTTAAACGATTCCGGGAGTATGAGATGACTTGTCTAGTAGTTATACTGGAGTTATTTCAATAGACATTAGAGATGTCTGAGTGCAGCTACTCAATTAACCGAAGTATTCGGGGTCCAAATCGTCAGTCCGTGTGAAAAACAGTTCACTGAAAAAATTAGCGAAAAAAAAGCGACAGACAATAACATATTGGAGATTTGGAGACAAGTGGACTTCCTTATCTGATACAGAAGTTGAGGCAATCATATAAGATTCATCGTCCAACTGAGTATATAGGAGATGCGAGAGAGTAATATCGCCAAGAGCTGCTGTACCCAAATCCCGGAGCAAATTCCACACACGCACATCCCCATGACCATGCCGGTTTTCAATTAGACAAATGTAATCTTGCCGAATTTGTATGTCTTTATTGTTGGTGAATTTCCGACGTAGATCCGACACTTGTTTTTTGATATTTTCTTAATTTTGAAGACTTATGTTCACTGAAAATTTACTCAACAGAAATATTGCAAGACTTTAGGACTTGTAGTTTATTTTTGCGCAAACATGCCCCACCCCTGGTAGAGCACAAGGAGTATGATTTCCAAAGAGTACTAGCTACCAGCACACGCTTCAGCGTGCACTATCTATAATATATCGTTATTTCTAAAAGTTTCTTTCAATACTTTACCTCGTTAGAAGAAAGTCAAAAACCAGAGCTTATCTCCTAGAGTTTCGTTTCGGCTGTGATGTGGACCTTGATGAGGGTTGGGAAATATTAAATCTAAGGCATTTCAATAGAACAGAGAGTTGCAATCTCAACGCCACCTTCCAGTTAAAAAAAGATAGACTTTCGCACAGGCTAGGCTGGATTCTTTTGAAAAAAGTGTATAGCTTTTCAAAGACATTGCTCTTCTCGTTAGGACCTTGCTGAGGCATATGCCATTTAAATGTCAAAGAACAATTTTGTGAAGAACAGTTAAAATAGGCGACGAAGAAGCTTTACTGAGTCAACTTACTGCCATCAAACTACAATAGTTGAATTTTGTAAGCAAAAGTCCAAAGGAGGACTATCAAAAACCTTAACTTCGAGGGCTTATATTGACACTTAAATCTCTTGAGAATACAACATGTAGGTTTCAAGACTCTTCAAGATCTAGGTACTACATAAGAATGTCACGAAAAGTTATGCCTGCTATTCCTTAACAGATTGTCATCGTCAGGGTGCACTACGGTTATATAGTATATAGTAAGTGACAAGTCCTGTGGTGCTTGCTGTGGAAATAACAACGATGATGCGATTTCATTCCACTGTCAATGTCCGGCTTTTACTATGTGGTGGATGCCTGAGTGCTCTGTTCCGATGGAACAAAAAAAAAAATATATATATATATAAGTAAGATCAGATCATTTCGTAATGGATTGATTCCTCACACAATGGCATGTAGTTCACAAAACTTAAACCCATCATGAAGGCTGAAATATAGTATATCCCAAGAATGGACCTTTAGTTTTCTCATTTTCTTTTCTTATAAATGATGATCGTGTTAACAGAACACGAAAGCTATTACCAACTCTTTGTCTTGCCTTGCCAATTGCTATCTGGTAAAAAAATCTCTTTTTAGAAATTGTAATCAGATACAATTCTCTATTGGTCTTTTTAATGAAAAATGAAACTCGTCATAGAAATGGAAAACAAACTCCATAAGTACGACGCGATGTTATTTGCTAAGTTCAACTGCATCTATTTGTAAAGTACTCGTAAATCTGAGTGGAAAATCTTTTTATTTTCACCTCACCTCCCTGGCACGAGTCTCTGCGTCAGACAATTGATATACGAAATTGCTTTCGTCTTGAATTCATATTTTCCTTTTTTTTTCATATTTCTAATCTACTTGTTTATTCGTTGTTGCTTTGTTTAAATCTTCTTTGGTATTGCGCATTTCGTGACGAAATATTTTTTTAGAAAATGAAAAAAAGTGAAACGAGTACATCTCTGACGAGTTTAAAGATACGTACACTCAATAGACCAGTAAAGATAGTGTTGTTTTTTGTTGGTTCGCTTAAAAATGAACGACTTTTGCAAATCAAATTATAGACCCAACATCGTATGACAGTGGTCAGGGTTTTCACAATTAACCATATCACACCTTTTTTTTTTCGCGAGATTAAGGTTTCTCGGGCAATTTATTTACAATATTAAAGTAGTAAAGCGCGGTTATGTTGCTGGGTAATTCTTAGACAAAATTTAAATCTACTTAAGAAAGAGTTACTCTTGGCAAATCACCGGTTATTTATTACGTACTCGTAATAAATCCAAACGAACATCAACATTTATAACACTCCAACTTGTACGGGTAGATACTCGTACATAGTTTTGATGTTAATGTTATTTTTATGAAAATTTAAATAAACCACTTGGGAAAGTGATGACGGAAATTCGGCACATGCTAGGGTCAATAGCAAGTCGGGGATACGATGCGATAAAAAACAAAAAGCAAAAGCAACCTTCAAGTATCTGCCAAATGCCGACGAGTGAAAATGATTAGCTAAAGAGTAAACAGATAGTTTGATTGAATTCTATTTTCGAATGAGTTCAGGTGCAAGATGTTATTAATTAGAGTACGAATGAATAAGTGACTTTGGAATTGTCGGTTGAAATTGAGAAATGAATATTTTTAGCCAGCAAGTTGATCGTGTCCGTTGAACTTTGTAGTCGCATGTGGCAAGTACGTAACTGAACAAAAGGTGGCGTCGATAGTGGAACGTGGGTAAGTACTAGTTGAACGTATTTAAAATGAAGATTAATAAGAGATTGGCACGAATAGTCATTAAGTAGGAAGAAGGAAGCAGATGATCCTTAATGAGCCAAAAGCAATTTCTATATTCCCAAAGTGGTTTACTGAGTCCGATGCTTTACTATCCCGCCAAGTAAAAATCATACTGTTGCGAACCAGCACCGTAAAACAAAAAGTAGATCGCGCTTACATTTTCCAATGCCAGCCTAGTGTGTTGGAAAATTAAATGAATATAATACCCAGTGATGGCGATGGCGCGATAGTTAGCTGATTGGACTATCACGCAAAGAGTCTGGGTTCAATTCCTGGCTGGGTCACCAACAATTTTTCAAATCGCCATCACCCTTTCGGCGGGCAATGGCAAACTCCCGAAAGTAAAAAATTGCCTACGAAAAAGCTTCTAAGGAGTGCCGTTCGGACTCGGCGATAAACCGTAGGCCCCGCTCAGATGTGACAAAAATGAAAACATGAGCAACACAAATAAGTGTCAAGAAGCTAGGCCATGGCCCATACCGGGCTGCCAGCGCCACAGGGGCGGGAGACCCTGAACAAAAAGTTATAACAGTTTCCAGGGGGTGCTATCAGTATTACTGTTAACGTTTTTGACACGAAGCTAGTCTGCACGAAATTATAATACACTTTGCGGAGGGGCGAAATCTTGTCGTGGCTGGTTCGCATCTCCCTATCTTGTCGTGGCTGGTTCGCATCTCCCTATCTTCAATTATGGAAGAATCCCAATTAATCAGTCGTCAATCAGATCAACCATATTCTGATCGACATAAGGCATTAATATAGTATGATAAACAGATATATAAAGAATGTCAAGGACAAACCTGGTCGCAAGTTCTTTTGGCAAAAGACGGAATGGAAATCGGCTTTTCACAATAAAAAAGTGTGGACTGCAAAGAATGAGGCCGATGAAATAGAGTGCTTCTATAAGCGAAATGAATTTCAAAAACATTATCAAAGGGTCAAACGATCATCAAATTGTCATCGGAGGTTTTTATAGAAAGCTAGGAAGTGAAGGCATCTTTAGTAGTACTGTTGGTAAATATAGCCTGAACGACACCATCTCCGATAACGGATTCAGACTTATCGACTTTGAGGCGGGACGAATCATTGCCAAATCCTTTTCCGATCGATCACTCGACCACCACAACAAAACCCCTGGTTTGATGACGAATGCCGGCAAGCACATGCAGATAAGCAAAATGGAGGCTTCTCAGGAGGAAAAAGAGAGAGCATGAGTAGTGTACGGTTGAGGAAATTAAAAGATGGTTAGTCGAAGAATGAAATTCGGAAGTTTAACAAACTTCAGAAAAAAAAAACCCAAACAAACCCCAAACCGAAGCCTGGTCAAAGACGAACAAGAAACATCCTAGTAGATTCGCAGTCATTGCGGAGGATTTGAAAAGAGCATTTTTGTAGATTTTAAAACAGCGATGACGAACTAAATACCGCTGTCAGGCAGAATGAACCTTTCAACTTGGACGATGTGGACCAACAAATCCGCGTATGACAGCATCTATAGAGAAGAGTTATGTAGAGCAATGTCAAGTTTAAATATCCCTGCCAAATTCGTTCGTCTGTGCTGGATGACCATGGAGAATGGACGCTGCTCCATCAGGGTCGGCGAAGATCACACTGAGACCTTTGATGTCATTTCGTCTTGACAAGGAGATGCGCTGCCACGCGATTTCTTTAACATGGATCTTGAAGGAATACTATAAAATTCACGCGCCAACACAAGAGGCACAATCTTTTAAAATTCCGTCCAATTACTCGCATACGCTGATGATATTGACATAATCGGAAGAAGCGTGATGTAAGAGGCGCTTTCGCGAGTATTGAGACGGAAGGGGCGAAAATGGGTTTAACGACGGCAAGACAAAATATGTGCTCTCAAGCAAAAAGCACACTCAACATCGACGTCTTGGACAAAAGGTCACCATCGATCTATATGTATAATTTTGAGGTAGTTAAAGACTTTGTCTACCTAGGCTCCGCTATAAACTCAGACAAATACACCAACGCTTAGATCAAAAGAAGAATAACTTTTGTCAGTCGCTGCTTCTTTGTTCTAAGAAGGAAATTGACTAGCAAAGCTCTCTCTCAAACAACAAAAGTGCTGCTATATAAGATCTTAAGACCAGTCCTGCTCTACGGCCCAGAGGCATGGACACTACAAACAACGACTGAGTGTGCTCTTAGCTGCCATTAGTATCTTGGAGCGATTTTCAGTCACCGTCAGGCGGTGAGTGGAGTAAGAGGCGATACAACGAGGAATCGAACAGACCGTACAGCGTCATCGACATAGTCAAAAGAGTTAAGGTCTAACGACAAAACCGCTCCGGTCCGAGGGACAGTGCAGTAGATTAAAACCGCGTTTTATGTGGTCCACGCAAGTAGAAGGGGAACTCAGGCGACTTAGCGTGCGAAACTGGAGGAAGCATCGAGGGCACCTTAAATGTTACGGACAAAATGGCTTTTCAGACGTATATAACTTTGAGGTAGTTAGAGACTACCGCTGTTATTTGTGACAACTCACGAGCACTGAGAGCCAATAAAACTCTTATTTTTGGAAATCGATATTCCTTTGGACAATTGAGAAGCGAAAACCTCTCACGAACAGACAAAGTTATCCAACATCCCAGTTTTGCTAATACAAAAGCATGGACGTTGTAAACAATGGATGGAGTTGTTTCAGACTGTTTTGAGTTGAAAATTCGTTAGGTAATCCTCGGCTCTGTCTGCATAGGTGTTGATCATGGAGAGTAGACACCGACTAACGCACAGCGAGAGCGACATCGACTTAGTGGAAAGAGTCCGAGCACTAAGATCGCGATACGGCAGGGCCTTTTAAAGCAATCGAATTAATTTAACATACACTGGGTTACTGAGGGTTTAAGTGAAAATACAATTTAATTTGTCAGATTGACTCCATACACTTTATTGACTGTTAGCCGCCTAAAGGTGAGTAAACCTTCCACCCTGTTTTCAAAAGTTGAATTGGTTTCTTCCCTGTTTTCAATGGCTGAATTCGTTCTCCTATGCTACCTGCACGACTACAAATGTCACATTCATTCGCGTAAGTGATTTCATTTGTTTTTCCACCGTCTTAAATAAGAATTTTATTTAATTAACCCGTATGCTGCCCGCCAGGCGAACGACTCGAAAATGCCCTACCGAAGCCCTTATAAAGGTTCCTTTTCATCCTCCCAACAGAGTACCTAGTAAAAAGCCGATAAAATATGAATGCCAGTAAAAGGCCTCTTTCCCCCAGCATAGCAGGAAGCAAAGTTGAGAAAACATATAAAAACTTTTTAATTATGCATGTCCTGTGTTTTCAAAGGACGAATGTGACGAGCCTTTTTCCCCTGCCATTTGGGGGGAATTTTGGTGGTTCCGTTTCTTATGCGTTTGGATAATTTGATTAAGTACTCGTATCTAGCAGACGAGAAGTAAATTTATTAACTTGTTCAGGTGCAACAGCAAAAAGGATAAAGTGCAGAATACGAATACCGGTACCGTTGAGCTTTTGGGTATTGATTGTCTGCTGTCCAGGCTTCTAATGCGATTAAGAACGTAGGAAAAGTAGTAGCCTTTAGGTATTCTTAGGGGAGTTTAAGTTCAGAGTTCTTTCTAGAAATAGATTTCAATTTTGATGAAAGGAGATGAGAGTACATATTATACATGATGAGTCTCGGTTAGCACATGTACTCAGGAGCACATTTCCTGGAATCATAAATTTAATATTTCCGTTCGATAAAACCATTCGATATGTGAGGGAAAATAAGATATTATTTTTTCCTTCTTCTTCTTTTTATTGGTTATGATGTCCTTTCTCGATTCGTCTGTCCTTTACATTTTTTTTTTGTGTAGAGAGATTGAAAGGGGGTTTGCTTTGGATGTTTTACTATGTGTTTTTCCAATTTCAGGAAACCATAAGCTGGATTGTAAGATGAAAGGAAATTTCGGAGCCCCCCTTTTTTCATGACAGGATATGGATGGTGAAATGTAATTCTTTTAAGTTTAATCGGCGAAGAGATACGAGTACCAGTGCAATTTTATTTTTTAAAAGGAAACTTTATTGATATGACGTATAAAAAAAATACATATACATACATATGACAGGCAAGCAGCAGTCAGACAAACAAATGGTGTGCTCCAGTGCACAATTCAATTTAGACAGAGTGGCATGACATTACAAATTCGAAATGGCGCTCTCCAGAAGTGGAATATTAACGAGGGTGTCTGACCTAGTTTTTCTTTTGACAGTTTCGGTATTGATTTTTTGGTTTTGAATTAGTGGTAAAGGGTAAAGATTAAACACAAAGTCTCTACACAAAAGCGGGGATGATGAAGTCTAAACGTGCAAGTTTATTTAAGCTGTTTGAACTGTAAAAAAGCGATTAGAACTTGAGGTAGACCGGCTCGCGTCTAATCACATTACAGGCATTTCAACTGAGGAGATGGAGTCAGAGTACGACTCTGCGTTAATTTAAATTGACTAACTATGCAGTTACAAATTAACCAGTTTGGACAAACACAGTATTGCGGAACTCTCTCGCAGCTGCCTGACGGAATCCGATAGCATCCTCAAAGGTACTAATAAGTGGACAAGTAGATACTAAAAGAGGTCACCCGTCTGGCCTAAAATCAAAAGGAATATCGACTCATCATTCCTTTCCCCAGGTTTTGAAAGCGAATTTAGTACACAATCCTAAGAAAGGAAGACAAAGCGCGTAATGTCTTGCTGATGACAGAATCTACCATATACACACTAATCGGTCAAAAAGAGTTGACGTAGGAGGAAATGCACTTGTATTATTCCAGAAACTTACATAAATTGAGTATTTCAATTGGCTTCATATCCTTGAATTGAAATTGAAGTTACAATTCTGGTAGGCTTGTATTTTATTTGAATGTTCTCTTTTGTTAGGCGGCAAACAATTTGATGTATTTTTCGTTGTGCTATTTGTTTAAGTAATTTGCTGTTTATATTCGTTCGGGAGTGATTGTGAGGTGATATTCCTATATGAATTTGTTTTGAATATTGGAGTATTAAAATCGGTGTACATCAACAAAGTCTTAAATACAATGATAAGTCATAGTTACATTAGCTAGTCACTCATTATAAAAATTAAAAAATGAATTACTTTAGCATTTGAAAGATGGGCGAAAAGTAGAACCTTTCGTCGAAGGAAGGATTCCGAAAGTCCCTTAGTCTGACTCAATACAAAAGAGCTAAGCTAGTTGGAGTTCATGGAGTTCAGTTAAGAGCTTGAAGAAGAAACTGGACTCGCGAATGACACTGGCCCGCAATACAACTCGACGAGGGGACTGTAAAATAAGGAATTTTTGCATTCAAAATAGGAAGCTGTTACTGCATTTATTGACCAAGCAAATATCTTAGGAGTCCATATCAGTTTCGCAGACAATGTGCAGATTAAAGGAATTTAGGTTAATTGTGAGAAGGCCGCTCGGGAAACTAAAGTTAACTTCATGCAGAATCCAGAAGCGTTTGGAATGGGCTAACAAATATAAAAATATTACCGTGAAGGACTGGAAAAACGTTATATTACAAATTCTGGGTAATAACTGATTACCATAAAGAAAAAGGATCCTTCGAACGTGAACAATCACTTTGTAATCTTGTTTTCTAGATTTTCTGCTCAGACGAATCGGTTTTCTAGGCGATTTAGACCAGGCGAGCAGAACAACCCGGAGTGTCAATGGTCTGATCTATGATTTCTGGTAAGGCACTGGACAACTTAACATCGTTGAAACACGATAAGACAGAATCAGCACAAGAAGGTTAGGGAAACAGGACTTATACCACAGCTGGCAGAATTGTTGCCTGATAATGAAAGCTAATTTTTATACATGACGGAGCATCATATTATAAAGCCAAAAGCATGACGATCTTTTTGGGGGAAAAAAATTGATGTTTTGGATTGGCCAGGTAATTCTCCCGACCCGATACAAAACGTCTGGGGGATCCTTAATCCGGCCGCGACTAACACTGCTATTACCATCAAAAGGGAGCTAATAGAAAAGATTATATTTGAGTGGAATTAAAACGCGCACCTTCAGGACACCATTCATTCATGTATAGAGAGCATTTCGAACAATAAAGGCACTTATTGAAGCTAATGGTGCTTCTTCTTCTTCTTCTTATCCTTTTATTAACCCTTTCCTCGTTATACGAACTTATGCGTAACGAGTTTCCCATTTCTACTGCATCGCTGCTGCTCCGCTTATGGGGTTGGCTAATGTCGCAGACCGCGGAACGCGTCTACATAATGCTCGGTCCTGGATCGCTTCAGTGGTTAACCCCAGACGTTGTTGCGCATTTGCCATCTGAGAAATCCAGGAATTCTTTTTCCGACCTCGTTTTCTTACAGTTGGAGTGACCGTAGTTGATAATGCCTTTTTAACCGGATTTTCCGCAGATCTTCTTTGAAGCTAATGGTGCATACAGCTAATATTGAAAAAAAAACATAATCTGCATTATTCTGCCGAATTTTCAACCCAAACTCTGCTAGATATTTTCGTCTCGCCAAATTCCACGATGTCTTTTGTGTTTTGCGAAGCAAAGTCCGTGTTAAGGTCAGGGAAGCGAAACGCCGACTGTATACGGATAAATTCGATAAAAGGTTTCCACCTAAAACCTCGTGGAAAAATATTCGCGAGCTAGGTACTTGTCGTCAGAAAGAACAGCTTCCTGAGAACATCAACGTAGATGCTCTAAACGCTGAATTTGCCAAAGCTCAGTACCCCTCACCAAATGTCTTAGTACCAGATGCATTCGGAATATTAAGTGACCGTTACTGTGACAATGATTTCTATTTTCAAAGAATAAATGAAGCAGATGTTGTAGGAGCTATATTGGATACCAAATCTAATACTGTTTGTTGTGATAAAATAAATCCAGTCTTCATAAAGATCATTCTGCCTCGTATTCTTCCAATACTTACACATATACTCGTATGTAACAATATCATCTTAACATCATCTTTTCCTGTTGCTTAGAAATTTACGAAAGTTGTTCCAATACTCAAAAAGCCTACTACCCGTCTTTCACCACCCGAATATAGGCCGATCTCCATCCTTCCCTTTCTATCTAAGATACTTGAAAAAATATTATACAAGCAGATGTCAACATTTATTAAAAATATCAAGCTTCTGAATCCGCATTAGTCTGATAGCTGCGCATCATCCATCTTAAAAGTAGCACATGATATCAGACAGGCAATGGATAGTGACCAGGTGTCCTTTCTCTGCCTTCTTGATTTCTCAAAAGCATTTGAGACGTCAATCACAAAATTCTGACCTCAAAGCTAAGAAATCAATTTCGTTTCTCAAAAAGTGCTGCTACTCGTACATTGATGTTGTCGTACCTTTCTAACTGGAGGCAAGCTGTCTTTAATGGTAAAAACTCGCCCTGTTTTCTAATTTTATTGTCAGGAGTGCCTCATGGATCTATTCTTGGCCCACTACTGTTCAATGTGTTCATAAACGATCTTCCGTTTACAGTCACAAACTCCGCAATTCATATGTCTCCGCCTGAGCTACAAGCTTGGAATGATCGAGGACGGGGCCCAAAAACACAACAGTGACCTTAAAGGCATTACTCAGTGGCCCGAAAAGAATAAGCTTTTATTAAACCCCAAAAAATCTAAATGCATAATTATTTATGAAACTAAACTTGACATGAGTTATTTGCCTGTCTTGTAACACTACCCTGTCTGGTTTAGCACTACCCTTACCTGAAACCTTCACATTCAGTCAGTAATTGACAAGATATATGACAAGATATTGGGCTCAGCTTAGCGGAACCCCTTTTTATGCCGATCATTACTTATGGGTGTCAGATTTTCTGTTGCCATAACGCTGAAACGAGACGAAACCTGATTGTAGTCTTTAACAAAATAGTCCGGTACGTGTAGAACCTCAAACGGTTCGGCCTACGAAAAAAACATCCTGGGATGCAACCTATATGCATACATGAAATACTGTGCCCTTAAGACATCAAATAATTTTCTGATCAAAAAAGAGCCACCGTACCTTTATGAAAAAATTGAATTCTCTATCTCCAATCGGTCTTATATTTTTATTCGACCGAGATTCGACCGACAACTCTGAGCGCCAAATCTTTGTTTACGTCATTGGACCATTGAACTCCCTACCCCTTTTCATTAGAAAACTGCGAGGAACCAGGCAATTCGAGAGGGTGGTATTTAGATTTTGGCTGATAATTACCTTTAAGAAGGTGCCCTTTAAATAAAAAAGCTTGTCTTTCCTTTCCTAAAATGTGTTTCATTAAAATAATAACAATAATAATAATAATAATAATAGTTAAACTTGTAAACTAAAGGCAGTTCCTCCAAATTGTCGCTTTTGATGCTCTGGGTTCATACGATCATCAGAACCAAAGCACTGATTTGATGTAGAGCTCTAGAACCTGCTTGCAGCGAAACAAGATGCCTACCTTTCGGCGTTGCAGAGCAAAAAAGCACTGGAGAAGGATAAACATCGGCTTCATGGAAGAAAAACAGAGGGCTCAAGAGTATACGAAAATGTTTTATCAAAAATTCTCTGGACATTACCAAAGGCTCAACGAGCGTTCGTAAATTTATGTATGAAAAATTCAGGAGTTTCTAGCTTCTAGCTTCCGATACAAGATAACTTACAAGCTTCAGTATCTAATTCGGAACAGTTTCATCTGAGCATTCTGAACCCTAAAAGCCCCGAAGAGTGCTTGATGGTATAATTTGGTTGATCAACTTAATAGTGTTGTGCTGGCACTGCCAAAAAGTTGTTTGGAATACATTTCCCGTGTTTTAAGTTGAGTACTTTCATGTTGAGGAATAATTTTTGCTATTGTTATTTGCCATCATTTTTGATAAAAAGTCGTATGAAAAACAAGACTTTCATTTGGCTGAGATGGAAGAGCTAACATTTCGGGACAAAAGTCGTTTTGTCATCCAAATGACGAGAGCTCCATTATCTTGTATTGCTCCATCGATCAGCAGGGAATAACATTGTAAAACAAATTTCAGCATGACTTCCTGAAGTCTAAAAATATCCTCAATACACTGTGGCCCCAATTAGCATGTCACAAAAAAAATCAATCAGCGACAATTCAGACAAGACCGACAAAAGGGCAGAAAAACCATCAAATTTACCACGGTGCGTTATTAAAAGAATTCACGGATACCATTCAACAAGATACATCGAAAATGTTTAAAAGGAGAGGAGGAGAAAATGAATGCTAAAAAGTAAAGCGTTGACGTCTGTCAATGACCGCACATCGAAATCATAAAGTACGCCAAGTATATGTATTCTCATACGAACTGACTCATACTGCTACCGCTACTGCCACTGTCACTTGGGTTTGCTATAACAATTATCTCATCCACTTTCGGAGATTTTTTTTTTTATGTCGAAATCACTTGCATATCCGTGAAATTAATTTCCGCAATAGGGAAAATTAAACGCTTTAGCATCGAAATTTATTCATGAGCGCCTGTTATCCACTGCGTCTATCAGATGTTTTGCTGTCTTCTGAATTGTGTAGATACATACACGATGGTGGAGAAGTTGAAGGAAATGGTTATTTACCAAGATGACAGTGAAATTGGTTAACTTAAAATATGAATTGAGGCAGTAAAAAGCTGCAGAGAGAAGAAAATATCCATTAACCGGCAGTTAGTAGTTGGTACTTGGGAGAAAGTGGTTGGATTCGATGCTGAGACGTAGATCCATGTACGTATCTATACTCTTACATAGATAACCATGCAAAAAGCGGAAAGAAAAACTCTTCCCATGTGGTTAAGATAATTGAGATACGACCGACGATTGCGAGATACTTTTGCCTTGGAAAGAGAAGAATTTGTTTTCTGATTTGATTGATGAAAAATTGTTTAATTAGAGGTAGTCGATGAAAATACGTATTTTATCTTAAACTTTGAGAGCAATTGGGTAATAATTAAGTGCCGGTAGTTTTCATATTATGTACTCTCTAGATAATCAGCGTAACTGGTCACCTTTTTGAGTCTGATATTCAAAGATATTCAAAACCAATGCTCACTGGTATCTTACATTTTATTACAATGGATTTGTTTTTCTTTGCCTAGCCTGATTTGAAAGGCTAGAGGATCCCCTTCTCGACAAAAGTCACAACAATTTTAAGTATTTGTTCTGTAGTTTGAAATTGGTAAAACGGTTAACCAATACCTTAAGCGCAGCTAAAATGTCGCTTTGTTTTCTTCTTCAAAGCCTACTACAAACACATTATCTGCGAGAATACTGCGTTGGAATATCTTCTTAAATGCCCACAGTTACGATCTTCTTTAAAAACTGGGAATTGGCCGAATTCAGTTGAACCAGATTTCAAACCATTCTTAAACAGGAAATATGACATCACCTGTCATCGTGTGAGGTCAACGAGTAGTGATTCCAAAGGTTCCCCAATCAGCAATTTTAACCACTCTCCATGCAAACCATCCAGGTATAGTCCGTGAATACTCTAGTGAGGAGTAACGTATGGTGGCCAAAGATTGATGAGAACATTGAGCTGACCGTAAAGCAGTGTTCTACATGCCAACAAATGCGACCAGATAGCTCTCCAGCGTTTGGTCACACATGGAAAGCAACAAAAAAAAACCCATGGTCTGGGTTCCCATTGATTTTGCTGGCCCATTCAAGGGAAACTTATTCTTTTTGGTAGTGGATTCATATTCCAAGTGATTCTTCTTCTTTATGCGCGATAGCTGTTTTGAGGCAACTTTTCGCTACTGCTCCCGCATAAGACTGAGAAAATCAAATAAAAAGGCGTTATCATGTCGACATGCGGTAAACGTTCGTAATAGTTCGGGGCAACTGTTTCTGATTATAATTTGCTCCCAGTTTTACATTGTCATTTGGCAAAGATGAATTAGTTTCTTCGGGATAAGATGGGGTACATAGAGCTGATGGTGTAGCCATCAAGTATGCTCTCATTTACCATACCTTGTTAATGATTTGATGCGTGAGCTCGATTTAAATATTTTCTACTTCATAGCTAACCAAACCGTTTCGAAACTGGCAGATGGGATGGCTTCTCCTTTGACAGGAAGCTTGGCTTTTCTTGTCTTATCATTTTTCTACATGTTTTTCATTAAGAGGCTGCTGGAAGAGCTGCTAAAATAATTTTACTATTCTTGGCGCATTGGTTACTAAGTTTCCCTCAATGCTTTAGAGAGGACGGATTTAAAACTTGAAGTCAGCTCCCAGTTGCTTACCTTCCTTGAAAAGCATTTGGATATTGTTCCTACCGTAAAGCATTTAGTCGATGTGCTTGGCAGTTCGACCATCTTAAAAATGCTAAGTTTTTGTGTCAGCTCTTAGTTATAATTCAAGGCCATGTTAGTCATGAGAATAAATGTTGTTAACCGAGGATTTAAAGTATCATCTGCGACCGTCTCTTTTGAATAAACCTGAGTTATTCATAAAAAATCATTAAAGATCAGAGCTTCGAAGTCGCCCGGAAAAGGTGTGTTTTCTGCTTTTATTGAAAGTTGTAATGGCATCGAACTACAACATACAGGACCAGATGGTTGCCACTTGTAAGGAGTGTTTATTTACGTCGCTAGGACATAAGTCCCAAATAATTTTTTCGGGTGTTATGTCCTACTCCATCGGGGCAAAACGGCTAAGCCTTGTGGAGAAAAGGGTGAAATCCTATTAGCAAGCAAAGCGAGCCACCCATCCCAGAAATGTGGTTCAATTCAAATTTAAGGTCAAGATAGTCTTGAAGAAGATCAAAATTTATCGATTCGACGTCGTTTATAACAGTTTCGTCTTTGCCCGTCCATTTTACGCAAGGATCTTGGTTTGAAAGCATACAAAATCCAGCTCGTGCAAAAATTGGAACCAAATGACCATCGATGGACTGGTGGAGTTATCGGACCATGTTTTTTTTTTTTTTCAAAAATTGAACATTGAACAGCGTGTTATGGTCGAGGATATATGCTAGAGAGCCTTGATTAATGATTTTTCCATTCCCCAATTGTATGGCATGAATGTGGAAGAGATGTGGTTTCAGCAAGATTACGCCAGGTGCCTTGCAAGAGACGAAACAATCAACTTGTTTAAAGAAGCATTCGATGAATTTATAATTTCACGTAATGGACCTGTTAACAGGCATCTTGATGATTTTCTTTGGGAAGATGTAAAGTAACTAGTTTACACTGACAAAGCAACAGCAATCGCCGCATTGGAAGCCAACATTATTCGTGATATTGAGGACATACTCGTACATCGTCAGATTGACGCTAGTTAGCGTCTACCCTAATCCCACTGCCTTCAGCTATTCTTCAACTCAAACTAAATTAAGGCATCTTTTGGAGCAGTAATTCCAATTAGTTTTCTTCACTTTTTTCCTCCGTCCATGCGTCATCCGCCTTGCGCACGCTTGTGAAAAAATTGTGGCTGCAAAAATTGCTTCTTTTACGCGAGGAATGTTGCTGAAAGAAGAGGTTAAAAAATACTTGGATCACCTTCCTTTTTCCCGAAATGTTCGTAGATGTTATTGCTCATTGAAGACAGTGGATGTCAAAACGATTACACATTTCATTCATAAAAGCAGTTCTGAATTTTAACATGTTTTCGAGTGTTTCTCTTGGAAACGATTCGCACCATATTTTTTTTTAGGAAAATATTCCCACCAAGATACAGTTCTTTTATTATCACTGCCAAAAAAAAACCGCTTTCTGTCTGAAGCAAATTCTCAAAAAAAAAATTTCAATTTCAAAAATTTAATTTAAACCGACAAAAGACGAACAAATCCCCATCTTAGGTAACCGCAAAAAATCATCACCTTTTGCAGCCATTTTTCGATGATTACTAGGGCATGGGCACCTTTATTGCATTCCAAATCCGCTCAAACAAGACATGATTTGCACAATTTCTTCCACAAAAAAATAAGTCAAAGAAAATTTCTTAAGAAAAAAGTGAAATTTCAGATTTTTTTCTTTCCCTTTTTGCAGTGAAATGCACACCCCTCCTTGGAAATTGCATGTGAAAGCCTCTGTGTATGGCATCAACCCCTCGTAAATTTCATCTTAACCGACGGAAAACTCATCATAATCATCATCGTCATCATGATCGGCCTTCTAGGGAAAAATAGTAATTAACTGGGGTGCAACGATAACAACAATATGTAAAGGGGAACCATCTGAAAGACTAGTATGTTCGTACTACTGACAGTATTCCATTTGATATTATGAGATATGCGAATTTCTTTTAAAGAGCATGTGTCCTGTGTCATAGTCGAATTAGAATCATGTACTCACCCTCTAGCATTGTGCTCGAGTTTTCGTTGCCAGTTGGTCATTTTAAATGGAAATGTCCACTTATTTTTATTTGGTCACAGCAAGTCCCGGGCAGATTTGGTCCACTATTCAGTTTGGAGGGTGGACATTAAAACGACACAACAGACTTAGTATCCTGATATGCAAATGAATCTTCATGGGGTGTCTTGCTATACGAGTAGTTCCAACATCATAAGGTGTTTTAAAATTTCACAATTTTACTGAACGCTTCCTTTAAACAATGGATGTAGAATAGAAGAGTGTTTGGTAACTGGGAATCTGAACTTGAATAAAATTTTGGGATCAAACAAATTTGTTGAAAAAGCCTACTCAAGCGGAAAAGGATTACACGTTGAATCCTTCGCAATAAAATGTAAACTTTGTTACAACTCGATGTAATGAAGATGACATAATTATTGTGCAAAGCGAATCCTTTTTGAACTCACATCCTTTGTCGCGCCTCTTCGAATTCTCTGTACAACTGACAAATATATCTTTGAAGGAAATAAAATTTTATCGACACACGACGTAATTTCGCAATACTTGTATCTTTCGATTCGACTCGGTTGACAAAAGGTGAAAGTATTTATAAGAGAGCAAGCGAATGTGTCATATTCTGTCTATTGAAGGGATATACTCCGTCATGCTCTAATTAGTTGTGTATCCTTTATTTGTAATTTATTTGTTACAAGTGAAATTGCAATTTTCTTCGCAGAAATTGTTTTTATGGTTCGGTGCAAATTTTACACTACATAAAGTCTGGAGACATGTGATAAAAGTCTTAAGTAAGATGTGAGATGGTGATGAACATGGGGTGGAAAACTAATAGCATCTGGATCTTTTATCGGTTTGTAGTACAATTTCAATACAGATCGCAAGACTTTCTAATTCCTTTATGACTGTGCGGAAATTTGTCAAGAAATGCCCACGATTTTTAGCTTTATTAGAGAATCCAGCTGAAGAACGGGTGAACGGATAGCTCTCTCTCTCTGTATCTCTCTCTGAAATCGAATTTTAAACGATAGTTTCCTTCGCAATTATTGTATAAATATTATACCTCTTATTATGTTAAAAATCAAAGCTATGCCCCAAATAAAAGAAATCATTTTATAATGATCGAAGACGCTGCGCGAAAAAAGGTCCTCCTAACTAAAGATAACTCCAACTAAAGAAGTTATTCCTGCAGTTCAATTGAAATGGTTGGGGAACAGGACCTAGGTGGTTGAATCAAGCGTAGAAGGAAGATGTCTGCTAGAAGCACTTATTGTCACGATTTACCTTAGACGCAATAAAAACTTGATCTTTAAACTGCGTTGATAAGTCGATTTAAAAATTTTAGTGTAAGGTGAACTTCATGGTAACCCACTACCCAATGAGCAACGTAATCTTTGAAAATACTCGTAGCAGCACCGCGGTTTTACTTGTTCTAGTACTTGCAAGTTGTTCTATCTCGATTGCCTACGACTGAAGAATTACAGTGAATAAACTTAGGCGACTAACAGCGGTTACTGGAGTTTGTTAGCTTTATAGGCGGACCTTCAACAGCGATAGAATCGACGAGCTAACATATAAGTGGTAGTCCAAACTTTTGAGGAGTGTTCATAGCATCCTCAGTGACGCCAAAATACCCTTGCAGAATGTGCATGTCCTAGAAAGTCTCCTACTGCTTCAAGAAACAATTCTTTATTTTACGAGCTGCCACAAATATCTTATACAGTTAAATTTGTTGTATCGTTGCTGAAACTATGTCCGAAAAACTGGTCTGCTCCCGAAATATCAGCAGAAGCCGTAGAAACCCATAAATTTCCTCTGCGACAGCTTGTTCTGTAGCTGAATCTGCAAACGACTAAATTTTTTTGTTTGGCTCCGGTGCTGATAGAGAGAAAGATGTTATCGTATTCTCAATGACTCAGGATACTCGTTGAATACTTTTGAGCATTTTCAACTTCTTCAAGTTCGGAGCTTGGGAACAAGAAATCGCTATTTCAATCAATGGCCAGATGTTGACTCCAGAGCTTGCTTAATGCATAATACATAGAAGGTCTGGTTTACTAATTCTTTATAAAGCTTCGTCTAATTGAAGCGGTTTATCGGGCCTCTCCGTGTATCTGGATGTGATTTATGGCTTGAAAGCTGGTTAAGTAATAAACATGGATCGTTAGTTTTGTGGCAATCTGGTTTTTATTTGGCCAACGACTCTTTGCAGACAATAACTCTTAAAGTATGCGAAGTCCGCGATAAGATTAATCGAGCATTAACTACCTTAACTACCCTGTTCTTCGTTTTATTTTTTTATTTTTGGCTGGAGAGATACAGCACATCTTTTGATCCAGTTTCAAGATTATGTACTTGTTCTTTTGATCTAGTCCTACAGGCATTTATGTTCTTTACTAGAAATATATATAAGGAAGGGGGTTAGTACTCGACAAAGTGTTACATCAATGTAACATTTAATTTTTCATGTCGAGAGAATGTGTGGTGGTGATCGAGGAATTTACTTGATCAACAGCCTTTCAAAGGCAAAGTTTGTTCAACTCGTAGTTAAGTTCAGTTTAATTTCCTACAGATTGAAAAATATCCTAACAAGATCCCTCGCGTTGACAGGAAACGGGTCATACCACATCACGGCTTTCATGTTATGTTCGATCCGGTTTAGTTCAAAAGTATTCAGCTTCTTTAGTTTTAAAAAGCAACCGCTGAATTAAATAATTTTCAAGGACTATTTTTTATTTCTAAATTTGATCAAAAGTGGAATTGATTGCATCCATTGTATCCGTTTCCACGCCTGGCGATCCTAAGTTTTGCAATAAGAACAAAGCTTTGAGAAAAATACACACCATTATACAAAATAAATGGCTGTATCTAGAGTAAACAAGGATGCAGTTTTACTAGAGTTCTACACAGTTGGGTAATCAGACAAATCTTTACAATATACAGAACGAGCTTGTTTTGGTAAAAACGTTTGTTTAAGGAGGGAATTAGATTTGGTAAAGAATGATCAGCAGGAATTATTCAAACTCACTATCTATCCTCTGTGTTCACTGCCATATAATAAAGGTATCAATTATCTTGAGAGTAACTGGCCGAACTTTGTTCCTAAATTCAATTTTTTTTGCAAGATCCGCGTCACCCTACAGCTGCATTGGGCATAATTGGAAATAACCAATTATTTGCATTTTGCAAACAAGAAAAAAAAAAACAATTTTCTGGTATCCTTTAGTTCACTGACGCATTTCATATAGACAAAACAAAAACGTGCGAAAAAATTTCACTTAAATCGCATTATCCATTGGAAAATATCTTCGCTCGACTGAACGTTAAAATTCCTAAGATTTAGCAAGCATTTCCGTTGCAGTCTTGCTTCCAAGGGATTACGCTTTGTTCCTTGAATTTGTCATTTCAAAAAATACATTCCGTTTTGCTTTGAAAAATTCAAATTTTTCGAAGATTATTACGCTCGAGTTATTATTAGCAATGAATACATGCTCGTACATACGAAATCGGATGAGATGAATTCAGATGACATAAGCAAAATTAGATTTGAAGTGCAGGAACTTTCGCCATCTTGATGATGACGATGCAACCGCAGATGTTTCCAAAAGAAATGAAGAAGCAGTTCCGTATCCAATCTCAGTCATCAACAATGATGATTCTTAAAAATCTCCTTTGTGTGCTTACCATGGAATATGGATTATCCTTGCAATGTTTTGTAAATTATTTCTTAATAATTATTAATGATCTGCCTGGATGAGGACTTAGACGAGAGCTAAACGACATTTGCATATTCTTGAGTAAAAGACGTAACGAATTTTCACTAACATCATCAATCATAACATGCATTTATTAAACACAAGGACCAGAATTAGGACAACAAAAAAAGTAGCAAAAGTACATCATTAAAGAATAAAATAATGCCTTAAATCGTACAAGGACACGGTTAATATATAAAGAAAAATTTCACATAAAAAAATCAATCAAATTGACAGCAAAGGGCGAAATTCGATCTTCAATGATCGTAGTCTTGCAAAACGACGACAAAAAAGAAACTATAAA
Organism: Volucella inflata; assembly: GCA_928272305.1. Taxonomy (NCBI): domain Eukaryota; kingdom Metazoa; phylum Arthropoda; class Insecta; order Diptera; family Syrphidae; genus Volucella; species Volucella inflata. The sequence goes on along the minus strand of OV743717.1, from coordinate 25,260,899 downwards.
AGGACGATCTTGCGACAAATCAGTCAAATGTCGAAAGGTTAAAGAAAAAAAAAATGCTCTGAGATATTGCCCTTGATGGTGATGAATATTTTACAATTTATATTCAGGACTTAGGAGAATTCGTATGTATGATTTCTCTGCTTAAAAAATGATAATGCCAAGGATATGTGGTAATTTTAAGGGGATTAAGCGGTATTTATAAATCGTTTTGGGCGGTAATTTGCTTTGCATTCCTTGTGAATTTACAAAAAAATTCTTGGTGGTTACTTACTAAAAAGTCCGGATGTATACAAAAAACAAATTATCGGCTTACCTGAAAGAAAAAAGAAAGAAATACATTCATAAAAGACATCGAAAAGATAAATGCGAAAAATTTATATAAAGGCTTAGTTTTCCACTAAAATTCCAGTGAACTACCACAAGATTAGATTGCAATGTTTGGCCACTTTTCTTGAGTGATAACTTTCTATAAAAGTTCAATGTAAAATCCGTTAAATTTTCCAACTATAATAAAATTTCCTTTATGACAGCTGCCGCCTAGTGTGTCACAATCTGTGGCACTATTCCCATAAACCAATGCACCGCCGCCGGTTTAAAGGCATTCGTTTACCCTTTCGTTAGCAATTTAACATGTCGAATCCATGAAACCCATAAAAATCATATTTCTGACAAAACACATGTCAAATCGCAATACCGATTTGTTCCTGCAATAGGTTTTTCACCAGCGCAGCGGAAAAAAGTCGATTACATCGATATGACTGGTATGACGAGTGACTTTTTAACTTCTGTAGCTTTCTGCAATTACAACCCTTTTTATTTTCTATATGTGTATCCCATATATAGTAGCTGGCCAGTGGACATTTCGAGTTATAGTGGACGCTACACTTAGCAACAGAAGAGCAGCTGAAGCAGAAACATAGCAGAACCTTTGACAATGCAATTTAATGTACTCGTATCTAAGTACAAATTATGACATTTTCGACACGCTGCGTCGGCAGGACACCGCGGGACAAGAGTAAACCTGATGTCCTAGCTCAGTGGTTACACACGGGTGTGTAATTAAAATGCACCACGTGCCCTTTTTGCACTGCGAGTGTGTTAGCTTTTTCATGCGGACGGTTGCTGAGACTGGTAAGTTGCATCTTAAGGGGCATTAACAAGCGGCACGCGATCTTGTGGTAATGAGTACTTCAACGGGTTCTAATGGAATATAGGCATATGAGTGGCTTTGAAAAATTTCATCCATTTTTTTTTAATTGCTGATCAGTTTATCGGTCACTTGAAGTTATATAATGCTTCGAATAGGGACGAGTTATTACTGGGAAATTGAACTCGTAAATGAAACAGAAAAACAGCCAATTGTAATAATTCAATAAGGTACGAGTATGCAAACGATATACACTCTATATGAGACTTGAGATACTTGAAAATAATTGCAAATAAAACGAGATACCTTGGATGGGTATAGCTTTGGAAAAGAACACACAATAATGAATCCTTTCTTTTGTTCCTTAATTTTGAGGAGCTTGGCTTTAACAGTTTTCTAATCCTTTATGGACTGATAAGTTGCCAAATCTCTCTAAAACAAAGACAAATTTGCCAAAGATTGAATCTTAGAGCTCATTGTTCCAATGCATAAACAATCTTTTCAGAAAATTCTTGATATCGTTCTCGATATCTTTGTCACACCAGAAACGGTCTTAGCAGGCTTATTTAAATAGAGTCAAGAAGATAGAAAGCTTAAGTATTCAAAGTATCCAAATTTTTCAGCCATTCATTGACTCAGACCACTGGGTCGTTCGTTAATTAGGCCTGCCGTTAATTGTCACACTCGTTCGTTTGTGCAGGGTGATAATGAAGAATGCACACTGCTCCATCAAATTCGGTAAAGATCTTTCCTATTTTGACCTTTGATGTCAAAAAAGGATTCTTGCGATTCATGCGAATTCTTCAACATCATACTTAAAAGAATAATGCAAAACTCACGCGCAGACGCAAGGGGCAATCTTTCAAAGGACCGTCCTCAACGAGGGCAAAACCAAGCTGTCCTATATAAGATTTAATTAATCCCAGTCCAGCTCTATGGCAAGTACATTAAGATATTATCATTATCAAGAATGGATCAGGGTTCTTTAGAGGAAAATTATTCAAGTGATTTTCGGTCCCGTCTGCATAGTGGAGGACGACATACAACGACGAACTGTATGGACTGTAAATCGATATCGACTTAGCCAAAAGATTTAAAATCCAACGACTGAGATGGCTGGGTCATGTAGAGCGAATGGACTCCAATGCTTCGGGCGAAAAGTCTTCTAATCCGCCCCGGAGGGACAGCGCAGTAAAGAAAGACCACGGGCAATTTAGCGTGCGAAACTTGAGCGAAGGATCGAGCTGGAGATGCTTGTTGACTGAGGCCCAGGCACACCCTGGACTCTAGAGTCACCTAAGAGGAATCAGAACGAACAGTCTGATGAAATGACACCCGACTTTCTGCTGCTGTCAAAATAAGAAATCCACTACCCTGTGCCCAGGAATGTGGTCAGATTTCTTCAGATGACTCCAAAACCCCATTAAGATAAGTGGTCCTTTGGGCGACGAAATCGTTAGATTTATTTATAAGTTAGGAATCCTAATGGCGATGAACTACATTGCAAAATTGATTGAGGAATAAAACAATCATTATTTTTAGTGGCAATCAAGCTGGGATTACAAGCTTCCTGAATTCTCTAACCACTAAAATGCCAGATAAGACATTCTCGGGATCTGAACTTGCGTTGGTAATCCGTAGACTCTAAAAAGAAGTTGTTAAAGTTGTTAAACCAGTGTTCCTTAGCTTATTATTAGCTGTACCAAACTTCTATTTAGGAGGAGGCAAATGAGAACTATTGGTTTGTTATTTCTCAAAAATAAGGCCCACCCAATAACTGCGTCGGTCCGGCCTTAAAGGTAGCTCTTCAGGCTTCTTAATGTAACTTTCAAATTTGGTTCCCATCTAGCGACAATTTTACATCGTGTGGATAAGCTTTTTCTTTTACAAAAGGTTTCTTAAGGATGCATTAACTTCATCAAACCATACTTATACTTTCCAGGTTTGCTGGTAACTTTATGTAAATTCAAATACCTCATTGATGATTTTGCGATACAAAATCCGCTTGGTGTTGGCGTCAATAATGGGTTAGTATGTAGTAAATAGAAAGACTCCCGGTCAGTTGCTCTTTTTTATTCTTTGGCTATCTCGGCTATGCTAGGGTATCTAACATTAGCAGCATATTTTGTGAACCGTTGGGTTTTGAAATTGGCCGTGACGAGATAATAGTCGTCAAAGGTCTAAGTTTATGCAACAACAAATGCCTTTGACCATCTTGAGATAGCAATGATTCTTTGTGGATCCGTAGTTTCGAAAACCAAGTGCTATAAATTCCTAACGTCGCAAACAATTGTACGTGGAGGGTGGCTAACTTTCCAACGAATCCACCGAAGATGTTTTTATTTCCGATTTTATCGTCGAAGTGGAAGAGTACAATTGCGGCATCATGCTTGGTCAGTAAGACCGTGTGCACATATTAAGCTGATATTATGGGATGTAGCTCTGTACAGTCAATAGCCCGTGGTTGATGTTATATATTGTATATGATTCCCCGAAATTGTTCTTTTAACTTTTGTTTTTCTTTGCTCCATCTTATCTATTCTCTCTCCTCGTTTGCGGTTATATCTGTCTTGCAGTGTCTACAGTTTTTGAAAGGCACCTGATGTGTACGTTGCAGTTGTATACTTACAACACATAGTTCCTACTGCTAGGATTCTCGTACAACAAGCAAATGGCCGTTTTCAAAGAAAGAAAAACTACTAACTTTCAAACTGGACGGATGTTAACTGAATAGTAACACTTCTAGTCTTACCGTCCCGACTAGGGTTAACTTCTTGCACACGACTCTAAGGCCACAAACTTCTGGGGTTGATTTGGTCAACCACGATGACAATGTCGTTGATGAATCACGTTTTGGTGAGCTGGAACCATTTAGTGTTTCTTGCCAGATTTGGCAAATTGTTCAGCGGTTAGTCAATTCTGCTTCAGAATGACACTATCGTCAGGGAAACTTCCTAGGAGCTTTGACCTATTTGAGGAGCCCAAGAAGAAATGATTGGGATTTAGAGCTTCTTCATTTTCTGCACTGATGGGCACATACACCATAAGGCGGGAGTTTATTATATTTTCCACCTCGGCCAGCATCGTCTGCGGCATTTCATCACAAGAAGTCATATTAAAATTGATTTGCACAGTGGCTGTCTTTAATGAGCGCGCTAGTTTCTTCCAAGAACCTCCCATGTGTGGAGCACCTGGCAAAATAAATGGCCATTTAAGCTTTCCCCCACCTATGCCTTCTACAAGTTTTTGACCGTCGATTTGATCAATTTCCACCCGCAACTTCCTACTAGTATCATTGTCTCTACATATTCGTTTATGAATTTTAGTGCTTGAAATCAGGAATCAGTGCTGAGCGAATATGCAATTTTAATATGAATGGCTCTTATGGTCAAACACGTAATCAGCATCCCTCAACGCTTTTCCCTTCGCCACCCAATCTCCACTATCAATGGTCCAAAATAATCCATACCAATGAATGAGAAAGGTCTCGGGAACGTCTTAAGTCTTGAAATGAAATGAAACCAAATCGTTAGTATAATTCAGCAAGCCGTTTTACACTCAACAAATTTTTTAAAAAAATGCCTTAAGCTACGTTTTTATTTATTTAATTTATTTATGTATTGTGTTTGAAAATTATTTTAAATTTCCTTAAGTTATTTGAAAATTATACTTTGAGTATCAGATTGTGCAAATATGAAATAACTTCACTGCAAGAGGGCGTCCAAATTATTGTTGAAATTTTTGATATCACCGTTAACCTCAGCTAGGAAATTCCTTTGGTGAAATGTTTATGCTCCTATTTACCCTCTTGATAAGCACTGGCGCTCAAATTGTAGTCTGGGTAGACACCAACTATCGAATGGCTACTACTACTTTCAGGTATTACCCACCAATCTTCTGAAGTCTGTGTCAAACCTTATTTTCAAATGAAGTTCTCTATTGAAATTAAGATTGCTCCTGCAAATTTGACTTTATTTTTAACTCTTAAGCTCTTAAATATACACGCCTTCCATCGAATGAAGTCGTTTATAGTGTTCATTGCCTCGAAAACTCCTTTCGTTCAGGACATCAATATCCGTCCATATCCCTGACAAACATTCGTTGCTGTACATATTTTTTTTTATTCGGAATTTACTGGTGGCGGATTTTCTCATTTAGTTTACTGACCGCATCACGGAGCATATTAATAAAAACAACCGCTTATGCTTGCACTCCTCTATTCTGCAGTTGCAAGCAATTCGAAGGAAATAGGGTATACTCGCACTTCACATTTTTTATTTTTCGCAAGGATGGTGAAGTGCAAGGACTTCAGCTCATGTCCTGAACTTAATAATAATTATAATTGCTTTTGTTCTGCGGTCAGAGGAAGACAAAAGGACGCCTTTTTAAAAACCTTTCGACTGCATGTGCATCACGTATGGACAGATGTCTCAGCAAAAGTAGATATCCCATACTGGCCAGGTTTTATCAAACAAAAAGAAAACAAAAAATAAAAGGATACGCGATATGAATTGGTAATTTCTATATTTAACGCGCGTTATACTCGTATCGGCTGGGGAGAACCTGGTCAGCGCAGCGTATTGAAAGGAGTGTTAACGTAAACAGCTACTACGACCGTGTGCGAATGCGCTTCAGACTATTGCGAAGAAGAGGGGTGGTCACACAAATAAATTTATTAATTGAAATTGAATAATTGAATTAAAAGGGTTGAATGGTGTTGATCTGTCCGTCAGGCCGGTGTGGTATTCAGAGGGCAATTTAAACTCTCATTGAGAGTTTCTAAGTTTGGTTAACTTCATTAGTGTACTTTTGCGGGTCTAACGAGGGTTGATTAATTTTTGTTTTTTCTTTTTAATTTGTACAAGTAGGTACATGTGTCCATTTAGTGATGCAATGAAAAAACAAATGGAGATTATTTTAATTGAGTTAACACGATAAACAGCGACCCTTTTGTTTGGATAGTTTTCTGAAACTTATTTCGTTGAGGGATAGATATATGTTGGTTTATAGTAAAGAAAAAACAACTAATAAAGTGACAAAAAGGCTTTTGATGAGTACAACAGGACCCTTGTGGGTGTGCTTTCGAAAAAAAAATATTTTAACGAGCATTCTCGAATGCATGTTAGGTGTTTTTTATACATCATTGATATTTGCACATCACGATTTTGTTTGTGTGCGATCCGAAGAGTCTTTTTTCTAAAGGACTCAATTACCGACGTATGTAGCAAGGCTCACGATTAAGAATATTTTCACCCACTTTCGCTAAAGTCCATACTTGTGAGCTATAAAGCAGAATTGAGATGATGAGTCTTATTCATGGTTCAATCAGTTTTACTTTATTTGCATCAAATGGAAATTTTCGTCGATGTTATTTCATTTATTAGGTCTTCTCCCAATTTGTTAAAGCCCCCACTAAGAAAGTTGTTTGGCTTTGACGAAAAAAAACAAAAACAAAGAGCCTCTCGAGATCAAAGTTTTTGTTGGATAATGAAGTTTGCAGACTTAGGGCAAGTGTAAATCTGAAGGTGATAAATCTGGAGAATGTTTGTGTGTATTGCTCTTGCAGTATTTGCACGAACGTTATTTTGATGGAATAAAAGACTACTTCGATTAACCTAGACCAAGCTGTTTCTTTTCTAGTTCTGAGTATACTCTGTAAAGGTTTTGAAAGCAGATTTCTGCTCTGATAGTCTGGTTACGAGGCAACAGCTCAAAATTGATTATTCCATCAGTGTACCACCATACGGCCAGTTACACCTTGAGTGGGTGAAGTCTATCTCTGGGATGTTGTGCTGTTATGTCTTTTGTATAACAACATTGGTGGCGACGTTTTGTGTTATTGTAAAGCACCCATTTTTATCTCCGGTTCAAAATTGGCTCTTGATTGTGACGCGATAGATGCGCACTATAAGCTTCGATTCTTCGCTGTAGATTGTGTTGCGATATTTTCCCAATTTTATGATTCTCCCATATTTGTTAGGTGTCTCTGGATAGTCATACCTTGAGTTCCCTTTCTGTTATAGTGCACATTTTTTCGATCGGTGAATTTAGGATCTTATCGTTGAGCTCTTCTGACGTATCAGAACGAGGTTGATTATTTAGGCCAAAATTGCTATTTCTAAAGTTTACAAACCAACGCCGACATTGGGATAGCTGATAACATCCGCAACATTCACATTTTGCATTTCTGTAGTAGCTTCACTTTCATTCTGGTTTTAGGGAACGAAAGCAAAAATATATGCTGAATATGATCTTCCTAAACACCCATTTCAAAATGCTTATAATGATGTCAACACAACGAAATTTGCACACTGAATGAGTAATACATCGCGAATAAATTTGAATAATGGTTTCAGAACTAAATCGGTTTTGTGTATTTTATGGAAATTAAGAAATAACACCAGAAAAAAGCCACACAAATTGTATTACAGCGATTGCCAAATTTGATTTCAAATAAAGCGTAATTATCAAAATTAATAACGAAACATTGTTTATTCGATATTCCACTGATTCAGAGATCCAGAGACAGATTCCTACGTTCTGCCAGTGATATCATTGTCATTAGCATATGCAAGTATTACTCAATATTTGCACGAACTGTAGGAATATTGTGCGTTTGATATTGGTTTTTGGCGTCACCGTATCTTTTTATGTATTACCTTATAACAGTCAAATAAACTCGCATTGCATAAGTCCCGGTAAAATTGTTGTCAATCTCGTCATTATGCATAATTCTTCAAGTTAAGCTGAGATGATAAAATATAACATGAGTTAATAGGTCTTTCTATAGTCATCTTCTGGTACCTTAAAATAGGTCTGCACATAGGCCTTCCGATTAATGTTTACGCCACCGGTTATTTTTTCAGGTGAGTTCATCCGTACATTCTTGCTAAGAGTGTAAAAAAGAGAGTGTCTATTTTTTTGCTCCCGCTACTAATGTCCTTAAGAGCTAAACAACTTGAGTACGCACGAACGACACGAATATCTGAAGGAAACCAAGAGGAGTTGAATTGATGTGTAGTCATTGTTATAGCTGGGCTTATATCATTCAGTACTTACCCCAATCATCTTGGGTTTAAGACATGTTTTAAATGAAACTTAATTGTCGTTTTGACGCAAATGTTCCTCTCCTGCTCTTCACAATGCTATGCGTTACGATTTTCAATGCGTAAATCTCCGCTTAGAAAACGGGCCCTACTGGGTCAGGGCCCCATCTTTTTCCCCGGCTTTGGTACAACCCAGAACGAATGGTGAACAACTGGAATGTTAATGTTTTCGACATGCCCTATCTGGATTTCTGATATTATTGCTTTTAATTTCTAGCGCTTCCGTTGAGGAATTGTAGCATTGTAGCCAGGAATAATAGTTCAAAACGGAAGCACTCATCCAGAGAATTTACCTCATGCATATGTATGTTCTTTCAAACACCAACAATAAGCGTTCCTACAAGGTAACGAGTCTCTTACGAGACTGCTTTGTTTACATTGGAGTGTCTAAGTAAAAAATTGGGTAGGTATTAGGTCACTACAAATCACTGGTTGGTTTCGGTTCGGCTGTGTCGGCTGGTTCTTTCTTTCGTGATCATCAGAGGATTGGGATTTGCTTAAGCTTCTCCGTATGCTGTCTGACTACGACACTGAATTAGAGGCATTGCTCGATGAGATTCCGTGCCAAACACAAGTAGAGCTTGCTTCGGCATTGGGAGTTACCTGCCAAGCTACTTCCAAGCGATTGCATGCATTGGGAACAACTGCTTCAGCGGATTCAATGCAACAACTCAAATAGAAGAAAGTCATGGGGATTGCCCGGCCATGCTTCTACGTTGTCGGCTCGGCCGAATATTCATACTGTGAAGGTTATGCTGTGTATTTGGTGGGACCAGGTGGGTGTTATTTATTATGAACTGTCGAAACCCAACGAAACCATCACTGGGGAACGGTACCGACTTGAATTGATGCGGTCGAGCTGAGCACAATACGATCAGAGGCATGACAACGCTCGGCCTCACGTTGAAAACCCCGTTAAAACCTACCTGGAAACGCTCAAATGGGAAGTCCTACCAAACCCGCCATATTCCCCAGATATTGCGCCGTCCGATTATTACTTGTTCCTTCCGATGGCACATGGTCTGGCTGATCAGCAGTTCCGTTCATATGAAGACATCAAGAAATGGCTTGATTCGTGGATAGCCTCAAAAGACGAATACTTTAACCATAACGGTATTCGAGCTCTGCCAGAAAGATGGGAAAAAGTTGTAACTAGCGATGAGCAATACTTTGAATGATTCATTTGTAACCATTTTTGCCAAAAATAAAACAGCGAGAACTTGGTTGATATCTGGATGCAATTCTGTCCTTTTGTCGTTCATTGTTAACAGACGTGTGTTTTTATGCAAAATGCTGCGAAAAGACTCAATGAAACGTTTCACAGCGACCGAATTTAAATGCCTTACTGTAGTTGGAAATGTGCTTCTCTGCGGTTTGACATCCATCGCCCAGTGGATCTTTCTACTCGTAAATAGATTGATAACGCAGGCGATATCTGCATGTTTCTGGCCAAAACTTATTCTTATACAGTACTCCGTTCTTGAAAGGGAAAACTACGACAAATGCTTTTCAATTTCTCACTTTCAAAAAACATCCAGATAACATCTCCAGGTAAACTCCCACAGCACACCTCAGCACTTCCATCACACACAACAACTAATTATCTAAATTTCCGAATTTTGTGAATTTACGTACAATTTAACTTGGAAATTAGGCATAATGCTCAATAGTCGTATCGAGAGATACGAGAGATATGTACTTCATAGACAGTACGTCGGAATTCTAAACACAAGCGTGTGCCATCACGCCCGTGGTTCACATAATCGTTGTGATTCCAATCAGTCTATCCCGAATATCCTTCAATACAAATTGTTCACATTAAAAGATTAAACAAAAGGGAGTCCAATAAATTACAAGTCGGCTTGGCTGGGATAATTAAATTAAGAATTCACCCCCAAAAACAACGCATCACATTAACTTACCAAGCAAGAACATTTTCGAAAATATTTGATATCTTAAAGGACAAGGGTGGGCGGTAATCCCTTACAAACGGTTGTACTCATACACAGGTCAACCGTATGGGTATACCTGACACTGACACTTACCAACAGTAGGAAAACAACGAAATGTGCAACAAAGCGATAAATTACACATTTCATAAATAATAGATACATTCACTGTAAGAAGATACGCCTAAACTTTGAAGATGAAAGTAAGAATCCTTTAAAAAGCTACCTCCAGAATTCATTTGTTATTTCTCTTGACGTTTGGAAAAAAAATGAAGCAGAATCAATATTCTGACAGATGTAGAACAGAGAGGGTAGATGAAGTACCACAGTAATCCATTTTTAGGCCACAATTATTTAAATGTCAAATTAATCATTTTCCAGTCTGTTTCCTCATCATGCGAGTTTAGAAAGATTAATCTTCATAAACGTCTTAAGTGTCCCTTGTCCTCAACTAACGGATTGAAAAGACTAGAGTATCACTATCATTTGAGAGTTGGGTAACGGAATCGATTTTTAATTGTAGATACAATCAATCGAAGGCATTTGATGAGATCAATGGATAATCTTTGATAGATAAACATCTGTTCGAAGGAATTTCTTTTTAAAATCACCGACGTAGTCAAGAAAGATCCTACGTATAGAACCGCGTAGAATGCTCTACGTTGTCTTTGGTTCTAGTTGTGTGGCTGCGCATTTATATGAAACAAGACACTTTTGATTGCGAGAAGGAAAACTATAATAGTCTAAAAGATGGTGTATGAGTTATTTGGCACGACAGCCTTACATCGCCCGAAATCTTGTGCAAATTAAAAACAACTACAGTTTTCGACATTGTAGTATTGAGGTACAAGCACGGTTTTCGTAAGTTTCACGAAAACTACGAATCTTAAAATAGTGGCAAGGGGCAAGTAAACGTATATATACTCGTTGTTGTTCTTTTTGTGAGTAAAATTGCGCCATCATCTCTTCATAATGACTGCTTGATTCACTTATATTATTCGAATGAGCTTCATACTAAGTATACGAACCGTGGGCTGAGAGTTTTTAAGAAAAGGGGGAAACAATTCTTGCAAAGAATTAATTACAAGTTAATGGTCGGATGTGCATAGCTTGCTATATAATCCAGCTTATAAGGTTTTCCAAAGCTGTGTGACGATTTAAGAACAGAGGGGTTGGGAATGACCCTTGGGCGTTTCAGATTGCATTAAAATCAAAGCCGGTAAATTGAACAACGGCACGCGTATTAAGAATATAGTACGTACTAGAGCCGAATTATTTAACATAAGTATCACATGTGCGCGTCGGACAAAACCGAATATCTTATGAACGAGGATTTTAACAACCCCTTATAAGTCTGCTATACAAGTTAAAATCGTACTCAGAGACGCCATGGCTAAAAATAGAAAGTAAGACTCTTTAGCTGGTAGTTAGGTACAGGAGATAAACCTTCAAAAACGGCGATCTAAAGGTAAGTAAACTTCAAAGCGCAAGGGTACCTTTCTCACAAAGGAAACCTTTTACAAGCCGGCTGTTGAACGAATAGACGTAGGCAAAAGATCAACGGTAAATGTCTCAGTTTGTCTAAAATAGTTACAGTCCACAGTGTGCACGTAAGAAACCCATTGATAAACCTTGACATCCATAACTTGTGGACATAGTGCGGTACAATTATCAAGAAAGTAGACGAGTCAACTTTGATGGTAAGAATATGAAATGCATTACAGAAGAGTGATACAAATAAGTCCTTCAATCATCGAGCCAGAATAAAAGTATGCAGGTTAATAGCATAACAACATCGGAGAGCCAGCAATACAGTTCAACAGTTTGCTCCTTGTCGGTAAAATTTTTGGAAAATTTTGCAAATAGATCTCGACCTTTACTCGAATAAGATTCAAGATTCATATGGTAAGCCGTCACTGTCTAGAGCCATAACCCACAAGTACAGGCTTGTCCAATATTTTCCTTTTGAATCATATTTTATTTTGACACTGAAAATCATTCGTGTTCGAAATCTTGACTATTAGTAAATATCATACCACGAAATGCATCGTCTTACGCTTGAACAAAGTTGTAAAATATTAGAAACTTATTTCAAAAAGTGAGCGCTGTGTTGTTGTAGATACATACTATATGTACATATATACAATGCGTTAATTGAAAATAAGTTTTGGCCGTAATGAAGTACCCAGCGCGCCTGCTGTACGCAATTCGTGAGAATTCACTTGAGATCTTAAGAAATACGAATGCAGACCCATTCGTTTCTTAGTTTGGACTTTACAACAGCTCGAGTCGCATTTGCATCTCTACAGGATATATTAACAAATAAAATTCCCCGCATCGGGATTATCGAGATGCCAATACATCTGCAGAGAGTGACAGTTTGGTGGGGATTTTAGAGTGATGGCATCATTTACTCATTTTATTTCGAAAATCCTACTGGAAGCCCCATTTCAGGCAAACGTGAGCGCTAGAGATCCATGATTACCGAATTTTTGTGATCTGAAATAGAAGATATGGACTTGAACGATCTTTGGTATCAGGAGGATGACGCAGTATGCCACATCGCTGATCAAACAATCGACTGGTTGTGCGCTACGTTCGGTAATTATGTTATTAGCTGCCTTGGGGATATCAATTGACCTCCTCGACCTGGGATTTGACCCGGTTAGACTTGTTTTTATGGGGTGCCCTTAAATCCTGATGTTATGCAGAAAATCCAGAAACGATTCAAGCTCTTAAAGCAAACATCGTCTGAGCTATTTTTTCGATACAGAAAGAAACAGTCAATAAAGTCTTGGAAAATTTGGTTGACAGGATGCGCTGCGAAGTTAGCCGGGGTAGCCAATCAATAAGGAAATCGTACTTCATATTAATGAGAAGTTTTCCTCTTTCTTATAAAGAGATCACATACCGAAAGTAAGTGACGTTTGTTCATTTCATTCGATTTTTAAAGAGAAACTTGTATTCCGACCATGTTTAGATACTCTTTTCGGTTACACATTACACTTTAGTAGAGATCCAACAAAGACTACAAACTTTAACAAAATCCAAATTATGTCAGCTCGTATTATATGAAAAGTAGTAACGAAGACCTGATACTCTGATCCTTAGACTTTCAACGGATCCATGAGCGCTTCATATAAATAGGTATATAGTATGCTTATGTCTAAGTCTATGTCAACCCTATGTAGGATTTTTTTGTACTTTTGCAGCCCTAAAACAGAAGTGTAATCATTTTGATTTGTTTAATCAGTTTCCACATAATTTGGTAGGACATAAAGGAAAAAAAAATTAACACCGATTCCAGTCATTCGTTCCATAACGGTAATGAACAAAACCACTTTAGCCGCCATTTCAAATTCGACTCTACCGCGTCAACCACTACAAATCATCAGTCAACAGCCTACACGTGATGTCCACTCCCCATCATCCACACCCTACCAAAACGCATGTAAATGATAGTTAATGACAGTAAATGAGAGCAAATGACAAAACGTGATATAACAATCGCACTGACAGATAACAAAAACCTAAAATACACACGACAATGGCCAGCGGAACGAATCCTAGAATCTAAACATATATTGTAGTGTTCCCCTCCATTTCGCGTCCTTAATATAAATCCGGTCACTTTTCTTCAACTGGGCGAAATTATCAATTCCACTAAGCGGGCCAAAGTAATAACTGTCAAATAAATTCAACATTTAATGACTGGCAAGTTGACAGTACGACGATGCCATTACTGCAGTTGACAGTTGCTGCACACTATGTACACATCCGCATGCGGTATACTAGTACTATACATATGCAGGGTTGTTTTCAGAAATCTTCTGAATCCTTTTTCAAACACAAACAAAACGATGGTAATTTATTTTAATCGTTCAAAACCTCTAATCCTTTTTTGAAAAATAATCACTCTGCGAAAACATAACTCCTTTCTTTCCACAACAAAACTGTTAATCGTTTCAGAAAGAATTCTTAACCTCGTCTGTATGAAATGAAAATTGACAAACACAAATGTATGAGTGCGCTCAGTTTGCCAATATGCGTATATGTAGCATTTCTTCCTGCCAGGTAGGAGTGAATAGAAGAAACTCTGTAGAATCCCGTTCCAAAAGAAAATGCATTTTAATCCTTTTACATGTTATATTTCCGTCTTTTCGGGAAAAACAAAAAAAAAAACAAATTGAAATTCAATCAAACCTGAGTGTCCTTAGTCGGGCGGAAAATCCTTGCAATGACAATGACAACCTTTGTATTGATTGAGTTCTTTTATATTCCAAATCGATTTTTAATTTCTGTCGTGATTTGCTCTATACAAAATCCTTCTGCCAGGAGGTTAAGGATTGTGTTTTTGCCTTTCTTTTGAGATATTCTTTGCGTTGTGGAAGAGTTAAACTTCCGTCTTAGAAGCAGGATACGACTTGAGAATGCTAATAACGTAAATCTGTTGGATGACATTTTTTTTGAATTTTCGTTTTTTTTTCTGTGTAGCTCTGGCACGCCTCATAAAAATACACTTAGCCAGAAATACGAATTCATGATCTAACGAGATGCTTGCCACAACTGTCATTATATATCCTGTGGGAATCGGCATTGGACTTAATCCTTTTTTGCAAAACATCAGCTTAATGAAATGTCATTAAGGGCTTAGGTTGTTTCTAAAATTAATCATTCACTTCAGTAACCTTAAGCGAAAGAACATAGTCTATGATAATGTTAAAGTTTGAAGGTACGTTGTTTGGATGTGAACTATAGCACATAGAAACCAGTTGGAAGATATACACTGGCGGTCATAAAAACTGCACCACATAATGAGTTCTCATGAAATGAGTAATTACACCAGAGTTCAATGGTTTTTTAAAAACAGTACTTCCCACAGGAGTATTCGGCTTCATATTCAGTGGAAAAAAAAATCAATTTAATTGAAATGTGACTTGGATGAGCAAATAAAAGTGAAATGTCCTGTAAATATCAGCAACTAATTTGAGACGAAAAACAAAAATATTGATTCTAGTTGACCTCTCGTCAAATTGCAGTTAAAATAGAATACTCTCATTCCATTATTGTGCGATTGACAAAGAACACACTCAGGGGGTAAACACAAAACAACTTAACAGATGAACTATGTATAGCGAAGAATTAGCATAAGCATAAAAAATCGCTTTAAATGTGCTGTCCGCATAAGAGCAGGGCTGCATGAATTTAGTCAAGTTGACGTAAGCGCCGAAAGGACAAACAGTCGAAAAAGTCTCACCGAACCACATAAAATGAAAACGTGGACAAAAAAGTATCAAGATTGGATCTAGAATGATTGGCGATTTGTGATATGATCCGACAGAAGTTTTTGTGTGCCGATAATTTGCCATACAAAGGACGGTCAGCAGGTGAAAGACAGTGAAATTTTCTCATAGCCAAATGGTTTGGGGATGTTTTTATTTTTACGATTTGGTCCCTTTGCATTTTGTTAATGGAACTATGAATGCTCTAAGGTATGGACAAGCTAAAAAGGAGTTTTTGGTTCCAGCCATTGATAAGCATATTTCGTATACTGATAAGTGCATTTTTCAAGGTGATTCTGCAAACACGTATCCCATACAATTGAAGCAATAACGATCATCGTACATCAACAAACTTTTTAGAAATAAAAAGAAAGAAGAGACAGAAGGGGCCGAAAGGCGAAAGAAACCCAAATTGGAGCAACTCGAGTAGTAAAAAGGAACACAGCGTAGTGTGCAACATCATAAGCATACTTATTATACTACTTTGGCAGAAGCAGAAAATGTATGATATCAACAAAAAGGGCAGTCTGCAGAATCACAAAACAACTGATAAATGGACACTTTAAAACGGTTAAAGTTTTACACGGTTCTCTTCTCATTTTGGATAAAATGGAAGGAGAATGTTGGCTTAGTTTTACAAGGTGGCGCAAAATTAATCATCATATTGGAAGATGTTATAATTTTTGCAAATGGCATCGTACGTCAATCAAATTTGACTAGACAGCTGCAGTATACAAACCGACAAGCAATGGAGCGCGTGTGAATTACTGTCAAGCCATCCTCAATCTCAACAACGAAGAGGAAGATTATGTGTCGTAAATCATCATGAGCGACGAGGTGCATTTCCACTTAAGCGGTTACGCCAGTAAGCAAAATCTTCGTTTCTGGGGCACTGAAAATCTGCGCGTGAAGCACGACGAGACATTACATCCACTCAAAGCCACTGTGTGGTGCGGCCCTCACGCGGGAGGAGTGATTGGGCCGTATTTTTTGGAGGACGCCATTGGCAATATGGCAACTGTTACTGGCGAACGCTAGGACCATGATAAACGACTTATTACTGCCGGAATTGGATGAGCGGGGCTTGGTGAATACGTGGTTTCAACAAGAGGGTGCAACAGCATAGACAGTACGAGTCACAATGGATATTGTGAAGGAAACGTTTCCTAGTCGCGTAATCTCCCGTTTTTGCGATTTGGCATGGCCAGCAAGATCGCCCGATTTAACCATCCTAGACCTAGTCGTTGGGGCTAGTTGGAGTCGTGGGTTTATGCCAGCAAGCCTCAGACAATCGCAGCCCATGAGGAGAATATTCGACAGGAATCCGAACAGTTATCACCGGAAATCTTGCGGAAAGTCATGGAAAATGCGATAAAACGAGCACAAATGTGTATCAACACTGGCGGCAGCTACTTGGCGGATATCATCTTTTCCACTTAACAGAAAAAATTGTATAGGTCCAAATAAAAATTTCCATCATTCAAAATCTTTTTTTTTTTATTTAGTAAAAAAGTAATTCAAAAACAAAATTGGATGATTAATTTTGCGCCACCTTGTAAATTGTGATATTCCTGGCTTGTATCCGAAGAAACAATTGCTTAATTCGTATTCGTGATACAAAGACAAGATCACTGCCAGACTTCTCACAGATTAGTTTTTAAAGACGAGTTCGGTAGCCTCTACCTTCCTTTTTTCTCGATCAACATGATTGACGATGAACAAAATGTTTGTCCTGCGATCTGGAAATGCTTCACCCTTTTATTAGTTTTATTAGCATGACATATAGGATTTCAATTACAAGCTTATACGGCAGGAAAGTCTACAACCTGTAGATTTTGAGAAAAAAGAACCCAGCACTATAATCGGCCCTACAGCGGCGTTTGACAATTTTTGTAGCGAAGAGCTGTCCTCAGATATGTCTGCTTTTACAATACCACGAAACTCGTTTGAATATGCAGGATGACCAAAGAAAATGAGTCTACCAATGTCAGCAAAAAAGATTTTGGACAAAGCTACGAAGTTGCAAACAAATATTCGGAACTGAGAGCTATTGCGCCCTTAGAAGTCGTCTGTAAAACGTGAACCATGTTGTCAACATCGGGATAGACCGATGTCTTTGCTAATATTGAAGCAAAAGCGGCTAAAATGGATTTATCAGTAACTGAGGATAAGGCATAGCATATGTCGCCAAAAGAATAGCACCGACGTATTGAATTGGTTGGTCGAGACCCAGAATTTTCCTGGCGTTATCTTAGTAAAAAAATTTCAACCTAATGTCCCACAAAACAATACAGTTCCTGACGACGAGCAGGAGTTGTAAGGGTCTTATGATTCACAAAGGAATACAGCTCAGTAGCTAGTAAGTATTTAATTAACGAAAAAAAGTGCATGTCCAGCCAGTAGCAATATACTGGCCTACTCCATCTTAACGCTAACAACCTTATTAAGGAGACCAACCAACGAATGCCCTCGAACATACACTGTTTGCAGATTTGCTCGTCGAATGTTCGGACCCATAACAGGCCACGTGCAGTCGAGCAATTAGTGAAGGCCCTTGACAGCAATTATTCACATATCTCTGCCACCCAGGAAGTTCTGTAATGGGCTAGACATAAGCAGTATAAGAAATTGTAATATATACAATGATTATTGCATTAGGGAAAAGAAAGGGAGCTTATTTGGATGATTTGTAATATGTGGCAGATTTAAGGAAAAAGTCCGCATCAATTGTGAATTCGCTGCCATAAATCACTATGTAGCCCACAACAAGTAACGAAGACTAGTGACTAGTCGACAGCTTTTATTTAAGGATAGTATTCGTAAGAAACTTGTCTAGATTTGCTCTGTTATAAATTCTGCCAACAAAACATTAGCAGCAATGAAACGAAGAATCACTCTACCCAATCGCAGCTTCGGTGGGCTAAGAGGTCAATTGAGTAGTACCCTCCTATCCTGAGATTTTGATCATCCAAGTCCTGCCCTATGGTGCTGCAGCATGAATTCTATCAAAAGCAGATAAAGATATCACTTGTCGTCTCGAGACAAAAATCCTTCGTAAAATCTTCGGCCCGCTTTGCTTTGACGGGCTTTGGAGGATAAGATTCAACGACGAGCTGTACAGCGACATCAAGCTAGTTAGGAAACTTCGCATCAGTAAGCCTGAGATGACTAGAATGTGTAGAGCAAATGAATACCAATGCTCCAGCTCGCAAAGTCTTCGAATCTAACATATGTAGGAGGTGACCCAAAGCGACTTGGAGTGCGCAAATTGAGATTGCAAAACAACATTAGGGCACGTCGAACTTTCCCTGATTGGGTTTTATTAGATCCGGATTTTTAGTAAAAAATCGTCCTCAGTGACGAAGCACATGTTTGCTTAAATAGTATTTAAGTAAAACTGTCGCATTTATTCAAACGAGCACATAGAGGTGTTCAAACAGCAACAATTATACTTGCATACAAAAAATGTACGCTTTAGTGTGGCTTACATACCGGAGGGGCTGTACTGTTTTCGAGAAGATTGCAACGAGTCAGTTACGGCCAATGTAGAAGCTTTTGCTTTTTCGAAGACAAAGTTCCGTGATCGATTGATCGCCAGAAATGGTCCTATAAATTAGACGCACCGAGACGCGATTTAACACCATTAGACTATTTCCTCTAGGGCTCGACTTGAAATCGATACAATTTCAGCCGAATCATGCGAACAAGACAGGCAAAATTGGGTCTGATACGTAGTAATGTATTGGAAAAAAAAAAAAATTAACATACTCGCAGCAATAGCAGGAACATGGAACGATAGAATCCGCCGAACTTTTTCAAACAGTTTTGGTTTATCGAAAATCTAAGTATAAGAGGTTTTTAAATGTTTCGCCACAAGCTATACACCTTACGTTCATTCTCATTCTTCCAAGATAACATTTGGATTGTATGTATTCAAAGCTTTTGTCACACTTCAAGCCACATGCAGTTCTTATTCTCAAAATATAAGTACTTATCAGTTGCTTCATCCCTAGCTACCGTATATCGAACAAGAGAAACAAAACAAAATTTCTTTGGTATTCTATCGAATGGTTTAATCTTGTAATCACACCTGCCAACGGCACACTTTGCCCAAAACCGTAGTGAAATGGGAGACGTCCTTTCGATGAAGGATAAGAAAATATGAAGGAGTGTTTATCTCAAGCATACAGTAGCAGAGAGTAGACAGACGATCTGATAAGAAGAAACATAAACGAGTTCACGAACCAGTCCACATTGAATGCATCTGTGGGTCTACAGAGATTTTGTAAGGATGTCCTTCAACCAAATTTTACAACTGTCAACGCTTTCAGGACATATACGAGTAGTCATATCTAACGAGTATTCTCATTTTCCTATACCTATAGGACTTTTTGCAATTCTTCTTTTCTTTTCTTTATTTTTTGTGAGGAGAGAATTTCCTGTGCCAATATTTGAAATTCGCACAATGGTAGACTATTTTACGAGACATTAATCAATGCATCCTTTCTGACAGTTGACTATGATATAGGACAAGGATTCTCTGAATAGGAAACAACTAGGGCAGGCATGTTTTTGTTCAAATTCCACTGGACATGCTCAGATACTTCGATATGCACAAGAATAAATGATATATAAACATTTAGTCGAACCTCATTGTAATGGACTGTGTCCTTTTTTAAATTCAGGATTACAAAAATAAATCGATTGCAATTAATAAGAATAATATTGCAGTATTGAATTTAGCAGAGAATTGTGATATTCATGTATAGAAAAATGCCTGATGGCTGTCATTTTAAGTTTTGTAACGAATATCTAAAATCTGGTAAAGCAAGGACCTATCAATGTCTACGAGTACTCATAGTAGATGCAAGGAAACTGGAATTAATTAGATGTGAAATGCGGAAGAATCTACGAGTATAAGATGTCGGCTGTTGCCCAAATCACAATCTAGGCACAATGCATCTCGATTTGCATTTTTAATAAGAAATCCCTTCTCGCGTTCGCCGGTTTGCCGCACCGTCACTACCATCATTTACCCTCTTCCAAGGATGCTGTTTAAAATTCGTGTTGTTTGATGTTTGTCACACCAATGTCATGTTGTCAGTCATGGTCGGATGAAGAATAAAAATACGAAAGAACATTTACCGCAGAGGAGGGAATATATGTATGTGATCTGATTTCGGTTCGTTTATTTTTTTCATTTCTGATCTAAATCCTTACAAGGATAACAGCCATTCGTCATGTTTTCCTTTAAGATGAATAAACACCACCTGCACACGTCTACCCTAGCGACACATCACGTTTTCTTTTGAAGTTTCTGTTTTTTTCTGATGAGAATTTGTATCTTCTTCCTTAAGATTTGTCGAAAAACCAGAATTCCGTTCACATGCCTCTGGGCATCTACTACTTTTTGCATGTCAAAATTTGAAAATTTTGTAATTTGCAATATTTTTCTTTGAGCCGTTGCACAGCATTCTGCCAATTGCATTCCTTTTGTCGTTGCCCTTGTAACCGGTTCTTAAGGATCTTATCAATTAAAACGATTTTTTGCTTCAACAGATATGTAAACACTTGATCAAGACGTGAAAGGTTTAGTAGCTAAAAATATCTTTATCTCAGATGACAGATGAGAATAGGTTAATTTATTCATCACATAATTTTGCATGTAGAGCATAAGTTTAATCTCTCCATCAATAAGAAATAATACTCCAAACAATCAACTATAAACAAAACAGGCCTAATTGGCCACCCCTGAGGTAGATCTTATCTTATCTATGAAACGACTTTTTGTATATAAACAAATGTTTTCTTAAATCAAATACAAATGTCACTTACAATGTCGAGGGTTGCTATGCACTTATTATTTTTGTAGCGACCCTTAATCCGTTTAAATCAAATTGACAATATAACATCCTTTTGTTGTGCTTCCCCCGAGGGTCTGCATTTCGCGGGTTTTCCGTGTGGAACCACGAGCGTCCTATCTTTCGTTGGCAAGGCTAAGTCTTGCCTTGTTTTTCAGATGTTTTGATTTTGTCGCATATGTATGATCCGATCTTGAACAATGGCAAAATGAAGTAGACGCTTTTTCTCAGAGGTCACACAGAGGAGACACACAGGAGCAAGGGTAAAAAAAAAATTATCTCACTAATTACAATCATAAAAGAGTTTAAGGATATAAAACTTGGGAGGTATATTTTACCCTACCTCTGTAGGGTAGCCCTTGACGGGTATATTATTCAGAGTAACGGATGTCAAATTCAATTCCAACTTTATGAAATCAACTGTGGGACAGATTTCTCCGACTTGATTTGATTGACAAGGTATGACAGTTCACTTAATTGCAAAGGTTCTCGAGGTGAACTCTCAAAATGCGGAAACAAAACTTCTCGATTTCGAGATATTGATTCGTAACCCATTGTAAGCCTGTATGACATTCAATACAGTTTTTTTTTTCTTAATTTGAACCATTTTAAGCATGAAAAACGATCAATACTGAGACTAGCTCTTGTCATGTTGTTCGAACCGAGTTTTTAATATAACCGGCTGCTTTGACTAATTTTAACTAAACAACAACTTTATGTGAGCAACTTTGACCTAGTATTAGTCTCCAGGTCATGAAAAGATGGTAGGAAATGGAAGGGCTCATATCCCACAGTGCCCCAACGGTAATATCCTTCAAAAGAGCTAGCATTCTGGTATGGTATTGGTATTTGCGGGTTTTACCATTGGGTTAACTACGAATACAGAGTTTTCCGATGAAAACTAAGGTAAGAAGTATTTAACATTTAAGGTTTCGATTGTCCACTTGCGCGGGCCCACGCCCAATTAGCAAGGCTTCTTCCATCAATGACGTTGTTTAATAAAAAGCGGGGGTAGAGTAAAACGGACTTTGGTCCGGGCCTAACTTCTTGATGTAGGCCCCCTTGTGGTGACGCTCCCTGTGGTTTAAACCTAAATCGCAGAGACGGTGGCCTTGCTGTTCTCAATACCCGGAGTGGAGCGGCTATAAGTGCTGGTTACTAAGACCCTAAGACCAGTGCCTAAAACACACCTAGACTTCAAAACTCTTTTGCACTGCAGGAAAAAATTTGCGAGCAGTCCAACATCTATCGAAGGCCTTAGATAGCCTATATTAACAGAATTAAGGAAATAGAGTAGGATACGCCTTATAAAATGAGGATTTAAAACTGTATGATATAAAGGGAATAAAAGCAGCGTCTGATTGGGTGCAGATTTCCTGTGAGCGACAGGGTATGGCAAGCGGTCTTGAATCGAGCCACGTACACGTATGTCTAAGACGCCAAAACTACAGATAAATACTGTGGGAGATGAAAGATTGAATGATTGCAATCGCAATAAGTCACCAGAATCCGTTCCAAGTGACGAAGATCAATAGCATTAATGCCTAAAAAATTGTTGGAAATCCCGCAACTGTTGTGCGCGGTTATACTATACAATTCCCACGAAACTCCTGGCTATATAAAGAGTGTAGGCAAGCACAGGTAGGAAAAAAACTAGCCCACGAAAGGATGCTGCGTAGAAGAAGAGAGAGTGCTTCATTCGGATTCTTCTGAGAAAAAAGTAAAAGCATGAGGAGCGTGCGATCGATGAAACAAAGAAGTAAAAGGTTAAAAGATCGTGTCAACCCAAAAATATCCGAGCAGAGACCTAGGCAGTAAGCCAGCAAATTTAAAATAAAGTTACAGCCGGTACTGAGTACATGTAATACAAAGAGCTGCGGACTCTGTAAAGGCGGAGAAGACCGCCGTTATGCAAGACGATTTATTTAACCATAATAAATTCAAGCTACCTACCTATAAATTACGTATAACATAGAAGCCCACCTGTCGAACCATTCGAGGCAGTGGAAGACGACTTAGCTGAGAGCATACATAAACTTATTTTGAAGATTTGCTGAAAGGCAAGCTTGCGTGTTAAATGGATTCTTGGTATCCATTTGGCCGATCCAAAGGAAGTAAGCTACATTAACAATTGAGTCTCGTAAACCTGAATATTGTCTGTCGTCTTTTGGGCATATGAAACAAGAATCTAATTTCCTCTATTGGCGCGGTTTTAAGCAGAATAAAAAACCAAGATGTCAAAGTTGGTATCCAGCATTACTTTATCGATTTTAAGACCGCAACGAGAGCATCTATATGCAGATGCTTGCCAGATTGTGCATAGTAACAATGGTGAACGTTTGCTGATCTGTTAAGGTGTGAAGCATAATCACCAAGACAATTGAAAACAATGTGTACTTTCATAAAATCAAGTTTATGATCTTTCCATCTACATATTTGAGATACTCGCAGTCAGGGATCGAACCTGCCCTGGCTCTCATAATGATGGCTCTGCTTTGTCAAGAACCACTTAGGCTAGAGTAATTTCAAACAGAAGGATGGACATGAGCGAAGACAGAAAAAGATATTCTTGATCGTTTCAAACATAAGATTGACTGTTTTGGACGATAAGATGCGCATCATTCGCTTGGGATGGATAGAATAAACAGAGCGGATGGTTACCTATGCTTTGTTTAGAATTCTTCCATTCCTTAAGCGATGGGAACAATATTAGAGGAAAACCTGCCAAAGGGGTGCCCAATTACCTTAAAATACGAAACTATAGGTATTAAGTAAAAGATTGCGTAACTAGATATCCTAGATAACATTCTAGTTTCATACTAGACTGCACCGCTGTCTTGCGAACGAGCGGAATGACAAAGGCCAAATATCAGAATCATTATTGGTTATATAAACGCAAATTTAGAAAAGAAGCGTATGTTTTGCTGCACAATTGGAGAAGATTTTCTATACACTATTACTCCTGGAACATTATGCTACTTGGCGTTCCTTACACCTAAACACTTACAAAGCAATCTCGTGATGAAAAAAACGCCGAAAAAATTGACGCAAGGCACATCTTCAGTATTCTGATTATGATACGAACCGAACATTCTGTTCCAAGGAGACGGCATTAAATTAAATTAGAATCAAACGCAGAAAATAGTCGATTTGTTAAGAAGCAAATGTACACCAACTAGTATGCACTCACAATTTGGTCGACTGAAAGAAAGGATTACGCTTTCGACGCCTTTAACCAGTAGTCCATTACCCTCTTTGCAAAAGATACCATATTTCAAATCTACAAATCGGTCCGAAGTTTTATTGAACTTATATCACCACAACCCTATATCTTCATGCAAAAATCTAATCGGATCTTGTCAAAACATACTACTCCATTGGTTAACAGTGATATAATCTATACTCCATTCTATTCGAGGCAATAAATCATACTTTAAGTCCTTAAGCGGGTTCTTTATGACATCAAACATTGCTCTATCCGTCTGTCCCTACATGTCCTGGATGTCTCATTTAATTTTACAATAGCGCACTGAAGGTATTAGCAAAAAAAGAAATCCTTTAACCCACCCAGCATGTGGTCACCGGGTGGTCTCTCGTTCTATTTTTTTTTTCTCCGTTCAGCTACTTTTTCCTGGCGACCCAGATGTATTCGTAGTGATATAGAACAAAATAAAGTAGCACACGTCAATATTTTCTTTGACACCAGAACCAGGATACACATGAATCAGATTATAAGTACACAGACTTCTGGTAAAGCCACAGGGCACCATTATGAGGGCAGTAGGAAGCTGAATAACTAAAATAAAAAAATAACTAAAAATCCCGACCAACGAATGATGAGGTACAGACATTAGATAATAGATTAAGTCTCATTTTCTTGGAGGTATCGATTTTTTTTCGCCGAGTTCCTTAGTTAAATGCGCTTATTGGCTTTTGATTAACTGCTATTGTTTCTTTCTGTGTTTGTTTGAAAATGCACACTATAGTAAGGAAGAAGAGAATCGAAAATATGAAATGTCATAAAAATTGTCACATAAAATGCAAAATAACATCTACACAAAGAAACAGGAATGCAGTGATACAGGGATGCTGGGTCTGTTTCATTGAATGAGGATAGCAAGAAATGTCAAAGGACAAAAATTGAAGAAAGTTATTACAAACCCAGTCGCGGTCTGGTGAGTTTCCATATTTTTATAACGTCCTTTAACCACAAGGATATCGGCGCTGACTAAAAAGACTTGTCTTTCGGGTGACCACCACAATCTTATTCGATTTGAGTTTCAATTTAATGCTCACAATGCTGGGAACCGAGTAGCAGAAGTTCGGTATGCCATCAGAAGGACAATGAATTTTTATTACTTTTCTTTGTGGTTAACTTTCATTCCTAACAATGCAATAAGAAATTGAAATCCTTGAAATAAATTTTCACAATTTGATAATGTAGATATCCTTGTATACGAGTATATATATTTATTATCACTTCGGCGGTAAGAAATCCATTAATATTGTGTTCAAACCAATTAAATCAAATAAATGTCCTCGTGAATTTAAAAGGATGTAGAGAATCCATTAGAGGTGATTAATGAATCGATTCGACTGTTGTGGGATTTCGATGTGGACTTTCCAACTGAAGTCCTTTGCTTGATTGAAATGTCAGAGTACATTCGTAATTATGTTCATTGTGTGTGATCCAGCAGATTCGAGCACTCACTTTGTCCGATTTATTTTTGGAGTACATTAACCAAATGCGGGCAGAAAATCGACATATGACACCAACGTGCCAAAATGACAAAAATATAGCGAATGGAGAGAATATGTACGAGCACGTACTTGTACATGCATGTGTATATATTCTTTCGAAAGGATACTTAATGCTGAGCTGATTGATCTGTCGATGGAACATTATCGAGTGGAATTGTGCTATTTCTAGGTAAAGGTAAAGTGTGACTATTCGAATGAGTGTTAATGGATTCACAAGTGTCGGTGATTTGGGTGTCAAAACTGACATTTACGTGAACAAGTATGAAATTTTTTCAAAGTGAAGTACCATGTGCTTCAACATTTTCGTGTGCAATTTCCAAACCACCTCTCACAACAATATAGATGTACACCAGTATTGCTTTTAAAGTCAAATTTTCACAACTAGTGAAATATACTAACGACTGTTCGTTTGATATTCGTACATGAAAGATTCCGAATTTCCTGAAAACTAACAGAGTTCCGACACAAGACGCAATTACAGACTTTAGAACGACCAAAATTTGTGCAATATCGGATCCCCTACATAGTTAAGAATGTCTCACATGCAATATTGTCAAATAGAAGCCCTCATCAAGCCGGATTTCAGTTCTGAAAAGTATCCCCGATACGATCCAGTTTTGATCTGGGACCAAGGAAATACTCAGTAATATAAGACCTTGTTAAAAAAAATGCAGATACTTAACTCCATCGAGCCTTCCAATATAGTGCATTGGCACCAGCTTCTTCTTCTTCTTATCCTTTTACTAACCCTTTCCTCGCTATACGAACTTATGCGTAACGAGTTTCCCATTTATACTGCATCGCTGCTGCTCCGCTTACGGGGTTGGCTAATGTCGCAGACCGCAGAGCGCGTCTACATAATGCTCGGTCCTGGATCGCTTCAGTAGTAAGCCCCAGGCGTTGTTGCGCATTTGCCATCTGAGAAATCCAGGAATTCTTTTTCCGACATCGTTTTCTTACAGTTGGAGTGACCGTAGTTGATAGTGCCTTTTTAACCGGATTTTTCGCAGATCTTCTTTGAACGTGGCAATACCAACTTATTCTATTCGCCTCAAGCTGTTCGGTTACCGAATTCTTTATATGTAGACTTCCTCTTATACGCGTAAATCTAATACAATCGCGTTTAGTGACTCCACTAGACATCCTTAACATTTTCATTTCCACTGCCGTCATTTTGTTTTTAAACGCTTCGTACATTGTCCAGCACTGTGAACCGTATATAAGAGCTGGTCTAACAACCGTGGTGTAGAGTTTCCCCTTTAATTTAAGTGGAAATTTTCGGTCGCAAAATATTCCCGAATTTTCCCGCCATTTCATCCATCCCACACTAACGCTGTGGTTTACGTCGTCGTCACATTTCGCTTCCATGTTAACGATTGATCCTAAGTACTTAAAGATAGTGCTTTTTGGAAGAACTATTCCGTCTAACATTATATCCGGAACAGGTCGCAACGGATGCGCAAATGGGCACATCAAATGCTCCGTCTTTGAACGACTTATTTTAAACCTGTTTCTCTCTAGCGCATTTCTCCATGAATCTAAGGCGTTCTGTAAATCTTTGACGTTATCGCTAAGTATAACTGCGTCGTCAGCGAAGATAATCGGCGTTACATTTGCTTAGCGCATGCAGTCTTTTAAAAGATTGTCGAATGCTACGTTAAAGAGGAAAGGGCTAAGTACGCTTCCTTGATGCACTCCGACATTAACTGGAAATTCTCTCGCTAGTCCGGCAGAGCTTTTAATCGCAGTTTTCACGTTTCCGTATATGTCTTGTAATATTCTAACATACGTTTCCGGTACATTTTGAGACCTCAGCGCGGCCCATATGAGATCCCTAGGCACTCGATCGAATGCTTTCTCGAGGTCGATAAATACCATGTGTAAATCCTTAGACGAATCTCGGTGCTTTTCCATTATTATTCGTAGGCTTTGGATTGCGTCCACTGTCGATCTTCCTTCAACAAATCCACACTGGCTATTATCGAGCTTTATTATTTGCCGAAGACGTTCGTTTAAGACTCTTTCGACGATTTTCATTGTGTGTGACATAAGCTTGATTGAACGGTAGTTGTTGCATTCTCGAGTGTCGCCTTTTCCTTTGTATAATGGAACCAAGAAGCTACTTCTCCATTGATTCGGCATAGGTTGTCCACATTTTAATTTATTTAAAAGTTTCGATAGCCATTCGCTGCCGATTCCCTCCATCTTCGACCAAAACTCTGATGGGATGCTGTCTGGTCCCACCGCTTTCCCCCGCTTCATTTTTCCGATTGCTATACTTATTTCTTCGGCGATGGCGATGGCGCGATAGTTAGCTCATTGGACTATCACGCAGACAGTCTGGGTTCAATTCCTGGCTGGGTCACCAACAATTTTTCAAATCGCCATCACCCTTTCGGCGGGCAATGGCAAACTCCCGAAAGTAAAATTGCCTACGAAAAAGCTTCTAAGGAGTGCCGTTCGGACTCGGCGATAAACGTAGGCCCCGCTCAGATGTGACTAGAATGACAACATGAGCAACACAAATGAGTGTCAAGAAGCAAGGCCATGGCCCATACCGGGCTGCCAGCGCCACAGTGTTTTTTTTTTTTTTTTTTTTATACTTATTTCTTCGATTGAAAAGTCCGAAACTTCCTCCTCGAATAGACCACCAGCTGTCGGCACGATATCACGTGGAAACTGTTTGTTAAGCAGCTCCTTGCAGTATTCAAGCCACCGATCACAAATTTCCTTTTCATTTGTTAATAAGTGACCGTCTGCATTTTTTATGTATTTCGGCGAGGTTATTTCTATCGAATTTTTTCGCCTCTGTGCAGCGAGCTTAAAAATATTTGGCACTTTAGTATTGAACGACGTTTGAACTTCTTGTATAGCTTGTCTTCTATCTGTCGATCGTGAGGATATTTGTTCCAACTCCTGGTACAGGTTTTCCGCTGCTGTCGCTCGAGTTCGAGCCAGGACTTACTTTGCGATCTTTTTAAGACGCTCGTATTCAAGTGCATTGGCACCAGCATTGCGTGTATCTGTGCTTAAAAGACAGACTTAAGTTTGCATTAGGATATTCAGTATCTTAGGATGACGTAATTCAAAAACACGTTAGAGGCACATTCTAAATGTCGCAGTGCCTTCGGTGGCTACATCTTCCTCTTTACTCAAATTCCAGGTAAAATTAGGCCTAAATGCATCGTAATCATCTCCGTCAAGTGACGAGTCCTTCATCAGTGCAGAGACAGAGACATGTGTATTAAAATAAAAGTTCAAAGCCAGGGGCGTATTGTAGGTTTTCGACGCGGCATATTAAGTCTAAAAATGTTTTTTATCCACAACGCCTTCTAGATACCTAGTCTCATTGGAGGAGTACATTTTGGCAGTTTTAATAATAAGTCATAGTGGTGGTGTAAGCATAAAAGTAAACAGTCACTCTTATAGGCGCTGTCGGACGCGCCTGTAATGCCGTAAAAAATGCCTACGCGCTGAACAACAATCGTTTCAGTAATCCCCTGTATTTTGCTAGCTGCTTTCCGTTACGCGCTAAAGTTGATTGACATATATTACTACTTGAGCGCATCCATGAGCGAGGGTTTTCTTTACTATGTTGGCCGTTTGATTAGAAAATAAAAACTATGCGGCCGTTAATGTTATTGTACATTATATTGTATGTCTCTACCCTCTTTCGTCTTAGTTTCATAGATAGGACTGGAATAGTTAAAGTTTTATACTGATTCTCCTTAGTTGTAAGGGCTAGAAAGATTTTACAGAGTTCTTGTATTCATCCAACAATGATTTAGAATTTTTTCAGAAACTGATTAATGCCGAGCTTCCTTACTGACTCTGATCGGATGTTTTCTCTAATAAAAGAAACGACAAATGTCCGTTCATAGACCAACGACAAAATTTGAGTCTGTTTGGGTACGCTGGAGAGTATCATGAGGGACTGTCTAGAAATGACGCACATCCCCTTGTTATGATGTTTCCTGAAAGTCGGAAAATGTTTTAATGATGTCCCGAAGGATCTCAAACCTATAATTCAATCATCTTTCTTTCCGAAAACTATAGAGCAACTGATTGACGTCTATAAATGATCTAGAACTGATCCACGACTTTTGTCTAAGGTTCAACATGCCTATTGGAAAGGAAATGGTAGCGTTTCTGGACATAGAAAGGACTTTAAATAACGTTAACACATCCGCATTCACGACGTCGCAGCTGTCAACTTTGAAGGAAGGTGAAATATTCAGGAGTTGATCAGCCTTATTCTAAGAATCAGAATAATCAAGTCTAAACTGGGTGAAGCTTCTTTTAAACGATGCACAGCAGAGGTACGCCGCAAAGCGATGTCCTTCTACCTCTTCTCTGGAACTAAGTGATCAACGAACTGCTAATATTCCTAGAAGCGGGTGGTAGCAGGGTTGTTGCCTGGCGGCTGTATTAATACTATTGAAGTTAAAAGTAACAGATAAAACTGATCTTGTACTTGAAATACAAAATTTCAATCATTAACCCTCCATCAATCAGTGGTGCTAGTTAAATCTTTCCCAATACCGCGAGATTTATTGATATAATTTTCGATGGGAGACTAAAGTGGAAAGCTGATATGTAAGAAAGGGTAGGGAACGCT
Organism: Volucella inflata; assembly: GCA_928272305.1. Taxonomy (NCBI): domain Eukaryota; kingdom Metazoa; phylum Arthropoda; class Insecta; order Diptera; family Syrphidae; genus Volucella; species Volucella inflata. The sequence continues at coordinate 25,230,175 of OV743717.1, read as the reverse complement.
ACAGTAGTATTGTCTTGCAAAAAAAGCCACTGGAAACACATGGGATCTCCAACCTCACGCTATCGCAGCTATTCACCTTAAAGCACAGTGGATACGCAAACGATTTGGCCAAGCTAATATTCTGTACACACTAGAAATCTGGCCAGAGAACATTGACTGCACTACGTCCCAACATTAAATTGATAAAGATCTTCATGTAAGCTTCCGCTCTAGATCTTTCAGCAAGGAAGATGCCTTAGTGGACGGCAAGACAATCCATTTCTATATTGATTCTTAAGACTGACAGCACGGTTTGTGACATTGTTTTCTCAGATAAGCTTAACCTAAGCTTTCCAAATCATTGTAGCGTGCTCCATGTGGAAATTCAGGCAAATAAGGAAGCCCTGTCCTGGCTGAAGAAAAACGAGATATCTGCAAAGGACATCCGCATCTTTTCGGATATTAAAGCCTCTATCAGATCCCTGGACTCACTCGCACTAGATTCTTTAATCATCCTTGACTGGTGGTCATCTCTCATGGGGATAGCAGAGCAGTTCAACGTTCACCTATGTTGGGTGCCGCGCCACAAAAATATTCTAAGGAACTGCAAAGCCGCGAATTGGAACCCTTGTTCCTATCCTATATGAAAAACGTATCATCGGTAGTGAGAACTCGCTTTGCGATATAGACGCAAAAACACTCCTACACTTCATCCGAATCTCATATTGGTTCCTAGAGCATGAGGATCAAGGATTAACGTGGCATTTTATTTATTTATTCCACAAATAAAGCAGAACTGGCAGGATCAATGTTTAATAGAACTTGAATTTGGTCTTCCGAGATAGGAGTTTTAAAACCATTTGTTTAGCCAAACCGAAGTAGCAGCGGTTTCCCAGGGTAATTCTTTGTCGGATCTCCACTAAAGTGTCATTCGTGGAGTTAATGTTGACTCCGAGGTAGATAAACTCCTTAACTAGCTCGAAGTTGCTGCTACCAACAATGGTGTTTTGTTCTTAGCAGTGGACAGATGTTTCTTTGTTTGTTGATAGTATGTATTTCGTCTTGTCCTCATTATCTACAAAGCCTGTCAATTTAATTAGCTCTTCAATCCCAGAGCGGCTATCAATATCGATATCGTCTGTGTACCGCAGTTGTTGAACAGATATGATGAAGATAGTGCCTTCCGTGTTTACACTTGCCCTGCGCACTGTCTGCTCCAGAAAAAGATTGAAGAAATTACATGGCAGTACATTTCCTTGCCAAATTCCGGTGCAAAGAGTGTTTGAAACAGTTCGGAAGAACTGTTCTTACATTGCACGTCGTGTTTTCCAGTATCACGCTACTCAATTTGATAAATTTTGTCGGAATGCCGAATTTGGTCATCGCCATGCAGAGCTTCTGACGATGAATGCTATTATTTGCGGCTTTAAAGTTGATAAAAATGTGATAAGTCTCAACTTGAAAATTATTGGCCTTTTCTAGGATTTGTCTCAGATTGAGAATTTGGTCTGTTTTCGATCTACCGGGCCAGAAGCAACAGTGGTATATTAGGTGTTGCAGAATGGCTTCAGACGTTCACAGAATACGCTGGATATGATCTTGAATGGGACATTAAGAATGGAAATGCCTCGATAGATCTTTCAGAACATAGGATCGTCTTTCTTTTAGATTGGGCATATATAGTTGATAGCCCAGTCATCGAGTATACTGTTCTCCATCCATACTTCGTTGAAGGTTTGGTGGACGACACGTACCAAAACATCACATTCGTATTTGAAGCGGATTCTGATTTCTGAAAGTTTAATTTTCCTTAGAATGAACGAGTTCTCTATGTACTGACATTGATATCAAATTCATCCAATATTGTGTTGTCAGTCAACAGAAGACATATATCATAATCTCTTGGTCCACTAATCAGTGGTTGGTCCGTATTATCAAATAGTCAATGATTGCGATAGAGAAGAAAGTACAAGATCTTTCAATAGAATGGAAGACAGGGTTTCAATACAAGTGTTAGTAAAAATTTGCCAAGAACATCAAGAGTTCTGACTCCATATTCTGTTTTTTACAAAGCCTTGAGAGATTCTAAGGCTTCCCACATATTTTTTCACTACATCTTGGTTTCAACTTCGGCTGTTACTGAAAGAGCTGCACAACAATTTCAAACAAAAACATAAAAATGAACTGTAATTCGTCACCAACTTTAAGACACATACATATGCCTGAATATATCCAAATGTGTTTGCCAAAAAAGGGAGAAAACAAATCACGTAATCAAAAGAATACAAATTAGTTACATTTTCGCAATAACTCACACACAATAGTTTTGGCAGCAAGCTGCTTCTGTCTACTGTCAACTATGTCGACAGGAGCAAGTTTTTGTATCAATTTCTTCAGAAGCCCTCTCCGGCAGATTTGGTACGCTCTCGGAGTAGCACGTTGCAAACAATTTCTCAACCGAAAACTCAAAATTTGGTCGCGAATCAAAAAAAAAATCAAGTTCACGATACAAAGAAACTGAACTCGTAGTCCTTGCTTTGCCTGGGGACTTTTGGCCCTTCATCTTCATCCTTGTTTGGTCTCTTATCTGTACAGTCTCATCTATTAACGACCATTAACAACTAATTTCCTCAAAAACCGTGAGTTAACGATTTGTTTATTTGGGCTGTGGGTTATTATTATACATTTATGCACTCGTACACGAAGATCATACGAGCATACCCATACATATTTTTTTATTTCTTAAAGTACGAAAGATTCCTTCTTTCTTCAGATATCTGTTTTCATTGAAATTGCTTAATTTGGTGGAAAATTTACTGGTTCCGCTGCTTAAACTAGTTTTGCATACGAGTATATACACAGGTATTTTTTACCCAACTCGAATATGGCGATATTGTATCTGTATCCGTATCTGTATAAGCCATGTTAAGGCATTAGGATGTGAAAAGTTAATCCAGATTTCTATGAGACAGCCATGTGCTCGTAAACTTTGAGCTTGTCTTAGGAAAGGATAATCTATATTGTGACATAGTTTACTATTAACCAACCCCCCCACACACACAGCTCTTGTCGAAAGGATGTTTGGAATAAAGAATGAACCTTCAAAGCCTACATTAATTAACCCCTTTAAGGGAGCATGTTTTGAAACTACGTCGCAGTATCTTTTCAATTTTCATTTGACTCAAAGTCCTATGAATGGGATAGGAAAACTTTATATATCCTTGCAACGCAATTTTCCACGTGACTACATTCGCTGATCTAAATTCTGGCCTAAGACGACGCCGCCCTTCCCTGCTTCTCTTTTAGATGCTGCATTGTATGTATTTGTATCAGTATCTGTATCAGATTCCTTCTTGGGATTCTTGCTTTTACATTTGATTTAACAAGGATAATTAATTTTTCCCGAAAAGGATTTAATTTGAAGTGAACGAAAGACTGTTCTATTGTCGTTTTCATTTTCGTTTTCGTTTGACTTGGTTTCTATTGCAGTTTGCAGTCAAATTAAAAAGTTATCAGTTTTAGTTTTTTTTTCTTTTTTTTTGTAATTGAAAGATGTCTAGTCTTTGGAGTATATCCCTTTCTTCAATGCAACAAAATGAGCAGTCTTTTATGAGAAGGAATCAGTATCGCACATATTATTCGTATGTTGCCGCATTGTCATAATTGTAATTTTGATTTATTTACATTGGCGTGGCGGAAAAAAAAAATTGCAAAAGATCGACTTTAAGGATGTCCTTTTTTGGCACTGTGTGACGAATTGAAAATTAAGAATTATGTCTATACGATTCTTTTGTAATTATGCCTTGTAATAAGGCGATTACTTATGTATGTAGACCTAAGAAAAACCAGACAAATTGTGAGATATATGAGTTTGAAAATGCCCTGATTTTGCGGTTGAAATTGTATAGGTACAGTGATGAATAGAAATTTTCCTTTGGAAAATTTATCAGAACCAATTAACCGATTTTGGAAATTTCACATTTCTTGACAAAAATCTAAAAAAAAACAATAGAAAATATTTATATCCGCTAACAAGAGTAGGTAGTTTACCTTTTATTTGAAGAACTTAGATAGTGCTGACCAAGATCTAACCTAGTGCAACTCTTTATCAGGTTTATTCATATGGTCTTTGTATATGTCCGAAGTCATATATTCGCACTATATTTCCTTAGAGTTGTAATTTCGTTAGTTATCATGATTATTGACTTTATAACATATAAAAATGAAGTGAAAGTTGGATCAACGAACCGTTGAGTGTTAGGTCTGAAACAGGCTAGGGAATCGGCCTTCGCTTTTAAACATACACACAAGTAGAGGATGGCTCTTTCTGTTCTCTAATGTCAGACGTTAATCCGTAACGTACTACTTGTACTGTACGTACTCTAAAATTCCTCTTTATACAGAGAAGGATAAAAGTTAATGAGTCTAATCTTGTCTAAGTGTTCCTACATTCTCTTAACCCAATAAATAAGTCAAAAACAATAGTCTAAATGCCTCCCAGATAGGCTGGAATTATGTGCGAAAAGGGTGCGGATTTTCTTGAAAGGCAATGGTAGCGGGAGTCTCTATAGAGCCTTTGAAGACCCCTTATGCATGATACAGTTAGACAACTTTTAGCACCTAGTCTTATAAGTCTATGTACCCACCAAAACTGTACAGTGCACTGTACATAATGCATAAATCCGTTCAATCCTTATTGGATTAGGAATATCAAACCAAGTGAAAATGTGTTGTGCGATATAAGCTGCGAAGTTGCTGGCAGGGTTAGAGTATACTTGTTCGGCTTCATATAACCAACCTGGTTAAGTAAATTCGAAAAGATAAAATTTCACTTCGCGTTAAGAGGTGTTGCCACGTTAGAAAAACCTCAAATGTATTCTTGAAGACTCTTTCCAGGACTCAAAAACTCTCTCCACTCACAGACCCATTTGAACGTTTATCCGTTCTTTCTAGAGTCATAGAGACGCTAATACACCATCAGCTCTTATATCTTTCAAAACCTTTCAGTGATTCGCAAAATGGTTATTGGCATCAGACTCTTTTGGGAAAAATGCTTTAGTACACAGGGATTCATTCTGTCTCCGATATTTTTTTAATGCTCAGTTTTTGGTCTGATATTTTATTTCTGAATGACAGTACTCTTTGCCCAAGACTTTCACTGCTCTTTGGGTTTCGAACGGGAACGACAGCGTATTTTAAAAGGACTACTAGTTGGTTTTTGTCTACTGCCATTAAAGCCAAACCAATCAAACATCCACGAATTTTACTATCATTTTCGAATGTATCTATGACAACTTACGTTCATACCGAAATTCTAGGCCGGTGGTCGCAACGCTTATTCCAATTTTCGTTCACCCCACCAGACAGGCTGTGGGTGCTGTAGTGGATAAATTTGAGTCAACATATACCCTATTGAATGTTTCTGTTCGTGTGAGACAACGCACCTATCGAAGTACCGAAAATATCGCAGCCGTGAGTGCTTCGTTTCAAAATAAGCCATGTCAGGCGATTTCACTCAGTTCACAGGAATTGTAAACCTCTTAGTCCACATTGTACTGAATTTCGTGTCAGGATTTTGGTCTACATCCTTACAAGATCAAATTAACTTAAAAGCTAAAACCGATTGAGCTCTCCAAAAGATTGAAGAAAATCCTGAATTTCATCGAAAAATCCTCTTCAACGATGAAGGTCATTATTGGCTTAATATCTTTTTCAATAAGCAGAATATGAGATTTCAATGCATCCGCAAAAAGTGACTATGGTGTGGATTTGTTTCCAATGGAGGTTGCTATCGTGCCACATTAGAAGACTATTTTTAGGTAGAATTCAATCAGTGATGTGTGGTTCCAACAAGATAGTACCACATGGCACATAGCTCGTCAATCAATTGAAAAAACCGCACAAGAAGAAGCAGTCTAATGTGGTTTGGAGGAAAGAATCTCAAAAAATATATTAGCAGTACAAATAAATTTTATTTATTGAGAAAGAATGGTACATTCCGTTTATAAAGATGTATTGTCCATTGCTAGCTACTACTTTTCCTACCTTTCTGACAGCATACCTATACGGTTACCGCGTCCGAAGAACGCTTCAAATTTCTTTAGGCTTTTCACGAATCTATTCAATTTTTGGTATCTTCATATGATGTGAAGTGCTCCTCAGATGGGCCATGTACAATGGATTGGAACAAGTGATAATCGGAAGGGACATTGTCTGTTGAACACGGGTAGGACTTCCCCGTTGAGCGTTTTCAAGTAAGTTTTGATCGGCGCCGCAACATGTGGACAAGCATTATTGTGCAAGAGAATAGTAATGGTAGTGTGCGCGTTTTTGCTTTGGTTCTCGGGTCAATCTTATTAATTGTAGGGCGCCTCAGTAATGGTTTCATTCGGTTTGAGCCACTCATAATACACGACACCAAGCTGATTCCACCAAATAAACAACATGAGTTTTTTTTTCAGTAAATATTCGGCTTTGCTGTCGACGTTTTACCATAGCCACGTGGTCCGTATGATTTTTTTTCTCTTCTCTGGGTGAATTTTTGTTTCATCACCAGTGACTATTCGATGGGAAAAAGCATTTTGTTCCTGCCTGACAAGCTGGGTTTCACGAACGTTTTTCGGCTTCAGTTCATATAGAATCCAATTTCCTCACTTTGAATTATTCTTAAATGATGTGAAATTGCCTGCTGAGTCACTCCTAATGTAATGGCAAGTACTTCTTGCGTTTGGCACGAATCTTCTCCCAATAATGCTTCCAATTCTGCGTCTTCATACATTTCGGTTTACGGTTTTTAAACCACTCAAAGCCAACTTCTCTCATTTAAAGCTGCCTATCTATATGCGTCTACGAAAGTGATGCTTATTCGGCTCAAAGCCCGACATTTTCGTACAAAAATAAAATACATGATGCTGATACAAAATCTCTAATTATTCAAGGTTATGGTGTTGGCAGATGTCCAACCTTACGATATGACATTTTTAATATCTGAAAATTTCTACCATAACTTACTGGCGGCGCCATGTTCTGGGGTGTTTTTACGGCGCACGTCTAATTCTGAACCGCTCTTTCGAGCATTCCTTTTCGATGTCACTAAAACGTGCTTAAAATTGGCTTACAAGGCCTGTTTATGGCTTCCCAGAATAGCCCCATGCTTTTGGAATCAAACGTCTCGTAAAACTTGGCCATTTTTTTTTAAATGGATTAATGTACTCAACCACGATGTTATTGATCTGGATTTCATGAGTCTCTTCTGGATGTGCTTTACTCCAGAAATGCCAATTTTATGAGTCTAGCCACAAAACATGATTTTCCGATGCAAATAGCTCGACGTCAAGCAGCTTAAGAACCATTATTTATTGCCATAAGGCATTGTCTTTTGCAGGCATAAGTCCTGCATCTGCTCTTATAACCGTGGCCACTTTAAAACGATACAGTCAGATAGTTTGTTTATGACGATATGATAGCAGGGTATGAAAGTTAGGCTTATATTGAGGTCGGCTTCACCCGATCCCCTGTTGCACATATTTTAATTAATACTTTTACAGATAGTTATGTTTAATATTAAATTAATTAAATAAATCATAAATGTTATATAAAATTTGGTCTCTTTCCCAAATAAAGCCCCATGTATAGAAGTATTTTATATTAGAAGTTCAGATTCATAGCCTGCAAGTATAAGAGTTGTCAACCATATTCTAGATATAAAGATAAAGTTTTCAAATACTTTCTCTCTTTCGAGAGAAACGACCTAGAGAAATCACTCTTTCAGCAGGAACTATTGTATTTAGCTTTTTTTAGAGCCTTTTACTTTCTTGGACTCCTATTGAAGATAAAAAATAGTATTTCCCTTGAACTACTTACTGCGACAGTTCTTTTGAAACAGTTTTATATCGCCACCCATATTCTTAACAGTTATGAAGTTTCACTTACCTGAAAAAAAAATAAAAATAAAAAAATCTTTTACTTCGACACTTAAAAAATTTGCTAATTTTATTGTTGGGGCTGCCTTGTGGCAGGTAGTAATAACATAAAAACGTAAATTAACAAGAGTCAACAAGAGTTGACTAGCCATAACTTATCAACAGCGTTTCTTTATTATCTTTTACTCAAAAGTGTTAAAAAATGTGTGATAAGATTCTACATGATTCTCAAAACCTCTTATCTGGCTAAGTCTTATAAATATCCCATCACCCACGAGTTGAACAGTAATCCAAGTGACTTCTGCTCAAGCGTCTTATAATGAAGTGTCACGCTCTAGTTTTCTGCCTCTTACTAGCTTCCGTTTCCGCGGGTGCTAAGTTCGATGACGAAATTCGAGAATTTTTCGAATACCTAAGACAGCAGATGGTGTGCGGATTTCCATCATACGGCGTGCCCCCCTTGGCACCATACACGAAGGACTATGTCCCGTTCAACTTTACCAATTACGGAGTGGAGTAAGAAATGTTTTTTTATACTGGTTTCACATTTGTAACCATTTCTTTGTACGTTCATAGCTTGGGAGGATACCTCAAAAATCTCACAATTGATGGGCTGAATGGTTTCGATATCGTCGATCTAAGTTATGCTACAGTACTCATGAAATTACGGTTCGATTTGTCATTTGCTGAAATAAACATTTTTAGTAAATACTATGCCAAGGGTGGCATTCAATTTCTCGGACTACCTATACCTTTGATCGGAAGAGGAAATATGAATGCAGTGCTCCAGGAAATTCGGTTCAAAGGAACTCTATGGCTTCGTCCGATTATGCCAAAAGGTCTTGAGATATCGAAATTTAAGGCCAATCTTGAATTAGGACGAGTCAACTCCCAAGTGACTGGTTTGATGAATAGTGAGGCATTCAGTAAAATCTTCAATGACTGGGTAGAGGAGTTCTTCAGAATTACATTCGAGGATTATCAGACTGAGATAAACAATGCTATTGGAAACTTCCTTGTGCCACATGGAAACGCGCTTTTAAAGGATCTATCTATGGTGGAATTAATGACATTGGTCCTGGGTTTCGGACCGCACTCGAGTGATTTACCTCTATGTGAAGTTAAATCGAATTTTAATTAAAAATAAAATGTGAGATTATACGACAAGTGGCCTTCGAACATTTGTTATCAGTTTCCCTTTCTTTGTTTGGCGGAGAGCGCAGATAACAAATTCATGATAAAGCCTCACAGCTGCTATCAACGTCAGGAGGTGGATTTGCTATTGTGTTAATGAAATTCACAAGCATTTTGAACTCGGGTGTTATTTATGTTTTAAACAAGTATTTGGTGAAATCAAAGTGGTATGCATCAAGAATTGAAACCAACGCATTTAGCTAAGACACCAACCATATTCAATAGACAAACCGAGTTCGATCTTATCTACTTGTATAGGGTGTTTTAGCAGGAAACGATCTCAACGTTTTCTTATCAGAATTTTTGGGATTTTTATTTTTATATTGTAATAAAGAGAAGTCAACAAAAGCCGTAAACATTTAAAAATGCTCCTAAACATGACAGTGAAAATAAACCCATTACTCATCTTATTAGACCAACGACTTCTAATTTCTCGAAAGAAAATAGTCAAGTTGCTTCATCTTTTATTTACCTTACTCTTAATTCCGTACTTTGAGATAGAAGTGATTCTCATCATCATGAGCAAAATCTTCCACAAAATCTTTAGATACAGTTGCACACAATGGCGAATCGATGAATAAGGATATTCCTCCATTTTCATCTGCGATTTGTTATGAACAGCAGATTTGCTTTAAACATACGACGTCTGTGTGAAAAAAGATACATTCTACAAAGGATGATTTTCACATTTGTTTTATTTACATTACAATGGCGGTTTAGCTCCATCTAGTGATGATCAAAATTGGTTTGGGTCTCGGCTTCAGTGGGTGAACCATCTGTTTATTTATTTTATAAAAAAAAAACACTTCAATATTTTTCAACGATTGTTGCTTTATTAAAGAGAATAAACTTTCCGACAAATTATGAAGTATTATTTAATTTAAGTGGCTGCATCGAGTAGCTTGGCATTAGTCCTGTAAATCCAGGTTTTCTTAGCATATCGATGGTTTTGGTTCCTATTTCAGGAATAGCTTGACAATGTTGTTCTTGATTGCCTCTAGTCTCTGGATGATTCGTATAGTATCAATCATAAATGACACTCCATAAAAAAATCAAGTCCAACGGCGTGTGTTCGTAGATCAGTGGCGGCCAAGCAACATCACTTAAATGACTGATTAAACGAATATTGACTAGTGTGCAGTAAATACTCGTAGATTGTTGGACGGCTTTTGTGGCATAAAGCCCCACATGGAGCAATAGCTTGTCCAAGTCCAAATCCGCAATTTCTGGCCATCGAAAATTGGTTATCATGCCTCTCTTGTGTTCTTCAGAGTGTGTTAATTGAGCCAATAATGGATTGGCTTCGTTATAACTACTCGTACGTGTGACAAATAAGTTAATTTTGCTAGTTTAGCTAACCGCCGAAATGGAAACGCGACTCATCTAAAAAGATAATTTTGTTTGGGCAAAATTGTGGTCAATTTCGAGCTGTTTTCAAGCCCAATCAGAGAAGTAATAATGAAATCTGGAGAATATGGAAAATTCCCCTCCGCTTGTGCGACTGACGTTCAGTTGCTGATATCTTTCGCGTTTTAAGGTATGGAGATATAGTCTTTCGAACTAGAAATGGATTCCATACAAACTTCTCAAAACTAATGTTGATGTTGTTAAACCCCTTTCGCTAGCGTTGCTTTGGTCAACTGCCTTGATAAACGCAATCCAAAATGGTTAAGGGCCAAATCCACATTTGCCTGCCATATAATCGTTGTTTCTCAGGGTAGGAATCAAGAGTTTCCGGGCTGGAGTGTTGATATGCTTTCGGTTTACATATCCTAGCAATCTTAGATGAATGATGCTGACTTTACAGCTCGTGAAGTTCGTTTTATATCTCCCTATCCAAAGTTCACAAACGCAAACGGGACGAAAATAGCATTTTCTTTTGTCGTCCTTAACGTTCATACCTCTGCGCCATAAAGCTAAACTGGTATGAAAAGGGTCCTAAATAGGTTAGGTTAAACAGGGTGTGTCTAAAACACATCACTAGGCTCATCGCGATTCCTGTGGGTCCAGTTGAATTTACCTTCAAAGGGCAAAAAACACCTAATTTCTTTACAAAAGCCACGAAGGCCTTTGTAATCCGTGCCGTCTATTTCCTCAGTTTTAAAAAAAAAAAGTATTTTCTTAAGAATTTCCTTCGGCTACGCGATGTCGCCTCACATTCACACAGTATGTGTGTTATATCCTCAACTGCTTGCAAATCGCTGCAGAATCTGAAAATGTCTGTATCTGACAATTGGAGTCTCTTTGCGAATTTCAGCAGGTGAAAGTTTCCTGTCAGGATTCCTATTAATTCCTAAGCTTGTCCCTGTTCAGTTTTATTAACTCCCTAGATTTTTTCTCATCGAGAAGTGGCGAAAGAGCCTTGGATACCTTATGTCCTTCAAAATTCAAATTATGTTGGCAGTTTTCTTTTTTACCGGAACTTTTTTCTTCCTCTGTTTTCGAACCATCTGCGAAAATTGCAATTTGATTTGGCCTGGACACTGCATTTTCTTGCCAGTCTTTCCTCTCCGGATATTATATATCATACGGAATGTCGAAGTTAATCAAGTAAGGGATTTCATCCGTTAAAATTGAATTGCCTGACAGAAAGTCCGCTAGGATCATGCCATGTCCGAAGTTACTGCTCTGGAAGTGACCCAGATAAGTGAGCCTAATCGCACTGTTTCCAGTAAGTTTTTTAATCTCTAAATCAAGCAGGGGTGGTACGGAGCCTATATGTAATGGCTATGGAAACCGTTTTTCGAACTGCCGCTAATTTTCCGTAAATTGTTTTCTTATTTGTTACTTTCCACCAGGCTATGTAAGTATGCCAATACATCATAGCAGGTTTTAGGTCCCAAATTTTGTCTACAGTTCTTTTGCATATAAAAAGCGCAACTTGATTTTGCACACTGGTTTATAAAGATGCCAAACTAGACATGACTTTGTATATTTCATTTTATCTTCTGTGAAATCGATAATGAATCGTGAGTTGCATTTCTTCCGAGTTTACTTTCTGGGTTGATTACTGAAAACTTATCTGGTGCAATGATATTGGGCAATCAGCAGACAAGATTTTGTAGGCAATGTTTAGGAGACTGATGTATTTAGGTATATAATTTTGCAATTTCTTTCTTGTGGTTTGGGAAAACGATGCTGAGGTTTCATTCATCAGGCATACTCTTTCGAACAAATGTTGAAGTTAAGTTAGTATACACATATCTGCAGGTAAGACCACGAAAATCGTAACCTTTTTACGCTAACATATAATCAGATAATGCTTCTTTAATTTGTTTAGGGTTAGATATTGGACTAAATACCAAGAATTCAAGGAAATTCGAGCCGGTGTTCCGCAAGGAAGCGCTCTCGGTCCATACTCGTTCCTACTATATACAAGAGATATACTGCAACAATAAGATACTGTCAAAGCCACAAACGCGGATGATACGGCTAAACGACGGGTCAAACAGTTGAATCTTCGGCGGAATTTTATGAATCAATATTCATATGTATAAAGGTAAATAATGTACGCATATTCATCAACTCGGTAAAAATACCGTACGCAAACGAGGCAAAGTATTTCTAAATGCTTTAGATGCGAAAATGCAGTGGAAACACACTTTAGAAAGAAGCGTGATGGGTTTGAAATCAGGCGTAGGGAAATAAAAATGGCTTTATCGGGTGATATTCGAAACTAAGCTTATATAAGAAGCTGCTTTTGTATAAGCAAGTGGTAAAACCAATCGAAACAATATGTCTATACTGCGTAAATTTCAAACTCAAGTGCTAAGAGCAACCGTGAATGCTTCATTAAAGATAAGGAATAGCGATATTCACCGCGATCTAGAAATCGCTGCAGTGAAAGATACAGTTACATGCTTTGCTCGCAAACTTCGTACTCACTTTGTGTATCATTGCAATCGGGAAATAGTCTGGACATTGGATGAGCCAAACCTTGTGCGCCGACTACAAAGAACAAGACCATTTGACTTAGCGTCTTAAGGAAAAGGCGCATGTTATAACGGTAATAGTAGATGCAGAATTCGTATCGACACCACCGTCTTTGGAAGTGGGTTTTCCTGTTCTAGGCACAGGTTTCTGCCCTCCTCCCATTTTACTTTCTTCATCCATGCTAAGCAACTGCGCAGCTAAAATTGATAAATATTTTCGCTTATATTTGTCACTTAACCAGTATTTTCGTATCTGAGGACATCTCAGCACCGTTCAGCATTACATCTAGATTGCAAAAAACCATCCACCGAAGCATAAGCCGTAGCAGTCATCCTTTGGTTTATGATGGTTCTTCGGCTTCACGGTGCACATTTCGGTTTTATTTATTGGTTTTGCATGTGCATCAACAGAAAATTGCCATAAAAGGTTTATTCGGTGCTCGGGTAGCTTTTCCATACACAACACTGAACGTGGGGCTCCAAGCGGTTTCTAGGACATCTTGGGAAAGAAAGGACTGTGTATTCTAGAGCCAGGAAACGTTTTAAGGATTTTTAAGAGCTGCAACTGAGCCATCCAGCTCCAAATCACGCAATAATTCCGGCGCACATGTACTTTCTTTTGCATATCACTCACGATGAAAAATAAGCATATTTGTAGTGTAGTCATAGTCATAGTCATAGTCATAGCACAATGCAAATGACTCAAAATTAATACGACAACCCTCAGTTTATCAAGAACCTCAAAGACTTCATCTTTTTGTTGCTATTTTTATTAAAATTATAAAACAGTTTTAAGATATACGAAACACAAACTTAAACGAGATATTTGTCAGCAATTTGAAGGAACTCAAACTGAAAAATACACTTCCACATTCAGCTTATTCAAATATTTATTGAAAGTTAAATCACATTAATTTTTCTGCAAATAATCTTAAATCCATGAATCTGCTGGTGGAATACATTCAACCGTTTCTGCGCCGCTACCAGCGCTGGTGATCAAATTCATCAGATCCCAGAAATTATTTCCCTTCAACATTTTGTTAACCTTTGGCACAAAAGAAGCTTCAATACGTGCACTTATAGCTTCAGTGTTTTCATTAATTCCACTCAGAATTACATCCTCAATCTTATCATTGATAAAACGATTCATCTTGCCAGTACCCAAGAATCCGGAAATATTCGAGTTGCAATCGCCCAATGTCACCAACATGTAGAATTGAGTGATTTTTGCTGATCCCAACAGGACAGGTAGTTTATACTTCAAATTACCAGAAATTGCTAAGTTCTCCAAGCTTAGATCCATATCACCGTTGCCTTCATAACGAATACTGAGACCCAAATCCTTGATCAAATTCAAAAATGTGTTGGTGTTGTAACGTCCGGAAACTGTTATTTTGTTAAAGATGAAGTGATACTTGATACGTTTGGTGAACAGATTAAGCTTGAGTTGCTTGATCTTGAAATCATCAAGACCGGCAATTTGGAAACGGAAAACATCATTGATTGTTCTATGCAAAAATAAATATAAATAGACAATTATTAAAATGACAACCACGACGGTATGAGGGCCAGAAAAAACGAGCAACTTACTCAAGGATCTGGGTTTTAAGATTGAGCAACAGTTGTTCACGACGGTATGGAGCCAATGGTGGGATACCACGTTCTGGCCAACCACATGGCATTTGCTTCTGAAGTTTACGAAGCTGCTGACGAACTTCCCAGGATACGATAAACTTGGGCTCTACTAAATATCATAAATTGGTAAATTTGTCTCAAAATCCTTTTCAATTTTCGAATTGCCTGCAACACTTACCAGCTAAGGTACCGTCTTCGTTAACAAGATCGATTTCATTATTGTCAATATCAGCGAAAACCACTGCCGCTAAGGCAAACAGAACTAACAAGAACTTCATGATTGAGGTTTTGACTATGACTGATCTGTAACCATGGACGGCCTTTTATAGAGACCAAAGCAACCAAGTCGCACCGTTTAATCAAATTTTTGTCTGATTAAATCGAAGAGGTAGTCAGTGCTTATCAGCACCTATAAGACAAAGCAATTTTGCCAGTGTTGTTTTAACAGGTGGCCCATAAAATCTAAAACCACGCACTTATCGCGTTCCAATCTGGACAAATCAAATAAAATTTGCTTATTCATAAAAAGTTATTTTCGATTTTATTTATTATATTGTTATATCACGCCCCAATCATGCCCATGGATCCGGTGGTGGAATACACTTCTCTGGTTTTGGGGGTTTCATTGCTATAATATCCCAGACGTTCTTACCTTTTAGGGCTTCGTTCACAGTTGGGACAACAGCTTCCTCAATTCTGGCACTTATTTCGTCTTGATTGTCATTGATGGCTGAAAGGACCAAGTCTTCGATTTGGTCGTTGACATAACGATTTGCATTGCTTGTGGGAGCTAATCCGTTGATGTTTGATGTACAGTCTGCCAATGTCACGACCGCTTGGAATTTATAGATTTTTGCACTACCAAAAATCAGGGGAAGTTTGTACTTAAACGATCCCTTAATGGAAAGTTTATGAAGGCTGAAATCAAGATCGCCGCCACCTTCATAACGTACAGTTAGCCCCAACTCGTCCATCAGATCTAGAAAAGTATCAGTTCGGAAGAGGGAAGTGGCTTGAATCTTCCTAAATATAAAGTGGAATTTGACTTTTTTGTTGATGTAGCTGACGCTAAACTTCTTAATATTCACATTATCCAAACCGTCTACTCGCAGACGAAGCAACTGGGTGATGGTTCTAAAAAAAAGAAAGATACAACAAACAATTAAGCAGTCTTCTATGAAGCTTAAGGTTATACCCACTTAACAAACGATCTTTCAGCTTCCAGGTTGACCTGCTCGTTGCGGTAAGGTGCTAATGGAGGGATTCCTCGTTCTGGCCACCCGCAAGGCATTTGATCTAACATCTGTTTGATAGAACTTTTGACTATCGAGGAAATGATAACTCCACGATTTGAGTTATTATCTCCAACAGAAACTTCATTGGAGTTGTCTTCAGTGTTAACGTCAACAGCGATCGGTATTTCTGCGCCGAGATTTGTTTCGGTCGATACTGTGACTGAAACTGTCACTACTAACAGGACAATAGTGAGCTTCTTCATGTTTTAATGCTTACTGAATATGTCCATGGGTGGGCCCCTTTTATAGGAACGCTTCAGAAGGTCGCAAAATTATTTCGACAAATGCAATTAAATTTATCACAAAAAACAGTAGCTAGCTGTTTATGTTTGCCTCTTGAGAAGGATTAAAGGTTTTTACTTTGTAAAGACACAAGTCATTCCAATTTCTATAGTTCGAGCCAATCTTAAGTACTTTATGGGTGATTGAAGTGGGAATTATCTGATCGTTTAAATTACACTGATCATCCACAGGTGTCATTGTAGCCAGGGATCTTAATCAGAAATATAAAAGAATAATCCTCTGCCTTATCTTATGGAATTTTTAAACAGCTATAAAGCAAATCTGAAAATTCAAACCCTTCGACAATTCCAATGCATTTAGACACAATTTTCGATTCTAGAAAACAAAATTTATTTTATTTAGGTAATTCATAATTTTAAGCCCATGGATCTGGTGGTGGAACACAAGTGGAAGTACCACCACCACCGCTTCCAATTAAGCTCCAAATCTTATGTCCTTTCATTTTCTGATTCACCCTAGGAACAATTGTATTTTCTATCTTATCACTGATTTCTTGCTGATGGCCATTAATAGCCCACATAATGGTATCCTCAATTTCGTCGTTAATAAGTTGGTTAGCTTTGCCATTGCCCATGAATCCATTGATGTGCGCTTCACAGCCTCCAAGTGTCACTACAGCATTGAACTTGTAGATTTTGATGCTTCCAAATATAAACGGTATTTTATACTTGAATGATCCATTCACGTTAAGATTCTCCAGAATGATTTCAAAGTCTCCACTACCATCGTACTGAATACTGATGCCATACTCATTCAAAAGATTGATTAACGTTTTCGTAACGTATTTTCCGCTAATTGTGAGTTTTGGAACCGTAATACTGTATTTCACCTTTTTACCTATGAAGCTGACATTTAATTTTTTTATTACCATATTCTGAAGTCCATCGACTTTAAAACGGATGAGAGTGGTTAAGGTTCTAAAACAAAGGTTTTGACTGTAGGTTGAAGAAACTCATTTTTGAGAATATAAAGTTCTTACTCAACGACGGAATTCTTGATGTTAAGGACAAGTTCCTCTCGACGGTATGGAGCAAGAGGTGGAATACCTGCTTCTGGCCATCCACATGGTAGCTGTTTAATGAGATTTTTTACAGCTTTTTTGGCTTCGTGACTTAGAATCCAACCAAAATTTTCCACATCTATAAGATTATGATGATGTTTGTTTTTTGTTTGTTTGTCAAATTAGTACCAACGTTGCATAATATTGTACATTTTTAATGTTACCTTCAACTGGGGGTAGTTCATCGTTGTTTGCACCGTATATTGTTAAATCTTCAAAAACTTCATTGTCATCGACAGCTGGGACATCATCGACTAAAGTATCAGGTTGTGCTCCACTGAGATCAACCAATTGTGCAACTAATTTCTTACCAAATCCTTTTGGATACTGGGTGGCACTTGTCACAGCTATTACGGCCAAGAATATTAAAAAAGCTTTCTTCATCTTTAGCACTATGATAAAAACTAATTCAAAATAAGGGTTTTGGAAAGCCTTTTATAGAGGTTTCATAGGTTATCCCCAACCTT
This sequence comes from Volucella inflata, assembly GCA_928272305.1. Classification (NCBI taxonomy): domain Eukaryota; kingdom Metazoa; phylum Arthropoda; class Insecta; order Diptera; family Syrphidae; genus Volucella; species Volucella inflata. The sequence continues at coordinate 25,212,388 of OV743717.1, read as the reverse complement.
TGGGCATATCAATTATGATATGGGAATTTATTTAAATCGTTCAACTTATCTTAGACCAACATAAGAGATAACATAAGATAAGACACCTAATCTGGCTTCAACATAAACACTTTCATTAGAACTCGCTGGTCTTCAAGTAGAAAAAATACATGATTTATAGGCTCTTCCGGGATTATAAATCGAAAAGGACCTTACAATAAATTGAACTATTAATGTTCTCTTCTCTTAGTGATTATTGTTTTTGAAGGAGGCATTCATCAAAGGGAAGACAGACTCTAGAACGATAACAGTTCCGAAAATTCTCTATTTAAAGAATTTGATTGATTATCGGGGTTGGAAATAGAACACTTTACTTCCACATACAGTGGAAAATCTCCATATGCGAAGGGAGATAAAGAAATTAAATTTGGCAAAACTTTTATTATTATATGGCATATTTTATTGTTAAGTATCTGAATCTAATAATAATATAAATGCACTAAAATAGAAAAATAAAAAATAATCGCGCAGGTGTTTATTGCAATAATCGAATTTCCGAATCAGCGTCGTGTCTTACTAACCAGGTGCCAAGCAGTTCATATCATAATTGCACGGCGATTAAATTAGGTGATAATTTCAATTCAATAAACAAATTATTATTTTTACTAAATTCGGAGATTCATAATTCTGAAATATTGTAATTATCCTCAAGGTCGTACTAACTCATAAAATATCCTTTGCTGATTCAATTACTCCTTTATCATTGAAACCTACAAACATTCAAAACCAACGTGCATCGGTATTTTTATTGTTTTCCCTTCTTATAGTCTTATCGAAATCACTTTGTGCAAATGCTTTAAGGGTATTCCAAATATTTTGAAAGCGCAAATGATAAAGAAAAGAAATCTGAAAACTAGGAGAGCAATAGAAAAATAAAGACATCATGCTGAGATATACCAGAACTTTAAACGATATACCACCACATTAAATGCTCATTCTCCATTTGATAATCGTAACAGTGGAAAGGACACAAAGATGCGAAAAGTTGGTCGTAAACTTACCTTATTTCAACTGTTAGTAAAGTAAATTCCACTAGAATTCAGATGGACAGGAAGACGACTTCGATTAACAAGTCTTAAAATTGTTACGGGTCTTCTGTAAGGAAGAAAGGTGTAACATGAATCTTGGAGCTAGGTCAACCTGATTGTGTCTGGGATCTATGTACAGGTGTCTCCTCAAACGAGAACTAAAAAAAAAGTAACTTTGGCCTGTAAAATTCTCACAAGCCGGATTGCGTCTTTCCGGAACGCCCGGTACCATCATGCACTTCCTCCCAGGCACTATAACCTAGGTTGGATCTGGGCCTCAGTCAACAAGCGTCTCTAGCCAGCTAGATATTTTGCTAGCTGCCTCCAGTTTCGCACGCTAAGTTGGCTGAGGTCCTCTTACACTTGCGTTCGCCACCAGAGTCTTGGTATTCCTCAGTTCGTCGTTGTATCTCCTCCTCCACTCACAGTCTATTGAGACGAGACCGAAAATCACCCGAAGAATTTTGCTCACAAGGCAGCCAAGAGTACCCCCATCCATTTTCGATAATATCATGCCTCTGCGCCATAGAGCAGGAATGGGATTATTAATGTCTTAAAGAGGGTAACTTTTGTTGTTCGAAAGAGGGCTTTGCTAGTCAATTGCCTTTTTAGCTCAAAGAAGCAGCGGTTTGCAAGAGTTATTCTTGGTTTGGTTCTCAACGCTGTTGTCGTTATCTGATACTGTAGCGGAGCCTAGGTAAACAAATTCCTTAGCTTAACTACCTCAAAATTATATTTGTAGAAGGTGACGTTTTGACGTCGGTGTTGAGTGTCTATTGACAGTACATACTTGGTCTTGCTCTCGTTGACCGCTAAACCCATTTTCGCCGCTTCTGTCTCAATACTCTCAAAAGCACCACTGTCATCACGCTGCTTTCTTCCGATTACGTCAATACTCGTATCATCGGCATATGAGAATAATTGGACGGACTTTTGAAAGATTGTGCCTCTTGTGTTTTGCACTATTCCTTCAAGCATGATGTTGAAGAAATCGCATGACAGCGCATTGCCTTGTCTAAATCCTTGTTTTACATCAAAGGTCTCGGTGAGATCTTTACCGAACTTGATGGAGCAGCGTGCGTTCTCAATCGACATCTTGCACAGACGGACGAGTTTGACAGGGATGTTAAAACTACTCTATAGCTCGTCTCTATAAAATACTGTCAAACGCGGCCTTAAAATCGATGAATAGGTGGTGTGTATCGATCTGAAGCTTATGAGTTTTCTCCAAGATCTACCGTTGATATAAACCTACCAGCTTGTTGACGAACGGCTACAGGCGTTAACACAATACGGCAGATAAAACCTTCTATGCGATGTTAAGAAGACTGATGCCTATGTGTACTCCTAACCAAGTCATCGCCTGATGCTGTGAAGAGCTTGGCAGTCAGGTCGTCCGCTCTAGCAGCTTCATCCAGTTCGGGTGGACGGAATTGTTGGTCTACATCGTTCAGGTTGAAAGATCCATCCCACGAACACGCGTTTCTCATGCTCTTTTTTTTTTCCTCCCGAGAAGTCGGCGTTCGTCTCTCCTCTTATGATCAAAGAGTTCGTGAGCAGCTCTAGTTCTTCTAAGATTGATTATTACTGAGTACATAAACGTTTGAGTGGGAATATTGTTTTTTTGCACTTTTTTATGACGTCTTTATGACAAATAAAAAGTCGTAAATTCTTTTCAGATGAGGCCTAGAGATCAGCAGCATGCTCTACTTGGAATTGCTTTAGAGAAAAGACTTAATATCAGTAGACAGCTGCAGGTGCATTTTGAATTAAATTGACCCTATGACAGCTCTTAGAACTCATCTATACACAGCTAAGGTGCATATATCAATAGAAAGATCAAGATGTTCAAATGTGTAAGACTACACTTATGATGTGAAAACGTGTGTTCAATTTTTCGGAAAATGGACCGGAAAGAAAAAAGAAGAACGACTGAAACAAGCGTGTAATTGCCCAACCCTTTATAGTTTCCATCAAGCCACTTCCGCCTCGTAATAAAGGGAGGGCCAACAGCTAGTGTGGAAGTCTTCAACAGATTAAACTTATATTTATTATGGCAATTATGAATGGAACACAAAATCGTTTATTTGACCATCACAGCTTCATTTGCAAGCGACGATGTCAAAATTATCAATGACTTTTTGAAGAATAAACAATTTGAGTTTGTACGAGTATATTATGTTTGAGATCCTGAATTGTCGCTGGGTTATTGGCATAGACCTTACTCTTCAAATAACCGAACAGGGAGACGTCTTAAGGTGTCAAATCCCATTACCTTTGAGGCCAATCAACTTTTCTTCTAACCGAAATAATACGATCTTCAAATTTGTACGCAATAATTTGATTGATTGATGGTTTGTGTGGGCGGTAGCACCATCCTGTTGAAACCGGAGATCGTCCAGTCCCAATTCATTCAATTTTGAAAACATAGTGCGGTCAACATAGTGCGGTAACGTTCTCCACTTACTGTAGCTGTCACTCCAGCCTCATGTTCGAATAAGTACGGACCAGTGATCCCGCCAACCAATTATTGACACCACACAGTGACTTTTTTGGGATGCATTGGTTTTTTGTGAATCTCGTATGGGCTTTCCATTTGCTAGAAATGACAATTTTGTTTATTTATTGGGTATATAACTTAATACGTGCGGTTTTTTTTTCAAAATTTGAACGTTTATTTACGAAAAACATGTACAATAGTATTATTCAAAGTATTGCCCATCTGAAGCTATGACTTTTTCCCATCTTTCTGGCAATTTGTGGATCCCATCCCAAAAGAACTTTACCGGCTTGGCAGCCAAGAATTAATCATGCCAATTTTTGATATTCTACTCTGATGTGAACCGTATTTCAGTGAGGGCGTTCTGCATTGACCGGAACAAATGGTAGTCAGAAGGGGCAAGGTCTGGGCTATAAGGCGGGTGGGGTAAGACTTCCCATCCACTGTTTTCCAAAAAGTTCTTAACCGGAATAGCAACGTGGGGCCGAGCGTTGTCATGATGGAAAATTATTGCCTCGTGTCTGGTCGCATATTCCGGGCGTTTTTCGGCTACTGCTCTCTTCAAACGGATTAATTGTATTCGGTAGCGTTGTCCATTGATGGTATCACCCGGTTTTAGCAGCTCATAATAATAATACAGCACACCCATCTGATCCCACCAAATACAGAGCATTACCTTCGCGCCATGGATATTCGGCTTTGCCGTTGATTTGGCTGGTTGGCCGGGTTTTACATATGATTTTTTGCGCTTGGGGTTATCGTAATGGATCCATTTTTCATCATCAGTAACAATCCGATGCAAAAATGACTTCCTTTTGTGGCGTTCCAGCAGCATTTCGGACATGCAAAACCGCCTTTCGACGTCTCTCGGCTTGAGTTCATGTGGAACCCAATTTCCTTGCTTTTGAATATATCCAGCTGCTTTTTAAGGTTTTGGATGGCTGCTTGAGTGACACCCACAGATTCTGCGAGCTGTTCTTGTGTTTGGCAACAATCTTGATAGAGTAATGCTTACAGTTCTTCATCTTCAAACTTTTTTGGCTACCCAGGACGTTCATCGTCTTCCAAGCCAAAATCGCCACTTTTAAATCGTGCAAACCACTTTTGACACATTCGCTCAGCTAGCGCATGTTCATCATAAACTTCCACCAAAATACGATGACTTTCGGCAGCAGTCTTCTTCATATTAAAGTAATGAAGAAGAACTCCCAGCAAAAACACTTTTTCAGGCACAAAGTTCGACATATTTGAGTGAAAAAAAATTATTGTTGTTTACGCTTCAAATGAATGACATATACTGAAATGACGTACAATGACAGTAGCTTTCCAACGCATATTCCAATGGAATAATAACAATGGAATAATATAAGTTGCGCCATCTCTTAGCAAACCTCACGAATTAAGTTATAGACCCAATACATACCCATCAAAAAAGGATCAAATTCGATGACGATTCAACATCCAGTGACAGCGTAGGTAGCCCAAAGGCTTCAATTGTTGTGTATTTTATACGCGCACAAATAAAGATCAACTTTTACAACTCGCCGTAAAGTGAGATAAGTGAGGCCCAATTGTTGACTTCAGCTGGTTTTGAACACTTTTGCTAACAGTGCTGATATTTTGGCGTTTAAGTGCTGAACGAGCATGCTGATATTGAGTTTAACCCGAAACCGAACTAATATCTTCAAAACGCTTCACCATTGCACGAATTCAGGACTCACCAGGGCGATTATGTTGACCGAAAAATTCGCGAATTTTACGAAATGTTACTTTTATAGATCGCCCATTTTCGTAATAAGATTGAATAACAAAGATGCGTTGCTACAAAGTTAATGCCTTCATGACTAAAATTGCCAAAAATTGTATGACATCTGTCAAAAAGATTAACCACATTGAATTCAGTAAATGGCAGGTAAAATCTACACAATTTGTTGGCTCACTCTTTACGTCAACTCATCATTGCGTGGTATGATCTTACCGAGCGACCTCTTCTACAAGCTCACTTGCTCTCAAATAGACAACGTTGTATTGTCTTCCATCAAGTTGACGACCGACTGCTGATATCATTTTTAAATGCCAGTTAGTTCGGCTTACAAAATTTTGAATCTTCTCTTTATCCTGAAGCACCAGATAACTCATTCTTTTACAGTGTACTCCAGCTTTCTTTCCGATGAAAATAATACAATCATCGGTGAAGAAAATCAGTCTGTCCGTGTCCGTGATTTGTTTAATTATCCACTCATTCCTGTCAGGATGTTCAATAGCGAATCAAATATGGATGACTAGTGTTTGAATTATATGTAATCATATTTCGATAAGTACCTAGTCAAGTCATAAATACTGGTACACAACTGGACTCACTCATTACGAATGCAACACTGGGCGCATCCATTTCGTATTGATTGCGATTTGACAGTTGTTATTTATGCTTCATTGTGACGTAAAAAGTTTTTGAAATTTATTGCTTACAATCATGGAATGGGGCGACATCGAAAATAGAATTGTTGTAGTTGGCCTAATTAAATGCAACATGGAAAAAGGCGATATCTTTAGGACGTTGCGACAGTTTGGAATCGCTCGCAATTTTGTGTATAGTGCTGTGAAGTTGTTTAAGGATACTGGTGGAGTACGAGACCTTCAAACACCCGGCCGTCCGTGCACTGTGAGAACTCCGAAAGCGATCAAAGCCGTGAAGAAACGAATCGACCGAAAACCGCTGCGAAAACAGAAAATCTTGTCGCGGGAAATGCGAATTTCGCGAAAATCAATGTCTCGCATTATCAAAGAAGATTTAGGACTCAGCGCGTACACCTGCTCATGGCCGCATTGAAGGAAAAACGCAAGGGAAGATCGAAATCGTTACTCAGCCGGTACAAAAAGAACGCTCACAGACAAATTCTGTTTACGGACGAGAAAATCTTCACCGTAGAAGAATCGTTCAATAAGCAGAACGATCGTGTGTATGCTCGGTCATCCAGAGAAGCATCCCAACTCATCCTGAGGGTTCAAAGAGGCCACCATCCCGCATCTGTAATGGTATGGTGAGGAGTGTGCTGCGATGGCGTTACCAAGCTCCATTTTTGCGAGAAAGGAGTGAAAACATCGGCCAAAGTATATCAATCGACCGTCTTGGAACCCATTGTGAAGTCTCTCAACCAATCAATATTCAACAACAAGAAATGGACTTTCCAGCAAGACTCTGCTCCAGCTCACATAGCAAAATCATCCCGTTGGATTACAAGTTTTGGTCCCTAATAGAGGGCAGGTCTTGCTCTACTCGACACTCAAATATTGAGTCGTTGAAGCGAGCCCTTGTCCTTGCGGTGGGCAATTTCCCCATGCATGAAGTGCGATGAGTGGCCACATCGTCTTAAGTCGTGCTGGAAGGCAAACGGAAGTCATTTCGAATAAGTTGTTCTTAGATTTGTAGCCATTGAATAACCTAATAAAGACAAAACAAAAATTGTTTAAATATTAATTCGTTTTCATTTGGCACTGATTTTTCTGTGTAACAGTATTTATTACTTGACTAGGTATGCTGCGGTATTCCAATTCGATTCTACAGGGCCGTTGCCATAATTGAGGCTGACAATAGGTGTTCCCCTTGCAGCCTTAAACACACTTTGCACCACCGAGACAGTGCGGTACGGACCCAATAGTCTGAGGCTGAGCATAGCCTCCAATGTCTTTGAAGATCCATAATAAAATTCCGATGTAGGCTTTTTTCATTATTTCGATGAGGCAGGCAATGTTTATCTAAGGCCTTCCACTAGAACAGCGAGCCGTGTATCAACGTACTTTTATCACGTTATAGTTATGGTTTTATGCACAAGAAGAAAGCTACGAGTTAAAGTCAGTGTTCCTCAATGTTATCAAGATCTGAGCCACAACAAATAGCCAAGTAAGACAATAGAGTGCCGGCCTAAATCAAACTAGTTTACTTCCCAGCTGAATGAAATGCAAGAATTAAGAAAGGAAAAATGATTTGGACAAGGTTAGGAAAAGAACCTGATATTGCAAAACTGGACTACGGATTCGAAACAGACCTTTTCTTCAAACAGTTAAATATCCAAAAATCCTATCGCCCACTAAATTTTGTGAACCTAACAACAAACATTGCCAAAATCGCCGATTACAATCGTCGTACCTCGTTTCGCCCATTTTCTGTTGTAGGTGCTGAAGAGGAAAAATTAGAAAGACACTTTGCTTCTTTGTTATACATATGCTCGCTTAGTTTTACCGGCAGCTAGACATCACGTATTGGGAATGAACACATATATCATTATTTCACAGACTGACCCAAATTAATCTAACAAATTAAAATGTCAATAATTAATAAATTTCCCTCCTGATCACTAGGTGAAAACATGAAGACTATTCGTTATTCATCTTTTATCCATCAAGACAAAGTTCGCTGTACAATCAGTACCACCTGCATACCATATTTAAAACAGTCACCACACAAGCAAATAAAAATATATAACGAAAACCAATTGTCTTAATGGGCATTTGCGAAATCACCACATAATCCAACTGATGAACCGATAATCAGTGACAAAGATAAGGTACCTGGCCTAATCAGTCCACAAACTGTTTTCTATAAAAGCCTCGGTTAGACTCCGCCAATTAATTAGTTCAACGATTATCTAAGTATTTAGCAAACATGAAATTTTTAGTAGCTCTTCTTGCGGTGGTTGCCACTGCTTCTGCTGGAACTCTCAATGCCCGTGAGGCAGGTAAGTCTTTGAGGATCTTTCAAACAAACGTGATCTCTTATTACAGAATCTCTTTTGTGTGTGTGTTTTTTTTTTGTACAGTGTCAACGTTAAGCATTTCCAGTGAAATTGTTCGAGCATTAGAGGGTGTTCGCGATCAAATGCCATGCGGTTTTGAAAAGGTTGGCGTTCCCCCACTAGCTCCACTTAAAATCAGCCACAAGGATATAGCCATTGATAGTGAGTCTGCTAAGTATGCAAAAAAAAAAACAATTAATTCTAGAATTTTGTTAACTTTTTCTAACAACACTTTCTCTTTAATTGATTTTAGGGTTAACGGAGAGGTCAATACAATCCGTGTTGATGGTTTAAACGAATTCATCATTGACAGTGTGACAGCCAACCCTGTTACAAGCAGAGTTAAGATTCAATTGACTTTCCCAAATATCTCCACTAAGGGTCTGTACGGACTTGCAGCAACTCTTAAATCATACGGTCTCACCATTAACATTGAAGGAGCTGGTGATTTGTACTTGGCCATTAGGGATTTGGTTATTAATATCGACGTTAAGTACTCCTTGGGTTTGGTCTCCAAACAGGTTAAGTTGAAGGAAGTCCGAATTGTCATCAATCTTGGGGATGTCGATTCAAATATTGAAGGACTTATGGGCAAAGGTTTCGTTAACCGCAAGCTTAATGAAATTGTTGAAGAATTCATCTTATTGTCTGTCAATGATAATCAGGAGACTATTACTAACTTCCTTGATCCTTTGATTTGTAACCCTGTTAACAAAGCTATTGATGGTATGAGCTTGGCTGATATTATAATTGCAGCTGGTGGTGGTAGTGGTTCCGAACCTACTGTATGCATTCCTCCACAAGATATCTAAATGTTTGATTTATTGATAATAAAATATTATACTAATGTATGTACGTATGTAGATTGATGCCTAAACATAAAAATTTTTCGAGTGTTTTCATTTCTTTTAATTAAATCCTGGTATCACATTCATGGTAGTAAAACAATAAAAATAAAAATAAAAGTTATGACTTATGATTCGGTCATATCGATTGCTAATTAACAGCAAAGAATTTACGAGTTTACAGCGGCTTATCGCGATTGATATTGCTTCCGTGGAATACGATTTTCTTAAATTATTTCGTTTATTTCAAGTGGTCATTGATTTGGAGAACACGACGCATAGTTGATTTGGTTGAAGTATAAGTTAGACCCTGATTGGTAAAATGATATGAAAAAAAACTACTGGTTACGAATGTACGGTATTATTACCGCCATCACAAGGTGTTTTTAGGTCATGAGTAAAGGCGATCTTTCCGGCTGAAGGACAGATGTCACATGTGTCATAATTTGAATATTTGCAATAAGTTCAACTTCTTACACCGCACGTAGTTGTTTGATATCATCGCGGTGAAAATCTCGATACGTTGATCTCTTACCAAAAAGATAGACTAACGCAATAAATGACTCCCTCCAGAATCCAAAGAGCAGCTACGACCTCCCTCCCATCATCACCACACTACATAGAGTAATTGTATAGGGTCGTCCAATTAGGGGCCGGATTTGAATATGATGTAAACGGGTCGACAAGATCGAAATTTATGGAGCTATGTAACAGATTGTGTAAATGCACACAATCCGCAAACTCTTCATGTTTTGAAAACAAATATTCCTTTAGTTATGGCCGAGTTATTTCCCGATATGTGTCGAAAAGTCATCGAAAATTACCTTGTCAGAATCAAGTCAAGTGCAAGAACTCCCCTGGAGTGCACTTGAATCATGTTATGTTCCGTTCGTAATGGCAAGATCCAAACAGTATATTGAAATAACAATTTGATTGAAATTTAAATCATAAATTTGTTTTATTTAAATTTACTTTCGGAACTTTGGTTTTATCTATCGTAAAGGGTGATTCTTTAAGAATTACTTTTTCCGGTAGGGATCATATGAGAGATTGCGCACGCGTCATGTTATACTGACATGGTACCTTTTGTTCAGAATTGTTTGATATTTCATCATGGAAAGACAGCCCTGCGCAGTATCTACAAATTATTACTCTGTTTTGCGAATATCAACGTTCTAATAGAAATGTGTTTCGTGAGCTTATACCGACTTATGGTGCCCACTTATCGGTCTATCGAACGCACAATCCGATAAACGTACCTACCATCGAAAAGATTGAAACCCATTTTTCATTATTGGATATTATGCGAACGAATAGACCACATCTAGTACGTAGTGAAGAAAATATAGGGGCGCTAATGGAGAATGTACGCGATGACAATGATGAATCGATTCGGCGTCGTCCTAACAACTTGGCTTGTCGTATCTAACAAGTTGGCATATTTCACATGGGGATCTTGGCTTAAAATCAAACAATATTTAATTCGTGCAAGACCTGAAGCCGGCCTCCTGAATCACCTCCGTTTCAGTCCTTGGGCTCTTAAAAGCTTCAAGAAGATAAATTGTTTTCTACCCAAGTTTTGTTTAGCGATGAGACCCATTTCTGGTTTAATGGTTACGCTAATAAGCAAAATAGCTATATTTAGGGGGCGGAGCAACAACGTAATTGTGAATGGCGCCATAATAACGGACTATTTACTGTCGGAAATTGTAGCCCGTGGTCCCGACGACCTCTGGTTTCAACAAGATGACGCCGCTTGCCACGCAACCCGTAAAACCATGGTTTTAATGCGTGAACGATTCGGTGAAAAGTTAAGTTATTTCACGCTTTAAACCGGTGAATTGGCCGCCCAGATGGTGTGACATCACACGTCTAGACTTTTTCCTTTGGGGCTACGATTGAAGATTTGTAGGCCAAAATCACTCAAGTTATTGGTCAACAACCACTTGTATCCGTCATCGAAAATTAAAATTTCAGAACGGACCACGTGCAGCCAACATTTAAAAGAAATGATCGTTAAAAAATAAATGTGAAAAACGGTAATTTTGTATGATAACACAGATCATCTGATAAAATTGAATTGTTTGATTGTTTTTTATATTTTAGAAAAAGTACCTCTTAAAGAATTACCCGCTCGGTAAACAGATCTGTATGGTCTTATGCATACAAACCTACCTACCTCGTATACAAACAAGGTGCTTCGAAAGCAAGCAGGATTTTTAAAAATAAGAACAATGAAAGGTGTTTTTGGCAAACCCGATTGATTTTATTCCAAATAGTCCTCGCTCGACTCACTACAGAGATTTGTATGCATGCAAGAAAAGACGAGGTCGGAAAAAGAATTCCTGGATTTCTCAGATGGCAAATGCGTAACAACGCCCGGGGCTAACCACTGAAGCGATCCACGACCGAGCAGTATGTAGACGCGTTCTGCGGTCTGTGTCATTAGCCAACCCCAAAGGCGCAGCAGCAGCCATGCAGTCAAAATGGGAAACTCGTTAGGCATGAGTTCGTATAACAAGGAAAGGATAAGAAGAAGAAAGACCCATTTCAATCCTATGTCAAGCAAATATAGATGGCAATGGTGGTGTTTTTGCTATGGTGTCGAGCAGAATATTTTGTCTGGAGCTTTATCTACATTTTTGTTTGCATCTTTTAAACTCCAAAGTAAACTCGTACCAAAATAATCATCACCTTCTTTCTTTTGGCTAAGTTCGTGAGACTGATTTGCTAATCCAAAACCGAACATACTCGTATTTCCGTGTTTGTCCTGTGCGCTCAATGGAGAATATTGCAGCTGTTGGCGCTTTTTTATCGGCTTTAGAGCAACTCGAAATTTACGACAATTTTGCTCAAAAAATCATTTTTTCAGATGAGGCGCATTTCCATCTCGGCGCTTACGTAAATAAGTAAAATATTCCTATTTGGGGCTCGAAAAACCAACATGTAGTCTTAAAGAAGCTAATGCATCCTGAATGTGCAACTGTTTTGAAGTGGTAGCGTTATTGGTCCATTATAGTTCAAGGGCGTCAATGGAAGAAACGTTTCAAACAATGTAAAGAGCCAATGAGGCAAAATAAACGATTTTTTTATGACCAGAAATTGAGGATTTGGAGTTGGGCGAGTTATAGTTCCAGCAATATGGGGCTAAGTGTCACACAAACCTTCCAACAATTTAATGCAACCTAAGTTCATTAAACTTGTAATCAATCGTTTTGGTAATGTTGCTTGGGAGCCATGAGGCTGCAGTTTGATACTTTTAGACTGTTTTTTGCTGGGTGCCATTAAAGATCGATGCTATGTGAACAATTCAGATACAATCCAGGCACTCAAAAACAATATTGCTCAAGCTATTCCTAAAATAGGGGCCGCAACCATCTAAGTAAAATGTATTGAACAACTGTGTTGAAAGGATGGCCTACTGCCAAGCCAGCCGAGTCAGTCATTTAAATTAAAGAAATTAAAACTTGGGCAATGTGCTTTTAAAGCCTTTTAAAAAAGATCCCAACAGATGGCCCACTCTTTAGATATGTGGAGATGAAATTGTTGAACCTATCGGCATGATACTCATGGCCGAATATTTTCTGTATATACCTAGAGGGGCTACAGCCAGGGATGCGTTCGCAGTTAGGAACCTAATCAGCACGCGAAACCGAAGGCAACTGGAAAGAGATCGAGAAAACTTGCGAAGTTGGTTGTCGTAGACCTTGGGATATATTGTATGTGTATCGAAGATAAAGTCTGTTTTGGACGTAAATTTTCACATAACATGCAAATTTGAAATTCGATTTTTGTTTCATAATCAATCTAAGATGTCTCAGAAGTATCTTGGTCTACTGAAGACTGTTTATGTGGAAATGGAGAGAGCTGAAGATATGACAGATTGATTAGTTTCGCGCATTAGTTCTTCCTCGGAAGCAACACAAAATCAAACTTCCTGTCTATTTTGAGTTTGTAATTTTGAGATTAACTTATTCGCAACTCACTTTATGAATTAATATGCCGCGCGTGTCACTTGAAGAGCCAAAGAAAACATCAAAATTAAATAGGATTTTTATAAAGAATCTTTGTTAGCTCCTCCGGAATTAGCGCACAGACCGCGATCGAAAAGAGCTCACACAATACTTTCGAAAAGCGATTAATTAAACTCAAGCACCGTCTAGCTGCTTATTCACCCTTAAAATAATTTAAGCCAACCATCTGCTATGCCAATATGCTGCACAAATGACAATCTCCATATCTCTTCCAATTTATCTTTCTCTAATGAATTTCTCTTACCTCTAAAACATTTAACTACCACTGCCACATCGAATGAACAATTTAAAGCTCACCCTGCCAGCACGTCCCCCTTTTATTTCTAAAAATCACTTCGCTTAGCTTTGCATCAATTAAACATGATTTGAAATATTTATTTGCTTAAGCTCACACTTTTAAGTGACAGCTGTAAAAAGGGACGCAAATCAGGATTCAACACATCAAATTGAAATAACTCCATGCCCGGTGTGGTATAAGACGAGACGACTTGTAACAAATAGTGAATCCCTGAATCCACATGCTCGTTCGTTCTACTGGCACTTTGATCGGAGTAATTTCATGCTTTTAATTGACCTCCAACCTTTTGACATAAAAGCAATAACAGTTCGTAGAGGAAATGGACTTTTAAATGGCGTTCAATGGATCTCTCCCCATTTCTAAAAATCTAGGGTGGGTTGCTGGTAAACGGAAACAGCTCGTAAATGGTAAGAAATTCCAAGCGTATCATAGTGAAATTAAACTCTTTTCAACTTTAGGAAGAAACGTTTGTTGGAGTTAATTAATAAAAAGGTTGGTCGGTAAATTCCTCAACTTGGTTATGCTGAGTGCAGGTAGGAAAATTGAACATAGAACTGAAGCAGAATTTTTTTGAAGCCTGTAGAGACCAGGGGAATATTTAATCGTCGAAAAGGACAAGCCTTTATAACTAGATTTTCTAAAAATTCACTTGGAAAGTTGAAGTTGTTCATCACTAGATTTGTACGCGCGTCAGATTTATTTAAATCAAGAATGAGCTTGTGCTTAAAGCGGTTGTAGATTGGCATTTTCGACCAATAACAATGTCTTATTGGGGGTGTCTTACACCTTCAGCACACCAAGAAGATCTAGGGGAATCAATCAATATTTCCGGGCGAGTGGAACAAGACAAAAAAAAAAAACACCTTAACGTGAACAGCAACCGATGTCGAATAAGTAGGTTTCCGTGAGGGGTCCTCTAGAATCGGCTACATAAACGATAAGTGGATTATTATAAAGCAATGCGAGAAATACAGATTTCTTCTTCACATGGTGTTCTATCGACTTCGAGAAAGCATTCGTAAACAGTAAGCGGAATTTTATTTGGAATAGTTTTCAAAGAAAAGATATTTGCCATTTCCTAGCCGAAAGTCAAATGTCAAAAAACTTTTAGGTAGGTACACATCGTATATGGAATAAACTGACAATAACGCTCAATAAACCATTGCTGAACAGCAGATCTAGAAACAGCAATAACTCGGTCAAAGGAAAAGCAGCACTCGGTATGTTATCCAAAGTACAGAACGGAGATTTATCAACTAACTCATTACTTATCTTCACTTGTTCAATGGGCCCCTGAGTTGTGAAGAGTCCCTGGCTGAAATACTGCACCCTGGCATATTCTTCGATCCTTAGCACGCTGCTACCAATATGTAAGAACAGCATTCTGAGGGATGTCTGGTGCCGGAATATCAAATCGAAACAAATTTTTCCATTGACTTCCTTTTAAAAGGAATTTATTTCTTTATGACCATTCAGCAACATATTTAATTTTAGCTTCCAGGCGCTGATTAAGAATATTTTTCTAAATAAAAGGCACTTAAGTGGTGTATAAAATGTTTACTGCGCAAAAAATAGCAAATTGAGATATTTTGAAAGCTGCCTAATCCTAAGGCCAAGATAATCTAATCTCTCGATCCAAATCAATTTTTGTAAATAAACGATTTAAGAATATTTATAATAAGTATATCTATCTAATCACTTGAAAATACGTCCTCCATTGTATCTATACAAATGAGTTAGAAGAAAGAAGGTACTCGTAGTATACCATACAACCAATTGTCTAGGGGGGGTCGATTCTACCCCACATTTTATTTCAATTTAAGCATTTTTCAACTCTATAGTATACATAGTTGTTTTGATAAAATTGTGAGATTGATAAATATGAAGATTTGCTTATGCGATCTACCTCCTTTAATTATTTATTGACGTACAAACAGATAGGTAGAAAGACTTATCACTATTTAGCTGTTGAAAATTAAAAAAAAAAACTACTAGTATCTTCCTTACAGCCAGGTGTTTTCCTCAAGTTGCAGGTGTGTCGTCTTTGAGTGCAATCTTCAAACTCGTAAAAGACAAAAATACTTTGGTAGATAATTCACAAAAGATTTTTATCGGAATATCGCAAATGGCCAATTGAAATAGACATAATCTTGAGCGATTATCTCCATAACTCGCAGTAAAGTTGCGATAGTGAACGCTGATTTAGTTTTGTTATTATTGATATTTTTTTAATCGAACATCAATATCATGACAGCGTGGGTAAATATATGAAGAAGGCTCTGTTCTATGCGGAATCAAAGAAGTGACCGAGGATTAGGTTTAGGGATTTTGCCACTGTCACCTGCTGCCATTGGTTGAGAAGGAATTTTCCAACACCAGATACTAGTTAAGTTCGTCGACTTCTAAATCAGGTTTAACACTGAAAAGAATTAAAATTGACTTCTCTACATTTCAAAATAATAACCTCTGAATGAAGCTAGCTAAGGAAACGTCTTTCAGTCTCCTGACGTTAAGAGTCGCAAGTTGTAGACCCCTCTTCACAAAATTACAACAAAACATGATACTGGGTGGAGTCCATTTCATTATTTATATTTGAGGCGTTAGCAACCAAGAATGGCTGCTTCGAAAAAAAAATTCATTGGAAAAGATTTTTGATTTTTGTCAATTGTATTGACAGCAGGTGGAGGTGACCCTCAGACACAAGGCGCAATGTGAATAACAAAACCGACCCAGTTAGATGATATTGTATATCAACAGGAACGGTTCTATGAATTTTCGATTTAACCTACGAGAGAGAGAACCAGAACTCGAAGGAGCTTGCTAGTTGTGTCCCAAGTCCATTTAAAAGAGCAGCGCATTCTAAGACTAATATACTCGTATAAAAACGTTAAAATGTATATTTCAGGGACAGACTTTTAAAGCTCTCCAAATTATGAGCAGAAAAATACACAAAACTAAGTTCCAAAATTTGTTATAATATACTCGTAATGCATGCAAAGTATCCCTTGATTTTGAGTGCATTTTTTGATGACAGCCTCATTATAGTCAAACGATTTTTTAAAATCATATTTAAGTGGTAGTAAAGCGTTAGGTTATAGGTCAAGAGCAGCCAATGAAGTTGAGTTAACCTGCCTGCTGTAACTATCATTATATTGACGCCACACGAGGGACAATATCAAACAATTGAACAGAACGTAACAATAGATGGCTGAAACCTTGAGCAAGTTGGAGATACCTCCGTTCATCTTTAAATCCATTTCTAAAAGTTAATTCTTTGGCTTTTTGAGTTATAAGATATTAAAATACTAAAAATGCTCTTTTGGAATTTAATTTCACCATTTACATTGGACGAAAAACATTTATATGACAGCTGCTGTCTTCCCACTTCCTTCTTTTTTATACTTTTTTTGGTTGATGCACATAGTCGTTAGTGATTGTAAATATTGAAACAACAACAAATGACGTGCGGAATAATTAAAAAGGTTTGTTCGATTTGACAGCCTTCTAAATACAGAGACGAAATGCAGCATTTCGCTGTAATTCAACATATCGGAATGCTGGAAATTGTATGGAGCATTTCGGCTGAAATGTTGAATTTGTCCGAAATGCTTTAACTTTCGGAATGCTCAATTCAAGTTGTCTTCGACAGATTTAAGTTTGATATTCACAAAATATATGCTGGTGTACTTAGAGGCTGAGTTCTGTCTCCGACAATCTTTTCATTTATCATTAATGATCTCTTGTCTACTATGATATTTCTAATCCTTTGCCGACGGCAAAAACAGCTTGCTGTTGTTAAAGTAAAATTTGAACTCCCAGTCATTATCCTTAAATGACACTTGCATCGTAAAAACTGAAAAACTTTTCATTCTGGCTATGTGTGGCAATGACAATCATCGTTGGAATGACCACACATTCAATGTCGCCAAAAATACTGTGCAATGCCCAGGTTTTCTAAAAGAATGTAAGAAATATTTCACCCTAATCTGGCCGCAAAATATAAGGCATTCATCCGCATTCAATGCCCACATCTGAGCAGGTAACCCCAAGACCTCTTTGCAATTGCTAGATAAGATTCAACGCCGTGAATATAAAACTCATCGGCAACACCAATATTACCCAGTCAATTGACATTAAAATTGTCCTCGGTGATTTTAATGCAAAGCTAGGAAGAGAGGGTATCTTTGGTGGAACAATCGGAAAATATAGCCTGCACAACACCACCTCCGATAACGGATTCAGGCTAATCGACTTTGCGGCGGGGTGAAACATTGTCGTGGCTAGCACGCGGTTCCCACATCTCGACATACACAAGGGGACTTGGAGAACTCCTGATCAATCAACAGTTAACCAGATTGATCACATTGCGATCGACGCAAGACACTCCTCCAGCATTTTGGATGTCCGTACGTTCCGAGGAGCCAACATCGACTCGGACCATTACCTTGTTGTAGCCAAGGTACGGTTGCGGATATCCCAAACTACGCCAAGACAAACTAATGCTGTGAGAAAATTTGACGTCAGACGGCTACAATCGCAAGAGATCGCCAAGTACTTTTCCGATCGAGTGTCTCTTAATCTCTTAAGAGGTCCAATGCCGCCAGCATCAAGCATCGAAGACCATTGAAAACACTGCCAAAACGCCATCAGAGATGCCGCTTCTGATGTGCTGGGTTTCACTCGTCCACCACAACGAAACCCCTGCACATGCAGCTAAGCAAGATGCATATAACGCGGCGCTGCTTAGAAAGACCAGAGCTGCTCATGAGCTCTATGAGCGGAAGAGGAGAGACGAGCACCGGCTTCTCAGGAGGAAGAAGAAAGAGCATGAGAAGCGCGCGATCGAGGAAATTGAGAGATGCTACTCCAGGAATGAGGTTCGGAAGTTTTACCAAAAGGTAAAAATAACATGCCACGGAAACAAACCCCGAACCGAAGCCTGTTCGGTTCGAAGAGATGAACAAGGGAACATCGTAGTAGAATCGCAGTCGATGCTGAGGATTTGGAAAGACCATTTCTGCAGACTGTATAACGGCGACGACGAAGCAAATGCCGCTGTCAGGCAGAATGAACCCTTCAACCTGAACAATGATGACCAACAATTCCGTCCACCCGACCTGGATGAAGTGAAGATAGCCATATCGAAGCTTAAGTCCAACAAAGCTGCTGGAGCGGATGGCCTGACTACGGCAGATCTTGGAGAAGACCCATGAGCTTCAGATCGATACCCACCACCTATTCATCGACTTTAAGGCCGCGTATGACAGCATCTATAGAGACGAGCTATATAGAGCAATGTCTAGTTTTGGCATCCCTGCCAAACTCGTCCGTCTGTGCAGGATGACGATGGAGAATGCACGCTGCTCCATCAAGGTCGGTTAAGATCTTAACGAGACCTTTGATGTCCAGAAAGGATTTAGACAAGGCGATGCGCTGTCATGCGATTTTTTCAACATCGTACTTGAAAGAATAGTGCAAAACTCACGAGCAAACACAAGAGGCACTATCTTTCAAAAGTCCGTCCAACTACTCGCATACGCCGACGATATTGACATAATCGGGAGAAAACAGCGTGATGTCAGTGGCGCTTTCGCGAGTATTGAGACGGAAGCGGCGAAAATGGGTTTAGCGGTCAATGAGGGCAAGACCAAGTATATGCTGTCAAGCAAAAAAGACAACCAACACCGACATCTCGGACAGAACGTCACCCTCGACTGATATAACTTTGAGGTAGTTAAGGACTTTGTCTACCTAGGCTCCGCTATAAATACAGACAACGATACCAGCGCTGAGATCAAGCGAAGAATAACTCTTGCCATACGCTGTTTCTTTGGGTTAAGAAGGCAATTGAGTAGCAAAGCCCTCTCTCGGACAGCAAAAGTCACCCTTTATAAGACTTTAATAATCCCGGTCGTGGTCTATGGCGCAGAGGCATGGACATTATCAAAAATGGATGAGGGTGTTCTTGGTTGCTTCGAGAGAAAAATTCTTCGGGCGATCTTCGGTCCCGTCTGCATTGACGGTGAGTGGAGGAGGAGATACAACGACGAACTGTATGGACTGTACAGCGACATGGACCTAGCCAGAAGAGTGAAGATCCAAAGACTGAGATGGGTGGGTCATGTAGAGCGCATGGACACCAATGCTCCGGTCCGAAAAGTCTTCGAATCCGCCCCCGAGGGACAGCGCAGTAGAGGAAGGCCAAGACTCAGGTGGCGCACGCAAGTGGAAGAGGACCTCAGCCAACTTAGCGTGCGAAACTGGAGGTAGCTAGCCAGGTATCGAGCTGGCTGGAGAAGCTTGTTGACTGAGGCCCAGGTCCACCCCGGACTGTAGCGCCACCTAAAGTAAGTAAGTAATTGACACGCTTGGACACAGTCATAATGTCTTTTGCCTTAAGTTGTTCTATCGCTATTTTCATCAATAGTGCTCAATCGAAATTGTCAGCCGCTTTCCGACACTCCGGACTTTAACAGTCTCGCTATGATTGCTCATCATTCAGGGCCTACGTTCAACTCGCTTATGAGATATCCTGACGAGCTCTCTATTTCCTAGTCAATTTGACTTTTGTCTTCTCTAAGCTTCTTTCGCCCGCGCTGCGTGCATACAATTTAAGGATATTAATAACTCTTTCAGCGCGCGGTAATTTATAAAATAAAAAAGAAAACACTTTTTTCTTTGAAGACAAGTATTCGCTTCACAAGACTATTGTTCAAAAATCACCTACATAACCTTATAATTATTTTACGGGAAAATGCGCACTTACAGCCGAACTGACAAAACAAAAAATTGTTTCTTACGATTGTTATCTTTGTCACCCTGTTTTGATAGCTATGACGCGCATCAGTGTGGAGACGGGTATAATTTGTATACCAGTTTTAGCAAAAGCCACAAAAAATTAGCAAATCTCTCAACCAATTAAATTATCCTACATAATGGCAACTTGTTCAAGAAAAGTCCCACTTAAAGCTATCTTCACCTTTTGGGTTTATGTATTGGGTACGGGTGGGGTCTTGGATGAATATTTTGTTTAAAAGCTTTCAAAAGAATCTTATTTTTACAAGCATCTCGGAGTTCGACGGTTTTTGAGCTGCAAATGCGAAAATTTGCTAAGACATTCTATGAAGTCATCCTGTTGGAGTGAACAAAGTTTTCGCGTTTGCCTTATCTTTACCAACAAATCTGCCTCTTCTGTTAGTATCTTTTCCTTCTAAATTTAGCTATGCGATTGAGAAATACCACTCGAACAACTTTTGCGCTGTGGATGATGGCTGTTTATTTCATTTAGGATTTTACTTATACGAGTATATCTTTAACCACCATACAAATGTTAGCAGCCAACTAGTTGAGTCCTTTTTATCATATCAATGTCACCAACATGTGTTGTCTGATGTTCGCTGTGAGGTTCGCACAATTTTTAGGAAAAGCGCGTCACGTTTTAGTAACACACTTTACATTTGATATCAAAAGAGAAATCATATATACTTCATATAACATTTGTTATCTTCTTGCACGGCTCTACATAAGTTATCATATGGACGAACAACTGGTGGGTATTCCTTACAAAATCTAAAGTTTTTTAAATAAGGTTTGAGTGCTCCTCGTTAATAATTATTATTATAGATTATACAGCAGAGATAAAAAAATACCTCAAAAGTTATAATTGCCTGGGATTCAAATCGGATGCGTTTCAAGTAGACGTGTGAGCAATACATCGCGGTCTTCTAATTTTAGAGTATCCCGTGAGTATGTTTATGAGTGTGAAGATATTTCTTCTTGTGAGATTGATCAGCTCTTGTAATCGATAATGATCGAGTATGGACCATACTAGAATTGCGTTGGGTAATGAATTCATTTTGTTCACGGGTTACCAAAGCGAGCTCAATCAAAAATACCATCATGAAGTCCCGCAGTTGTCTTCATAGGTGCACCTATGACTGGGCTTAGAGGGCTTAATGAAAGAATGTCATGTGTTTGGCATAAGGCATTGACTTCTTGAAGCCGCCAAGTTGTCTATTTATTCCGACGAATCCAAATATGGTCAGTTTATCAGCAGGTCCCTATTACAACCTAGTGCACCCAAACCCAACAGTGTGATCTTGAAATTCGCGGAAGTATTATATACGCGGAAGTAGTATATACTTTCCACCAAACCATCGAAGAAGCTAGGTGGTGGCCACGTTGAACTCACGAAACACGGAACGGAACTCAGACGCATGTCGTTTATTGTATGAACTGAGTTCCAAATCACATTTTTAGATGCACGCCATGTTGTCCGCGGACAGCTGGTTTTGCACGGTCAACTATTCCACCACTACCCTCAAATAACCTCCCGCTACGATATATTTAACATATAATTGTTAAACATCAACCAACTATCATGAAATTTTGACATAAACGTATGTTCGTACAAAAATGAGTAGTTGGCCCTCTTGGTTACTGAGATATGGCTCGTGTTCGGGATATTATTTGCCACACTGTTTACATGGGATGTAAATTGACTAAGGGACTCGTGAATGCAGAGGTTCCAAGAGAATTCGTCTGTGTTAACAGAAGGGTTGTCTAATATCGGTCTGTAAAGGTAGAAACAAACTTACTTAGAAGGACTCCATTCGTCAAAGACACTTGCAGTTAATTAAAGGTCATTTGATTAGGTAAGTCGCGATACAGCATGCCATTTCCATTGTTGAGTCTCCCTCTGCTGAAAAGAAAGGTTTCTAATACGTCATTGCGGGCAGCTCATTTGATTTTCTTTCGAGAGGTTAATCCGACCTTGGAGTGCAGATCCTCATAAGTGGGAATTTGTCTCACAACCATGATTCAAACCCAGGACATGAATATGAGTTTACAGCACGAATATATCGTCTAATACAATATATATTTTCAACAGTTTTTTTCTATGTGAATATGACATGGAGAATTTAGTAGTTTTTGAGAATCTCAGATTGTTGACTTGGATATTTCTATTTTGCTTATGAAGCGATTTAATAGGTGACTGAGACTCCACTTGATGTGAGGATTGAAGAATTGATGAGTCTGACTTCCTTTGGTTTTCCACAGGTTTGACGTATTAAGTCTACAATTTCCTAAGTGCTGTAATCTTGACCGGGTTTCAAATGCATAACTAACACGATTTCTTTGAGATCTTTAAAAAAAAAACATTCAGTATTAATCATGGATAATCATGGATGATCACACCGCACGAAGCAAGTGCTTAAAAATGAATCAAAGAATTCTTTCTCAGTGTAAGCTCGATTCTTTAAAAGAATCTATAAGATGCCTTTTTTACTTTTGTACATCTCTAATGAAAACTTGTATATAATAGTAGTTAAGCACAGTTCAAATGCGATTCGAATCGATCATTTGCCTTAGATACATAGAAATTGTTTGATACGAGTACATACTAGCTTTGCAATTCTGCTATCAACAATATTTTTTCTCAAAGTTAAGAATTACAATTTTGTTTTTATAATTTTCATTAAGATGTTTATATACAGCGCAGTCTAAGAAAAGTTTGGGAGTCAATGAGGAGAGGTTCCAGTGTACGTTGGTCTTAAATGTTTGTAAGTTACAACGACTAGAAAAAAAAGAGACCTCAGTAGAGCACCCCATATCCGAGTTGTACTGTTCAGCTTAGGAAAGAATACCGGTTTTTTAGAGTACATCCAGAAGTGAGTTTGGGGGTAAACAGATGAGCATTCATAGCGAGACGGGTGTTAAGGGTTAAAGTTTGAAGAAGCGGAATTTTACTCGCAATTTCGATGCAGGTAAATTGGTATATGAGATCCCGATCTGGTTGATCCTTCTTCATAGCAACGAACTCTGTCTTGACTGCTTTAAGTTGTTTGAGTCCGCTCACAAAATATTCCTTGACTGGATATGTCTCGGTATATAACCATGTTGATTATTGAACTCACTCATACCATACACGGACAGTATATGAATGTTGATAATCTGTGGATTGCGCATACAACCAAGTTGTTAGTCTTCGATACACATCTTCATCTGTCTGTCTCTTATAAAAATAGCATAAATACTTTCTGTTCAAATACAAGTACAAGTTGGTAATGTTCTTCGCGGAAACTTTAGTTTTCAAGTATTTCGTTATTAATGAACGAAAAGGAATAATTCAATTTGCGGAAGGAGCTGCACTAAAAAAAAAAAACTTCCAAACACATCCGTTTGCCGCCAATTTATTAATTTCCTCATCCCGGATCTAAAGAATTTCAACTTTTCAAAGAAAACTTTTTTCATTTAAGTACCTATACAGGGGAGTTTTTTTATTAAGATAACATACGAATATGTATACCCGCATGAATGTAACCATATCCTGTCGTGGCAAGGATATGCATATAAAATAAATATTTTCATCCCAGTTTGTACGTACTCGTACTAACTGCCGGAAGAAGAACTTTTGTCCCAATATTCATATATTGCGTACAACTTAAACTGTCAAAGGTTGTTTATATCTTCACAAATCAACGATAAGAAAGGTGATGATGAGGATAATTTCACGTCACAATCTTGCTTAGTGGCAAGCCCAGACAGCTTCATCCTTCATGTTTTGGTTGTCGTTCTCTTTTGACAAGTTATAAAAGCGGCGGTGTGGAACTTAAAGGAAAGCAGTGCCCCCCTCCTCTTGAAGGTGTTTTGAAATTAATTTTGAGAAGAAAATCCTCCGCCACTCGGGTTGGTTAATCCGACGGCGAAACCAGACAAATCGTTGACTTATTTCCTGGAAAATCCATCTTTTATGCAAGCAGATTTTGTGTTTCTTTGTTCTCCCCTCAAATACTTTTGTACCCGGAAAAATTGATGGCGTCGTGAAAATTGCTGGATGTCTCCACATAAACCCGGATAAGCCTTCAGTCGGGAAAACCTAGCCCAGCGTTTGTCTGCCCCTCGATCAATTTATCACAATAAAAGTCACTTCCTCTCGATAAGTGTGTGCTTAGGGTTTTGCCGGAAAATAAAAGAATCTCCAGAGATGTGGCTGTGTAGAAGTTGGGAGGGGGAAAGAAAAAGTGAATCAAACTTTTTGCAGTGCACAGTTACAGTTTTAATTCAACTATACACCCCCTTACCTTCCCAGACAGGTTTTGGAATATACGAAAACTCAATGACAGACTCGAATCCCAAACCTTTAAATCATCCCCCTCATTAAGGCAATGGTAAAGTTAATTTGCCAAAACGAATGTAGGAGGTTGACTTTAAAAGGGCGCGGCTTTGTGAGTTTTTGTTTGCCAACGACAAATTAGCAAACTTCCCTTCGATACTTTTCGCAAAATCATACACACACACGGGGTAAGAAATACGAAGCTAAAGTAAGGTTGTAAGAAGAAGAGGACATCCCCGAACTGATGGTGTCAATTAAATTTTGACATTGTAAGCAACTCAAGGATTGGCGTTACTAATTAATTCCCATAACCCTTATTTCGATCTTCTGGTGGAAACCTTCCCAGACACAAATTTGAAGAAAATTTAATAATGTTAAACTTTCCCAGAAAAGTATTCGAGGTAACTACTCGTAGTATCCCTGGTCCTTCTGAAAAGAGGTACACAAAAAAAATTATTCTTTAACTTTCTGTCGTCTGCTATTCCTATTCACCTGAGTTTCTGGTATTTCGTTTTTCATTATTCGTTTAACGTTGTTTTTCGTCCTTGAGAACAACGTATAGAGTCATAACTCAAAGGAGAAAGAAAAAGCTGTAACTGTTGTTGGAGACATGAAGAAGGCCTCGTGACTTTCTACCACCACCATAAGTAGAGTCATGGAGTAGCCGGGTAAAGACAACCTTTACCTTTTGCTTTCTCAAATTCCACTTCGGACCCACTTCTTGGTCGCGTCGTTCTCGATGTCGTCATCGTTGTTGGTAGGTGGTATATATGTATGTTGGGTCCTTTTCCTGGGTCTCACTTTGTGATGTTTTCGTCCTTTTTTTTTGGAGACGATTCTTCAACGGGAGTTGACGAATTTATGTGTTTTATTTTTCCTCTAACCGGAAATATAAAAGAAGTCTGGTTACAGTTAAGGAGGCCTCGTTTCTGGCTTTCATGAAGAGAATTTTATTTGCTGGAAGAGGTTTCTTTGATCAAGATGAATTATGCACGAATATTCTTTTGTGCAGCTCGGGGTGATGCAATTCTTTTGTTAAAGCATACCAGCATCGTTCCTGTTAAAATTTTGTAGAAAAACTGTTTCTTAAAAATGAGTTTCTGTTGCTAGTGGAACCATCGTTAGTGCATGAAATGCCATGGTTTGAAATGTCATAGGATTAAGATTCGAGTCACGGGTACAATTTAATTTTTAAGGCCCATCGAAGCGTTATTTCAAATAGGAATATACGAAGCACATTTCTTAGCGCGCATATTGGATGGGTTTCACTCTGTCGTGTCGACTTTGTTTAAAGTAAGAATGACGACAGATAAGCTGACCTTGCCCAACTAAACACAGATTAATCAAAAGAACTTCAACGTGTTTTCTATAAGCGGAGCTAAACGGGTGTTGTACGATACGATGTCCAGTCCTACAACCGTGAACACACGCCAATTGTATTTGGTTTTCTTTCTCGTGATAGTCATCAGATATTGGTACCGTGCGCCCAGACTTGATTTGCTAAATTATAAGTACGAGTTCTTGCCAAGAAGAAGTTTAAAGAAGTCCTGTTCTAGCTAAAGAAAAAACATGATATCTGCTAGAGATAGCCGCATCTTCTCGGATAGTCAGGCCGCTATTAAATCCCTTAACTCATAGCCTGCTGATTATTTCTCATGGATATGGCACCGCAGTTTACCTATGTTGTGCGCCGAGGCACGGAGATATTTTAGGGAAAAAACTATACTTATGCTACCTGGGAAGGGTGTCATCATTATATCGGGTTTTCCAATAGGGACTTAACAACTTTGAATGTAATTTGTGAACACACTCTTTCACTAATCATCAAACTGTCACTGTCAATTTATTCAGTAAACTCAACATTTTCATCATGGTAAAGTAAACGAACTAGCTACGTCTGCAAATTTAAAAAAATTTTCAACCGAAATTCGGAGTCGGTGACTGCAACTTTAAGAGCGTTAATTCCAATTTTCGGTCGTAATTCTCGCCCTAGTAGACAGGCAATATCAAGTTTAGTGCAAAAATTTGAGTCTACATATTCGTTGTGTGATGTTGCCGTGTCAGTGAGACAACGGGTTGGTCGAAGTGTCGGAAATATCGCTGCCGTTCAGGCGTCCGTAGCAAACGATCCAAATCAGTCAATCCCACGTTCTCCAGAATTGGGGCATCGCCCAGACCACATTATGGCGTATTTTTGGCTCGAATTGGAAGATATCGACTTGGGCGACATGTGGTTTCAACAGAATGGTGCCACAAGCCACACAGCACACGTTAGAATCGATTTATTGAAGAGTAAGTATGGTAAGCGTGTTATCTCAAGAAATGGGCCAGTCGATTGGCCGCCTCGCTCGTGCGATTTAACGCCGCTTGACTATTTTCTGTGGGACTTCGTTAAGTCATTGGTTTATGCCAACAAGCCGACGACGTTGGAAGAGCTCAGAGCCAACATTGAACGCGAAATAGCGGCTGTTTCGGTCAAAATGTGTGGCCGAGTCGTTGAAAATTGGGTCCAACGAATCGACCGCTGCAAACGTGCCCGCGGTGGCAATATTCTGTATTATAAATGTTTTGATTGTACTTCAAGCTGATAATTAAGTTTTTGAAATATCTCAAATGGTTTGCGTTTTATTTAAAAAAAAAGTTGTCAAGTCCTTATTGGAAAAATCGTTACATCAAAATTGATTGCTAATAGAAGAACAAACCCTAGGTGGATAGCAACCAAACAAATCTAGACAAAAGTTGAATCTGAATCGCTCTAAAAGTTTGCCCTTTTAAAACAAAGAACATGTCGGCACACTTATAGGCAAGCATGCAAGAAGGCTTGACATTTTTTTGCATAGACGACGAGGAGGGGAAATCATCCACCTATTTTGTACATACCTAATTTTTTCCCAACGAAGAAGACTTCTTCTACAATGACTTAAGAGATCTGATCAATATAGAGTCAACAGTCTCCTACGCTTCACCCGACGCTCAAATTGGTTCCAAAAGTAGGAAGTCATCGAAATTACATAGTCCTACAACTAGAATTGCACAAAGTGGACATTCCAAGGGCATAGGAACATGGCGTTCAACCATTAAAAATTCTCATGTCAATTCTGGGAAATTAATAGACACCACGAGCATTTAAGCTAGAGGCAGCAATGTTCAATGGTATGGGAAGGAAAATTACGAATATGACGTTATAGGCTCTGTCAAACTACGAGAAAAAGGATGACAAGGACACAACCTATAGCAAGCTGAGCATACTCTCTAACTCAACTTCAATCCGATCTTGTGATCATCATAGGAGACAGAGCAAAACACGGGTTGCAGAGGACTCAGCATAGGTCCAGTACCATATGACGGGAAAAGATCAATGTAAATAGCAATGCACATTCCACCACGTGCAAATGAAGCATTACTAAGGAACTCGATAAGACGTCTTGTCGGATCTGGTGAGTTTCAGCCTTAGGCGGCGGTTTCGACACAAACTCAGCTGCTACCCTGCAGTAACAAATACTAGACCCAGTAATCCTGAAATTTCGTCGGCCATAGGTGCCCTGAAGAAAAACAAGGCCGTTGGTTAAGACGTATTCTTTCAGGCTCCAACACTTTGGCAAAAATCCTTTAGCAACTAATGGAAAATGAAAACCTTCCCAGAAGACTGAAAGAGCGAAATGATTGTTAAACTGGATAGGAACAAGAGAGGTACATACTATATGTTTCTCGGCAGTTGGGGTCAAATTCGTTCTTCATCAATTCTAAAACTTCGACTCTTTTCGACTTCTTGAATTCGGATGTTAAAAGGGTGAGTGTTAAGAGAATTTAAACCAAGCTAAATGTGTCCAGATCTAACGAAGAAATAGTCCTACTTCATAGGTATAGTACCTGGAAAATATTCAACACCAGTATAAGGCAGTTCTTGAACACATCTAACCAACTACACGCAATCACGGAACGTGAACCAATAGAAGGCAAGAAACGAAGGAGATAGTTGCAGCAATTCATACCTTGTGCGCGAAGGCAGCTACCCAATCAGGTACGGGATAGGACGGCCAACAATCGGAGCTTTTGTAAAAAAACATACACAAGCATCGTTTGCCCGATCTGCGAAAAGAGAGACTCCGTAAACATTACCAACTCCAGAAGCGTTAAGATCTCGAATAAAATTTTTTCTGATGTATAGTGCGAATACCTGGAACCGTTTGGTCCATCTATGTGTTTTGAGTCTTAAAAGAGTCAGCGACTGAAAAATAGCATAGAACTTTGCAAGACGCATAAATATATTTCTGTAGAGTTTGAACGCAATATTATTTGAGTGAATTGGGGTCCCACAGGTTTCGTTGAAGAAACATAGCAGCAAAGTCTGTTAACCTTGCAGAAAAGTGTGGATAAGTCACCCTAGAGAACTAGCACATGTAGAAAGATATAGATAGCAAAGCTACAGCCTGAAGAGTCCTTCAATTCTACGCGGAGGAGCCACATGCTAACGGTCGAAAACCTATGTGCGAGCATAATGAGAAAGGCGTATCAATCATCTTCATCTGGGAAGTTTATTGATTGAGTCCCATGGTCATTACGTCTACGTAATGGAGTATATATTTAAACTAATACATATATTTGACTCCATATGGCTATAGCTCGTTGCATAAGAAATCAATAAAGATGAACTCTTTCTCAAAAATCTTCCAAATTAACATTGCATAAGGCCTTTAACGAAAATAACGTAGTAAGGTGTCTTCAGAGGCTAAGAAAGGGACAATGAAATGGCAGCGGACGATGAACCTAACTTATAAAAAGAAATTTCAAAACAAAGTTAGATGACAACAGCAGATGGAGCACTCAAAATTCGTAAAAGACATTCAAGAGATCTAAAACGTGTTGTCGACGCCCTTTGCCACTCGAAGGATCGCTCTAACTAAATACACAACAACACATAAAAAAGTTGAAACTTTTATCAAAAGAATCCTGAAATCCACGAAATTCATAAGGAACGTATTCTTGATCTTACCGACCTACCATGTGTTACGACAAAAGTATGCCTTAATCCACATAAGTACATACGACTGGAATAGCCATACAGCACAAGGACACAAAAAAATATATCATTATATATTTACTCCAGACATTAGCACCACTGGAGACATACTTAACTTGGGGAGAAAAAGTTTTTCAAAAAAAAAAAAAAACAAAGCCGCCACCGGATTCATTCTCGTATAGGACTGGCATTGGCACTGGGACTGGCACACTCCTTATGAAAAATGCATTTGCGAAGAGGATTATCATTTTCTTCCTTCAATGGCAGTCTGTTTCCTTTTCCGCTCTGTCGTTTTGCCTTACGCTGCTTATATCATTATCCCGGCTTCTCCGAAATTGAGACGAGTATAACTATAACTACGAGTATGACGACGACAGGGAAAAGGAAAACCCAATACCAGTACCAGTTCTAGTACCAGTAGAACTAGAACCAACCGAAAAGGATGACCATGAGCTTCCTTGTTTAATTCATGAGCACCACGCGGAAGAAATATCCTCATCCTTCACTGCAGACAAAACATGTTTCATCGTTGTTTTAAGATTTTTTGTTTCCCTGCTTGGTGGCGGCATTGGCATGCCTTTGGTTGCGTGTGCGACCGACTATGATGCGATTCTGGACAGTCTCGAAAATTCGCATTAGTGTTGGGGAATGCTCACAAAAAAAAAAAAAAAAACATACAGTAGAACAACAAAAGGGGTGGAGGAGGTTTTACGAGTATCTTCCTCATTTTGAGAGGGTGAAAGGATAGCTGGCCACGCCAAAGTAAAGTGCTGTAATATGTTTATTAATAGTGGCGGGATGCCGAGGCAAGGAATGGTTTATGTCATTCTGCCGAGCTCGTAAAATTCAGTTTTTGTCGGATCGTTGGGTGTTTCCGAATGTTGATGGTCGAGAGAATATACCACACCACAAAAAGTGAGTCGATGAAAAGCGAATTAGAGAATGCCAAGCAGTTGAGTAATGTCGCGTTAGTGAAATGAACAAGTTTAATAGATTGTCAAGTATGGCAACGGTTTTGTTTTGGGACTTTAAGGGGGATTATAATACTTTGTCAGAATTTCCCAACAGCATCTTATTTATTTTGTTTTGGAATCTGAACGCGAGCATACTCATTATATGAATGTAAGATTGTACTTATTTGAGCAGATAGGGAGGTTTTTCAAGGGCTACGACGATTAATGCAGAGAAATTTGCTATAAATAAGAGAGTGAGTACATTAATCCTAAATAGATCCTAGAAAATTTAGAAAATCACATAAGCATTAACCTTTCCAAAATAAGGGAAGTTACATCAAAGAATTTAAAAAAAAGAAGAAAAAAACAGGATATACTACTCTAACAACAGACTTCTTAAGGAGGTAATGAGTTTGAAATATGGTTATACTTCACTGGTTGATCCATACGCTTGTCTTTCTTTAGTGTCCGATTTTCAATGAAACAACAGCAAGAAACAATGCACGGATGACTGTTTGGTTGACTTGGAGAAGACTTTGTTACTGGAATGGGTATGGAATCTTGTATAAGCTGAACAGGCTAAGCATAACTAAATCACTACTGCATATTTCTGTTATCATCGTGAAGAATGTCGATATGAGTCCTACTGGAGCATTTGACATTAAAAACGGTCACTTCACTATACCATAGCGTACGCAGACGACTTAATCGCGTACAGATCAGGTCAAAGATTGAGGTCATTAACATACTTTTGAGACAGCTGAAAGTTGAAACCATTCTTTTTATAACGCCTTTGTCCGTGACCTCTGGGAATACCTGAAAGAATTGGCGAAATTTTTTCATCATGGTAAAGTACACGAACGAGCTACGTCTGCAAATTATAAAAATTTTCTACCGAAATTCGGAGTCGGTGACTGCAACTTAAAGAGCGTTAATTCTAATTTTCGGCCGTAATTCTCGCCCTAATAGACAGGCAATATCAATTTTAGTGCAAAAATTTGAGTCGAAATATTCGTTGAGTGATGTTGCCGTGTCAGTGAGATAACGGGTTGGTCGAAGTGTCGAAAATATGGCTGCCGTTCAGGCGTCCGTAGCAAACGATCCAAATCAGTCAATTCCACGGCGTTCTCAAGAATTGGGCATCGCTCAGACCACATTATGGCGTATTTTGCGTAAGGATCTTGGTTTACACCCATCAAGCTGACTTATGAATTGAAGCCGATGGACCATTTGAAGCTACGTACGTTCTCCGATTGGGTTCTGCAGAAGATGCGCCAAGATGGTGAAAATGGGCCAGTCGATTGTCCGCCTCGTTCGTCCGATTTAACGCCGCTTGACTATTTTCTGTGGGGCTACGTTAAGTCATTGGTTTATGCCAACAAGCCGACGGCGTTGGAACAGCCAACAGAGCCAACATTGAACGCGAAATAGCGGCCGTTTCGGCCGACATGTGTGGCCGAGTCGTTGAAAATTGGGTCCAACGAATCGACCGCTGCAAACGTGCCCGCGGTGGCCATATGAACGAATTCGAGTTCCATTCATAAATGTTTTGATTGTACTTCAAGCCGATAATAAAGTTTTTGAAATATCTTAAATGGTTTGCGTTTTATTTAAAAAAATAATTGTCAAATCCTTATTGGAAAAACCTTTACAAAAACAGAGCAAAACCCATTCATTGTGTACATGAATAGAGCCTTCTATCCTCTACCGTCATTAACGAAGAGAGCAAAAAGACGCTTATTTGGATGCGGGTTTGTCGTTTTTGGGGGATGTCTTACTATAATCTACTTTAAAAATAATTCCCTTCTCTCAAATAGAAGAAACGGACTCCTTTTACGCCTTCGGAAGCGTTCTACGAACTTCTCGGTTAAATCATACCAGGAATGTCTTAACACAACGACACCCACAAAAACAGGCTTAGACTCCTTAAATATGGCAAAATGCCACTAAAGCTATCACAGGTTTCTTAAATCTCTATATCCACATCAATCGATACCCATTCGTTGCATACCATACCTAACATACCTTGTTGTTGTCAACTTCGAAGAGCTATAATCTATCCATGTTTGCATTTGAGACATCGTATTATGTGGAATGAAAACTGCTCGCTATCTTTACGCGAAAATCATTGGCTTTTTCGAATAAAAAATCTTGAAATTCCAGACCGAACTTCCATTATAATAACCAGCCAGGATACTCTTAATGTTTGAATAAATGCGCTGGAAGACGTCGAATTACGTATCAGTCGTACCAATCAAGGATACCTGCATTTCCACTTTTCCCAACCGCCAATCTAAACTCATAAAGTCATCGTCATCGAACAGGGGGGAAAAAAAGGGGGACCAAAATGATTCTTCAGATTAAAAAAGCTCTTTTCCAATTTTCACTTTTTATGCTATCGTTTGATGGCTTTCTCAGTAAGATATAACACCCATTGCACTCTCGATAAGGAAATTCGAATGCTGGGTTAGTTAATTTAGAAAACCCAATGCTCTGACATGTGATTTCTTGAACTTAATTCTTGAAAGAATAGTGCAAAACTCACGCGGCAACACACTAGGTACAATCTTTCAAAAGTCTGTCCAACTACTAGCATACGCCGATAATATTCTTTAAATCGAAATAAGTATTAACACGGAACCGACCAAGATGTATTTAACGGTCAACGAGGCCAAGACCAAGTATCTGCTGTAAAACAGAAAGGACACCCAACACCGACGTCTCGGTTAGAAAGTCAACCTCGACAGAAATAATTTTCAGAACATTGCCTACCTAGGATCCGCTATCAATTCAGATTACGACACCAGCGCTAAGATCAAATGAAAAAAAAAACTCTTGCCGATCACTGCTTCATTGAGTTAAGAAGCCAATTGACTAGCAAACCCCTCGCTCAAACAACAATAGTGACTTTATATAAGGCCATATTTATCCCAGTCCTGCTCTTTGGCGTGGACGTTATCAAAAACGGATGAGGCCGCTCTTATCTCCGTTGAGTGGAAAATTCCTCTGGTGATTTGCGGTCCCAACAAGGAAATACACCGATGAACTTTACGTGCTGTACAGCGACATCGACTTAGCCAGAAGATTGAAGGTCAAACAATTGGGGTAACTGGGTCATGTAGATCGGATGCACACTAAAGCCGCGGTCCCAAAAATCTTTGAATCCGCCCCCACAGGCATGAGTCTCTCTATTTACCTGATTATGATTATGTTTATCGGGAAAAAGCCTGCCTTTGCGTTTCGAGAGCCATGTCTCTTACTACAATAGAAACCTACCAACCCACACTCAAAATATCGCTAATCAATGACAATCAGTGCTCAATCTTCTCCATTCCAAATCTTTAAACTTTAAGGGAAACGAAAGATTTAAATAGTTAACAAAATAAGAGGATGTTTTGGATAAAGAAGAGTATCTTTGGTTGGCTATGTGAGACGAATAAACAACACCATGTTGGAAAGACTTGAAGGCCATCCTAGAAGACAAAGAGCTCATAGAAAACCCCACCTTAAGTCTTCCGCTTAAGTGAAGATGGACTTCAAAGAAATTGGTGTACGTGACTGAGATGGTTTAGAGAGCTGGACCGAGGTCCAGTAAAGATGAAGGAGCGAATATTTTTATCTACCCACGTCGGTTTTGTTCTTAGCTCGTAAGGAATCCTTCGAAACCAATTTTGTCTGGACATAATGGTTGAGTAAAAAGACTACCAATAAGACCCGATGAGAGTCGGAACAGCGCTTTAACAGTTTTGGCGCGAGGCGTTTTGTCCAGGGAAGTTTACTATGCCTGCCTACATAAGTCACATATATTTCGCACTATTGAGTCAAGCAGTGTAGCAATCTAATTCTGATTTCGAATAGACGAGTCATCTATCATTTTTAATCCCCTTTGCTTCTCGCAGGAAGCAGGCACCAATCCTACATTACTTTCAGGCGAGAATAAGTTGAGTTAGTAAAACCCAAGAAATAAAAAATGCTACTTACATTACAAAGCCGGCTATTTGAATATACACACAAATCACTCCATAAAAGTCTCTCTAATGAGATTAAAACGATGACTTACCTGAAAAAAAAAAACAAAGAAAACAAAAGTTTTTAAAAAGGTTTTCTTCAGTTTCCTTTCAAAATCAATTAAAATATTCATGCAACAGAAAAATTCCTCTTTCAATCCAATTTATCTATTTTCCTGCTGCTCAATTAAACTCTCATCGAATCAAAGCCAGAAATAAGTTGAATTCTACAGCGTACCGACCCTGTTACCCTTTTTAGAGAACGTGTAACTTTTAACTCAATTAACAAATTGTACCAGAACCCATACCCATCCAAAGGATGAGCTGAAGGAAGTAATCCCAGAAATTAGCCAACAAAAACATGGTTCAAATTAACCCCAAGATTTAAGGAAGAATACATTAGAGGAGGGAGGTAATAAAAGTCCAAAAGGTACAACTAAAAATACAATGGTTCAAAGGAAACGACTCCAGCGGATAGTGGAAAAAAAGAAATGTTTCTATTTGAATGAACAATAAATCAATTGTCTTTTCTTGATCATAGAATATTCTATCTTTTTTGGTAAACAGGAAACACATTTATCTGTTATACTCGTAGGTTTGTCTGTATTTTCTGGTAATTTTATTGAATAAGAACAGGAGCTGGCCCCGTGGGTTGATGAAGACAATCAATATTTTTATTTTCCACCTGCTGGCATATTTTTTCCAAGAAAAACCACGGGCGGTGTTGCCATCCTTTTCTACAAAATACAGGAAACCTTTAGTAGCTCGGATTTACAGGCATTCATATTCTTTGTATTGAATGTCCATAATGACTGGATAATTTCTATTTCTATTTATTTCTGGCGGAAAAATATCGGAGGGAGTCCGCTATTTAAACTTGGAACCGAAAGCGTACAAAATTTGTAATTCCGCAATTGAAAAATAAAGAGTTCCCATCTATACTACACAATATCTATCCTGGAACTCCGTGAGTTAAAGATTCGTAAGCGAATTTGGACGAACCAGCTGCAAATCACGGCAGGTTTTTGCTCGCAGAGAAAAAATAAAATTAAATATAGTATCACAACTTTAATAAAAAAAGAGGCCAGCTCTTAACGTGAAATTTGTGACAATGCCAAAAGCCAACTGGATCCCCGCAAATCGAGATATGTCAACAATAACTTTCCTTAATCGAAATAGGGGTTCCAAGTTCTACCTGGAGGCAGACTTAAAATCTTTAGATGATTTTGGTGTCACGACACCCAGTACTTATTGCAATTCTACAATGGGCCAAAAGCCAATGAAAGACCCTTTCTGCGACTTAAGGTTTAAGCACAGTGACTAGGGGCCCTATTTCCAACAGGTTAGGCCCGGACCAAAGTCAGGGGACCCTGACTCCCACGATATCATTTTGTAAGTGTTAGTATGAACCGGTGGTCCTGATACTCAATAAGACCTATGACGGGCAGTCTGTAATTGGTCAAATCGAAGCAACAATCGTTGGCGTCAATCGGAAAGCGTTTACAATTAGACCAGTATTGCTCAGCCACAATTCATTCTTAGACTACGTTATAGCTTAGATAATTTTGCGGGGATACCGATGTCCTAGATACTCGACAATGCAATATTATTAAATCCCATGGCATTTCGAAAGATTTCCATCTTCATCTTTAGAAAGAGGGTTTAGCAGAGTTCGCTAAAATTTCTGAATGTACCCTGGAAGTAGATAAGAATGATAAGCGATATAAACTCGTTCATTATTGAGTGCCGATGTGCCAACTAAAGGAACGACGCACTTAACACCTTACTCTTAATCCAAAGTGGCGCAAAAGTTGTCACCCGATGTTCCTTGGTTTTTTTTTATACGAGGGCGGGTCAATAAGTCCGTGACTTTTTGAATTTCTGACCTCTTTACTGAAACAGCAACACTGCTCCTGTCAACAGGCATCTGTCAGTTGACTCCTGTCAAAATTTAAACTGGCTGCGTCAGTTAGTTTGTGTTTGACAGCTATTTTTATCAAACTACTCACTAATTTGAGGAGAAAATGGAAAAAAGTTAATTTCGTGTGCTTATTAAGCATTATTTCTTGCGAAAAAAAACCATTACCGAGACCAAGGCTAAGCTTGATAAATACTATAGGGACTCTGCACCATCGATTTCAATGGTAAAAAAGTGGTTTACTGAATTTCGTTGTGGCCGTACAAGCACTGAAGATGCCGAACGTCCTGGACGCCCAGTTGAGGTCTCTACACCCGAAACAATCGAAAAAATTCACGATATGGTGTTGGCCGACCGAAGATTGAAAGTGCGAGAGATTGTGGAAGCCGTAGGGATCTCGCATGGCTCAGTGGTTTCAATTTTGAATGATCACTTGGGCATGAGAAAGCTTTCCGCAAGATGGGTGCCGCGTTTGCTCACAGTCGACCACAAACGCAATCGTGTTTGCCATGGCAAAAATCCATGAATTGGGCTATGAATTGCTCCCTCATCCACCCTATTCTCCAGATTTGGCTCCGAGCGACTACTTCTTGTTCCCAAACCTGAAGAAATGGCTTGGTGGAAAAAGATTTGACTCCAATGATGAAGTCATCTCGCAAACAAAGGCCTATTTTGAGGACCTCGACAAATCATTTTTTTTGGAACGGATAAAAAAATTAGAGAAGCGTTGGACAAAGTGTATAGAGCTCAAGGGAGACTACGTTGAAAAATAAAATTATTTTTTTATCAAAAAATCTGTGTTTTAATCCAAAAGTCACGGACTTATTGACCCGCCCTCGTAAATGAAAATCGTTGGTTCTGGTTCTGGGTTATGTTTAATTTTTTTTCCATTTAATCAAGAAAATTATATCAGCTAAGTGATCGTTGCCATGATTGATGACCATTCGGGACCCATTTATTGCATTTTCCATCAATGTTGTCAGAACTTCCGGCGATAGGTTCTCGCATTCCCACCGGATATTCTGTTTGTGGGCTTCAAGAGTGTGAGGCTTATTGACATAGACTCGTGACTTCAAAAAACCCCACCAGAAGAGGTCTAGAACGGTTAAATCAGGTAATCTTGCCGGCCAGTGCAAATCGTCAAAATGAGAGACTAGGCGAACCGGATATGCAGCCTTCAGAATTTCAGTTGTGGCTCGTGTAGTGTGACCCGTTGCTCCACCCTGGTGGAAGCACATCTCGAGTCCCAATTCGTCCAAAATTCTCTGTAAAGTAGCTGCCTGGTAGTCTGGTTGACACTCCAGGGTCATATGTGACATTTTCAACCACAGCTGCAATATTCTCAGCAGAATGGCTGCTCCAGCACCGGCCAGACCTGGTAGCATCTCGTGTTGTCCTATACTCTTCTATTTGTCCGGCAAATCTGCCCCGAAATTCACGCTGCGCCAACACCACTGACGAATTATTCCACAAAAAAAATCGTAACAATTATTCCGCATTCTTTAGGAGTATAGCGATTTATGTCTTGTTGGCGTGTATATAATTGACATTTGCCGCCATTTTCAATTCAATACCATCTTTCGACAGGATGATGACTTTTGCGCTTGCACTTGGGTAAAAGTGTTAGAATATACTGGTTACGCACCAAAACCAACTCTGGACATCTAAATACCGGCCGCATTGTGACGTACTGCCAACAACGTAAATTCTACGGCCCTGTCATTATAACTATCAAAAAATTTGTGGTGATGATGTGTCACATGGGTCTAGCTTGAGGTGAATTCAATGGCACAGAGACTCTGCGATGTTGTATGACAGAAAAATCCTGCACAGACTATAAAGTTTGTCATAAATGACCAATATTTGAACAGCTTCAATGCAAGTATCTCAATGTTAGATGATATAGAAAAAATTTAAAGGAAAAATGACAAAGAGGGAAATGAAAATGTTATTAATGTGTCAAATAACACATTTAAGAGAAGTCTCCCAAATCAGCAGTTTTTGCCGATGAAAGTCATCGTAGAATAGTCCTAAGGTCCGCAAATTTAACTACCAACAGCAAAACGGATAAGTGGGAGAAATACGTAGCATTGGAGTATTTGAACAGTTAAAGAAGAAGGTAACACTGTTCACTTCGTACTTCGTACTCTTATTAGCTATTCAGAAGTCAGGAGGTGTGTTGAATTTTAATAATATTGTACTTTAACTCTCACTATGTTCTACCAAAACCAAAGCCAAGTCAAATCGCTGTAAGCTACAAAAATTTCATTACAATGGCCCGCTTGAGCAGGCATGAATCGACTCCCTCCATAACAGCACAATGGAGGAAGGTTTTCACACAAGAAAAAGCCAGAAAATGGAAAAGGATGAAAGCGTCAAGTTTTGATATGGACATAACCAGGTCAGAGGAATTGATTTTTCATAAAACATGTAGAATAAGTAGAGAGAAAAGGAAAAGCAAACGAAATGAGTAAGCAAAGCAGAGTGCGAGTAACTTGAAAAGAGAGAGCATGGGGGAACATACAAAAAGGGTACAAATAGCATACAAACAGCGAAAAGTGCTTGGATATGACGTTGACGTAGGTTGATGCTAAGGGGGTTGAAATGGAAAGACTGTTAAGTAGAGCAGTTTAATACAGGAACAAACGTTCGTGTTTTTGTTATCAATTTCACTTTGGAAAATATCTGCTGACTCTCGTTACAGGAGGATGAGGTGAGGATTTTTCTCATTCTATTTTAAGGACATGACATGATTTCTCTTCTGCCCGTTCTCTTTCCATCCATATGAGAATAGATGGTAAATTGACTTAAAAACGGTGGTCTGATCTGTGAAATGAATCAGAGTGGAGTGGGAAGAAGCAGACAGTAATTGAATATTTAAGAAGAATGTCACTGCAGATTAGTCAGCAGTGGTTTATAAAGGATGCCCTTTGATTGTGAAGTGGATTTGGAAAACAAGTGCATTTTACTATAATTTAAAAGGGCTGTAAGGGTTGCAAGGATTGCACAAAAAAAAAATTGAAAATCAAGACAATGTAGAATGACGATAAAATAGGGGAGTTGTGGTTACTTTTAAGTGGCACAGATGGTGCTTACTGGGTGATGAAAATTGGTTGAATAACATTATGTTATGGGGGAGCTCAAAGTCATTGAGGGTTTGTAACTTTTACGGATTATCACCTACAGAGGTGAACTTAGGAATGAATAAATATTTTTAGTTTCAAATTTTTCAAAAAAATTTTAGGACAGGTGCAGGGGACCGATGGCTTTATGATTGGCGGAGTTTACAGAGTGTGTAGATCGGGCAAAAGATTCTGCGATTCCATTTATCAGGCACACTTTTCTCCGAATTTTACAGAAATGGTATTTTCAGTAGACTGTGATGATATTTTTTAAAATTCTATTTTACCTCTACAGAGTTCTGTTTTGGTATTGTTTCACCGACACGCTCCTTTTATGCTTTGGTAAGACTTCTTAAACAGGACCTACACAGCTTTTTGATTCCGCAAATCTCTTGCCCTCGAACTGCTTGTGTGTGAAGCGTAGCTTTATTGACGAGTTGCTTTGCGATATGGTAATCGAGTCAGTACATCAGCGTCGTCTTATTTATATTGATGACTCTGGACTTCAGAACTTGACACTGATTACATACGATTTATCGAGATATGGAGTTATAGCGAATGGCGTTGCGTTGCAAAAATTTAACGTTGAATGTACTAACAGTATTTCTCAACTATTGTGAGCTGCATACTGATCACCTGATTCCAAAAAGGTACTAATGGAGTTTGTTTGTATCTTCACAGATGGACCTAAAACAGCAAAAGGCGTTATCGGAGGAGACTTCTTTCGGAATCTCTGAATACACAACTTTTTCAGCCTATAAGCAACGAATTTTCTTTGATGTCTTGAATTGACCCAAAAAGGGGTCCCACGAAGTGGTAACCTGATTTTCGGAAATAGAAAAAAGTCACCGAGGGCCATGCCCGGGGAAAGCGATGGTTTGGTCAAACATTCGCTCACAAGGATGGATTTGTTTTCACAAGGTCGCATTATCGTGTCACAAAATCTATGAATTGCTCTGCACAATTCCAGTTTTTTTGGTGGATACTCTCCCTCGAATCCGTCATAACGCTCAAATAATATAGTTTTTCACGGTTTCACGAATATCGACAAAAAAAATAAAATAAAATTTAAGAAACCACTAACGCCGGCCGTTTGAATACCTCAGTCGTTATATTGTGACAGAATCTAGGTATAAGATCTGAAATTTATTAATGTGACCACCGTAATAGCCAAGTATGTATGCTGATAATACCGCCATCTTTTCCTCTAGTCTTGCATTTTCTGACGTTTTTATTATATATTCAGGACTTACTGTACGAGATCGAGGAATGTTTTTGTCACTTGAAACTTTGAAAAACAAAAATCCACCTGGATTTCAGGAGGTTCTTAAAAAACAAACTAACTTTTTAAACAAATATTGCAAGCTGATAAAATTAATAAAATCAATCTAGTTACTAGAATTCATTATCTCTGATCAATGAAAAATCAAACCTTAGTATTCAGAATAAGCTGAAAACCATCTTCAAGCTACGTTACTTTATGGCACCCCTGTAAAACCCCCAAAACTCATCCAGTTAAATTGCATAGGTTTTTCTTCTATATTTAGCGACCTTAACCGGTTTGAAATACATTTAAAATTTTTGCACACACCGTGGACGAAGGCAAGTTAGGGCGGAAAAAAAGTACCGATCCACGTGGTTTTTAAATGTTTGCAAGTTACAATGACTAGGAAACAGGGAACTCGGCAGGGCATAAGGCAAGAGTCGCCATACTTTAGAATAACCCAAAGTGGAATACAGGGTATACTGATGTGATGAGCATTCATAACGAGCGACATGGTACTGGTGATTTCTATGGAGGGCTGGTGGTAAAAATAATGATGGAACAAAATGAAGTAAGACACTTTGTGTTGAGTGGTTGTGTAATATTAGAATTATCTATTCGGATTATAGCGCGGTTTTAAATGCTATCTATCTGATGCAGATAGATTTAAGGATCACCGGGCTAAATGTGAGCATTGCAGTCTAAATTTAGGCAAATAAATCCCTTATGTATTGAGCACAGTTCAGAGGTAGGTAAGAGGAAACCTAGACATTTCGCAAAATCTAAAATATGTGCTCAATATATAAGGTTACTATTGGCAAGTAAAACGAGAAGGGAAGCTTTTTCGCTTTCGACGATGCAAGTGTCATTCATAGATAATGGCTGGGTATTTAACGATAGGGGACACTATTGTGTTTTGGAAGCATTAAATTCTACTCTGTTGATAGCTCCCTAATTGGTTATGCGAATATCGAAATGTAATGAGTTAAACATACGCTCCCGCTCGTGTTCCTAAGCTGAAGAGCAAGGATGTGAGTCCGGAAACGAGTATGAAAAGTGGAGAGAACTGTCGTCAGTGAAGGAATATATCGGATTAAAGGCAGCATGAAAATTAACAAGAATGTCGTAGACTGAACGGAGCCTTGTGGTACACCTGCATTTATTTAGTAAATATCAGACTTGAAACTATCTAAAACAAGTTGAATTGAACGCTCCGAAAGGTAATTTCTAATCTATTAAAGAAGAGAGTCAACGATCCCAAGTGCACAAAAGAGCTTGGTACCAAACTCGGTCAAATGCCTCCGAAGTCCAACTATCTTGGAATGCTTCAAGTGCAACTCTCTTGCTTTCACCAGATTGATGTCCGCTTTGGCTACGTTTTTTGGTGACACATGCCATCAACTCACCAGTGGACCTGTTAAAACGAGAACCGTACTGGCAGTCACTAAGAAGTAAAGCTGATGGTTTATCAGTATTTCCATAACCTTAATAGACGTACATAAGTGCAATAGGTCTGTACCAGGAAAGAAGAAAATAAGGTTCGCCATTTTTACGGACGAGCTGGACGAATGCATTTTTCCAACTGCTTGGAAAGAATCCTGAAAAGTTGGACGCGGTGGCTGTAAAAGCGTGGGTTCTCGGCCACCCGAGAAACTGTGACTTTGTACTGTAACTTGCCAAACTCGGGTCCGTCCCTATGTACAAATTATATGCAGCTTGACAACATCAAGTCAGTTATGTCTCAAACTAAATAAATGACAGACTTTCAAGCGACCACAAGCGGCATAGAGAGCAGACACATCTTACCAAAAGATATATGTACATATCTTTAAACTCAAAAATACAATCACTCGCCATTATGCAATTGAAAGACGTGCTCCAATCTTTAGACAATCACCACTTCCGAAATATACGCATTATGCGTACGACCTAACAATTGCAGTCACGAAAAAGTTTATCTCCTAGTAAAAAGAGTTGATGTAGTCAGTGAGTCAGATAAAAGGCCATGAGGTGGACAACTTATACATTTTCCAGAGATTACAATGAAAATCACATCATGGCATAGGTTAATGTTA
Organism: Volucella inflata; assembly: GCA_928272305.1. NCBI lineage: Eukaryota > Metazoa > Arthropoda > Insecta > Diptera > Syrphidae > Volucella > Volucella inflata. The sequence continues at coordinate 25,169,376 of OV743717.1, read as the reverse complement.
AATATTTTGAAGTAATCTTGCAGAAAAAGAAATCATCTGAAAATCTACAATTCAACCATAGATTCTTTTCACTTGATAGATTCTTTGCGTAGTTTTAGAGGAATAAGAATGCTTTTGGTTTTCTTTCAATAGCTCCTATAGCCAGGCCGGTGCTGGACACTTGAGGCAATAAGCTGTATTAACGCTATTCTAACAGAAAGACGTTTCATAAGGACTCAAGAAAACCGTCTGTTTCGGGAAGCAATTTTATCGGCGATCCTATTTAGACTTGTATTCTTGAACTAACCCCGATTAAGACTATGGCTACGTGTTCCGCACAATACGAGTAAACATATTTCATTCACATAGGATGGTCTTTTGGAAAACGAGGAGTCAAGTCCAAGAATACCGACACCTTCAACACATTTTGGGCTCATCTGAAAAGTGTCAACTGCATTCAAATCTATTCCATGAAGACTGAATATACTGGTAGTGGACAGGACAATCAGATAGAAAGATTCATTAGTGCATCTATAGCGAAACCACTTGTTATATCTGCAGAAAGAGTCGTTCTTTGGAGTCACAAGAAGCAAACAAAATTTACACAACAATTTTTTTTTCTAAAATCGCCAGATTGAAGTATTATGTTTTATCAATGATGTATTAGTGTTTTGCCGGAATCAAAAAGTGCAGCCTCTGCTTTTGTTTTACAAAAATTCCCACGCGTTTTGAGAGGATAAAAATTGATTTGAGTAATAATTGTACAATATAAACTCACAGGTGCGGGTAATGTCTGATACTCATATCTAGTTAATTAATAATTAAATGTTGATCCAAAAGAATGAATGTTAGTTATCGCTAGATCTGATAATCCCGACAGAACGTTGCTATATGTCCAGAGCAAACAAAGACCGGTGACTTTCTTCTCAGTAAAAAAAAAATTTACACTGAATTGTGCCTTGGTCAAGCTTCAAATCTAATCCAGAAGATTATGAGAAATTAACTATAATTGTATTCAACGCGACCGGTCATCCAGAGATATCTTGTATAAATGCTGATTAGAGATACGTATATACTTTTGTATTGATAGAAGCATGACCATGCAGCTTTTATAATTGTAGTAAGAGTGCTGGACAAGTCTGACATTGATATACATATGTATACACATAAAACAATAAAGTTCTTTCCTCTGTACACACGCTTGAATTGTTGTAAAAATCACTTCCGCTTGATTCAAGCATAATTCCGCAACACACTACAATTATTTTCACGCAAATACACTTATTGTCATTAATTCCTCTACCCAATGTTTGAAATTTTTAACAATTTCATTCAACTGTTTGCAGAGCGGAGAACACCTACCCTGACATGTTCATTAACTTTGACTTCTATTGAACATTTACCCTTTCTAGTGGCGCTCTGTACACATTAAGCAAACACTTATATACATCTTTTATTTATTTTAAACTCATAAATTTCCGATTAAGGGATGTTCGTTACGCTATGTCAACATAACCATACAAAACAGCATACCATAGCCAAATTTTGTCCCGGATTGTGAAAAATTTATGACCGAAATAGAAACTCTTAGAGTGTAAGCATCTCAACTTATTTCAAACTCATAATTTCATTTATAAATACTTTGCAAATGAATCTTACCAAAGCGTATCCAGATTTTAGCAAATCCCCACTAAATATGGGATGCCCCGACCCTCAGTATTTTACCCTATAAGGCTGTCAGTTGGTAGAAAAACTCATGACAATGCGAAAATATTTTCAAAATTAATAGTGAAATATGGAAATGATACGCGAATTGAAAAATTGGAGAACACCAACCAACCACGAAGTTGAAAATATTTATGGAAGCTCCCTCCTTCTGAAAACGCGAGGCCGTGAGTTTGCGAGTTTGACTGTTGAATGAGGGTAACAAAGATACGAGTATTAGTTATGCAAAACTCATAAAAACGGACGAGTGATGGGATAAAAATCACCAAAATCTAGATACATAAATATCTCTGTTGAACATTTGTTTTATAATCTCCCTATAGCCGACCAAATTGGCACAACAACCTCGGAATAATGACACACCAAAGCCATATTCAAAGTCAGAGCCATGGTATTGTATACTGTTTTCCACTCTGCTTCGGTATGTCATTTTGTTTTGTTTTTTGAAGAACAACAGAACTAATTTGACATGACAACAAAGAAACACATATGAAATGGAATTTCTTTTTTTTTCTGTAACAAACCACCCTCTGAAGGTTTAAAGAACCACCCATACCCAACCCAGGCACCCCAACCCAATGTCAAAAATAGCTCAGGCAGCTTCAAATGGATTCCTTCCGCCTTTTGAGTTTAATTTCAGATAAAAATCTGAGTAGGAAGTTGTTATCCCTGTTATGTTCCCTCATTGTCGCCTTTGTTCTTAGACACGACAGAAAACAGGAAAACAAAATGAAAGAAAAAAAAAGTAAATAAATAAAATTCCTGTACTCATGGTTTATGGTCACCCAAGCCATTGTAAGGACACGAATTCCGATTCCGTTTCGACTCGTATTGATTTTTATTTTCTCCTTTTTCTTCCATCTTTCTTTCGTTTTTCCATTTCAATGGTTTTTTTTTTCGAATCGTCTAGTGCGGAAGGAAGAACCTTTCCACGAATAAATCGAAAGCATAATGTGCCCCATCAAAAAGTGGATTGTACTTTATTTTTTTCTTTTTTTTTCTCTCTGTAAGACTTTGTCAAAGGGGGGATCGTTGATTGGCGGCGTCTAGCTAATGGGGGTGATTTCTTTCTAATGCATTTCAGTGTTAATGAGATTTCTGTGTATGATTAGGTAAAGTGATTTACGTTTCCTAAATTAGACTTTAATTGAGACTCACCGCCAGCATTAGGGCTACGGGTAATAGCAATCATTTGTCAAGGTTTTGACAGACAGTCGAATAAGAAGATAGTTGGCAGATTGACGTTTCTGTAAGTTTCCCAAAAATCGATTTATATTCCATAGCCAATCATTACCTGCTACTGATCGGCAGTTAAGACATCGGGTCCAGGGGCTATCCCGACTTAATTTTTTAGTTTTGATAGGGCAATGTTATTCGTCATCATGCAGAAAAAATTTGCTCAGATTCTCAACATCACATGTGGCTCTGCTATGAGGTTTCCTCCTCAAAACTTGCACAATTTTGCTCAGGATTAGCAGGTTTGGTTTGCTTCATTTATTTTTGGGAAATTCTTTCGAGCTTTCGGTAGAAAAATTTAAAGCCTTGGTCAAGCCTTTTTCATGCTCCTTCTAATGAGAAGTTGAGAAATTTCAATATTTTGTTTGAACAGAAATTGAAGCGTTTCGGATTCAGTAATACCAGCTTCCCCGTCATTGTTGGCAACTCCAAACAGCAAAAACTATTTTGTCTGTTGTTCGTTATACTATGTTGCCTGAGAATTGAAATCACACCTCAGGTGGAATAGCCAAGTCATTCCAACAGCGACGACTCTAGGGATGATTTGAAGAGAGCGTGGGAGAAAACCATAGACGATATAGTCTTTTGCCGCATACGGATTCACAGGAAAAATATATAAGATGAACGCTAAAAGAAATCAAGACATACAGACAAAACTACTAAACAACTACAACAAATTTCAAATTATGGGAAAGTGCACCGGCCAAGAAAGAAAGAAAAGAAGGCTGAAAAAAAGATGCATAGACGAAAACAATTTTTATTTTGTAAAGCTATGAAAATATTAAGTAAGAGATTATAAACCACAGATTACACAGAGCATTGCTACAGGATCATAGATAGTAAAATGCTGCTTACAACCGGTTCGAATCTTATACGGTTTAATTTGATTTAGTGACACTGGCTGCCAGTCGCCCCAGAGAGTTTGAAAATCACATATTACTTGCTTCACAAATTCAAGAGTTGAAGAGAAGTTAGTAGAAATCCTCCTCATGTACGAGTATGTTTAGGTCTTTTTTCCTGCCCTGCCGTATCGTGTCTTATTTATGTCTCCTCACATTTCAAACTGCCATATCTTCCACTCAGTTTCATACTTTGTCTTAATCTTTGAAAGACTGCTGCATGAAACCATACCAATGTCAATTCATCCATCTATCCCTTAAGACATAACTAGACATCACCACAGCAAAAGAGATTACTTAACTGAAGCCCCACAACAAAAATCTCTCTCTGTGAAAATCTCCAAACATAATTCAGAAAAACCAATCGATCAACCCCTTCTATCCAATTTGTCTGCGTCAAAAAGGAACTCTCCACAATTTCTGATGTAGATTTCCGCCACAAATAAGGAAACGTTGTACTTGGTTCTTTCTACGTATCCACTCGGCCAAATCGATTAAATTGCATAGACCGACGACAACGGTTGGTATCCCACTAAATCCAACCACACGTACAAATCTGAACATTGAATATTTAAACAGGAAAAAAGGAACCATACCGTTCGGATACTGGAGTCGAATACAGTCAAACACTCCTTAATCAATTAAAAGTGTAGAAAAGAAGATAAATTCGACACACCACTTACACTAGTTGTGGACAAAGGACCAACGAAAAAAATGGATAAAAATAAAAGGATTCAAGCACATGGGTACACTCTTATACTCGTAGGTAAGAGTACTCGTATTTCCCATTTGAGAATAATGGATTTGAATCTTTTGTTTGAAGTGGCTTTAACGAATAGGTGTGCCCTAAAGGGCATAGAGTACACAGTAAGGTGTTAGGAATGAAGTGTCTGCACCACACACCACACACATGCCATTCATCTGTAAACTGTAAATTCCTTTTGAAGTTCGATCTATAATTGTGAGAAGGAACAGTTTAGAGAAATATAAGAACTAAAAAAAAAAAAAAACATTCGTTCCGCTAAATACCATTCGAGCCAGAGTTACCAGTGTAAATAATTTTTGTTTTATAGATTTATTTTAAACTTTATAAGTAGGGCAGTATCTATTGCGAAAATTCATTCTCCTACTTACAACAGAATTCGACTTTATGAGGCAAAGAACGATCCTGAGGCGCATTATCAACATATGATACTATTTCAAGTCTATGGCTGATCAAGTACCCACGTAAGGAGGCAAAATGAAAGTTGGGTTTCATTTTTACATGCATCTTTACATGCACTTCACATATAAAGGATAGTGGACGTATGTAAGTACTCTATCCCTGCTGGCTGAATTTCGGGAAAAATTGGAATATTCAAATCAGAGCTTGTCGGTTTTCGGGGACGAAAAACATGATCGCAAATTGAAACTTTGGGACAATAACATGTAGAGATTTTGACGTAAAAATCAGACCAACAATTTTCAGAAACAAGGTCTGCTATCTAAATTCGCAAACGAAGGCGCACAATGATGTTATATTCATAATTAAGTAGACAGTTTGAGGTCCGAATCAATAACACATCAACGAGAGAATGTGCTACACGATGGAAATGCAATACTTAATGCAGTAGTTCTGCGTAAAAAGAAGAGGAAATGAACAGAATTTCAGCAAGGCAAGCGAATCCCTAGCTTGTGAAGGAAGAGCTTTCTTGTTCCAGGGTACAGAGGCAAAGATGACAAAAAATGTTGCACTGTCAACTATACGAGTACAACAGGTGTCAACAACATCTGACAACATTCGAGTAATACAATCAAGCTCCCAAGGTGTTAATGCTATTTGGGACGCATTGGGACGCGTTGACGCATGCTAAACATTTTCATCGATTTAGAGAAAGCTTTTGATAGAATTTCAGATCTAATCTAGGCGACGCCACGATCTTAAGATTTACATGTGACGTACATAAGAATAGTACGCTAGGCTCAGCTGGAATAACCGCATAGTTTTTAAAAAATAGTCAGAGAACAGCAAAGCAGTGTACAAAGTCCGTTGCTTTTAATGTAGAGCAGGATTTTTTTACAGAAGCAGAGCATTGACGAGTCCGGAAAGAATTAAATAATTTAATGCTAGAGCACCAAAGAAATTCTTTCAACGATATTTCAAGTGGATTTAGTGTGAGTTAGCTTACATTTTTTTAAGGCAAACATTTTTTTCGGCGGATATATTACAGATTACCTTGAAGGTTTGCTTGTCCAGGTTAAACATACACATAGGACGAAATATGTGAAGTTCATAAAAAAGGCAAAAGAAAACCAGTTGTATCGCAGTAGCAATGTGGATACGTAAAAGATTAGAAGTGTTAATTTTTATGTGTACATACTTCAGCGGTCAATAAAACAAGAAGAAGAATAAAGTATATTCGTAATACTGTTTTTGGTGTGAATTAAGATCAACTACCAGAGAACGCAAACATACGAGTAGCATCACCCCAATCAAGGATAAATTGATTCAAGAACGCACAACCAAATGTGGTTTGAAAATTTAAAATTTTAGAATGCAAATGAAAAATATGTACTGAAGTACGAACTTATCAATAACTTTTAGAAACGTATCTTTGCGGCAACACCGATCGCAGCCTATAATTAAACATGGGTAATCGTATTCGTACTCGAACGATTGTGGCAAATAAATAATTCTAGAATCCTCACAAAAGTTCTAAAAATACCCAAACGCTGTCCCTACTTTGTTTCTCGTAGAGTGCGACTTCAGATTGGGCTCGGGGCCTCTGGATAAAATACCCGCGCACCATGCAAATATTTACATTTCACTTACAGCCAGAGTTATGCGATTTGTAGTACGTACTACTCGTATATATGCGAGTACTGAACTTTCTGTTTTTCGGTATTTATTTATTTTTCAGACTAAAGGTGCGTTTTTGTACGTTTTTTCGGATCTTTCTGTTGTAGGTTCTTTTTTTTTGTGTTTTTATTTAAGGTACACATATTTAAGCAGAGATAATAAACATGTGCACAGTGTATACGATTTGTATGACTGTTGGGATTTGTAGGCCTTTTGAGTATTTATGTACATGAGTTGTTTTATTTTTTTTTCTTCTGAAAACTATTGAGTAAGAGGAAAGATCTGAAGAGATTTAAGAGTTGTAAATTGCGTCATGTTTTAGGTCTGTTTTTGTTTTTTATTTATTTTTGAGAAAAAGAAACTCTGTTGCCTTAAGACAATGTTTTTTTTCTTTCTTAATTTGAAATGCAGAAGAAACTACACAGAACACTACTTAGTTTTTGATGAAAAAGAAAAAAAATCACTTGATATTGGCGGTCTAGCTCTATTGGCATTTTGGCAACTTAAACCAATGTAAAGTTTAGCTTCAAGCAAAAACAAAAGAGCGTATCATCACCAGATTTTCCCACAGCGGATCTAAGGACCCCTTAGTTTTTGAAACGAAAAAGGATCAAACTAGCCTAAATAGGTACATCGTTATATGCCCAGCATCAGTTGGCCCTTAAAGGACCGCTGAGCGACCTAATCAACAACTAAAAACAAGATTGCATATACTCAATATTTACGGTTAGCAATCTTAGATCCAGACTAGAACGTAAAACGAGTCCAAAATGTCCATCTGTATAGTATATCTACGAGAAGCAGCTAGCAATTCCCTAATAAGAGAAATCACCGATTTAAATAGAAATAAGACTTTCATGTTACTCCCATAAAAAAAGGTTCTATTACTGAAACTTATCTTCAAATATACGATGAGAAAGACTTTCGCAAAGTAGTCTCGGAACTTGAGAAAACGAGTAAAAGTTTTAATACGTTCCAACTCAAAATAAGCAAAAACCAAATTGTAGTACCAGGCTAGTTAAAGAAGCCCTACACGAAGCAGGCTACAACGCCAAGTTTTCGAATAACATACAGAATTCCACAGCCGCTATATCATGTAGAACTAGACAACTTAATCAGAAAGCCTCAAAAATATGCGAAATAAAACCAAAAATTCTCTATGCAACGGATAAGGTTACTGCCGAGGAGCCGCACAAAAGAAATGGTTCACCTTAAAGCCAAAAATGCCAGGAATATGGTCACACCAAATGCTACATGCAATGCCAAATTCTACAACTCCTATTGTCTAATGAATTAACAAACTTAAAATTTGTCAGAGAGCGACATAAGCCAATATAGACTCGTGTCTATTCTATTTCTACTCAGAAACGAAATAGATATCTACTAATATCAGAAACTCATCTAACCAATAAACACAAATGAGTTGATATGAGTTCAACGACGTGGCCATTTAAATCTCCGCCTACGAAGAGCATCTCATCGATAGGTATATTTCTAAGCAAATTACCGAACTCTGACCAAATGTATCTTTTTCCGATTGGTCGCATCCATTTTGTGGAGCGTACGCGCTAACAATGTTCCACGTTTCATTGTGTATGACGAGTTTAAAACTCATTAAGCGGTCGCTTATTTTCAAAATACCAACGATATTACTTAGAAGATCCGCTGCAACAACGATACCAACACCGTTTCGTCCATTGACCGTTCCATGGTAGAACATCTTAAATGCCTTAGTTTTTAAATCTAGAAAACGCGCTTTATTTCCTGTATTACACCACTTCGTTTCCTGTACGCACAGGATTTGTAGAGTTCTGCGACGCATAATCGCTTCCAGTTCTAAACTTTTTGAGGTCATCGATCCGACGTTCCAACTTGCAAACCGAAGTTTAGGAAAATATTTTGGAAACTTCATTTTGCCCGCCCCCGGAATCCGTCGGGCTCTGACACAAGCACTTCTGCTTGCTCTGGGATCACCCGAGTGCGTTGCAACCGTGGTGCCCAGCGGGGTAGTGCTATTAATTGCGATCATTTCCATGAAGTTTAAAGTTTGAGTGGTTTGACACTTGTATGCTCATTTCAAATTGATTGACTGTGATTAATTCACAGCTATATGCGGAGATAAGGAAACTTTTCCGGAAACACGTCCTGCCTGATCATGGTAGATAAGACAGTTAATGGACATGGAGAGGGTACCAGGAATATACAATGTTTTGACGGCTCAGGCAAACCAAAAATCGATGAGCCTATGTTCCTAAATCATTGAAAGAAGTGTGCCCCATTTGTTTTCCTAAAGGCAAGCTTCTCAACTTAGGATGACTATATGTACTCATAAAACCTATAAGTCTACCCTTTTGTCTGGAACATGAGAGAATGAGAATTCTGGAACAGACGGCATTCTGTATCGATAAAAATATCCACTTCCCCCCAAAAGAATTCGACATCTAAAGTGCGTTCGGAAAGAATTTAGCTCAGACTCGATTTTACGTTCGAAGACCTCAACTACATCTCAACTTATACATTGCTCAAGTCGCGTAGAGTCAAATCGATTTGAGAACAGCAACGTGCAGAAAAGAAGTGAGCAGAGGAACTCGTCAAGGCGAGGGTCTCTTACACATTATTTGGCTATTTTTGTCTGACCTTTTAGTTAAGCAAGACGAGCTATTTATTAGGAGAGCATTCCACAAGCAAATTCTTCGGCTAAGGAGTCATGATCAAGAGTAAAGAAGTCTTAGGACTACCTGACCAGATGTGAGCATTGTACTCCAATTTTAGGCGGAAAAATAGCTTATAAGTTGAAGCCAGATCACAGGGGCTGAAATATTTCTTACATCGCTTGAGGAAACCTAGACATTTCATAGCATTTTATGCAACATCGAATATTTGGTCATTCTAACAAAGGTTGTTATTATTCACCAAAGGAATAATTTGGCTTAAAAGTAGCAGTCAAGAGATCTTTGATGAAAATTAAAAAGAATGTCGTAGACAGAACGGAGCCTTGGGGCATTTGTTTTGTGAACATCAGACTTGAATTATTGAATGTTCCGAAAGGTAATCTCTAATCCATTGAAGAAGAGAGTCATTACTCCCAAATCCACGAACAAAAGAGTCTTAAGCCACTCTCTCAAATGCCTAGAAATAATAAATGCAATTACATTGCTTTTGCAAGATTTATGTAAGCCTGGGTTTCGTTTTTCGGCGAGACATGTCATCAAATCACAAGTGGACCGACCTATTGGTACGATAATCGTACATTGGAAAGTTTTCGTGCTTTAACATGAAGCAGAAGGGATGGAGAATGAAGCAGAATTTCCATGAGGCAGACCAACATTTTGTAATACCTTTGAAAGATTGAAGTATTTTTTGTCGCAGTATTTGGTTATATTACGTCAAAGAGATCTCCATAAAACGTTTTACTGTCACAAAGGCACATGTTAACCTCGGCTAATCTAAGCGAGGAGTAACTCCCACTCACAATAGATCACTCGACATATTTACTTTTATTTGGACCATGTCACATATTAAGCATTTCCGCTAAAAATACTTAAGGACCTAAGGTAAAGCACAGTTATTTATAAATTTAACATAACTTCAAAAACATAAAACTAATAATCGATTTAATCAGCATTGATCTAGCATACACCTGACTGTCAACCAACGTCACAACTAAAAGCCCTCGTATGTGCTGCTACTCACGGCACATGTCACATTCTCAGCGATTTTGAAAAATTCCTTTTCAGGAAACATTTTTCATTAAAAGTTTTTATACCCAACCCCTTACGGCTGCACCATGCTTAACCATTATACGAGTATGTGAAGGCAATTAAAATGTATAACACAAACGAATGAAAAATAAAAAGAAGACATAGAACAGAAGCACCACCAACTTTGTGTCAACCTTCAAACTCAATTTGGTTCCCTGCCACAGAAATTTTATTTCATCATCTTTTACTCGTTTACAACACTTCCCAAACTAATTCTCCTGGGCTCACCCCTTCCTTCGAACACAATAGGAAAATTCCTAATGAAAGCAAAACTTACACTCTACCTTAAGTCAACACTACACCTAACTACCCAAGCAGCTCATTTTGAAAAAAAGACTCTGCAGTCTGCATTAGGTAGTATGATGTTGTAACCCCATTACTTCACAGGAAGACTTGTGCTACAGTACTCGTAACACTTGCTGTTTTTCACATTGCACAGGAAAGCAACGACAAAAAGGGAAGGGTCGACTCGACCCAAAAGCCGAGGCGACATCCCGAACTGAACAACCCTACACGGCTTCTAACATTTTTCCGTCATCGTCGTCTCCGTTCTCTTGTTTCTTATGCGAAACTTCTTCATTCCACTTAAATAGCAAACTTTGTGGTTTATTCACTAGAATGATGCCAAAAAAGGAGGAGGAAGAAAAACTAGGAGATTGACTAGGAATTTGGTTGATTTGCTCCTTGGACAAAGACCCATAGAGATACAGAAAACTTCCGCTATTAGAATGAATTTACAAATTTGGAGACTGATGCCGTTTTGTGGTCGCATAAACTATGCGCAGTTAAGATAAACTTTCAGCAAAAATGCTCCCTCAGGAATTAAGTGCGATCGTGTGTGTGGTGTGATGGACCAGGATGACAGGAGTGGGTGGGTCGTCTAAATGAGTTTGAGGGTTGAATGGTAAAGAGTGTATCTGCAAAACAGAAGACATTCATCTGTTAAATGCATTTTAAACGGAAGTTTTCGAAAAAAGTTGTTTCCTTATTCATTTGTATAAATGAATAGCTATTCAATTAACTGCTTAATTGGTAAGAACAAAAAGTTTTCAATAAATTCAAACTGATATGGATCCTTAGCCCGTTGAGTCGTAGAATAAAAGGCTTCGTTTGAAACTATTTTTATGGGTAATTGAGACCAGTTTTTAAAAAGACTTCCTTCTCTGTATGCAGATCAGTCAAGAAGACAAGCAAACGAAACAAATTTTAATAAAGTTGAGTCTATGCAACCTGATGAATGATACATAAGGGTGGCAGTATATAAGTGGAAAATGCTACCGATGTCACGTCAACACTTCAAGAAATTATGTTAGATTTCCACTAGCAAGTTTTGGATTAGATAACCAACAAATCTACTACCATCATGCGAACTTGCTAAATTGCCAAATAGCATTTTGGAGGTAGTCAACTCAGTTACTCTCATAATAAGCTATGTAGCCTACGACCGTCGTTGATATTTAATCTAGATCCTTAAGCACATGGTTGACTGCTGCAGAAATAGGGTAGGCACTGAGAGGTTTCAACCTGGCGATACCCAGTGTTGCAACTGTTTCTACATGTCAATTGTTTTACCGTACAGTGGTAGCCATCGGGTACTGGCCGGTGTCCATCCGGACTCGACTGCTAAACTTATAAGCGCGAGTATTGACCAGATCAAAAGAGAACTTATCCGTGCTGCTCCGATTGTTAGGAGCTCAAGACTGTTACGATTTCCGAGACTAAGTCAGGTTCTTTGAAAAGAGATTGTGGCGGAAGAGCCCTTTATGGACCAACGGCAGCGCTCAAATCCTTGAAAGGGTTACTGCCTTTGGTATAACCGACCGCTTTTCCTAGGGGTATAAAACACGGAACTTGCCCTCCAGGTTGGGGATTGCGCCGTCGAGGTAACCGCCCGGTCATGAAAGTTACAAAACAAAAACAAACCTCCGATACGGTCGGATCTACTGTTGACAATTCCTGCAAACAGATCAAAGACAACGACCTTCGAATATGCACGTGGAATATTAGGTCCCTTAATAGGGCACGTACAGTCGAACAACTAGTGGGGGCGTTAGACTGATGCAAAGCAGATATAACCGCCATCCAAGTGTATCATACCACTATCAGGCAGAATAAACCCTTCAACGTTGACGGTGAAGACCAACGATTCCGTACACTCGATCTGGATGAAAAGAAAATAGCCATAAGTTGTAACGGAATGCTCCATCATTCTTGAGAGAATTGTTCAAAATCCACGAGAAAACACAAGAGACATACGCCGATGATATTAACATAATCGACGGAAATGGGTTTAGCGGTTAATGAGATCAACCACAAACATATGCTGCCACCCAGAAAGGACACCCAACGTCGACGTCTCGGACAGAACGGCATCCTCGGCAGACATTACTTAGAGGTTGTTTATGACTTAGTCTACCTAGGCTCCACTATCAATTAGGACAATCATAACTGTGCTGAGATCAAACGAAAATTAACTCTTGCCAATCGCTGCTTGGGAATTGACTAGCAAAGTCCTCTCTCGAACAACAAAAGTTACCCGTTATAAGACTTTAAGAATTCCGCTCCTGCTCTATGGCGCAGAGGCATGGACATGGGCATGGACATGGACACAATGAGTGAGGGTGCTTTTAGGCTAAGAAAATAGTACAAAGTGAAAATATATGTGGTTGGATGTGAGTACAATACAACACTTCTCACCAGATTTAGAAGCGCAGACTTGCATTCACAAAACAGTTTTGTGCACATGAAGCGCCACCATTGTGTTTAGCGTAAAAGGGATGGTAGGTTACACATGGGTAGGTAAAATAAATTAAGGGTGTCGTACTCCAAATATTTTGCTGTTCAAATTCGTTCCCTTACATTTGCATATACAACTAGCCTGCCTAATGCATTTTTTCTTCATTAATTTTTAGCTGAAGTGGTCAATGGATCCACAAAATCTTTATAGGATCATGCTTCATATATTTATACAACCATCGGATATTCCTCATATTTATACGATAACCATAAGCCTATAGCTGCTTTTGTGTTTCGAAATTCTTGCGCTTACTCTTGCTTTTGTTCGTAAAATATTTGAATGCCTCCATCCAACTTTGCAAACCTTTTGAATAGTTTTTTGTTTTTATCAGCAGACATTCAAACTGCTAATTAAATTTGAAAACTTCATTGCGGTAAAAAAAACTCCAATCAACTCTTCAAAAAAAAAACTTTTATTACCCTCAAAATGAAGCAGCAAACCAACATAACAAAAAAAGAAACAAAAATACTCCGATCCCACTTCAATTCACCGCCATTCAACCGAAAGAATGAAAATAACCTTTCAATTCCCGAGCTAACAGAAACTAAATTCGTTCAACTTTTCTGAAGAGTCCTTAATCAATTGATTGCATTTAAATCCGTGATTTCGAAGAATTGATTACCGAGAATGTTTGCAAAAAAGTTTCATTTCCATTTGCAATCATCGCGCATTTTGTGCTCACTCGAACGACCATCTCCGCTTTATTTGATATCCTCTGACTTCTTTTCATAAACAACTAATCCACCTCCCTTACGCAAGGGGGTTAACTCTAGTTACAATTCAAATTCAACATTCATCCTGATGGACTTTTGAACTTAACCCTGAGTTCTTTTGTACCTATATATACTGATACTTGCGAGATGAAGTAATTTATGAAAAGGCTTTAGAGCAGCGTAAGTAGTGGAGGTATACCACTAATTAAAGGGGTTGGAAATTTTCGTAATCCTCTTGAACCCATCTATCCACCCTCTTCCATCGTTCTACATTGTCTGAGCGCAGTTTTAGTGAATTTGCAGTTAAATTACTGAGAAACAATGGGAAAAATAACGAGAGCCAGACATATTTGATTATATTGCTCTACCCTTTGACTCAATGTTTCTTGGTGGCGTTGCCAGCCGAAAGATGATTTGTAACAACATAAAATAACAGCATGAAACATTGAATATTTAAAAGCTTTCCTTTTCGTTAAAACGTTGTACATAGCGACCATGGGGCAAGTTCAATATGAATTTTATTTCTACTCAGGACTTATGGAATATATGCCCACAGAAAAAAAAAAAAAGCACTGTGGCGCTGCCAGCCCGGTATGGGCCATGGCCTAGCTTCTTGACACTCATTTGTGTTGCTCATGTTGTCATTTTTGTCACATCTGAGCGGGGATTACGGTTTATCGCCGAGTCCGAACGGCACTCCTTAGAAGCTTTTTCGTAGGCAATTTTACTTTCGGGAGTTTGCCATTGCCCACTGAAACGATCTTAATAATCGCTTAAGTGAGGCAGAAGATAACCAATTTCAATTCAATTAAAGTCATAGAAAACCGAACACAGTTGGCAACACTGCACCCTACATAAGCCAACATCAGCATAATCATTAACATTAAATATACATCCAAGTTATAGAGAATGAAAATAGTGGAAACCACTAGAGGAACAAGGGCCAGGGGAGGAAAAAAAAGCTGTGAAAGAGCATTGTGGTAACCCTCTGAAAGGGTAACTAGCGAAATCTTATTATCCTTCCATCTGTAATGAAATTTGAAAAACTAGGAGTCTTTGAATGGGATTTCCATCCGTTCTCTTTA
Source organism: Volucella inflata (assembly GCA_928272305.1). NCBI lineage: Eukaryota > Metazoa > Arthropoda > Insecta > Diptera > Syrphidae > Volucella > Volucella inflata. The sequence continues at coordinate 25,154,342 of OV743717.1, read as the reverse complement.
CGATACGGGTACACAGTGTAATATAAAGTGGAGCAATGAGTAATATGGAGAAATGGAGAAAAGTAGTAAACAAACATAAACAACTACTCATGCTACTACTTTCGATAAACTACCCTTGCGCTCTATATCCTGAAAATAAAAATGAGAATCGACGCACGGGCGTCTCTGAAGGGTAGAAGTAGGTCTTTATTTGTTATCACGATCCTTTGAATGAAATTCTTTTTATCTCTTGAGTTTCAGAGTGAGAGGTTTTTTTGTTTTACAAACAACAGATTTGATTCTTGAAAATGATAAATCGAGATGTGAATATAAAGTGTCTGGGTTTGGGGTTTTTGGAAAACGTAACAACAAAATAATTTAACAGAAGGAATGTCTTTCGAGTCACGAAGAAACTAAAACGAGTAAGAAGCTGAAGCAATAAACAACACCCAATAAAAAGTTCCAACAATCAGCAACAAACGTTATCTAATCTAGACGACAGAGTCCCACCAAATATTGCTTAAACTACGAAGCAGACACTTAAAAAAGGTACGGATGTGTGTATGTCATTACGCTAATGTTTTTACATTAGATGCATTCCCCGGTGTAGAAGGAACCTTAATAACATTCGGTAAATAGTTGCCTTCATGTCCAGAGAGCTGTTGTCAGACTTAGCTTAAGGAAGCTTAGTATAGCATTGAGCGTGATTCGAAATGAAATTACTATTCCTCTAAACTTAGTATGTCTTTGCCCCCAAAGGAACTGTGGAGGAACCTTCGGCAAATTGGTGTTTTCAAAGGAGGGAATGATAACTATTCGATAAATTCAAATGAGCTAAATGCATATATTGTTGACAATGCAATGGCTGGTGGTATGTTTGATTTTCATCCGAACACCTATACATCAGTGCAAAGGCAAGTCGATTTCGAGGTTACAACTGAGACTGATGTAATTTCAATCATTGCCTCCATTAAGTCAAATGCAATTGGTGAAGATGGTATACCAGTCAAATTTCTAAAAATAATTTTACCCAGTATTGTAAGCCATATAACCCACATAATTTACTCGTTTATCATGACATCTACCTTTCCCCAGGCTTGGAAACATGCACGGGTTATTCCGATTGCCAAAAAATTTAACCCAAGTTCTGTTAACGATTTAAGGCCAATAAGCATTCTCCCACGCCTATCAAAAGTATTTGAGAGAGTCTTATCCCGCCAGATCAAATGTCACTTATCCTTCAACTCTCTATTGACTTCTTCTCAGTCAGGCTTTCGAGAAGCGCATAGTTGTCAGTCGGTGAAGATTTTGGATGATGTAAGGCAAGGCTATGACAAAGGGCTCGTGACTTTACTTCGCTTTCTCGATTTTTTGAAAGCTTTTGACAAAGTGAATCTCAAAATTCTTTTATGGAAGCTTAAACACTTTTTCGGGTTTGGCGAACGAAACTTTTGCAAAGCTACTTGTCGAACCGATTTCAAAGGGTCGTTGTTGGTGGAAGGATTTCCTCTGTTTTGCCCTTATTACAAGGTATCCCTCAAGGTTCCATCCTTGGACCGATTTTATTTTCCATGTTTGTCAACATGGTATGTGTTAACACTTGTATGCATATGTACGCGGATGACGTTCAATTGTACATGTCTTGGCGAATTAGTTTTTTGTTTAAACAGGGATTTGTCAGCGATTAATGACTAGGCAGACTAACATGGGCTGCTGCTAAATCCTTCTAAGTGTCAGGTTCTACCTATATCAAAAAGCAATTTCGAACTGAGTCTGGTGCGAAATATATGCATATCGGAATCGAAATTGGCGATAGTGGAGTCGGCTACTATCCTTGGGTACGTAATAAACCGCAATCTGTCCTGCAACAATCACATAAACTGCGTCATTGGTCGCATTTATGGTTGTTTGCGTAGACTGTGACTGGCTGCAAACTTCACACCCTTTGAAACTCGACGGAAGCAAGTCCAAGCGCTTATACTTTCCATAATAGGTAGCCTTCAATGATGCAGTTAGATACATTCATGGACTACGCAGATACGATCGGATATCGGTCTATGTGAACGGTTTATTGGGTTGCACTTTAGTACAATACATGTATGCAAGAAATTGTATATTCTTACACAAACTTATAATGACAAAAACGCCAAATTATCTGTTTTGCAAGCTTGAGTTTTCTTCTCGCAGAACACAAAATATAAACTTACCAAAATTTAAATATCTCAACTCATCAAGATTGTTATTCATTCACGCCTTGAGGTTATGGAACTCTCTGCCCTTGAATATCAAGGGTATTAGCAATGCTGCAAGCTTTAAAACTTCAATATTTAGGCATTTTTCTATTCAGCAACAATAAAGATTAATGTATATTTATTTCCTCTTTCTCCTACTTCTTACTTTTCATCTTCGTCCTTTCTTTTCCATTCTTTTTTGTTTTTCTTATAAATGTCTTAGAAATGTTAACCTTGCTTATTTCAGTAATCTTATGAATAATAATAATAGCGGGTGCAATGAATTGCAAAACTTCAAAATTTTCACAATCGTAGTCATCCAGGCTAGATATTATAGTAAGCATATTAAACACATATTCTGGTGCTTGGGGGGAGACACAACCTCTGCTTTATGTGGTGTGCTTCTCTTAGGTGGCGCCATTAGAGCATAGGTGTTTGACTAAAGTTAAGGCTCCACTCTAACCTAGAACGCATTTCAGGGATTTGTGATACTTGCTTCACTTCACGGATCCGGGTTATTTTTTGTAATAAGTTGAGATGTCCAAACTTTTGGCAGCAAACATACAGTGAAATCTTGTCGCTGTTCTTTCCCATTCACAACCGAACAGTGCTGAATCGTCACAACTTTAGGCTCAAGCTTCTTCTCCTTCTTTTGGTGTGAAGGAAAATAACTTTGTCCCTATAATTACTTTATAAGGTCATCGATGCAGTTGAAATAAATTCGAATCATGTGAAGCGCTGCGGTTAAAACCCAAAGTTCTTTGTTAAGCATTATGTTAAGTTCTTCTGAGTCTTTTAACACAACAGAGGAACCACAGCTGTGAACTTCGGGACAACCTAAGCACAAACATCGCAGTCTTTAGGTGGCAGTAGAATGTGATATCTGCTGTGGTAAGTAGTATGTACTGATGGGCAATTCAGGGCTGTAAAAAAAAGAGCTGCGGCATATCGTTAAACGAATTAATCAGAAAGTTTATAACCCAAATTTATTGAGTACCTGGGGCAGGGGCATTCGACAAAACTGTTAAGCTGATGAACTTGACAAAAGTGACATAAAGTTGCCCTTCGCCTGGAACTAAATACAAAAGACGGGGCCAACCTCAAGTGGTCGCAAGGCACGGCTTTACAATTCAATCAGAAAGATCTAGCGTAGCCTGGCAAAAGTGGTGGCAAACAAAGTGTCGGTTACATGTAAATCGGTACATATTGCCATCCTTGTAGAAATCATAACAGAGGATTGCATATTTGCCAGATATGCCAATATAATTGGTCTACCTTTCCATATTTTTGAAGCTTGTGGAGAAATAAAGAAAAAAAAACATAGCCATAGTAGTTTCTGTAATTCTAGAATTACTCTCCCAACGCAAATCGGATAACTCTTAGGCCATAGTCTCCTAACAAAGCATGAAATAAAGCGACGTCTTAAAGACACCAACCTCTCCAGAGGCTTTAAATTTGAGGATGTCATTCTTCCAGTTCCAGCAATTTGAAGCCAATTTCTTCAAATTCCTGAATGCAATGCGATGACTTAAATCTTTTAAAGTACCGACAGGAGAGTCAAATAACAATTGTATATTGTCTTCAGAGTGTGGTATAGTAAGTATACATTTTAAAATATGAATAACTAGGCTTTGTGGCAAATTCTAATGACGTTAAGCTAAACAAATTAAGTCTACTTAGTGTGAGGAGTATTTTGTCTAAAATTATCGAGCACATCAAGATATGATCGAGTATACATGATTACTAAAAACATAACAAAAAATGGACCTTCATCTACAGAAGGTTGCTTTTCGACTCCCGTAAGTCCTCAATTATACCAAAATTACAACCCAGGGTCAACATATATCCGTTGTTCTTCAAGCGATTATTTTCGGTGGCAGCGCCACCAAATAAATAAAAATCGAAGCCCCACATGAAACACGACAACCTTGAGCACCGGTTTACGAGCTCTGCTGCACGGAATATTAAGGCAAAGCACGAAGCTATTCGTTGAGTGTAGTACGCACAACAATGTTACGTAAACGTGACCATATTTAAATTGGAAACTCCCCCCCTCCTCACTTCTAGCCTTTGTTTACGTTCTCTATCTCGTGCTAGAACATTTTTCCATGATCTACTTCGAAGATTCAAGTAATTTCCATATTTGCAATGATTACCCCTCAATTGCGCACTATGTGCTCGTACATACAAAATTTGTATCTAACATTTAACATTTGTTCTAGATACAAATACTTATTCGTGCTGTGTGTCGCGAAAAACAGCTAATTTCCATAATAATGATGTTCAGTGATTTTTCACCTGTGCACGATAGCGGCGCGGCGTGAGCAACAATATAACCGACAACAATTTATGGCGACATATGTAATAATATGTATCTGTCCCCACACACAGTTTGTTCGTATAAGCGGTGAAACTATAGTACTAGTACTACAACCTGAGGTGACAGTGTACCCAGTACCCACTGTGACATAATATCCCCTGTGACATAGTACCCGTTGTGAGAATAATGACAGTAATGAGTCACACTTCTATGAGATGAATGTGATATGAGCACAAGTAGTTTCCACTGATTTTTTTGCTTTATCTGTTTTTTATTACTTAAAGTTAAATGATCTAAACTAAACAGAAAGTCATGGACCTTTTCAGCTGTGAACTGAAACTGAATTGAGCCGGCTTCTTGACGTTAATGACGTTGACATGTGTGTTGCTGGTTGAGATTATGGGTAGGAGGTAGTGAAATAAAATAAAATAAAACTTTGGCGCAAACTTAAACGAATGTCGGATTAGAGAAACCGCTTTTGGAATGCAACAGAAATTAGCTAAGCTGGAAACGAAAAAAGGTAGGCAAGTAATTGTTCCACTAAGCCCACTTAACTAAACTTACTCGTAAAAAAACATGAGCGCGCTGAAGTCTTTGATGGCAATTTGTCATGACTTGTACGACTTCAAGTGGGAAGAAGTGATTGATCATTCTGTTGACTTTCTTCGTTTAATAACACTATTGTGACGTTTGGGTACTTTATCGTTTATCACAAAAGACATTGCATTGTCATGTTATGGCGGATAAGGGACGCTCTAGAGAAGTTTTTGTTCCAACAAATGAAGGAGAATTATATAGCAAACGAAACTAGAATTTTAACATAAAATAAACGCCAAAGGAGGCAATAATAACATTTTATGTTTGCTACCAGATATTCGGCTAAACCTTAGAATTCCAACCCAAAAATCATAAAGCATAAAATGTGGCGACAGTAAATCTGCTATCAACATACTCGTACAACGATCTGATGTTGTAGCAACCAATGTGCAAAGCTATCACATTTAAGAGTATGACTGAGATTCGAATGTTTGCATTCCAGCAGAGGGCGATACGATATGGGAAACGAAACTCTTAGAGTGAAGTGCGGCAAACTTTTGGTTGGTGCCGAAAATCTCAGCTTTTGAGTTTTTAAGAAAACTTAAACTGCTGCGCGCCATTTTCTGGGATCCGGGCAATAATCAGGAAAACAAGTACGTCACTTCTCCTGTTTCCGTTTAGACAAAGCTTCTATCGAGATCATAAAATCTAGGTATGACTAACGTCCCCATCTGTAGCTTGGGTAGGGTAATTACTTCCTGTTATAACTGCCGATAAGAGACGTGCTCATCTATTTTGTGTACTAAGATCAACCTTCAACACTTATTGCATTCAAACGAGTATGTAGGAGACCATCGCGTTGAATACAAAACAACACATACAGGTAACATGGGTATGGAATAAAAGCATCTGTGGTTTCGAATGTTTAAGGTATTTCACACCACTGTATGGCGAGCGATCGAAAAGACCGAGTACTTGTCTGCATGTGACGAATTCACTCTTATCATTTAAACTTGGGCTGCGGGCATAAGCTGCGAAATGAACGAGAATGACAAAAATTCTTCGTTGCATCTGCTAATTTTTTCTATTATTCGTTATTACTTCCAACACCGCAGGCGGTTGCCGAACTCACTGAATACTGAATACCTTAGTCATCGCAGATGTAGACTTGAATAACAATTGGTGCACGAAAAATAGGAATCTGCCTGGTCTGACTCATCTAGTGCTTAAAGGCATCAACATTCAATTCACCAAAGGAGCTAGGTATTTAGACGCCAACCCGTATAACAAATTAATATGTTCAAAGCATGTTACGTCGATAGCCTCTAAGGCGCTGTCGGCCTTCTGGGAAAGGAGTTTTCGGCAAGGCATTGGGTCTGTCACCGAGAAGGGTCCTCTGGAAAACTCCAATAATATTCAAAAAAATACCAGAGCCTCTGCTGCAGTTTCGGCCAGAATCTGAGCCAGAAGGGGAATGCAGTCACGGATATAGGATGCGACGCTGGTGTTTTTCTGAAGGACGACGGCGTTAGATTTCACTCCTCGTAAGGGAAACTTGCGTCTGTCTTTCAAGTGAATACATTATCAATGCTGATGTGACGAAATATATTTTGAGGAACCGGAGTGAGAAATAAAATCGCCGATGAAGTTGCCGGGCAAGACTCAGAGGAGAGTTTTTCAGGACCCGTAAGTCTGCCCACGTTCTCGATTAAGTCTTCCACAGACAGTTGGGTTTTATATTAGCACAACTGCAGATAGCATGGCTTTCGAGGTTGAAGGCTGACTAAATGAATGCTTCTTGACTGCTCTAAGAAGTCAGCGGCCTTCTTGGTGTCCGTTAGCAGGAAAGACTGCAGTTGTTTACTGAGGTCATGACGGGGCACTGCACTTTTGCTAAGCACTTCAATGTGCTGGACATAAGTGATACAACATCCTGCTTGCCATGAAAGTGATGAAGACACTGGGCAGCACTACCTTTATGAATGACCGGCTTACATTCGCATAAGACTGCATATACTTGGTGTTGACGTGGTAGGTGCTGGTTATGTAGACACTTTGTCACAGAAGCGCTTACTTATAAGACTTTGATTATAAGGAACTTAGATAAAGTAAAATGGACTAGTTCTTTAAAAAAATTAAAATATCAAGTATCAGTCAGCGGTAAGCACCTACCCGTGCAGAAATTGGTAAATTGAATAAAAAATTTGCGCTATTAACTTGAGTAAATAACGTTAATAACCCAAATCGTGCCCGTCGCGCAAGAAAGACTACGGATATTTTTTCTGAAGCTTCAAATGCCAAATGGGTGTTAGGGATGCTATAAACTGATCAAATACTACCGAATAAACATGTTGAGCGATGAAGAACATTTCTGAATTGAGAAATAGAAATATAGTAGGTGAATTTCTCCACATTTAAGGCTTAAAAAATCTAAGAATGATTGCAGAGAATCTCCTCTTTTGACACTGTTTTTGAGTAAGTGTGAGCTTTATTTTTTCGAAAATGAAACGGGCGTGGGGGTTTTTGTGATTGGATTGTGCTACCGCAACTTCGATAACCTTTAAGCCAAAGTTCGAAGGTGAATGGACATCGAGATCATGCGATTTAGCACTTCTTTCTTGAGGCATTTGCAGAGAAGAGAAAGTTTATGCCAATCCCAATCAGTTGAAGTAGAGTCTCAAATATGTGAAAATATCAAGATTTAATTGATAGCTTTCCCTGACAAATTTATTTATCCTTAATACAAGCACAAAACAAATTCCTTACTTCATAATAAAAAAAAGGGCAAACCTGGTGGCGTTCTCAAAGAAGTACAAGAAATTATATCTGGAGGAAATTGTGTGACAAAATAACAGAAACCTCTGGGGCACTGCGGCTAAGAAAAATCGTCTCATTTAGTGACGAATCACTTAACTTACTACTTGATACCAACTTTCCAAGCAGCTTCCCATTCAAGACCAGTAACAATATCGGTAAGATTACTGCAGCCGCGACAAAAATTGATGGTCTGATCAAAAGAGACAAATTACTCTTGGCACTGCATAGCTTCAAACCATACAAGTCTGCTGGGCTGGACGGTACAAAATTTCCCGAGCTGTAAAGGTCCTCTGATATAATCCTGATAACGCTTGAGAGTATCATGAGGAGCTATGTAGAATTGACTCACATTCCCCTGTTATAGAGAAACATTAATGAAGTCTTCATTCCTAAAGCCGGAAAATGTTTTCATGTTCTCCTGTTAGTCTATCATTTGCCTTCTGAAAATTCTAGAACGATATCCATAGACGTTCTATAATCAATCCACGACTTTTGTCCATGGCGAAACAAACTACTTTATACAGGGTACACATTGGTCGTGTTCGGGGATCCAGGAAGTACTTTAAACAACGTCAATACATCCGCAATAATGATACTGCTGTCAACTCTGAAGATAAATGACACACTTGGAAAATTTATCAGTCTTACGTTAAAAAGCAGGATAATCAACTCCAAACTGGGGGGGATTCTATCAAAGGATGTGTTAGCATAGATACGCCGCCAAACGGTAGTCTCATTCCTCATCTCCTTCTCTGGAACTTAGTGGTCGACGGACTTCTGAAATACCTGGTTATAGCCTATGCTTATGACGTTACTATAACCGTCTTAGGGAGGCATCTTAACGCCATTAATAATAATTCTTACAGGACAACCTCAACAGATTCAACAGTTGGGCGAATCGCTGTGGATGGGAGTAAACCCCCAGAAAACTGATCTTGTCCTCTATTCTAGGAAATACAAAATACCTCCTCCTTCTATCAACGGCACCATCTTAGTTTTTTTTGATATAGAAAAATATCGGGTCTAACTTTCTATAGGAAACTGGAAACCTGATATGCAAGAAAGAAGAAGAAAAGCCGCACAAGCTTTATTCTCATTCAAAAACGCCTTTAGGAACAAATAGGGCATCCAACCTCACATTACCCATTGGCTATATATCTTAGTTATAAGACCGACACTCACCCACGAGGTGGTTGTCTGATAGATGAACTTAGAGAAACAAGTAAACTGCAGCAAACTAAGCAAGGTCCCAAGAACAGCATAAGTGGTGCTTAACGCACTACTCCTTCCGCCGCACTGGTTGCTCTGCTTCACTTCACTCTGCTCGATATTTTTGCAGCAGGAAGTAGTTGCTTATGCAGCTATTCGTCTTAAAGCAACTAGAGCGTGAATAAATAAACTATTTGGCCACGCTTATATTCTTAACGTACTAGAAATCCTTCCAGAGAACATCGACTATGGTACACTTCGGCTTAACATTGGTTTGACAAAGGCTTTCGTTTTATCATCCCCTTAAGATCTCTATACGGATGGATCCAAGACTGAAAGTGAAGTTGGTGGCGGTCTTTTCTCAAATAAACTTAACCCAAGTCTGTCCTTCCGACCTCCAAATCACTGCATCGGGTTTCAGGCAGATATCTTGGTAATTAAAGAAGTTCTGTCTTGGGTAAAGAAAAACGTGATATCTGCAAAATATATCCTTTTTGGATAGTAAAGCCGTTATCAACTCCCTGGACTCATGTTCGTTTAACTCAAAAACTGTTACAGACTGCCGATCACCTCTCATGGATATCGCAGAGCAGTTAAACATTTACCTTTGATGTAAGAGAAAAGTAAGACCGACGAACTTGCCAAAATTGAAACAACTATACCCATCCTACCGGAAGACGATATCATCGGTATATCTTCTGCCCCGTGCAAGAAAATTCTAAAGCTGGATGCTAACACATAGAAGAACAAACCTAATGTGAACTTTTGGGTCAACGACGAAACAAGTCTCCGGCTAAAGCTGGATCTGAATCACTCTAAAAAGTTTACCTTTCAAAACAGAAACCATGTCATGTGTGCACATATATAAAGGCAAACATGCCAGAAAGAGTGGCGATTTTACAAACGACTTCTGCGGAAGCACCATGGAAAAGGAGAAGGAGAAGACACTCCTACACCTCTTTCGAACGAAAACATTTACAAATGAGGTTCCCCGTAGCACCTTTTGATGCATAATATAACACATTTTATTTGTGAACGTCCTACATTCTACAGTAATGGTCAATAATTTGTATGATAAACCTTTCTACAACAAACTGTTCACTGTTCCTTCTTTAACAAATTTGCAACGTGTCAACCTAACAATAGAATCGTCTATTTAATTTTACATTGTTGACTTATCTGTCATCTTTGGATATCAGACCAAACCCAATCCATTGTTGAAACACATCATTACCAATTACGTTTCCTTCAATCCAAATAATTTAAAATAATCTACTATATGAATGTCGGACAAACAATTATTTAATAATTGTGTTCTTGAACTAAAAACCTCAGTCCTGTCAATTTAAGAATTTAATCACGAGCACTATAAAGCACAGCAGCCTATGATGAGTTCAGGCCACAACAACTATCGACAACGACAACGCAACACAATGCGACAACAGCTGTGGTTGATTATTAGTGTTGTTGACATCAGCGTAATTGGTCGCTTAAAGTGGGCGTATAGCTTGAAACATCCGTCAGCAATCAATTAACTCCCGAATGAGTTCCTCACTACTTTTTTCCGATTGCCGCTGTTACTAGTCATTGTATTCTGGAATTGAACTGAATATTGCTCCAGTACCAGTTTCAGCACATCCGCGGAACTCACTCCACCTGAGTTGAATCTATAAGTTGCGTAACAGCAGTGTCGATGGCGTAACAGCAGTGTTGGAATGATTCAGATACTCTCATCCCATTCAGATACACTTAACATACCCCACTGCAACTGGCGCAAATAATTCCATTCCAATTTCGACGTTGTAAATATTTTGTTGTGTGAAAAATGATGCCTCCATGAAATTACTCGTGTCGTTTTGTTTATTCTTATTAAATACGGAAAGAATTTTTTTTTTATTTGACCGCTGCAAGGTGGAAAGGGGAATGAAGAATCTGCAGAATGCAAACTGCTCCTACTAGAGAGGGTTGGGAATGGTGTTGCCATACATGATGTCTTCATTTATTCGGACATACGTACTCGTACATGGAAATACTCGTAGCTATAAATTCAAGAATTCAACTTTACTCAAAGTCGATTGCCTTTATTAACATTCTATTGGTTTAAACATACGTTCTAGTTAATTAAGAAAAAAGACCATTTGAGTAAGACAGGTATAAAGTAGAATAAAGCATACAAAATGAATGGAAATTTGTACGAACCCAGTTCAAAAGTTCTTGCGAAAATGCTGTAAAGTCGTCATAAATACTGTTTTTTAAATATTTCATCAAGTTCTTTAAGTTTTGAGCTTGAAAAATGCCATCTTCAAACCTCATAATGATGTCGTACTCATAAAAAAGCGAAATAAATCGCAGGTTCCCAATGTTTGGAGCACCACAGTAATTTGTTCCAAAACACAGAAATTTTTCGACATAAGCAGAGTGCTCAATTGAACTGAAATCAACTTCGAAACCAGCTAAACTGTGTCTATATTTCACAAAATGACAGTTTCATTGTTAACAAGCATGCATAAGTGTTTGCGTTTCAGCGTGGATTTTGTTTTACTCAAAATGGAGTTCAAACGAAATAGTGTTATTGTGCTACATTTGGGTAGAATGTGACTTTAATTAGAGCCTGCCAATACCTCGATGTCAATAAATGTTTTATCCGTCGAACTTAAACACGTTACAACAGTACTAACAGTGGACGTTCGTCGCTGTGTCTTTTGACCGTAGCATTTTGGAAGGAGCTTTAAAGCCTTGGGCAACTAAATAGATCGGTGAGAGAAAATGGACTTTCCCACAACAACACAAAGAGCGCTTTAATTAAGAGTGATTTACAAGCAACGTACCTTCCTTTATTTTGCCGACACAATGGCTTCCACAGCCACTAGACGCAAATTCACTCGACTATAAGAAGAAGATTCCGTAGGAACACTTTAGTGCAGCTTTTTACCCGTTTGTCGACCGACTCAAGGCCATAGTTCGCCCTAAAGGCACCCCCTTCAAACGTTGAAAATGAATTTTAAAAACAAAATTGGTTTCCAACATTTTGTCCATTCAAATTTCCAACAAGTTTCAGTATTTTTACTTTTTAGGTCATTTTTCTTTCAAAAGAAGTGATTCGTTGAAGACCACTTTCTCCATATTTTTAGCGATATTAGTTTTTCATTCTGGTGACCGAAATTTCTTTACCCTCAAGGATACATTTTCCTTGCAGAGGGGCCCACACAAGTTCCCCATAATAATCCATAAAGGGATTTGGCAGTTACCTGGTTAAAAAACCGTCAATCTGATTATTCATATAACGATCAATGGAAGAAAGAGCCTGAGTGTTCTGACATGCGGCCAAAATCGATTCATATCCCTACTTTGTATTAACCAAGTGCGAATGCGAAAATCTCGAATCGAGTTTTCGAAAATCGGGCGAGAAGTCATTTACCTCCAGCAACAAGCGTAGAAAACCACTGGCAACATTGTTAGTAATCCGCATCAAATAAACTTAGTTTCTCCCAACCACTATAACGATACCCGTGGTAGCGTATATAGTGATCCTGCAAAACTGACACGAATTCCACGAGCAAAGGCTTAATGTTTTCAGCAACAGAAAGAAAAATGCGTAGAAGCGATCAGTTGATATCTTGAAATAGTGCTGCTTTCTTAGAATCAATTATTGCATTCGATATTTTTATCGAAACTAGAAAAGTGGGCAACAGTTTGTAAAAAAAAACATTCTAGGGAGGACCTTAGTCTTAACCAAAGAATATCTCCAATTCACGTAAAATTAGAGGCCTTTTCGCACAATAAGATGGTGGAGAGCTCCTTTCGCCTTCTACGTGCCACCAAAAGTCATTTTATACGGCATTGTCTCTTCGAGGTTATAATCGTGTTCTCGTTGCTCTAGCCATCTCATTCGACTGATGTGTACTTAATTAATCAGGTCAATATTGCTGTACAGTTAATGGATTTCGCTGTTATTTATTTAAGTCCATCAATCCAAGATTTATGAGTAAACCGCTTTTGTTCCAATACTGTCGTGCACACAATCAGAGTATGCATCTAGAGCTAGAGTTTCGCATAAACTTCTTCCGGCGCAGGGCTGTCTAAACAATAGGGCATCTATTCTTTCCAGATGTTGTCCTATATCGGTCGATAAAAATTTGTGGATATCAGGCTAAAGGCTTTGGGTTTTCTTTAAAATGTGCAGTAGTGTAAGAATTTGGTCAAGTCGTAAATAAATAATTTCAAACGTTCACACAACACGACAGACACGGTGATGCGATGGTAAGATGATACCTCTATAGTTTCACGCAGTTTGGAGTATCTTATTTCTTCCAGATGAGGCAAACAATGCGAAGTTCCATTCAAAAGGTTTACTTTCCTCTAACTTGACCATTTAGATGAGTTGGCGCGGGTTCTCTACCAAATAATTCACACCTTAAAGCTCAATAGGAAAGTCTTGCAGTCCAGCAGCCTTGTGCTGTTTAGACTTAAACCCTTACGGACGAAGTAAACTCTTTGAGGAAAAGTACAATTTTTATGGAATATTTAGTTTAAAATAATACTGGAAATAACACTGGAAATTCGACCCCATCTGGAATCTGTGGGTCAACCAACGGCTTCGACAAACGGTTGATCACATCTGCTTCCATGAGAAGTCTGTAAGGCTGTACCCATAAGCGATTCCAATGGGCATTCCTTTTCACTTTCCCAACTGTTGTCACTTGTTTGTATTACAAAAAGACCTGCAGCTTCGTCTTCCTCAAATATAAAATTTCGAACGAAAAGTGTTCAACAAAGTTTCAACTAAATTTTATTATTTACACAAAACTGTTACAGAAAAATGTTTTATTAATTTTTGTTACTAAATAAAAATAAAAATAAAATAAAAAATAAATAAAATAAATTAAAAATAATATAATGTTAATAAATAAAAATCGTATTAGCATTGTTTCTCAAACGAACCCATCACTTCAAAATCACTGCAACAAACACCCGGCTAACGGTTACTATACCAGTATCACGTGAAAATCGCGGTTCATGTTTTATCTTGGCCATTGCATGAACTGTCTTCGACTGTGGTTATAGCTTTCACGTACCAGGTTCCAGAGAGGAACCACTGAGCCGAAATATATATCTTTTAGTCTGATGAACAAAATTTTGGCTTCTATCGACCAAGTTAAAAGGTTCGTTGTTCTAACAGAAAATCTCGGTCATTCCCTCCGTCAAACAATCTGCAGAGGTGGTTTTTCCATATTCTTTGTGACAGTCAGCACACTATACTGCTAAATTTCTTAGTCCGTCTACAGGTCTTCGTTCAGACATGGCTGCCTTGGCAGGTTCTTTTTGTTTAAGTAAAACTTTTACTATTGCAGCACTCCTGCCGCTTTTCTTTTTTCTTATATCAGTTCAAGTAACTCAGACTCCGTTTCATAGCATTCAGCTTCTACTAAGTTACGCTTAGATTCTTCCCCAACTTTAGAAGTTCTTAGCAAAGGAAAATGTTATATGATGTGAGGATGTAGCACATTTTCCCCTGTACACCCAAATTTCAAAAAGGTTTATTCTTCCATTCTTTTTTAAAATCATAAATAAATAGAGAGAAAAAGGCGGTGAGAAGAAATGTCCTTTATAATAATAAAAAAAACAGAAAGACACCATAGATATATACTTTTTTTATTCGGTTATTGTGTAAGTAGTCAAAAATAATAAATAAACAGATCCCCACGAGCTTATGGTACTGCAAGTAGAATTATACATTTATTTGTTTGCGTTTGCAGTTGCGTTGGTGGTGTATTCATCTTTATTATTATGAGAAAATCCCATCCCCAGATGTTCCATTAAGTGAGTCTAGAGAGACGAGTCTTACATCATTTTAAGAAAATAAAAAAAATTAAAAATCTTTCTTTCATAATACAGGAGACTTTAGTGAAAAAAAGTGATTTAACGCGTGTTGTTCTCTGTTGTTGTTCCCTTCTTTAAGCTAAAGAGCCCGTTAAGAGTTCATAGAAGGCAATACGAATAGCTACATTTATAATCTCTTCTGTCTGCAAAGTGTAAAGTTCTGGGGCATATACATACTCGTAGATAGAGTTGGGGTATATGATGGGAATGTGACAATTTACCCTGAGACAGCTGTGAAAAATGAGGCGAGTCCTTGCCCGAGACATAAGAAAAAATAAAATTTTAATAGCCAAATGGCAGAGATAAGTTGTTCCGTCTTCGTCGTAGTCACCGTCGTCTTGGAAGTCGTATATGCTTTCACTTAGAGGAAGACAAATTCTATATTTCATATTGCAATCGAATTGAGATGGTTTCTGTTAGCTCGTCGAGAGCTTTTCCTCCACCTTTATTGTACAATACCCCGCCGCTTCGGGGTGTAGAAGGCTCAAGCTGAAGCTGTCATGTTGTCTTAAACTGAATCTGTCATGCATTAAATCCAATTATGAGGACGGAAATGATCCACAAATTATTGTACCGACTGGCATATGAGTACGAAGTAGGGGCACAGACAACTGGTATGCGGGATGGTCTCATAATTAAAATTGATGCTTTCGTTGTAGTAGAGTATGATTACATGATTTAAAAATTTCATTCATAAAATGATGTTGTCTTACATTTTTTTGTTTGTTAATTAATTGAAAAATATACTCGTATGTGGGTATTTCGTATTGAACCCTAGGGATCTTAGCTGCGGCAGGATTTGAGTATCTGCATTGGTTTTATTGAAATTCAGAGATACATATCTTTATTCAAAAGTAGTTCACTGGGTTTGATAGATCCATAAAAAGAAACATTTTGACGGCTAATTTTCAGACCTGATAATCAGTAATAGGTCGAATTCATATATTTTTTTAATTCGATACCAAATCGAGTCGAGATTCTGATGTGCTGGGTTTCACTCGACCACTACAACGGAACCCCTCGTTTGATGACAACTGCCAGCAAGCACTTGTAGCTAAGCAAAACGCACGCAATGCGGCGCTTCAAAGAAAGACTAGAGCTGCGTCTCAGGAGGAAAAAGAAAGACTATAAGAAGCGCGCGGTCGTGGATATTGAGACAACTCATTTCTGGTCGGACGAAAATATGCCCGATGAATGGAACCTCAGCATTGTTTGTCCGATCCTCAAGAAAGGAGACCCTCTAAGCTGCGCCAACTACAGAGGCATCAGCTTTCTTAACATTGCGTACAAGATGTTATCGGCCATATTGTGTGAACGATTGAAGCCGTTCGCCAACAACCTGATAGGTCCATATCAGTGTGCCTTCAGGCCAGGAAAGTCCACCATCGACTAAATATTCACACTATGGCAGATCTTGAAGAAATCTCAAGAGCTTCAGATTGATACATACCATCTATTTATCGATTTTAAGACCGCGTATGACAGAGTCTATAGAGACGAGCTATACACAGCAATGTCTAGTTTTGGCATCCCTGACAGACCTTAATAATCCCAGTCCTGCTCTATGGGGCAGAGGTATGGACATTTTCAAAAATGGATGAGGGTTCTCTCAGCTGAAAATTCTTCGAGTGAATTTCAGTCCCGTCTGCATTGACGGTGAGTGGAGGAGGAGATGAACTGTATGGACTCTACAGCGACATCGACCTAGCCAGAAGAGTGAAGATCCAACGACTAAGATGACTGGGTCATGTAGAGCGGATGAACACCAATGTTCCGGTCCGAAAAGTCTTCGAATCCGCCCCCGAGGGCAGCGCAGTAGAGGAAGACCGAGACTCAGGTGGCGCACGCAAGTAGATGGAGACCTCAGCCAACTTAGCGTGTGAAACTGGTGGCAGCTAGCACAAGATCGAGCTAGCTGGAGAAGCTTGTTGATTGAGGCCCAGCTCCAACCCGGGCTGTAGCGCCACCTAAAAGTAAATCAAATCGAGTCTACTAAATGGATGTGAGCTTACAAATAAGCTGCAGATTGTCAAGCATTTGCACAACGGAGGGGCATTAAATTGTCATGATAAAAAATATCAAAAACATCGATATCATGGACCTTTGCCAATAAAAAAGATCGGTCTTGCTTGAACTTACATCAGTCATATAGTGACAGCTTTTATGCAAAACGTT
The DNA here is from genome assembly GCA_928272305.1 of Volucella inflata. Classification (NCBI taxonomy): domain Eukaryota; kingdom Metazoa; phylum Arthropoda; class Insecta; order Diptera; family Syrphidae; genus Volucella; species Volucella inflata. The sequence goes on along the minus strand of OV743717.1, from coordinate 25,137,194 downwards.
ATATGTAAGCCCATATCTACAAACTTGTCACCTTTACCTAATGAAGAACGCATTAATTGGTAGAGAAACAGATCTATTGGATCTGTCATTGTCAATGATCGACCAATTGTGTAGTAACCAGGTCTAAAACTGTATTAGTCGAATCGAACTCTTGTCTTATTTCTTGGGGATTGGAAAAACGATACTGAAATTCCATTCATTAGGCATACTCTCCTCTAATCACATTGGAAGATGTGTTATCTATCGCTGCTTTAGGTAGCTTAAAGCAGACTTTTCGCCTTCACCGCCCGCCTACGTTCGAATTGTTCCTGACAGCGGAATACGAGTGAGGGTCATCCCCGTGGTAAGTGTACTGCAGACCTAGGTTTTCCGATGTCGTTTGCATTGACTGTGAATCTACTACAATACTTATTTATCTCTAGGTGTCTTTGTGTGGGCATTGTTGGCTTGGCAATATTTCTAAATGTTGTTTCTGAAGCAGCACCTTCACATTTTTTTTATGGTGAGCTTAACATGCTCTTCAGTTTTCTTCCCTCGTCTTTTGTACATGAAATAAACAAACTATTTAAGCAGTACTTAGTTGGCAAGATGTTTTCGAACATGTGTTTGCTTGCACCCATCAAACTAACTGGTTAGCTGCAACCCTCTATATCAGCTGCGGCATTTCTGAATGGTTCTCGATAGCAATTCACCGATCGGGAACCTTTTGTGCGATTGCACACAACTTGCAGCGAGGTTTGGCCGGATTTTTGGTAGTTAGGTTAAATGTCCTCCCGGTAAGGACAAAGTTTTTGTTTTTTTAGCCTTGAAAGCATTTCAGACTGATTTGGCTTTAGTGCAAAATGTTAAGCTCGCTTATGTGGCGAAAGATTAAGAAAACTTGCCCAATTCTACAACTAAAATGTATCCACATTCTAATAGACGCCACTCATATTCTCAGTAGTTGTCAGCATAGTATCTAATTTATAACAGTTTTTCGTCTTCCTTTTGACCGGGCTATCTCAACGCACTTCCTGGACTGCTTCGATACCTGCTTCATAGTTTTCGCTAATTTTTCGATAAAAAAAACGTGCAGATCAGAATGTTCCTGTCGTCAACCATAGATTGTTCAATTCCGAGCTCCTTATTTACTCGCAACAGTAGAGATTTATATAGTCACTTCGGTCACACGTGGTCTGAAACACTTTGGGTTAAATAAACAATATACTCGTATTCCGGAGATACGAGTAGCAAACCATTTTGGGGGATATGGTTGTGGTTCCAGCGCAGGCATAGATTTTCTGGTGACATACTCGTATTTTCTGTGTTATTCAATAACCCGTGGGTCAGAGGGCCATATAGCTCCAATGATTTCAGTTTAACCTGGAGTGGGAACACCGTTCTGTCCATAGCCGTATCATGCGCTGTAGTTTCTACAGACAAGCATGACCTATTATACGAGTAGTTCTTCACTCCTTGAACATTAATAAATACAAATTGCAAGTATGTACATTCGTATTTCGTTAATTATTGATAAATTTTTCTATTACATTGATCCAAGAAAAAAGTTATTTTCATCTTAATTACTAGTACCTAGTCTACCTTGTTGCATTTTGCGTTCAAATCAGATTTGTATTCATTTTCTTATTTGGTATTCATGTCTGGATAATATATGTATATCCCAATTGGATAATTTCGCAAAGATTTGCCACTATGTGGCTCCCTTTAGTATGCGTGTTCATAAATAATTTTTTTCGCTGAATTATCATAGCTTCTCACGGAATGCTACTGTTATCGTGAACTGGGTAACTTATTCCAAGAATCTCATTCTTGGAAATTCTTCTTCCCCTGACAATTTATTTATTTTTTTTCTTTTTTTCCTTCTCTTTCTTAACTCAAGCGAAGTAGAAGGTGGCAAGGAATACAAACAAAAAATGAAGGTATCTTCTAGAAACTGGAACAAAACGTGAATAAGTTTTAAATCTCAAAAATTGATATTCATGCACGTACATGGTGTTGGAATTATTTCAACAAGACTACTGCACGACTGTTGCAACGAATGAGACAAGGAAGTACAATGGAAATGTAAACAAAGTGTTAATTACGCTCTAATTTCATTTTTATTAATTTTTTATTATCTTTTTTATTTTTTCGATATAATTCACGATAAGCCGCAATGTCGACAGTATCTACTTAGGAAACGGAATTGCTTAGATGGCAAGTTGATTTCTGGGGAAAAGTATGAGATACGGGATAGAATTAAAACTTTCAAAAATTCATTGAAATTATTTATGCTGTTCCTCTTACTGTTTCCCCATAATAATTGAATAAAGAATGGAAACCGCAGCGACTAGCAGTGAGTTTTGCTTAAGAAGTAAGTACTCGTAGAGGGTATTTTTTAAAAGTCAGCACTAACTTTAATTTTGATCAAAATACATTCAAATCGCAGTAAATAACAATTCATTTGTGTTTTATCGAGAGAATACATTCTATTGTAAAATTAAGTTTTAGACACAACTTCGGATGAATGTCTTCCAAGAAGCAAAGTTTTCGACCACTTTTTCAAGTATTGTGGTCTTATGTGCTCAACGATACGAATAATGTTGTCTTCCAATGCGATTGATGTTGGTTTGTCAGTGAAAACAAACATCTTACGAACTCCAAAAGAAAATAATCTAGAGGCGTCAAATCAAAAGATCTTGCCAATTTAAGGGTTCATTCCGCGAAATTTTGCGTTTATCGTTTATTTCCTACAATAAGTTGACCGTTTCGCTTCCTGTATGGCACGTAGTGCTATTCCCCTAGAACCACATCTCTTCATACCATTCAATCGAGAAATATGGCCAGACGACTCCATTGTGCATTTTTCGGGCTGTAAATACGTTTGATAATTTAATGTGCATTATCGTCGCTCCATGCGACGGTTTTGCTTATTGATAAAGCCATTGAGCCAATCATCACTGAGCATTATTTCGAAATTTCGGCGCAAACGATGGTCATTCAACTTCAGATCTTGCACGAACTGGATCTTCCTTTTCAACGCTGTCTTGATGTAATATTCTCTTCAGTTCGCACTATTTTTATGCATCTCGGTGTTTCTGCATCTTCAAAAAAATGTTTGTGCGATAAAGGTTAATAAAACGAATAGCGATCTCAGATGGTCGATTTCTAAAATTTGGTAAAGTTTGAGTATGTATCTTCTCACGATAAAATTGCAAGGACTACTGAATGGAAATGGCATTGACAACTGGTTTGACATATGTAAATGTCTGAAGTAGTACTCGTTGTACTGTGTTAAAAACAAAAACACCCTTTTGCAGGCCTACCTCTAGCAAATCACACCCTGGTAGAAGTCCGGGGGGTCCTGACACACACGGCCCCGTGTTTTAAGTCCACATTTCCACATCAGAGCTAAATGAAAGAAAGACAGCTGGACATGTACATACCAAGCCTTCTTGCATGATTACCTAGAAGGCAGTGTCCAGTGATGACACCTATGATGGCGCTGAGATGTTTTCTGTTTTGAAGGATCAAACTCTTAGAGCGATTTAGATCCAGATCTGCCTAGGTCCATGAAAATCAATCTGTATGCATCACGATCAACTAAAAGCCCTTAAGTCTCACATAAAGTGACGGCACTACCATCCCCGTGTCATAAAACGTTTACGCAGAAACAGTGGCAAGAAGAATGTCCAATTGATTCATAATTATTTCGCTGCATTATGTAAACACTTACAGAATATGCTTTCTGGATCAGGTATCCCTAACTGTTGCCTTGTAATTCATCTCTGAATTTTCTTGATAAGTCCTCGAGCGATCCCCAAATTATCGCAAATCTCTTAGCAATTTTTGTTAGCCAAACGTTCGCCATCCATTCTTAAAAACCAGACCACTCTTACTTTTCCTACTTAAGGAAAGTTTCCCACAAATAACAGTGGGATCAGTGTCTATAACTTTAGAGCAAGTTAAAGATAAAATAATAAACCTCAAAGATGATTATTCTGCTGGCCCTGATGGTCTTTACTCTACATTTTTAAGGAAATGTGAAATACACCTAGCCCAACCTCTTACAGCTCTTTTTCAGCTTTCTATCACCCAGGGATTATTTCCCTTTACCTGGAAAAGGTCAATTGTCCTTCTCTACTTCAACGTATTTCTTTTAACACCAACCCAAGCAATCCTTCAAATAAGATGGGGATTCTACGATGTTTAGAAAGCACGAAAATCGAGCGATGTAGTGGGAATTTCATGAGATCACGCGTGCCCCGTGTCACACTGATATGATAGTTTTGTTAAGAATTGTTTTGCATTTCATGGTGGAAAGACTTATCCCGACAAAGTGTCTACAAATTATTCACCTCTTTTACGAAAATCAGCGTTCTACGAAGAATGTTTTTCGAACGTTTAGGAGAACGCGACTAAATAGTCTAGATCTAGATCGTGCTCTTAATGAAGAAAATATAGCGGCGGCGTGGCAAAAAGTGTACTCGATGAATCGATTCGACGGTGTTTTCAAAAGCTTGGCTTGTCGTGTGCAACAATTTGCCGCATTTTAAGTGAGACTCTAGGTTAAAAGGCAAACAAAATTCAATTCAACTCCTCTCAGTCGTTGAGGTCTTGAAAAGCCTCAAGAAGATCAACTATTTTATGACTAACATTCTTGTTCAGCGATAAATAAACAAAATAATCGTATTTAGGGTGCGGAGCAACATGAAGAACTGCCATTACATCCAGTCAAAACAATGGTTTGGTGTTGGGTATGGGCTGGCGGAATCATCGATCCATATTTCGTCAAAACTGAAGCCGTCCGAAACTTAAATGTGAATGGCGCTCGGTATCGTGTCTTGATAACGGACTATTAACTGCCTGAAATTGAAACCTGTGGTCTCAACGACATTTTAACAGGACAGCGCCACTTCACGCAGCCCGAGATACCATAGCTTTATTGCAAGTACGATTCGGTGAACAGTTAGATTCACGCTTTGACAGGTGACCTTTTTCTTTGGGACTACGTAAAGTTTTAAGTCTATTTGGATAAGCTGGCTACGATTGGGAAATTTTAGGTCAACATTACTCGAGTCATTGGTAAAACACACAAGCCACAATAATCCTCGAACGCGTCACCGAAAATTGGAATTTAATAACGACAGCCTAACGCCTAACTTTTGAAAGAAATAATTTTCAAAAAACAAATGTTGAGAATAGTTATTTTGTATGATGATCTAAATTACCCGATGTAATTGAATATTTTGATCGCTATCAGTTTTTGAACAAAGTACCTCTTAAAGATTCAAACTTTATTTGAGATTAGAGGGACCGGGCTCTTATACATACATATGTACATGTCTTGACACTAATTAACCATTCATTATCCGCAGTACGCACCACCTTGATGATGAATTTATTGACTGCCCCAGTTAAACTTAGCCTTAGTGACTTCAAGTAAACGATTCTTTTGCAACTAACCAACTCTAAGCCATCGCAGAGCTTGTAGTGTATAAGCTTAAGGTCCCACACTTTTAGCGCCCAATAGTCAGCACTAATGAGGCAAGATACATTTTGTTTGGACTACCTTTACCTTTGTAAAGACTGCGTGCAAGACACTTCATCAAACCATGAGACAAATGGAACGTGATATCGTCTCTGCAGCCTGGCAGCATCAAAACTTGTAAGAGAATTTTCAAAAACACTTAGTTTATTCCTTGAAAAGGGACTTTAGATAGCAATCACCAGAATGTCAGTATAGAAGACTCCTTGGATAATATTACAAGTGGGTTCAAAAAAGAAATAAGCAAATGCTTATTTGGTTGCAAAGTCTCCCCACACCTTTGCTCTTCTTAAATGCAACGATTTCTTTTGTTCTATCCAATTAGGCACATACGTATATGTAGATTGTATGTGAGGAGGAACTACATTGCGTGTCATACTAATTTCATTTATTTTATCCGATTAATTTGAATTTCACAACTACATTGTTAACCAGCACCCATACAGTACACCATACATGTCAATGGGTGATTTAATTTTATCGTCGCAAAAGCCCAATAACTGACGCAATATAACAAAAAATCTATTTACTACCCAAGGTCTCGTAGTACAATTTTATATACAATACTTCCAAAGTCGAAGCGAACGTACGCTACGCGCCACAGTTAACATTCGTACAAACGAAAATAAAAACAAATTTCATAAGCAATTTAGAAAATGACTAATCCCCAGTTCATCAAAACCCAAAACCACAATTACGAGGCGTTCGTAATTATTTTTAGAATTTTTGATTCTTTGTGCTCTTGAAAATTAGATGCCCAGCAAATTGCTGAATTTATGAGCAAATTGCTTATTCCCCCTCCCACTTCCCCTCATGCACCCAGCTCATTTTGTGCGGCACTATCGCATGAGAAGCGAATTTGTAATTGGATCGCTCAGGCCAAGGAGTTTTCTGCGGGGAAAACGCTTACCAAGTGTCAGGATGGCCGAGCGGTCTAAGGCGCCAGACTCAAGAGAAATCTTGCCCACTTTGTGGTGGGCTTTACTGAGCGTTCTGGTCCTCTCTGAGGGCGTGGGTTCGAATCCCACTTCTGACAAATGTTTTTTTTTTTTGTTTTTTTTTTATATTAAAGTATATATACGAGTATTAGTGTCATCATCAGTTTAATATCTTAAATAGCTTTGTTGGTGTGTGAAATTGACAAGGTCTTCGCTTTTAGAATGGATGATTGGTTAAAGATAATCTGATGATATCGCCACTGGTTTAGCTTGTTATCAAGCCTTACGGTGTTATACAAAATATTTTGTACATGCATATGTGACTTATTGTAATTTTTTTTTTCTGCTAAAAATTATGTAATACAAATGGGAAATCCCTAAGATAAGCCAGCCGAAAAAGATGGTCAGCTTTTCGCGGTTAATGATAGAGTGATTCCGAAAAAAACAGCGAAATCGAAATCAGCAGGAATTGAACGCGCTCTGGTCTCGAAAATGAGTTCTTCAACGATCGCAAAACTGCAAGTGCTCATCTTTTGTCAATCATATCCGTTAAAACTTTTTTGTCTAGCCCTTATCGAAGCGAATACTCTTCTTCTCTCGTTATTCTAAATCATTGCTGTTAGGTTGTTCCTCTCCAAGATCATGGCAACCGTTAATCATCAGTTAATGAATTACCGCGAGACACGAACACTTTTTTTTACCAATGTCTTCATCATTCATGTGGCGTATCTTCAGTTACCTAAACTCTCATTAACAGCATAGCTGAAAACAGGGTGTAGTTGAATGCTTCCACAACTTAATACTGTCTTTCATGGTGAATTCCGCGAAAGGTACTTTCTAAAATCTTTCTTAACTAAAATGACCATACATTTAATATCGTCAGATATTTTATAAAATTATTGTGAAATACAGTTTACCCTTAAGGTTACATAAAGCGATTCTTTTCTAAGCCGTATATGAAACGCTCTAGTAATCTAATTAACTATTATGCCTGAAATACATGTACAGCAAAATGCGTGCAGCAAAATTAGAAAACAAAGTTTTATATGTAAGCGAATACATGTGCTTACTGCACGCGCACGCAGCAATGCAAGTCGTCGCTAATTCTAATTTCGATACAAACCTCCAGTAATAGAACAGCGAAATGGTACAATTTAGTACAATTTTTATGATTTCACATATCAAAGTTGTCGCTATGAACAGTGTATATGTAATTTTAAATCTAATTCCAAAAAACCGGAAGAGAAATTGATTGAATTTGTCAAAAACAATGAATTTCTTTCTGACAAAAAACATAGAAATTACAAAAATGTGTTTTTAAGGGAAAAGGCGTTTGAAGAGCTATCGACGCAAATAAACGTACCGGGTAAATATGCACAGAATTTGCAATTACAGTCCGTTTGATAAGATCGTATATGGCAAAACTTGTTTATAAAAACCGGTTTGGAAGTGGCATTTGCGTTAGCAGATAAAAAAATACTTCTGCTAAGATGCTTTGAGTAAAAAAAGAGTGTTCAGTTTTTGTCAGAGACGGAAGTATTTTAAAATGAGTGTCGCGTTTGCATCACGTTATGAAGCAGTATTCTTGTGCACGCATCCAAAAGGACCGAAAATGTCATACGGAGCAGCTGCTAAATACATGAAAAAGTCAAAAGCATTTTTTAGCAAGTGGGTGCACCGTTATTCCCAAGTTAAAAATGTGGATGATTTGCCGGAGCGTGGGTCTACGACAACAACAACAAAAAAGCAGGACAAAATGATTCTACGCGTGTTTGAAAAAATCCTCTTCTATCGTTAAGTGGAATACAAGGGATTTTACGTAAAAGGGGTCTAAATGTGTGTTGTGATACGATACGAAGACGTTTACTAGCCAATAATGTAAAATTTCGAAGCACAATAAAGAAACCACTACTGTCAAAAAAACACGTAGAAAAACGACTCTGTTGGTCCAAGGAGAATTTGGACAGAGATTGAAGCAACGTTATTTTTTCGGATGAGGATTCTTTTTGGGTATGGTCTCCTATCACTCATACCTGGTGTACACAATCCAATAAATTAATCCAGCGGACCGTCAAACACCCGGTAAAGGTGCACGTTTGGGGATGCTTCTCAAAACAAGGATTTGGCAATTTGTTCATGTTTACAAATAACGAAAAATACGAGTTTTATGGAGATCTTTGTCTCAAGATTATGCTATAAGATTAGTAGAAAGCATGCCTCGAAGACTCCAAGCAATTATTGATAATGGAGGAGAGTGGACAACATATTAATTGAAAAGTATTCAAGTAAATAAACAAAATAAACCGTACAATTGATTTTTTTTATTATTATAAGTTCTTCTTTAATTTTTGTCGTGTACGATGTTATCAAACAGACTGTAAATTGTTTTTAACGAGCGTTCTTAATTTTTGTTTTTCAGCAAAAATATTGAAGGATATGTGGAGAACGTTGCGGGACAGATTCTACAAGGTGATGAAGAATGAAAATCTGTCTTCTGGTAGCGGGGCTGGCAGTCCGAAGAAAAAGTGGAAGTGTATGGAAAATATGATTTTCCTTAAAGATGTGGTCATCGCGAACCCAAAGTAAGTGTAAGACAATTATCTAAATATATACATTATAACATTTCCTTACATTTGGAAACTTTTGTAGCTTCATGTTGGACAACCCCCACACTTCTTCAGATAGCTGCGAGCCACCATCGCCATACACTCCAACATTTGCCCAAGCTGGTATCTTAGATGCAGATGATTTGTCCACTCCGGCTAAAAAAAAAAGGAGAAATTGGACAAAATGTTTGGGGATGTTAAAACCCAGATATCCAATGTTATGACATTGGCCAAGGAAGCGTTTGCAGTACCAACAATACACAAACAAGTAGATGATGTGAAGTTGTTGGCAATAGAGTTTTCTCATCTTCAAATTGAAATGCTTTCTATTTTAAATAATATGTTGCTCGAAAGACAGCACAACTAAAATTTGAATGCGTTCTTTATTTCCATTTTTTTAAATTCAAGTTGTACAAGTAGTTTTTCGAGAATCTCGAATAGAAAATGCGTTTCTAGTTGCGTTGTATCTGGTAAATAGTCTGCTTTGTCTCAGTGGACTAACTTCTTGCCGCCAACTACCTCTGATAGGTTCATCTGTTTGCGAAAAGACTTGCATATAAGAACGAATACATTATTTTAGCTATTTGCAATTGGATAAAAGATTAAGACCTAACGACGGTTGCGTGCTTGCAGAAACTGACGCTTTTCACAGAAAACAAGAGGGTAGTCACCTCAATTCTCCCACGAATTTTTTCCTATGTACCCATTCTCACTCGGGTGATCCCAGAGCAAGCAGAAGTGCTTGTGTCAGAGCCCGACGGATTCCGGGGGCGGGCAAAATGAAGTTTCCAAAATATTTTCCTAAACTTCGGTTTGCAAGTTGGAACGTCGGATCGATGACCTCAAAAAGTTTAGAACTGGAAGCGATTATGCGTCGCAGAACTCTACAAATCCTGTGCGTACAGGAAACGAAGTGGTGTAATACAGGAAATAAAGCGCGTTTTCTAGATTTAAAAACTAAGGCATTTAAGATGTTCTACCATGGAACGGTCAATGGACGAAACGGTGTTGGAATCGTTGTTGCAGCGGATTTTCTAAACAACATCGTTGGTATCTTGAAAATAAGCGACCGCTTGATGAGTGTTAAACTCGTCATACACAATGAAACGTGGAACATTGTTAGCGCGTACGCTCCACAAAATGGATGCGACCAATCGGAAAAAGATACATTTTGGTCAGAGTTCGGTAATTTGCTTAGAAATATACCTATCGATGAGATGCTCTTCGTAGGCGGAGATTTAAATGGCCACGTCGGAGAAACAAATGTTGATTATGAGGACTGCCACGGCGGTAAAGGCTTTGGAACCAGAAATTCAGCTGGCGAAGACATCCTTGTAGCGTGTAGGGCGTACGGCTTAACCGTCTTAAATACAATGTTTATTAAACATCAACGACATCTCATCACCTATAGCAGCGGAGGCCACGAAACGCAAATAGATTAGATTATCACCTCTGCAAAATGTCGATGAGAAACCGTGTTAAGAACTGTAAAGTAATACTTGTAGAAACGCTAGTAAGCCAACACCGTCTGCTCATTACAGAATTTTTCACAGCGGAACCATCGAAAACACGGGCATCGTTTGGAAAGCCAAAAATCCGGTGGTATAATCTATCGAAGGAACGAAGCGCAAGATTTATCGCACTGGCTAAAGAAGTACTTCAAAATATAAATGGTATAGCAGACTCACTTAGCCCGCAAGAAATGTGGAACAGCATGCACGAGGAATGCAGAACACTCGCAAAGTCCCAACTGGGGACTATATCGAAATACCATTACGTCGGCAAAGAAACATGGTGGTGGAATGACGAAACCAAACGAGCTGTGGCCGACAAGAAGAGTGCATTCCAAGCGTGGACAAAATGCGATCGGAGCGACGATATCGAAAAAGCTCGTTTGGCTCTTGAATACGAGCGTCTTAAAAAGATCGCAAAGAAAGTCCTGGCTCGAACTCGAGCGGCAGAAGCGGAAAACCTGTACCAGGAGTTGGAACAAATATCCTCACGATCGGCGGATAGAAGACAAGCTATCCAAGAAGTTCAAACGTCGTACAGTACTAAAATACCAAATATTTTTAAGCTCGCTGCACAGAGGAGAAAAAATTCAATGGAAATAACCTCGCCGAAATACATCAAAAACGCAAACGGTCGCCTATTAACAAATGAAAAGGAAATTTGTGACCGGTGGCTTGAATACTGCAAGGAGTTGCTTAACAAACAGTTTCCACGTGATATCGTGCCGACAGCTGGTCTATTCGAAGAGGAAGTTTGGGACTTTTCAATCGAAGAAATAAGTATAGCAATTGGAAAAATGAAGCGGGGGAAAGCGGCGGGACCAGACAGCATTCCATCAGAGTTTTGGTCGAAGATGGAGGGGATCGGCAGCGTTTGGCTATCGAAACTTTTAAATAAATTAAAATGTTGACAACGTATGCCGAATCAATGGAGAAGTAGCTTCTTGGTTCCATTATACAAAGGAAAAGGCGACACTCGAGAATGCAACAACTACCGTTCAATCAAGCTTATGTCACACACAATGAAAATCGTCGAAAGAGTCTTAAACGAACGTCTTTGGCAAATAATAAAGCTCGATAATAGCCAGTGTGGATCTGTTGAAGGAAGATCGACGGTGGACGCTATCCACAGCCTACGAATAATAATGGAAAAGCACCGAGATTTATCTAAGGATTTACACATGGTATTTATCGACCTCGAAAAAGCATTCGATCGAGTGCCTAGGGATCTCATATGGGCCGCGCTGAGGTCTCAAAACGTACCGGAAACGTATGTAAGAATAATACAAGACATGTACGGAAACGTGAAAACTGCGGTTAAAAGCTCTGCAGGACTACCGAGAGAATTTCCAGTTAATGTCGGAGTGCATCAAGGAAGCGTACTTAGCCCTTTCCTCTTTAACGTGATTATTCGACTGCATGCGCGAAGCAAATGTAACGCCAATTCTCTTCGCTGACTACGCAGTTATACTTAGCGATAACGTCGAAGATTTACAGAACGCCTTAGATTCATGGAGAAATGCGCTAGAGAGAAACGGGTTTAAAATAAGTCCTTCAAAGACGGAGCATTTGACGTGCCCATTTGCGCATCCGTTGCGACCTGTTCCGGATATAATGTTAGACGGAATAGTTCTCCCGAAAAGCACTATCTTTAAGTACTTAGGATCAATCGTTAACATGGAAGCGAAATGTGATGACGACGTAAACCACAGAGTGAGTGTGGGATGGATGAAATGGCGGGAAAATTCGGGAATCTTTTGCGACCGAAAATTTCCACTTAAATTAAAGGGGAAACCCTACACCACGGTTGTTAGACCAGCTCTTATATACGGTTCACAGTGCTGGACAATGTACGAAGCGTTTAAAAACAAAATGACGGCAGCGGAAATGAAAATGTTAAGGATGTCTAGTGGAGTCACTAAACGCGATTGCATTAGATCTACGCGTATAAGAGGAAGTCTACATATAAAGAATTCGGTAACCGAACAGCTTGAGGCGAATAGAATAAGTTGGTATTGCCACGTTCAAAGAAGATCTGCGGAAAATCCGGTTAAAAAGGCACTATCAACTACGGTCACTCCAACTGTAAGAAAACGAGGTCGGAAAAAGAATTCCTGGATTTCTCAGATGGCAAATGCGCAACAACGTCTGGGGTTAACCACTGAAGCGATCCAGGACCGAGCATTATGTAGACGCGTTCTGCGGTCTGCGACATTAGCCAACCCCATAAGCGGAGCAGCAGCGATGCAGTAAAAATGGGAAACTCGTTACGCATAAGTTCGTATAACGAGGAAAGGGTTAATAAAAGGATAAGAAGAAGAAGTACCCATTCTCACCAACTGCCCTGTAGCAAGGTGTCAAACAGACTGTACTACAGACCAATCTTCCTCAGAATTTAGAAGATGACAAAATGGACTTGCTGCTTTCGGTCTCTGAACAACTTTTTAAAAAATCCCAGAAGATTTCACCCGACCATGGCTTGTAAAACCAAATAAACTCAAAACCAAAGCTCTGATTCACTTTCCTAGGAACACCGGAGAGAGTATACCAGTGGCCGTGGCTAATTGAACTTCAAAATGCCTCAGATCCATAAGCGAGTAGCAAGATTAGAACTCGTTTGTATTTATAAAGACTGCCACGGGTGGTCTACTTGTTAAATTAATAAATGGAAATAAGTTCTATCTATTATGATAGCGCGGATCACCGATATTTACTTTTAGCATATTCGATGTCATTATCATCGATCGATCATATCAAACTGATTCCAATCAGTCTTTTGTAAATCATTCTTTTAGTAGGACAGATAAAAAATTCTAACAGTCATGGACCATGTATCTCCTCCAAGTAGGAGGAGTTTTAACCGTTCACACGACATAGGTCAAAAAGTGACTCGAAAAGTACAAACTCATACGTAAGGATCCGCAAATGTTAGGTACGCAATGCCCGACATGGGCCTTGCCGTAGTTTTTCCAAAAGGGACAATATCGTCAGTAAATCGTCCAGACTACAACGAGTCGAATTTTTATCATACTAAGGCATTCGGATGGATTTTTTTAATATGAACACTCATTAGGAAGTAACAACGCCGCTGACTCTAATGTGGAGCATTTTCTAGATGGCCCTAGCTGTATGAGGGCGAGGGTTCCCCTGATGGAATACATAGAACACATCCTGAATTAGCAAGACGTTTCTGTTTCTGTTCTAGTGCCGATTCAAACCGGCACAACTGTAAACAAACGATTTCTGCAGTGATAGTTTAGTTACCAGGCAACCCCTGGTTGCGAATTCCTCAACCTTAAGAGTGGGATTTCTTTCGACGGTGAAATTCAGAAACTCATCGTCGATTCATTACGAGTAACTACTCATAATGGAGATCTTACTTTCCATTTTTCCCTTTTATTACACAATGTACGTACGTAAATTCGAATAGCAACTTTGGCAAGACAACTTCAACTTGTCAGGATGGCCGAGCGGTCTAAGGCGCCAGACTCAAGAGCAATCTTGCCCACTTGTGGTGGGTCACTGAGCGTTCTGGTCCTCTCTGAGGGCGTGGGTTCGAATCCCACTTCTGACAAATAATTTTTTTTTCATTTTCTTATTTTTTTTGCTTTGTAAAAAGGTCTTGTTGGTTTTTTTAATTATTATTTTATTACTCTAACATATCAGCACCTGCGACAATAACTGACATTTAAACAGTTTGTTAAATCGAAATGTGCACATTTTGTTGTTTACACTTGTCAAATACTTTTATCTTGATTGATTGTGAGAGACGCAGTGCCGCGTCAAATACAGCAACAAAAATAGAAATAAAGACGCTATAACCTTGATATTGAAACTATTTTTATCATAGGTAGACAGCTGAATTGGATTATTGCGCGTTGTGTTGTGGAAGACGGGATTGCCTGATTAAGTTTGATAATTAATTTTACGGTGATTATTATGAGTAATTGGAGAGAATATGAAGGTTTTTGTTTTAATGATTAAAAAAACTGAAAGGGTAAGACATCATTACGGATAAGTGGGGAGTTCCTGCTAAGACTTCGAGTAGAAGCCAAGGTGTTTGATTGATCACATCGAAAATTTTCCCCATTCACTACGGGCAATCTAATATATTTAGCTGTTTGAGTAATTAAAGCTTATTTTAACTGTTTTCTATAAGGTTCACGCAGTTGCCCTGGTATAACAGCTTACAATTTTGGACAAGAAGCCTGTATGATGAATGATAGGCCAGAACAAAAACACACAAGGTAAAAAAGCAAGCGCTAGTAGAAATACGGCCAACATATTGAAATTAGAATTGAAGTAGACCGCAATAAACTGTTTCTTCGACTTCTCTAGTGCAAAATAGTAATTTGGTTGTTTTTGGCAGATATTTTCTGAAGTTAGTGATATAAGAGCCCCAGTTTAACCTACTGTCTACTTCGATTCTCAAATATGTACTTAAGAACCTCTGCATTATTGACACCAAATCTGAAATTTTATAAAGATTTTGCGATACAAACAACGAAAAGTAAAACTTGGAAGCTGTAAATTCAAAGAGACGTATATAGTTGCATGATTTCAGTTTTGTTTCCGATTACTCACCTATGCAAACTAAATTTTTCTAAGTCGTAGCTGAATTGAGCTGTCTGATCAAAGAGAGATTTGCTAAAAAGTTAACAACCTAAGTGACCAACAAGTCCGGTAAGTTCACTTTATATATAATCGAGTTGATAAAAGTGTTGGTCTCAGCACAGAGCCCTGTGGAACAGCAATTCGTGTTTCAAAATAGGCACGTCTATTTCTGCAGTATTAAAAACTTAAGTTATAATACTAAAAAGTACAGCAGTCAGTTTATTGCTTTTGATGCCAGTCGGATGTTGGAGCCAAGCAGTCCATATTTAGTTGGTCTATCAGCACTAAGTCAATACTTTTTATAGGTAGTTTCAAGATATAACGCAAAGCCTTTTTCGATCAGTTTTTCGAAAGCCTTAGATAATACTGTTTGTTGACGAAGGAAACATATAGGTAGTAGGGTTTTGGGTCTTCATGAGGATCTTTACAGAGTAATGCGATAAGTATATAAAGAGGACTTTTTCAAAGAAACCAAAGCACTAGGCGAATTTTCAGATACTTTAAATGAAAGTAATAATAAAGGTTTCCATGTATTAATGCTGTTAACGGACTTAAGAAAATAGTCCGACCAGCTCAATCCTGCAAAATTGATCCAAGATTTAAGTATAATTGGAATACGTGGGATGTCGGCGGATTGAATACAAGAATATCTAGCAGTAAGAACAAAACAAAAAAAAACAAAAAAAAAACACTGTGGCACTGGCAACCTGATATGGGCCATGGCCTAGCTTCTTGACACTCATTTGTGTTGCTCATGTTTTCATTTTTGTCACATCTGAGCGGGGCCTACGGTTTATCGCCGAGTCCGAACTGGCACTTCTTAGAAGCTTTTTCGAAGGCAATTTTTTACTTTCGGGAGTTTGCCATTGCCCGCAGAAAGGGTGATGGCGATTTGAAAAAATTGTTGGTGGCCCAGCCAGGAATCGAACCCAGCCTCTCTGCGTGATAGTCCAATGAGCTAACTATCGCGCCATCGCCATCGCCAGTAAGAACAGTTCGGTTGAAAAGCGATGACCACCGGCTGCTTTTGGAGTAACCTTCCAGTAACAATATCTATGGAAGAACGCAGCTAAAGCATCTTTAGGTACAATAAAATTCTCTTGCAAAGTCAGAGATATATGTGGATGGCGCACTAGCAGAAAGGTAACAGTACAGTAAAGATAGAGTTTAGAGCATCTAAGATGAGTTTGAGAAATCTTAAGCGGCTTGAGGACCAAACAAGATAACAAGCTGGACTTTCTGTCGCCCTACGACTCCTGGGAAATCGGAGGTAGATATTAAGATCAACAAAACGAAACGAGTCGGGATCATCAAATGAAAAGTATAGAAAAATAAATAAGAGTACATATGGAGGAACAGAACCTTGTGGTATTCCATGAGTGTTTAGTGTATATCAGATTTGAAACTATATGTGCAGTTGGTTAGCGAGTGGAGGAAATGCAAGGAAACATGTAGTTGCAAGTTGGCCAACATTTTTACAACAATGTGAAAATTTAGACTTATTGTTTGTGTAAACGTTCCACCATTGAAATTTTGTTCTTCTGTTGGATCGATTTCCGGCCGCATAAGGCTTTAAAATATCGTGTTAATAAAATTTCTGTACTCTGGTTGTTCGAAATTTCTTCGCTAAGTCAATGCAGATCAGCCAAGCCAACATTTTTGCGGTCGAATTTGTCGCATTATGTTGCATTGACCAAAACATTTGAGTTTCAGAATCAACTTAAATATGTTTTGCCAACGTTACCTAAATTTTAATTTTGGATAACAGAACTAAGTAATAAATTAGTAAAAATAGTTCTAATATAGTCACAATCATCACCTACCTCCGTTTGAAATTTATAAGCTTCGTCGTACAGTACCAAAAGGCAATCAACGAATTTAATATTCTTTAAAAATAGACCACTTGAGCTAATAATGCAAAACTATGGAATCAATTGCTTTAACCAGTTCTCGCATCTTTATTAGGCCGGCATCATAAAAAAAAGAGGAAAAATGCAAATCATTGAACCACCAAACAGCCAACGAAACACATATTTGCATAAGTTCTCGTCTTTCACAACAATCAGCAAATGCCATAAATTTCATTCATAAATTTGTTTTAACACTTATTCGCTGCATTGAATTTCAGATTGTGGGCGGGTGGAATCAGATACACTACTCGTATACAACAAGCATGAGTCGAATCTGCAAATTAACAAAACAAAATCACTATTCACGCTTCGTTGGCATTACGTACACTACACGACATATAAAACGTATCGTTGTGCGTTTGCCGCTCAAAAAAAACTCCAGTGATTAATCAAAAAAACAACAAACTATAGCTTACTATAGCTTGCTTACTATCTGAAGGGTACCGGTATTGTTTTCTGAATTGCGCGCAAAGTGGAATTGAGGATAACAATCCAAAGAAAAACATTTCATCTTTAGAAACCCCTTCAACCTAATTTCCTGTTCTAGATACAGTCGCTCAGTCTTGGTCTTAGCTCGAGCTAAGGTAGAGGAGTATGTTTTCTCGATTCTAAATCGATTGAACATAGGAGGCGTTGGACACAAAGTAAACGCCATACGTGCTCAGCAAAGCGGAAAAAGTTTAACGGATATTGCTCTGGCAGATGTTTTTTTGGGGTTTATGGCCTTGCGCTACTTCCAACTGTCATTAATCGTGTTTTCGACATCAAACGAAAAATGGGAAAACGAAATGCTCTCCTCTTATTTGATGAATAGATACAAATAATAGAATATGTATGTAGTTGTCCCCCGACGGTGACAAGATTAGGGGGGAAAAATAAAGAAAACTCTTGTTGAACTCATTAAGCAGCTATAGAGTCTGGATTTCGACTTCAGCATCCATCATCGTCATCATTCGGTATACGTCTATTGCCATTTGCGTGTCTTATGCCATTCGCTGAGTTCCGGTGTAATTAATTCTCATTTTTCACTTTAGTCAACTGTGTCAGATGGATCTCACGCACATTTCAAAGGAGTAGAATGGGATGTTTCTCTTGATATTGATGGTGGCTGCGGTTTGGTCAAAACGAACCGCAGTCTCATGTCATCTGTCAGTTTCGTCGCAGTGAAAAGTTTTTGCATGTGACAGCATTAAAATTTTCCTATCTGACGCCTATCAATTTGGCAATTATATATGTTTATAGAAGACTGTAGCAGCAGTATTGGTGGTAATACTGTTCATGCTTTAAGTGATGACAGTCATAACGATGAATCAGATGCGAAAATCAGTTTTATGTGGAGACAATTGTATACTTGGCTCTTCCATAGGCTAAAACAAAAAAACAAGGCAAAGAACGTAGCATAAATTTGCATTTTTGTTTTTGTTTGTTAGTTAAATGAGAGTTTTTGTGGCAAAGCTAATAAATCACAAGCATCACGCTAGCTTAAAGTTAACGGTCTACTAAAACGGTTTAATTTAGTAACCAACAGAAGCAAAGACTAGCACAAGATATTCATAAAAATATTGCGTATGTTTTCCTTGTCATCCTCCATAAAGATACCAGCCCGCGGTTTTGGAAGCATTCGTGAAGTTCCGTCAGGGTGTACTTCTTTTTATCAAAAATTCTGTCTGCCAGACTTTGAAGCGCAGTCTCGCGAGATGCTTCGTGTTGATAGGCATGTTACATATTGAATAGAGAATACATTCACAGATCAATTCTGTGCTAATAAGGCTCTACCATTCCCTTCAAGCTTCTCAACATGGAAGAGATTATACATACTGATAGATCTGAAACTTTTGCCAAGGCTGTAGCCATCTTTCCTGCCATCCGGCATAAAGACTACACTAACTTTTCCCCAGGGATTCGGTTTACAAAACAGAAAATGGTCCTTACATTTCTGTAGCACAACTAGATACTAGATAATGTCGGAGGACATGTAAAGTCACTAAAAGAAGCAACACATTATTTCAATCACCACAATCATTGACAGAACCAGCTACGGTCAGTGGTAGGAGCTGGTTTTGTCCTGGTTTTTATCGGATTACAAAAGAAAGGTTAAAACTCAATGATGAAACAGAGTCTCTGTTTTCGACTCACTGAAACTGCCATCACATCGTCCGAGTGTTTTCAGCCTGCTTTCACTGAATGTTTTTATTTCTTTCAAAAATCCTCATAACAAGCACTTTCCGACATCTGAAAGAGCTTCTTTTATTCTTTTTGCTTCAATCTATACGGATTTCAGTCTTCCTAGTCACATATTTAGTCGCTGCAAATTTGCTCTGTAGCATCAAATGGCCAATTTGCACAGGTTTTTTCCAGTTTGGAACGTTGGTTCAAAACACTTGGTGACAACACCGTTTAGGTTCTATATGCTCATTCATTTTGCGCTGTTCTTATTTACATATTGGGTATATAACTTAATTCGTGCGGTTTTTTTTCATAATTTGAACGTTTATTTAAGAAAAACATGTACAATAGTATTATTCAAAGTATTGCCCATCTGAAGCTATGACTTTTTCTCATCTTTCTGGCAATTTGTGGATCCCATCCCAAAAGAACTGCGCCGGCTTGGCAGCCATGAATGAATCAAGTCAATTTTTGAAATTCTGCTCTGATGTGAACCGTATTTCAGTGAGGGCGTTCTGCATCGACCGGAACAAATGGTAGTCAGAAGGGGCAACGTCTGGGCTATAAGGCGGGTGGGGTAAGACTTCCCATCCACTGTTTTCCAAATAGTTCTTAACCGGAATAGCAACGTGGGGCCGAGAGTTGTCATGATGGAAAATTATTGCCTCGTATCTGGTCGCATATTCCGAGCGTTTTTCGGCTACTGCTCTCTTCAAACGGATTAATTGTGTTCGGTAGCGTTGTCCATTGATTGTTTCACCCGGTTTTAGCAGCTCATAATACAGCACACCCATCTGATCCCACCAAATACAGAGCATTACCTTCGCGCCATGGATATTCGGCTTTGCCGTTGATTTGGCTGGTTGGCCGGGTTTCACATATGATTTTTTGCGCTTGGGGTTGTCGTAATGGATCCATTTTTTATCACCAGTAACAATCCGATGCAAAAATGACTTCCTTTTGTGGCGTTCCAGCAGCATTTCAGACATGCAGAACCGCCTTTCGACGTCTCTCGGCTTGAGTTCATGTGGAACCCAATTTCCTTGCTTTTGAATATATCAAGCCGCTTTTAAACGTTTTGAAATGGTTGCTTGAGTGACACCCAAAGATTCTGCGAGCTCTTCTTGTGTTTGGCAACAATCTTGATAGAATAATGCTTCCAGTTCTTCATCTTCAAACTTTTTTGGCTGCCCAGGACGTTCATCGTCTTCCAAGCCAAAATCACCACTTTTAAATCGTGCAAACCACTTTTGGCACATTCGCTCAGCTAGCGCATGTTCACCATAAACTTCCACCAAAATACGATGACTTTCGGCAGCAGTTTTCTTCATATTAAAGTAATGAAGAAGAACTCCCCGCAAAAACACTTTTTCAGGCACAAAGTCCGACATATTTGAGTGAAAAAAACTATTGTTGTTTAGGCTTCAAATGAATGACATATACTGAAATGACGTACAATGACAGTAGCTTTCCAACGCATGTTCCAATGGATTAATACAAGTTACGCCATCTCTTAGCAAACCGCACGAATTAAGTTATAGACCCAATATATAAATATAATATCCCTTAAAACAAATCAGACCTTTCGCTAAAAAAGATAATCATCACAACGGTGCAAGTGAATTGTTAATGTGGAAACCACTTCTTATATCACATTTGTCAAACAGGTTAAAAGGCTTACTGGTAATTCTGAAATAATTGTTCGCTGGTTAATCAGCTTTTCGTTGTTATTGGGAGGCTATTATACACTGTGTAAATCGCAAGCTATTGAGTGTTTACACAGTGTGGCAAATAATATCCCGGACTGAAACCAGAAAACTTAGTAAAATAAAACACGACTTCTATTTATTTTTTTGTGTTTTTATCCAAAATATTCTCCTCCCGGTTCAATACACTTGTTACAGCGATTCAATAGTGATTCAAATGCCCGCTCAATTTCATTTTGCGGAGTTGCTTTCAGTGCCCGTGTCATCGAAAGAGGTAACATACGGATGATTTAACAAACAAACACACATGTAATTTTGTGCTAAAAATTGACGAAAAATGAGTTCCGTGTGACAATGTGTGTGCAATAAATTTTACACCGACCTTTGTTTTGTCCAAAATCCTCTTGAAGAATGGTTCGAATAGTTTCTTTGCTGATGTTAAAGGCCTCTTTCATTATTCTGTGTGAAGCATTGCGGTCTTCTGCAACAAAATGACGTACTTTTTGGATCATTCGTTCATTCAAGCGTTCGAACTGAAATGGGCCTCCCTGTATGTTTGCCATCCTCCAGCGACTCTGCCATTCGAAAACAACTATTCTACTCAAACAATCATCTGGAGAAATACTTTTTATAATTGTTAGATGCCAACCTAACGTCAAATAACTTTTACCGATAGTGGAGAAAGATTTAAGCTTGAAAACTTATACGGTTCGTGTCCGGGATATTATTTGCCACACTGTATATAATACAACGATTTCGCTTATTTTCAATCGTATTTTGACAGTGGTAAAGTGAACAGCGTGCGCGCAGGGAACGCAGACTTAATGGAGAATTTTATCATTTGCACCACCTTCCCCAGCAATTTCCTGAAGAATTTTAAGAATACTATCAAATGAACAGAACGTCTTGTAATTGACGTGAACACCTGTCGTGGAGACCTGATTTCAATGGATGCCCATACATCCATGGGGGCAAGGATACGCCTTGCCATCCCTTATTTGCTACTTAGAATAATACCAATTCGGAGCTGTATGGGCTACCAGTGGTATTGCCACTCAACAAGACCTATGAACGGCAGCTTGTAACTGAACAAATCATAGCAACCATCAGTGGCGAAAGGACTGATGATGTTTATGATAAGTCCAGTTTTACTACCCGCAATAAGAAACACCAATTAGGCTGCGTTTAAGCCGATGCTTCGCTTCGCCATAAACGCATTCGAAGCCGCTTCGAATTGCTTGGAGTGGTAAGATTTGCTTTTTGCAGATTCGCTGCGCGATAGACACTCCCACATGTACCTAGTCAAGTCATAAATACTGGTCCACAGAAAAATCAGCGCCGAATGAAAACGTTTTTGTTTTTATTGGGTTATTCAATGACTACAAATCTTAGAACACCTTATTTGAAATGACTTCCATTTGCCTTCCAGCACGAAATAAGACGATGTGGCCACTCATCGATTGCGAGAGGCACTTCATGCATGGGGAAGTTGTCCACTGCACGGACAAGGTCTCGCTTTAACGACTCGATATTTGAGTGTCGAATAGAGCAAGCCATGCCCTCTAATACGGACCAAAACTTGTAATCCAACGGGTTGAGGTCTGGACTACCAGCTCGCCAATCATCCGTTGATATGAAGTCCGGAACGTTGTTTTTGAGCCACAGTTGAGTCGTTTTTGCTTTGTGAGGTGGAGCAGAGTATTGCTGGAAAGTCCATGGCTTGTTGTTGAATATTGATTGGTTGAGAGACTTTACAATGCGTTCCAAGACGGTCGTTTGATATACTTTGGCCGATGTTTTCACTCCTTTCTCACAAGAATGGAGCTTGGTAAAGCAATCGTAGCACACTCCCCACCATACCATTACAGACGCGGGATGGTGGCCTCTTTGAACCCTCGGAATGAGTTGGGATGCTTCTCTGAGTGACCGAGCATACACACGATCGTTCTGCTTATTGAACGATTCTTCTACGGTGAAGATTTTCTCGTCAGTAAACAGAATTTGTCTTCGATCTTCGCTTGCGTTTTTCCTTCAATGCGGCTGTGACCAGGTGTCCAGTGTGTCGCTTGTACGCGCTGAGTCCTAAATTTGCGAAATTTGCATTTCCCGCGTCAAAACTTTCTGTTTTCGCAGCGGTTTTCGGTCGATTCGTTTCTTCACGGCTATTATCTCGTTCGGAGTTCTCACAGTGCGCGGAAGGCCGGATCTTTGACGGTCTTGTACTCCATCAGTATCCTGAAACAACTCCACAGCACGATGCATAAAATTGCGAGTGATTCCAATCGGTCGCAACGTCCTAAAGATATCGCCTTTACCATGTTGCATTTAAGTAGGCCAACTACAACAATACGATTTTCGATGTCGCCCCCTTCCAGGATTGTAAGCAATTAATGTCAAAATCTTTTTACGTCACAAGCATAAATATCAACTGTCGAATCGCAATCAATACAAAATGGATGCGCCCAGTGTTGCATTCGTAATGAGTGAGTTCAGTTGTGTACCAGTATCTATGACTTGACTAGGTACGTATACATGTAATTGATCGCCTTTGGCATAAATGCAGCCTAAGATGTAAAAAAATGGCTAGTGAAATGGTGGAAAATAGTGAAAGTAGCTAGCAATTTCGGCAAAATCATTAGGTAATACTCAAATCCTGTCATCATTGAGTATTGAGTCATCAAGTTTTAGATGGCTTTGAAGAAAAAGTAAATGCCAATTTCTGTTTCAAACCCTGAACACTGGCGAACTGACAGGAAATGGATTGAAGTATATTGAGTTAGTCAATAAAGTAGGCAAATTATCCAATCAGTGCCTATACCACTCTAGAAAACTAATTCATTCTTAATGAACCCAATTTTTTTTCCAAAATAATTCACATGGTACTCTTCCCAAACATCACTGATAAGCATCAATATCAAATTTTCAAAGTCAAATCCGAAATTAAATAATCTGAATCACTAGAGATTTATGAATTCATTTATTATTGACTTGACAATGACAGCAACGCAGAAGTCAATGATCTTAAAGAAGGAAAAGACGAGGAAAACATAAAGTTATGCAAGAGAAATAGATAGAATTTCACTCTGCAAGCTTGCCAGTTTGCTTCTAGGCACAGCAACATGGTCAGACAGCAAACTATAAAAATTCGCTAATCGGATTTTTTTGCATCTCTTTCATAATAGTTTTCTGTTTTTTTGTTTGTTTCTATTCTTTTTTTTGTACTCTCCATCAAAAGATGAATAACTTCAGCAGACTATTCGCTTTAGATATTGTTAAGACCTAAGACTTCCACTTAGACTTCCCTTATGCCCCGTGTCACAACTCTATTTGAAATAGAGAGACTACCTGATGAGATTGTAACTGCAGATACATTTGTTATGGGCACAAACCAGAGCACTCCAAGTACGAGTACTCCAAAGCTAAAGCTTTAATTGGATTAGTGCAATAGAAAGAGGTATTGCCGGAGTCCTACTATATTGTAGCACCGTCGCACCGTAAGTTTATATGTGAAGATAGTGTTCGAATGAGCATAGTTTAGATTTACTCCCTGAAGCAAAGACGGTGACGATAACGGCAGCAATAGATAGAATATGAGTAAGAGATTCTCCAACCCCCCTCCTCACTTACTCTATCATACCCAACTGAGGCAATTTATAGTAATGGCAAAACTTAAGCCGGTCTTTTAAGGGGATTTCGCAAATCGAAAACGATGCTATAGAGCGGAAAATATTGACACTATTTGAGGGGGTGTTGCTAATGGTATTCATAGTTCTTCTTGAGAGTTTAAGAGAGTGCCGATAAATTTGCAATAAAGGATAAAATTAAAATCGAATTTAAATATCGAAATCGATAGAACTCACCTTATTTGTAATACATTACCGTGTTTTTGGAATCTAACCAAGTAGAAAATATAAAGAGCTTACCTGGAAAGAAAAGAAGAAAAAAATATTAATATATTCAAAAAAAATAGAAATACAATAAATAAGGAAAGAAAAACTGTTTTGTGCATTTCATTTTATATGGATTATAAAAACGTATAAGTTAGTCGAAAAACGAACACAGAGTTGTTGGTCTCTTTTTAAATCAAATGTTATTTTGACACTGACCGCCATTATGCGCTCAAAATTGACAGAAACTCAGTTTTATATTTTGGCGGCATGAAATGTATTGATTTACGCTTGAACAACGTTGGGAAATATTGCAAAATTACGTCCAAAGTGGATGCTGTGTTACCGAAATAGTGCGAATTTTGAAAAGAAATTTCGATCGAAATAATGCACCAACTGCAGCTGGTGTACGCAAGTTTCTGAAGAAAGTTCGTGAGACTGGTGTGCTGATTGCTTACCGAATATATTCCCGTGTTTGTCCTGTTCGCGCAACGAGGAAGATTGCAACTGCACCTCAACACGACAATGATCTGAGCAACTGGACAGTAGTCCCACTAGCCTGAGGAGAATTTTGCATAAAGATCTCGGATTATTCGCTAACAAGCAGTTGGACTCAGGAATTGAAGCAAAATGATCACCCGTTTCGTTATCGCTTCTCTGTTTGGTCTTAAAAGCAGCTTGAAACTGACAACAACTTTGCTCAAAAAATCTTCTGAGGCACATCTCCATCCCGATGGCTATGTAAAAAAGCCAAATTGACGTATTTCGGGCTCAGAAAATCCAAATGTAGTCTTAGAGAATCCAATACATCTTGAAAGCGTGTGAGTGTTTTGTGGTTTTAGAGTGGCGGCATTATTGGCCCATTTTTCTTCCAAGAAACGACAACAGAAGAAACATTTAAGTCAATGGAGGGCACCATCGATTTTTCGTGGCCAGAAATTGAGGATTTGGCGGGCTATGGTTCCAGCAAAATAGGCCCAAGTAACACAAGAAACGTCGCGACGTGGGAATTTTCTGGAACTGCTAATTAAGCCTCCTTTTAGCAGTGTGTCTAAATAGATGAACTCTTCTAGGGGAATAAAGCCGTTAAAACTAACGACCCTGTTATAAAAAATTGGGATAATAAGTCCCGAAGATCATTGTACGATTAGAGAAGAAACTTATATACTCCTACATTAGTGCTCTGTACAAACAAAGACAAAATGATATTATAAAGTGAGCTCACAAGATCGCTTGTGAAAGAGTCAAATAGGAACGTCGATAATTTTCTAACAGAAGATACATCGCCATTATCTAGAAGGGACTGCTGGTGAGCATATTAAAACAAAATTTAATTTATAATATATAATTGCAGCCATACACGAGTAAAACTGAACTATTCCAAATCGAGTCTTATTCAAATGTTATATGTACAATAAAAAGGAAGTATTTAGTGGCAGGAATAAGATCATAAAATTGTGTGAACAGATGAGACGCCGCACTAAGGATTCAAAACAGATAGTGACCGATTCGAAATTAGTTGACTTCATTGAAAAAGATCTCTGGAAACCGCCATTGACAAGTCACTCCCTATCAGATGATGTGATGATGCCCACAATCCAAACTGCTGCAATTGTCGGCTCTATCTTCTTTAAGAGTGTCATTTTGTTGAACTTTCACGAATTGTGGTCAACTAGACAAGGACGAAATATCCGGTATTACTAAGTAGTCTCCTGGAGTGATGGACAACGCGTTAGTGTGACCAGTATACTTTTTCTGTACTCAAAGGTTTTTCTATTTGTGATCCAGTATTAAATTATACTGGTTGCATTACATTTTTCTGTTAAATAATTGTTCTGTCTGTACAATAATCAAATAATTATCAATAATCAGATCCCAGAACTACGTTCCACAGTGTTTTTTTTATAGAATAATATAGGTGGCAGGGTGTTGTGGAAGTAGGGCAGGTACCGAGAGGTGTCAACCTGCCGATACCCGATGTTACAACTATTTCTATACGCCAATAGTGCTTCGCTCACATTGCCGAACGCGCTAACTGCTTCGGCCCAACCGAACTTCAGCCAAGGGGTATCTTTACTGGAAGTTGCCCTCCAGATTGGGGGTTCCGTCGAGGTCGTCGGGGTAACTGCCCGGTTATGGCAAAAAAAAAAGAAGGAAGCTACGAAGAAAAAGCAAGCTCGGATACGGACGGTTTTACCGTTGACAACCCCTGCAAATGAATCAAGGACAACGAACTTCAGATATACACGTGGAATTTTAGGAGGCTCTACGCTGCTTTAAAGCAGGATGGATGGCCGGACAAAAAAAGGTATGGAAAACTGCGACATCTACTACGGCGATTGCTATCGATGGCAAAAGCAACGCATATTTGGATGCGGATTTGATTTTGGAGGCAGGCTTAGGCAAGAAGTCTTGAGTTTCCGGCATGTGAACGAGCACCTCGTAACAATTTTCAGGAGAAAAAATAAAGGAGCATGAGAAGCGCTCGGTCGAGGAAATTGAGAGATGTTATTCCAGGATTGAATTTGGAAGTTTTGCCAAGAAGAAAAAAAAATGCCACGAATTGTAACCCTGAAGCGGAAGAAGAACAAGGGAACATCGTAGATGCTGAGAATTTATCAGAGAAAGAGCATTGCTGTAGACCGTATAATGACGATGAAACAAATACCGCTGTCAGGCAGAGTGAATCTTTCAACATGGACGATGCAGACCAACAATTCCATCCACCGACCTGGATGAAATGAAGATAACCATATCTTAGCTTAAGTCTAACAAAGCTGCTGAAGCAGACGCCCTGGCGAGCTTTTTAAAGCGGCAGGCGATGACTTGACATGGAGCATACACTAACTCATTTCTAACATATGGTCAGACGAAAATATGCTCCACAAATGAAACTTCATTTGCTTCACCCCAAACTTGAATTGAAACAATTTTTTTCGGTGGGTGGCTCGCTTCGCTCGCTAAGGAAGTTTAACCCTTTTTCCGGCAGGATTATGGTGTAGGGTGTAGGGGTATGTCAACAACTGTCAGGCAGGCGCTTATAACTATAAATAAGACCGTATTTGGTCTTATTTCCATTCTAAATTTGGCTTATTTCGCGTTGGAAGTAAGGACAAACAGACGTTAGTTCAATTTCAAAAGCGAAATAAAGTCAAATTTCAAATTTGGCATTTGGACTTTATTTCACGTCACCCATCGAAACATCGAATTGCACGAATTCAAAGTCTTTGTTGAAAGTTTAGTTCTAAGTGGATACATTAAAGTTTTATGAAGAAAAATTTGCTAAAACCGAGATTTGTTGAATCACAAGAGATTGATATTGACTTGATATTCTGCAATCTTATTTTAATAAAAAAAATTACTTTTATTATTATAACTTTATTAAAGTGTAAATAAATTACAAAATTAATTAGTGTTTAACTAGAACTAACTGCCATGGGTTTCAAATATGTAGTTTAATAAAAACAGCTTATTTTATTTCTTTGACTTAAGGTAGAGACGCAACACCTGGTGGATTTATACAATGCTTACATTTTAGGTTGAGATAGATGCGATCACAATGTTAGCCTCTATAGAACTTCAATTCGATAAAAGCAGTAGCTATTTGTTTGGAGGACGCCAAAAAGTGCTTTCTCATTTCGTTTCTGTCCGCCATTCATATTTCTAGTATTATCCAATTACCAACCATTCTGAAAGAATTTTAAAACTTATAAAGACCAAAGTCAAACCTACTTGAACGTAATTGCAACGAATGAGCGAATCTGATAGTGAGTTTAATTTTAAAAAATTAAAACAATTTTGCCACAAACTGGATATATATTTACCCATTGACACCTTCCGCTGGCTTGTTGAGTGTTCGTCCTTAAACCTACATTTTATTTAGTCCTTTAATCCTCAACTCTCAACCTCTACTATTGCATTTGTGCTCAAACTCAAACCATTTAATTGGAGAATAATAAACCCACAGACAAGTGGCTGAGGCAATAAAAAGATAATAAAAAAAAAACGAATAACACGCTCAATAATCCGCAATGTTTTCCAGACAACTACGAGTTCAATAATTATGTATAACGTAATGGCGTCCGATTTCAACCTACGTCCGACTTTAGTGTGCCTGAACCAATCTATCAAAATGCTGGTATTCCTGATGTTGCATCATGGATTCAGGACACACAAAACCATGTCGTCTACATCAGACCAGGCGAATTACCTCTTGTTGAATGATAGTAAAGTGAGACCTAATTTGCGGAGAAGAAGCAACAATAATATTTCGCCCCAGCTTTCTGCGGATCTGTCTCTTATTATTGTGGCGCCTTCCAGTTCCACATGGACCACATCCGACTCGGTAGTGAGATGATACTTTTTTTAATTTTTTTTTTACCCACCACACCCTTACAAATGTCTGTCGGAAAATGTGGCACATTTGTACGATTTTCAGTTAAATAAAAAAAAAAACGACTCTCCACGGTAAAGATGAAAAATTCCAATTAGTTGTGGGTGGAATCGCTAGCTATGTAGTGGGTGTTCAGTGCAGATACGTTAGGGAATGCAGAAAATAGTTTCTACTAAAGTGCTGCCTTTTTAACATCCTTTTTTTAAGATTGCTTTCGCCTCTTATTCCACAAACCTACTCATACAACACACCTGCTGAAGTATAAATGAAAATATTCAAAAGATAAAAAAAAAATGGGGAAAATCGTATTTCCTTGCTCGAGAAATGAAAAATAAAATACGTCGTTGTCCTCTATCTATCTACGGTTAAAGCAGAGAATAAAGATGCCCTGAGGCGTGAATCCATTTAAAGTTCTAGACGTGTGCTTTTATAAGTTCTTCTCTTTCTTTTGTGTTTAAAAAGTGGTTAAACTAAGCACGGAACCTATCTTATCCCGGCTCTTTCTCCCTTTTACTTTTTTAAGTTCTGGGGCAATTACAAGTTTTATCATTTCGTAATGATGCTTAAAAAATCTTCTTATCTTGTTAGGAATGTTAGAGACTTAATTGACTTAATAATTGATACGATTGGTGAATAATTGGATTAGGCATTGGAATATCGATATATCTGCACAGTTTTCTTTATTTTCCATCTCGATTAGATTTAAAACTGCCCCTTGGCAACTCCAGAGAAATAAGATATTAGACTTCTGCTTAAAAAATTGTATGTGCGCCTATGCATAATTGGAACACGTTGTTTTCTGTAACAGCATACATTCAGCTTCAGGCAAATAAGGCCGGGACATTTTTTGAGAATCTCAACAAAAACAGGGATCGCACGCTTTAGCATTCCTGGAATAGCAAACAACTACAAAGATTAGTTTAACCACAGTGTAACCAATGGTTGACACATCCAGTGGATTCAGTATAGCAATTCGAAAATAGGCAGCCGGAAATGGTGTCGAAAGAGAAGAGATGGCAGGACAATTTTTCTAAAAAGAAACTAGAGATTCAGGAGTGCCATCCAAATTTACTTCCAAAAATTACAGCAAAATCACTCAAATTCTTCTTTTTTGTAATGCTGGGAATACTTCTATTATTTTTAAATTTTATGTCATTTCTGTTTGGTAGTTAACATAATCAACATGGGATCTGAATTGGATGTAAGAAAAAATATTATTAAGTGTCACTTAGCACACCCAGGGTGGACGTACATTAAAATCGCAAAGGAATTAAAAGTTAATAGGAAAACAGTTGCTACTACTATTAAGAGTTATAAAGAGAACCTGTCAGTTAAAAGAAAAGAGGGGTCTGGTCGAAAAGCCGGTTTTATGAACCCAAAACAGGTCACTAAGATTTTGAGCCTTCTTGAAAAAAATCCGAACATTTCTGAAAGTAATTTGGCAAAAAAAGCAGAATTGGTTTGTTTAATAAAGTTAAGAGAAATACGGTCTTGAAAACATACAATGTCCAAAAGGTTCCAGATCGGAACGCCAAAAGAAATTTGGATGCGTGAAAACGGGCAAAATCAAATCAAATTTTTTGACCAAATTTTCATGCATTTTAATGGACGATGAATCGTATGTTTTCGCTAATTTCAACCAGCTTCCGGGGCAGAAATTCTATACTGCCAAAGGTAGAGAAAATGTTAAAGGAAAGCTTCGAACCCAACCTAAAGCGAAATTTTCAATAAAATTCCTTTTTTGGCCAGCAATTTGTTTTTGCGGGCTCAGAAGCCAACCTTTCATTACGACTGGCTCAATAAATGGCGAAATTTATGTAGATGAGTGGCTGATCTTGCGTCATGTCACTATGGAAAGAGAGCGATGGATTGGTATGAGCTAAACAACGTTTCGGTGGTGCCCAGAGAAGCCAATCCTCCGAATTCGCCAGAACTTAGGCCAATTGAAAGATATTGGGCCCTGAATTAAAGGCCACCAAATAAGCTGTCAACACCTTGGAAAAATTCAAAAAATGTTGGAAAAATTGCTTTAAAAGGTGACAGATAGGAATATAAAAACAGTGATGGAAGGTGTTCCTGAAAAAATTAAAAAATTTGTTCAAAATAAAGATTCTTTTTTTATTGTTAATTTTTACGGATTTGGGGACATGATATAAATACTTCTATTTTTCTTTTTTTTTTAAGTTCTATTTTTACTATATTTTTATTAATTTTCGGTGGGTACATTTTTTCGATGGCACTCCTTAGAATTCTCGTCGGCTATGATTGTTGTAGGCATGGGCGTTTTCAGGAGAAACTTCTGGACAGAATCAATAAGAACGACTGTTTAAGTCTCAGTGGTCGTGCCACTCAACAAGACCAATGCCCGGCAGCTTGTAACTGGTCAGATCGTAGCCACATTAATAGGCGTTGAGGTCTGAAGATGATATCGATAAGTTCAGTCTTGCTATGCCCCCAGCTTAACACCTAAACCCATTTCAAATATTCGAACTTTTGACGAGAAGTTTGAGAGAAGCTTGCAACCTCAACAATGCAACAACCTGGCATGCAACCAAGAGTTTCCATTCTCTGATTTGGTGTATCCTTTTCACAGTCTTAAATAATAGGCAGCCTTAAAAACTTTGGCAGCCAGGCTTGGTTATACCTCCCTCCATCACTTTATCGAAGACGGAGAAATAAATTGTTACCCATCACCCGTCTAGGTTAAATGGTCCCTGCAGGTGATTGTGGGGGAGTGGAGGCGATAAATATTTTACAATCTTCCTAAGTCTGTTCAAATCTCTCAATATCTTCGATATCGCTCTTTTCCTCATTATTCTTTTCTTCTCAGAAGTGAATGCTTCTCCTACCAATTTTATCATAGACCTCACAAGCCGCTCGACTCTTATTCTGAAACTCCTCTCAATATGAGTTCTGTTTTCTGCAAGAGCTTGCAGGCGTCTATCATCAAATCATACATATTCCAGTGGACGAGCGAAACTTAGCATATCAGAGGTGACATCTCTGATAGCTTGTTGACAGTTTTGCCATTGGTATAAGAAACTAGTGGCACATGACGAAGAGTGAAGATGAGAACTTGATCGGCATACATATCTATTGGGATTTCATACAGTTGCATTCCGCCGACGTCAAGACTTCCACACAGTATTTATTCTTGTCAGCGGCGTTAGGAGTAGGTGCATAGCAATGTATTAGGCCGAGTCAATCTTAGCCTCTTGGAGCGTTGGAACATCTTCACACGAAAGACGCGCCTTGCGCCGAACCCAATGTGATCCATCTGGTCAGTCGTAGATTTATCATGAGATTGACAGCTCCCCTTGTAAGAATCGAGATGCAGGAAGACACTATTGCTGAGAAGACATTTCGCCCCAAAGCGGGGTAAAATAGGCCTGAATCCATCGTAGAAGGTGAAAAGATGTCCCCCTCTCAAGGATCAATTAAAAGCATTCCTTGGCAGCAGCGTCTATTTCTTCTGTGGACAGAAGACGGGTACGTGTATTTGTAGTCCCGATTGCTGTCGTTGACCCCGAGGTGACCTTTTCAAACTGAATTACCGGTCAGTACGGCTAGGTTTAGGAAAATACTTAATAAACTTTTTAGAACAAAAGGACTAAGGGTAGACCATTTAATTGTTTGTTATTAAGATAAAACGGATAGAATTTCGACGAAATCGCATTCAAAGACTTATCTACTCGTACATTCATTTTCATAATCTGTCTTAATTAAATCATTTTTTTTTTTCTATATCATCTTTTTGCTTGGATTCCGCCACATGTTGCAAAGATGGAAGACTAATACTAAATGCAAGGAACAAAAACCCTTCCTACTAGGGTTAAACTGTTGCCACTTTTTTTCGTGCAGCTCATCATTTGAAAAATATTTTTTACGAAGTAACTTTTAGCTCCTTAAATCTTATCACTCACCATAAGGATTTCGAGACTTGGAAAAAAAAAAGACAAAACTCCCCCAACGACGAAATCATCGACACCCTATGGGGAGGGATTTATTTTGCAAAGTTGGTAGTTATAAATCAAATGTTCCCCTTTGGGCATTTAAGCTTTGCAATTTAAGCGAAAAAAAAAACTGAAAATATAATCCAAAAGGATTTAGTCGCACGTTCGTCTCTAAAAAAGAAATTTCCTCCTGCTCTGCAGAAACTTGTCAACCCTCTGTCTACCTCTGGAATACAAAGAACTTCCCCTTTCCCAGTTGGGATTCGTTTCATTAAAATAAAAATTTCTCCACACTGTCTGCTTTAAAAGGGGGATCAAAGAATTTTTCACTCCGAATTCCGTATTTCTACGAATACAATCTTTTTTATTATTTTTTTTTTCTTTTGCTCGTCCTACATCGGTTGGAATCCTTCTTCTCGTAACTCGTAATGTGGACAACATAAACTGGTGAAGCGCAGAGCACACACAAAATTAAGGATTTTTTAAATTTATGACCAGGATTTTGAGGCAATTTACGCTTAAGCATGAAGGAAAACATTATAATGAGGCAATGTCCTAATGGTTATTTTTGTGGGAGACGTACGGGCAGACGTTGCGGGCGATACTGAGGAAATAAGAAGTGAAAATGTCTGCCGAATAAACATGAAGATGTAAGAATTATGAAAAAGGAATTTGCTATCTCTAAAGGAAGCCTAATTTAGAATTTATTATTTTTGATTTAAAGATAAGGATGGATTTTTTTTTCCGCAGAGCCCTTCATCTTCTCCTTCCATAGTGGGGTTATTTATTTTTATTAATTATCTGTAGGAGATTTTAATTAATTTTAATGGACGAGTGGCTTGTACGGATTACGCAAGTGAAGTAGGAGTTTGCTGAAAGGCAGTTTTCGTAAAAGAGCAATAAAATCAGACTAAAAAGGGCAATTTCATCCGCGTAATGGATGAAGTTGAATTGGAAAATTTGTAAAAACATATACATATATATTTTTTTAAACTTGAATTCTTTCCCAATTCATTTGAACTTGCTGTTTAAGAATAATTTATAAATTATTTTGAAAACTTTTATAAAATTGGTTCTTTTTCAATGCTTCAACGCAATTCATTTGTAAATGTTGCACTCAAATTTTTGCAGAAGACTATGATGTCTTACGACTGCACTTTTTAACAGTTAAGTGGTAGACATTAAATCTGTATGTGCTACAAAGCCCCTGGTAAGAGAATCATTTACACCGAAAATCAGAAAAGATGGCAATACATTCGTCAAGAAATGATATGTGTATGCAGAAGTCAACAGGAGTTGCTCGCTTGGCTGCGTCCTGTCCCACTGCTACAGTGCATATACAGCAGTGGGAAAACAATTAGAAACGGTATTTTCTTTCTCAAAAAGTAACTCATATTTTTTGAAATAAGTAAAAGGAGAAAAAATTATTATGAAAACAAAATAATAGAACATGTGTGTTAATACTTCTGAACAAAACAATTAGAAATAATACAAAGAATGAAATGATATTAAAAAAAAAGCATAAAACATTATCTTTCATATGGGGAAATATAATTAGAAACAGCAAGTAAGACATAAAGTAACAATTGAAAAAAGGCAGATGAAATAAATTTTTTTAAATTCAGATTTTTTTTTTTTTATTAAATAGCGACTAGTACTTTGTTGGGTACCCTTTGTTAGCTATCAAAGCTAAGCAATGTTTTGGTAAGCTAGCTACCAAGTCCTGGCAGCGTTTGAGAGGGAAATTCTTCCAAACTTCCATGTTGTTCTGGAGCAATTCTGCTGAATTTCTGGAAATTTTTGATTTCAAACCTCTCTTAGCATCCGCCCATAGAGTCTCAATAGTTCAAGATGTTTATTTGTTCGTCCTTAAATCAACACTTCACCAGGCGTGAAGTGTGTTTAGGATCGTTATCCTGCTGAAAAATATATGAAACTGGCAAATTATCAAATGCGTACGGCTCCATAGTATTGACTAGTATGTCTCTGTACATAAACTGGTCCATTCGGCCATCGATGCGCACAATAGGGCCAACAACGTACCAGGAGAAGGCCGCCCAAACCATCTCATTTCCTCCGCCATGTTTGATCGTTTTGATGGTGTACCTAGGATCCAGGATCCATAAGTCTTACCATCAGATCCAAACATGTTAAATTTGGATTCGTCGCTCCAAAATATCTTTTTCCAAAATGCATGGGGTTTTTCTGCATGCTCCTTAGCAAATTTTAGCCGACTTCTTAAATTTTTTTTCGAAACATGTGGCTCTTTGCGGGCAATGCACCCCCGCAAACCTGCTTCTAACAATCTGTGTCTGATGGTCCTAGTTGTTATTTTGGCGCTTAGTTTTGCCGACAAAGCTGTGTGTATATCCTTACTGGAAAAAAAAAGGATTAGCCTTACTTTGGGGGCAAATGAGCCTGTCCTCCTTGGCAGTTGTTTTCCGCATTCGTGGTTTTCTTTCGGGGGTATTTATACTGCCTATGTCCTTATACACCTTTATAGCCCCAAACACCATCTTTTTAGAACACCTTTGATCCTTGGCAATAGTGCTCATTGAAGCCTTCTCCTGGTAGTACTTATGAACAATTAGTTCTCTCATTTCCGGTGAACAATGTTTCTTCTTACCCATTTTGGCTTACTAGATAAAAGGGCTTATTAATATGAACAGAAAAAATATGCAACCCAAAAAATTTACCGTAAAATAATATAATTTCTTAAATATTATCTGTCGTTTCTAATTATGTTTCCACGAAATTTAGTTATTGCTTTCGATGACACCACTTGTTAAATGAACTATTGTTTTGTGAAATAATTTCAAAGACCAATATGCAAACAAAGATCAGAAAAAGTTATTTTTCCACCACTGTAGGTCGTTTCACTTTTTAACGCATTTAATAGTTCTAAGTCCAAGTTTAGGCATATGCAGATTTTGTAGATGTCGGATCACAACTGTGTTTTTTAAAGTGCACGGAGCACTAGACTTGATCGAAGCTGACTGGTCTTATTCATATAGTGTTTAAAGGCATCACGATTCATTTTTCCAATGAAGTTCAATATTTAGGTGTCATCCACTAAAACAGACTTTACTTGACTAAACCTGTCTTGTCGAAAATTTACGGCTTTCCCCATCCTTGATGTTGATTTTATGAGCTGCTCCCTTAAAGCTATAATCCGTTCAAAAATAGGTTGTCTTCAATACAAGACACATTGAATCTTTTGCTGGCCTTGACTGTTTCTTTAACTTTGGTCTTAGGGACCTGTTACCAAAAGTCAGGAGTCAAGAAAGATATGTAGTGTGGCTTACACCGATAACTCCGAAATAATCTTGGATTCGTCTTGGATGGTGTCTTTCTGGAAGATAACAACATAAATTTCTGTCTTATGAGAAAGAAGTAAGTAACTGCAGATGGCATTACTCTCTAAGATGTCGGACGTATATTAGGTAAGGTTAGGTTGGCGAGTAGATGATGCGGATTCCATCGTACAACTCATCGTACTAAGGTCTGTGGGGGGTGGGGATTTAATTCTGGTACCTACTTCTGATTTTCGTATTGACGCTGAGTTGGTCTTAGCCGCGAATATGACGGTAAGGGACGTATGTTAGAGGTCAGCGACCTTCTAGTGTACACTGCAACTTACGTTACGGCGTCGTAACGGGGCACTACGCTTTTGCCATGCACCTAAATTGACACAACAACTTGCTTCGCTTGCTTTGGGGGTGATGCTACTATTCGGTCCACTACAACTCGGCGTTGATGTGATGGATATTGGCATTCTAGGTTCTTTACCATTGAAACTTTTACTCTTCTACAAAAAACTGAGAAATTCTAGTCCAAGAAAAACACTATGAGTACAACGAACTAGTGATGCTGCCCATTACTATTCATATGGCTCTCATCTACTACTTCCACCCCATAGCACTTTGCGAAATTATTAGCTTTTTGTTTGTATTCAATGTACAAAAGTTCTCCTTCTTCTGTGTCCTTTGATACTACTCTTCTATCCAAATCCAATTTGAAACTTAAAATACATAATATGTTATGCATTGGTAAGGTTTTTGTGTTGAATTAAGTAGCACAATACTCCAATCGAAACCTTCTGAATTGTGAAAGGAATAACTTTTGTCACCCTTTACAAATCCTAACAAGTGCTTAGGGGATTTCCATACAATTAAGGGATCAAGAGAATGTGAAAATTCGAGTAGAAGAAATGAAAAAATTGAATAATACTTGTAAATTTGAATGAAACCTTAAATTAGTTGTAAAATTACAACTTTAAGGAGGCACCCCCAACCACAATTGCACAATGTTCTCGTTCATGTCCTTATTTTATGCTTTTCATGTGGTAAATCAAGCTTCAATTGTTGGCCAAACAATGCCAACGGGTGCTGAACCAACCCCAAAGAATAAACCGCACATACCACAGAACACCATAGTACTCGGGAATAGGAACAATAATAATTATACCTGCTTGTCGATGCACCCTCATCAATATCATTTCTTCCACTTCCAACCCTTACATCCACCTTGAGCACACATTAAACTCTGTACTCTGTACTTTGCATATAGAAAACATCGGGGGTGGATAAAATTAAGTCTCACATTCAAGTTGAGCTGCAGGCTGATACATAAAAGGGGTGACTATTCCCATACAAATACCTACTTGCACACTCTCAAAGTTTCAGATTGTCCTCAACGTCTATTGAACCACCCTGTGAATGGGGAAGAATTTACACATATCCACTTGAGTTTTTTGGGGGGTAATGTTAAGGTAAAACGAATAAACGAAACCCGGGTGACAGAACAAGCCGACGGGAATACTAAGGGACATAAAATTAACGCACAATTGTTCGATTCGATTTCATTTCAAAATGTGAAAATCTATTTTGCGGTTTCGGAATGTATACCTACGACTACTCGTAAAAGTATCCTCAAGTTGAACGTCGTGCAGAGCTAGGTTATACCAATATGTGAACAGGAAAAACCAGTCATCTACAATCGAGATATCTGTCGTTTAGATGTTGGGTGGTAGTTTCAAATTTAGATAGAAAAGTGAAACCTATTTTATTCAAACTTAAATATGTAGATTATACGGATTGGGATACGAATTTGAGAAAAGGTAAACTTAAACAGTAACGTAAGGGAAATCAGATAGTCGCAGATAGGGGATATTTAGGGAGGATAGACAATATTTGTTTTAAAGTTGGAAAACTGTACCTAAGTGTAAGCAGCCGGAAAACCTATTTGAAACTTTCGAATGTCAGTTATAGTCCAATAAATAAATCAATTAAATCATCCTTCAATGAAAAATAGAAAGATAAAATAACCAGATCCTTGAAAAACATTAAACTACAGAGTCCCGAGAAACAAGAAAGGCACGAGCAATGTTGAAGTACTCGAAGATTTATTTAAAGCTTGACGTTATGACCCGCTTGGTAACAGGCGACAAAACATAGAACAGCTATGTTCGTCACATATGAAAAAAAGGAGATTCTTTGCATTGTATCATGTGAAAGTCCCAAACTGTTTTGCGACATACTCATGTCTTTACCCTGGCAAATCGATCATAGACCGAATCTTCACATTTAGTCTAATCGTGTAAGATATCAGATATCCAGCTCTGCACCCAATTGAAATTGATAGTGCATAGGCCAGCTAATAATACAAAAACCATTATATATTTAAAAAGTCCTATGTTGACGAAACATCGATGCCCTAACGGATAAGGCAAGATGAATGACGACAAGAAACCAGCTGCACACAATTTGGAAAAAACCGCCACTGCTGATGTTGTTCGAAAGTGAACCTCGGAGATGGTGGTACAGTTGGGCAATAGTTATGTAGACTTTGACCCCCTAAAGCGTAGCTCCAAATACCAGCCCCATTCTTCCAAACTTAAGAAAGCTAAAGTCTTCGGTAACACACAATCGTTGGTGCCAAGATATATTTAAAAGAAGCTGCAAAGAAGAAGTGCGTTCGAGATCAATATGATTGAACGGTCCATTGAGTACTGAATCCAAAACATTACAAATAAAATTCTATGTATATTTTTGATCATAAGCCGTACGTTGCGTATTGAGGTTTTGCTATTGTAAGGACCGAATTTAGGCTTCTACGTCGAAAGCGTTGATATTCATTCGCTCTATTGTTCTTGCCACCACGGGCGACTAATACACACTTTCCAGACCCCACCTAATTATCAAGGCTTCTTCCATCAATGATGTTGTCTAATAAAAAGTGGGGATAGAACAAAACTGTAGTTATAAATAATATGATCATACCTGTACGCCACTGATGGTTGCTAAGATTTGTCTGGTTACAAGCTGACGGTCATATGTAGGTCTTGGTGACTGGCAAGACCACCGGTAGCCCATATTAAGACTTTAAACACGATACCGTGGGAGTCAGTTGCCCCCCGGATTTCGGTGAAGAGTTAGGCCCCCTTGTGGGAGTGTCACGGTGGCTGTGGTTTAAACCTAAAACGCAGAGAGGCTGCACCTGCTGGTCTCACCCAATGTAGAGTTGCCACAAGTACTGGGTGCTGAGACCCTAAGATCAGTAAGACCCACTCAAGGATTGAAGCTGAGTACGGGATACGTAGAACATACACCGATTGCGTGCTTGAACATCGGCGTTTGGAGGACCACTTCACACAACAGGCCGATCAGGCTCATTTTTCACTGGATGGATACGTTTAACTAACACCGTTAACCAAGTTTAGTTAGCATCAAATCAAAGATAGAGATGTGGAAGACATGTGGCTTGAAAAAAACGGTGCCAGACCCTCCACAACACGACCTGTTTTGGCTTTATTGCAAGCAAAGTTTCTGGACGAATTATTATTATAGTTATTATTGCGCGTTTTCGTGATGTGAACTGGCCACCAAGATCGTGTGGTTTGTCGAGGTTGGATTTCTTTTTCTAGGGCTATGCAAAAGACCGCATTTATGCGCACGATCCGCATTTTCTTGACACTTTGAAAACTAATTTCTTCAAGTTATGGCCCAGAAATTGCCTGATATGTGTCGAAAAATCATCGAAAATTACCTTGTCGGAATTAAGTCCTACAAGAACTCCCGTGAGGGGCATTTAAATGATGTTATACTCCATTCATAATGGCAAGATCCAAAAAATTCGCGTTTTATTTAAATTTACTTCGGAGACACAAAAAAGATGAACCTGTACTCGTATTTGAAGAACCATTTAAAAATTATTTCGGCTTAGAAAATCCGGATTCTGGGTCAGTCAAACGGACACAGTAACATTCTGAAGTCAAAATCAAATAAATTGATTACATTTTCAACCGACAATACTCGACAGTATCGAACCAAAGATGAATGAAAAAACGCATGCAGTTGTCAAAGACTTTCCCGCACTATGGCAGTATTTTATCGATTAGCTATGAAAAGTTAGCACTCAAATTATCCCGATCAGCACTTCAGAGCTTTCTAGAGGAAGCTGTCAATGTTCGGTGTTGATTTAATCTCGACATCTTTGAAGTTAATTTGGGCGGTAATCTAATATCAAGCAGGTTGTAGAGTGGTACTTAGGGCAGCGAATGTAAAGACATCTGGTGCAGTAGCAACGCAG
The DNA here is from genome assembly GCA_928272305.1 of Volucella inflata. Classification (NCBI taxonomy): domain Eukaryota; kingdom Metazoa; phylum Arthropoda; class Insecta; order Diptera; family Syrphidae; genus Volucella; species Volucella inflata. Next base: position 25,096,393 of record OV743717.1, on the reverse strand, counting down.
ATAGGTGCGAGAAATATGTGACATTAGATATAGTTATACGTCTTACAAATCTCAACGTCTAATAAGAGAAGAACAAATACGAGAATGCACTGCAAGCCAAATAAAGAAATCCAAAAGACAAGCCTCTAATCAATCTGATTTTACTGAGCTATAACAAAAACCTTCCTTACAAACTTTCAAACTATAGTACATACATATGTGATATACGTACAAACAAAGACACCCTTAAGGAGAATAATAACAATCATCTCCCCTTCCTCCAAGGCAATAATGCTTAGAAGTATCAAACCCCACACACGCAAAGTAAATACGAAAATTGAGTCATTGCTATTTTTTCGTATTGCTTAAGCTGTTTGTTTTGTGTTCCTTTAAAAAGAAAATCGAAAAGACAGAAAAGAATGTAATCCTTGACAAGCGTAATCACCTGAAAGTGCCTTTCAGCTTTCACTGTATTCTTCAACTTTGGCGACCCAAACGGCAAAGTTTGTTCGCATTAAAACTTATAAACCAAAAGAAATTGTGACTGACCATTTCGAAAACGAACACAAATCAGTTGTAGAACTTTGGGGGGGGAAAAAAAATAAAAGAGAAAAGAAAACGATTTTTCTTCTTTGAAAGACTAACTTAGTTTTGAGAAATTTTTCAATGACTTCTGATTTCATGATCTATCTATCAAATATCGCCAAATTGGTGCCCCGATCCCCATTGATTTAAGATGCCCTCTTGAACCAATCGCCGGAGCTATAAATTCATCCAACAACTACATAAATAACTCCGCACCGAAGTATCTCATGGATGTGCCGCTTTGCATACCGCAATTAATTAAACTGATAACATCAAGTCACACGCATGCAATCTGAACATAGTGCCACCACTCACTTCAATAATCACTCAGTGGCACTTAATTATCTAAGTAATTACCATTCGAAAGGTAGTGACTACGAGTACTAGTGGTGGCGGTGATGGTGTTTCAAAAACTTCTGTTTCTGACCTCTATAACACCCAAACCCCCGCTATGCACCACAGTAAACAAAACAGCAAACCACTTGAATGTCCGCTTTACAAAAGCTAGTAAACTTATCTACTGCCACTGACACAGCCACTGCCAATGTTACTGCCATCAGCCTTAAGTACTCGGCAACAATGAACAAAGGGGGCTAGGGGGAAGGAAAGGGAAAGAAGACTCCGACGATGTCGAAAAGGCTTTCGAACGAAAGTGCATGCATTTGGTAAAGGAACGGAAATTCAATCGACAAACTAACTACGAACCGAAAGCTCAAATCAACCGGAATAATTATGTAATTCAATTTGATTATGATAAGGCAGGCTTTTGTGTTTTCGAAGGAGGGCGTTTCGACCTTCTATTGCCGATAAGTATGTAGGTTTCCCTTTAGGAAGGTTAGTCGCTTAGTCGTTACTATATAAGAAATAGTAGTATCGGCTTAATGTGCAGTGGTTTGGGGTTGGAGTTTAGCGATTTGGCGATTCGTTTACCCAGGTTCATGTAAGAGGCATAATTTTTGAAATGGATGACTGTAGTTGAGTTAGTAAAACGTTACAAAGACGTTCTCGCCCACAGAATTTGTTAGTCGTTTTGAATCTACGCTAAATGGTCATGTCTGAAAAAAATAATTCCAAAGTTTGTACGTGTTTCAAAAGTTAACTACCCAATTGAGTAGGGGGGGGGGGGGGGGGGGGGGGTCAATGAGCAGACAATCTTGAAGATAATTACAAATTGCCTAACTACCAAAACTTCACGGTATCTTACACATTTTTGTTTGTTCATGTACTTTACGGTCGAAGGGCCATCTTCACGAATTAAAGTTAACTTTAATCTGATGTAGTAGAATCCAGGAAGTATTATGTATGACAATAAAATGAGGAATAAAGCTATTATTGATTAGATTTCTTAAAAATTGGCCAGCAGTTAAAACTTGTCTTTACTACACAAATTGTAAGGAAAACAATTGTCAAGTCCTGAAATTAGTACATCTGCCACTGCTGCAAGGTACCTGACTATCTTTCTTTGTTTTTTTTAAGGAGAGCCACTCCATTTTAATGCGTCCTACGGTATTTTACAGAAAATAAATTCACCATACTTCAATTTAGAGAAAGTCATCTTAACTTTAGTACAACTTGTAGACTTCAAAGCTTATAATTGATTTAAACAAACCATTTAAACAAACAAACCAGTTAAAGATTAATCCGAATCCAACAGGGAAATGCTCTGAATGGTATTGCCAGGTTAGGAAGGAAAAAATCGTTGGTTGCAAACTTGGAAAACATAGCCTGCACCACAGCAGATCTAAGAAGAAACTGAAGCTAATTAATCTCGTTCTCGATAATTTTGTGTATGCTCCTTACGAAGTCATCGCCTGCCGCTTTGAAAAGCTCGGCAGTCAGGCCACCCGCTCCAGCAGCTTTGTTGAACTTCAGCTTCGATATTGCTATCTTCACTTCACTCAGGTCGGATCCAGCTTCTCAGCATCGACTGCGACCCTACTATGATGTCTCGTTGTTCGCCTCTACAGGCTTCGGTTCGGGGTTTGTGTCCGAGGGATGTTTTTCTACCTTTTCGTAAAACTAACGAATCTCATTTCAGGAGCAGTATCTCTCAATATCCTCGACAAGTGCGCTTCTGATGCCCTTTCTTTCTCCTCCTGAGAGGCAGCTCTAGTCTTTATTTTTAGCGCCGCACTGCGTGCGTTTTACTTAGCTGCATGTGCTTGCGGGCATTCGCCATCAAACGAAGGGTTTCGTTGTGGTGGTCGAGAGAAACCCAGCACATCAGGACATCTGTGACATTATGCCATTTTAATTACAAAAAACAAAACGCCGATATTAAGAAATATCTGGCACCATTTCCATTCTGGGACTGAGAAGTTGAACTGATTATGCCAAAGAAGCTCTTTAAGGCTTACATTTATTGACCTAATTGTGCTCATACACTACAACGTACAGCGTTGGCTCAATCGAAGTAATCCCTCTGCCAAAACTGCTAATTCTGAGCAACTCTTTTTTCACTCATACTAAACAATGGTTTAACACTAAAATTTGATGCAGCTTCACAGATATCCGAATTCAAGAGTGGACGCACGCAAAGTCCTACTTAATCAAATCAAGCAATTTGTTTTCCCAAGTTCCAAAAAGGATGTTGTATGAAGTATAATTTAATATCTCTTAAATTTCTATTTAACATCTTCGGTCTTATGTTGACATGACAATTAAAATAATGCAATGATTTATATCTTTCTCATTGCGCAGTAATAAAATAAAAATAAAATAATACCCCAAGCAAGTCACCTTAATTCCCATTGGGGAAGTCCACCGACCACTGCCAAACGAGCTTAATAATCAACTTCATCTGCGGCGTCATTGCCAAATAAAACAAATAATACAACAGTTTCCACTGTGATACCAGTGGTAGTTGCCAACCAAGACTTCCAAAGAACTGAAGGACTGCAGACCCAAAATCGATTGTGTTCAGAGTAAAAAAAAAAAAAAAACATCTCTATCCTCAAAATACGTAGCAATCATTTCGAAAACGGATCAATAGTTTTCCCCGGGGTGGGCATATTCGAAACCTGCTTATTCGGCTCTGCAAGTTGTCAACGAAAAACCGATAATTACGTTGGTTACATAATTTTAATTAAACCTGACGGTGATTAAAACTGACCGCAGGGTATTTGAATAAAATCAGGACAAACAAGGGTTCGGATAATTTGGGAAATGTTTCGGAAATTAACCATTGGCTGTTGCCATCGTTGTCACCCGCTGAGTGAATAGATTTCGTCTGTTAAGTGGCATAAGTGGCTATAAAGGGCAGTTCTACAGAAGGATTTGGTAGCAAAACATACAGAAGCCTCTACGGCAGAAGTGAATTTTCCAATGAAAAAAGTGAAACGTCGAAATGTACAGGACTTTGAAGGTCATTTATACATGTTTTCAACCTGTATTATTCCAATCTGCATTTAAAACAGCATCGCGAAATCCACAACGTCGAATGTATTAATCACTCATCCAATTACGACTCAGTTTACCTCGACTGATCTCTCAATATTTGCGTTCAGTATTTTTGTAAACAGTATACTTAAAGCGATTTCATGCTCAGTTTGGCACGAATAAAAATTTACTGCTCATACATATGCAATTTGCAAGTATATCCCCATTGAGACTGGGTCCAGAAGGTAAAAAACAAAATACAGATAATTTCAAATTCCAGTCACATAGCCATTGCAGCCGCACCGCAACAAATCGTCGTACGATATGTACACAAATATGTACCCAAGCCCACACGCAAACATCAGCGATGACGATGACGAAAATGATGATGATGATGAGGATGATTCACATACCCCCAAAAGGTTATACGGTCACACACGTAGAACCCCCATTTCACTTGACTGCCATCATCATAATCATAACAATAGCCATAGTCATTTTCGTAGAGTGACATGACATACTGAATAAGTATTTTGTATCTTGTAGATTCAATAAAAGAGGATCAACTCCCTGGAGTCACTCACCCTCGAATCGGTTAGCTTGGGTTACATTCCTCCCTAAGTAGATACCTATATAGTTCTAGGCATAGAGATACCACAGCTTGACCCAATTTATGTCACCTTTTATATTTCACACAGGTGTTGGGAAACGTATTTTCCCTTGTCTATTTTCGAAAGTAAAATGGGTAATTGAACCATGCAAGGATGAACATAAGGTGCCTCGATAAAAATGAATTAAGGAAATATACTCTGAGAACCACCCTCTTCTTCTAATACAATTTATTTAGACAAAATTGTGATATTTTTCAAGGGTTAACGCCTCTGCCTATGGTTGCAGGTTTAAGCTCGAATAAAAGGTGACATTTTAATGGATGCACCGTTGAATAAATTTAACCACAGACAGTAGAGTGGAAATAATCCTAATTCGAGTATAACTACCGATGACAGTCACATGAACGGATACAGACACCACAAAATGTGTTTAACGATCAATTTATTTCGTACTCGTATATACGCTCTCATTTGTAAGGATACTTACAAAGTAGTACGGGATATAAATTGCAATAAATTGCCTAATTGCAAACCTATCGCTTGGTTTGAGCAGAGATTTGCCAACGAAATTAAATGAGACCTGTGAATCCGGTGATATACGAGTAATCAATCGTATGTACGAGTATGTATTTCGCGGTTCACATTCGAAGGCATCAATTAATTTAGAGGTGAATGTATTTTTGCGGGTGTTTTCAGACTGATAAATGGGAGACTGGGATATTTAGAGAAAGCTGTAAATAGAGGAATTTTATGAATTTATTGATTTTGCCAACACATACCGTGAAAAAAAAGGCTGTGCGCGAAGAATGTTTTTATTCTTAAGAAACCTCATGCAGCCCGAACGCTACATAAAAGATATTATCGTCACTAATAATAAGTTATAGGATGAACTGACGATACTCCTGATGAGTGAATAATCATCAAGAAATAGACCTCGGGATAAGACATGCATTCTTGCCCTGATGTTGAAGAAACAAAGGGGTATTTGAGATCATTAGCTTAACTGAAAGTCGAATATCGAACATCACTAAGGAACACCTTAAGGAAAGCTATTAACAAAATATTGGGGCTATAACCAGAACGGTTTTCTGAATGTATATGGCTGCGTCACGGTCTATGTATAGGTATACTTACGCTGCAAAATTAAGCAGAGTCCAAACATCCATTTATTCAACCAAGTAAAATTATACATGTTCGTCGACAATTTAGCCATAATGTAGGCTTCTAATCCAACCATGAAAACCTGAAATCATTTTAATAATAACAAGGAAAACTACACGTGTTTAGCCATCGCTCTGGCAGAAGCAGACGAACTAACAGGACGTGGTTTCACATTTCCCGAATCTTCGGCGAGGAAAGGGCACCCACTATGAGTGAACGCAAAAATCCTATTCTACACAGAACCTCATATACCTAAGTCGCTTTACTAATGGCATTAGAACGCAGTCGAGCCCGGCATTTCATACAAAATCGATTGCCGAAACTGTATTCCTTTCATTTCGGACTGACTGATGACTATTGAGACATCTCAGGCATTTAATTCAAAAAGATCATTGATATCCTCAAAAAAATATATTCTCCTAAATATTTTAGGGGAATAAACCTTATTCTATTGGAAGAGGATATTCTGCAGTTTAATTGGCAAGATGTTTATTTTATGACTTTTGCTGATAATTAAAACAAAATGTCAGACGTCATCTCTACAGCTCACATGTTCCAATAAGAACAAAATATAGGCCAAAAAACACTGTCATATGGTTTACAGCTGAAATACAAAAAGCTATAAAACAACACAATCTATCTTATAAACGCAGTCATGCAGTCTTCCGGGATTTAAGAATAAGTCCCGACTTCTAAAAAAACACACAATTCGCTTAAGTTTAGAGTGCCTGACGTTGGCGAACGTAGTACGGTTGATTCGAGTTCACTTGAGTAGATAAAAACGACGTTCTGTGCGCCCTTCTAGGTACAAATAAAGTCAAAAACTACAGGCCATGTTGAAATGTATCCACATTTAATAAAAATACTTACGCCCCACATTTTTTAACACAATGGTCATGAAATCATATTTTCGTCCTTCCTGAAAGTTTCTAAGGCTGTACTGATAAGAAAAGCGCCTGCTACTCGCTCTTCACAACCTGAGTATAAACCTTTTTCTATTATATCGTGTTTATGCAGTCTTTAACAAACTTCTTCATAAGCAAAAAATTTTTTTTTGTCAAAAAAAAATCAATTCTGAATGGCCAACAATCTGGCGTCAGGAAAACAGGTGATCTGAGAAGTGCGATGGATCACGACTTGATATCCTTTCTTGAGCTCCGAGACTTTTCAAATGCATTCGACACTGTTAACCATTAAATACTTTTTTCAAGTGTATATTGAAGGGTAATTTCCATTTTAATAACTCTGCAGCTAAGTTAATTCTTTCATTGTGAAAGAAGGAAGCCATAATGGTTAGGGAAAATATCTCCCGTCACTTGGGAAAAAAAGTCTGGAGTACCACAAAGATCCATTCTTGGGCCATTCCTGTCTATTCTATGTCTATAAATGATCTAGCACAAGTTGGACTACTTGTCATTATACACATGCAATTTATGTTAATGCTGATGATGTGCACATCTACGCGTATTTGAGCAGCAAGCTGGGAATGTAAAAGGACAGAGTAGACAGAGTTAATAGCGATCTTAGCGCGCTGGTTGGCAAGAAATCACCTACATCTGAATCAAAAAAAAACTTGAGAGTAGCTATTTTCCAGCTCAATAATTAGGTAACACTGCTCTGGAATAAGCTGAAAAGGGGAAGGTATTAGGTATTTGGCTAAATTCGAGACTCACATGGGACTATATTTTTCGATTGTTTAACTTTACAGATCGCCACCTACGGGTGTCCAATATTTGCCATCACACCTTTGAAGCCCGAAGGAACTTTAAAATGGCCTTCAAAAACATTACGTGGTATATTTATAGTCTTAAACGGTTGAAACACGTATACACTATGAGTACACTTAGGAGATTCTACTAGGTTGTAGTCTGCTCACCTATTTCAAATTTCAAAAAAATCATTTAACAACATTTTGATTTGCAAAGAGCCTTAGTATCTGTACGCAAAGCTTTTGTTCTCAAATTCATCGCGTTCTTCTGTTTTTATTCAACCAAGATTTACATGCAGAAACTTCGATAAGCAGTATCGTGTTTATGTTGTCGGAGAATGGAACGTTTAACCTTTGGGCATTGGAAAACTTCATGGAACCAAGTCATTTGATAAAGCCCTATTTAAATGCATTTTTGTAACAAGTGAGTTTATCTCTTCATTTTTCATTACCCCATTTCCTTTTTTTTCGAAAATCAACTTCTTCAGTGTTAACGTTTATAGTTTATTTAAAGTAATGCCAACATATGAATTATTAAAACTTAAAAATAAATTAACTTTTACTTTTATATCTTACATTAGTTCAATGTCAAAGATTCTGTAAACAAATAAATGAAAACATTCACATCCATATAGGTCTCGTAAGTCTCTTCCTCACGTTAAGAGGTGTTATCTCATCCTCGTTCTCTCCTGTCTATTGTCATTATGGTTATTTTACCTACGACACCATTAGAGGAAAGCATCAAAAATGAACCCACAACCGATATGCTAGCACAGAAAAGTATTAACATTGCTATAGAAGTCCTAAGAACGACGCTAGGTAATTGAAACCGCAATTTGGGAAACGAATTGATACATTTAGCCGACAAGACACTAGCTCCGATAACACACTAACGCTAATTGACTTTGTAGTGCGTCCTCGGCATCCACAAAAGAAATCGGGTATTTGTCGGATAAAAGAGAAACACCAATCCAGTGTTTTGCACGTCGAAGTTTTTTCAAAATTAAGGCCAACAAAGCTATTCGAAAAGACCAGCTGCCTGCTGAACTATTTAAGAGAGCGTCGGTATGTTGAGATAAACACACACCAACTTGTGTTTAAAAAAATGATCGGATGAAAGTCAACTTTTAAATGGAAATATGACTCTTTGAACTGAGCCAACTACAGTCACACGGCGATTCCCTGAGATATAACCGATCAACACAAAATCCAACTTCAAGTCGTATATCTAGGTTGAGAAATTGAGGTACGCTCTATGTCTGCTGTGTGGTATACTGGTTGATTAGAAATAGGGAATAGGATTGGTGCTGGTTTGTTCAGTCGAAATCACACAATCTCGAGGGTGCAAGGCATGTATCTTTGAAATCGAATTATCTGCCATACACACACAGGCGAACACTAATCTTGAGACAGGCGTGAAGGATGCAGCAATCAATATATTCACTCATATTCTTACAATAAGTCTTTGGGTTTTTAATGTATAAACTCAAACTCCGATGGATACTAAGGTAAACAGGTATTGCAGATAACGAAATGGTTGATGAAACAGCAAGAAATGGGTTCTGAGGCTCCCTTAAACAATAAAAAGAACAAGTAACAGCTATACTTAAAAGCATAGTAAAGTGTGTTTTGTTAAGCCAGTACTGATTGTGTTTTTCAACAAAGCACATACAAATTTCATTAAATAGCCATTTATTTGTGTTCCACCGAGAGAACACATGCTGCAATTAGTTTTTAAATACAACCTCGGCATATGTCTGCAATGGTTGAATCTAATAAATATCATCCAAAAGACAAAATTTTCGTCCAATTTTCAAGCATTTGTGGCTGTGTGTTCCCCGTACCACGAACATTGTTAGCTTCGAATAGGTCGATTTTTGTTGGTTTAACAGCATAGACTAATGACTTACGTATGCATCCCCAGATAAAATAATAAAAAGGCGTCAAATCGCAACATTTTGGAGGACAATTCACACGTTCATTACACGAAATTATGCGTTCATCGAATGTTTTTCTCAATAAGTTGACTGTTTCGTTTGCTAAATGGCCCGTAACACTATCCTGCTGGAACTACATTTCTTCCACATTAATTCAATAGGAGAACGAAACACTCATAAATCATGGGCCTATAGTGAATTAATTTGACCGTACAACGATGATTGGCTTCATTTTCGAAAATATATGGGCCGATGACTCCACCACCCTACACACTTTACCAAACTTTTACGGAATGTAAATGCGTTTTGATAATCTCATGTGTATTATCTTCGAAACACTTGCTTATTGACTGCCCAGAGAGCCAAAAATGAACCTCATCAATGAACAGAATTTCGATAAAACAGCGGGTCCAATACCAGTTGGATAGTCATTCGGCTTCAGTTCTTGCACGAGCTGGACAGATAAAAACCAAGCTATTGTGCGAAAGTGGTAAACAAAACGACGAAGAGCGGTCTCAGATGGTCCATTATATCAGGTATAATATGGAGCAAGTGCTTTATAAGTTGTAACACAGTTTTAGCGTGTTTGTCCCGAAAAAAATTCAAAGCCTATTGAATAAAACTGTCACTGAAAGTTTGCAATCTGACAATTAGTTTGACAGATATAAAAATCTGAAGTTAGTACTGGGTTAAAAAAAAACACCCTTTATAAAATATTTAATAATTTAAGAAATACGTTGAGTCAACCACACATCGATTGAATAGAAATTCAATAATATCACCAGGAAGTTTTCCAGCTGACTCTTGACACAGGTGTTAAATCTGGTAAGGCGATGACGGAACCACAGAATACATATTCTTATTTACGAAGCTCTCTGTGACTTACGAAAGCTCTAAAGTACTCTGACCCTTACTCTCGTACCCTAAGTATATTACCTTATCAAACTTATGAAGGAAGCGTCACGTGATCTTTTGAGACTTGGAATTAAACTCGAAAATCACCACCGCTTCAACAGTAAATCGATGAATGACTACAATGATCCCATCTATTCATGGCGACCAGGTAACGACAAGGATTTCAAAACTTACGGGCTAGCATAAGGGCTATATCCAATATTTCCTTGCAATTACTCGCAAACGCTAAAAATATTGTAATCAAGGTAATAAATCAGAAGGCGGTAAGACATTTTTGGCTATTGAAGCAGAAGCAACAAGCATGAGTTAACAATAGTTGTATACGTGAAAAAAAAAACATTTCCATTTCTGTTGTTTCCTCAATCCTTATCGTATTAAAAAAGCTCAAACGCAAATGATCTGAAGCAAATAAATAATTGCTCCAAAATAGTAAGGAATAACAACTATGATTCATTTTTAATTTAACTCAATTAACTTTGTAAAAATAAAATATCCAACTAAACAAGGAACGCGTTTGCTCTATGAACGCCATTTCTGTCTGCAACAGAAGGTCCATTCATCTGGAAATTTTTAAATCACAACCAAACACGTAAAAAGTAAAATTTTATTAGACAAATACTAAAGCGAAAGCGTCCTTTTTTACAATTTTATTACCATTAATCTAATAAACGTGGAGGTAAACGAATATGAGAACGGCAACAAACTGAAAAAAATCTCCTCCACTTTTAATTACTCTAATTGCAGGACTAAACGAAGAGTGAAATTTTCATGTTTTTCTTTTATTCTTTTTATTATTATTTCTATATTTTTTTTTGCCATAACGGTTATTTATTTTTTTAGTTTTAGACGATCCACAATCCACGATTACTACACTTTTATAACTTTCCCCGCACTACACGCAGTGGTTGCATGGTATCCTGAGATACTTTTTTATTTTTATTTGGCATCTGCTTCAGGATACTGCATACGTGCAATGCATTTTTCCTGCAACAAACTTTCATGTACCTATAAATGAAGCCGCTGCACGTACTAGTTTGCAAAATAAAAACAACATAGAAATTTGTTTTTTTTTACGGATAGACAGATCCTTTCAGCCGACCCCTGTTTGAGTATGAATTTTTTCTACCATCATCACCAGCAGTGAACCGTTTATTCGCCTCCACTTTCACCTGCTTTTAGAAACATTTTGAATTGCAAATTTATGGGCAGCAAGTTATAGTATAGTAAAGGACGAAAAAAAAGGGAAACCCCTTTAACGATTGACACATCGGAACATACCTATACTAATGCAAATAGCGAAACAATTGTTGGTACATAACAACTTTACGCCTGAAGTCTTTGCCTATTTAAACTCTGTCTGGTTTTACCAGCTCTCGCCAAAAAAATTCAACCACACTAGAATAGACACCAAAGTTTACCCCCTTATGATTCTATTTATATCGGCATCAAATAGAATCTCTACACAGGGTAAATATATAAAATAAAAAAAATAAAAACAGAAAAAACAAAACGAAAAAGGAAACGGATGATAATATCCTGCGACCTTCAATTGTTTGCCAGACGCTTATCCACATATTCTTCCTGTGTAAACATTGCTAGAACTGGAAGCTGGAGCCAAAGCAAAAAAATCAATCCTCTTCTACAATGACTCATGGGGATATTTCCTGCTCCTCGGTCTTCCGCTTCGACTTTGCTTTGCTTTCATGCGATGATGTCACATCCAAACGCATTCGAGAGGAAAGTAATAATGGATTCAAAAGGAGTATGACATTTGTCATGACATCGCAGTAGAGAGTTCTAATTATACATACAACACTGATTGGGGGGCGAATGCGAGGTTATCAAAGATTCAGTGTGACCAGTTGCGGATTTCCTTTCCTTTATTTCATTATGAATATTCTTTCTAATGTTGGTAGTGCTGTGTTCAACTACTATGCCAAACATAAGGCCGATCGGCCAATTAGTTCGTTAACAACAGCCGGCAACTAAACTGGCCACTAAGCCGGTCTACTTCAGGAGTGTATCACGCTTTTTCCAATTAATAAAATTATTGAACAAAGAGTTTTCCTTAAACTTTGCGTGGCGAAAGGATTTTTGTTTACTGGGAGATTTTGTGCTCTAGATGACGGTACGGTAGTAGATTGGATTTCCGGAGATTTCGGCAAGGGATTCGATCAAATTTCTCACCAACTTACTATATCATTTTCAAACTAAAAAAAATTTGGTTTTTCCTCATTTTGTAGCATGCATCTAATCCTATTTAAAATACCGAGAATACAGAGTCATTTTCAGATCCTTAATACTAGACCCCATTAAAACAACATCTGGTTTCCCTCAGGGTAGTCATCTTGGACCAATCATATTTATCCTACCAAATAACGATATAAGTCCCATTTTAATAACTTCTTATCTTTTTATTTTCGCTGATGCCTTCTGACTTCCACTGCTTGCAAGATGACTTAAATAAATTTTCGGTACATTGCAAACAAAATTTTTGGAGCGATAACCCACTCCCGCAAACGTCTACCGCATCTCCAAGAAAGTACTTAATCTGCGATGATTCAATCCATTTCACTATCGAAGTACGGGATCAAGGAGTTGAATTTCGATCCACATATTGACAGCATTATAAATAAAGCTAACTCTGCAATTGGCTTTATCAAATAATGGCGTAAAGGATTTTCCAACCCTCACTTTTGTAGGGCTTCTTCTCGAATATTGACAAAATTGACAAAATATTTCATTCACTTTGAATCCCCGTCATCCGTAATTTAAGATCCATTCCACTTCTCCTAATCCGAACTCACCGCCCCAATTACCGTCACTTTCAACCAATATCCAGAATGTTGCGTATAAAGACAACTACGCCGATGTCTTTGACCTAAATCGCTGCAAATACAAAATCAAAAAAGCCCTGCTCAATATGTCACTCCTTTAACACCTTCCTCGACCACCATTTTTTTTAGTTTTAAATTTTTGTTCGTTAATAAAGTTGTCCTGGAGAGACTCGGGGGTTCAGAGATCGTTTCAAGCAAGACAAACGTCGCTGCACGACTTTTTCCAAGTGAGATGAATTTTTTTCTACAAAAACGATAATTTGCCAAATATAGGACCGAAAACCTAATAACCACCATCGATCAACCACCAAATTCACCAGATCTGGTACCATATGACTCGATTGAAACCATAAAACAAAATTCGTCGAAGAAGCTCAAAAGGCCTTAAGGGTTTCCAGCCCAGATTCCATAATTTTTCACGAAATACAAAATACAGATACAAGTAGTGTTTCGCGCGAGAACGGCGGAAGACAATCCCCTTACGAATTGCCAATTCAAGCCATGTTTCTCTCATTGCTTCATCCAGCTTTATTAGTGGTCGGCTGTAAGTATCTGAATTGATTGTTTCCTTCCTTGACAATATAACATTATTTGAATGTACATAGTTTGTACCGGTTCATCAAGTTTAGACTATGATTGTAGACGATTTTATTTTCATTCATATCGAGCTTTTTTATGGGTCCAAGTCGTTAAAAGTGATTTTTTATTTTTGTGTCTGATGCATTTAACTTCTGCCTAGTCTTGCACAGGAATAAGACGACCTGATTCAGTCATGGCGTTGATTGTTTCATGACTTGGTCTTCCAGAACGTTGGCCTTTTTGGAGAACGGCGTGTCCTAAAACAATTGTGAGTCACCAAAGACCTGCCTTCTAAAAAACCACATTGTCTATCAAGGAGTTTTGTAGTATTGCGTTTTCATTTATCAAGATCTCTCATATATTTTCATATTATGCGACAATAGTGTCATTAATCGGTAGTTGTTTCAATTTTTCGTGTTGTCTATGGTTTTATACGGTGAAAAAAGAACAGTCTCTCTTTATTGATAAAGCATCCGATCGCTTCTCATCACATTTTTCAACCGAATTGTAAGCCAGTTTAATTTTAGGTTTATAATTGTGTCTTTATTTCGGAGGGTCTTTGATCGACCAAACGCCCCCAGTTGATTCCTTGTTGGTTAACTCTTTGGTCTGTTGCAGATTTAGATGTTCTCTGTAAAAGGAGTCCCTTCCCATCTTCAATGAGTTTTCGGTTACTGATTTTCCAGAGAGTTTTCTCATCGTTGTGCTGGAATATTCAATATTTCAAAGACCCAACTTAAACCAACTTTTTGTACCTACCACTATTTGCACCACATCGATGTACAACCATGCTTCCTTATTTATTTGAAGGCAACTTTTGCTACACAAAATACAGGTGTTGCTTTGCTTTTGAATAATTTATCAAAATTGTGACATATACAAGTATCTTTGTCCTTCATCTAGTTTTGTGACTTTATTGAAACATTCTCGCAAATTTAGCGCCCAGAAATGATCCGTTTTCTTAAACAAATTTTGTCAGTTCACTTTCATGACCGATGAGATTGGTTTTTATTTGGTTTCTTAACGACAAATTCTGTCAGAAAAAAAGTCAGTTATGACTTGGAAGACTTGGTAGAATTTTTGATCGTCGCTACTTTCTAAGTTTGGTGTCCATAATTTTGGTACGTATTAGGTCCCGTTCTACCATATCTTAATGTATAAACTATCTATGTAGTATTCAGTGAATAACATAAGCTTGGTATATAGTATCTTCTCCCACACAAGTTTTTAGTGTCTCAATCGCAGTCCTCGTATTCGTAGTTCGAAATCCCGATGGGCTCTTTTAAGTCTCCATAGTTTATTTTTGACACGCTAGCTACGAGTATTATATTTGGAAGTTCAGCAATGTCGTTATAATTTCTGGAGTATTCGCACTTTCTCCTTTCAGTTACGCAGGGCTAGTATGCGGAAAGGTTGAATGTAAGTTCATTTTTCTTTTGCCTCAGGCTCATTTTAGGTGCGAATACGATTCTTTCCTTTTTGGCTTTAAACGGCAAGTAGGGGAATTATCCGTGCGGCAACGGATAAAGAATAGTGCCGCAGTGCGTCCCAGCTTGTCGTAAGAGGCGACTAAATGGGACACTAATCATATACAGGCAACTATGACACCAAAAATGAGCCTGTGACACTTTAACACCTTAAAACTTTCCCACAAGTTTGTATGCAATCAGTGGGTTCCCGCGTCTGGAGACTACCGGTGGGGTAAAAGAACAGTCAATCAATTCGAAATGAGCATACAAGTGTCAAACCACTCAAACTTTAGAATAAGTAGGGGAATGAAGTGCAGCAGCATTTTACTTGCATAAGCCACTGTACGGCGCACGGGAAATAAATTTACGAGGGCGGTCACAGAAGTACCCGACGTGACAAAGAAGACGATGAAAAAATGGAGAAAATAAATATTTGTTACTTTTCAACGTAATATCCTTTTTCCCTCTTTTAGCTGGAACCGTCAATCTCTTCTAAATAGCCATTAAGCACAGACTCTTTCCTTTGTTGGCAAATCCTTAACCACCAAGTCATTTTCTTTAATTGAGAAAGAGAAAATGATCTAAATGAGTTAGATCTGGGGAATAGGGTGCGTGATGAAGCAATTCTAATTTCAATTCAATGATTTTAGCCATCGTAACGATGGACATGTGGACCGAAAAAACAAAACTTTCTTTTTCGTCAGATGCGGTCGTTCCTCATTGATTTCATCACTCAAATGCTGCAATAAGGTCGCATAACATTCGCCGGTGATTGTCAATAAAAATTATCTCACGCCAATCCCAAAAAACCTTGCCAGCTGGCTGTATCGTCTTCGCCCTTTTAATCACTTGTATTGGCTGTTCCTTCGTCTCAGGTGTGAAAAAGTTGACCCATATTTGATCCATGGTTATAGATCGATGCAAAAACTCGGCTTTATTCCTGCGAAATTTTGCCAAACACTTGACAGAAACATCCTCAGGACGCTGTTTGTGCGTAAACGTGACTCCCATTTTGCAGAGCACTTTTTGAAATACTTACCATGTCTCTAATCTCGCGCACTTTCAACCGACGGTCATCCAATACAATGCTGCTGGTTTTTTTTTGACATTTTCTGGCATAGTGACCTCACTTAGTCGACCACTGCGGTATTTGTCTTGGCAGCTCGTACGACCTCTCTTAAACTTAGCTAACCAATATTTTATTGTTGTTAACGAAGGAACACAGAAAAAGACCTTTCAGGTGAAATTTTTGAATCACACAACGATGAACGATTTTTTCCATGATTTCAAATTCCCTGAGAACGCTCACCTCTGAAGGGTGTTAAAAAAGTGCTATTCAATGTAGCATTATCACCTTTTTAACTTAAGCTGTTAAAAGATTGTATTTTCGATCACAGAATAATTTTTTTTAAAACTCCCCGCATTTATAAGTCAGATCGGGAATTGGGATTAGTCCAGATTGTTTAAAGACTATTTTAAAATGCTAACTGGTTTACGACAAATTCAATTTCAACACCACATCGGTCACACTACAGGGGACAAAACAAAATCTGTCAAAGGGTTGAGAATTTAAAACTGGGAACAGGAGCAGATGCCCGGGTATGCTGGTGAATCAGAGACAATTGTGTCGGAGCTAATAACAATTAAGTGCACGCAAAATTTTTGAATAACATATACGAGTAAGAGGGCTAGAAAATAAGGACACGCCTGACTGATAGGATTGTTAGATAAGGAGGTAGTTAAGTGAATAACAGATAATGTTTGTTCATAGACAATGGGTTAATGGGGGACAGGATGCCATCGAGTGTTCTTTATCACAGGCAATAATTTATAATGATGTCAGTGTACCCTCTATCTGAAACTTATCTGACGAAAGAGCACTTAATCGGCTTTAAGTCTTAAAGTTGAGTTGATGGTAGGAGTAAGACAATTTCCACCTACACTAACAGTATTTAAAAAGTTTAAACACTTCCTCTAAGCTACCTTTAAAATGGTCGAAATTTGTTCTTGACAACGAACGAATACATTAACCATTTCCCACCCACCATCTACTGATTTCCCAGTTAAATTCCAAAGCCCACTCCAATGTCTCAGATTCGTGGCACTTACGTCTCTATAAGAATTTCATCGAGACCTACCTCCTTCCTCCGATTTGATGAGTGTTCTTTCATACCTCGTCTTCGTTAACCACTTGAAAGTTTGATTCAACACGAAGTAGTGCACTCCCAGAGATTTCCATTGTACCAGCAGTCAATTGTACTTTTCTTCATCATCCCTTGTCAATTGTGTTGATGGAGCGAGGGGCAATAGTGACATTCAAGACCAAAAAGGGTCTAGGTACGGTCAATGGAAATTTCTTGACAGTTGCATAAAAAAATAATCATTTTCACGTCTTTTGTCAAAAATTGACGTGGGTGGAATTGGTTGGAATTAACCGGGGGAATATCAACTGTCAATTGTGCTTGAGTTGCAAGTAAGGGAAACATAGAATGGAGCTTAAAAGTATTATGACCTCAAAAGGGCTTTGGAAGGAAAATACCGCATTGCAGCAGCTGTAAGAGTACACATATTTGTGACTGGTTAAACAAAAGTGGAACCTAGACTAAAGTGTATGGAATTAGATTTTAGTCCTTGAACTTTACATAAAAATAAAAGAACACCAATTAACACGAAAAATGAACACGCAACGGCGAATAAAAAAATCATATTTATGTGAGAAAAGTCAAGGACTGCTGAGTCATTGGAAACTAAAAATTCAGTGTGGGCATTAAAAAATCATGGCGGCACGAATGCAGGACTATGTTAAGCCGTTGTGAAAACTTACAAGGTCTAGTCCTTGCTCTTATGAAATGAGAAGCTATTTAAATTAATTAGGCTATACACAAAGGTAGTCGGATTTTTTTTTCTATTTTGAGTGGTGACAGAAAATTGGTTCATTCGATACACTGTGTGCTAAAATTAACATATCTACAGGCACTTCAAATATCCACAAATTCGAAAGAGAATAAGCTTCTAAATGCCAACTTTCTTCAAACACTTGAAAAGTTAAAATTAAGCAAGTCATCTCCCTCTTAAAGGACCCCCTACAGCCCCGATGATATTGTTCGTCATGAACATGCAGCTCTACATATGCAGCAGATTTTGGCAAAAACGTATTCGAACACATATCGTGACAGGGGGTAAGTCCTCATATTTACTCAAATCTTAAAAATACTCCAACTGTATGTACTTTTTGTGTTGAATACAAATTCGCCCATGATGTACTCGTACTCGTCCGTAGAAGAGTACACATACAGATATGTGGGAAAGAACGAATCGAAAGTCTCGAATATTTGTGGGATTTCACATTTGTCTAAGTTGGGCAGTACTATAGGACGAGAAATTGACTTAAGTTCATAATTTCATTATAACTTTGCAGTATTTGCGTACAACTGTAGGACAACAATGATGTACAAGTTACCTACTATGCCGTAGTCGGTTTCATAAAGGGCGGAGCTACGGTCTTTTAAAGACACTACTCGTACACAGCGAACAAATAGAAATAGCACACATTTCAATTTCGAAGGTTTGCGCGTGCCACCCGAAAAAACGAGGAAATTGAATTTTTTTTTACTTTATCGGTGCATAGACTGTGTATTGAACCTCGACCATATCATATCATATCAAGAGTTCAACGATGCAACACCACACATTGACCTAGTCAAACTTGCTTGAAACGAAGGTTAATTGGCACAAGTTCAATGTGGCTTCAGTCTTCCCTCTCGTACCCGATCATATTGATTTCAGTGATGCTAGGAAAATAGGACGACTTATAAAATGTAGCGATGTTAATGCTCAAAGCAATTTCTGCATTTGATATTGCAATGTGGTCTTCATACTACCGACTGATTTAGCCAACAACAACATACGGAAAAAATCGATTTAATGAGCTATAGGTACACTGAATACCGGATATGAAGGGAAATTTCGGACCTGTTGAAAAGGAGGAAACCTACAACAAAAAAATACTAAGTTAAAGAAGGTAGGCAAACCTCTAAGAATACTGCCTAAGCTCAGAACAGAGTAGAGAGTAGAAAACGTGTTTCGATTTCGCCTATTCTGCTCAGAAAGGTGCGAGCAAACTGTATGGTCCATTAAAGAACTTGATAAATAGATTGCTTAAGACTGATTATGGTCCAAAGCAGAGGTTTCCATTCTCATCCTTGGGGCTTTTATACAAGGTAATTAGATCAAAAACGGTTCACAACTAACTTCTATTACTGGAACTGTAAGTACTGGAACAAGTACCGATGACATTTGTATAAAATTGCATAACACAGATGGAAGGAACTGTTCTCTGGTACAAATTGCTAGAGTTTCGATTACTTTGATGTCTTTGACTGTAAACTTATACCAAAACCAGACAACAAAGCTTGGATTTTTGTAAAAATAAGAGCCTGACTGGATCAAAATCAAAATCAAAATGTGACCAAGTACAGACAGTACACACAGCTTTACGGGTGGCTTCGCTTCTCGTTAAGTAATCCTGTCGTTCGAGAAGAGACAATGCAATAGAATCGCATCTGTATTCTCTATCCGCAACTCCCAAACCACCCCATGTATGTGATGATCCTCTCAACACAGTTGAAAACACGAATTCAGTAACGTAATGTGGGTCACCAGTAATATTGGGATTGCTGAATATGAGATCGCCGATAACCTTACTAGGCAAGGCTCAGAGGACAATTTAAGCCCGCGATAAAACTTCTGTCGTCCGGAAGTGTAAAGTAATAGGTTGTTACTGACGCTTTATCAAAGCTTAGGAGAAAACCTTCGGGATCCAAACTGATGATATGTCTGCGTTAATTTGGACTCCTAATGGCGATTTTATTTTATAAAAACGTAAGCACTAAAAGCATGCGCTTCGAAATCCCTGCAAAATCTACACACTCCTGATCTTTGGTTGACCTCACTGTCTTAGGTCCTAATCAAGAATGGCCAGTTACAGATGGACTTCCTCTGTTGTTATTCTTCTTATATTCGCATAAGGTTAGAAATATTTTAGGCTAATGTGGTGACCTCAATAAAGATCTTACTTCTTTGTCGTTTTTCTACCAAATAAAATCACACCTTGTTAAAAGGTCTCGTTAAGATCGTTAAGACAGTAAAGTTATCTTCAATAATGACTTATATGCTATTTGGTGAAACGGATTTTTGGTTCATTTCATATCAAATAAGTCAACGTACCATATAGCCTTTATAACCAATTAGAATGCTGAAAGCCAATTCATTTTAATCTGATCCATCAGACGTCTGCTAATGTCCTACAAAATAACATTCTAATCATCTCCTCAATATCTAAATGTAGAATGCATTAAATTCCAAAGCAGTAGGTGGTAGATTCTCATCTTTGCCCACAACCCACGTACGAAAACGACTATTTAATGCAAATAAAAAGCAAAACTCAATTCGACTCATCGGTCTGTCCATTCGCATTCGAGGGCTTTTTTGAGTCTTTAGCTACCGATGTCCGATGAATACGAATACAATTGGTTTTTTAAGTCTTCGATTTCATCAATACTTTTCATCAATACGTGCTTCCATCTCAAACATCCGTTTGCTTTATCGACTTACCACCCAACTCCGGCCTCCAGGCAAACATAAAAACTTCTTCCTCCTCATTCTTGTCTTCTTCTCTGACATTAGTAAGATATTCATCAGAGAAAGAAAAACGACGAATTTGTGGGAGCTACAAGATACGAGGTATCTATAACAAAAGACTATGGGGGGAAAGGGGGTTTGACTGAGAACAAAAAGGAAGATATCCGCACTCATCATAGATGAGTAACAGTACGAATGTGTTCCCGTACTCATACTTCATACCCGAGCTCGTACACTCCCGAATCGAGGCGTTTTGCGCTGTTTTATCTTTCATGCATTGCTCAGGTATTCAAAGCGTGTTCCATTGCTGCTCCATGGCTGTTCCTCTACTTAGAGACTTGGCTTTGGGTGCTTTGCTGCATCAGAACAGCAGCGTTTTCAATTTATATTCTATCGAATCGATTTTATTGAAAAAGTATTAAAGACGCCCGTTTTTTCTGTCTTTTGTTCGAACCTCCCTCTCTATTGTTCGATTTTTGGGACGTCGTCTTTTCGATGAAAGCTATTCGGAACTTCACAATTTCGGTGGCATCATGAAGTGCTTGCAAAATTGTACATACACTCTGCAAGAGGTAGAGGTTGTGGATATCAGATTCCTTATCGGTAATGAATTTGTCATGTCTTCTTTCTGAAGTGAATGAATGCGGTGTGGTGGGGAGCTGAAAGTTATGGACGAATACGTTAAATGCCAGACGACACACAAAGAGTTGGAGTTGCGCCAGCATGTGTAAACACAGAATTCACGTTAACAAAGTAAGAATGTTACTTTTTTTTTGGCAATAAAACGAGGAAGGAGAGTTAAAATAAAAGCACTCGAATCTACAAAGGAATCTGATTTGTGATGTTGATTGGGTGACGATTATGAGTGGAGTGTTGTTGCGGAAAAAGTGGGAATTGCAGTAATGTATGGTAGTTTGATGACCTTTGCAGAGTTATTGACATTACTAATTAAAAACTTTAAACAAGTGCAGATTAATTCGATAACCTTCAGGCCAGAACATGCAATGAATTCAATTGAATGAGATTTAAACATTTCATGAGGGGTTAAGCTACATAGTTACTTCAATATCGGCAGTATTTTGTTAAGCTTACAACTTAGCTATTTGACCAGAAGCTTAGCTATTTCGGCAGTGAACAGTTTCAAATAGAATTAAATTAAGCCATGTTGTCACACTTGGAGTATAATAATAAATAGATAAGTACCAAATGCCTAAAAAAAACTCACAACGTCAAGTACCATCATACCATAATGCAAACAGGTAACAAAGACACAAACACAGCATGAAACATACCTAAAAATCTTTATACTGTAGTCAACAAAATTAAAATATTTCCTGATGTTTTAGCGATGACAGAAATGGAAAAGTTCAAGCTTAAAGGGTCTTTTGAAAGCCACTCTAAGCAAGTCGAGGGCATAGGTAATAGATACTGAAATACAGGATACAACTACTGTTCATCCAAAAATGAATTACTCGAGTTCAGTTAAAATTCTAACAAGAAAGGGTTTTTATTTCATTGTCGTAGAATCCTTTCCATATAATGGTAAGGCGGTCATGGTCTGATAAACAGCACTGGACAAGGTAGCAAAGCACCTATTTAAGTAGAATTTAATGGAGGGGCTAAATCTATCTGAGGTACTGAAACCTATCCCCAGTTAAAGGTTACATTATCATTCCTGGGAATTCCTGGTTCCGTTCAACGCTTTGAATACTCTTTCAGCAGAAAGAAGTAAGTGACAAATAATATCCAGCAGAGGTCTACACAAACTGGTTACTCACTTCCTCAGGTGGCGCTACAGTCCGTTGTGAACCTGGACCTCAACTAACAAGCCTCTCCAGTTAGCTCGGTCGTTAGTTCGTTGAGGTCCACTTGTGCGCGCTACCTAAGAAGTGGGTTTTCACCACTGAGTCGTCCTTCAGAGTAAGATTCGAAGACTCTGCGGCCCTGAGCATTGTTGTCCACTCGCTCTACGGGTCCTAGCCATTTCAGGCAACTGATGAGCAGTTTTCCGACTAGGTCAATGTCCCTCTACAACTCGAATAGTTCGTCATTGAACCTTCTGCTCCAAAGCCCGCTAACGCAAACGGGACAAAATATATTTTGAAAGATGTTGTTGTCGAAACGACTGAGGAAACCTTTATCCGCTTTTGGATCATTTTGGTAAGATGGACGGAGATTTCGTTGTGTCAGTTTACACAGTCTTCAAAAAAAGCTGTTTTATATTCCCATTACCGACTGTGATTCTACTACAAGGTTTCCTTCTTAATCTCTACAGGCGTGTGCACGGGTTTTCTTGCCTTATTACGTTCTTTTTACCTATCAGTAAAATTTTCGCATATTATTTATTCCTTTAATACAACTTTTCAATATCTAGAATCGCAGGCTTCTCGTGATATTTTTTCTTATTCTGAAGCAGCCAATGTTCTTTCCGCTTTTTCTTCCACTATAGCTCATGAGCCGCTCTCGTCTGCTGCACGTGCTTACCGGCATTCTTTATCAAACCAGTGATTTCTTATTGGAGATCTGGCGACATTAGTTGTGGCATCTCTGATGGCATATTGGCAGAGACGCTACCGGTCTTCGGTACTTGACAGTGGCGATGTGGGACTATTCATATATCAATATATGTGTATTGAGAAATTTAGGGATATGCGTTTCTACGTTTAAGCTTCTCACAGTAGTTCTTGGTTGTTGTGGTGCTTGGAAAATCCGTATTGGCACCTTGGCTACAGCGGTATGGTAATCTTAGTCAATACTCAGATCTTTCGGACGTCCAGAAAACTGGAGACATACCTTATGTCTATCGCTATGCGATCCCTGCGTTTACTGAGATGAGGAAACCAGGTGCTATTTCGCCCTCTCGCAAGGTCAATAAGCCTCAGTCCGTTGTCAGACGAACTACACGACGCAGTTTTCCAGTTACCAGCGACCACCACGGGGAGTAAGGCAAGCACTTCCCCGCGAGCTTGTTTGTTGCGCTTCAGGGCGCTAGAAATTGCAACACAGTGCGTAATAAAAATGATTTATTGAAGGGGAAGTTCGCTGATCGCATCATAGCCAGAAATGGCTCTATCGTACAATTAAGAACTTTTCAATATTTTTAATTAAGCTTCCATTAAGTGTTTGGGTTTCACCATCAAGTCAGAAAACAAAGGCAAATTCATGAAAAATAGGACTGACTATCGGCTTGTTCAAAAAGTCATTGCGCTTACAAATAATAGACGCGTTTGTTTGTTTCGAGCGCGTTGGCGCGATTCGGTCAAGTTTTGAGCTTGCGATTGTGGGTCGGACATGGATAATTTTGAAAATCATACTATATTCGTCATTTTTTACTTTATTATAATACTTCAAAATAGGAAAAAAAACACCTGGGGCAAGGGAAAAGTTGCGTAAAGTTTACGGCAGAAATGCCATATGAAAAAGACAATTTTGTGATGGTAATTTTTCACTGCAAGGTGCTTATCGCTCCGATAGACGATTTCTAGACTGACGACGATAAAATCAGAGCATGTGAACAAGAAAATAATCATTCAACCGGAGGTTGCTACCGCTCTTAAAGTCTATATTGGTAGCCTTTATAGCCATCTGGGCACCATGTGAGTTGAACAATCTGACGAAAAGCATAGACGTCTGTGTGCAACTCGCCCAAATCAAAGAAAACGATCCATTCTGAAGCGTATGATCACGGGCTATGCGATTAAAAGTGGATTATCTTCAACAATGTCAGCTCATTCTGGACATCAAATAAACGCATCTGAAACCCAAAAGATTTGTGAACAGCCCAATAGTTTAAGCAATAATCAAATCAATAGGAGTATGTGGTTTTCAACTACTTCTGCATCAGCTGCAGAGAAGGAGGTATACAATTCTTAAGCTATCATAAACGCCGCACTCTGGTCGATTTAGTAGAACACTAGCAGGTTATAAGTGAATTAAAAATGTTGTTAATATTAAAAAAAATACCGGTAGGCTTAAAGTCAACTGTCCAAATAACGAGAAAAAACAACAGTCAATAACCGTTCTTGCTGCTCATAAAAAATGCCTCGAATAAAGTAAAACTTTTGTATCACCCTCTTTCAAAAAGTATAAAGAAAAAAAATATCGCCAGAACGATTTTTAAAAGCTTAATAGCTTTGGCTTCAAAAACAGTTCAAAATTCCATTGCCTGAAATTCATTTGCCAACAACTTCTAGACAAGGAAGACTGGAATTCGAAACATTATGGAAAGATCGGTCGAAGAATTATCATTTGCTGTTGAGTCTAAGATTAGAATAAAAGGAAAGCGTTCTAAAGCCGAAGTCGTTCTCCTAAAAACCTTAAAAAGCGTAGGAAACCCGAAACTACGAATACGATCAAACCATAGACACCTGAAGAAGATCTAGCCCTTATAACTAATTTGAAACTGACAAAACATCATTATAAGCAACTTCAAAAAAGCGCAAAAGAAAGAATTGCTATGTAATATTTACCCAGCTTATGATACTATTTTAGAAGTAAAACAAGAGTGTTATCCAACAAGTAATTTTTTGACTAAAACCGAAACCTTATGTGAAGTTAAAGTACATCCATTGTTGGAATTGAACTACAACGTTTGCCTGCTGCATACCTTGAAACTTTTTAGAACCAGTTAGAAAACGGTAATACTTTAGTACGTTCATGGAATGCGGCTCTGATGGTAGTGGGGGGCACTTTTTGAAAAATCCTGAGGCAAGTGGTGCTAACATGCATAGTACCTTTAGAAATAAGTAAAGTTGGTACTGGGACTGAAAATATCTGGATAAATTAAAAATCATCTTCTCCAAGTTACTGACATTCAGTACGTTTCGAATTCGCAAAGGAAAATATTGGGACAATAACAAGAGAATACAACCGTATGGAAGCCGAAATAAATTGTCTAGAAGCCACAAGAGTAACCTTCAACGACGAAAATGTTTTAGTTAATCATACTTTGTTCAAAACAATTGTAGATGCCAAAACATGTAATGCTGTTGTAGAGAACAGGGCCAGCTCAGTTTGATATATGTATGTATATGCAAGGCATCCCCTAAGGACATGAACAATATTTGAACTTTGCTTACAAAACCTTCTGACACCACTGCTTATTCATACGGCTTACAAAGTCTTCATGCACACATTAGATTTATGAAAGCACTGCTACATGTATCTTACAAAATTGAAAATGACAGCTGGCAGGCAAGAGAAGCTTAAGAGAAAATAAAAAAGAATTACGACAAAATGAACTAAATCTGAATCTGAATTCGGAATCTTAGTAAATTTTTCAAAACAAGGTGAAGGAAATACCAATGAAGGCAACACGTCCCGAACATTTTTAAGGACACAGCAAAAACCGCAGAAATAATAGGCTTAGACCCGAAACTCTTAGAACGTTTTTCAATTGTTTTAAAGACATTAACTTCAGGTTTGAAAATTAATACCAACAAGCTCCGTAGTTACTGTTCGGACACATCAAAATTATTTGTTTCCAAATACAATTGGTACAAAATGCCTGTAAGTGTACACAAAATTCTGTTGCACGGTGCTAACATCATTGAAAGCTTTCCAAACCCTATCGGACAGCTTCGGAAGACGTCTTAGAAGCCCGTCAAAAAGATTATAAAATATTTAGAAGCGCGTTTTCAAGAAAGATGCCCCGAATCGCAACAAATACTGATGTGCTCCATATCATGTTGATATCTTTTGATCCAAAGATAAGCGAATTGTTACATCTACCAACTCGACAACACAAGATACCACCGCTGGAATCATGGAAATGATTTTATATTGATTTATAAAACACATTTCCGAACAAACGTAATAAAAAATCCGAATTAAGTCCAGTTAATGACCTTAAATCGATCACTGTGCGCCGCTGTCAATTCATAGGACCTATAATTGCGTGTTTGCCAAACCTGCTGATCCATGATTCAGTTCATACCGGTTTGATGATAAAAGTGCCAACTGATAACAATTTTATCAGTGAATAAGTGGATTTGTTTTTAAAATAGAGTTTCAATACTACAACTATGGAAAAAGGCTCATTGCCAATAAAACTTATTCTTTAAGGTAATGGCGGTTCAATCACTTGTTATTTGTGTCAATGCCAGACAAGAGTGTGGTTAAAATATCTTATTTTACAGCGCACGCGCATCAGCAGTAAATGAGATTAATTTTAAAATTCTAATATCAAAATGCTAAGCTATTCAATACTTTTTAATTATAACAAGAGCGAGAAGTGTTACGCGAATGCTTTGGGAAACATAAGTTCCTCTTAATTGGGTTAAATACAAAAGATCTAGAAAATTGGTGTTAAATTTAGCTCACAATTCCAAGTCAATAATACGAGTAAAGAAAAGCATATATGACAACTTATACAATTAAAAAAAGTACGGAGATAAGAATGAATACTCATATATATAATTGGCTTGTTTTGCAGAAAACGGCTGCTATCTGATAGTCTTTGGGAAGTGACTCATTGATCTAAGTAGTTGACCAAGCATCGCATGCAAATTACATCTACGAAGTTTGAGAAAATGTAGAAGTTGTATTTTTTTGGACCCTAATGACTTAGACAACACGATCAAAACTAAAAACTCTTCGAATCTGTCCAGACCTCTTGCTGAATCAAAAAAAAAAAAACACGAATTTCTCCAATTATTCGTAAAACAGGGATAACGCAGAGCATTTTCATATAATGCCAAAGTTATTGCTGTTTATTGAATCACTTAAACGCTCGATCGACCTCTCACACACAATGCCAATGTCAGTGTCCTCATTTTTGTAGGAGCTGCTTGTGACATTAGACAAATTTTTTTTATTTTTTTTTATTAGGGGTGACAGAACGGAAAACTAGCAGAAACTTTTTTTTTACATTATGTTAAGTGAGAAGAAGATATAATTTATGGTCGCAAAGCCCACAACCATGCCGCCGTTGCTTCCGACTTTAACCCCCCATAAAGGCTATAAACCGTTTTTCGTAGAAAACTTAAACTTGTTCGTTTTTATCGCTCAGATATTTCATTGTGGGAGCGGTTGATATTTTTTTTTTTTGTGTTCCAGGGCTTTTTCATCTCGCACTTACTTTGATGTTATTTTTTTTACTGTTGCCATCAATTTTATTTTCTCTGAAGGTGAAGGCTATATTTTTCGCCACTCCACTCCCGTAGTTTGCTTAATGGTCCTATCACTTGCGAAAGTTAACTCGAGGCAAACTCCAGTGAACTTTATCGGAGCCAAGTTCACCAAAGCCAATAGCGCAAAACTGCAAACATGTCATTATTATTATCCTTACTCATACACTCATATGGGATATAAAGACATGTGAGATGCGTTAAGGCATTGAACGAGACAACAGGGTTACCACTCTGCCGTTTCAACATTTCATTGTTTTACATTTATTTTTCCAGAACAGTGATTTAAGTTTTTTCCTACTTTTCGGATATCTTCGGAAGAAAATTTTGAAAAATTGGACATCTCCCTTTCATGGCTTGATGTATTAAAATTTTTAATTTGTAACGAATGCTTAAGTAAAAAATAAATATATATTGTATAAAATTCTTTTTAAAAACAAAAAAAACATAGTGGCAACTTTGTCGGAGTACACATATTATGTCGTCTTTTCATTTGGCGTATTTCATTTCATAAAAATCGTCCTTTCACACCTTGTTTGTATGTGTATGCATGTGCGTAATTCAGTTCGTTTTGTACTTTATGTGATTCTTTTTGTCAGTTTTATATGCCTCTCCGTCAGTGTACAGAGAATGAGTTCCCTCTGCTTACATGGTAAGTTTCATCACAGGCTCTGTCTCTTGCTAGGGCTCCTGGTTCCTGTCGTCCTGACTGGCTCTATGTGCCATCTTGTTTGCTAAATAGATGCACATTCATATTTAATGTCATTCGGAGAGGTTGGTAGTGATGAAAATAAAAAGAGCCTTCGGGTGGTAATTTTATGGTCTGAAGGGTGTTTGGATGCGGACTTCTTTCCAGAAAGGAACTATCTAAAATGGACTTAATATGTTGGAAAATGTCTCTCTTTCTTGGGACACATATGTGTAGAAAAGATTAGAAATTTGTTTGCTCATGCTGTTAGGACACTTAAACGATTGTGTCGATGTGCGATAACAAAGAGGGTACGAGTAAGAACGAGTATACATATATACGACCAAAACTATAGACCCGGATTTGTTTTATGTAAACTAGATTGTACGAGTATGTCGGAAGTTGGAGTTTAATTAAAAATCACGACACTCAACATGTGTCTACATGTAATTTGACACAAGAGTTTGGATGATACTTCTAGCTTTTGGACGGGCACGATATTTATTTAGTTTAAGTAAACAAAACAATTAAGTTTGAACCGATTGATAGATTTTACAAGAAAATGAATTGAGAATAGACGATACTTTTTATTATCTAGATGTAACGACAGATATGTGCATACGAATCTCTTTGTGAGTAAATATTTTTGAAAATATTTTCTATGCATAACTTTTACTTTTGCTGCTAAGCATTGTCAGTATTAGGTTTGCAACGATGTCACAATGCCCACTTATGACCAACTGGAAAGCGTCAAGAAAGCTTGCCGACGATGTCAAAGTCATACTAGATTACTTTAGTCCTGAGATCGATGCAGAAAACAAATTTGGCAGGATACCTATAAAGTAGAGCATGAACAGGAGAGGCACATACTATATAACAAAACGAAAGCCATTTGAGATATTTCAAAAACTTTATTATCGGCTTGAAGTACAATCAAAATATTTATGAATGGAACTCGACTTCGTTCAAATGGCCACCGCGGGCACGTTTGCAGCGGTCGATTCGTTGGACCCAACTTTCAACGACTCGGCCACACATTTCGGCCGCTATTTCGCGTTCAATGTTGGCTCTGAGCTCTTCCAATGTCGTCGGCTTGTTGGCATAAACCAATGACTTAACGTAGCCCCAAAGAAAATAGTCAGGCGGCGTTAAATCGCACCAACGAGGCGGCCAATCGACTGGCCCATTTCTTGAGATAACATGCTCACCTTCCAAATTCGTTCTATAATGTGGTCTGAGCGCTGCCCAATTCTTGAGAACGCCGTGGAATTGACTGATTTGGATCGTTTGCTACGGACGCCTGAACGGCAGCGTTGTTTTCGACATTTCGACCAACCCGTTGTCTCACTGACACGTTGTCTCATCACACAACGAATATGTAGACTCAAATTTTTGCACTAAACTTGTTATTGCCTGTCTACTAGCGCGAGAATTACGACAGACAATTGGAATTAACGCTCTTAAAGTTGCAGTCACCGACTCCGAATTTCGGTAGAAAATTTTTATAATTTGCAGATGTTGCTCGTTCGTGCACTTTACCATGATGAAAATTTTGAGTTTACCGAATAAATTGACAGTGACAATTTGATGATTAGTGAAAGAGTGCGTTCACAAATTAAATTCAAAGTTGTCAAGTCCCTATTGGAAAACCCAATATAAAAGGATCTTGTCAATTATCTGCAGGGATTAGTAGATTCTGTTTAGTTATTACTTAGAGAAAAATATAAGTGGAACTTCTAGCAATTTCTTACACGATCGGCATTAGTAATCCTCTACAAAAGCCTTATTTTGTCTTTGTCACTCAAAATGTTGGCAGTTAGAACCTCTTCTTACTTTAAACGGAAAGGCACCAAAGCATTTTGAAGCAACTATTAAATGCCTACTAAATCTTGATTGATGCAAAACTCACTAGGCTATTCAATCTCTTAATGGCTCATTTTGAAGACTTAAAAACCCATGTCACTTCAAGTCATGGTCAGATATTCCTGCGAGAGATAGGTGATCTTTAAGTAAGACATTGGACGAATTACAAAACCATAAAAATGTCCAGAAAACTTTGACGGTCAAATTGGGGAAAAACGAATAGCCCAAGAGTTAACTATCGAGAAATTAGCGACAGCGGTAGAATCCATCAGATGATAGGATTTGACAATTTAAAAGGTCAGCCGTAAAATCACCACAAACTACTATGGGTTCATACAATGAGCAAACTCGTGTAATCCTGAAAATAAACGTTCTGGTGAGTGATGCCGATTTGGAATATAACCGACACAGTAACTTCTAAGAAAAGATATTCCATTGCATATCCTCGGACTATCACGCAGAGAGTCTGGGTTCGATTCCTGGCTGGGTCGCTAACAATTTTCCAAATCGCCATCATCCCTTCGACAGGCAATGGCAAACCCCCGAAAGTTAAAAAATTGCATACGAAAAAGCTTCTAAGGATTTCCGTTCAGACTCGGCGATAAACCGTAGGCCCCGCTCAGATGTGACAAAAATGAAAACATAAGCAACACAAATGAGTGTCAAGAAGCTAGGCCGTGGCCCATACCGGGCTGCCAGCGCCACAGTGTTGTTTTTTTTTTATCCTCAGTATTTTGTGAGCGAGCCAGGTGCTGTAATACACCGCGATCCGTACCCCGGGATTTTATATCACTGATGTAACGTATCCCTTTTTCTTTATGGATCAGGCCACAGTCAAGTTTCAAAAATACAAAAATATACTACGTGGGGTGAAAAGTAACCTTATCGAAATGGTGTTGGATGACCGGAAAGTGAAGGTGCGCAGATAGCACAAAGATTAGTACTG
Organism: Volucella inflata; assembly: GCA_928272305.1. NCBI lineage: Eukaryota > Metazoa > Arthropoda > Insecta > Diptera > Syrphidae > Volucella > Volucella inflata. The sequence continues at coordinate 25,064,970 of OV743717.1, read as the reverse complement.
AGCGCACACGCTATATTTTGGGCAATATTCTGCATAAGAAAAAGTTATCCTGCCGCTGGGTGCCACGCATGCTCACTCTTGACCAAAAATACGAACGCGAGAGCACTTCGGAAGAGTGTTTGAACTTGCTGATGCGGAATTGGGCGGACTTTTGGCGTCGATTGGTAACTGTTGATGAAACCTGGATCCACTATTACACACTAGAGAACAGAATGAGTGACCGGCAATGGACCGAAGCCGACACGAGTGCTCCGAAGCGGCCGAGGGAGGCTCAATGGGTCGGAAAATTTATGGCGTCGATTTTCTGGGATTGGCATGGCATACTATTCGTGGACTAGCTCGAAAAAGGAAAAAACCAACAACAGTGAGTATCACTGTGCATTATTGGACCGATTGAAGGCCGAAGTTTCTGCAAAACGGCCTCACATGAAGCGAAAAAAACGTTGTTTTTGCAAGACAATGCGCTGGCGCATAAGAGCATCGCTACCACGGCTAAAATCAATGACTTATTGCTGTTGCATCCACTGTATTCGCCCGATTTGGCTCCCTCGGATAGTATCTCTTGCCAAACCTCGAAAGATGGTTCATCAATAAAAAATTCAGCTGGCAGATTGCCAGCTGCCAATTTCATTTTTATTCAGTAGCCTTTGCAACTTCATTGAGATAATATACACGTTTCCGGACTGTACAGCGACATCGACTTAGACAGAATAGTGAAATTCCAATGATTTATACAGTTCAATTTAGTTAAATTAAAGCTTAATATTGGATCCTAAGCAACGATGTACGTAGACTATTGGTGTCATCAATTTACAGCGACTTTTTTGGCAATATTGATTGCATTTCCATTGTTGGTATGAGGAATATCTCTTACGAAGACCACGCTGAGCCTTTGTCGCTACTTTGTTTAATTCTTCAAGCTCAGCAGTTTTGCGCTCACACTGTTTTAAGCGAATGAAAAAAGCAACTACGACCTCGTTATTGATCTTTCCCTCAAGTTCTGAAATCAGCTGTGCAAATATTGTTGTTAGAGTTGCTTCGGGGTTTTGTATATAATCCGATAAAAATTTGTTTTTATATTTAGACTTGAGGTATATTTGTTTGGCTGCCACGGGAAGGTGAGATAAACAACTTGAGTTTAGAGTATATCACGTTCCTCTATTTTGTCACATGATTCCTGGATATAGCTGACATTCCGTTTTTTAAGAGCTATCAAGGAAATAGAGATGACATAAGAGTAAAAATCGTAAAGCTTGGCACATTCCTAACCAAATCCACTTAATTACTTATTCAAACAACGCATTCCTCCAACATTAATTTCGATACCAAGGTACAGATGAGGATATCCTGTTGATGAAATAACCAATTTATCCTGTGAAGAGGTTTCACATCGAAAGCTTACAATTACAAGAGGTTTTCACATCTTTTGTAAATCGAAGGTTTGTTCAAATCCTTAGGAGTTCTTGGGACACAACATCAAATATCAAAACCAGTTGTGTTGCTCATGTTGTCATTTTTGACACATCTGAGCGGGGCCTACGGTTTATCGCCGAGTCCGAACGGCACTCTTTAGAAGCTTTTTCGTAGGCAATTTTACTTTCAGGAGTTTGCCATTGCCCGCCGAAAGGGGATCATATTTGAAAGTTTTTTCTGGAACTAAGACGTCAAAACGAAAGGTATTCCACATAACTTGCTCTAAAAGATGCCTTTGAGAGTATTAAAGCAGACACATTCGGTAACTTCATTTAACTTCAGGGAACTTTGAAGTCATGTATACACAAATGCTCTATCAAAACAAATAATGAGAACAGTGCAGAGATCCAATGTAGAACAATTCTTGCCGATCGCTTTTTATTTTTGGGGATATGAAGGTACGTAAGTGGTAGATAATGAAGAAAAACAAATTGATATACTTTCAATCGATACCCGAATACACACCCTTCCTCGTTGAAGGTACACTTTTAATCAGATGTACGGAACTCAACTTCCATATTTATCTTCTACTCCCTTTCAGAAAATTCCGATAAAACCATTTCTCAATGCTCTTCAAATTTATTTTTTATTAAGTAGATATATATGTATAGTATGTATAAAGAGTTATATGGAAAATAACGAGCACAGAAAAATAACAAAGTGGCGTCCAACACAGGGCCACTCGTCCATTCTTCACAATTTTCATTCTTTCATTGAAATATTTCAAGTTTCCTCAACTTATCATCGAATAAATCACAGTTAAAAAAAATATACATTTTCAATCACCTCACTAAATCTTGACCTTAACCACTCCTACCTAGACAGAGCCTCCTCCAAACCAATTCATACACAAAAAAAAAATATTACAAAAAAACGTTTCGCAAAACTCCCGAAAGGCAAATCTCCTCTCTATCAGATACACTAACATATCACAGATTTATGAGCTGATCCAGACAACTTTGTGGCTACCAGAACCACCTGACTCTACCCTCTAAAAATCAACCACAATTCAGAATTCTCCACAGGACAGTGAACACCAGACATCCCCTTTCGCACCCTTGCCAAATAAAATATATATTTATTCCGTTCAATTCCAAGGGCATCCGCATGTGCGGTGCAAACGAGTAATATTTCCCAGAAGCCAGTTAAATTTCAATTTTCAACTCTCAATTTCAATAAAAAATTTTGTTTTTTTTAAAACTCTCAACGTAAAAAACCAAAAACAAAAACAAATGGCTGTTCACTGAATAAAATATTACAAATGACACTGAGGCCAACGCAAGCACCGATGAGGGGTAAGTTTCAGTGTTTGTATTTTGAAACAACAGAAAACTGCTGCAGAGATACTTTAGCTCGTATGCTTCTCGAGTCGTCATGTACAACGTCAAGTCTTCCAATGTGGAAGGACCCCTATTTCGAAGACAACCAAATGTGTCTCAAACATGTGATTGCAAAAAGAAGGAGGAATCGATTTTTGGTAACTGTTTGCCAGGAATCCCGCATCCTTGTGAGTTTTTCCAAGAATTTTCAAGTTGTTGTTTGCTTGAACCGAAACGTACAAATGTGAATATAAATATAAACGAAGAATACGAATACGAATACGAATACCTAAGTATCTAAGCCCATAACATGCACTTACCAGCATAAATGGCAAAAATATGAGCAAAGAAACTCGTCTCAATTGAAAGTGGGTGGGCGGCTGGTTTGCGTAGCAACCTCATGTAGGAGATTGAAAAACCAGGACATACGAGCCGGTATGCCAAGGGACATGATGTGGAAAATCCGCTTTCTATGTAAAATCATCTTAGTGGAAAACTTATTGCATATAGTCCATTACAAGCGGATTTTATATGAGGGGCGGCAGAGGTACAAATAATGAAAGCAAATGGCAGTGGAATTGGTTCTCCATCCACCTTTTTACATTTTCAGAATTGGGTGCGTTTTGGTCTCTATTCCGGTTGAAAGGAACACTTTTCCTAGATGAAAGCCTATCGAAAATTTGCCGCCTATTTGAAAAGATTTACTTAGACTCCCGGGGGAGTCCTAGATTCGCTACACCTTTAAGTATCTGAGAACAGCATAGGCACACCATACAGGTACAGGTAATGCCTTCGTATTCAAATCAATTCAGGTGAAAGATTTCTTCGAAGCACTTAGAGGGTTTTTAGGTTTTGAAACATTTTAGTACTGCTATTGCGGTTTAAGGATCTTTTTACAGGGAATGGAGTAGGAAAATGTATAGAAGAATAATGAAAGAGTAAAGGGAGCCCTTACGAAAAGACCTAGGACTTGTATGACGACGTGATTTGGGACGTTAAATTATATATTTGTGTTTCCAAAAATTTATCAAATTTCCTCAGCTTTGAACTCGTTTAATGGTGTTTGGGAAAATTGCCATTGATTCGCGGTATTTTTTTCTTTGAATGGGAGTTTTATAAATAATCAAAGTGGCGAATAATCACAGAAATACATCTTGTATTGAAATTTTATTTTGAAAATTTTATCGACAGTGTTACAAATTGACTATTTTGGGACAAATTTGAGGCGGAATTTCAACAGAAAATATGTTTTTATTTCAGCTGACTTTTGTTTAATCAATAAGGATGCACTTTTATAATCAGAATAAGCAAAGAAGTCTAAGATGTATGTAGTTTTAAAAGAAATCAATACAATAGGAATTCGACTTAAAGAGCTACCCAAGTTGTACAGACCGATAAGGCTCTCTTCAAGTAGATCCTTTCTTCACATCGAATGTGCTTTCGCCCAGATATCTAGCAGCCTCAGTAGCTTGCAGCAATATTAACATTATTTGTTATTGAAAAATTAACAAATCTGTATTAAATTGCTGTCATTCGTGCACAGTGGCTATAGAAATAGATAGACCAAACCTGGCTAGTATACTCCAGTATGTATCTAAAACAGGTTGAGTAAAATAATTTTTGTTAATAACTTTTTGAACCGACATCTTGGAAATACCAGCCAAAAGTTAGCTAGATTAATGATGTGGCGTACATATCACCCAAGTCGCATATTCAAATATCAGTGGCTATTACCATATTGCCCAAAAGAGATCCTGGCTGTGGTGAAAATGTATCAAGATGTTCATACCTTCTCATTAGTCACCGAATTGATTATCAATATGAACAACAGGCGACCAATGGTGGTCGCTTGAGGTTCACTAGATGCAGCGCAAATGGCGAAACGTCGGAGGGTTAAGGCAAAAAACAAAGAAACAAATAAACAATATTAGAAAACATAAGATGGCAGTACAGCTTTAGACAAATGAACTAACTAATATTTTCAAAATTATACCACAATTAAGAACAAACTGAACAGAGATTCAAATGCGAAAATACCATATATTAAAGACAAACAAGAACACAACGCACCTTTTAATAGATTGAAAGAAAACTTTACTGTCAAATGTCAAAAAAATTTCCACACAGTACCATTCCTTCGGCTGTCACGGAAATGAAAGTTAGCAAATTAGTAAAAAAAAAATGAACCTAGATCCTGCATTTTAAAAATCCTAGAGTTAATTGGATCGCGATTTTCGTCAATGAAATGATAAGAGGCGAGAAGTGGCTTATCTTATCTTTTTGTACAAAGTCAAAAGCGGCACAACAAATTGAAACAACTGCCAATCGATGAAGATAATGTCGGATACTGTGTGCAATGCATGTCGTCATATGTATGACGAAATTCAAATTGAAAAGATAATAATAAAGAAATATCGCGACACTGAGAAAGATCAGCATATCGTCTTCATCGATAAGGAGGATCATTTCATTCATTTCACAATTAAAAAGTAACCCTTATTCACGCACGATTTTAATTTTGCGTCATTTGTAACGTAAAGTGTTGCCAACGAAAAAAAAATTACAGCCTGACAGTTGACAGTTCAGGGTTATTAACATGGAACACAACACAAAAGAACTAATTGAAATTAATTCCAAAATTCAGAGTGACCCGATCTATCTTCGAAAATCTGTCCCCAATTTAGAAAGTCGTCCAATACAAAATATTGCAGCAGTTTGTGAGAGGGTTGATTAGATATTTCAAGAAGCTCTCTACAGTGTATTCTCACTTAGGTTTGCATCTTCATTTATAGAAAGCGCAATTGGCTCAACAATTAAAGCCTATTGACTACGCACAGCGAAGTTAGCTTCTTATTTCGTCATCTTTCGCAATCCTTACGATTCAGCTTTTTCTCGCCCTATATATCTAAACCTTACCTTACCTTACATTTTAAAGCGAATACCGGATCCCTGAAAAAAAAGGATTGGCTTCCAAAAAAAAAAAATCTTCAATCGTTTCCCAAAAGCCGGTGCCTCTTGTAGCAACAAATTATTAAGGATCAAAAGATGCAATTCATAAAAAATTCAATTCAACAATTTTATTTAAACAAAATAATATTATAATAGATCTAATCATTACTCATAATTCATGAATCTTAAAATTTAGTTAATACTTTTGTTCTGCTATTTTACTATAGTGGTATGCTTCTTCTTAAATACTAGTCGTAACTCATACCCTGTTTTTTTGTTTTCTTTTTTTTTGAGTATAATTCAGGCTGAGTATTTTAACTTAAGACATCCAAAATACTCGAAAAATATGCGATATCGCGAAAAATGTTTCAGACAAAAGTCACAAGGTTCTGAAGGGGACATAAGATGGTGACCACGAGTTTGACCTTGAGCCCCATTTTCAAGGTCCAACGAAGGTCACTTTTGATTTTTCAAATGATAATTCCTGATTTTCATTGCTCAGTCGTATTGCTCGTAGGATTGTCATTTGTGTTTACATACTGCGTTTAGCATAACCCAGAAACGACGACGTGGACGTAGCAGTATTTTGTTTCCTTCGGGGTGATTAATTAGAGTGGGTCCCCTTGCCTCTCACTGTTGAATCATTGAATTCTTCCCATTTATTTCGCGAGACTATTTCAAAAAAATGCTCGAAAATGTGACCATTCACTTCACTATACTTGTCTATCTGCGCTCTAAATGAACCAACAGAACTGAGAAATATTTCTGGCGTAATCTTCCGACACGCTTCAGTTATTCGTCTTTTCATGTCCTCACGTGTTTTTGGCTTTTTTCTGTAAACCTCACTTTTTAAGTAGCCCCACAGTCTGTTTGATAACATCGTACACGACAAAAATTAAAGAAGAACTTATAATAATAAAAAAAAATCAATTGAACTGGTTTATTTTGTTAATTTACTTAAATGCCTTTTAATTAATTTATTGTCCACTCTCATCCATTATCAATAATTGCTTGGAGTCTTCGAGACATGCTTTCTACTAATCATATAGCATAATCTTGAGACAAAGATCTCCATAAAACTCGTATTTTTCGTGATAATTGTTTGACCGTCTAGATCTTCTTTCCTTGGAGCTTTAGCTTCATGAATGCCTAAACATTTTCAATGGGATTTGCATCCGGCGACTGTGGTGGCCGCTGCAAAAACGACTGCGATGTTTCGGGTCATTATCTTCTTGCAGTAACCAATTCTCATTACTTCTTTTAAACCACCTTTGGGATTCAGTCGTTCGTGGATCTCCGCAGAGAATAAACGTGTTCGGCTTTCTTTGAGTGAAAAATACAGTGACCTAGTGTTCACACGTAAGACAATTGGTCAACATTGAATTATTAGACTCAGTAGCCTAGCACTTAGCGGCGCCGATTATCAAATTGTGGGATACGAGTTCGGTCCCAGGAAAAACTTGTCACTTTTTTTTTTTTTTTTTTAAATTTGTTTTTAATTAGTGAAAAAAAAAAAAAAAAAAAATCTAATAAAATCACGTGATGGATGGTGGAGAGCGCTCCGCTCTTCCCATAACGGGAGTTGCGAAAGGCAACAATGCTGTTGCCGGTGCCGTGGCGAAAGCTATACAGAGGAGGAGGAGGTTAAGAACCACTCCTAATTCAATAAAATTGAAAATGGGTGCAGCCTTGGCATCAGAAACAACACAAACAACACAGCAACGTAAGAGAAAATCAGATGATGCGTTGATGCACATCACTGATGAAGTGCAGTATGTGGGGGACAACAACAACTTTGCCTCTTTAGCTGCGTCTGAATCGGAAGATGAGGATGAAGAAATAAAAGACATAAACAGCAGCATTCAAGAGCTGAAAAAGAAAGTGCTTGCAATTAAGCAAAGACAAACTGCACGCAGGCAGAGGGAGCAATCCGAAGTGGAGGACTCCCAACAACAAAAAGAGCAGAAAAAACAACTGCAGCAACAACAAGATCAGCAGCAGCAGAAACAACAACTGCAGCAAACAAAACAGCAACAGCAGAAACAACGGCAGCAGCAGAAACAACAGCAGCAGCAGAAACAGCAACAGCTGCAACCACAACAACAAAAAAAACAGCAGCAGCAGCAACAACAGCAGCAGCAGCAACAACAGCAACAGCAGCAACAACAACAACAGCAGCAGAAGAAGAAGGAAAAGGTACCTCCCATCAACACTTATAAATTAGAGGTAAATGCAACCAAGGACCTATGTAAGTTGGCCATTGGTAATAACTTTAATATTAAAAGATTGGGGAACGATCGCCATGCCATCCACTGTAATACAGTGGAGGGCTATGCGAAAGTGAAAGAGCTCCTAAAAGAAACGACGACGGAGCACTACTCATTCACACCGAAGTGTGAAAAGCGGCAATCGATGCTGCTGAAGGGGTTGGAACCGTCTTCTGATCCTGAGGAGATCCTGGCACTGCTCAAAGAGAAGGAGTGCGAAGGACTCAAATTTGTGGGGGTAAAGCCATTTACCACAGCTAGAGCCAGACGGGAGAAACGGGGTCTGCCGTTCTTCCTGGTGCAGCTCAGTCCCGAAAGCCGTCTGGATAGTCTAAGGAGCATCAATGTCCTAGACTACCAGGTGGTTCACTGGGAGAAATTAAAAAGGAGCGAAGGCGTTATACAATGCGTTCGCTGCCAGAGGTTCGGGCACGCCGCGTCGAACTGCCAAATGCAGCCTCGGTGCGTGAAGTGTGCAAAGAACCACAGTTCCGAGGAGTGTGCTCTGGGTAGGGACGGAGCATCCGATAGGACGCAGCTCTCGTGCGTGTTATGTGGGAACGTGGGACACACCGCAAACTATCGGGGTTGTCCTAAGTTCGCCGACATTAAAAAAGCAAAACTGGCTCGGCAACAGAAGGTGGAGGTCAAACGTTCACCTGTAAGGTTTCAAACTCCAGCCGTCACGTCCCAACTCTCCTACGCCCAAATGGTGTCAGGTAGGGGGGCTCCGGCACAGCAAGCGGCTGTTGCTTCTCCGGCGCCAATGCCGAGAACAACAGAAGCTGCACCTAACATGCTGGCCATCTTGCTCGCAATCCAAGGGCAGATGGCTCAGCTGCAACAGCAGGTGCAAGAACAGGCCAAGCGGGTGGACCAGATCTTCGCACTGTTGCCGGGCCTAACGCAACACATGTCGTAATGGGTACGCACATGGTGGAGCAAACTTTGAAGGTCCTTGCGGTGAATGTAAATTCACTGATTAGGATCGAACGAAGAGCCGCGATGTTTAAATTGCTACAAGACCAAACTCCTGATGTGCTTTTCGCTAGCGAAACCAAGCTAACCGATAAGCACAAACTGGAGTACAATAATTATATTGTTAGAAGAAGAAACCGGCCCAGATCCAAACGTGGAGGCGGTGTCGCGATCTTCATTAAAGAAGGTATAAAATTTCACAGAGTGTACAAGAGAGTGTTGCGCAGGTTCCGGGTGTTGGAGGCAGTCGTCATCTACATCCCGCTCCGCAGTGGAAAGCGGCTGTACTTGTCCTCTGTTTATGCATCTGGGGCTTCACAATCCACCTTATTCATTACAGAGCTCGACACACTTTTTCGACTTCTGAGGCTGGAATCGGGGGAGAATTATTTTATAATCGGCGGGGACTTCAACGCTAGACACAGAGATTGGGGAAATAATTTGCCAAATACTAGAGGGAACCTACTACTCGATTGGTGGGGTCAGCACGATGCCATGTATAGACTCGGTCTTAAAGCGACGGATAACCCGTCGTTTCCCAGAGGCGGGTCTTATTTGGATCTATTACTGTACGACGAACGTATACGACTGACAGGTACGAATTTACAAACGCTTAACTGTCTGCGCACATTCGTGTATGACAGCGACCATTGCGGTTTTAGCACCGAAATCACAGTTCCCAACGAAATTGCGGAATTGGAGGAGTTTGTCCAAAGATACTCTTACAACTACAGTAAGACTCGATGGACACGCTTCTCCGGAACCTTGACAAGAGCACTCTCCTCGAACACGCTCCACCCACCGTCCAATAGGAATTTATCAAACGAGGAGATCGATAAGTACGTTAAACGAATGGACCAGACAATAAAACAAACTATGGACACTACAATACCGCGGTATAAACAAACGACTAACGAAGATCTGTTCCGCAATCCTACTATTGACGCACTGCACCGACAGAAAAGTAGACTTCTGACAAGACTTAAAAACTTATACAGACAGTTTACAGACAGACAAGACCCAGAGATTAGGACACTGAAGTCGTCGATTAAAAATATTCAAACATTAATCAAAGAGAATTACAGAATTGCTGTAAGTTTGTATTGGAACAACAAGGTACGGGCTGTAAACACCAGCAACCCGAATATGTTCCCGCAAATAAATAAACTATTCCGGAGAAAAAATCAAAACGACCTTCAGTGTCTTAAAATAGCCCGGACAACAGACAACGAACGGTTACTAACAATAGCAGGCATTGATACTAATGAGGCCGCTGATGATGACGACTTCTTTGTGATCGAGGATCCACAGGAGAAGGTTGAGGCCATAGGGGCGACTTTCCAGGAAGTATACAAGGCCAATGATATCATTGGCCCTAATTATGACCTGGACAATCGCGTCTTGGTGCACAACTTCCTTTTTCGAAATGAAGTAGAGAACTGGCGATCCGAGGGCTCTGGTTTCATCCGGTTCAGCGACGAAAATATGGCAAATAATGTCATTGCCAGAGAAGGTGAGCTACCCCCGTTCATTTCGAAGGAAGAACTCCATGAGATCTTCGACACAATCAGAAGTAAGAAATCAGTGGGGACCGATGGTATTCCGAACATCGTGCTTCGACATCTTCCTCTAGAAGCGGTGGACATTTATACCACCCTGTTTAATAATGCAATGAATAATGCACATTATCCAGCGCATTGGAAAACGGCGGTGGTTCAACCTATCCCCAAAAAGGGAAAGGATATATCCAATCCGGCGAATCTTCGGTCGATAAGTCTCCTTCCGAATATAAGTAAGGTTTTCGAAAAAGTAATCAATAGAGCTCTGACCAGGTGGGTTGAGGACAAACATATAGTTCCGGACAATCAATTCGGTTTCAAGGCAGGACATGCTATCTCACATGCCGCGTCTAAACTGGTGTCCGATATCCAATGGAATAAAGGCAAAAAACAGTGCACTGGTGCCTGCCTAGTTGACTTGGAGAAGGCTTTCGACACTGTATGGTTAGAAGGTCTTTTCTACAAGCTGGCTAGTCTGGGGATCAGTAAACCACTCTTGTACATTCTTTATAATATGCTAACCAACAGACAGTTCATCGTGAAAAATGGTGATGTGACTTCTGTTGGAATATTTCAAATTAAAAATGGTCTTCAGCAAGGCGCGGTCAATTCGCCGATCCTATTCAACATTTATACAAGCGACTTGATAGGTTCACTTCCCCATATTATTGCGTATGCAGACGACTTGATAGCGTACAGAACAGGTCCAAAAATCGAGGTCATTAATAGTCTCTTACAGCGTGACTTCGATAAGATAAGACGATTTTGCGATGACTGGAAGTTGAAAATCAACTTTCAGAAGTCGGAAACCATTCTCTTTAGGACGCCGTTGTCTGGAGCCTCTAGGGATACCAGAAAAAATTGGCGAAAGTTCTCGATCATTGGACAACACGGACAGCCTCTTGCCTGTCGAAATGTAGTCAGATACCTTGGGATTTGGCTAGATCAGTTTCTGTATTTTAACAAAAATGTAGATGCTGCTCTGGCCAGAGCTAAAGGCGCTTTTGCCCTCACAAAGAGACTGTTTTATAGCAGCCAACTCGATGCGAGGGTAAAGATAATCTGCTACATGGCCCTTATCAGGCCCATGCTGGTATTTGGGTGTCCCGTGTGGTTCAATGTACGAGCAAGCTTAATGGAAAAGATTCGGGTGTTTGAGAGGGCTTGCCTTAGGGCTTGTCTTCGCTTGTACAGAACACCAGAGTCGGAGTACAAAAAATTTTATCCGAATGAGGTCCTTTACAACAGGGCGAACCTAATACGAGTGGACAACTTCGTAATTAAGCTGACTCGAAGGCACATGGCAAGAGCAATGGCCTCGACGAATAACCTGATATCTGGGGCTTACTTCCCCAATCACCTTTATCATGAGAGTGTGCGCTCTAACGGCTTCGTTCCACCGGAAGCATTCCTCTACCTTGATCAGATAGGGTTGATCCAGGATAGATCAGCGGTCCCGTTAATCTTCCATGTCGCTCGGACAGCTGGGGACAGGCGACTCAACTACAACAGAGACGTCGCACAGGGCAGGTTGGATCGTCTCAGGTTCAGTAGGGCGGTGGGGAATCGCGATAAAAGGGATGTCGTTCGGCAGCACCAGCATTTCTGGTGGTTGAATGATGGGGAAGATGTTTCGTCGTCGTTTCCGTCAATTACGGACCAGCCTCACTAATGAGGCAGAGCTGACCAATCTATTTGCTTTGTAAATAGCGATGGCCAGCTTACATAGGTTTAGGTTAGCATTTAAGTAATATATATATATATTAGTATATACGAAGGTATATACTAATGTATATATATAATTGTGTGCAACGTCTATATGTGTGTTTGTATGTATTGTATGTAGGTTAGGTAGATTAAGGATTATTTTAAGTTAGATATTAAGTTTTTATAAAAATAAAAAGGCAAGTCCATATGCTAAGTTTTTTGTTGCCAATTCTTTTCTTAGCCTAAGTATAGAAAGTAAATATTCCTAAAAAAAATAATAATGAAGTCGAAAGACATAGGTATAAGAATTTAGAGTAGCTTAGAGTGCCTGTGTAGGGCCAGTAAGTTAGTATAAGATTGTAAAGTAATTGTAAGCTAGCATTTAAGCATTTTCTGTTAGAATGTAAGAATAATGATAAGTAAAATAAAATGCATTTAAAACTAACTAAACTAGGGATAAAGTTAGAACAAGCCCTGCTAATCTTCGGTCAATCAGTTTACTTCCGAATATAAGCAAGGTATTCGAGAAAGTGGTTAATAGAGCGCTGTTAAGGTGGGTTGACGAAAATAATATAATTCCGGAAAATCAGTTTGGTTTTAGGGTGAGGCATGGCACTATTCATGCTGCGTCAAAGCTGATCTCCGACATACAATGGAATAAGTGTAAGAACCAATGTACGGGTGCCTGCCTGGTTGACTTTGAGAAGGCTTTCGCGATCGTATGGCTAGAGGGGCTTTTCTATAAGTTGACTAGGAGGGGTATGCCGAAACCTCTGCTGTATATGATTTATAAAATGCTTATGGGAAAGAAGTTCGTTGTCAAATGTGGCAACGTCACTTCGAGCAAATTCTTTGATATTAAAAACGGCTTACAACAGGGGGCGGTGATTTCACCGATCCTGTTTAACATTTACACAAGTGATCTAGTAGTTTCCCTCAATCACTCTATAGCGTACGCGGACGATTTAGTGGCGTAGAGATCAGGTCCAAAAATCGAAGTCATCAATGCTCTTCTGCAGCGTGATTTCGATCATATTAAGGCGTATTGCGATGTCAGTCAGAAATAATCTTGTTTAGGACTCCATTGCGATGGGCTTCTAGGGATACCAGACATAACTGGCGAAATTTGGCCATCATTGGACAACACGGGATGCCATTAGCGGTGAGAAGCGTAGTTAGATACCTTGGTATCAGGCTCGATAAATATCTGTATTTTGACAAGCATATAGATGTTTGTCTCGCTGGGGCCAAGAAGGCCTTAGCCCTGACAAGAAAGCTGTTTCACAGCAGTCAACTTGTACTCGTATCCAGGGTGAAGGTCATATGATATGTGGCCCTAATCAGGCCAGTCATCGCGTATGGTTGCCCTGTGTGGTTTAACGTAGCGCCGTCTCAGATGGAAAAGATTCGGGTGTTTGAAAGGCAGTGTCTTAGGACCTGTCTGGGTTTGTATAGAACACCAGAATCAGAGTACAAGAAATACTATCCCAACAAAGCCCTTTACGATGGGGCTCATCTGAATAGGATTGACAATTTCCTGATTAAGGTGATTCGAAGGCACGTAGTCATGCTTTCCTAGGTCGGTACGTTACTGAGGTAACACACTTCTCCTAGTATTAAGTTAGATTTAGGATAGTTAGGGGGATCTCGTGGAAAGGCCGACTCGGTAACATGGGGCGGCACTTCTAGAAGTGACTGATGCTTCATGGAATCAGTTAAGTCTGGGCGGTGCTTGTGCACGATGTTAAGGACTGCCAGGCGCCCGAAATCGCAATGGAGATGGTGACCATCTGGAGTGAGAGTCTACGAGTGCTCACAACCCCGATTATATTTAGGTTATACTAAGTAGCTTAGGTAGGTTAAGTAGAATAGGGCATAGCTTTAAGTTTTATACAAAAATTAAAAAATGATATAGTATCTAAGTTTTTTCCAGAACTTTTCTTAGAAATATTTCGATTGTATTGATAGATAGGACCATTAGTCGTAAGATAGGCCGAAAGGCAAAATATATTGACATTGTTAAGTTTAGAGAGTTCGGTAAGAGCCAGTAAGCTAGAATAAGTAACAGTCATTGTGAAATAAGATTTAAGCATTTTTGTCTAGAACATAAGCTTATATTGAAAGAAGTAATAAAAATGAATTTAAAAGTAAAAGTAAAAAGTTGTTTTTGTTCAAAAGTGAGAATTTGGGATCAGAACGGGTGATTTTGAGAAAAAAATTTCTCGGTTCATTTCATTCTTTCAAACGCGGCTGTCAGAGTATTAGAGATAATATTTGTATCTATTATAAATTACAAGATATGGATGTGAACTAACAACAACGGTATAGCACAACCGAAGAAACAACTCAATTACTACAATACATGAGCCATTTCCTCACCGTCTACATTTCAGTTTTGGTGATCAAAATTTGTCCGCCCAGACCATGCTATTTAACGCCATTGCACTTTTTTGAAGACTCAGCTTATTGACAGCTAACCCACTAATACCCACTCCTTGACGGAGCAAATTGAGCGCTGTATCAGTCACATTTATGCAAAACTGTCGTTGAAAATCTCGACTAAATCAGCAAAGTAGCATTGGGGCCATTTACCCGATATGCTAATCAGGAAGTGGAGTCGTTTAATATTTTCTGTGGACAGAAATTAAAAGGATTTCTCTTCTTTTCGGCGATGATAGCGCTGTCATCAACAATTTCGTGACAGCCCTTTCGTTAATTACATAAAGGGACTAGAAGATAACATGCTAAGAATCAGAAGTACTAAGACCAAATATCTGAATCGCATGCCCCACTCCCAAGATCTAACTAGAAAAGCCATCGTACCAAAGTACGAAAAAGTCTCTTTCATATCCCACCAAAAGAATTCCGGTGACAATTTTACAAATAGAGTTACAGGACGTTTTTCCTGATAAAAAAAAGCCGTTTGTTACACACGACAGTATTTCGTACTGTCTTACCTAATGCAAATCTATGTGCAAAAAGTATTTGAAAAAATAACAAGGATGGAAATGAAACTGTTACGAATGTGAGTGGGTATGAGAAAATATAGTCTGATTAGAAGCACGCGCATTCACGGAAGTTTTCACATCGAGAAACCGATAGTGGAGAAACTTTAAAATCAGAAAATCAGTTGGTTTTACAATGACAAACGAAGGTTATCGCAAACGAAAGGCGGAAGTTCAGAGAAGAGGGTGATTTAGAAAATAGTCAGCCTGGCTAACGAAGAGATCTAAAAAGGAGTAAAACCTACCACTTTCGTGGGAAATATTAAATTAGATGCAATGAGAATGTAACACATTTTAGCGGTCAATAAAAGAAGAATGAAACTATTTCGAAGACATTCGGGACTAGAATCAAATACAGTTCCATCGGAAAATGATTGGTGGAAGACAAATCAAAGAAAATGCTTTGCTTAATTTTTTTTCAAAAGCCTGTAAGAGTCGTTAAATCCATACACGTGGACATCACATTTCAATTTCTAAAATACTGACAAATTGGCTTTTAAATAAACTTCATTTGAAAGAAGTTCTGAATAAAATATTTTGAGGAAAGCAAACGTCTTAGACGTTATCATGTGGAAAAACAATTTCATTCAATATTATTATGTAGGCGTGGTTCTTTTCTTCCGGATGGCAGCAAAATTCTAGTCAATTTTAATTTTGAACGATTTTCTAAAATACCGCCCCTTCGTTCATTTAATCAAAACTCGTCACACAATTCCTTACATAAACAGCTTTTCCTTATTTCTCTCAGAATTTATACAATTTTCTTTCCATTAATATACGACCCCCTATGTGTGTTCTAAGAATTCACCAAAACCATTTTCCGTTTTTCGTCTGTCCCATCTGACAAAAAAAGGCTACACAAACAGGCTGATGAGTAGTCAGAAAACCGAAATTCCCTGTAATGGCCAAAAGTAGGCCACTATAAACATATGACACAGCGTCGCGACGTGATTTTGCCAAAAAAGAAAGGGGAATTATCAAATCCACTTAGACTCGATTTGTTTTGAATCGTGATAGTCCCGTTTAATAACACACTTCACCAAAGGGATCACCACACGAACACACCCGACCTGATTTGGTCATAAATTACAACCACAACGCGAAATACATACAAATACGAATACGTCCCACTGGCACGTGACACAAAAAACACAAAGTTGACAACGAACTAATTACATCAAACGCGAACGGGAAGATACACGAGATCCACCGACCGAATATCGCCTAACCCTCAACTAAACCTTTGTCGGTCGATCAAGCCAGCATAATTGAGGACAGCCCCAGGGGACCGGCCCCCCTCCTCTTGTTAAAAATAATTCCCATTGTTGTCTTTTCTGTTTTTAGGGCGACAACACATTGACAAAAATTATTGGGTCAACATAAATTTTGTTTGTGCTCTGCCATGCATGACCATGTTTAGGTGCCTACAGGCGGCCAAAAGCAGACGTAGAGGAACAGAAGCAACACCAACTGCTTGAGTGATTTTTGCCAGAAGGGGGACGTATTCCAGTGTTTACATACAGAGGAGTCACAGTCAATGATAAAAGTAAATAATGGGGGCAATGAAAGAACAGTTGTCTCCCTCAGGTGATACCAGTTCGTTCATCTGTTAAATAAAGGAACAGTCACACATGCTTGTGGAAGCCAAAAATAAACCCGGCCGCATGCAACCATTGACAGATCAAACCCAACAAGTGCAATAAGATTCAAGCTATTCTATGTTTAGGCTGCTTTATGTGTCCTCATAACTCGAAGGCAATTTGGTTAACAGGGTGTGCCTCTAGGTCTGTCATGCGTTGAGGAGATAGATGACAGACTCCTCTTCAGATTTCCTGTGTCTATTTGTTTATTGGTATTTTTTTTTTTTATTGTGTCACACTGCTTGGCCTCTAGAAAACAGGCATTTCTTTTTTCTCGGATTTCATTCCATATGTCGTCGACAGTGAAAGGGCAAGGTTGACGGTCATGCCATTAAGCCAATGATGTGTGGTACCTTTGTTACTACAAAAAAAAAAAAAAACGAGAAAAGAAAACAGAAACCAAAAAGGAAACAGATACGAGTACGAATACAGAAACTTGAGCTCTTGAATTGAATGCCAAGAAATTTTTGGACAGCACGAGTGTTGGCAAAGAAAGCAACTTGAGTCATGGTTTTCTGGATTTCGACGTCGACATTGATTGTCGCTTTACGAGCATTGTATGGAGAACTCATGTTGTGGTCATCAGATGCTGCAGCAAAGAAGAAAGGAGCATGTGACTCGTTTGATTAATGAAAGTGAATATAAATGACGATGGAATGATTTAAGAGATAGGAAAAGGAATCTATCTTTGTGTTCTGTGTCTGGATGTTTTTCGGAATCCTTCCAACGATTGGATTTGAAAGAAAATGAAATTTGGTTTTGGGTGAAAGGATAGAATATGTGTTTTTGTTTCCCTTGAAAAGTGGCTTTTCCTTAATCAATAAAACCCTTAAACTTTGACAAAAACCCTGTTAGGAGACACATCAATTCACTTGCTTCCAATTTAATTATATGACCAACACCAAAATACACTTCAGTACGAGTATTAAAATTCAAAGAATTGATGTCCATATGGTTATTCTAACTTCTTTCGATTCAGAGCTAAACCAACCGCGAAGATCAATAGAGGTCTTCGGAATTGCCCCCACGTTTTTGCTATTCATCTGCTATCAATCCTCTCCCAGATCGAAAATCCACTTTGATAAGCTTGTATAATGCAAACCTGACGCACCCAAAAGGCGATCAATTTCCATTCTCCAAATTGTACCTTTCGATCCCTCTTATTTTTCAGTGGTGAAGGACATTCATATTCCCGTAAGTAGGTGCTTCATGAACTCGAATAAATTTGATTGCGAACGTCCTTCATAGAGGCGAGAACTAGGAGGGTCAGTCGGTAAAGCGTTGAGGATGGTAGAGCGACTCACGACAAGCAGGATTGTCAGAGAGTGTGGCATGGAATCCATCAATGAAACTCGGAGTTCAGAGGATGCAGAGGAGACTCACAATAAGGGCATCTACAAGTTATTTGGGAATAGGAACGAAACTATCATCAAAGCTGCGTGTGATAGCAAATACAAAGAATTGAAACAGAAATTTTCCGTATCTTACTGATTGAATTTAGTAAGATATATTCACAATGATATCTATGGCTCAACAGATCTTCGAAAATTATGTCGCTAATGTTGACAGAGTAATGGGGGGTTGGTTTACGATAATGCCAATAATTTAAAGAATCTATATTTCAGAAGTTTTGTCTCAAAAGCTGTCTCAAAAAGTAAAGAAAGTCTAATTGTTAACAATATATCAAAGAATCTTGTTTGATAGAAGTACAAATTACTTATTCTGGTAACAATGTCAGAAGCCAACCTCCATCATAAGCAGGAAAGCTTTTAAATTAGTTCTTTCTACATAAACTACTTTAAGACCCTGAAGATCATCACCCCATTAGAAAGTGGTAAGTTGTCCGAGGAATTTGTTCCACAGAAATGTAGGTTGTCACCACTCCTACTTCGGTCGAATCGCAAATTTCGCTATTAATTTTAGAGGCGATACTCCGTTGCAAACATTACAAACGTAACAATTCATTAGTAAAGGGTGGTTTAACAAAAGGTGTACGATTTGAGAGGACTATTATTTTACGGCTGATGCAAATGCTGCAAGATGTCATTTAAATCGTTCACGGCATCAATGCGAGAAATTCGTGTCACTATCACTATGAACACTCCGAGACGTGTGTGCACCATATAATCAAATAATTTCAAGAGTATCAAATTTGTCAGCGTTCTAATCAGCTTGGCCTCTTTAAAGTCACACTGTACTGAATTTTTACGGACGATTTGGCTCTCCATGTGTACAAGGTCGAAATTACTCAAGAATTGAAGTCGGCTGACGACCAGCAGCGTCATGGCTTCTCGGATTAAGTCCTGAAAAACATGCATGTTTCTATTTCCAAATTGGCGGTTCAGTGAATAAGCAAAATTATCACATCAGAGGCACAGAACGAGTAACAGTTTTGTGCTGTTTATATACCGCCGATGTCATAGTCATTACAGCCAATAGAGAGTGTTTCTGAGACATGTAAACGATTTTTTTGTGAACAGCCTCTACTTTAAACAGGGTGGTGCTTCGTACCATACAAGTCATAAACAATCGAGTTATTGCGACCATTGATGTCCCATCATTGCCAAGCTAGAGACCAAATTATATGAAATTGGTCTCTATCCAAGACTGGCTTTTGGGCAGTATCGGAAGTACAGGAGAAACGTAGCCGGATTTGCCATTTGTGCACGACCGATCTGGAATATAGTTCTATAGTCTTTGTGGGGACCTACAATTATATACGTCTGTACCGACAGGCAAGCTTAAGACCGTACTGATCATTCTAAATCTTCAAGCTGTTTCGAAAATGAAAGGCTTCTTCCAACTTTATATGTTGTACAGGAGAAACGTAGCCGGATTTGCCATTTGTGCACGACCGATCTGGAATATAGTTCTATAGTCTTTGTGGGGACCTACAATTATATACGTCTGTACCGACAGGCAAGCTTAAGACCGTACTAATCATTCTAAATCTTCAAGCTGTTTCGAAAATGAAAGGCTTCTTCCAACTTTATATGTTTATATTGTCCTAGTATGTGATGAGATCGCTGATTTACTTTGTAGACAATGCTCAGACGTGGACTTCTAGCGTCCTGAATCCGCTTTGGGACTACTTTCATTCTAGCTCAGGGCTTTTAACTGAGTTCTTTCGTTAAATATAGGCCGAACTACACCAATCTGGAGGAAAGACGGACTTTAATGAAGAATAGTCTCCGAAAATTGCTGGATCGCAGGTCAATTTTAAACATTTTTTTGGACAAAAAAAACCTGTCCATGTATCAAGGGAGAATATAACGCTCACATCCACTATCGCTTCAGCTCCTTTTTTTCAAGTAACGAGTGTCTGCGATATTTGTGCAAGGACTAACACAATGTCTAATTTAAAATTGCGATTTGAACATTTTTTTATTTTAAACCACAAGGTGGTCCAAAAACAAGTTATTTTTGTCATATATCAAGTGAATACCCAAATACCTTACCGTAGGCACCCAATTTATATTGCTCCCATTTAGCTGAAGTTGATTGCTGGGAAGAAAACAAGCTTTTCTTTGTCGAGTGAAAAAGATCGCTTGAGTTTTTCCTTCATTAAGCTTAATTTTCCATCATGAATATTTTGCCAGTATATCCCCATCTTTTAAATTCCTTTCCATATTGAGAGCGAATTGATTTGATGAATATATTGCAGTGTCATCTGCGAAAATAGTTTCATCACAGTTTGGTATAACGGGAAATTCAGACGTATATATACAATATTATAAAATACAGGTCCAAGACCTGAGCCTTTTGGTACCCCTGCATTAAAATTTACTAGGCTGGAAACGCTGCCATTTATGTGGACATTAAAACAACGATTAGACGAGAAAGACAGCACAATTTTACATAGAGATGGAGGGAATTTAAAATTTATCATTTTGTAAATAAGGCCGTCATGCCAAACTGAATCAAAAGCTTTTTAAATGTCTAGTAGTATCATTCCAGTAGATTTACCTTGTGAACGATTACTTTTAACAGAATTACAGATTCTTAGTAACTGATCTAAGCCAAATTGTTCATTGGGATAAATATAATGTTTCCGAATGAATTTTAAAATATTTTCCTTTATAACCATCTCACATATTTTACTTAAGTTGCTTAATAAATTTATATGCCTATAGCTTTCTGAACGTTCTGGTGGTTTACCAGCTTTTAGTATTGGCATAAATTTAGCTTTTTTCCAGGCATCAGGAAAGTATTGCCTCCTACTTTTTTAATGCGCAGGCTGTTAACAATAAATTCTATGTCCTCCTCATTTACAAATATATTTGATACGCAATTAGCATTCGCTGAAGTGAAGGCATGAACAGTGTTTTTCACCAGATTATTTGTAAATGCATCACCTAGATGTTGGTTGTTGCAAAACTGGAGGCAAGTGCATTTGCCTTTTCAATGTCCGTAAAATACATAGATGCTGGATGCATTTTTAAGAAATGGTAGCTGTCTGTTTTTGGTTTTTATAAACTTCACAATATTCCAGAAAGGTTTTGCATTTTTGTCCAAGCAACTGAGTTTGTTATTCCATTCAGCGTTTCGGTGCTGCAACATTTCATGGGAAACCTATTTTTTTGGATAACGCATTTGGTATCGAAATATGGGCTGGCGATATCTTTGCCAATATCTTCTGCTAATGTTCCGTAATTTAAGTGATTTTTTTTTTTAAATTTTTGCCACAGATCGGTCAACAGAGCTAAGCACATTATCAGAAAAATTGTTGACAATAGAATCAATATCTTCCTTGCAATATTCATTGGAACATTGCGCAACCTATGTTTTATTTCAGGGCGGAAGCGTGTCCAGTTAGCATTTTTAAAATTTTGCATGTATTGTGCCTTTTTTTCACCTGACCATAGAAGCTGACAAACTACTGGGTTGGTGTGAGAGCTAAGTTCATTTAAGGATAATGGTTGAGTAATTAGACTAGACTACCACGAGAACTAGCTGGAAATTAGGCGGGAGAAGGAGGAAACATTACAGAAATTGGCAACATAGAAGATTGACTAGAAAATATGTTTCCCGAAGCATTTGCTCTAATACAGCCTCAGTCCCTATGGCGACAATTAATGTCTACTGCAATTAAGAAATCATCATTCATTGTTAAAATTTTTCTTAAATCATTCTTGGAGGTTAATCTCTTTTCAGCTGATGCAGAGTCACCAGGAAAGTTAACACAGAATACCTTTAATAATTTTTGATTTTTTAACCTAATTTCGATACCGACGTTTTCTACACAACGTGTATTTATGATAGACAGGGGCGAACGCTGAATTGATTTTCTAATAAGTATCGCAACACCTCCACCTCTACGACCCATTCGATCGTTTCGGTAGCATTGAAATTCTGATGTGGATCCTTCTTTAAGACCGGTCTCAGTAACACAAGCAACGTCAATGTTACTACTGTTCAAAAAGTTTATAAGCTCTATAGCTTTATTTCGAATTCCTCTGGCATTCCAATTTATAATTTTAATATATTTATCTGTCATATTACTTGTTTTTACTATACAAGAACTTACTTGTTAAATGTGCGATTACCTTAAATCGATCACTTTTTGTTTTACAAGACGATAATAATGTAATCATTTCTATTTAGTTGTGGAAAATGATTTTATTCATGTGACTACCTCAGCTGGCTTCCAAGACCTTGTTCAGTGTTTCCGGATCTATCTCACGAATAGTTCGGACGATATAAGCTTAACGGGATTGCATCCTCTTTGGATTTACCGCAAATCATCTATCTTTAAGGGACCCTACAAATCGCAGCTTGGAGGCGGTCATTTGATATTGCCAAGATGGCTGAAAACACAATTTTGCCGAGCTAAGCACTTAAAGGATCGATTGTTTAATGGGCTGTGTGAAATGGCCAGCAACCATGATTATACCAAAAATCGCCAAAGTCCACGTCTTCGTTTTTGTCAATTCACAAAAATTAGATAATTTACAAAATAAAGAGAGCTAATGATGACATCACTCTAAAATCCGCACTAAACTGTAACACTCTGAAGATATATTGGATTCTTAACAATCACGTGCGATTTTCCGATGCGGCAATTTTGTTTCTTAACATAGCCGCTGAATGAAAATGCGCCTTGTCAGATGAAATGATTTTCCTGTCAAATTCAGCGCCCAATTTGGGAGGGTAAATTTCAAGCTGAGCTCTGAATTTTAGTGGAAATATCGGAGATTAGTGTGCAAAATTCTCATTAAACTTGTGGGTAAAACGTTGTGTTTTTGAGATCGATAGCGAGTCAATGTTTTTGGATTAAGTGGGTGGGCGGTGGGTGCTCCATTTAGACCGAAACTTATTTTCAATAAACGCACTTATTGGGAAACCCGTCTTTCCGAATATTTTATTTCGATTCATTTCTTTATATGGCGGTATGATACTGACTGTCAGTGTCAAAATAAAAAATAAATTGACTCAAAAGCAAATTTGTACTTAAACTACCCGTTATATGTGTACAGGTCTACTTGTTAGAGTTAATGATTCTATTTAAACTCGGCATGGCAATAAACTTCTTCTTAGCTCAAGTTTTTCCAAGAAAAACTCCTTTTTTTACAAACGAAACATACAAACTTTTTTTTGTACATTTAACGGTCTTAAAATATTTGTATCAAAAAAATATCTCCGACCTCACCATTGTTATAAAAAAAGTCCTCAAACACCCCAAATGACTCTCGTAAAATCCTGTTTTTGTGCATTTCCTCTGACACGAATTAGCTCTTTTCTCAGTCCCCTATTCGGTCATATAACACATTGACAAGAAAAAAATATCTCAATTACAACAGAGCGGATTTGGTCACAAAAAAAACACCTTAAATTGCCGTCATAATCGTCCTTAAAAACACCTTAAACATAAAGCATAAAATAAAAACCAGAACAAAAAGTAAAAAAAAGCAAATAAATAAGGAGCTAGAGGAAGGAATTAGCAGAAAAAAAAATACGTGTCCTACCGAATGAGAGCACCAAGAAGAAAGGGAAGATAATAGCACATACCAAAACCAGTAAGGAACAGTAAAAATGCTCTGTTTCTCATCTCCTCGTAAAAAGTTAGGCAAAAAGAAAAACACACGAACGTAAACAATGTTGATGGGCAATTCTAGGGAAATTACCATAAATCCTTCGTCCCGAGGTAAGTACGAGTAGGTTTTAGGTAACAAGCAGCCAGAGCTAAACAATTTTCTCATTTTCAGTGTTGGATGAACGTGATTCTTGTTTCTAGGGACACGTTCGAAAAAAAGGAATGGTAGGGAGAAACACACTACGAGTATGGGTGTACTGTTTGGAAAATAAATTAATAAAACTGAGGATATTGCAGATTCTCGGCAAGTATACCCTAAACAGAGTCTGATGGATGATTTATGCCTTTTCGGACGCTTTCGTTGTCGTAGTCTAATTGGAAGTCCTCTTCTGCAACAATTTGTTTTAGTTCTCTGGTTTAGTAAAACACCTTACTCCACCGAAAGTGGAGAATGGTCTCTATCAGGTTACAATCTCCGAGTACAACAAATCGTTTTTCTTCCCCAAGGCTATAGTGTTCGTATACACTGCTTGTAGCTCTCCACAGACATACACCGGAACTAGCACTTTTCCGCAATTTTCCTACCCACCGTTTCGGACAATTTCCCTTTCAGTACCAAAAAAAAAAAAAAAAAACATAAACAAACGACTCTTCTTGTAGCACAAGTCTTAAGTTTTTTTCTTTTTTCTAGTGATGCAATCCATGAGATAACATTCCGGTGATCGTTTAACGGCTTTCCCTTGCTCGTTTTCCGGCTCTTTGCGTTTGGTTCCCTTAAATAGACGACGACAACAACGACGAGTTTGTTTATGGGTCAGTCTATCGTTATGAGGCGATTTTCCTCGAGAAAGTCACGATGAACAGACCGGGAGAAACGAGAAGGTACTTGGAACTTGGAGGCCGAACCAACGAGTTTTTAATTTGATAATGAATGGCTTCAGCGATCGAGGGGGGATCTATTATGATTTTTTTTTATGTAACCTTTTAATTTTTATTGACTTGGAAAGACTATTGATGAGGAGTATACTTGTAGTTCTAAAAGTCCGAGGGAAATTTGTCTCAGCGAATTCTGATGAAAGCAACATTATCGTTCAAAAGAAACACAGATTTTTGGAGTTGATGTTTTGCTGGGGGGAATTTTCGGTTATACAAATGGGAAATTTTACTCAAAACGTTGGTGTACACTGTCAGGGAGACGTGTAAGATGATACAGTCGACGAAGCCATTGAGAAATGTATTATACAAACCAGTGTGGAATAGGAAGCAATTCAATTATTGGAGATCATGTTTTTTTCAATGATAATCTATTTGAATAGACTAAACGGAGAAAACCCAAAAACACCATCGTCAACCATCTAGACATCGTGCAAACAAAGTGTAACTTTTCGAGTGGAATTTTGGAGTTCGGGTTCGAGTTTAAGGGTTTAAATTGGTTTGCTTGTGATGATGTGATGATGTCATTATTTGAATCTGTAGATGTCGATGTTGTTTTTGGTGGTAAAGTACTCGTATTATAGTTTTCTTTTTTTTATATTTTCTTTAGTTCACCGTTTCAAGTGAGGATGATGATGATGATGATGATGGGCTGACTTAACACAGAATCAATTTGTTGGGAGATAAATGATGGGTGCTGATAGATTTATTTCCCAACAATGAGCATGAGGGCAAAGGGGAATGACTGCCTTTAGTCGATTTTTTATTAAATTATTTCTTTAGGGCCATTCGTTGTTATGTTGTTGTTGGGGAGTTTCGATCATTGAAAACGTTTGTTGATGGTAATTTATGTTTTTAGCGGCAGATGCTTAAATGGATTTTGTTTATGCTTAGCTTCGAGTGAAGAATTTCTTCACTATTGACTATAAGAACGGGAATGGGACTTACTGTTCAAAGCGAGGGAGACGAATCAAGAAACCCATCATTTACAGTGTTTAATGTGGTAAACTTGTATAAATCGTGTGGTGATATGTACATATAAATCTTCCTGAGGAATCTTTGATCGTTAATTTAATTCTTTTGTATCTCGAATAACGATGGATGACATTAATTCCATAGAAGAGGGACAAAGAATCTTGTGCATGTTAAATTTCAAACACTTACACCAATGGCACTCTTTTGGAAGTCCCAGTGAGCCGCTAACAAGTTCTTAAATAAACTACTACTCTTCTTAGCTGAATACATCACTGCCGCTCTAAAAATAAACATTGGAATAAATTGCAACAAATTGGCGTTTCTAGTGCTTAAAGCAATGTTCTGGTTCCAGAAAGAGGTTTCGAAATTTAGTCAGTTAGCCAGTATGATGTTAATAACTACATCGCAAGGAATAAATCAAACGTTAGTCGTCAAGATGGAGTAACACTGCAGTTTACCAAATTGAAATCAATTTGTCGTATATTATAAGCCACTTAACATATATTAATAACCACTGCAACCTGTGTATATTATCTACTTCCCTAAATTCTGGACGATAGCTCGAAAAGCACCCGTTCCCAAGCCTAGTCGGATCTTGGACTACCATATTTGTCAAGACTTTTGGAAAGTTATAGCAAGAAAGGTACTTGAATACTTACATTTTAATAGCCTTCAGCAATCCGATTTAACGTCTAACCACAGTTACTTAACTGCGATGGTTAAAATATTGGGGGATGTAAAACAGGAGTTAGACAAAGGATACATGCTTAGTATGGTTAACGATAATTATTTATATTTTGCTGGAAGTTAAACCATTACTTGGTAATAGTAGTGTAGGGCATTTTATGAGATTTATTTTGATAGATTTAAAAAGATTATTAGATCTTATTCAACTTCTGCACTTCCGGATCAGTCCTTGGTCCCATTTAATTTTCTATGTTTATAAATGATTTGCCATCTGTCGGCAAACATACGTCGATATATCTCTATACTATTAATGTTCAGCTTTACTTGTCTACGCCACTCACTAATACAGCTGAACTGCAGCCTTCAAGTCCTTGCCTTAAGGTAACGAATTAGATTTAAATGGAAAAAAAGATACAAGTTATTCCAATGGTAAATAAAAAAAGTTGATTTCAATACTTCATCTGATGTCGTACTCTCGGACAGTAAATTAAATGTTGTTCAAACTGTTACCAGTCTGGGTTTTCTTGTCATTTCGAACTTATCAAGTTTTACTTCCTTAAGCTCATCAATCGAGAATACAAAGTTTAATATAACCACTGATTCGTCTTACGTTGCGGTAGGTGCAGATTTGCAACAATTTGATAAGCATTAATGTTCCTGGATACCTTTATTTTTTTATTTTTTTAAATTTCAACCTGCAGAAACACGATATCACACGAAAACACTTTTGTTCCGGATTTTCTTGCCATTTATCTGGCTATAAACCATTTTAACCATTTTGTTGAAGGACGAGAAGTCACAAAATTCTCCGACCACAAGCCTTTAACAACTGCTGTCAAGTGCAAAACAGAACGTAGTTCCCGTCAAACTTGACAGCTAGAGTACATACCCCAATTTCACAGTAAAAAGGTCCAATTGAAATATATATTAAATCCAGAGACGAATACTACTTTTTGTTTCGAAACAACAACCATATTTGCCCGAAGGTTTTCGAAGAGCAGCTTTTGATAAGATACATGGCCTGTCTCACCCTGACGTTAGAGCTACGAGAAAGTTGTGTGCCGCGAAAGTGTTTTGGTCAGGAATGAACAAGGGTATATGTTATTAGGCTAAAAGATGTCTAGGCTGTCAAAAAATGAAAGTTCAACATTCACCACAAATAGAAGATTTTCTTATCACTTCTGCACGCTTTGAACATAAGCATTAGACTTTTTTGGACACAGATTTTTTGATAAAAAAATAATTTTATTTTTCAACGTAGTCTCCCTTGAGCTCTATACACTTTGTCCAACGCTTCTCCAATTTTTTTATCCCTTCCAAAAAAAATGATTTGTCGAGGTCCTCAAAATAGGCCTTTGTTTGCGAGATGACTTCATCATTGCAGTCAAATCTTTTTCCACCAAGCCATTTCTTCAGGTTTGGGAACAAGAAGTAGTCGCTCGGAGCCAAATCTGGAGAATAGGGTGGAAGAGGGAGCAATTCATAGCCCAATTCATGGATTTTTGCCATGGCAACTGCACATGTGTTTGTGGTCGACTGTGAGCAAACGCGGCACCCATCTTGCGGAAAGCTTTCTCATGCCCAAGTGATCATTCAAAATTGAAACCACTGAGCCATGCGAGATCCCTACGGCTTCCACAATCTCTCGCACTTTCAATCTTCGGTCGGCCAACACCATATCGTGAATTTTTTCGATTGTTTCGGGTGTAGAGACCTCAACTGGGCGTCCAGGACGTTCGGCATCTTCAGTGCTTGTACGGCCACAACGAAATTCAGTAAACCACTTTTTTACCATTGAAATCGATGGTGCAGAGTCCCCATAGTATTTATCAAGCTTAGCCTTGGTCTCGGTAATGGTTTTTTTCGCAAGAAATAATGCTTAATAAGCACACGAAATTCACTTTTTTCCATTTTCTCCTCAAATTAGTGAGTAGTCTGATAAAAATAGCTGTCAAACACAAACTAACTGACGCAGCAAGTTTTAATTTTGACAGGAGTCAACTGACAGATGCCTGTTGACAGGAGCAGTGTTGCTGTTTCAGTAAAGAGGTCAGAAATTCAAAAAGTCACGGACTTATTGACCCGCCCTCGTATATTCTAACAACAATAGATCGATTTATCAGATAGCCAGAGGCTTACCCACCAAGAAATAGCACAGCTGAAAGTAAAGTAATGGAACGATAGGGGAAGTTCATCGTCAACTGAAAGATTCTCTTAAAGCTCAAGAAATACACAAAACTGAAGCGAAGACCTACCTTCGGTTCTTTTAGGGATACGTATAACAATTAACGAATATCTTAATATGTCACCGGTCGGGGGGGGGTGACCCTTAAGGGTCCAGGCGAATTTGTTTTTTGTTTCGAAAAATTAAAAACTAAAGATTCTGCAACATTAGTTCCAAAACCTTATAAAAACGAATGCGTCATATTACATTTAAGCCGCTTCGATCACAGTCTAAGCAAAAGATAAATGTCCCTTAAAGTATTCACAACTGCGAATTTGTTTTTATTAGAAAAGATGCATTGAAATTTAGTCCAAATTGCTTTCAATGATTCTGTAAAATACAATTACGGGTCTGGAGTAGGAGTGAGCGCGTTTTTCCCTGAGGTGCTCACTCATGAGAACTTCTATCATTTCAAGCAACCTTACCATATGCTTTTACAAGCAATGATGATGAGCATCAGCTGAAGATTTCTTTAAATTGAAGAAGTAAATGAAAAGTTCCCGCAAATGAAGTTTATTCGGTTCAAAACTCGACATTTTCAAACGAAAAAAATAATGTAGTGCTGATACAAAATCGCGAATACTTCAAGGGTATGGTGTTGACAGATGTCCAACCTTACAATATGACGTTTTACATCTAAAAATTTCAACCGAAACTGTCTGGTCGGACTATTTTTTGGCAAACGGCGGAACCATATTTGTACTCCAATATAATAACAAGACTAAAATATTAAAAAAAACTGAAGTTTAATATAAATAAAACTAAAAAAAACTACAGCGTTATCTTTATATT
The DNA here is from genome assembly GCA_928272305.1 of Volucella inflata. Classification (NCBI taxonomy): domain Eukaryota; kingdom Metazoa; phylum Arthropoda; class Insecta; order Diptera; family Syrphidae; genus Volucella; species Volucella inflata. The sequence goes on along the minus strand of OV743717.1, from coordinate 25,035,429 downwards.
TTATTTATTCACAATATATAAAACATTATCGTCGAAATGCCTTCCATTCCTCTCACCACACTCTTGCAGCCGGACTCTTAAATTTGTGAATACGCGAAAGCGAAGCGTTGGTTCAATGGCCCCAACTTTATGCCGGATATTTTCTAGCACGGCCTGAATTGTTCGGAAATTGTCGCTGAAAACCATCGACCCATAAAAAACTAACTCGCACAGTGTAAGTTCCACTGACAGAGGTGGCCAGAGATTGTCTTTGTATTTTATGATTAATATATTGGGAAAAATAATCCTCAGCTTCTCTTGTTAAAATAAACTGCAGTCATCAGTAACTGTCCCTCGCTGGTTAAAAAAGTAAAGTCCAATAATCTCTCGGGCGAATATTGCACACCACACTGTCGTTTGTGGATAATGCAAACGTTTTTGGTAGCGTTTCCTAGGATTGTCGCGACACCAGTATCTCATGTTATATGAATTAACACAGCCATCGATATAAAAGCGTGTATAGAAACGACCTAAGTTACTTCGGCAGAAAATGGTATACCAAGAGTGACATCTTAAATTCGGTCTAGAAGATACGGCAATTGACCTTTAAGGAACAGACCGAATTAATCGGACTTGATGCCTATGTAATGTTAAAGATACTGCAGAAAATTAGTTAAAGATGATCTCCCCTTCATGGTAATGCTTAATTGATCATCAAACAACTATGGTGTGGGCTACTAAAACTGGCTTAGATCGCACTAAGTGAAGAGCACTGTCCACACAAAAATCTATGGGGCAGATAACCAAAAGCGAATCTAATAATTTGAATCAGATCCGAAGTACACTGAGACACAGAGAGAAACGAATCGACCGAAAATCATACGGCGCCGAGAGGATAAAGAGTAATAACAAGGGATGCAGTGCATCACACGTTGGCATGCACAATGGCATTGATGCATTTAAGCCGACTAGTTGAGACAATGGGTAAAGACTACGAATACTACTTATTAACTTTCATAAGTAGAAATCCTGTATTAATCACGTAAATAACTAATTCTATTACATTCTACTGTATTTGTTTACAGCAAAAGTACTGTGGTCGAGCCTTTTAAAGCGCTACTTTGGCGTCATATCGTCGCCTTCAACGAGTATATCCCCACAAGGCAACTCTAACACTTGTTACTTATAATTGGTTCCTTCCACAAACACTCCAAACGACTTTGAACGAAAACAAAAACAAAAAACTTTAGCTTGCCATACAAATTTTGGGTAAAGACAACAATTCCAGATGTCCCATAAAGGGAAACAGAAATTTATGTACGAGTATATTCCTACCCCGGCCAAAACATTCCCACAAGCCCACCCATTAATAAAGAGGAGAACGAAAAATTACATTCAGATTTCTCATTTCCATTCTCTCATTTAAGTACTAATGACTTTCATTCGAAATCACTTTAGACATTATTTACTTACGAAAATTTATGTTCGAATACGCGTCAAAGCGCGAACTCACAACCTTCAAGAGTGACTAAATACCCCATTCGAACTTCAAGTCACGAAATTTCCTCGCCTTCGTCTTTCCTTGTCTGTTGGTTGTTGTCTACTTCTGTTATAACGGAGAAGGAAAACGACTCATAATAAATTTTTAATTTCAAAATAACTAAGCAAAGTCGGCGGACTCATCGGCGTATTCATTGGGCTCATCGGACTTCTCGGCGCGTTGCGTTAATAATTCCATCCTCATTGGCATTGTTCGTTGAATGTACGATGTACGATGTACTCGTATCCAAATATGCACGACACCCCCCCGTTCGTACTTTTCCGGCATGACTTGAACAATTATTCTATTAATCGACTTCTATTACAGAGCAAAGTAGAGGAGAAAGGCTACTTAATTGCCAGGAAAGGCCAACCTACACATGCATCACGAGTACTCAACTCAGCAACATCCCTGGCTCCACACCGATCTGATCATTGTCTCTCTCTCTTTCTCTCTCTTCCTCGGGTGGCTAACAAAAGACAAATTATGAGAATTGACAATTACCTCTGACGTTCTTCTGCAAATTGACGATAAGACTTAAAAAAACGTCGTCGTCAACTGAGCTTAGCCTACATAGAGCCCCACAACGAAATAAGAAGAACCTAAAGAAGAGGCGAAATTAAACGTTCGAGTTGTGTGCAATTAGGATGCTCCACGCGTTGCCAAGATAAATGCATGTGACGGAGTTTTTTCTTTCTTTTTTTGTTTGGTTTTAATGGGACGTCAGTACTTTGACAGATAAGTAAATGTGTGCACAATTGGTGATGGTAGTGGAGAATGTTGACATTAATGACCCTTAACAGCGGTCAGTATGCTAAGTTGTCCACTAAGTACTCATTAAAATGCTTCAAACACTATTCAAGTGATAGTAGTTGTTCTACTTTGACAGCTGTCAACAAGTGTTGCCTTAAATTGCACTTTAACGAGAGCAGCAATACAAATGAGTATACATATAATATCTTGCCATTTGAGATTGGATTGGGGTCTTGAGAGTGTGTCTCGACTCGAAAGCAACCGACATGTCTCAATTAAAATTAAAGATACGAGTAACTCACTTCAGAGAGCTCTTAGGCGGAAGCCGATGTGTCAAAAGAGCATGTGCACTTGTCAAAGTGGCCACTCGTACATGCCCACTTTAAAGAGATTTCTTTTTTTGTTTTGTTGTTGAATTTGTACTGCTTGCTTGGTATCGCCCTGGGTGGTCAAACGCAATGACAGAAGAAATTCACTTAAAAAAGAACAAGAAAAAACCGCCGCGCGTCACACTTCTACATGGCACACAACGCTGTCATTCCCTGGGAGTAAACAAAAGCCACAGATGCCTACGGGAGAATGGAAAACAAACCAAACAAAAAAATAAAAAAAAATCACAGAATACTCTACAGGATGCGAGTAGAAGAAGAACAACAGTGCACTACCACAAAAAGGAACAAACGAACGAAAGAAAAAAAAAAGCGACAAAACTCGTTCGTCCGTTTTGTTTGCGGAACAGTATCAAATTCCATCGACTTGTTTATACATCCAGTTTCAAAAATTTAAAGGGAGAAGCAAAGCACGTTTGTCAGAACAAAAAAAAAATAAAACACAATACTGAAATTTGATCGATTTTGAATGAATAAAAAAATTTTAGCAAACAGAAAAGTGGTAAAGAAGAAAAGAAAGAAAAAAGAAACAAAAAACATTTGTCAGAAGTGGGATTCGAACCCACGCCCTCAGAGAGGACCAGAACGCTCAGTGACCCACCACAAGTGGGTAAGATTGCTCTTGAGTCTGGCGCCTTAGACCGCTCGGCCATCCTGACAGTTGACAATTTAGATGTCAAATCGAAAAGTGGATTTATTGAGGTACTATGTACTGTAATCGTAAATCTTTTTTGCTGATAGATTAATCAACCGATTTATGACTCTCAAAACTGCCAATGACATTTATGACAACTAATTGACACTTCATAGTTGGCGCTTAAGATTTATTGTTCGAAATCGTCTAAACGAGTGATTAGACGGTGACGTTTTTGTATTTTTTTCCCTCGTTTTTCTTACATTCACATTCATTTATTCAAATTCTACTCAATTTAAACACAAAAGGATGAAATGGAATTCATGGTTTCTTGTTGACAGGCATATTCGTATTCATTTTGCAAGGGATAAGGAAGAACATTTTAGACACGTAATAGGGTTGATGGAGAATTATAATACTTTTTGATGGAGCAAACACGCAATAAGGGTGCTGTTCGCAGAGTACTTATTTTTAAGGATATTTTTAATTTCCCATTTTGTTACGCTTTTGTTGTTTAACGAGTATGACGCTTTGCAGTGATAAAGTTGTTTTGGCTTTATTAAGGCAAACCATTTGGTTTGCTATTTTTACGAAACGCCCGGTCATAATTTCACAACACCCCATTAACACTTGTGATCTAGAGGCTACTCGTGCAAGAGTTGAAATTTGTTGGAGGGAAGAAAGTATTGTATTTTATAGCCAAAATGGTATGGACAAAGAGACCAAGTGGGGTGGTCTGCAATCAGAAGATGATGTCATAACCGAGGGGGCGAATTTTCATTGAGCAAAAGATTTGTACGGGCGGTGATTCATTTTGATTTTCGACATTTCATTGGGGAGAGTATGATAGATGATGTCAGATTCGAATTGCGACAGACGAGTGGGTGAAACGAACTGAAGCATGGAGAATTTTTATGGTTACAACAGATATTCAGGATAAAGACTGGTTCAAACATATTATGATATTATATAATATCAATGTGTAGAACCAGCCCTAAGATAAGTTCAACACAACTTCACAGGCGAATCTCATCGAAGATATAAAAACAACAACAGGCTACCAGAAGTAAAAACAACAATAGTTCCAATTTCATTGTTATAACTTCGAATATTAAAGGCAAATAATGAACGAAATTGTAATGTACTCTTAAGCCAGAAGACATACATATATCTTTCCAAGTACGGTGGGCAGTTTTTCGAAACCAGTAAGTGATTACGCGGAGGGATTGAGAGTAAGTTGATCAAATTCAGAGAAGAATATGTAGACAAGGCCTAAGACACTTCAGCTTGAAAAGAGACTACGACATCAAAATCGTGATTCAGAATTGCAATACTATCTCCCGAATTATTTTTGGTGATTTTCTGACGGAGATACACAGTGTGGCAAATATTTACCCAGACTGGTTCTAGAACACATAATTTAAACACGGTTTCTGTTTATTTTTCGATGTTCATATTTGAAATATTCTCCTCCCGATTCAATACACTTGTTAGAGCGATTCAATCGTGATTCAAATGCCTGCTCTAGCTCATTTTACGGAATGTCACCAAAAACGCAAATCGGGTTAATATGGCGGATGATCGCACTGGTTTCACATTGTGTGATTCGGTGTATTATCGTGCAACAGAGAACTTTATGGATTGTGATATTTGGGTCGAATACGACGAAATCTGGCCATCGAACGCTTCAAAACTTCAAAATGCGGCAGTAACTGTTTGACCAGTTGGAACGAATTCTTTGTGGATAATTCCTTTTCTATCGAAAAATGTGATGAGTATTGTCTTCATTTTTGAAAGACCTTTTCGTTTTTTTAGTAGTGAATAGTATGACTTCAATTATGAACATTGACGCCTGTTTTCTGGGTCGCTTTCATGATGTTTGGATCATCTCTTTGGGCCGAAATGACGTCTCATCATCACCATTCAATTTTGTTGATATTTAAGGCCTCTTCCACTAATATAGGAAGTAATGCGGTCTCTGCAAAAAAATCAAAATCTTGTGTGTTTGTCATTCTTCGGGGTCTCTTTGGCGCTGTCAAAAAAATGCTTACGCCACTCAAAAACAACTGTTCCACTCAAACAATCATCATAGTACACTTTTTGGGACTTCGGAATGTTTCTGATGCATTTTAGAAAGATTCAAGCTAGTGATAATTGCATCGACATCAATAGCTAAGCAGCTAGAGAATGTTTAAACAGCCTTTTGATTAAATAGTTTAAAATCCACAATTGCTGTTCGCCGATACACTTAAGCCGATTAATTGGGCATCCCCATATAAACACTGGAGTGTATTAACGTGCTTTGCATCGATTTACATTGGTTTTGAATGTTTGGAGGTTATATTGACTAGGAAATAAAGAGCTCGGCAGGGCTTTCCATAAGCGAGTTGTTCGCCTTATATTACAGAGTACGACCGAAAGTAGGCTTGGGTGTGTACTAATGAGCATTCATAGCGGGATGGGGTTACGGTTGAACGCCTAAGAAGGAAGAACGATTCTGCCAACGTCGGTGTTCTAGAGTGTCAATTCGTCTGCTTCTTCTTCCCAGCCTTAGGTCTCAATTTGTTGGAATCGGCTCCACTTGTTCTAGGTCTCCCGAAAAGCTCATCCAGAGTTGTCTTGTTTGAGAGATTATCCTTCTTTGTTTATTCCTCTTAATCATGTCGCTTTTGGTCTTCCGCTTCTATTCGAATGCCTTTTTTAGGTCAATAAACATCATGCGCAGGTCCTATTTTCTTACTTGGCACTTTTCAGTTGCTATTCGGACAGCTTGAATGGCATCTGTATTAGCTGCTTGCGACAAAACCGCATAAGTTCTGCGTGATATCAGAGATGGCCTCACTTTTGTTGTTTAATATCGCACGGTTTTAAATCCTTTGCAAGTGCAAAGATGTCTTAGGGGCACCTGACCAGATGTGAGCATTTGATTCCAATTATGGCCGGATGAATGTCTTATACCAGGGTGGGTGAAAAATTTCTTACAACGGTTTAGGAAAGCTGGATATTCCGCAGTATTTTTGGCGACATCGAATATATGGTGACACACATTCATGAGCAAGTGCTATTCATGAATAATGGATGGGTTTTCAAATTTCGTTTTAACGATAGCAGATAGCATTGAGTTTGAAGCACTCTGTTACTGGTTCCCCAATTAGTTATGCTGTTAATATGGGAATTGAATGAATATGAGAGGTACTGTCGTCAGAACTACGAGTATAGTAGATAAATAGTAGCATGCTTTCTCCATATCGATGGTACGTTCTTGTTCCATTTTTCGAAAAGACATGCCACCAAATCATCAATGGACCTGTTGCTACGAAAACCGTACTGCCTGTCATTCAGAAGTTTTCGTGCTTCGAGATATTTCACGAGCTGAAACTTTATCAGCATTTCCATGACCTTGGAAAGCAAGGATGTAAGTGCAATGGGTCTGCAGGAGGAGAGAGAAGATTCGCCGGTTTCAGCGACGGACTGGACAAATGCGGTTTTCCATCTGCACGGAAACTGTCCTAAAGTATAGGATGGATAAAAAAGCTTACACAGTAATTTTGCCATATATGTATATCTTCAGAAGAAAGGAGATATACCATCTGCAAGATGACTCACTTTGGAAGTTGATCAGTGTTATGCTAACGCGGTGTTCTTTCACTCCTTCTCTGGGGCTTGATGGTCAACAAACCGCTGATATAACTGTGAGATAACAAGATGGACGGCATTGCTATAACCGTCTCGGAAAAGCATCTTTGTACAATTAGAGAACTCCTTCAGCATAACCTCAATAGATTAACCGGTTGGGCGGATCGGTGTGGATTGGGAATAAACGCCCACAACACTGATCTTGTCGTCTTTTCAAAGAAGTTTGCGAACATAGACCCTACCTGAATCAACGGTACCAGCTTGGTCTTCTCTGACAGCGAAATTGTAGGATATCCGCATTATTTCTGACAATCAGGGGGCCAGTGAACGGTAAGGCCAACCAACTTCCCAAAATTGGAACCACTATACCCATTCTACCTGAAAAGAATAGCATCGGTATACCGACCGCTACGTGCAAACAAAAACTTTAGCTAATAGAAGAACAAACTATAGGTGGAATGTTGGGTCAATATGTCTAGACACCAAAGCTGTATCTAAATCATTCTTAGAGTTTGATCTTTCAAAAGAGAAATTATCTCAGCGCTATCATACATATCATCACTGGACAAGGTCTTGTAGCTTACATGCAAGAAAGCTTAGCATGTTTACAAACGACTTCTGCAGAAGCTGCATGAGCGTGGAGGAGACAATCCCCGACATTCTTTGTACATGTCCAGCTCTCTCCAAATGAAGAAAACTCAACTTAGGAGCTTTAGGATTATTTAAGCGATCTTAACAATGTAGACGTCAAAAATCTCCTACGCTTCCTTAAAACTCAAATTGGTTTCCAGAGTAGGAGGATCAAAGATCCACGTGGCATCACAACTGCCCAACAGGTCTAAGTGGGTTGATGTTACATCATCAGTTTCTCTAACCATACCTTACCTTGGCGTACTATGCCATCCCTAGAATCCACTATCCTTAACAGGTTAATTCAACTGTTGACATAAATTGGCGATATATACATCATCGATCCCACAATCCACTCATTGATTTTGCTTAGAATCGGTGCTATTGCTTTCGGCAATACATCATTGTTACCAGCTATAACTTCGAAATACTTAAGATTATTCCCGACATAGGATAGGTTTTCATTTCACTTATGGCACCTTGAAGGCATCTACTGAAGGTTGACTAAAAGATGCTATTGCAACTATGGTTGACCGGAATGGTTAGCTTTAAAATTGCCAATTTAAGGCCCAAGATAAAACAAAACTCTAATCTTGCTAGGTCTATCCTACAGCCCCACGAGTAAGGCGACAAACAAAAGAACAAAGTAGTTATGGAAAGTTCATCTAAGAAAGGTAGACGTCAAGATTGTATGATACAAGGGCTACAGAACAACACTTCGACAAAACTTCAAAGAAAAAAATGAGCACCTACGACGTAATACGATATACTAGTCTGGTAAGAGGTAGATTAAGTGTTTATGCCAAATCTATAAATCAAGCTCTGGATTACCCTCAAGGTATTGTATTGTTTTCTCGACGCTTAAATGGTTGCCCGTTTATCACAAAAGATGTACACCAAACAGCAAGAATTCTAACTCCCCATCGTTGAAGCAACATGGTGACGTCGGCTTCCCTAAGGTAAATATTCAAGAGACTCCTGTGGTTGGCATATGACATATCCAAATGTCAATCGCAGATAACATTTTAAAAGAAATGTGTATATCAACGTTGTCAAGGCGAATGGTGAGACAAACCCCAAACCCTAACACATTGACAATGACAGAAAATTTGTTACACAAAACCCCACAATATTCTGAGGCAGGGTATGGTGTATGTTTCACTTAAGGAACCCAAATTCAATAAACTCAAGGCTGTGACAAATTCGTCAAACAATGATTGACAAAAAATCTATTCGAAATCGCTCAAGTGTTACTTCCTCATATGTATTCGTTTGTAACATATACCCTCGACACACCACCACATACATTGGGTCGAAACATAATTTATCGAAAACTATTCAATAAATTCGCTTGCAAATCAATTGCAACCCTTAACCAGTGTCTGGTCGTGTATCTCTTTCTCAGCTGGAATTCAAGAAACCTCTTAAATCTTTTGAAATTCGTAGCCCCCTTGAGACTATATGTCTTGGCTGTCACTTCTTCATCTCGTGTCATTGAATAATCGCCTGCTATATCTCCTGTAAATGACTTTCAAGGGGGTGCTCTCACAAATTCCCCCTATGGTGGATTATTATTCATCCACCCCACGCCAAATCACACAATCACATCCACAAAAAAAAAAAAAACAAAAAGCATTCCATTCAACGTTTTATACAGAGGGGCTGTGTTTGGATTCAGTGGATTCACTGCAACCAAACGAATTGCATTCTAAACAATTACGCGCAAATCATCTTCCATTCACTAGCATGACCGTTAAAGAGGCAACGCTGCCATCACCCGCCACAGTCGAAGCCACATCTACAAACACCGCCCAAAAACATGAATGGAGTGAGCCGGCGACATTGGTGGAGTAGGATTACGCAAAGTTGTGTGTCACCATGAATAGGCGAGCAGTTAAGAGCACGTGTGGGTGGAGATAGGACCGACTCAACTCGATTCGATTCAAAACTTGACTCGACTCGACTCGGCTCTCAACTGTCAACACAGGAAGTGAAATACTCCTCTGCATCGTGTGCAATTGTCACTGCAATGCAAGCGGAAATGGGGTGCATATGATCACGATGACGGCTACCGGTGGGTGGAGAGAAAACAAATGGCCAATTGCTCACAGGCATGTGGCATGGCATGTACGAGTAAGTACCAACCTATACAAACACGAAATGATGGATGAAACCAGTGGCAGGCATTATTTTGGTTTTATCCTGCAAAGGAAATACATGTAAACAAAAGGCAACAGTATAACTACGACTATGACCACTGGCAGCAACTCCGTTTATACACAGAGTATTCAGATGACACTTTTGTCAACTACCAACTTGCAACTTCCAACTGCCACTGTCATCATCGTCATCATCAGCTGCAGCGGCGTGGACGTCGTCAATGCTGTTGTGCTACTGCGTTGCTGCCAGAACTTGAATGCTAATCAAATTGAAATCGAAAGTTGCCGACCAGTGCGGCGCTTTGACGCTTGGACGCATGAATCGAATAAATGAGGAAGCAGTCAGCAAGGAGAAAACTAGTCGTCACGACTAGAATCATAAAAAATTGTTCGTTTACTTATTTAGTGGTGTGCAATTTGCATTCAAAATGCATTTCGAAGCCGCTGCGTACGCAAAAGAAATGCTAGATTTTTTGTAACCACCCCCTTCAGCAGATTGACATTCCTACCATCCTACGTCACACGACTGTTACACTGACTCTAGCCTTTTCACAGATTTACGAAAAATTCGGTTTACTCTGAGACGATTTAATCCACCCAAATTGGATTTTTCCGAATTTGGGTTTTTCGTTTTTTTTTTTTTTTGCGGACTCCTGAGGATTGAGAGATGCCAATTTGTGTCTTCCACCACTCGGTTCCCATTATTGCAGTGTCACTTGGCAGTGATTGATTTTGTGTGTGCTGCGGATTGTGTGACGTTCAGCAGAGGAATGCATATGAGCGTAATTACCTTGAATACGGGATACCTCGGGGCACCAACCACCCCAGGAAACTACCCATATCCCTGAACTAATCTAATTTGCCCCCCCCCCCCCCACACAAATTGGTCGAGACGAGATGGAAAAGGGTTCGTGGTGAGAGACTGGAGACAATTGATGGAGTACTCGAGCGGACTTAAACAGTAGATCTTATCTGGTAGAAATTAGGGGCGTATGTGTCAGAGACAGAGAGGGGCGTAATAGATTCAGATCAATGAAACAACACAAACACATTTGGGATAGAATGGTGAAGTGAGCAGTTGGAAAAAATGTGTGTTTCCAAGCATACGAGTAAATGCCACAAAGAGCTTTTCAGTTAGATGCATTAAATTGGGTGATCTCGTTCGGGAAACGTTAACCCTTGACTGATTGCCACAGGACCTTTTTTACAAAAATTATAGACGTTAGTGCCTGGTTGAACGTTTTCTTTAAAGGAAATGACACTGTCGTAGAGTTGCCAATGGTAAAAACATGCATGCAAGTAAGGGAAAACAACGCATGTAAGCACTGTGGCCAGTGCCTGTTTCACCGCAAGTTAATATCTTTACCGCTGCACTTACCACAGTGTACAAATCGTTTTTAGTCGCTAGTTCATCCCCATAAGATTATGCGTTCAGGCGCCCTAAAGAAAATAGTTTAGAGTTACCAAATCGCATAATCTCGAAGATCAACTGAGAATTGAGGTAACGGCTTGGTCGGTTTCTATCTGCTTGAGGGTCAACAACAGCCGAACGACCTATTCTATGACCTTTTCACTTCAATTTCTGTAAATATTTCCGCAATATCTTGCACGTAATGGACGGGAAAAAACCAGTTATGTTGGCAGCTACATTATATGTAATATTTACTGCGGCAATATATTTTAGCGTGTGACCACAGCTCGCATCTAGTCTAGTAACGGATGTAGAAGTGGATGCAGATTCAATGAATAGCTTGCTCAGGCGAACGTTTATATGGACCAACAACGAAGTCCGGTCTTCAGCTAATTAACAACTATCTAGTCGATTTAGATTCCCTCAAAGAAACAGCGATTGGCTTGAGTGATTCCTCGTTTGCTCGATCGAAATTATAGCTGTCGACTGTGACGCTCTGTCCAATCCGTCTATGTTGTAAATCCCTTTTGTATCCTCATTTAGAGCTATTAGCATTGGCAACTTCTATTTCAATACAATCCAATGCAGCAGTGACAGCCCGCTGTGTTCTCCCCATAATGGCCATATCATCGATATATGGTAGTGGTTTCTGCACAATACTTTCAAGCATGATGTTAAAGAAGTCACATGACAGCGCGTCTTAAACCAAGTTAACATCAAAGTTCTTAGTAAAGTCGTTCCCGAATTTTCTATCTTCACTTTGCAGGCCTTTAAATCGCTACGGGTATCGATTTAGACTTCTCTCTGCCGAAAAGTGAAGATTTGGTCGGTTGTGGACATTCCTGGTATAAAGCCACGACAAAGAGTTTCAGACGATAGCTGATAAGTTCTCATATGGGATGGTGAGGAAACTCATACCTCTAGAGTTGGTTGGCGGAGTTGAAAAGGTCTCATTTTTTGTGGATCCGGCAAACGATACTGAGATATCATCGTCTAGGTTGAATGGTCTTTTCTGCCTGACGGCGGGATGTTGGACTTCTTTGCTGTTATACAGTCTGCAGATTTAGTTCTTCCATATTACCGACTGTGATTCTACTACAATGTGTCGGCCTTTAACTCTGCTTCTATACGGAATTTTTGCTTTGACACGTTCATTTAACTTGTTGGTAAGATCATACGGAAGTCTTCTTGGAGTACAACCTCTCAAAATCTTACATCACAAGGTTCTCTTGCTATTGTTACTTCTCGATGTTCCTTACGTCTCTTCTGCTCGTAGAGCTCATGAGCGCCTCATTTTACTTCTTTGCTGCGGCGTTTCATGATCCGGAGGTTGCCATGTCCCCTTGTGTATATTGAGAGAAAGAAACCCCGTGATATTTCGTCCTACCGCATAGTCAATAAGCCTGAGTCTGTTACCAGACGTGGTGCCGTGTACCTACTGTCCTACCAAAGATGTCCTCTATTCCTATCCTGGACTAAAATTTTCCTAGTTTATGATAATACGGATTGCCAGACAGTTGCTCTTGTTTAGAAAGCTTCAGAGCAAGTCCAAGTCTGACATATATGGAAAATCCACTTCCGAATAAGCGCGCAACCCATCACATGGATGATGGTATTGTATGCATGAAAGCAGTCAACGACCTCCGCTAATTAGTCGGCTGCACGTGGCTGTTAGGGTGAATGTTCGGATTATCGGACAAAGGTGGTCATTAAACGTTTGCAAGAGTCGCCAACAGTGAGTCCGTTTAAATTCAAAGCCATTAGCTGATTCGTCACATCATTCAAACTCTTCCTTATAGCGTTGTGAGCACTATGACGGCGAAAGCTGGTATATTGCTACTTACCGAGCATGACCTTGTCATTTTACCCAGCATGAGTAAGGAATAGTTTTACTATACAAAGAAAGACACCCTGTGTTCTTCACCCATAAAACAGGCTTGTATAGTAGTACAGCTGGATCAAAGACGGTATCTGACAAAATGGTTTACACCGAAGATTCTGTGCGATTTTTTGGCTTCTGGCGACGCCAATGAATTGACAGTATAAAAGATGACCAACACTTCCTTGTTAAAGCCAATTTACGTCCACGAATAAATAAGCTGTCCGAAACGGAGAGATCCAGTAAGTAAATTAAACGTTGTGCGGCTGTATTCGCAAAAAAATGGCAGGAACTCTTGTTAAGCCTGCATTAAATGTGCATGTTTTTAGCCTATCAATAGATCAACAGAACAAAGAACGAAGCCACTGATTTAATAAAGCGACGTTGCATGGAAAAAAATCTGCTTCTTCTTAGCAAGAGAAAGAGCATTAAAATTGCCTGATCAACAAGATTGTGCTTTTACAGGAAATTTAATAGTAGAGTCAGAGCTGTCAGACAGAATGAATGATTTAATTGGACTAGAAAAACCTAAGATTTCTGCTCAACCAACGAAGTACTTGGTTTGCTTTTTGGAAGTATGCTTCTATGTTGCCTTTATCCGATCCCGACTGCTCGAACTGTAGACGCATAGGTCTTCACAGTATCACATCGGAAACCATCTGTCCACGATTAAACTGGCATGTTTAGTCCACATTCACAATACAGCAGATCCAGGAGAATCTCAGAAATTTTTAAGATGCATCTAGAAAACTAGTCATACAGAGCCAAGCCTTGTCTTAGTTTTCCTGCCAATAACGTCAAATTGTGTAATCATGACGAATTTGAACCAATTTCACCGAGATCTTCTGGTGATCTGCTGTCATGTCACTTCTGCAACATCATACTTGAGAAAATTTTACGAAAATCGCAACCAGAGATACTTATAGAGCTTTTCAAAAGTCTTTGCAACTACTTTCTTTCGCGCATAATATTGACATCGTATTTGCAGAAGATGGCAAGCCCCTACCTGTGCGTTTGCAAGTAATAAAGAAGAAGGGGTAAAATCTACTTTATCTATGAATAAAGGCAGAATCAAAGTAAATACTATCAACAAGAAAGGCCACACAACGTTAGCAACGACACAATAGACAGCTTCAACTTTGAGAAAGCTAAGACTTCGTCCAGTATCGGCTTCAAAATTAACTCTGATATCCATGATATCTCGGCAGGAGCCAAACAAAGAGTTTTAGTTGGCCATCGCCGTTCTTTTGACCTTAGAAGGCAATCGAATAATAAAGCTCTGCCGAAAAACTCTAAGAAGACCCTCGGTCTTTGAATTGAAAGATATTTCAAATGTTGACAAATTTACAGTCCGTTTGATAAGATCGTATACGGCAAAACTCGTTTATGATAACCGGTTTGAAAGTGACATGTGCATTAGCAGATAAAAAATACTTCTGCTATGATGCTTTGAATAAAAAAATTTAAAGAGTGTTCAATTTTTGTCAGAGACGGAAGTATTTTAAAACGAGTGTGGCGTTTGCATCACGTTATGAAGCAGTATTCTTGTGCACGCATCCAAAAGGACCGAAAATGTCATACGGAGCAGCTGCTAAATACATGAAAAAGTCAAAAGCATTTGTTTGCAAGTGGGTGCACCGTTATTCCCAAGTTAAAAATGTGGATGATTTGCCAAAAACAACAATAAAGCAGTACAAAATGATTCTACGCGTGTTTGAAAAAATCCTCTTCTATCGTTACGTGGAGGACAAGGGATTTTACGTAAAAGGGGTCTAAATGTGTGTTGTGATACGATACGAAGACATTTACTAGCCAATAATGTAAAATTTCGAAGCACAATAAAGAAACCACTATAATCAACGAAACACGTAGAAAAACGACTCAGTTGGGCCAAGGAGAATTTGGACAGCGATTGGAACAACGTTATTTTTTCGGCTGAAGCTTCTTTTTGGGCATGGTCTCCTAACGCCCATACCTGGTGTACACAATCCAATAAATTAATCCAGCGGACCGTCAAACACCCGGCAAAGGTGCACGTTTGGGGATGCTTCTCAAAACAAGGATTTGGCAATTTGTTCATGTTTACAAATAACTTAAACGCACCCAACATGGTCAAAATTTATAAGAAGGCTTTATTACCATCTGCACAAAGGTGGTTTAAAAGAAGAAATGAGAATTGGTTACTGCCAGAAGATAATGACCCGAAACATTGCAGTCGTTTGTACAGTGCGTGGAAACAAGAAAATGACGTCGATGTTTTAGATTGGCCATCACAGTCGCCGGATGCAAATCCCATTGAAAATGTTTGGGCATTCATGAAGCTAAAGCTCCAAGGAAAGAAGATCTCGACGGTCAAACAATTATCACGAAAAATATGAGTTTTAGGGGAGATCTTTGTCTCAAGATTATTCTATAAGATTAGAAAAAAGCATGCCTCGAAGACTCAAAGCAATTATTGATAGTGGAGGAGAGTGGACAACATATTAATTGAAAAGCATTCAAGTAAATAAACAAAATAAACCAGTACAATTGATTTTTTTTTATTATTATAAGTTCTTCTTTAATATTTGACGTGTACGATGTTATCAAACAGACTGTAGGAAGAAGAAATATAACAACGATCATTACGGGCTGTATAGTGACGTCAACCTGGCCGATTCGGTTCACAGAGTCTCCGATTCACCCAGAAGCACAGAGTTATATCTCACACAAAGGAAGAAGACCTTAACCATCATAGTGTTCGTTACTGAATTTGATTAAAAGGCGAGCAAAATTTCCCGGATTTAAGAAAGCCCTCTATAAATCCAGAAGACGTCTTGGAGCCAGTCAAGGTATTTCGGTTTATTGACTTGGTCAAGAAGATTTTTTCGTTGGCCTAGAGACAGGCAAGATTCTTCTATTTTCCTCTAAGAAGTCAAGCCGCTTTTGTTGCTAGTGCCTTTATCGTAATTTACTTATAATTAATTCTAAGCGATCCCAGACTTGAAGCCCACCAAGGTAGATCTTTTATTGAATGAACGGACTAAAAGAAGACAGCGCTTTGTTGAAGGCCAAGCGAACATTTTTCTCTTGGCGATGAAGCCAACTAGAGTTACAGATAAAGTGTCGGACGAAATACTTCGTCACTCGTAAGTTGATGCGTAAGTAGTTTCACCTCTTTTCTGGACCTAAAACGCAGTAGCTATGAATATCTTGGCGGATGACGAGACATAACTTCTTTTGATGGAATGCATTCATCTTCTGTCAATGAATGTCGGAGTAATGAACCCAGGTTCCATTTCTAGTGACAATTCAGTCAGAAGGGATTGGTTTTATGCATCGTAAGCTATCACCAACGATTAGGTTAGTCATCACTGCGGATGATTTCATATTTATTCCTTCATTTTCCCTTTAACCGGACCGGCTTTGTAAGTGAGGACCTCCATAATTTGTTCCTGTCCGCCTTCCATTCTCTTGACTACCTTTGAACAAAGAATAAAGGTGATGAGGACCTCCTGGAAGCAGCAAACATAATCTCATCAATGATTTGTTCCCCTGTGTCATGTTCAAGATTGTCGTGGCAATCACTATAAAGTCGACTTTCACCTGTCATTATCTGAAAACGTATAGTCGCACTTGCACTCAGTTTTGTTTTTAAACCCTCTGACACTAAAGTTGCATAAATAATTGACTGACTAACCTCCATCATATGCTCATCACTCCGATTAAAAACAAAATACAATGAATGCCTTCGTAACGCATTCGGTTATATACAGTACCGTCACGAAAAAGTGAAACAACTACTACCGATGTCCCATACTTTGAAAATATATGAAAGAGTTCTGACCAGAAATCTAAGAGGACATAGGTCGACATATGACAGGTAAGGTTTATGGATAAAGCTGAAGAAACAGAAGCGTAGCGTAGAAATAGCCAAAGAATTCCAAGTAGAAGGTACAAAATGCGAAGACATAGTCTAAATTCCATTGCATTCAATTTCTTTCCAAACTCTCTGCCGAAGAAACACATTGATAAACTAATTCTCTCAGCCTTGGCGACATTACGGCATCAAACGATGTCGCACATTGAGTTAGCGTGAGCTGGTTAATATGACATGCAAATTCCGCAACCTTTTGTTACGAGATTGATATACACGCATGTCGTGCGTGTGATTTTTATCTCTAGCTCCTTAGCTCGCCAAGGAAAATAGTTTTGAAAAACGCATCAATAAACACTCGGCCTTAGTGGCTATTTTATCCGAAATGGATACCCCAGTGGTATACAATTGGGGTTCGTAAATTGATCACTGATCACATAAACGAGGACTCACAACCTCTAACTCAACATTCAGGCCGACGCCTGATTTCATTGAAAGACCGACATCAAAACCAAATCCAAAACTAAGAAACAGGCAAGCATTTCCAGGAAAATTTCCCTCCAAATTCAAAGTAAACAAAAGCCAAGTTCACTTCGAAGCCGGTTTTCTTCTTCGCTGCTTTCCTTCTCCTGTGTCGCTACATTCCGATCTGTTACCACGGACATGGGTACACCATTCACACGATACCAAAGCAAACAACAATAACAATGTAATCGTACTCACCTTCAATACAGACAACATGATCCCGAATCTGCTGGGCGATCTGTGCATCGGGCAGCAAGTCAATCAAATCATAAATCGCGTATATCGATGGATGGACGCTCTCGAAACGCTGGATCTCCTGACGGATAGCCAATGAATTGCTGATGAACGGCTGATGTAGGACAGGATGATGACCTGCTAGTGCTGCGGCTGCTGCTGCTGATGCCACGGATGCTGTATGGGCATGCCTTTGCTGTGGAGGTGTCGAATGATTGTTCATTGTAGCGAAGAATTTTCTCCTCCTCTCCAAAAACAAAAACCAAATAAACACAAGAACACCGAAAAGAGGTTGTGACACAGAAACTTTCTTTTAGCACACAACACGGAGCTCACTCTGAGAATGCAACTACGACCGCAACAATTACGACGACCACGATGATGACGATAAACGAGCAAACAAACTAATTCACCGACGAAATCATCAACAAAATAAACAACAATAACAATGCCAAAGAGCTGGAGCATCCGAATCGAAATTTAGAAATTGGAATTGCACCACATAGCTTAGCCGCAAGGCACTATTATCGTACTCGTACTCGCACTCGTACTCGTACAACACAACACGCACGAGGAAAGGATTTTTACGTTTGGGCACCCGTTTTCTTGACGAAATTTCTTCACACTCTTTTACACATGCTTCCCCGCTTTTAATTTATTCTTTACCTTTTCAACTTTCTTAAATGAAGATGCGAATTAGAATTTACAATTCGAAGTAACAATTACGCTTACGATTACCTAGAACGCTGTGGGATGCACTTGTAGGGCATCAGGGCATGTAGCACCTTAGACAATTTTCCGTCGTACTTCCATAACGCCAATTCGACACAAAACAAACTCTCAACGATAAACAACGCACGACAAGAGGTGTAAATCCAATTGTGGCGGATAAAACAGAATAAAATTGGAAAAATAGATTCAAGAAAACGACGCAGTGCAACTACACTTGCCGCGAACAAAGTGACAACAAAACTGTCGACCAAAAACTTGTTCTGCGATTTGAGTCTCTCAAAAGTGACGTTTCTCCGAATAAGTGACAGTTTACGTACGATGGTGCTGCTAGTGGATTATATTTGAACGATCTGCTGTCGGTGAAGTAGTGTTCGGAGTACAAAAATATTTAAAATAGAAAATGAAATAGGTACGAAATTTGCAAAACAACAAAGAAAAGAAAACCAATCAAATTATCAAACCCATGTTGAAATTACTCGGACATAAGCAAATCTCATTAAAATGAATTTTTCGTGGACGGTGTTTTGAGTGTCGTTTCTCATTTTTTATTCATTGCATCAAGGATTTTCTATGTCCTAGACTAGAAGGGCACCCAACAAGTCGTCAAATTTCAAAAGGAATGGCTTTTACAATATCAACTTTGCTAGAGCTCTAAAGCAGAATACTTCAAATTCTGCATTTTTGTTGATTTTCGAACTAACCATACAGAAATTCACGGAGCTATAAGTGACAATAGCTAGCGGCCTCATGAAACTTCACTCAAGCTCGGGGAGAACCCAACCCGCCTCTCGGCCTACAATTTTCAGCTAGCGTATTCAAAAGTCAAGTAGATGATGACTTTTACTAATGATTGCCAAAAAACAATCTTGACACACCGAATTCCAAGTGAAAGAAATGTGACAGCAGCATTTTATTGTACTTTATTTCAAAGGTGAGAAGAACATTGCCCAAAACACGACCCACCTTGATCACTCGTAGGTTACCGATTTTGCATGAGAACTCACGCTGTTATATCGGAAACATTTTGGTCAATTTGCTGCGTCTTACTTCATTCACCATGCAACTCAGACATAAGTCCATAGGACTACGATTTGTTCCCAAAGCTAATCGATTCGATTTCCCTCTCTGGAAGAGCCTTTTGATGTGTAAAGTGCTCGATAGACATATGTAAACTTCCTTGGGAATCAGCAGAGAGTATGACCGCATATCAATTGTCTTTGTTTACCCACCTCGTAGCTTCCTATTGTCTCGTCGAACTAAACTTAATCTGGTTCACTTTAAGCTAGATATGACCAGCACTCAGGAGGAGGACGTACATTAGATAAATTTCCGCAATTTAGGCAACCCTAGACTATCACGACAGTCTGAGAAATACGAAGGTAAAAGCTGAACAAAACAAGGACGAATAATTTGGAAATATATATTCAACGGGGTCTGCTATGGAGAATAAAAGCAACTTCTATTTGGTAGCTGATTTGTTCCAAGTGGCAGATAAAGAATACAAGTCTTCAGCTGTTGATATGTGAGCGGACGCCCTTTAACTTCTCAGCAAGTTCTGTCTAATTTGCATCAAGCTCCGTAGACAGCAAATTATCGAATTGAGCGGCATACATACCCAGAAATCTCGATAAATGCAATAGTGTAGCATGAAACCCTTCCCAGTCGAGACGCGTCACACATTCAATTTGTTTGTTCTTAAAACACGACAATATCGTAGTTGCTGAACTTATACCTTGAATTGTAGTGAAGATCGTCGTTATCATCAGCGATGGTTTTTCAAAGACTTGTCCTCTTCACAATTCTTGCTAACTTCGACACACAATGTCTACTTCGTCTGATCGCTTACCCGAAAAGTTTCAACGTCAATGCGGCTTCAGCCATTCGTCAACAGCAATTGACATCGCTTAGACACAGATCATATTTCAAAGCATTTGTTGACTTTTTCTTCTTATCCTTTTATTAACCCTTTCCTCGTTATACGAACTTATGTATAACGAGTTTCCCATTTTTACTGCATCGCTGCTGCTCCGCTTATGGGGTTGGCTAATGTCGCAGACCGCAGAACGCGTCTACATAATGCTCGGTCCTGGATCGCTTCAGTGGTTAACCCCAGACGTTGTTGCGCATTTGCCATCTGAGAAATCCAGGAATTCTTTTTCCGACCTCGTTTCCTTACAGTTGGAGTGACCGTAGTTGATAGTGCCTTTTTAACCGGATTTTCCGCAGATCTTCTTTGAACGTGGCAATACCAGCTTATTCTATTCGCCTCAAGCAGTTCGGTTACCGAATTCTTTATATGTAGACTTCCTCTTATACGCGTAGATTTAATGCAATCGCGTTTAGTGACTCCAATAGATATCCTTAACATTTTCATTTCTGCTGCCGTCATTTTTTTTTTAAACGCTTCGTACATTGTCCAGCACTGTGAACCGTATATAAGAGCTGGTCTAACAACCGTGGTGTAGAGTTTCCCCTTTAATTTAAGTGGAAATTTTCGGTCGCAAAATATTCCCGAATTTTCCCGCCATTTCATCCACCCCACACTCACTCTGTGGTTTACGTCGTCGTCACATTTCGCTTCCATGTTAACGATTGATCCTAAGTACTCAAAGATAGTGCTTTTTGGAAGAACTATTCCGTCTAACATGGTATCCGGAACAGGTCGCAACGGATGCGCAACTTTGTTGACAAGAGTCACAATCTCGCGTCATTCGTGTGAACATCAGCGAGGAGAATATCCTGAATAGACGAGTTATAGGTGTCCTTTTCGAGCACTACATTTCTGAGAAGGAACTTCATGTGCTGGGCTTGTCCACACTAATATTTGCTTCCCCTTAGAAGGCGTCAAATATTTTGTACAGCCGTTATTAGTGCCGATCATTTTAGGTCTTTATCATTGAGGCTTCTTCCTACTTTTCTATGCAAAATAGATGATACATTGAAAATGTTCGAGTGCCTTAAGAGTTTTGCAACCTCCAACAACTAAAATGGGGTTGGTAGGGTCAGATAAATGGTGGGATTGATTCTCAGACTATTTTGAATAGTCTAGAACGTTCCAAAAAGGTGTCATCCGCAAAATATATCATAATGTATTTCCTGTCGTACAAAGATTCTTCGCGTGCGTCATCACAATTGTGTGGTATTATTCTTTAATACACACAAATATCATATGACTAAGAAAGTATTTTTGATAGTTTTAGCGGCCAGATACTATGGCAACACTATAAAACTACCTAACCAGTTCGACAGCCAGTATCTCGCATCGACCGCTTTATTTGTTTACACACAACATTCTTTTTTTCTTCAATATTTTCAATTTATTTTAATCGCGATTTCTGACAAAAATAGATTTTGAAAAAATCAGTAGCGGGTAGGTCTTATCATGCCAAACTAAACATCAATCCATCAATAAGTAGACGACAAGATAACCTCCTCGAAACAGGGTCATCTGCTGTGCACCATCTACGATCTCCAACGAGAGTAGGTTTTCGAATTTCATGATTTCGCAATATTCCGGTCTCGATTTCAGTTGGTGGTGAATTGTGGCTGCAAAATGACGAATTTAGAAATAATTCTGCTCATAGTTGCCTTTAGCTTGGGTTTTTTATCGCCTACTGAGGCTGGGTCGTGTTCCTTGCGCGAACTTCAGGCGTCTGCATATCTGAAGCAAAAAAATGACCCACTTCGGCTGCAGATGCACCGGGTGACTCTGGCCAATTGGATAGCAAATACGAATATGACTGATGAGAATATTCGTCGGAAGAACGAAATCGCTGCGGAGAATGCGAAATGGAGCAAAGCTCTAGCTGAGGAGATCCTTGAATTGGGCTATCAACATTTGGATGATGAAAATATTCGCAGGCAAGTTCGATCATTGACAAGACTGGGAATAAGTGTTTTGCCCGAGGAAGACCACAAAGAAATACTGAACGCCATCACATCGATGCAGAAGAATTATGCTACACTGAAAGTTTGCCCCTATGACGATCGGCGTGAGTGTACTTTAACCTTGGAGCCACATATTCAAGGTCGTCTAGTGAAAAGTCGAAACCCAGAGGAGCTGAAGTACTACTGGACAGCTTTTTATGACAAAGCGGGGACACCAATGCGAGAGAACTTCAGCAAATACGTAGAACTTACGAGGAAAGCTTCCAAACTCAATGGTAAGTTAACTGTTGAAAACGAACTATGTCATAGGTTCATTGGATTCACTTAAGGTTTCAGATCGTATGCGGAAGAATGGATTGACCATTATGACGACCCTCATTTCGAAGAGAATCTTGATCGTACTTATCAGCAATTGTTGCCATTCTACAAGGAGCTACATGGCTACGTTCGTTACAAGTTGAGAGAGTATTATGGGGACGATGTGGTGTCGGAGAAGGGAAACATTCCTATGCATCTTCTGGGCAATATGTGGGGGCAGAGCTGGGAAGAAGTTGTCGATCTATTTACTCCGTATCCTGAGAAGCCCTACGTTGATGTTACTAATGAAATGGTGAAACAAGGCCTGACCCCCGTAAAAATATTCGAACTGGGCGATGACTTCTTCACTTCATTGAATATGACAAAGTTGCCTGCGTAAGTATGAGTTCGAATTGTGTGATTTTGAAAGTGTGGAACTGTTGAAGATATCTCAGCTACGACTGGTTTGTAATTTGACCTATCGATAACCTCTGAGGAGAATTGTTTTTCTGATTTCCTTGTTCAGCCAACAAACGACTGGTAAGACAGCTTTTATTTATGCGACAGATGAACCACAGCAATTAAATGGCGAGCGGTGTTGATTCATCCAATTTATCGTGTGCTTCTGATTGCTGTGGTCGATGGTTGAACTTTATTCTCTTGAACGCTAAGGTGGTAATTACAGCTGGGGCGTGAATGAAGCAAGATTTGCTAACGATTTCATCATCAGTTCTCTGTTATTCTATATTTGTCAGATCTACTGCTAGAGTAAAGTTTTTCTCTGTTCCATAGGATATTTTGGAAGGAGAGTGTGTTGGAAAGACCTACCGATCGGGAAATTGTCTGCCATGCTAGTGCTTGGGATTTGTTTGTGCCAGATGATGTGCGCATCAAGCAATGTACAGAAGTGACAACCCGGTATTTGTACGTTGCTCACCATGAGCTGGGACACATTCAATACTATCTTCAGTATCAGCATCAGCCTGTTGCTTTCCGACACGCTCCGAATCCTGGTTTCCATGAAGCTGTCGGCGATGCGATTGCACTTTCGGTATCAACTCCGAAGCACCTGGAAAAGATCGGACTAGTCAACAGTGGAGAATTGGATGAGAAGAGTCGGATAAATGAACTTTTTAAGAATGTGAGTCTTTTTCTCCGTCAAAACCTTCTAATTGTGATGCATGTACTTGTTTCTCTTTAGGCTGTCAAGAAAGTTGTTTTCCTGCCGTTTGCTTATACCATGGACAAGTATCGCTATGCCGTGTTTCGTGGTGATCTCAATGAAAGCGACTGGAATTGTGGATTCTGGAGAATGCGTTCCGAGCATGGTGGTATCGAACCTGCTATTGATAGGTCTGAGAAGGACTTTGATCCCCCGGCGAAGTATCATGTTAGCGCCGACGTGGAATATCTGAGGTACTTTGCGGCGCATATTTTCCAATTTCAATTCCACAAGGCCATGTGTAAGAAAGCCGGAGAGTTTGTGGAGGGCGATTTAAATCGCACCCTGGATCTGTGCGATATCCATGGAAGTACCGAAGCTGGAAATGCCTTCAAGTGAGTAGTGGTGGTCAGCTATCGGTTTTGAGATTTTTAATTGGTGTCCCTCGCAGACAACTGCTTCAAGCAGGTTCATCAAAGCATTGGCGAGAAGTTTTGGAAGCATTCACCGGCGAACGTGAAATGAACTCCTCGGCTTTATTGGACTACTTTGCCTCGTTGCGTGTTTGGTTGAATGATGAAATTCAAAAGCTTAATATTCCACTGGGGTGGGAAGTCACTGATAGTAAGTTATAACGCCAGTCAAGTTTTAAGACAGACAATTTAGTTGTATCTTCTTTCAGAATGCAAATCTTCCTAGGCATTGGGGTGCTGCAAAGCAACGGAAATACTCTGCAAATTGAGACTCGAATACATTTGTAGTTTATACAAATCTTTACAGTTTTTAATAAACAGAAAGACTTTAAAAACTTAAGTGCCAAGCTGACTTGAGTCTCCTTAGTGTCATTACGGGCTTGCTCAGTATAGAGGAAGAGGCAAGCCGTCCTTTCCTTTTTTGTCGTTAAAGGTGTCTTGTTAAGACCTTTACCGAAATTGATGGAACAATGTGCATTCTCTATCCCTGCACAGACGGACGAGTTTCGCAATGATGCCAAAACTATCCATTGCTCTGTATAGTTTGTCTCTATAGACGCTGTCATACGCAGCCTTAAAATCGAAGAATAGGTGGTGTGTATCAATCTGAACCTCATGGGTTTCCTTCAAGATCTGCCGAAGTGCGAATATTTGGTCGATGGTAGACTTTCCCGTTGTAAACGAACATCTTCAAGCGTTCACACAATACGGCAGATGTTCGGAAGACATATGCCTCTGTAGTAAATGCAGATCAGAGGGTCTCCTTGCTTGACGATTGGACAAACAATATTGAGAATCCATTTATAGGGCATATTTTCGTTCGAGCATATTTTACAAATGAGTTGGTGTATGCTCCTTACCAAGTCATCGCTTGCCGTTATGAAGAGCTCGACAGTAAGGCTATCCGCATAACAACGGCTTGGACTTTTGCTCGTAGAGTTCATGAGCAACTCAAGTCATTCTATGTAGCGCCAGTTTAGTTGTACATTATGTAGTTGCCGTCACTCTTCGTTATATCAGCTATTTTGTTGTGGTGAGCGAGTTAGTTTACCACAGCAGAGGTGACATCTCTGATGGCTTTTTGGCAATGTTGCTACTGATCTTCAATGCGTGATGACAGCAGTATAGGACCTTTTAACATCAGAAAAGGATTTGGCGATCTCTTGCGAATGTAGCCGTCCGACGTCAAACCTTTTTTCTAGCAACTACTTTGGCTACAACGCTGTAATAGTCCGCGTCGATGTTGGCTGGAGGAGTGCTTTGCATCGATCGCAATGTGGTCAATGTACTTGACGGTTGATACATGAGGAGATCCCCAAGTCATGTTATGAATATAGAGATAAAGGAACCGCGTGCTAGCAACGACAATATTTCGCCCCGCAGAAAAGTCGATTAGTCAGAATCCGTTATCGGGGGTGGTGTCTTGCAGTTCGATAGTGCTACCAAAAAAGCTTTGCAGTAGGCTCTGCTCGTCGAAAAGTTGGCAGATGTTATCTTTGATGTCGTCATCTTTTAAAGAAATGATGTTGTGCCTCGTAAAGAGGTCTGAAAACATTCGTTTTTGCTGCCTGCAACTTGAAGTGTTATACCATTAACGATGTTCATCAGACCCATAACTGTCAATGGAAATTGTAACAGCTTTAGAACACTCCCTCGGAGCTTTGAATGCCGAGATCGTTGGCGATCTCACATCAAGCAATGAAAACGCCTCTCTAGCCCTTGGTGAAGATGCGACTTTATTATTTTCTTGGCTAGGATCCTGATTAAGGCCAGTTCGTCGGAATCACACAGCAGTCGGAGTTCCGGTTTCATTTTGAGTAGACGGCTTATTGAGGGAATTGGGTATCATTGTTGTCGCATAAGCAGATCCTGCTTGTAAAAATTCGCAAGCAGCCAAAATAAGCCTTTTCTTGGAGTAAAAGTAGATATGATATGATTGTGTGACATTTTATTCCATCAAACAATTGACCTATAAGGACTTACCAAATTGGTGGCAAGTCCCATATCTCTCCAAAATCTTCCTTCTTTCCTTTTTATTCAAAGCAGTTGGCTATACAACACAACAGTCAGGTACTTAGCTAAGTTGAAGACACAAAAATGGAAACGCCCTTCCTCAAGAGACAGCGATAAACAGAGAGTAGACCAATATGGTGGGGACACGACATCGTCAAGCGACACATCGACTTCAGCACTGTATCTCTTCGTGGAAAGCCGATCTGGTAGAGCATGTTTATTTAGTGAGCTTTAGGTTTCAAACAGCCTTGAAGTTCCTTTTCATTTTCAGCTTAGGACATTTGGACTTTTTAAAGCGTGTTGAGTTGGTTTTTATCAGATTCGATGTTAGAGGCATACTCGTGGAATTATTTTACACAGTTCCAGGCGATAAAATCAACATAAATGTTCGAATCTGCGCTGAGTCTAAGAAGAAGGTGGCTCCGATCGATCAAACCACCGCTCTACATCTACAATCTTGGTGAAAGGGTAGAACAAAAAATCTTGATATTTATAACCCGATAATAGACAATATTCTTGTATACCTTCAACATGTAACCGGACCTTATCTTCTTAGGAATTAAATAATGAAACTAAATTGATGGCGAACTCTACAGAAGCTGTGAAAATGAGGTTCAGGTGGATATGCCTAACTTTTTAAAGATCTGTTCGAGTCTTCGTATCTTCAACAATCACAGATCTCATTATCAAAGGTTTTGATCTCTCCTCAGATCATTCACCAGTAACCTTGACAGTAAGCGAGCGTCTAATGAAAAAAGAAGGAGCCCCAATCCAACCAACTTGGACGGCTTTAAAAAATATTGTTCTGAATGTCTCGCTTAAAACACCGTATGAAATAGAAGAGGAAGTTGGCAGATTTATCGAAGTCATACAGAAAGCCGTGTGGAACAACACTCCCGTTAGAAGGAAATAAATCATATATAGCCGGAAGTAAAAGAACTGATACGTCAAAAGAGGAGAGCACGCAAAAGATGGCAACAATCCCGAGCTCTCAAACACAAAACTTTATTAAACCACTTATGTAATGAGCTCATGAAAGAAATCAAAGATTTAAAAAATCGAAAGATCTCTACGTATCTTGAAGGCTTGATTGCTCAAAAAAGTTCTAATTATTCACTATGGAAAGCTATGAGAGGTATTAAAAAACCCCAAATTCAACCCCTACCGATGAAAAAAAAACAATGGCGAGGGGGCAAAAGAAGACAAGGAGAAAGCAGACTTATTTGCCGAGCACCTAGAAGAAACGTTCAAACCATTTTATGGACAAATGCTATTGGAAGACATCGGTGGTGCGATTACGACACCTGACAACTTTGAAATAAAGAGCGTGTCGTTGGTCAAACTTTACCAAACAATAAAAAAACTTCAAAATAACAAGGCCCCTGGGTATGAATTAATTACCGGGCAGATCCTCAAGGAATTGCCAAAGAAAGCCCTGATCGAGCGCATGCACATTTTTAATGCCATTCTTTGATTATTGAAGTCGTTCATAGACCTCCACGAGGAATAAACGTGTTTCGGCTACTCGTAAAAGTAAAAACAAAAATAGTAAAAATTGAAATAAACAAATAGAGCAGATAGTGACAAGTGTTTCGGTAGACCAGGTGGTAGTGCCGTCGAACAATTAAATCAGGGGTCGTGGGTTCGATTCCCGAAAACTTTTAGTAGTTTTTATTTTTAAAATTAAAACAGAAACAAGACCAAACAACCAAAGTACGATCGGACGATGAGCCAAAAAGAGCGGTCCGCTATTCCAATAGCGGGACCGGTAGATGACGTAATGTCATCCGATGACCAAGCCGTAATAGCGGCACATCCAGAGGCAATAACCAAACGGAGGAGGAAAGCAAAACCAACTCCTAACCTGGTAAAGCGCCCTTCCCTTTCAACGTCTACCGAAAAGCTGCCCGGTAGAGCGAAGGAAGAGGTGCCAACAACATCGGCAAGGGCAGCAGAACAAAGTAGAAAGAGGGAAGTTGCTGACAATGACGACTTTCCATATGTGTCAGACGGTGGTGAAGGCCACTACATGGGCGGCGACAATACATTTGCATCGCTTGCAGCCTCGGAGTCAGAAGACGAAGAGGACGAAGTCAATGCTCTAAACAACAGCATTAAAGAGCTGCAGCGAAGAGTTCTTGCCATTAAGGAAAAACAAATGGCAAGAAGGGTGAGAGAAAGCCAGCCTGCCCAACAGCAGCAGCAAGATGTCGAACAGACAAAGCCACGGGAACATCAAGAAAGCCCAAATAAAAAGCAGCAGCCTAAGGCAGAGCCAAAAAAACACACACAGGCAAATAAAAACAAGCAACAACAACAACAACAACAACAGCAGCAGCAGCAGCAGCAGAAACAACAACAACAGCAGCAGCAGAAACAACAACAACAGCAACAGCAGAAACAACAGCAACAAAAACCGCAGCAGCAGCAGAAACCGCAGCAGCAGCAGAAACCGCAGCAGCAGCAAAAACAAAGGGTTCCACCCATAAATACGTTCAAGATGGAACTCAAGGACACGATCGAATTATGTAAGTCGGCCATTGGCTCAAACTTTTTTGTTAAGAGGCTTAGTGTAGATAGGCATGCGATCCACTGTAATACAGTGGAGCGCTATAATAAAATTAAAAACCTATTAAGGGATTCGACGACGGAGTTCTTCTCCTTCACCCCGAAGGGGGAAAAGCTGCAAACTATGCTGCTGAGGGGGTTAGAACCGTCTACTAATCCGGAGGAGCTCCTTGCACTGCTCAAAGGGAAAGAGTGCGACGGTCTTAAATTCGTGGGGGTTAAGCCGTTCGTCACAGCCAGAGCCAAAAGGGAGAAACGGAAGCTACCGTTCTTCCTGGTGCAGCTCAGTCCCGAAAGCTGTCTGGATAGTCTTAGGAGTATCAATGTCCTAGACTACCAGGTGGTTCACTGGGAAAAAGTAAAAAGGCACGAAAACATTTTGCAATGTGTTCGCTGCCAAAGGTTCGGGCACGCCGCGTCGAACTGCGAAATGCAGCCTCGATGCGTTAAGTGCGGTAAGAACCACAAGTCTGAAGAATGCGCTCTAGGTAGGGATGGAGCGTCAGAAAAAAGCCAACTCTCTTGTGTTTTATGTAAGAACACGGGACACACCGCAAACTATCGGGGTTGTCCCAAGTTCCAATACATAAAAAGAGTAAATCTGGCTCGACAGCAAAAGGTGGAAGTTAAGCGGCCACCTGTTCTACCACAAACACCAGCCGTTACTCCCAAGGTTACCTACGCCCAAATGGCGGCAGGTAGGGGAAATACGGCACAGCAAGCGAAGGTTGCTTCTCAGGCCCCAGCGCCTAGAGCACCGGAACCGGCAAATGACATGCTAGCTATCTTGCTCTCTATCCAGGGGCAGATGGCTCAGCTGCAACGTCAAATTACCGAGCAAGCTACGCGGGTAGATCAAATATACGCGCTGCTGCCGAGCCTAACGCACCTTCAGTCGTAATGGGTACGTACATGGCGGAGCAAACCCTGAAGGTCCTTGCAGTGAATGTTAATTCACTGATTAGGATTGAGCGAAGAGACACACTGTTTAAGTTGCTTAAAGACCAAGCCCCTGATGTGCTTTTGGTTAGCGAAACTAAGCTCACCAAAAGACACAAAATGAGGCACAGAAGGTATAAAATCATGCGAAGAAATCGACCCAACTCCATACAAGGAGGAGGCGTTGCAATCTTCGTAAGAAAAGGTATACGTTTTAAAAGAATATACAGTCGTGAAGTACGCAGGTTTCAGGTGCTAGAAGCATGCATCATGTATATCCCTCTCCGTAGTGGAAAGCGGTTATACATGGTGTCAGTTTATGCGCCTAAGGCTACTCAATCCACCCAATTCATCTCAGAGCTCGAGACACTTTTTCGATTCCTGAGACTGGAATTGGAGGAAAACTATTTCATTATCGGCGGAGATTTCAACGCCAAACACAGCGATTGGGGAAATAATACACCAAACACTAGAGGGAACCTACTATTCAATTGGTGGGGTCAACACAGTGTGATGTATAGACTCGGCATAAAGGCGACGGATAGTCCGTCGTTTCCTAGACATGGCTCCTATTTGGATCTCCTGTTGTTCGACACACGAATACAAGTGACAGGTACGAACCAACAAACTGTAAACTGTCTTCGGACTTTTGTATATGACAGTGACCATTGCGGTCTTAGTACCGAAATAACCGTTCCAAACGAAAATGCGGAATTGGATGAGTATGTTCAAAGGCATCCCTACAACTATAGTAGAGTGCGTTGGACACACTTCTCCAGGACAC
Organism: Volucella inflata; assembly: GCA_928272305.1. NCBI lineage: Eukaryota > Metazoa > Arthropoda > Insecta > Diptera > Syrphidae > Volucella > Volucella inflata. The sequence goes on along the minus strand of OV743717.1, from coordinate 25,004,948 downwards.
TGACTAGAGCACTCTCCTCGAATTCGCTCTATCCACCGTCCAACAGAAATCTGTCAAACGAGGAGATTGACAGGTATCTAAAACTAATGGACGAGACAATTAAACGAACAATGGACAAAACGATACCTCGGTATCAATACACTGACAACGAAGACTTGTTCCGCAATTCAACTATAGACGCACTGCACCGACATAAAAGTAGACTACTTTCAAGACTGAAGACCTTGTACAGACAGTTTACTGACAGACACAACCCGGAGATTTTGACATTAAAGTCGTCGATCAAAAACCTCCAAATATTAATAAAAGAAAATTACAGGTCTTCTGTAAGTTTGTATTGGAACAACAAAATTCAGGCTGTAAACACCAGCAACCCGAATATGTTCCCGCAAATAAATAAAATATTTCGGAGGAAAGATCAAAATGACCTTTCATGTCTAAAAATCGCCCGAACGACTGACAACGAACGCATACTCTCAACAGCAGGCATAGATCCAAATGAAGCTGTTGATGATGACAACTTCTTTGTGATCGAAGATCCGCAAGAGAAGGTAGAGGCTATAGGAGCGACTTTCCAGGAAGTGTACAAGACAAATGACATCATTGGTCCCAACCACGACCTGGAAAATCGAGTCCTTGTCCACAATTTCTACCTTCGAAATGAAATAGTGAACTGGCGAATCGAGAACTCGGGTTTCACCCAGTTCAGTGACGAGAATATGGCAAATAATGTCATCGCCAATGAAAGGGAGCAACCCCCGTTCATTTCGAAGGAAGAGCTTCTAACGATCTTCGATACAATTAGAAGTAAGAAATCAGTGGGAACAGATGGAATACCGAACATTGTGCTTCGACATCTCCCACTAGAAGCGGTGGACATTTATACCACCCTGTTTAACAATGCAATGAATAACGCACATTATCCAGCGCATTGGAAAACTGCGGTGGTACATCCCATCCCCAAAAGGGATAAAGACACCTCCAATCCGGCGAATCTCCGGTCGATCAGTCTTCTTCCAAACATCAGTAAGGTTTTCGAAAAAGTTATCAATAGAGTCCTGACTAAGTGGGTTGAGGACAGAAATATAGTTCCGCATAATCAATTCGGTTTCAAGGCGGGGCATGATGTTATTCATGCCGCGTCTAAACTGGTTTCTGATGTCCAATGGAACAAAGCCAAGAAACAGTGCACTGGTGCCTGCCTGATTGACTTGGAGAAGGCTTTCGACACTGTATGGTTAGAGGGACTCTTCTACAAGTTGGACAGACTGGGTATTAGTAAACCACTGCTGTATATTCTTTTCAATATGCTCACAGATAGACAGTTCATCGTGAAAAATGGCGATGTGACTTCTACTGGTACATTCAACATTAAAAACGGTCTGCAACAAGGTGCGGTCAATTCGCCAATCCTATTCAACATTTACACAAGTGATCTGATAGGTTCACTTCACCATGCCATAGCGTACGCAGACGACTTAATCGCGTACAGATCAGGTCCAAAGATTGAGGTTATAAACATCCTTTTGCAACGTGACTTCGATAAAATTAAGCAATATTGCGACGACTGGAAGTTGAAGATAAACTTTCAGAAGTCGGAAACCATTCTGTTTAGGACGCCTCTGTCTGGGGCCTCTGCGGATACCAGAAAGAATTGGCGAAAGTTTCAGATCGTGGGACAACACGGGCAGCCACTTGTTTGTGGAAATGTAGTCAGATACCTTGGGATCTGGCTTGATCAATATCTGTATTTTAACAAACATATAGATGTTGCTCTGGCCAGAGCCAGAGGTGCTTTTGCCCTTACAAAGAGACTGTTTTATAGCAGACAACTCGATGCGAGGGTAAAGGTGATCTGCTACATGGCCCTTATTCGGCCTATGCTTACATTTGGTTGTCCCGTGTGGTTCAACGTGAGAGCAAGTCTTTTGGAAAAGATTCGGGTGTTTGAGAGGGCTTGCCTCAGGGCTTGTCTTCGCTTGTACAGAACACCAGAGTCTGAGTACATAAAATTCTATCCTAATGAGGTCTTGTACAATAGGGCGAACCTAATACGAGTGGACAATTTTGTTATTAAGTTGACTCGAAGGCACGTTGCAAGAGCAATGACCTCGTCGAACAACCTGATCTCCGGGGCTTACTACCCTAATTATTTGTATCATGAGAGAGTTCGCTTTGATGGCTTTATTCCTCCAGAAGCGTTCCTCTACCTCGATATGAAAGGTCTGATCCAGGACAGATTAGCGGTGCCGTTAATCTTCCACGTCGCTCGAACAGCTGCGGACAGGCGACTCAACTACGACAGAGACGTCGCACACGGCAGTGCGGAGCGTCTCCGGTTTAGTAGGGCGGTAGGGAGTCGCGACATGAGGGATGTTGCTCGGCAGCACCAACAATTTTGGTGGCTTATGGGAGAGGAGGAAGCTCCATCGTCGAATTCCTCTAGTACAGAGTAGCTTCATTAGGGAGCAGAGTGGGTCAGTCTAATCCTTTAGCCGTGGCCGACTTACATAGCTTTAGGTAGGTTTAAGTTAGAAATAAGAGGAAAAAAAAATAAAAATAAAAAAAAAATAAAAAAATAAAAAAAAATAAAAAAAAAATAAAAAAAAAATTAATTAAAAAAAAAATAATCGAGATGGGTAACAATTTCTTTGTACTCTTCAAAAAAAAAAAAAAATTTTGTATATATTTACAAAACAAAAATTAGTATAAGTAGATTAAGTAGTTTGTAGATTAGTTTTTATGCTTAGTCTTAAGTTTTATATATAAACAAAAATCCATTTACTAAGTTTTTTTTTTGAAATAATAAAATTGTTTTCTTAGTTTTAAGTATATTTAGTATTGAATAATATAATAAAATAATGTTCGTACGTCGAAAGACATATTTAATTGTTAGGTTTAACTTAGAGTGTCCGCATGGGGCCAGTAAGTTAGAATTAAGATAAATTGTAAGTTAATTAAGCTAGTTTTTAAGCGTTTTTTTGTATAGCAAGTAAGAATTAATGAATTGATATAATAAAAATGCATTGAAAATGAAAATGATTCTTTGATTATTATATAGAGTAATGATTCCGAAACCAGGAAAACCTCCAAATGACAAAAAATCGTATAGACCGATATCGCTATTGCCGAGCACCTACAACGGGTCATTGTAGAAAGACCTTTGATTCCTGATCACCGATTCGCCTTCAGAAAAAGCATTCCAGAGGAGAAAAGAAAGAAAACCTTAGAGGAGAGAAAGATATGTTCTAGCGATTCTACAGGTTCTTCCAAAACAATTATATGAGACTTTAGAATCTTACACTGCCAAAAGACTTTTCCGTATTAAACATGGATCGGAATACTCGGAATTTAAGGAAATCGTTGCCAGGGTACCACAAGAAAGTGTTCTTGGTCCGGTTTTGTTCTTACTTTACACTCGATATACCACAAGAAGAAGATGATTTTGTAGCTACGTTCGCGGACGATATGGCTATATTAACAATAGTCAGTCGAGTAAGCAACTGTAAAGCACCAACGAGTTTTGGAAAACATTGGCGAGTGGACAAAGATTTGGCATTAATTTTACTTACAAAAAAACCTTCCCATTTTCATTAGCTCGATACAAATACCGTATGCCAAAGGAGCAAAGTATCTAGGAATGACACTAGATGCGAAACCCAAATGGAAGTCACACGTTAGAAAGAAACGTGACGAGCTTGAAAATAAATTCAGAAAAAATTGGTTTCTTGAAAGATATTTCAAATTAAGCATGTGAAGCAAACTTCTTTTATACAAACAAGTACTTAAATACAGCTTTGGGATTGTACTAAATGAAGCAATAGAGATATCTGACAATCTTTTCAAAACAAGGTGCTGAAAATCATAGTAATAATATATCAAAAACAGTGACGTTGAGTAACTACCGTCGATGACGAAATAAGGAATTTTGATCGAAAACTCCGTATTCGTCTTCATGGAAATAGCAATAGCGCTACACTCCAGATTCTGGACGAGACAGACCTTGTGCGCCGACTACAAAGAACGAAACCGTTGGACTTAGCGCATTAAGTCCAGCCGAATTCAATTGAGGGCTATAGCAGGTGCTTTTGCTGGAAAGCTATCTGCCAAAAGTGAAGATTCTCGAAACTACTTCATTAGAAAACTTAATCGTAGTTAAACAGTAGAAGGGAGGCGTTGTTTAGTGAGTGGGTTTGAAAAATTGTTTACCCAATTTAGAGTGCATATGGGCGAGTAGATCAAGTATGTGCATCGACTACAAGGAGCTGGTGCTCAACTGTGTTAACTCGCCGCACACATAAATGTTTTTAGTAAAGATGCAATACTTCATGAGATATAATGAAAACTTCTTCAGCTTGAATTATCATCTCAACATTGCGCGAGAACGTCCTAATGCTGGTTCCCCTCCGAAGTCCACTTTTAAGAGAGTTGGCGAGCTGACTTGTAGTTTATTCATTGCGGTATATGCTTTAGACTTATTGACTTCTTCAAAAAGGCGTAACTGGCTTAAAATATTAACACAGTCACAATAGATGTGTGATCTTTCACTTCCCCATATGCGACAATTTTGTTTGTTAAGTATCTACCGAGTGAAAAATTAGTCTCACCGCTGAAGAAAATGTTGTATAAAAATTGGTCATCCAAACGGTGATGTTCAAGCACTCAACCGGAGTATGTTTTATGCATTCCGTGGTCATCTGACTACTCTTGAGTTAGTTGAACATTATAAGGGCTAAGATGCAAATCTAATTGTAAAATGTGTCTTGTGGCCCAAATGCTGTGCTCGCCATGAAATTAATAAATTTGGATCTTCTTTAACACTTTACTAATGGCAGCCATATATTTTGTAGAGCGTGCATTTTAATGATCTTACGCCTTAAGACATCTATAACAGGGTCTTTGATTTTTTTTTTTGCGATTTTGCCTATAGTACGCTCAGATGGACGATTATGTCGACCATAATCTGTTCGTGATGAGCGAAACGTACGTACTACAGAATCAATATTTCTGTAGAGAGTTTTCGCAATTTTTACATGTTCGGCGATCGTTAAACGACCTATATTGCAATGGGTAAGCCTTAAACAGAACATATACAGTCTCGGATGACGGTTCGATTTGACGCGATTGAAACAGGGATGTCAAATCTAGCCCACAAATTGGATGGCTCCTTATTTCCTTCACTCTCTATCTACAGCAATAGAGATCCGCATTAGTCCCATTGAATTAACTTTCTAAGAAAGTAAACCATTTACGATTCATTGTACAATTTTGGAAAATACTTGTGGTGAACCTGAATTTGTTAAAGCATAATCAAAGGATATCTCGGACTGATGACGAAGAGACAAATTAGTGTTGTACGGACTCATACATCATTAAGTGCTCTTCATGTGAGTATAAGTGCAACCCCTGCAAAAAAAGCTTCTTAATTTCAATTCTCATCTTTTGGCTCGAAAGCGTAAATATTTTCCAGATTCCTACCAACAACTGTTAAATGAGATAAGGCTCCTGGACCAGACTTAATATTCCCAGCACTGTTTCAAAAAGGTCTGGCCCAGTTTCTTCCCACTCTAACCGTTTTATTTAGGTATAGTTTCAACTGGGGATGCATCCCACAAGCCTAGTGTGGGGTTAACCACGTTTTTATCCCGAAACCAGATAAAAGTAGTGAAGTAGTAGTTGTAGTAGCTGAATCCTATCGCACCATAGGTCTTATATCGCTTTTTCTGGAAACCATGGAGAGATTTAACGACCTACCGGATGGTATTGAACATCCCACTAACGGATGGGTTAAGGCCATGCTCGCAAACTGGAAAATTTCCACATCTAAAATCAGTTTATCAGCTATCAAAAGCTGTCCAAAAGGAAGTGTTCTCTCAGCGCTCTTGTGATCACTGCTCATTAATGACCGACTAGGAAAACTTAGTACGACTGAGTCATAATAGTGAAAGGTAAAAACCCTAGATGTAGGTTTGCTATAAGATGTAGACTGCTCTAAGGAGCAATCAACCCCAGTAAAACTACGAGTATACTCGTTCCCTTCCCACTCGTAAAAGAAATCTGAACTTTGTCCACAATTCGTTTGACGGTACAAAAATTGTGTACTGTAACAAAGTTATATATCATGGAACCTACTCATAAGTCGCTACAAAGAATCGAATGCCTCAATATCACCGACGCAATGCATACATGCCCACAGTAGATATAGAAGCCCTCAACCCTCAACCCGTGGGTCTCTACAAAAAAGATAGCAATCAGACTACTACAAACAGGAGACATTAATCACTCATATCAAATGGATCAAATTAATCTACTGTCCGAAACGAACGTTTACCTAAAAATCTCTTCTTCGGCTGTACATTGAATATAGTGGTCCCAAGTTAAGAAGCATGGAACAATGAAAATTCCATTACAAACACTAAAGGTGTTAAGGATGGCTTAGAGATGGAAATCGGGGCGTTTCGTATTCAATAGGAAAATGTCACATTGGCTAGGGAAACAGCCCATAGCTTAATCAGGCTAAAAAAGCCATCAAATCCTTTCGCAATAAATTTAAAGAATCCCTATAGCTTACAAGCTATAATATCAGAAAACTGGTTGGATTTTTAGTGGTCTTATTCAGGAAACTCAATGTTCTGTTTGCATATCAATGCGGTACATATCTTGTGTGAAAGCATTGGTCTAAGTGGCTTAAGGACCCGACACTACTTAATCCTTGGTAAAATTTTCAATTTCATTAAAAGTAAGGCCTCTCTTGGCCTCCTAGTAAACATTTTGTAATTATATACCAAATAACATTTCGGTGGCGGATCAGATCCCTAAAGCAAAAATCGCTCAGTTAAATGTTCAAAGATGCTTCTACTGCACCCTGAACTATCTTTTAAGGAGAACATATTTTGAAATGTATTCTATACATTTTAAATGCATAGCGGGTCCCCACAGAAAGAAATATAAATGCAAATAAAGTCTTGGTTGTCGCGTGATGCACTTGGAATACATAATTAGCCTATATCTTCAGGCTTCAAGTTCAATGGTTTCATATATAAATGCCAGCTCGGCTTAAGAGCGAACAGCATATGCTCATAACTTATTGTACGTTTTGTGGTCATTTTGGAATAATTTAGATGCAAATTACGAGTAGGTGACTGTTTTGGATTTGCAGTTCTTATTTCTATATGGAGTCATCCAGGTTAGTTGATGATGTCTGGAAAGATAGTTGATAAATTGCTAGAAGAAAGAAAACTTCTATTAGACAATATCTTACTATTGGATCATTGCAAAGGTTCGTGCTCGATTTGAAAATAAAACACAAGCAATTGCACTTTAAAGAAAACAATTTTGTTAATTAATTAGAGTCCCTGATATTTTCAACCACGATTTCTCAACGTTTTATAAGCTTGCGGATTATCTATTGATGGAAACTGAATGGTTTTGCTTCGTCGTCGTAAGGTAGTTTTTGACAGTTTTGGCGGAACCAAATTTGTTTCTTTTCAAACCGTTCTGAAGGGACTGAAACTGGTTAAAATCTGGAGAAACAAGGGCTGGGGAACACAGTGGATGATAATGGATTTTCTATTTTAACTCACGTTTCGAGTTTATTCAAGTGACGAAATGCTGACGTTTATGCAAAGCCTCTCAGAAACTCTTCAGTTGAAATTGTCGGGTTATTTTTCACTAAGGTTTGCACAATGTCGTCGTGCACTTCGAAATATGGCCGCCGCAAGTGAAAGTGTTGAAAAAGATCTAAATCTATCGGTTTTATGGCGATTACAGCATTTTGGGCTGGTCTTGTGGCAGATTATGGCGTATTTTTCATTTGGACTTGCATCTGCACCCTAATAAAATTTAACTCACTTAAGTTTTGAAGCCAGGTCACTACGAATGCGTAGAACATATGGTATTCCGACTGGGTGCTCGAACATCAGCATTTGGATGACTTATTTTCAGACAACATTGTCTTCCAGAAGGCTCGTAAAGACTAACTCAACAAATACTCTTAATTACAATTGAACATTGGTGTTTCATAAATGATACTCTATGTGCTCCATTCTAGCAAAAACCGGGGGTCCAAGCAACTACTGATTACGTCTTACTTTCAATAAGAAAATTTACCTCATCTGCATCTATGTGAGCATTCAAGGGAAGAAGCAGGTAGTTTTGAGCACAGCACCCGCCAAATACATAAATTTAAAATTCAGTTATGCTTTGGAACTAAGTTTATTGTATACTTTCCTTATAGAACCAATAAGGAATAATACATAAAAGTATTGCAGAGTAACATGACCACTGTCTGCAGATGCTCTCTTCAGCGCATCGGTCCTTATAAGGCAGATCCATAGAAACAGACAAAAGAACTATATTTCAATCTTTTTGTTTTATTAAGTCAATTCTTCAGCTTCGTAAATAACGGTATTTTACTGCTTTAAAATGCCATGCTTTCCATACCGAACGTGCCCTTAACCCAACAGTGACTTTTCTAAGCTTCTATTTTCTTGAAAAACTCTGCAAATGTTTGGGAGGTTCCGGATTTTCCGATAACAAGCCGAAAGTATTGAGAGTGGGCCATGATGTCTTCAGTATCGAGAGAGATGTTCCGACGTGACTTGTGTCTTCTCTTCCCTATAAGAAGTCAATCGGTTTGTGTTCATTTACTTACAGAAGAACGAGTACGTAGTGTTGCTAACCCATAACACCAGCGAGTTTTTGCGCGTTTTGAAACATAGCACTATTCACAAGATGTAAATCAGCAGTCGAAAAGTGTTTTTTTTTTTTTTTTTTAGCCAAATTGGTTCAGATGAAGCTCAGATGGGTTTATTGGACGATATAGGGGCAGTTTATTGGTATGCACGCGGCTTTATGGAGGCATTAATAGACCCAAACGAGAAAACTATTAAACGGCAAAAGTTATTCCAACTTTTAAGATCGGTTTAACGACGATTTGTTTGTAAAACAACAACGTTTGCCCAAGAAGAAAGAGCCCTTCCATCAAGACAATGCTGGGCTGCACTAATCCATTATATTCTCTCCCGATTTTATCTTTCCAAACCTAAACTAATGGCTGGAAGGAAAGAGATTTGGCACCAAGGATAAAATCACAACTCAAACATTTGCATATATAAAATATAGGGGAAATATAGCTCTAAGGTACAAAGGAGTACTGTGCAGATCTCTTCAAGTTACAAATGCTTTTAACTCGGCGCTGGCCGATTACTAGAACATCAGTCGCGAGGATGGATATACCAAATTACTTGCTGTGTATAGTGACGATCTATTTCAACCCAGAAGATATAATACAAATGAAGGTGCAAAATACTTCAACGTCAGTGCCGGGGATCGGTCTTAGGGCCCTTATTGTGGAACATCTTATACGATTGGTACGATTGGTTAGAGGAAGATGCTCATAGGATTCGCCGATGACAACAGGCAAACAGATTCGAACAGTTGAATCCGGTACAAAGCAGTTGTCTGGTACAAGCATTGGCTAGCACCTGCCAGCCTATAACTAGCCGACGTTAAACCTAAGCTGTCCTCATAACCAGTAGAACAACTTGAGAGTTCGTTAACTTTCAGGTTGGAAACCAAATAATCAGGTTCAAGGAAGCGGTTAAATATCTCGGAGTAATGGCGCCTAACATTGGTGAACCTGAATACGAAAAACAGATCCTACTCTCCAGAGTTGTCACATATTGTATGCCGCCCTAATCTGGCCCCAGGCACTGAGGACGATGGAGACAAAACGAGTCAACATGCAGATTCTGCGTGCTACGGACAATCAGCGGCTGTAGAATCATATCGCAGGCTACCTTTGCCATCGACATTCTTGCAGATGAAATGCTGAGTATATAAATCATGACTGGGTAGAACGTTAAAATGGAGATTCCATTCAGAACTTTACGCATTTCCTGTCTGGTCCTACGGAGAACAGACTCGTGGCATCGATAATCGATTATTCAAGTTTGCGACTCGTGCATGCAAGAAGGACTCCACCATGTAGTATCTATGAAAAATACACATCCTCGTCGCAACAAAAACAAAAAAAAAAGGCTCAGTGTCATCCTCAAAAGACTGCCTCAAAAACAAAATCTGTGAAGAATCGTCGATTTTTCGAAAACTCAATCAGAAAGACAATTTTTGAAAAACCGCCGTGTAAAGCTAAAACTGCACGTAACTGCTATATGTCTGCCATACGAAACAGCGTAAAGCAACATCTAACCTTGCTCACTTTTTGTGTACAATATGAAGTAGGCTCCTCACTGACCCCAACAAAGCAACCACAAATCGCTGACAGTTTAAAACTGAATTCAAATCGAACTACTCGTATGTACAATACAACCACGAGTACTCATACATCGAAGTATCTAATGGCTTTGGCGGTTACAATTTAATACAATGATTGCGATTCTCGTCTGTGACGCAGCAGTGCCGCGCACCCAGTCACTGCACGCATGGGTAAACATTTGTTAGTCAAACAGTAGCATACGAATTGATTTCTCTAACTGCCCCCTATGGCGATATTGGCATCGGGTAGCTTCGCTTCGATCTGTTTACCTTCGATAAGCTTTTCTTTATTCCTGTCGTATGCGTACTTATCGTCAAGTCTCAGATAAATTGAATCAAAACAAGAAACGATAAAGATTGTTTTTGTTACTTTTTGGGAAAAAATTTCCAGAGCCGCAGAATCAGAACACAAAACAAAAGTCAAACACTCCCGGATTGGTTCTTTGAACCAAAAAGTTACTGCGTATCGAGAAGAAAGGAGGGTTGGCAAGCAAATAAACTGTCAAACAACGATCGTTCAGCAATAAAAACCACCGGACGTAGGGCCATTGTGGTTAGTTTTGGACGCCGTGTCCGACTAGGAAGTTGATTCAACAAATATACGAGTAGTACTTTGTACACCTGGTAAGCCCGCAATTGTTAACATTGAGATACAAGTATGTTTTGTGTTTAAGTGGCGAAAAAATAATTTTCCGATTAAAGTGCAGAAACTTGATGGTTTGGAAGCGTGTTGTGGTGGAGTTGTATCTACATACGTTCATCAGTAGTTGGTAGATGCAGGCAAAGCTTCAAGTTAAAATTAAAATTACGAGTTTGGATTGAGGTTTTTGTGTAGAAGTTATCAAAACGTTGTGGTGATTAAAAGTAATTTTGTGGTCAGGTAATTGCAGTCGCTACATTGTTGAATCGAAAATTAGAGTGTATCTTCATATGTGTCTAGTGCGTTCGTTCGGTGGTGATTTACAAAATGAGATATTTAGCTTTAGTGTCCTTTGTGTGTTCGTTTGGAAAATTGGCGGAGTGAAGAGTTTTTATCTAAGATTCCCAACAAAAGCCTTTTCCGACATGAAGCCCGATTTATGTAGTAGCTTTTGAGATTTACAATAAAAAGCCTTTTCCGACATGAAGCCCGATTTATGTAGTAGCTTTTGAGATTTACAATAAAAGGCAGACATATTAAATATTGGTTGCTAATGAATAGGTTTAATTTGCCTACTATTTTTAAGAATAGAATAATGCTTCTTCTGTGTCATTTTGAACAGAAGGCTAGATCGTTCCAAAAATCGCATAATCCCCCCAGCAAGTCTCGTTTATCTCAAAGTCGTCACTCTTTTAAGCGAAGTTTAAGAGTTTTTATTCAGAGATTGGGAGATGGATGGCATCTTGTGGTAATGGCCTTCTATTTATTTATTTATTTATTTGTCAACAATAATTTACAAATAAATTTATAAATTATCTACTTTTAAGACATCAGGGCAGCAAGGATATATGTGTAGTCCATCTATCACAGGAAAATTTTACATTTAATTATTTAACACAAGGGTAGCAATGAATTTTTTTTTTTAAGAAATTGAGATTAATACAAAAATGTAAGATTAATAGATTTAAAGTTTAGATATCCCTAAACTTATTATGCAAGATTGTGGCTACTTAAATGCACTGCTGCTAGCTGCTTCTGCTTTTGTTCAGATGGGTCGGTATTTTTCGTTTAGTGAGAAATCAGACATTTGGCAAATATGTGCCTCACACACACCTCAGGAATCTCCTTTGTAAAAACATGTCGACTGGTGAAAAGGGTTTTTCCTACTCTGATCGGAAGTAGCGAAATACATTCTTCCCTAGTTAGGATGTTTTTGTATGGAGTTCTGAGATGTGTAAGATGGTGTTTTCGAAGAGTTCTGTTCATCTTACCAAGAGTTTTGAAGCTCTTATTTTTCCTTAGCAATGAATACTCTCTGGATGAGCTGGGGAATATTTGGCAGTTCTTTAACGAGTTGCATCTTTGTCTACAGTATCTGCAACCTCATTTCCCTTGATACCAGCATGACCTGGTATCTATCCTCACCTTATGTTACCATTATTATACAGAATGCTTCGAATCATGTTAAGATTAGAACGGTTATTTACTGCACATTTAATTCCGGTAAGGATACGTAAGCTGTCAATTTTTTGTTTCCAAATTTTAGACATTGACAATGTTTTTAATAATGCTGTCACCTCTGCTATACAGCTTCCAGCCGCGTCTGGAAGAAGACCTTGTTTTTTATTTCAATGGCTGCGTATGTCGAGTTGTTGTCCTCATAAGACCCTTCTGTATACAATATTCTTGTAGGTTTGACAGTTTCGATCAGGTCCTGGTGAAGTTTTCGGAAAAATTGATATGGAGTGCTTTCTTTACGGCTGAGAGGCTAGTTTCGATAGGCAACTAGCGTCTTTTCCATGGAGAAGGAGAGCTGGGGATTTGTGATATTTCTGAAGGAATGCATCCATGAGACGCAATGAGCGTTAAGATTTTGCTTAAGGAAGAGATCGAAGTTTTTCTGCTTACGTAGACATTCGTGCGAAGTTGTGTAAAGTGGATGGGTCATATCTGTCAGCGCTTATTAAATTAACTGCTCTTCTTTGTCCCAACCTGTTGTTCTTAGTGCACCTGTAGCTGTTCGGTAGAATCCGTTTGTGGATGCATGCAATGCTTTTCAAGTTTTTCTTTGTTGACCAGATAAAGCGGGTTAGTTCATGGTGGAGGGTGCCTCCGACAAGAGTTTTTGTTATTTTGAGAGCAGTTTCTAAATGTGGTCCTTTTCGACGGAAAAATATCAATTTGAGAGCGTTGTTTCGATTTTCCAGTAGGTTGGTAGTATTTTTATATGAAGATCCCATTTTAGATTACCGCAGAAAGTTACCCCAGGGACTCTAACTTGTTTTTTGATTGCGACTGTTGTGTTACGAAGAACAAGACAAAGGTGAAGTGCTTCTATTTTGGAGTGTGAAACAATCGAACCAGTTATTTAGGCCCAAGAATAAATTGTGGTGCCCATACATTTTAAAAGGGCGTTAACCTTTGATGGGTCTCCAGAAGATGTTATCTACATAGACGCCAACGAAATTGAAGCCGTGTTTTGGTTGGGCAAGCTCCGTTATGAGTGCATCTATATACGCATTGTAGAGGTTTACAGACATTGGAGATCCTTGTGGTGTACCATTTACAAGTTTTAACGTTTTTGCGGTAAATCCATTAACTTCTACACGAAAAGTTCTTCCGATAAAAAGGAGTTGATAATTTTTAGAATTAGCTTTGGGATTCCCCACGTCCTTCTATTTATTACCTTAAGTTCGGAGAAGTACCTTTCGACTTTAGCGTTTTATCTATCTTTGCACTTCCTAGCCATCTAAGCTAATCTGTTGTTGTTTGTTGTTGCTATATATACATTATACAGTAGTTCTTCCGAATTGATTGCCACAAAATCATTCCTTCAAAGGAACTTATGCGATTTCCTTCAGAATTTGAAAAATTCTAGCCTTCGGTTATGACGTCCTGTCCAATTTGTCGATGTTGTGCTTCATTTCTTGATGGTAGCATACACTTGTTTGTGTCTCTCTCACAACTAAACTAATTCTTGCCACTGCTGTTGTAATGTTGCAAACGCATTACTAGGATCCCGTCGCACAACAATTTTAATAACGTCAACGTATACAAACATTAAAAAAGAAAGTAAATTGTGACGTATGGTGTTTCTATTCCAGTTAAACACAATTATCTTGAATATTATGTTAATGAAGTCACACAGTAGCGAAACTACCTCGTCTAAACCATTTTTTATTTTTGAACATTTAAGAGCTCCGAACGTCACTGTGTCTCAAAGTCTTAGCAGGTCTAGAAAAAGTTACGAAAGCGAGGAGACTTATTCCTCATTAGTTAGCATGATTTACAGTGTATCGTATTTTCGTCAAGGATCATGAAGTTAAATGCACCAACCATACTACTTCTGAACTTATCCAGGGACTAGAATGGTATCTGCTACGTTCCTCTGTTTTTAATAGCTCAGTTGGTTGGTTTCTGAGTGTACCAGACTTGATTTACTCAAGTTTAGATATTTCAAATTGAAGTATTCATTCTGTCTAACAGCGGATTTTAAGATATTACCGACGTTTAGCAGTTTGTAGATGTAGATGGTTATTCCGACTGTGAACTAAATATCTCTCCTCATCTCTTCAAAGCCGTTCACTGCCTCTAAGTTATAGCTTCTCGTGTGGGATGCTATCCGACTCCATAGTGTTATGATCGAACGAAGTGATTTCGGAGGGGATAATTACCAGGTGCCATGTTTGGAGGATACTGTGCTTGCTCGATGAAACTGGTAGCGTTTTTAGTCAAAAGCCGGCCACAAGGAAGGATTTGTGAGATCGATTGTTATCGTGGTCCAAAATCCAAGAGTTGTTCTGCCAAAATTCCACTCATTTCGTTCGATACTCTCCCTCAAACACTTGATAACGCCTAAATAATATTGTTTATTCACTGTTTGACCCATGAGGCACGTTTTTAATAGATTCATGACCCTCTATGAATGTTCTGCACCACTCAAATGCTTCGGTGCTCGATTTTACAAAGTCCCTGTAGCCTATATCTACTATTTTCAAGGCGTTAACATGAGGTTATCTAATGTTTTGGCTACTGACAACAAACTAGTTGACAAATGGCGCCAAAATAGATGACGGTTGTGGATTATTTTGGAAATTTAAGAAACCATTAACGCGGGCCGTTTGCATGACTCGGTCCGGGTTTATTTTGACAGAATATACACCTTGATTTGCATTTGTTTATCGGCAAACATATAATCTTTGCTTCTATTTTAATATTCACAAGTGAATCAGTTGAAAACCGCTGATTTAATTCATCAACCTTATCAACTCCAAACTCTGATTTATTTGTATCATCGTCACCTATTCTATAATGTTTTTGGCAGCGCTTTACGGCTGCGTATCCATCGCTATCCTTGAATTGTTTTCGATTTTTTGCTAGCTACCTTCATTGTCACACTATAAGTTTGCGGTCCTCCTCTATTTTGTTGTCCCTCAGGGTCTAATTTGAAGACTTTTTTGACCGAAGCGTTGGTGTCCATCCGCTCTATATGACCTAGACATCTTAATATTTCGTCCTCCACTTATCGTCTATGCAGCCGGGACAGAAAATTACCTGCAGAATTTTTCTGTCAAAGTAGCCAAGAGCATATTTCGTTTGATCTCAGCGCTGGTCTGAATTGATAGCGGAACCTAGGTAAACAAGGACATTATCTACCTTGAAGCCATATATTTTGACCGTGACAGTTTGTCCGAGACGTCAATGTTGGATGTCCTTTCTGATTGACTTTGTCTTGCAATCGTTGAATGTCAGACATATTACCCCATTGTCATCTTTCTCCTCTATTAGGGTGTGAGCACAGTACGGATTATATTAGCAAATTTAGCCTTGATATAGATTGTAAAGTTGCGTTCGTTCACTTCTCGAAAACTAAAGACTTTTTGCTCAAGCCCGTCTCCAACAACAAATCGCATCCACAAACGCTCTGCTTTTGCTGTCGATAGTAGTCCCCTTTTTGTATGGCCTATCCCATTCCATCCCATTTTTTGGATGGTGGTAATATCTGCTTTGCAGCAGTCCAGTGTTGAAGCCCTACGTAGCCTATTAAGGGATCTAACATTCCATGTTCATATCTGGCGTTCGTTGTCTTGATTCGTTTACAGGGATCCGTCCTTAGCCGTTGGTCCAATAATGGCCCATCCACCACCATTTTTTTTCTGAGACTCTGACTAAGTCTCGGGAATCCTTACCGGCCTGAGTTCCAAATATGTCGGAGTAGCCCAGATAAGGAATTCATTACTTACTTCACCGTTGATTCCATCTAGAAAATTCATCCGTTGTCCCCTTTATAGATACTGAAATTTTGAAATTTCTCCTTTTCAATGACTTGAATGAAGTCTGTATCTTTCTGTCATTACTCTTAGAGCAAGAATTTGTGTGATTACTTTAGAAATGAGTTTAACTTATCACCTTTCCAGTCATTGACTCCTGGACACTAATTCATTTCATTAGATCAGCTCAATTAAATTTATTTACAACAGCAAAATTGTTTGTATTTTCACCTATTGTATGTCATCATGTATTTATCCGTACATATGGGCAAATATAAAACGTAAAGAATAACGAAGTTGTAGCTGTCGATAAGCGAAAATTCTAGATTTGGATATACAACTTACTTATGCAATAACTGTATCTACGATTAGCTGCTCGTGAATTTAATTGGAGAAATAATCAACAGTGCTGATTATCTTTTAACAAAGATACCAATCTTATCGAAAAAATTCGTACATTCTATAAAACTTCTGTTTCCTTTTGAAACAATAAAACAATGCAAAGCTAATAGAAATTACTCACAGGTACATAGATATACATATATTTTTACATATGTTTGTACGTGCACAACGTATAGTAATCCATGTATAGTTATTGATCAGATCAGATTGACAATTGTCTTAACAATGCATCGCGAATCGATTTGTAAAGACCGAACAGAGGTTAATTGAAATGATTTTTATTTTCTGTTGCAGTATCTGAACAGGTGAATATTTACTTTATAAAGTTCAGCATGTAATCGGTAGCACATTTTTAGTGTTAAAGACCTAAATACCAGAATTTGTATTTACTAATCTAATTGCGTTAACATTGACTACAATAACTTCATTCGTTATAAGAGACCAGTAACAAAATCGGTCAAAAGCCGGTTCATTGTTTAAAAAGGCCAACAAACTTAATTACTAATTTGCATACTGATGGTATGCAAAGCGTGACCGGCGCTTAATGATCAGTAAATTCCGATCTGGTTCTTGACCAGGTTATTCGTACAGATAGAGCATCCATCTTTACGAAATATGAATTGACCGAAAAGGTCAGAAATCTGAGATTTAAGTTAAATACATACATTCCAATCAAGTAGCTTGTTAATTTGGTTTTGACAACAATTTAAAAAAAAAAAAACGTCTTTCTCTTCTCTTTAAGGTTTGTTCCTTTTATATTTAGGAAACAATGAAATTATTATTACTCCTGATAGGAGCCGTGGCGGTGAGATACCCTAAATATACTTATCAATTTGTGAATATAACTACTGAATTTCACAGCTCTGCCATGGGAGAAAAATCCGGTCGTCCAAGTCTGAAGAAGAAGCTGCCAAATACTTGCAAAATCTGAACAGTGAACTTAATCACAAGTTCAACATAGATATGGAAGCATCATGGGCGTATGCCTCGAACATAACCGATGAGAATGAGAAACGCCGAAATGAAGTCTCTGCTGATACAGCAAAGTTCTTGAAGCAAATCTCTTTGGATCTTCAACAGTTCAACTGGTCAAGTTTTCGTAACCCGGACATAATTAGACAGTTCCAAAAGTTATCAAAGTTGGGCTATGCAGCTTTGCCGGAGAAGAAATATGCAGAATTCTTGGCCGTTTTGTCTAGTATGGAGTCAAACTACGCCAAAGCTAAGGTTTGTAATTATACAGACAAAACGAAGTGTAATATGCAACTGGAGCCAGAATTGACTGAAGTAATGGAGACAAGTCGTGATCCGGAAGAGCTGAAGTACTATTGGCAGGAGTGGTATAATAAAACTGGTACAGCAGTCAAAGATCCATTTAAGAAATATGTGGACCTTAACACAGAGTCAGCTAGGTTGAACAGTAAGTTCATGAAACGGTCAGCTATTTGTCGTCCTTGAGATTTTTGTCTTCCCTTATTTGTTTTTTCGTAAATAGATTTCAAATCCGGTGCGGAAGTCTGGTTAGATGAATATGAAGACAACACTATAGAACAACAGTTGGAAGACATACACGGCGAGATTCGGCCATTGTACGAGCAAATCCATGGATATGTCCGTGCACGTCTTAGAAAAGTCTATGGCGATAAGGTTGTCTCGGAAAGAGGACCAATTCCAATGCATTTATTAGGTAATATGTGGGGTCAATCATGGAGCGAAATAGCTGAAATTATCGCACCATTCCCTGATAAGCCTTTAATTGATGTGTCAGTCGAGATGGTTCGCCAAGGTTATACACCTAAAAAGATGTTCGAAATGGCCGATGAATTCTTCCAATCGCTCAATCTGAAGAAATTGCCACAGTAAGTCAAAACATTTTGCACTCGCATGCATTCAAATCTAAGAATTCTTTGCCTTTAAAGACAATTCTGGGACAAGAGTATCATTGAAAAACCTAATGATGGTCGTGAACTTATTTGCCATGCTAGTGCATGGGACTTCTTTCTGATTGACGATGTCCGGATCAAGCAGTGCACTCGAGTCACACAAGAGCAACTTTTCGTTGTTCATCATGAGCAGGGCCATGTTCAGTATTTCCTTCAGTATCAACATCTCCCCCATGTTTATCGCAACGGTGCCAATCCTGGTTTCCATGAAGCCGTCGGTGATGTTTTAGCTCTATCAGTATCCACACCCAGGCATTTAGAAAAAATTGGGCTACTTAAAGACTATGTTTTGGATGAAGAGGCCAGAATCAAAAAGCTGTTCTTAACCGCTTTAGATAAAATTGTATTCTTGCCATTTGCTTTCACAATGGACAAATACCGTTGGGCACTGTTCCGAGGAGAAGTTAAGCCTGAAAATTGGAACTGTGCTTTCTGGAAATTAAGGGAAGAATATTCTGGAATTGAACCTCCAGTTGTCAGAACTGAAAAAGACTTTGATGCACCGGCTAAGTATCACGTGTCGGCTGATGTGGAGTATTTGAGATACTTAGTTTCGTTCATCATTCAATTCCAATTTTATAAATCAGCATGTGAGAAGGCTGGACAGTATGATCCCCGGAATCCAGAATTGCCACTGGATAACTGTGACTTCTACGGAAGTGCTGAAGCTGGAAAAGCATTCGAGTAGGCCTCCATATATCTATCTCTTCTTATTTCTTCATTTGATTTGACATTTCTTTTTACCCAATAGAGCTATGTTGTCAATGGGTGCATCTAAACCATGGCCTGATGCTATGGAGGCATTCACAGGAGAGCGTAAAATGAGCGGCAAAGCTATAGCCGAGTACTTTGAACCCTTGAGGATTTGGTTAGAAGCAGAGAACATGAAGAACAATGTTTATATTGGATGGGAAAAATCTGATAGTAACTTTTAATGAACTTAATTCAATAGATAATTAGTTCTAATAACTTTTTCATTTTAGAATGCATTCGATAACTCTTGATATGAAAGACAGGGACGGAGTACTAGAGTCATAAGCGGTAGTTAACATTTTTTCATCAATAAAATTAACATTTTTTATTAAACAAAAGGATAAACAGCATATTTTATTATATTTAAAACCATTATATTTATAAAATAGTAAAAAGATATAGGTTGGGGAAACGACAGTCACTATCTCCTTTGGTTTCTGTTTTCGAGATTTATCCTTATGGCACACATTCTACAAAAAAATAATGGGAAAATTGTTAAAAAGTAATTAGTTTTACTCTAGTTCATTCTTACTATCAGATGGTGTCCAACCAATCGGCACATTATTCTTGATATTTTCTGCCTCCAACCAAATCCTTAAAGGTTCAAAATATTCAGCTATAGCCTTTCCGCTCATAATGCGTTCACCTGTAAAAGCCTCCATTACATCCGGCCAGGGTTTCGAAGCACCCATCGACAACATGGTTCTATAAAAAAAAAGATGTATTCTTCTGATGTTAGTTCAAATGAATTCGCTTACTCCAAAGCCTTGCCAGCCTCGGCACTGCCATAAAAGTCGCAATTGTCTAATGGGAACTCAGGATTTGTTGGATCGTATTGTCCAGCCTTCTCACATGCTGATTTATAGAATTGGAATTGAATGATGAACGAGACCAGATACCTTAAATACTCCACATCGGCTGAAATATGATACTTAGCCGGAGCATCGAAATCTTTCTCGCTTCTCACTATTGGAGGTTCAATTCCAGAGAATTCTTCTCTCAACTTCCAGAAGGCACAGTTCCAATTCTCGGGCTTGATTTCACCTCGAAATATTGCCCAACGGTATTTGTCCATAGTAAAGGCGAATGGCAAGAAAACAATCTTATCGAGAGCGCTTAGGAAGAGTTTATTGATTCTTGCCTCCTCATCGAGCACGTAGTCGTGGAGTAGACCAACTTTTTCTAAATGCCTTGGAGTGGACACAGATAAAGACAAGATATCACCTACTGCTTCATGGAATCCAGGATTAGCTCCAGTACGATAAACATGAGGAAGATGCTGATATTGAAGGTAGTATTGAATATGTCCTTGTTCATGATGAACAGTAAACAGTTGATCCTGTGTAACTCGAGTGCATTGCTTGATGCGGACATCGTCGATTTTAAAGAAATCCCATGCACTAGCATGGCAAATAAGATCACGTCCATCGTCGGGTTTTTCAATAATGCTCTTATCCCAGAAGTCCCTAAAAAAACGATTTAACATTTATCAAAAATATTTAAGACTGATGTCTGATGTGAGCTTACGGTGTTAACTTTTTCAAATTCAATGAAACAAAGAATTCATCTGCCATCTCGAACATTTTTTTCGCGGTGAAGTTCTGACGAACCATTTCGTCTGTTACGTCGACTAGTGGCTTATCCGGGAATGGTGAGATAAGACTTGCGATTTCACCCCAAGTTTGTCCCCACATATTGCCAAGCAAATGCATTGGAATCGGACCCTTCTCAGAAACAACTTCCTTACCATAAACACCAATCAAACGATGTCGGACGTATCCATGAATTTGTTGGTACAAGGGACGAATTTCTTCAAAAATATCCTCCAACTGCTTCTCGAAAGTTTCATCTTCATATTCATCCAACCAGACCTCAGCACCAGATGTGAAATCTTTCGAAAACAAATTAGAAATTTTCAATCGATTTTAAAACTTACTAGACTCAAAAACTCACTATTCAACTGGGCCGCTTTCAAATTCAGTTCGACGTAACGTTCAAAATTTTTTCTTACCGGGGTGCCTGCCTTATTGTAGAATATCTTCCAGTAATATTTCAGCTCTTCTGGATCACGGCTATTAATCAAAATCTCCGTCAATTCGGGTTCAAGTTGCATGTCACAATTCATACGATCTGTATAGCTGCAAATTCGTACTTTGGCGAAATTGGACTCCATACTTGAAAGAACGTTTAAAAGCTCATCATAATCATCTTCGGGCAAAGCAGCATATCCGAGTTTGGCCAATTTTTTAAACTGTCGGTGTAAGTCGGCGTCTTGGAAATTTTTCCAATCAAATTGTTCTAGATCTACAGCGACTTGCTTTAAAAACTTCGCAGTCTCAGCAGAAGCTTCATTACGTAGTTTCTCATTTTCATCATTGATATTCGAAGCGTAGGCCCAGGAAGCTTCTGTGTCGATATTAACAATCCGATTGAGCTCTGAGTTAAGGTTTTCTAAATACTTAGCAGCTTCCTCTTCTGAACGAGTCGTTTTAATGTTTCTTCCATGGCAGAGCTAGTACCCAGATATAACCTTGTAAAATAAATTTAATTGCGTCTTTCAATTTGAAAACTTACCGTCACCGCTACAAAGAAAAGCAGGAGCAACTTCATGTTCCTTGGAAAAGACGTCCTACCGTGTAGAACAGCGTTACTATAATGGCTGGTCCGTCGCTGAAGAATGGTTGTGGTATTTGTCTGGAATGTGAAATGTCGTAAACTACTTGTGCGTATTTTGAGATAAGCTGATACGACATTTGAAAATGGCGAGCGATTAAAAGAAACATTCAAGATTAGTAGTATCGAGTGGTTTATGCATTAAAAGTGTATCTAATCGCAGAAATCGCTGCACCTATTATAGTTTCAAATGTATGTAAACAGTGCAATGATTAACAAACAGTTTAAGAGATTTCCAATTCCTGTTGGTTTGAATCAGAGAGAGAATCGAGATACATTATCTTTTTAGTGGCTGCAAATAGAAGGAAACAATAGTACTAATGTACCTGCTATAGTGTTAATAATCTTTAATTTAGTAGCCAGTACAGTTACAAGGGAAAATTCCACGGCGTCGATGCGGTTTTTGATATAATTAGAAATGCTATCTATGGATACAGATCAGGTCGATCAACCGTAAAGGGAACACGGTGGTTGATTAGTGGTATTTATGGTGTCTATGTCCTCAAACTATGTCACAACTGTCGCTCTATGCGATAGGGTATTATAGTTTTATAATACTTAGAGGCTTCATTACAGCCAAATAGTATCTTTGTTTCTCTGGAGAAAATTCTTGATAAAAAAAAATAGGAACATAGAAGAAGGAACATCAGAATCACTTGAATCCTTGTGCTTCTTTTCAATGTTGTTTTGTCTTTTCTTCTGATATTTTCTCTGCATTGAAAAATCAATACTTATGCATGTCCAATTTGGAAATAAAACTTAACAAATGTCTACACAGACTGGAGTAATACAACTTCAAAGTTTGGCCTGTGTTCCACGACATTAAAGGTTTTGCTAAACCTCCCATTTCTTTATCCCCACATGAGAAATAGGCGTCATCTTGGCTTATCTCAGTGGATAAAAACAACTCCCAACTCAAAGCTATCACCAGAACTCAGAAGAATTGAACTATTAGGAACTACTCTTACAGACTCCTAACTGAAAAAATAAAGCTTTTACCACAATTACAAGGATATATCCCCTGATCCATAGAACTGTGAACAGAATAAACCGCTGTTTACAAAAGATCCACTGCTGTGGTACACCGACGTATCCAAGACAATCGAAGGAGCTGGAGCGGGGATATATGGTAAAAAAACAAATACCTCACTATGCGCGAATATGGACACTATCATCTCTGTACTTCAATAGAGAGAATTGAAACAGATACGCACAAAAGAACAAAACTACCTCTTCAGCTATCTAGGGGTCAGATACACACAGTAACTGAATTCTTTACGGGTCTCTTCAGAATCAAAATTTATCCCTTGATTATGACAAAAGCATAAGACAACATTTGCAACAAAACAGCAGAGCATATACTTTGTCACTCCAGGCATCAAGGGTAAACTTTAACATGAGGAAATCACAATACGCATAACTTGACCACAGTAGTAGGAATACGACTGTTCCAGCCTCCCATTTTGAGTCTTATCTAATAGAAAAATC
The DNA here is from genome assembly GCA_928272305.1 of Volucella inflata. Classification (NCBI taxonomy): domain Eukaryota; kingdom Metazoa; phylum Arthropoda; class Insecta; order Diptera; family Syrphidae; genus Volucella; species Volucella inflata. The sequence continues at coordinate 24,981,504 of OV743717.1, read as the reverse complement.
ATAAAACTATGCCTCGTCAGATAGGTTGCATGTACCAGGTGCCAATTTAAGAGCCTATGATATTGGTGTGCTGTGTGATAAGTGCAAGAACTGAGTAGCCTCAATCTATCGATACCAGCTATGGCTGGCTTTATTATAATTGGGCTTATTTTATCTTCTCTTGATAGCCATCGGATACTGAACTCGATTTGCCACACATATTACCGCGAAAGTTGAAATGAATGACCACATTTTTGGATCAACGGTGGCGTTTAGTAGATGACAGATTAAGCGATATAGCCAAGATCATTGGATAGGGATGGGTTAGCTATTGTAAAACAGCTGTAAGCTTAAAAATGAAAACGACTTATTGGGGCTTACAAACTGCTTCAAAGCAGATATTACCGTCTCTTCGAAAGTGTGTAACATATCTTTCGGCCATGAGCTGATGTATTATTGACCTTTGCAACTCTTGATATTCACACGTATCCGCAGTAGGCTTTATCAATCACATAGATGAAACAGGTGATGCTATTCAGTAATAGAAATAGCTGAAGAATGTTCCAAGCAAATTTAAATTCCAAAATAAAAAAAGCAGCGATCTTCGGTTGTACAATCGGAGTGGAGTAGTCTACACATCTTGAAATGGGATTAGGCATCTAACTTTGCTGCGGCACGGAATACAATTACAGTTAGCCAATGTTTCCTTTAGCTGATGATTCAAAAAAAAAACATGGCAGTCAATATATCATAAAAAAGTTCACCAAAGACACTTTTCCTATTACAGATATCCGAACATCCTAAAAGAGTCAATGTAGACTCGGATCCTAGTAGCATCCAGGGAATATCAACTAATGTACCAGAAGGCACAACATCGGTGATATAGTTTGAATGGATTGAACATTAACAGCCTGCAATCCCTAAAATTCCTTACAAGATCTATGCAACCAGCATCAGGCCCTGGAATCATTGGTAGTGATACCAAGAAATCTTAAATGTTGCCACAACTGACCCCTTGAAGTTCATGGTTTTATGAAGAATGCAGAGAAGTACTTGTAAGAAAATACTCGTAGTTCACCTACGAAGCAGGGTTGAACATCAGCATGTGAGCATAAAATACGAACGATTAAAAAATTTCCGAAGGTTTTGCCGGAAAGGTATAGAAAATAAATCGTCAAGACCTACGTAATAAGATCACATTTGATGGTGAGGATATGGAAAAACCACTTCTGTCCATTGTGTAAATAAAAAAATCGAGATCGACCCTTTTCTGCAATCAAACGGAATAAAGTATTTAACTTGAGCGAGGATTTTGGCGACATCGAATGTATAGTTATTGCAAAGTAGGTTGCCGGTGGCAAATATACGGATTGTAAAAAATTCGTTGGTTTCGAGCATGCAAGAGCCATTCGAGGATAGTGTTTGTGGGTTTATTTTACTCCGACGTAGTTGTCTTTTGAAAATAATAAATAGAGAGAATATATTTCTAATCAATTAAAAAAGTAGTTCTTCGATTCCAAAATGAATCGGGGGGGCGAGAGTTACGAATCAAAAATCAAAAGGCGGATATCTCCTGAAAACGATCAAAGACAAGGAACTTCGGATATGGAGGTGGAATGCTAGGTCTTTAAAAGGCTACGTTCAGCCAAACAACTAGTGGAGGACCTTGACTGCTGCAAAGCAGATATTACCGCCATCCAAGTAATGAGATGGGATGGGCTGGACAAAAAGAGGATGAAAAATTGTAACATCTACCAAGATCTTTGCTATCGACGGCAAATTAGGCCTTATTTAGATGCGGATTTGTTGATTGCATTTCAAGGCTAAATTTGTGACCATTAGTTTTATATGCGTGCACGGCCCCACAAAGGAGATATATAGCTCCTTCGCGAAACAAGACCTACGAGTAATTTCTTAGTTATAATATGACATTTAAATTGTCCTCGTCAAAGTTAGGAAGGTAGGGCATCTTTGGTTGTACTTTCGAAAGATATAGCCTACTTTACCTACATGAAACATTTTCGAAACTAGCGGTTCACATAGCCAAAGTACTGTTACGGATATCGCGAGCCGCGACATGACAAGCTAATATTGTGAGGAATTTTGGTTGCAATCGCGAGATCCTTTTTCGATCAACTCTCAAGAGATCAACAAGCCGCCAGAATCAAGGATTGCAGACCAGTGGCAAATCTGCCAAAATGCCATCAGAGTGCCGGTAAGCAGATAGAGAAAAGCACCGCCTCCCCAGTAGGAAAAAGAAGGAGGATAAGAAGCTCGCGTTCGAGAAAATTGAGAGGCGCTACTCCAGAGATGAGATTCGAAAGTTTTACCAAAAAGGTAAAAACAGCATGTTACGGATACAAATCTCGAACGAAAGCCCGTGGAGAAGAAGAAGGGAATATCATACTAGAGTCGCATTCGATCCACACTGAGGACTTCGAAAGAACATTTTTGTAGACTGTATAACGTCGATGACGAACTAAGTACCGCTGTCAAGCAGAATGAACCATTCAACCTGGATGATGAAGACAAACAATACTATTCTCCCGACCTAAATAAAGTGAAGATAGCCATATCTATGCAGAAAGTAGCCTTTAAGAATGCCGGTCCAGCTCTATGGCGCAGAGACTTTGACATTATCAAAACTGGATGAGAGTGCTTTTGGGTGATTTGAGAGGAAAGTTCTTAGGGTCATTTTTAGTCCCGTCTTCATTGGCGGTGAGTGGAGGAGGAGATACTACGACGAATGTACGGTGGTACAGGGACATTGATTAAACGAGAAGAGTGAAAGTCTAATGACTGAAGTGGTTGGGTCATGTAGAGTCAATGGACACTAACGCTCCGGTCCGAAAAGTCTTCGAATGTGGCCCCCAGGGACAGCGAATTAGAGTAAGACCATGACTCAAGTGGCGCACGAATGTGTAAGTCGACTAAGAGTGCAACACTGGAGCCAGTTATTGAATAGTGAAAGATCGAGCTTGGTGGAAACGCTTGTTGGCTAGGGCTCAGGTCCATCCCGGACTCTAGCGCCACCTAAGGTAAGTAAGTAAGCAAGACGTACACAGTGATAACTTCTTGCTCGCATATATTGGCCCATCGTCTCTGATTTTCATGTTGTTATGGCTCAAAATAAATATTTTAGTTTTTATTTTTCGTTCATAAATAATATTTTGTTATCGCACAATTTATTCTAAATAGACAAAGATATGATTTTTAAGAGTATATCTTTCTACTAAAAAATCATTTATTAATATTAAATAAAATCTTAGGAAATAAAATTCTGTGAGGAAACAACGTCAAAACAAATTTGAAAAAAACACTGATCTTTCTAAGCAAAGTTGTGAACGGGAAACTCTTACTTTATAATTACATAGTACGAGTATTATAAAATTTCAACAAGGGGCACCGCTAAGTTGCCAAAATATTTTAAGTGGCGAGATTGAAAAGATGTATAACACACCGAAAAGAGACCGTTTTAACTCCCCCAAGTATGGAACCACCAGTCTTCTTTATATCAAGTTCTTGTCTTGTATTGTGAACCAGCAAAAATATTTCTCAATAGCTTGTTTGGCCTCTTTCAATTAGGCCGGAATCATTACTTACTGCTTTCTTGTCGATTTTAAGGCAGCATATGATAGCATCAGAAGAAATCTTAACGATGCTTTTGATGTATTAGATACGAGTATCCATTTTATCCTTCTGTAACATCATGCTCGAGAAAATTTTACAAGACTTGCAAGCAAACTTCAAGACACAAATTTCCTGTCCAGAAGTCGTTTCATAAGCGCTAGGAGTCATAGTTCTTTTTCGCCTCTATTCTATATATCTCGAACTATCGCACGAACTATATGACGCTTAGTGCCATAAGTCCATAATTCAGATACTTTCCTCATCAGTATCAGTTCCTAGACATACTCGATCATCGAACTTGATCTCTGTTTGTTGACGTTTCTATATTTTGAAGCTATTTCATTTCTTTGAGCCAGACCACGAATTGACTATCATGTATCTTATTTTTATTGCGAGACTATAGGTAATAGATATGGATTGTATATGTATCTAGGTATCGTATTTACACCGGGGTATTTACATACCAGTATCTCGTTATTTTTCTTTAAATAAATACAAAGTTCGAAGAACTTGATTATCCATCGATTGAAGAAATCTGTAAGAAATCTCGCGAGAGAGCTTTTAGTTTTAACACATGCTGAATAATTCAGAAGTCTATTTCTTATACTGAAGCAGGTTTGCAAGTCCAATCAGTGAACAAACCGATGAGAGGGTGACTACTCCTACCGATTGCAAGTATGGCCAACAATTAATTATCTGATTGATTTATTCGATTGATTTGTAAAAGCGATTGCAGTGATTAGATTAAGAAATAATTTTACGTTTTAAGCTAACGCTAATCTTCTATTTCCTTCGCATGATATGCCTATTTTCGACGTCTTATCGTGTATTAGATCGCAAAGCAGTCAAAAAGTTGAATTGAGCATACAGTATCTCCAAGCGTGTGTTTGTATCTGAAGTGATAAGCATAACTAAAACTGTTTTAAGGTAAGAGAAACTTGTCACTTTTTAATCGGACGTCTGTTCAGTCGGGCGTTCCAGTGACTTTCTCTTCTTTGGATATAAATTGAAATGAAGATTCTTTTGTTGCTAATAGGGGCTGTGGCAGTAAGTTAAAAGATACTTTTTTATATCTACGATTATCCATTCTATTGTATAATTTTTTTTAACAGCTCTGCCATGGAAGAAACCTCAAAGTGACTCGTTCGGAAGAGGAGGCAGCCAAGTATTTGGAAGAACTCAACTCCGAACTTAATCGCATTGTTAATATAGACACGGAGGCTTCGTGGGCTTACGATTCGAATATCAATGATGAAAACGAGAAAGCTAGCAATGAGGCCTCTGCTGAAACAGCGAAATTCCTTAAGCAGGTCGCTGTAGACTTGGAAGGATTCGATTGGCAAAATTTTGAAGATGCCGATTTACAAAGACAGTTTAAGAAACTGGCCAAACTCGGATATGCTGCTTTGCCAGAGGAGGATTATAATGAACTCTTGACCATTCTGTCGACCATGTCGTCCAATTTCGCCAAAGTACGAATTTGCAGTTACACTGACCGTATGAATTGTGACATGCAACTGGAACCCGAATTGACGGAGATTTTGATCAATAGCCGTGATCCAGAGGAGTTGAAATATTACTGGAAGATATTCTACGATAAGACCGGTACACCGGTAAGAAAAAATTTTGAACGTTACGTCGAACTGAATTTGAAAGCGGCCCAGTTGAATAGTGGGTTTTTGAGTCTAGTAAGTTTGAAAACCGATTGAAAATTTCTAATTTGTTTTTGATAGATTTCACATCTGGTGCTGAGGTCTGGTTGGATGAATATGAAGATGAAAGTTTCGAGAAGCAGTTGGAGGATATTTTTGAAGAGATTCGTCCCTTGTACCAACAAATTCATGGATACGTCCGACATCGTTTGATTGGTGTTTATGGTAAGGAAGTTGTTTCTGAGAAGGGTCCGATTCCAATGCATTTGCTTGGCAATATGTGGGGTCAAACTTGGGGTGAAATTGCAAGTCTTATCTCACCATTCCCCGATAAGCCATTAGTCGACGTAACAGACGAAATGGTTCGTCAGAATTTCACAGCGAAAAAAATGTTCGAGATGGCAGATGAATTCTTTGTTTCACTCAATCTGAAAAAGTTGACACAGTAAGCTTGGATGGGATAAAAACACAATTTTATCTATATGTTATCAATTTGTTATCAGGGACTTCTGGGACAAAAGCATCATTGAGAAGCCGGAAGATGGTCGTGACTTGATATGCCACGCCAGTGCATGGGATTTCTATCTTATAGACGACGTTCGCATCAAACAATGTACTCGCGTCACACAAGATCAGCTCTTCACAGTTCACCATGAACAAGGTCACATCCAATACTTTTTGCAGTATCAGCATCTTCCTCATGTTTATCGTACTGGAGCTAATCCTGGATTCCATGAAGCCGTAGGTGATGTCTTGTCTTTATCTGTGTCTACTCCAAGACATTTAGAGAAGGTTGGTCTTCTCAAGGACTACGTGCTCGATGAGGAGGCAAGAATTAATAAACTCTTCTTAAGCGCTCTCGATAAGATTGTTTTCTTGCCATTTGCCTTCACTATGGACAAATATCGTTGGGCATTGTTCCGGGGTGAAGTTAAGCCTGAAAATTGGAACTGTGCCTTCTGGAAATTGAGAGAAGAATACTCTGGAATTGAACCTCCAATAGTCAGAAGCGAGAAAGACTTCGATGCTCCGGCTAAGTATCATATCTCAGCTGATGTTGAATATTTAAGGTATCTTGTCTCGTTCATCATTCAATTCCAATTCTATAAATCAGCATGTGAGAAGGCTGGACAATATGATCCAACAAATCCTGAGTTCCCATTGGACAATTGCGACTTTTATGGCAGTGCCGAGGCTGGCAAGGCTATTGAGTAAGCGAATTCTTTCGAGCTCACGTAGAAGAAATAACATACTTTTTCTTTTATAGAACCATGCTGTCGATGGGTGCTTCGAAACCATGGCCCGATGCAATGGAGGTTTTTACTGGTGAACGAATCATGAGCGGCAAAGCTATAGCTGAATATTTTGAACCTTTAAGAGTTTGGTTGGAGGCAGAAAATATCAAGAACAATGTGCCTATTGGATGGACCGCCTCAGATAGTAAGATGATTGTACTTCAACTATAAAGCTATGACTTGATTTAAATTCTTTCCATTTCAGAATGTGTATCGTAGGGAAAGTTATGGTATTCCCATTGAAGAACGGAAGCATTCACTTATTTTTAACTAATTTCGTTAATAAATTTCATTGCATTTAAAAGATGATTTTTTTGTACTCTAGAAACGGGAATCCTGGGGAAGAGTACGTTAGGCTCTAGTGATGATTACATTTCATATTTCCATTCATATTAACAACGTTATCGAATGGTTTGGAATTCGTAGATTATTCTGAGCAGGATGCAAGCATTTGTTTGTAGTTATGATATTCTTCGTAGGGGTCAGGGCTATGATGGTGTCTACTGACATGGCTTATCGGCTATTCAGTATAAATCTAGTCACAAAGCTTTAATCCAGTAATTCCTATAGCTTATGTCTAAGAAAATGTGATTTTATTAAGAAGTTTCTAAAACCACTTACATGATGGCTTATATTGTGGCTCTCCTACTGAGCGATTTGAAATTAAGTTAAATAATGGGCATTCGCATACTTTCCTTCTGTCGATTCTGTGTGCGAATTAAATGGATACTAAGTTGAAAAATACAGTTGTAGACCATCCGATTTCGAAATAAGGGTTTCTTGTGGTCTTTCTCTCATGTTTATACTCGTATTTACTTCCAAAGTGAATGAGCTTATTAATACTAGCCGTCGTTACTATTGTTGTATTCAATTGACTGTTATGAAAAAAGAGTTCTTGTGCTAGCATATATTTAGGTATATTTCAAGGTGTAGATTAGCTTTTACCCACTCTAAATAGAGTTTTCAGTGGTAAGCTTACAGTAAGTCATATACCAAACCCTTGGCAAAAAAGGGATGAGAAAAGATTTCTATTGACTCTTTGTGTAGAGGGGAAATCTTGAAAGTAGAGTTCAACACTGATGGTGCGATCGACAACGCTATTTCCTAAGAGATGCTTTTAGTTTCAGTCAGACAATTCAGACTTGATAAACACTTTATTTTGACCAATAAAGGGAGATTTCTAGGTACCCAGTTAGGAATAAGTTTTACTCTAACAAAAGTTTGTGTTCATATTTGGTTTAAAGACTGAACGTTTCAAGAGTCTACTAACCTAAAATTTGTTAAAAATTTGAATCTCAGAGACGCAAACCCTGTTTTCGAGGGTTCTCATTCTTCTGTCAGCAAGGGCAATAAAGTCAGAATACAGGTGAAGACAAGTTTCAAGTATGTAATTCCTGTATATGCTGTAGTAAGTGCTATGCAGATGTTGAAATGTTATGCATTAATTTGATTGGGAAAGGACGCGGAATATGCATTTCAACTTTCTTTTCTCTTTTTGTATATCGCTGATAGGGTTATAAATCTCTGGTATGAATTATTATTTTTATAAAAGTTTAAAACTTACAATAGAGAGGGTGACTGGCATTTAAAATGTAGACGACTTCTTCGCAAGATCGCCCGCTCTTTGATTCCCTCAGAAGAGAGCCTTGATAGGTGTTCTGTATGATCGATCACATAGTATTTATTCAATTTATTTTAATGTGAATGCAAAAATCTTTTATTGGAAAGTTTAGTTCATAAAAAAGATAAGCAGGAAATTTCTGTTTTTCTAAGGAAAAAAAAGGTTCTAGCATTGATAGATATGTAGAGTGGAGCGCAGAACATTTTAGTGTTCCGAAAAACGGTCATATCTACGGAGGCAATAAATATAGCTATTGATAAAAAAAATTAAGAATGCCATAAATGATATCAGAACATATGATTAGTGTAAGTACCTTCATTGGGTTTCTATGGGCGTAAAACTACAATACCAAACAAATATAATTTATGGAGTATCCGTAGAATCGTTAACTACTGTGTGAGATTGACATTGTTGACCTGTCGAAACAGTTGTGAAAAAAAGTTCCTCGATTAAAAAGTGTGCAATTAAGAAAGGGATTATATAGATATTCAAAAGTTTGATTTAATTTGAAGCACAAGATGTTCTAACATATATAGAAATTAAAATCGTAGTTAGTAGTTGATATAAGATAGCATGCTCCGACAATTACAAAATGATAAAAGCCAATATTACCGGGATAGACGTTGAGTAGTTAAAACAAATACCAGATGAGAAAAACAAATAGTTTGCTAGCGACATAGCGGCGAAATCTGACCTTCAATTGCTCGTCTCCGAAATTGCACGCCTTTAAGAAAAGCACGATGTATTATCGTCTTAGGTTTTACAATAAGAGGATCGAAATAAATATCTAGAAAATATGTTAGACAAAATCTTACAAAAAACATGAAAACAAACCTTATCGTTCACCTGCCACCAGAAAAAAGTATCAATGTGAACGAGAGGGCAAAGCCCATATGTGCTGATCTACAATACTGCTTCGACGACATATAAGACAGAAACTGCTTATATTGTTCCCAATCGCGATTTCAATACTTTAACAATTATTGTCAGAATGAGAAATCGGGACTCCACCGCGGCAATCGGTCTTTATGTTTTGAAAAATTTAATTTGCATGTTATGAATGAAACAATGTGTACATTCACTCGAAATCAAAGAAAACAGCCGCTGTAACATTAGCATGAAGACTCAAATGAAAATGTTGGATTTATTTCTTATTCTAACAGAATAAAGAATTAAATAGATTAATTAATGAATTTATAAAAAAAAAACTTTGAAAATTGTAAGCTATAACTTCGCAGTGTTAACCATGAAATTACAATTTATTGTTTTTGTTAACTTTAACGTTTTTATCTTATTCGAAACTCATGTACTCGTATTAAGTAAGAATGAGATTTAATTTTAGAATGTATCTATTAACTATAATATAACATGGATTCCTGCTGCTAAGACGAACCTATTCAATAGAGGAAGTGGGGGAGAGCTAATTGCATTTCGTAAAAACTTAAATGCTGTAGATATATTATACAAGACGATAGAAGATACATTTGTTTTGGAGTTAAAAATGAATAGCAATTTGCTTCATGTAGTACCAACTTACACTATATCCTAACCATTGGCAACGCTACTATGGTACACTTATTGATTTGTTTATAAACCTAAATTCATTAAACCTAATGCTTACAGGCGATTTTATCGGAAAAATAGGTCTAGATGAAAATATTTAATTAATTGGGCTCCTACTTCATCCGTTAAACCAAAATGAAATGCAAAGGATCTCGTATGTGATCACAAATGTTGTAAAATAATTGAGATCTTAATGCATTCGATTGAATAATTGGTGATGGTGATTCTAATGGCTAGTATAAGTTTCTGCAAGGTACTGCCTGCTCTGTTATCGACTATTGCTTCATATCAGGAAATTGGCAACAGTATCGTCATGACATTCGAATAGGCATAGAAACTTTCTCCTTGGAAGCTATGTATGAAAACAACAACGCAACGGTCTGAGATGGGAGAGATCTGAAGAACTGAAGTGGGAGTTAAACAAGGGTGTATCTTAAGTGCACTCTATTTAGGTACTAACGATATAAAAGACAACATTGGAGGAGTAGAATGAATATTATCCAGCTTATAATAGATAGACTAAAAAGCTACTGTTGGTGAGTTTAAGAAAAAACGATTTATGATTTTCAGACATAGTGGAGGGCAATACTCAAGAAACAAAGCCTGGATGTACGGAAGGGAAAACATAGAGATGATTAAGGACTATAAGCATCTAGGAGTATTGATTTCAGCTAAAATTAATATGAATTAACGTCTTGAAACCAAATTAAAATAATCTAAACAAGCAATTTCTTGAGTCTATGCAAAATGAATTAACAATAAAAAGAATTGAATTTGAGAAACAGAAAAATTATTTATGGTACCGCGATAACCATTATGTCATATGGAGCTCAAATATGGGATTACTGCTTTCGAAAAATTGCTAAGGTAGGTACATACATAGGTTGGTACACACCAACCCTAATCATATGCTTTATTTAGAGACCAGGATGGCCATGTGCATATACGAATAAATCAGAAGGTTTTCCGACGCGTAAACAGGCCAAATATAGTTGCCTAGAGAGAAACATGGAATTTCTAAATTCAGGCCACACACTTGTAAAGATTATCCTTGCTATTTCTGCGATGGAGAATAATATCGGGTTCTTGGCCAAATATAGTGATTGCTGTTTCATCAATCGTTGGAGCATTATATTGTCTTGCGTGTTGACCAATGGGTGCCTTATCTGCACGAATTACAACTTTGTAATCGTCAGCTGGCATTCGTTCAAGGGCAGTTCTGAACAGTTGAATCAATTCGTTGTGTTGATCAAATAAAGTTTGAAGTTCAGCGACAATTTCTCTTCAAGTGTCATTATTGAATCGACAACGGTTATCGATTTGTTCATCTGTGTTTCCCGTGAAATAAATCTGAAAAAATTTGTGATCTGCGTCTGGAAGTGGTAATAATGGCAATTTAACTTGCCCAGCTGCGTAGCACATTCCAGATGTTTCACTCTTAAATTTGAGTGCGTTACAATACGCATAATTTGTTCATTTTCCCGAAAAAAACACTCAGATGAAGATTGTAATCATAATTTTGATCATGATGGAACACAGCCAGCTCCAATAATGGCATCCATGAATCATTCAGTGCTCGTCTAGAACGAGCTGTGCGTTATCGTTGAGCTTTGAGTCTTTGCTCACGTTGTTCGTCACATTCTGAGGTTCGCAACTTCTATTTCTTTTTTGCTTGATGTGTATTTCTACCAATCGCTGGTCGTTTAAGAGGCATATTTTATAAGTATAAATCGGAATCTGAAATGCCACCGTTTTCAATACAAAAAATTAGTATTATTCTAAAGCAATTGAAAGAAACTTTGTTAACGAATTTTATCGGCAAATTGGTTGAAATCAACTGAAAAAAATACAAAAATTAGGTATTGGAAAGCAATTAAAATTAAATTTAATTCCATTGACGATGCAATGTAGGAAAACTCCATGAAAAACTCACCAAAAAAAATGCTCATCCGATACGTGTATTCATACATCGAATGGATTATCACTGATGTCAATAATAATGCTTTCCAATCAATTTAAAAAAAATACAAAAATTCAATATTGAAAAGCAGAGCAAAGCACTTCTGATTTAACCCTAGACCCGTATCCTACAAAAATTCCAGTTGCCGTATGAAAAAATATTTGTTATTTACACTAACTCGCTAATTCGCACTCGAACTTCTGATGTGAAATGAATCCTTTTACTCAATCTTCAATTTCAATTAGCGGAACTGTTTGCTTAAGATTATTTTTATCTATTTTGCCTATTATTACTAACCTAATGATCGGGTTATCCCACTCGCTTCATAAATACCCTTATACCCTTTTTATGTCATCGCAGTGCCTATATCATATTGAATGCAATTACTACCATACAAATTCGACTCTGGGCACTCAGTGCCCGAGATATGGTTTTCCGTATGCCCTTATTTCCGTAAACATTTCGAAATCCTCCCGTCTAGGTTCCCAGAATAATCAGTACTTGTTTGTTTTAAAGATAGATGGCGTCATTAAGGAAAGTTACTATCGGGTTTTGTTTTGAAAGTCATTTACTCGTATATTGAAATTGTTTCGTGATTTTTGATACTCGTATAATCCAAAAAGAGCAATATTAATCCGTAATCCGATTAGCTCGTGTATATTTTGATAGAAAATGCTGGCTTTGGGGACCCGTATCGTCTACGGCATCTTTGAGATGCATGTTTGCTGCCATTAAACCTGGCTGATAATCTAAATTTTATCATGAAAAAAGAAAGGAAAACCATGGTATAATTTTAGCTGTTCGCCGAACAAAAGATCGAAGATCGTAGGTTATCTCACAGAACGGCAATTAATATTTTTAGTGACAAGTTGAGCATGATGCCTACAGTGAAGAACAAGGGGATACGGCAGTCAACTTTACAGCAATGTTTGGAGCTCTTTTAGAGATCTCGGCTCGAAAAACACTAATACCCTTACTTATTCTAGCAGAACCATTGATTTAAAGTATTTCACAATGAACTTTGGTTTATTAAAAATAATTTCCATCTCCTCTGTAATAAATGAAAGCTAGTAAAATAACTAAGGCTGCTGCTTCTGACTGAAATATGTGATGATAAGAAATAATAGGGCTTGTCCGCAGTGCACTGTCATGTCTTTACTCCTGTCTTCTGCCTGACGCCCTAACACTTAAGTGCAGGCCTATGGAGACGATGTCTATGATGTTTCTCAAACTCTATTAAGCTTAAATTGTTATGATAATGTTATAGATAGTAAACTCCTTAAGACTGAGTATGTTGTGTTCAAAATTGTCGGCGTAAAAATCTACGATTTGCAATCTGTTTTCTGGTTAGTTGATGGAATTGAAATTCCGGTAAAAACGTCACTTTTCCTCCTTTCTTAAATTTAGTGTAATACTTACGGAAGTATTGGTAATAACACTCTAGCACTTAAGCTGAGCTTTAAATTGGCGTCGGATTTATTCTGTCTCAGGAATAAAATGCAACCTTATTGTTATGGATAGGTCAACAATTTATCAAAAACGTGCCACTCCTGTTTTTGTTAAGAGTCAATTACTTCTAATTTTATCCTCGAAAGCTCTGACCCAAATCCAATCCTAAGAGGAACTATTACTAGAGAAAAAGTAGAGTGAGCGAAGTAACTGGCATGAATATCCAGCTCATACAACAATTCCCGATTTCCTTAAAAAATTATTTGCGCCTCAGCAATTAAGATCGTATTATCATAGAACCTCCCGTTCTCTATTGTTCAACTACTATCAAAGGACCGTAATACGCTCATATATGTTAATCCCTTTTTTAGCCCGAAAGCATCTATGCTAAGGATTATGTTATTTTTTGAACTGAAGTGTTTTCATCGTTGCAGAACCTAAGTGTATTTCATATAATGCTTTTGATAAGAAGATTTTGCAGCTGTGCAGTAATAAATCTCGATGAATATTTAAAAGAAAAAAAGAAGTAAAACCCATCTTTTGATATATCAAACGCTTTAGTGTCAAATAATTTGCGATTAGATTAAATTAAACGTGAAAAATGTATGTATACCAAAGAAGTACTGACTTCGGTGGGAAACTATCTAATGCTAATTCACATCAAAGAAATTGATATCTAACCACAAACCACATCCCTGTCCCAATTACTTGCCCCATTATGATCTCACACCGAGACAAGTTCAAGTTGAACGAACCGCACCATAATGACAATAAGCGAAACACACTGATACCGGTCCCAGTATTTTTGGTGCGTCACTTAACTTTATATCGCACCAATGTCCACACTTTCTAAGAACACTATTAAACTATGAATGAGCGTCCATTAGCGTCGAAGTGTAAAGGTAAATATAACCCAGCTTTCTACATGCCTACTGCATTTGTTTACATTCCAAATGAGTTTTCTCCTCCCCATTTGCATACTCCATTATCTGCATGTGTCTTCAGTATTTAGTCTATGGGTAGACAGAAAAGACTCTAATCGATTCCTCACAAGCCCAACTATGTCATTGCGCCACAAAGGCACAAAATCACACTTAACTACCTGAATGTTGTTCTCCTCAATCTCCCCTGTGGTTAACTGGTGCACCGAACACTAGCACTGCGCTCTCGTAACTATCTTATATTCCAGATTGAGACCACAAAATATCTCGAGTTGAGGTAAAAAAAAGTTGTCTAAACCACTAACCCACTAGCACAGCACCAACAGCAGCTTCAGCCAAGTTACTACCAGTAGATAGATAATGGTAGCAAAGTAATCACTAAGGCTTGACTGGTAAGCTGATTGCGAAGCGTCAGTCTACTCTAAACCATTCGCGCGTGAGGTAACAGTCTTAAGTCGATTTCCGTCACTTTGATGACCGTATCCGTTCGTCTTTAAGAGTGCGTCCGAGGAATAAGATAAATAAAAGAAAATTCTATTGTCTACTCACGTTTTTGAAAGTGGATAAAATAATTAGGTATGTGTAAGTGAATGTGCAAATTTGTTTAACACTTGTGCCGGCTCATGGCCAATATATGAGTATATAATCGTTTGTGCGAGCACGATTACAAATCCGAATATGAATAACTTTCGCTTCTTGTCCAAGTATCGACAAAATACGAAATCTCCACAAAGAGAGAATAGTCACTGTTATAATAATTGTTAAACAATTTTATTTTCGGTTAGTGGAAGTAAAAGTTGTATTGGCCATCGGTAACTGGTTTTCAGTTTTCATAATTGAGGATTATTTTCGGTTTGTGTCTACATACAGAAATGTCAGCAGCATTTACACACAATAGAAGGACTGTTCTAACCTTGGGCTCAACTTAAATTCCAAAGTCAATCTTGGATACTGATCTAAAAATTCGAAAACTTATATATAAAAAAAAAAACAATTATAATTCCGAAACATCATTAGACGAATCCGGTTTGACAGCAACGCGAGCTGCGCTTATCCTTGAACTCTAATACAATTTCAACAAGAACTTGACTCAGTTTTATTTTTTTGAAAAAGTTGAAAACAATTTCGAGTGAGGTTTTGAGTGAAAATCCACTAATGCCCATTTGGTCTATGTGAAGTGATATAAATCAGTAAATTATCTTGTCATCGTTAGTCTAAGTGGAAAGTCGGCATTGTTTCGATTTATACCACTGAGCTATGGTCGTAAATGTGTGACTTCTCTGGTCAAGGGCAGGTATTTGCATTTTACGTTGGTTGGCCTGATCTATGTTATAGTTGTATAGTCAGATGGTATGCCGAAATTAGCATTTATTTTGGGTATAGTAGTGTAAATATGTGCGACTTTTGTGTGGTTGGGTTTACAATTTCGACATAAAAACAAAACACGCAGTGATATACTCGTATTTTTCTTTATTTTGAGATTTTGATCTCTCGAGGCTAAACGGGGAAATTGAAAGTTTACTTGACCTAATGATGGTATGAGATGTTCGAATTAAAAGCTGTTGCCGAGGCCGAACAAGATTTCATTTTGTACATGTTTACATGTTCAACAACACGCAAAGGGTTTTTTGACCTGCTACCAGAAGACTATCTAGCTTTAAACAGATGTACATTCATATTAAGTGACTGGATAACAACTTTTTCCGAAAGAGAAACTGTAGAAGATGGGTTTTTGATGATTGGATACATTATTTGGCTATTAAGAGTCTTTTGTAATCTTTGTCATGGATTAGTCATTAATGGTCGGGATTTTTTGCCAGAGGCGAAATTTACCTCTGTCCCAGTGTAAAGTATGTTACTCTTCATGTTTGCTTGTGTTAGTTAAGTGATATTTCAAATATGAAGATACATGGCTACATCAAAGGGAGTCAGTCAAAACAACGCACCTTGTCTTATGTAATGTGCGATTTACAAAGATTGCTTCAAGTCAAAATTGGCCTCTTATTTATTAATATGTTGTTGTAAATATTCATTGCACATCTTTCCAGATCTTATTAGCATTTACTCTGTATAAGATTTTTTGATCGTAGGTTTAAATGGACTGACAAGAAGAGAACAGTGGAACAGAAGTTCAGTTCGATAATTTTCTTATAGCCTTTCTAAGAAATAAGCTGTGTTCTTATTGAACAAGCCAATAACTACTTTGGGAATAAGAAGGAGCACTAACCAAATTTTTACCTGAAATCTGAATAATATTAATGCAATGGTGTACTTGTCAGAACTATGTAGGCCTAAAATTGTCATAGCCTTATGGTTTTGATCTTTACAGCACTGAACTGTAGAAACATGGTCACATCACCACTCTTTTCGGAATGAAATATTTACCCCCCATCGAAAACGATGAGAGAGTTGAAGGACCCGAACTGGAAAAAGGCTGGTCGGCTCAGAGAAACGTTGTTTCGGCCTTACAAGAACAATCTAATGGAGGAAAATGAGCCGGAAATTATAGATCTCTGCCATATGACCTACAATTGAGACAAAAATACTACAGTGTTTACAAGTACAATACATGGTACATGTTTTCACGCGCTTGTCAAAAGCATAAGCAGTTGTGTTCAATCATCTATTCCAATAAATATTTTAATCAATCAATGACAATTCAACTGTTAGGTCATTTAACAATGCCAGTCGGCTTACTGCTCATTTCGCAGTCAGCTTAACACTTATGGATTGTAACATGTCTTTACCTGAGTGTGAGTGCGTGGAATATTTTACTGCAATAGTCCGCCTTTGCACTTGTGAAATGGTAAGGGCACTTAAAAATAATTTCATTCACAAATACGCATAGATATGACTTGTCGTCTGCTTAAGAGTTATTTTTCAATTCTGTAGACTAATTGTATACACTTAAATGCTGTAGCTGACAATATTAACTGATGTTGGAGAGAATAGGTCTTGATCCACCCCTGAGCTGCAGTGTTATAACATTCTTAATGTAAACTTTTCATCAATTTTACTCTTAAGAATACTTTCCAAGCAAGTGGAAACAGCATTTGACCGGCCCATGGTTTAAAAGGGCGAATCTTCAAATTTCCTCCAAAAATTACTTACATTCCTTCTTTCTAAGGTCGTCAGCTCATGTATTATCTTGAGACGCTAAAACTTGTGTAACTGACTTGAGTCTGACTTCAAACCGAAGATGCAGGCATACGAGTGTGTAGGTTTTGTTCTCGGAATATTCGATGTGAGTTATGTCGGGAGGTTTGGACATGGTTTTGTTTTGTCTCCAAGATTCCTGTTAGGCTTTTTGAACTATTCTTTGCCTAATATTGTTACTTGCTACTGACAGTATTTACTTACTTCTTTGGTATAGAGTTGCATGTTGTTTGAGGAATTCGGAACATAATGAAAATCTATGCTCCCAGGATGAAAAGCTGCTATCTATGGGTGGGACTTGCATCATCAAACGCCAAATTGCTCTATTAGTGCCAACGGCAATGCCAATCTATGTTGAAATGACCATAAATTCGAAACCACGAAACTTATTAGTTTCCTTAAACCTTGCAACATACATAGTAGAACGATCACATATGTACCATGTGCTCCCAAGAATTGTTAACAATAATAGAATATCCAGATGAGGGCCAGTAAAACGACGTATAACACCGCCAAGGCGACGTCTCACCACTTTCTCTTTTAAGTTACTTTCTTCACAAAAAATTCTTTAATAAAATTGCTAGAGGGTTTTTGCTCCTCATTATTAAACTAAGCTTCAGACGGCTAAGGCTAAGTCCCGCAGAGTTGTTACACAGTATCAAGTCTTCTATTATAGTTTTCGATTTTTATAGTGGCATTAAATCGCATCGGTTGGAAATTCACTAGTCCATTACGCGTATAAATCGATGAATCGAGTCCTCAAGTCAATTTTTTCATAAGCAGTTTGGCATAGTGCTGTTTACTTCCCAAACCATACGATATATTTCGGATCAATGTCATCCATCGACGAAAAAAATAACCACTGATTAAATTTCAGTAAAGTTGACCAAAAAATGTAAACCAAGCTCCCGCTACGTTTTGAACAAATAAAGATCGTTGATGCCATTGTAAATACCACACTAAACAGAGCACTTTTGTTGGTATAATTGAGTTGCATAAGCCTTCCACAATTTTCCCTATTTACAAATCCATTAGGCCGAATATGAACGTCGTCACTAAGATAATTTTATCGTTTATAGATAAAATTAAGGGTCGGATTCAAGTAGTTCAATACGCGTATTCTCATTGCAAGTCGGGGGCTGCTGCTGTCTGTGCGTCAAGTTGAGATTTTCGCCAAAAATTCCACAATGTTGACGTGCTCTTCGCTTTGCATCACGAAGAATGTATGTCGTATGAAATTCATCTACAATTTGTCGAATTACGATCTTAGTGGGCTGATATTTAGAACTTAGCTTTCTTCAGGCTTCGCGAATTCACCCCCGAAGATGCCTATAATCATCCATTTTTTGCTTCCGAAAGTGAATTAAAATAAAACACATTTATGATTCAGATTTCGATGAATTTTTTATTTCAATATATTGTTTGGAACCTACCATTATGGATAAGCAGGACTTGATTCTGGAAATTTTCGATAACTATTCGACACATATTGCCCAATAACTCGGCCTTAACTTGACGAATATTCGTTTTTTAAGCGCCAAGAGTTTGCAGGTTGTGCGCATAAGTACGATGTTTTACATAGCCCTTCAAAAAGAAATCCAACGACAAATCACATCTTGGTGCCTAGTTCACACCATGAAAACACTAAATAATATTTACAATAAGAACTTGTCATGGAAGTTTTTCTTGCAATAAAGCCAAAACGGATCATGCTGTGTGAGATGTGGCACTGTCTTTTTCCAACCACATGCCTGCCACATTCATATCTTCGATTTGAGGTCAAACAAATTCGGTTAACATTTGGCTACAGGGATGAGAGTTGAGGGTGACTGTTATGCCTTCTTCATATTCGAAGAAGTATGGATCAATGACACCACCAAACCAAATTGCTCACCATACAGTGACTTTTTTTGTTTGAATGCAATGGCCTTTCGACGGTTACATATGGACTTTCACCTTCTCATATCCGACAATTTTGTTTCTTAGCATATCCACTGAGTGAAAAATAATCCTCATCGCATTCATTGTTGAAATTTAGTTGTCAAGCACACAATAGGCATATGTTCTGCTACTTCCATGGTCAGCTGGTTCTTGAGTTAGTTAAACGTTATAAGGGTGTAGGTGCAAATATACGAGTAATTGCAAAATACGCCATAATGCGCTGCAAGACAAGCTCAAATGCTGTGTTCGCCATGAAATAAATAAATTGGGATCTTCTTCAACACTTTCACTATACGTATACATATAGCCATATTTTCTGTAGAGCGTGCATTTCGATGGTTGATAGGCCTTAATGCATCTGTAATAGAGCCAGGTCGATTGTTGTAAACATATACAGTCTGGTAAATGTGATTGAAACAAATCCTAACCACGAACTGTATGACCCTATATGCTCAACTGATACGAAAGTATTTTTCTATAGGTATTATGTATGGCGATGGCGATGGCGTGATAGTTAGCTCATTGGACTATCACGCAGAGAGTCTGGGTTTGATTCCAGGCTGGGTCACCAACAATTTTTCAAATCGCCATCACCCTTTCGGCGGGCAATGGCAAACTCCCGAAAGTAAAACTGCCTACGAAAGAGCTTCTAAGGAGTGCCGTTCGGACTCGGCGATAAACCGTAGGCCCCCTCAGATGTGACAAAAATGATAACATGAGCAACACAAATGAGCGTCAAGAAGCTAGGCCATGGCCCATACCGGGCTGCCAGCGCCACAGTGTTTTTTTTTTTTTTTTTATTATGTATGGTGATTTGTCGAATAGTGCTAAATACGAATTTTAAAGAACTTTCAAAAGTGGCAGCTCAGTTTGATAGCAATTCGTTTTACTTACTCACTATTGTTCAAAGTGAAAAAAGTTAACTGGAGAGTTAAGTTAGCTTAATCCTTAGAGAGACTACTGGGCACCCCAAGCCGGTTTAAATCCAATTCTACTTCTACGTTGTCCTTTCTCAACCAAAGCATTTTGAAGTATTTCTCTCGAAACGACCGAGAGTATCTTGATCCGTTTTTGATGGAGTTCATGCTACAGGGTCATAAAACAGGACTGGGATATTTAAGGGCTTAAAAGCTCAAAATAGGACAGCATTATTGAGTTAAGTTTTAGACCTACAAAAAAAGTGATCGGCAAAAGTTTTTGTTCATTTTGTTTTTGTTGTGCTGCTCATATCAGAGCCAAGGTAGGAAAGGTTGATTGTGGACTTTCAAGGCCTGAAACCACACAAGTCCAGACAATAGGCAGATCAAGTCTCATATACAATGTTGAAGATACTTGTAAAATTATGCATAGTTGGCGTGGTTGAAAGATTCTCCTTTCTTGTGAATTGCGCAAACGATGCTGATGTTTTAATTATAATGCATTAACTCTTCTAACCAGATCGGAAGATCTATCCGTCAACAAAAACTCGTTTAATTTGCGCTTAAAAAAAATACAGAAAAGTGTGAATTCTCAACAGGTTCTCTCTATTTATCCATTATTTGTGTTCTATTGTTCTTTACAATTAGAAAGTATTTTAAAATATTCATGAATCCGGAATCTGGAAGTTATACGAGTAAATAGAAAGATTAGCATCTTTAACAGCAGTGTAAGACCTGTGTTTTTGGAAAAATAACCAACACGATTCTAAACACAGTTTGAATACTTATAAACAATTTCTTAAGATTAATTCTTAATTAGCATGCAAGTAGCCAATTGTTACTTCCATACGTCTAAGACGCAAAGATCACTTTTTTAAATAACTTGGCGAAAATAAGTTTTAATCAGGTTTGAGTGACAACAGAGCAAAAATTAACCTTTCGCAGATATCATTTGGAGTGTTTGCATCTTTGAAATTTAACTGTGGTGATGTTTGGAGGAAACCTGATCAACATCAATGACTGTCGTGACCAAAGCTATTAGATTGTCTTGCACAGTTTTCGTCTTTACCAAATCTATTGATGATGTGGTTTGGACTCCAAAAATATTCGTTTTATAACATTTAATCTACTGACGAACTCAGAGGATTCTTCTCAGTTAATTTTTAACTTTTCAGTAATTACAATCATTTCCTAAGTTATTGTACGTGTTTTCGATTAGCTACTGGTAGTTGTTTTTGAGGTTTTCGTAACTAAATTATTGTAACCACGAAAAACCACTTAGATTTTACCTATTCTGTAAATCAATAGTTGATACTCTATTTATGTAGTGAGGCTCTCAGTTTGAGTAGCTCGACCTTGACAAGCGATTGTAAAGCAATGTTTTGCAAACCTTGACACTATGTAGAATTAATTCACTTCAATTCGGAAATAACATTTTATTCGTTTGCGAGCTGATTTCCAAGTCATGTTCAAGGAGTTTTCTTTCGATTTAGTAATTTACTGGCCCTGGTTCAGCAGCTGTGAATTATTTCTTCTGAATATATTGGAATAAGCAATCAGATTGAATTTCTTTTTAACTTGGCTATTACAAGTAACTACAGTTAAAGTAGTGTACTTGGTAAGTGTTAATAGTGATATTCAAGTAAAATACTTTGTTGATTCCAGATGAGGAGTCATAGTTAAAGGGAATAGCAGAGTCAAGATACTCGTACAGTGAATCGGTTCAAAAATTACTTCAAAGTTATAGCTGGCGTACTATCACCGCAACTATACAATGTGTTTCTGCTTCTGTCCAATTACTCTGATAGAATGTTGTGCTAGATTATGCCAATGATATTAATGTCGTCAGCGTACGCAAGAAGTTGCATAGACTTTTGGAATATTATGCTTTCTTCAAGCAGCGAGCGAATGATACAGTAATCGCTGAGTGTGCAGATTAGTCAAACGATATGGCAAAAGCGTCAACAAAAAAATCAATATTTGGTTAATCTTGGACTAAACAGTTTTAAATCTGCCCTGAGAGGGACAAAAACTGAGGCTGCTGTCTCTAGAATTAGCGCAGTTGTGTACTTCTTGTGGACAAAAGATGCTGAGGTTTCAATCACTCGAGTTGGTTTTCTTGTTTTCTCTTCGACTTAAACGGCTTAGCAGTTAGGTCATCCGGTCCATCAGCATTTTTACTAACCTTAGATCTGTAATTCAGTTGGATTGTCCAAGTCAGCAGTTGTGGGGCAAGCGCGAACTATATCGGAGCCTCCAATGCAAGTTCTTGAAGATACTGCATTTTTGTCATTTGAGATGGTTGCTGGTTTGGGGTATAAGAATGACCGGCTCGTGAATAGGCTTTTAAAAGGATCCTCAGCAGCTGAAAAGTCACGCACTCTTAACGAGATTTTTTTTTTCATTGATCGGCATTGAAAGGGCCGCTTTTCGGAGATCTTGCTGAGCTTTTCTTTAACGCAAGAGGCACTTCAATTATGGAGTGAGAAGTATACATTTTATAGTTGCTATAGAATATATTTTATTGTGATGCTTCGGGTCATTCTTAATGTTATCTCATTTCTCCCGGTGGAGCCTAGTAAGATATAGTCCATAATTATCTAAGTACGTCTAAGTCAACGACATAGCTTCGCTTATCACTAACTCTGTTCTTGCAGTTAACTTTTTTAAAAAGCATAATAATAGACAACTAGAGCGACACAATGCTCTTCACCTCTCTGACATATGACGTTTATTTGACAGCAAAAGACTTGACGGCTGGCTATTGTCGTAAAGTACTTTCATGAAGCAAGTTCTAAAGAGTATTTTTTTTTAATCTACTACTTACTTCACGTATTTATATCTGTTAAACAAATTATCAGACTGTCAACTGCCAACTGTTAATATTTATTTCATTCAGTAGCCTTTGCAATTTTATCGGAATGGCATACATGCTTTAACAACTTTTCCAAATTTTATAAATTTGGTTACAAAATTATGGTTCTGTACGCCAAACTTATAGGGCACTTGCACCATACTAGACCCGACAGCTATACGGCGGTATTTTTGTACGTTTTCGCACAATGTTTTATTTGGAGGATGCAGTTGCATCCAGAAGAAGAGTGCGTACTGAGGTAAATATTGCGTTCGCTAAGGAGAGTTGAAATTTCAGAGAATGGGCCTAAAATCAAATGCTATTGGATCCACTGTTCTATCAAAAATTCTGTTCAAAGACGAGGCTTATTTTTGGCGCAATGGGTGTGACAACAAACTATACATGGAGCAAAGATAATCCATATGAGATTATCTAAACGCTATTTACATCCTGAAAATGCCACAGTTTGGTGCGCTCTCTGGGCAGTCAAGGTTATTCGCTATAGAGCTATGACTAATGTTTTCTAGTTCCCTGATTGAGTGACATAAATTTGGAGGAGATGTGGTCCCAGGAAGATGGCGCTACCAAACGGCAAATGAAACGAACAACTTATTGGAGGAAACATTCGATGGACTGACAAACGGCCTCCAAACATTTTGTGATTTGACGCCCTTGCTAATTTTTTGTCTTATTTCTTGCTACGTTAGCAAACCAATAACAATCGACGTATTGAAATCCAACATTATTCGTGTTATTGAGTACGGTCACAAATGCGTGAAAAAGTGGTCAGAAACGTTGTCCCTTGGATGACATTCATTAGATCCAGTCGTGATGGGCATATGCCCAAAGTTATGTTTAGAAATCAATTGCAGAATATATTTTCTCGAATTAAACACAGAATTTCAAATTAAATTTCGGAATTTTTTTTTTAAAAATCTGCCTTAAGTGGGATCGATGGTGGGATTAATAGACCTGAGTTCACGCTGAGGGGCTACCATTGTGTTGTTATATGGCTTCAGCCGATCACGAAGTACAGTGGGGTACAGACTCAGATTTCGTAGGTTGCAAAGTTCCAAGGGAAGATCCTTTTCACAATCGAACAAGCAATGCTAAGCTCCAACAACATAGCATACTTACATCTAATAAATTATTGACTGCTTCTTTGATTTAAATGTTTCTGCTTCTTCATTCACTTCTTACTGAAATGCCTTGATTGAAGTCCGTGTTGAAGTCAATTTCAGTATGTTGAACATCAATTGACATGAGAAAGCCGCTTTGCAACATTCGTAAACTAGAGTGCTACATTTAGCTTTGCAGCGAGCTGAATGGCGAAAATGTCAGTAGGATAAGTTTGGAGGGTCGCTGTTGGAGTAGTTCTTAAGCCCGCTGCACCATTGCTGCAAATTGCCAACCGACATATTAACGATATTGACGATGAGTCCAAAAACAGTTTTTTGAATGCGCTTCTTGATCTTTCGTAAAACCAATTTCTTCTAGGACACAAGTCAGCATAACCGCTGTTTATAAAAACGGTTATACTCTGCTGATACAACTACTAGTCCCATTTATCGAAAATAACTTATCTTTAAATGGTTATTTCAATAAGTAATTTCGAATCCAGTTGATATTCCATCTCATTGTCATAAATTCCCTTTCAAACGGCAGAAGAAGTTGTATTCTTAGAGCATTTCAAACTAAGCCATGATCCGATTTTATAAGAGGCATGCTACACTATTCCAACACATCTTTTTCAGTTAGCTTACTGCGCATACAGAGATTAACACTCCTAGTTGGAATACAAAAGCTTAATTACATGTCAGTAAAATATTAATCTTCTTTCGCCCAGTGAATAGTTCGTTGTAGAGATCATATAATGGCCAGCAATTAAATACAATAGATAGTCTCATATAAACATGTCAATCCATTGGGCACGGTGTGGCCTAGCGTCTTACTTTATGAACATAACAACCACAACAAGTGATTAATGCCCTCAACATCTCGTACTTAGATGCTTTATTATTATAATTGCTTACCGAAGGTAAAAAGGGGATAAGAGGAGGGTTAGTTCATTTTATTATTAACTGGCCTTAACCTCAACTTGAGAATCAAAATAATTACAGATACAAAAATGTCTGAATAAACATGTGAATCGGAATCTTAGCTCGTTTGCATGAAATTAAAACGTGGTAATCAAAGCGTTAACGACTTGAGTATCCGTATAAAGTATGAACACGTTTCATTGCAGGTTTGCAAATTTATAACTTGTCCATCAAATTAATGTTCCCTGCTTTAAGACGCACATCGTCAGCGCAATGGCTAACCAATTTTAAAATCGTCAATGCATTTATAATTGTTTCTCAATCGCAAGCAGTTTACTAAAGTGATTTAAGAAATATTTAATTTTACAGCAACAAAACCTTTTCTAATACTTTTTTACAGATTCTATGACTAAGCCCTGTGTTAGTTGACAATATAACAATGAATCACCTGGCCTTACTCGTCTTTGCGGTAAGTTATTCTTATTCTTATCTAAAATGTAAATCTTATATTGAGTTCTTTACAGCTATTGGCATTACAGCCAACTCTGCAAAATTCTGATGATCCCAATGAAGTTGCAGAGGTATTCCTTACCGAAGTCAATGATCGTCTTGCTTATCTATATAACAACCAAGTTCAGCATAGTTGGAAAGAGGAAGTAACCAATTCCGATAAGCTTGATGCTGATAACGAAGATCCCATATTCAACACGATGGACTATATCAAAAGTATTGCCAGTCAGGTGTCAAAGCTGAAACGGGCAAAAATCACAAATCCATCTTTGCGACGACAGTTAGAGCAAATTCCTGAGCCCGGCTATGATGCTTTGGATGATGGCGATCAGAAACAGCTCCACGAAGTGGTAGCCAACATGAGTGAAATCTACAAGAATGTTGGTCTTTGTTCATATACAGATCCAAGTAACTGTACATTGAGGTTGATCCCTGAAGTACAAGAAATCCTTCAAGAATCAACAAACGTCGACGAAATTAAGTACTATTGGTTGGAGTGGCGCGAAAAGACGGGTCTTCGAGCCAAAAACTCATTTCAATCGTTTGTAGAACTTTACAAAAAGACAGCTGCCTTGAATGGTGAGTAAAGGGGAAGTGGCTACATTAAGTTAAGTCATCGAATTCTTATATTTTTTTGTTTTGTTTAGGTTACATGGCTGCTTCCGATTTTTGGCTAAAGGACATCGAAGGGAGTACCTCAGATATTGTAGCAACTCTCGACAGAATCATGACAGATTTGAGGCCGATCTTTCTTCAATTTCATGCATTTGTGAGGTCAACCTTGAGGCTTAAATATGGGCCAGAGTTGATAGAGCGATCAGCTCCATACCCACAACACTTGGCTGAGATTTTCATAGGAAACTCATTTCGTGATATGAACGGTGATTGGAAAATTGATCTGCCTTATCCAATTGTGGGTTTGCCAAATGTCACAGCGGGACTTTTAGCAAATGAAATATCCACTCCCTATGCTCTATTCAATATGGTTGCAAATTACTATGTTTCCATTGGCATGCCTCCGATTCCAACGTAAGCAACGTATATACTCGTATAACACGAATAAATGATTGAATTAATTTGTATTTCAGGTCTTTTTGGCAGGAAAACGCACAGCCAAAAGTCGATGTTGATGAACGGCTTATGACTTGCTGGCATAAAACTTGGAAATTCTACCGTTCCAAACGAATTAATTTATCTTACTGCCCGATGGCTGATGAGGAACGTTACACTAATATGTTTGAAGCTCTATCTGACTATTACTATTACCAGTCTTATCAAAATTTACCGACACTCTTTCAAGAGGAGCCACTACCAAACTTTGGTGATGCCATTGGTAAGGCCTTCAGCTTGGCAGCAACTTCTCCTCGTTTCTTAGAGAAAATCGGATTCACAAAACCAGGTTTTGACACATATGAAGCAAGAGTCAATCGTCTTTATCTACTCGTAAGTAACCTTAAGCAGTACTTCGAGGGTATTTTTCAAGATTTCCGTTTTAGGGTCTTCGAAATGTGTTCTTGATTCCGATCTTCTATATCTTGGACAAATATCGTTTGGATGTATTAGATGATAAAATTAAAAATTTGGACAACTGTGAGTATTGGGAATTGACAGAAAGATATACTGGAGCGAAACCTCCAGTTCAAAGAAGTAGAGGAGAATTTGATGCTCCTGCAAAGTTACTGGTTGAAGTCGATGATCAGTACTCTAGGTTTGGAGATGAAACTAATTTTGTTGGTTGCGCGATCATTTATAAGTTTTTTTTTTGTTTCAGTCCCATCATGAGTATAATCTTGCAATTTCAAATATTGAGGAGCTTCTGCGAGCGAACTGGCCAATATCGAAGAGGTGATCCAAACAATCCACTGGATTTGTGTGATCTGTCTGGTCAAAAAGAGATTCAACACTGGCTGACGTAAGTTTTGCTATAATTTACTCTTTAAATTTTGTGAATTTGAATCTAAGAAAATTGGTAAAGTTATGATCAGTTTTTCTAAACTTATTGCGCATCTCAAAGGGTTTTTCGAAAGGGACATAACAATTTTGTATTTCAATATCATAGTATCAATATTTTGTATTTTAAAACACTAAAAACAGCTACGGTTCACTTAAGTCTTACAAATGAAGTCAGAGTTAATATATCTGAATTTGACTAAACACAAACAGACAACCTTTTAAGAACCATCACCCCACTTCATAATACTCGTACTACAAATTCGAATGAATTGCTGTTTATATCTCCAAGTAATGTCCATAACTTCAACTCTGTGCTGAAAAGATGCGCCTTCTGCCTTGATATACCCTTGACATCGACATTTAACCATTGTATTAATAATGGTTACTTCCCCAAGTTATGGAAAATTGCAAAATTAGCCCCATAAAAATGCAAAGGATGATAGGGATTTTCGTCCAATATCATTACTCCCGAATATTGGAAAATTGTTTGAAAGGGTTTTGGCAGACCATATTAATAATACGAGTATATTTGAAGACCTAAATATTAATTCTGATAACCAATTTGGATTCAAAAAAGGTCACTGTACAGAATACGCCCTTGTGGCTTTACATAACAGAATAGTTCAGAACTTAAGAAGGAAAAAGTTACACTCTGCCTAGATATATACCTCGAAAAGGCATTCGATAATTCTAATTCTTTCGGGAGTAGCTGGGTGGATTCTGGGCCCATTATTATTAAATATTTTCTTGCACGATTTTCCTTTCGCAAATTTAATGACGCAAGAACCATAGTCTTCAATGTGCTGATAATACTACTGTCTTGGGCTGTGACATAAAGCCAAGTATTGCCCTACTTTAAATAAAAGATAACATTCTTACATTATAAAGATATTTTTGGAAGATGGGGTATAAAAATAAATTCAGAAAAGTGTAGCTTAACTTGTTTCAGAAATTCAAGCGAGAAAGGTCATTTTCTCGCCGTGAAAGAAAGGAATGTTTTGCCACTGCGAATTAATGGCCATAACGTGTTTTAAAAAATGGAACCCAAGATATTCGGTATTCATTTTCATAACAGATTCATTTCTAACAAACACTCTAGAAACTCTTAAATAAAAGCAAAAATGGTGACAGCAAATTTAAAACCTCTAATAAATTCCAAGCATTTGCCCGGGAGTACAAAAGCATTAATGTATTGAGTCTATAACTTAATTCGTGCGGTTTGTTACTTTTATTATTCCATTGGAACATGCGTTGGAAAACTACTGTCATTGTACGTCATTTCAGTATATGTCATTCATTTGAAGCCTAAACAACAATAGTTTTTTTTTCACTCAAATATGTCGAACTTTGTGCCTGAAAAAGTGTTTTTTCTGGGAGTTCTTCTTCATTACTTTAATATGAAGAAAACTGCTGCCGAAAGTCATCGTATTTTGGTGGAAGTTTATGGTGAATATGTGCTAGCTGAGCGAACGTGCCAAAAGTGCTTTGCACGATTTAAAAGTGGTGATTTTAGCTTGGAAGACGTTGAACGTCCTGGACAGCCAAAAAAGTTTGAAGATGAAGAACTGGAAGCATTACTCTATGAAGATTGTTGCCAAATACAAGAAGAGCTCGCAGAATCTTTGTCACTCAAGCAGCCATTTCAAAACGTTTAAAAGCAGCTGGATATATTCAAAAGCAAGGAAATTGGGTTCCACATGAACTCAAGCCGAGAGACGTCGAAAGGCGATTTTGCATGTCTGAAATGCTGCTAGAACGCCACAAAAGGAAGTCATTTTTGCATCGGATGTGATCGTTACTTGTGATGAAAAATGGATCCCAAGCGCAAAAAATCATATGTGTAACCCGGCCAACCAGCCAAATCAACGGCAAAGCCGAATATCCATGGCGCGAAGGTAATGCTCTGTGTTTGGTGGGATCAGATGGGTGTGCTGTATTATGAGCTGCTAAAACTGGGTGAAACCATCAGTGGACAACGCTACCGAACACAATAAATCCGTTTGAAGAGAGCAGTAGCCGAAAAACGCCCGGAATATGCGACCAGACACGAGGCAATAATTTTCCATCATGACAACGCTCGGCCCCACGTTGCTATTCCAGTTAAGAACTATTTGGAAAACAGTGGATGTCTTATACCCCACCCGCCTTATAGCCCAGACCTTGCCCCTTCTGACTACCATTTGTTCCGGTCAATGCAGAAGGCCCTCACTGAAATACGGTTCACATCAGAGCAGAATATCAAAAATTGGCTTGATTCATTCTTGGCTGCCAAGCCGGCGCAGTTCTTTTGGGATGGGATCCACAAATTGCCAGAAAGTTGGGAAAAAGTCATAGCTTCAGATGGGCAATACTTTGAATAATACTATTGTACATGTTTTTCTTAAATAAACGTTCAAATTTTGAAAAAAAAACCGAACGAATTAAGTTGTATACCCAATATAAAACACTTATACGACCTGTACTGACCTATGGTTTTGGTATTTGGTTTTCTATCTTGCCAACTGTTACCGAAGAGTTAGAGACTTTGAAAGAAAGATTTTAGGATTCTGCAGTGGGAAGTTTCGAAAACCTGACAAAAAAATCGTTCATAAACAAAATTTTATGCGAATCAATAAATTTATCACCCTTAATGCTGTACCAAATTTAATTGTTATTGAAAAGATAACAATATTGTACTCGTAATTTGCATTCTAACCCTCTAGTGAAAGTCGCATTCGATTCAAACATTAGCGAGAGTATAAATGACGTCTATTACCTCTCCCTATACAATCTTTTGAATTACGCGTCTGAGCCCCATCTGAGACCAGAAACAAATACAAACCTTACGTTCCTTTTTACGACAAGTAATGCCTGGCAATCTTAGAGGATAGATATAATCTTAACTCAAAGTACGAGTACATAACAATCTGAGGTCTTTTTTTTAGTCCTCATCTGGTTTTGTTTATATAGTAGTACATAATTCAGTAGGCAGATGAGGAGGAAAGAAATATGTTTCGATGTACTTATCTTCCTGATGGGTAATACTTGACCCACTTCATCTCAGTTTTTAAGTATTAGTTTTAAATGCTCAATAGAAGCTTAATTGAGGTTGTATGCCGGTAGCAAGCAAACACATAAACCAATTTTGATTTAATAACTTTATGTAGGTACCTTATATAACATTAAACATTCATCAAATGTTTATTGTATATGACTTTAGCCAGACATACCTTGAAAGTCTTCCACTTTATAGTCGTAAGTCTAAACAAATGTACCGATTTTTGAATGTCTTAATAAATTTGAATTGAATTGAATTGCTGTAGTGGATAAATTCGAATCAACATATTCACTATTAGATATTCCTGTGTCCGTGAGGCAAGACACAAGTCGAAGTACCATACCATACCATATTACACCTGTTAGTGCTTTAGTTCAAAATGGGTCAAATAAGTCGATTTCACACCATTCACTTTAATTAGATCAAATGGTAGCAGGGTGGTTGCCAGTAGCAAAAGAAACTCTGTTTCCAGGAATTAAATAATTCCTATAATAGACCCTCCCTGTTCTGATTTTAATAGGAAACAAAACTTGAAATCTAGTATTGAATTAAGTGTAAAGAGGCAACTGCAATCTTAATTTTTGGGAAAATCCACTGGGAACAAGAGGGGTCTTGAACCTCACATTACCAATTGGCTATATGTCTCGGTTATAAGACCGACGTTTGTTTAGTGGACGGCCTTTGACTAAGCAATCAACTGAAGTGAGCCAAGCAATGTCCAAAGGACAGCATGTCTAGGCATAAGAGCCTTCCGCGGCCCTGGATATTCTGTTTCCCTTGAGACGCCTCGATGTAACGTAGCGATTCCCATCAAAGCATCCACACAGTGGACAATTGAACTGCTTGTCCACATAAGTATTCTTAACACAAGGAATGCTTTCAGAGAATACCGACTAAGCTACGTCCCAACATAAGATTGACCGGGACTTTCAAGTACGCATCCCCTCTAAGATCTTTCTAGAAAAAAACACTCCTTCGTAGACAACAAACTAATCTACTTCTATGTGGATGGATTCAAGATTGAGAACGCTGTTGGCAGCGGTTCTTTCTCAGATAAGCTTTAGCTATACCTACCTCTTCTTAATCAATTTCGGCAACTAAAGAATCGTTGTTCTGGCAGAAGAAAAACGTGATATTTGCAAGGGATATCCACATCTTTTTGGATAGCCGGACGACTGTCAAATACCTCGACTCAGAGTCACAAAATTCTAAAATCGTCCTTGACTAACAATTATCTCTCAAGGCGTTGGTTGAGCAGTTCAACATTCACCTGTGTTGGGTGCCTGGGCACATAGATATTCTAGAGAGTCAAACAATTCGCTAAAACTGGAACCTCTAAAACTGTCAGAATGAGCCGTAGGTAGACTATTTGATTAACATTTGATCCATTACGCATTGATTGCGATTTGACAGTTGATATTTATGCTTCATTGTGACGTAAAAAGTTTTTGACATTAATTGCTTACAATCATGGAATGGGGCGACATCGAAAATCGTATTGTTGTAGTTGGACTAATTAAATGCAACATGGAAAAAGGCGATATCTTTAGGACGTTGCAACAGCTTGGAATCGCTCGCAATTTTGTGTATCGTGCTGTGAAGTTGTTTGAGGATACTGGTGGAGTATGAGACCTTTAAACACCCGGCCGTCCGTGCACTGTGAAAACTCCGAAAGCGATCAAAGCCGTGAAGAAACGAATCGACCGAAAACCGCTGCGAAAACAGAAAATCTTGTCGCATTATCAAAGAAGTTTTAGGACTCAGCGCGTAGAAGCGACACACTGGATACCTGCTCACAACCGCATTGAAGGAAAAACGCAAGCGAAGATCGAAAGCGTTGCTCAGCCAACTTTCTCTAGAAAATCATCGCGAACTCGACCATAGAATCTCTTGTGCCATTCCTTAAGATGTTGTCTACTGGGTAAAAACTAGGATTGTCTGAGCTGAAGTGCTGCCATCAGATGATGATGTATGAGTAAAGCGTTTAAGGAAAGTGGAAGTTCACACATAAAACACAAAATAGAACCCTAGGGCGACGACTGACACAGACGGCGACTGACGAGAATTCCAGATGTCGAAATTTTTTTCCATATGCTGCTGGTTAGTGAAAAAATAAAGGCCAAGACAGGGTAGCACATTTACGTCAATAACAAATAACTAAGTGTAGATTTTCATTCATGTAAAGTTGAATCAGTGTAAATTCTAATGGAAGGAGCAAATGAATGTCGGCCAGTTTGTAAGCAGCATAACTTTACTCGATAAAAATAAACATCTCGTCAAAATAAATTGGTACGGAAGGAACTGTAATATGTGAAATGTTGGTAAAAGATTTCGACCGAAAATAAGATCTAGCTACTTCACGAACCAGGGTCAAACAACCAAAGTTTCCCACATGAGTTCGGAGTTCTGACGAAACAAAGCCTTCATACAATATACTCGATTGCATCTTCCTTTACTATTTGTTCCTTTAAATAGAATATTTCAGTCATTTGTTTAATAGAAAAATGAGTAAGCGTTTCAGTGATAGACAAGGTTCATCAGCGATGTCGCATTGTAAACAGGGACCCAAAAATCAATTACTTTTAGTAAAGTATTGGAAGTAAGGGGGTTCAAGAAGGCTGTAAGCGCAACTTGACTAATACGCCGATTTTTTACAGTATTCGTTATTGCTGTAGGGCATGTATCTTTCTCCGTTTGGATGATAGATGCTACCTTTCCGAATAAGGAGTAAGATCTTACTTGCCGTCCTCCAAAAAAAAATCACCGCTACACCCTTACTTTGTTCACGGATACCCGTGAAATCCCGGTTACATTCCTGCCCCAGTTCAGATGCTTACAGGAGATATTTCTTTGTACGGGAGAAGTTAGTTAATGTTGTCTTTCCGAGTTACGTTTGCCGTAAAAGTTGGGGTGTCGAAAAAACGAATGCATTTCTTATCAAGTGGACTTTCAATCATCTTCACCTGATTTTCATGGAGCTCAAAAAATCCCTCCGCACTGTTTAACATTAGGTCAAAAGGTTTTTGTTGATAAATTCAGTGGAACCGTGGAAGCTCGACTGAAGACCTTATTACTTTCAACTTATATTTATTAAATTGTTGTGTCAGTGAAGGAAAGGCTATAATTTTGTTTCTTATAGAAATTCAATGTCACTTGGCTCATCAAAATCCTGGAAGGAAGTTCTTTATGCAATGACGGGTGAAGATGACTTAGATATCACTGGTTTCTTGGAATTCTTCAAACCACTCTATGATTGGCTGGATGCAATAAATAAAGTTAACCGTGAGGAAATTGGTTGGACTGAGTCAAAACGTGAGTAGTTTCTTAAATTTATATGTTCATTATTAAACTTTTAATATTTATTTATTTTTTTAATAGAATGCGTTTGATGAAACAAAACAAAGAACCAAACTATTCAGATTGAACCTGTGAGTTCTAAACTTCTACCCTCATTAGTTGTTAAATGAATGGATGTACATTTTTGTTTAGGGTACAATAGTTTAGTTATTATTAATATCTTATAATTTATTTTTATAAGAATAAAATTAAATTAAGTTGAAAAATGTAATTACAAAATAAATGAACTTAAATTAAAAAGTAATAAAATAAAATAAATAGAAAAAGGTGCCAGTTAGTGTTAACAAAAAATTAAATCCGAATAATTATGGGCTTTTTAAGTGTCTTATTGTGTAACATGATTTAAAAAATTAGACCAACACAAATGAATACTTTATCAAATATTTAATTTATTTTTCACGATGTCTACTATGGTAACAACAATCACGTATGATTTAGGCCTAAATATCATTTAGCGCCACCGGATGGTTTTCCTGATTTTTCAAAGAGCGTTTAGTGTTTTACAATAAGAGTTAACCAGTTGCTTATATATATTGAGATTTCTGACAATTTGTGGTCTGTGATTCTTGCTTCTCACCATGGTCCTTTGCGTATTAATGGGAGCATCAAGACTTAGCTTACCTTAGATATGCTATTTGGCTTCCGGCTTCCGGTCCGGTTTGTTGTTCATAATCGTCCATAATTAATACTTGGATTGTGGAAAGAGCATGTTTTCTGCTGAACAACAATTAGAGCTATTTAGGTATCCAGGAATTGGTGAGTGATACCAGTTGCAGTTTTGTTTGCAGAAGTTAGTACGAGATATAGATATTATGGGATCATACTTCCAAAGTTAAGCCAGTACTAACTTTGATTTAGAACAAAACACACAAAATTTAGTTAAAAAGCCATTTTTTTTGCATTCAATCGAATACAAAAAGAATACGTTCTGAAGTTAATTTTTAAATGAAACTTCTTATGTATATTCACCACGTCTGAATCTGATGAATGTCATCCGAGAGACAAAATTGAATTTTTTTTTTCAAATCCCTGGTGTCAAATGCGATGGTTTATCAGCGCAGTCTATTGACCTAACGTATGACAGAGAACTGGTACAAGGAGTGTTTTAACTAATAAGAGGCGAGTTTTAAAAAGGGTGAAGGAATGAGAATGCAACAATTACCTTTCAATCAAGCTTATGTCACACACAATGAAAATCGTCGAAAGAGTCTTAAACGAACGTCTTCGGCAAATAATAAAGCTCGATAATATCCAGTGTAGATTTGTTGAAGGAAGATCGACGGTGGACGGTATCCAAAGCCTACGAATAATAATGGAAAAGCACCGAGATTCATCTAAGGATTTACACATGGTACTCGTATTTATGGACCTTGAGAAAGCATTCGATCGAGTGCTTAGGGATCCCATATGGGCCGCGCTGAGGTCTTAAAACGTACCGGAAACGTATGTTAGTTGCGGTTGAAAGCTCTGCTAGACTAACCAGAGAATTTCCAGTTAATGTCGGAGTGCATCAAAGAAGCGTACTAAGCCCTTTCCTCTTTATCGTAGTATTCGACTATCTTTTAAAAGACTGCATGCCCGAAGCAAATGTAACGCCAATTCTCTTCGCTGACGACGCAGTTATACTTAGCGATAACGTCGAAGATTTACAGAACGCCTTAGATTCATGGAGAAATGCGCTAGAGAGAAACGGGTTTAAAATAAGTCGTTCAAAGACGGAGCATTTGACGTGCCCATTTGCGCATCCGTTGCGACCTGTTCCGGATATAATGTTAGACGGAATAGTTCTTCCGAAAAGCACTATCTTTAAGTACTTAGGATCAATCGTTAACATGGAAGCGAAATGTGACGACGACGTAAACCACAGAGTGAGTGTGGGATGGATGAAATGGCGGGAAAATTCAGGAATATTTTGCGACCGAAAATTTCAACTTAAATTAACACTACGGTTGTTAGACCAGCTCTTATATACGGTTCACAATGCTGGACAATGTACGAAGCGTTTAAAAACAAAATGACGGCAGCAGAAATGAAAATGTTAAGGATATCTATTGGAGTCACTAAACGCGATTGCATTAGATCTACGCGTATAAGAGGAAGTCTACATATAAGAATTCGGTAACCGAACAGCTTGAGGCGAACAGAATAAGCTGGTATTACCACGTTCAAAGTAGATCTGCGGAAAATCCGGTTAAAAAGGCACTATCAACTACGGTCACTCCAACTCTAAGGAAACGAGGTCGGAAAAAGAATTCCTGGATTTCTCAGATGGCAAATGCGCAACAACGCCTGGGGCTAACCACTGAAGCGATCCAGGACCGAGCATTATGTAGACGCGTTCTGCGGTCTGCGACATTAGCCAACCTCATACGCGGAGCAGCAGCGATGCAGTAAAAATGGGAAACTCGTTAAACATAAGTTCGTATAACGAGGAAAGGGTTAATAAAAGGATAAGAAGAAGAAGGAATGTGACATCCAGACTTGGCGTAGTGTTCCATATACTTTACCATTTGTAGTGTTGATGTGATTATTTCACTTAAGTCTTCTGTTAAAAAAAAGTCCTAGATTTTTTGCAATGTCAACATACTCGGTCTTTTGAGTTATTGAGCACAATGTCAGGGAAATAGGAGAGATCAAGCATGGGTTTAGAAAAAGTTCTTTTTTTTCTGACAAGCTTGATATACGCCCCAGATTCGTGATTAAAGCATTTGCACAGTCATCTATCATACTAAGAGGGCAACTTCGATGTAGTTGAACATCATCAACATACATATATTTGAATAAATGAGTTCAAGAAAGTAGAAATCTCATTTACGTAAAGCGAGAACAAAATTGGTCCCATTTTGAAGCCCTGTGAAACTCCTCTAGTATTGTACATTAAGTCAGCCAATATTTTGTTTTGCTAACTGAGATAGCTTTCTTTCTTAGTTTTAGGTAAGGTGATATGGTATTTGTAGCTGAGTTCAAAAAAACAAAGATTGTCAACAATTTGTTACAGTGTAGTTGAATATGTCGAATGCTTTCAAGAAATCCAAAAGTACTAGAAAATATATTTTGCCCTCATCCGACGCCTTCCTGATGTCATCTACAACTGTAAGTATGGTCGTTGTACAGCTATGGCCTCTCCTAAAACCAGATTGCATTGTTGAAAAAGAGTGATGTTTATGGCTAATATTTGCTCTAACCACGATAATTTTGCTTGTTAACATACCCGTCGAGTCAAAAGTGAGCCTTATAGCTGAACACAATTTTTTGATAAAACGGCGGATCCAATGCCAATTGATTTTGGACCCATTCGCCGTAACTTCGATGCAAACGATAGTCATGCGGCCTCAGTTCTTGCTCGAGCTGGATCTTGAGGACCTACAAACTATGATCTTTGTGTAAAATTGTCCATTAAGCGAACAGACAATAAGCACGCTGTTGTAAATGAAGTCAAATCCATAAATTTGGGTAAGCAATCTTCAGCACGCGGTCTTCATATGCGTCTCGGTGACACGGCATTATCCAAAGAGAATGTTGTAGGTTAGCGGTCAACAATACGTGGTCTCGGATGGTTGATTATATCGGGTGTAATACGGTGCAAGTGCTCAATGAGTTTCGCGCACTGAAACGTAATTTTGGTATCAAATTTCTAAAATTTAGTAGCTTCAATGTTGAGTTAAAAGCTGCTGGTTTTGTACCCAGGAATTGAAGACATCACATTTACCGACATGAGAGGTAGCCCTTACATTGTAATATCGACTAATTATTTTTGGTGTACCCACTACTTCTGCGTAAGGCTCGTCTTATTCAAGCTGTAGAATGCCATCTGGAAATTGATGAACCACAAATGACAGGGAGACAGAGACATAATGTATTTCATTTGTTACCATTCATTAATGTCCTGTTAGTCCGTTTACTGTATTAAAAAAGAAGTATTTAAATGACCATATCCCGAACTTTGAGACCGAAATGGAACGACACAATGATGACCTGCTAGGTGTTTATACGGTCGATGCAGCAGGACCCATCTCGAAAGCCAGCCTGTTTGATATCGAGCATTAAATAGCTCCTAATTTAGAGACAGTCAGAAGAACATAATACATATATACCTTTCCAGTTGTAAGGTTCCCTTTATGGAGATCTTTTCAACCATTTTTTTCTCCTAATCATTGGGAAAGGCTTTGTCTTGCTATGCTTTTCTAATTGGAGCAGCTCTGCTTAAATCCCACCTATGTCAACTGGGTGTTTTTTTTTTTCGGAAACCTTATTACAGATGTTTCGTCACTATCGCTGAGAGAAAAGTGCAAATACGGGTTTTTGCTGCTGCGAAAGATTTACTTAAGCTAAGAGGCTTATTAATCCAGTGATTCCTCAGTGATGTGTTCCTGAACTCTATCTGGCTGTTGACTACCAGTGGTTTTCTAACGTTGCTATGAACGGTCTTGCACCTCTTTTCCAGCCCTGGTGTCTATAACGTTGTTGTAATCACACCTGTCTCGACCTACACTACACTGCAGCTCATTTTCTTCATGCGGGACTGGGCTTGCAATTTCGGCTGTCTTACAGCTGAAGCCGTTTTATTGCGTCCAATATGATCATCGATCCGTCTCCAGGTATCTGCTCATAATCATGTTTTTTGCCTTTTTCGCTCTCTGCCGAAAATGGTGTCTGCCGCAGGGGTGACAACATTTGATGCCGATGTTATGTGGAGGCCAGCTGCTAATTTTTTTTGCATGTGCAGAAAATAAAGAGAATGTGTCAAGCCAATGAAATCCGAACAGGTGGGGGTTGTAGAGCGAGACTGGGTTGGTCAGAAAAATGTGCACCATTAGCCTGAACATGTTAAATGAATGAAGATCGCGCTGGACCTAAGAATCGTATATACGTGGCTCGGAAAGTCCCGAAATTAGCAAACAAAATAAATGTTTTTTTCTGGAAAATTGGACTTAGTCTGGTATTGGTTTGCCTTTCTTAATGAACCATTTGCCCGAGCCTTTGAAACAAGCTTCAGTTTCGGCGATCATTTCTGCATTGGCGCTATATCTTTTTCCGGTGTACACTCTTTTGGGGTTTGAGAACAAGTAATAGGATGTACATATGTATGTTTCATACATTGTCACATACCGCATTTAAAAATACCTTTTATTAGGCAAAATATGATGTATACGGTCTATCACTTTACAAATACCATATCACTTTACTTTATGATTGTTTAAAACGATTTTGTAACATTTTTTTAATTTTTTCCGGCCAACGACCGTATTTGAAATCGGCAAACCAGCGACAAATGGTTTCGTTCTACTGAGCAGATTTCTCAAGCCAGTTCTGAGTTTTATAGGTATGTTTTTCTCTTAACAGATAACAGTGTTTGATCAATGTCTTTTGATCGAAATCGTATCGATGAAGATTGTTACTAACTAAGAATCAAATAGATATGCTTTTCGTATGGATGTCGGCTACTTTGTGTCAGTCTTGGGACTTCGAACCATTTAGTTGCTGCATCTGCGTCAGATCTATCCTGTTTGGAGAAACATTTAAGCAGGTTAGTTAGCCGCATCGCAATCTTTGATCGAGAATTTCTGATAATTATCTGAGGCCAATTCAGCCGATCGAATTTTGGTATCGTTGGACCTTCGCTCTACTGGCTAAGTCGATTTCAATGTCCGTACAATGTCTATGGAGACGGCTCCGAAGATCACCCCAAGAATTTTTCTCTAGGCAGGCAAGTGCACCCTCATCCATTTTTGATAATGTCGATGCCTCTGCGCCATAGAGAAGAACTGGGATTATTGTGGTATTGAGGTTGAGGAAATGAGAAGGCTGACAATCAGTTGCCCTCTTAGCCCAAAGAAGCAGCGATTAGCAATGGTTATTCATCGTTTGATCTGAGCGTTGTTGTCGTAATCTGAATTGATAGCGGAGTCAAGGTAGCTGAAGTCCTTAACTACCTCGAAGTTACATTGTCGAAGGTGTCGTTCTATCTGAGACGTCGGTGTTGAGTGTCCTTTTTGTTTGGTAGCATAAACTTGGTCGTCCTCTCGCTGACCGATAAAATCATTTTCGCTGCTTCTGTCTTACGGCACATTCTTCTGAATATATTAATATGCGAGTAATTGGACGGACTTTTGAAAGATTGTACCTCTTGCGTTTGTGCATGAGTTTTGCACTATTCTTTCAAGTATGATTCTGAACAAACCGCATGAGAATGCATCGCCTTGTCTAAATTCTTTTCTGACATCAAAGGTTTCGGTTGGATCTTTACCAATCTCAATGGGGCATGCCTTAGCATGAATATCTGGTCGAAGACATGGCCTATAGGCGTTAACACATTACAGGAGATGGGATCTTGTGGGCAATGTTAAGAAGACTGTTGCCTATGTAGTTGGCGCAGTCAAGAGCGTTTTCTTTCTTGAGGATCGGACAAACAATGCTGGGGTTCTATCGGGCATACTTTCTCTCGACTATATTTTACAAAAGAGTTGGTGTACGCTCCTTAAAAAGACATCGCCTGCCGCTTTAAGGAGTTCGGCAGTTAGGCCGTCCGCTCCAGCAGCTCTGTCGGACTTAAGCTTATATATCGCTGTCTTCACTTCATCCAGGTCGGATGAATGGATTACTTGGTCTATATCGTCCAGCTTTCTGTCTGACAGAAATAATTTGGTTTTTCATCGCTGTTATACAGTCTACAAAAACGTTCTTTCGAAATCGCCAAATGGCGAGAAGTTTACTACACGGTCATTTGTATTTTAATACTCAACTTTTATTGGGGAATGGCTCATTATTTGAGTCACAGGGGAATAAAATGGAATAGAATTTCATATAAAATGGATGTAAAAGTTAATAAAGACAGTTAATTGCAATTGTAGTGATGGAGTTGCGGTGCGGCCTATACTCATGAAGTCGTATATTACATTAATGCAGATTTATGATGGAAAATGAAGGGTTATAGGAATGACTATGAAACTATTCGAAACTTCTTCCTGGTCGAGCACAAAGATCAATTTAAACATTTGTTTCAGGCAGATCATTCCACCTATTTCAGT
Organism: Volucella inflata; assembly: GCA_928272305.1. Taxonomy (NCBI): domain Eukaryota; kingdom Metazoa; phylum Arthropoda; class Insecta; order Diptera; family Syrphidae; genus Volucella; species Volucella inflata. Next base: position 24,940,622 of record OV743717.1, on the reverse strand, counting down.
ATAATAAATGATTAATTGTTATTCAATGAAATTTGGGACCAAGCTCCATATTTTACACATCCTTACAGCTGTTAAAGGATTAGGGACATGGTTCACTTTCTAAAATAATTTCCTATGGTTTTAAATTAGTGATACGTTCCCCAAAGACCATGTGAACATGTTGTTTCGAAACAGTAGTAGGCCTTGAATACAACGTCATATTTCTGCCAGTTGAAGACTCTGTTAACTAAGACAAACTATGCTTAGATGTCTGAAAATTAATCTCAGAGATTGCTCATTTATTCAAGGAACTGATTGATGTGCATTGACGCGAGATACGGAAGATCTCAAACGTACCGTTATGTATTCACAATTATGACGAATCATCTTGATGTCATCCAACGTACTTATGAATATACCAAAGTTCACAGTGGTGGAAAATGCATTTTTTTCAAAAAGATTTTCAATTGAATAATAACAAATTGAAAATGATTTATTCACCACTTCAGTGGATTTACTTCCAAAAACAAATTAGTCTTCCACTTGTCATCATCATGGTCATCAAGCTTAGTCGAGTCACACGAAAAATGTCTAAGTAAATTGCATGCGAACATATCCGACTTATGTACAAAGTGCATAAAGGTTACTGAGTGCGTGTTGTTAAGGTAATTTTCCTTCAATTTTTACTTGCTAATTGTACTCTCTAAAGCTCTGAGGTTGGTATTGTATTGATGCAGCTTAAAACTATGCAAAATAAAATCACTTTATTCCAGTTGATCGGACAAAGTATGCCTAAAAGTATTCAAGAGCTATGAAAAGTTGTTCAATTTCACGGATTACCAATCTTGTCGTTGCCTAAAAATCAAATTATTAAAAAGATCTGACGGCGGAGTCAAGGTAATAGCTCACAAACCCTTATGTCAGCCACACCCTTACCTGAAAACTAACCTCATCTACCTCGTAAAGATCCCGCTATTATTATCAGAAAACTTTCTCACTTATGTGAACTTTTTATCTTCTAAAATAAACCAAACAAAAAGAAAAAAGATGCAAACTAGCAAAATTATACATGTATTTATTTACAGCTAGGTACTAAGAAAAAAAATTGAGGTTATTACCACTGTCCGACGTCGCCTGTGTACATAGATACTCATTCTACCCGCATTTAACGCTGTGATAATAATTTCACATGCTATATGCTACTAACAGTCCCCCACTCAGCGTCATGGCAATCAGTTATTCTGAAACTTATTACCTGCTATTGTTTTCGAGCTTCACTCGTTCCAGTCGCGAATTAGTCGTGTTAAAGTTTTGTAGTGTAAGCTTAATTTCGCCTCTACCGATCCGGGATCTTGAACATTGATCTTGATCTTCAGTGTCTCAGACGAAAAGTTAAAAAAAAAAATGTTCACAATACTATTAGCATTAAGTATTCTATCCTTTTGGGTTCAAAATGCAAGTTTAAGTCCACAATTAGTACTGCCACCCTTGACAACACCCTTAACAAGACCAGATGTGATTTTCAATAGCTACACCCCAAAGGAAGGCAACATTGATGTAAGCCGTAGTGATCGGTTTGGGCCGCCTTATTTCGATGATTCAAGTGATGATCATGGGGATGATTTTCGAGTGAGTCATTGCCTTAGATGAATCTAGAACTACCTCATCACCTATGATTGCTTTTATTTCTAGAACGGTCAGCCGTATGACGATCGGATGCGATACGGTTACAACTATTCAAATTTTTACCCAAATCGATCATCAGATTCTCCCTTCAGCCGTGATCAGGATCACTTCACCACAAGAGCGCCATACAATCCAAATGATCCGTATGTGGGTGACAGGGGTTTAAGTGATCGCTATCCGAGTGATCGTTATCCCGGGCAATACAATATATCCAGATTCAATGAAGATCGCTACCGTTATGAGCAAGAACGTCGTTCACAAATCGAAATGGAAAAGTTGCGAAATTTCTTAGTTGAAACCGAGCATCAAGGATCTTTGGAATGCTCAGCAAATGTAGCCGCCCAATGGAGTTTTGAGACAAATGTCAATGGAATCACCCAAACCGAAGCGGTAAGTTCTTTAGGATTTAATATCTGTTTCCTCGACATTCATCGCGTGAGAACAATACACATGATTGTAATTGTCTAGATACGAGTGCTTATGGGAAATTTTCCCAAACGATGTAATCAGTATATGAACGAAAGTATGCGCACTTGCATGTGAGTTATCGTATGATATGCGTCACCATGTGGTTAGGTAGTAAACTCGGTCACAATTGAGTATAGTACTCGTATATGCCGGTTTCAAGGTTTCAACATTGAACTGGATTTTTGCTAAGGGATTTGTTGAGGTTTACTGTAAATGACATTGTACAACATTTTCTTTCAGCTGTTTGCTCAACAGAGATATGCGGAGTATCAACATTTGGTGGCAGATCAGACGAAGAGATTTAATCCAGAATTGATATTTGACCGCAAATTGTATAGGCAGTTGCAGTTGCTTTCCGAAGCGGGTGCGAATGCTTTGCCTTTCGATCAATTGGACCGGGTAAGGTTTTTTTTTCGTCATTCTAACAAATTTCGATTTTTATAGATTTTGCTCCCTAGTACAATCGTTTGGTTAATGAAATGTTGATTCTGTATAACGATGCAACGATCTGTGCATATGAGCAGCCATTCCAGTGTGGTTTACGCTATCATCCAGAGTTGCGAAATATAATGGCTTCCAGCAGAGACTGGGGAGAATTAGAATACACTTGGACAGAGTACCATCGCAAGGCTGGGCGTGAAATGAGAGATAACTATAAGCAACTGATCGACGTTATGAATGAAATCTCTATGGCTAATAGTAAGTTGGTTTGTGTCTCGGCTACAAAAAATTTTGTGTGGAATATTCTCTTTTGCAGATATGACAAATGGCGGCGATTACTGGTACATGTCTTATGAATCCGGTAGCTTTCGTGAGGATCTTGAAATTGTTTGGGAAGAAATTCGTCCATTTTATGAGCTTCTTCACGCCTATGTCCGACGAAAGTTGCGAGAATATTATGGGCCGGAACGTCTTAGTCGCATTGCACCGATTCCCTCTCACATACTTGGGAACATGTTTGGTCAAAATTGGTTAAATATTTTGGACATCATAATTCCCTATCCAGGTCGAACAATAATCGATGTGACACCTCGAATGATAGAACTTGGCTACACTCCAATTACAATGTACCAACAGGCGGAAGAATTTTTCACTTCAATTAATTTTACAGCACTTGGCCCGGAGTTTTATGCTAACTCCATCTTTGAACAACCAATAGATCGACCAATACTTTGTGAACCATCAGCGTGGGACTTTTGCAATCGACACGATTACAAGATTAAGATGTGTGCAACTGTTGATCAGAAGAGCTTTTTGAGTGTTCATCATGAGTTGGCGCATATTCATTACTTTTTACAGTACAGGCATCAACCGAGGATATTCAGAAATGGAGCTAATCCTGGTTGGTTTTGAAATTTCCAGATATAAGAGTCAATTCTAACAGATTTATAATGTTTTTAGCCTTTCACCAGGCAGTTGGGGATGCCATTAGTTTGTCAGTATCGACGCTGAAACATTTACAAACCATAGGACTTATTCAGAGATCTATCGACGATTATTCTTATGACATTAATTACCTGTTCACTATGGCCTTGGATAAGATAGCCTTTCTGCCATTTTCACTGGCCTTGGATAACTGGCGGTATGATTTGTTTAGCGGAAGAACAAGGAAGAGTACAATTAACTGCCATTTTTGGGATTTAAGGTGAGTTGTATATCATTACATCTGCACAGTTTCTATGACATGTGATATCCTTAACTGACTCAAAGGGTATACTACTGAATTGTTTAGGTCCTGAGTTTCCCCTGTCATCATTAAGTCCTTTAAAAAGAGCTTTTGATTTGCATTTTGAATCGAGCATCACCTAAGTTAGAGAGCGACAGAGTCAGTGTAGTCTTCTTGTTATCACCATCATTTTCTTTCCGATAACCCTGATAATAGCTCCGCCTAGAAGGATCATAATTTTGTTGATTGTCTTTCAATGTAGATGTTTTGGCATCATAAGGTGTAATCCTGAATCCTGTAATCCAATGGCAAAGCTTGATTGTTCGATATTGAAAGTTAAACTTTGGTGTGTTTTTGATGATGTTGACAACCATTATAATTTTGGAAATAACCAAGAGAATGCATTTACTCTATTAGTTTCTTCAGGTATTTTGTGAATCGCCTGCGATCCTGTCACTAAAATGGCTAAACAGAACAGAAAAGTGCTCACTACCTACCTTCTCTGAGCTGCAGGTGGAGAGCGAATACTGTAGACAAGCAACTACTGAGTTATGTTATTGGCGAAGCAGTAGTAGAAGCAAGCACCGCAACGGAGTTCGTAACGCTGGTATCGCAACATCTAGTTAATGCATGTAATGCGTATATGTATATCTAAAACAGGAAACAAACAACATAGACAATAGGCTTATTGGTGAAATCATGAGATCGAGGAACTTAGATCGGCGTGTCATCGAGCGCAATGAATATACGGTCCTGGAATGCCGTTCAGCTACATGAAAGATATCGAGAAACACGGACCAGGTTGAAGTAAGCGATCAAGCCCAGCAAGCGACAATGTTTTAGGGACTTCTGCGACCAACTTAAAGAAGTTGTATGGGGTGTTGGCGTGCGAGCTCGATCAAAAATGCTTGTAAAAATGTACAACGCGTGCCTTCAAGAGGACACTTTTCTGAGCCCTGAAAGCGACAGTAACTAGTACTGCTGTTGAAAGGAAACAAATTGCATAGTGAACCCTGGTCTCATAGGCCGTTTTGTATGATCGACACGATGGGAAAAATCCTCGAACGAATAATGTATAACAGACTTGAGTCTGTAATCAAAGTAGCGGGTGACCTAGCGGCAACATTCGTACGGTTTTCGTAAGTTGCGAGCCCAAGTTTCAATAGCAGGAAAACGTTGGACAGGAGACACAAAAATATACTGCACTGTAGTAACGCTGGATGTACAAAACGTGTTCAATCGGGCGAATTGGCAACGTCTTTATTAAAGACCATCTCGAGTTATTCCACCGACAGGGTCCTTTTCCATAGTTCCGACGACGGAATCAAGAAGTACCAAATAAGCGGCGGTGTACCACAAGGATCGGTTGTGAGTCCTCTTCTACGGAACGTGATGCACGACGATATCTTACGTCTACCAATCGCACGGAAGGCATCAATCATCGGTTTCGCGGATGACATCGCAGTCGTGGTCGTTGCCAAAAAGAAATAGAACTCTTCTGGAATGCGACCGTAAGAACAATAGAGGCCTGGCTCCTCGGGGCCGAATTGTAACTTGTGAATCATAAAATCGAAGTTGTGTACTTATCAGCAGTCGGAAATTACGCGAGACGATTATCCTTAGAGTCGAAGAATACTATGTCTTTTTACGACCATTTGTTAAATGCTTAGGGGTAGTGATTGATTTTCGTTTATCATACAAGCACCACTTGGAATACGATTGTGAAAAGTTATCAAAACCGGTCGGTGCACTGTCAAGACACATGAGCATTGTCGGAGGAGCAAGACATAACAAAAGACATAACATAGCGCGGGTTGCTAGTTCCTTACAGTTCTTCGGCCCAGATATATGGTCAACTGTAGCGAAAGTCAAACCGTACGCAAGCCGAATTAAGTCGGAAAGCGTATTTTGAACGGTATCCCACGACGCCATACTCATTGTGTCTTCAATGCCGCCCATCGACATCACCGCGGACGAACTGAAATGACTATACAAAGGGCAAGTACAAAATGGTCGGTTAGACACTCACAGAAGAAAAGCCGTGAGAAACCACAGCGTAGCGGTCTGGCAACAATAGTTGGACGAATCGAAGGGAAGATGAACGCATCAGTCAAGGGTCAGCACCGGGATTAATCGGAAGCATGGCGAAACAAACTTCTACCTGACGCAGTTTCTACCGGGTCATGGCTGATATATAGAGTACCTCTTTTAACGAAAGTACGAGACTATTCCATATTTCTCTGGATGCGATTATATCTCAGAGAACGTAGAACACGTGCTTTTTCACTGTCCGCGTTTCGAAAATTAAAGAGTGATACTGTGGAATAAATTCGGCGAATTGCCGACTGTGGAAAACATAGTAGCCATATGATCTCCAGTGAAGAAAACTGGATTGCGGTATAACACGAATGTTAGGACTAATTAGTGAAATAGCAACTGCTTTACACTGATCCTCGCGAAGTAATACCTAATGGTGGTTCCGTGAGGGTAAAGTTCAGTCCGCGAATGTTCGAGGGAAGGGTTTTAAGCCGATAGAATACGGCTAACGGTGCCTATGCAAGGTTTCCACCTGCCTATGCCAAAACGAAAAAGAAAATCCTCTGAGGTCCGAAATCACTAAGAAATGTTCTGCGCTGTTTTTGGGAGTTTCTTTTAAGTGTTTCCCAATATGCTCTTAAGGAAAAATATCAACTATTCTGCAGAGGGATATGTTTGCTGTATCTTCGGCTCTTGACGAGGTGTTTATATAACAATGCTTGTTGACTAAAATGTGAAATCTTAGTGAAATATGCTTCTCCATGTCTGTGGATATTAATTGATAGCATTGTGCTGTTTTTTTTCACATAATTCTAATCTTAATTGGTCGTCCACAAATGCGTACTCAGATCTGATGATTGTTTCCTTAGAAAATATGGTTTCGTATGCTTGCAAGGATTTTCTAATTCTGGTGGAATTGAACCTCAGTATAATTAGCATATTTTCGGCTTCCTACTAACGAATGCAATATGAGGATGGTTTTGACCCAACGTAACAAGGTTGTCGCGTTTTATTCCACTGCCGACCCTTTTCATGTCTCAAACCATAGTTTAATTACAATCATCAGATTGGAACTAAGGTGTCACCGATGTCTAAGAGATTGACATTGTAAAAAGGGACAAAACGCCTTACTTTTCTCTCTAATTTGGGATCTTACAGTTAATATTTGCTTAATAGTTAGTTTCTTCGATATGAGGGTCTTCCGTGACAATAACATTAAGCAGGGCTCACGTACATTTCCAGCTGGTTTAGCATATTAGAGTGAGTTTATGCTATCAATTGAAGAAGGATTTTCGGAATCATCGAACCATTTGATTTTGCTCAGCCCTGTGAGATCCGTCTTGAAACGAACGGACTTTTCCTTCTTCTTCATTTTATGAAGATCCGCCAGAGCTAAAGATTTTTAACTAAAATTCAGTCGTAGCCGAGAAGCAGTGCTTCAAAGCAATTTTAATTTCTGAATACCACTCGATGAGCACAGTTACCTTTCAATTATTCTATTTTCCGGTAAAGAAGACTCTAAGGTCCCCTCATATTCTGTATTGCGGCAAATGGCATCTCAAGGATGAGTAACATAGGAGTTACTAACAAGCACACGCCGAAAAATATATTATAGTAGTCCTTACCATCATCGGGGTTACTCGTAACACAAAATTATCTCTTCTTCTTCCGCAATAATTATGCTCAACTGAATGCAATATTTCTTGGTGTTTGTGAAGATCAGAAGGTTTCATGGGCAGCCGCTCAATGAAGGCTCGTTAGTTTCCGACACTACTTTAGAGAATCTGACTTAATAAGACTTATCCCTTAACGACACCTTTAATGTCAATGCCTTCATACAGCTCGTAAATGTTTGTGGTTTAGTTTTAAGAACTTTTAGGTTTTTTCTGCCTCATACCTATGCTTACTTACTTTTTCTTCATCCAGCTTGATTGCAAGCTACCTGCCCCCTGTAAAGCACATTTAGTTGATTAAGGTCAGGGGTGCATTCCAAAACTTTCTAAATATAATTGCTAATGCTTTTATGTCCTATGACCTTCAGCCATCGTAGGGTAGTCTCATTCACACTTGATGAAATCTGTGCATAGAGCAGGTTTGGAATGATTATATTTTTTAACTATAGTTTTTCTTTTTTCATAACTAGCGCCTGCTCAAGAGTTTTTTAGAACCCTTAAAATATTTGCACACAGCGCCGTTGAAGAAAAAAAGAAATGTGCCGACATACGTTGGTCTTAAATGTTTACAAGTTACAGTGACTAGAAAATAAAGGGCTCGCCAGGGTATTTCAGAGTTTTATAGCTTAGGAATATGTACTGATGAGCATTCTTTAGTAAGGCGGGTGTTACTTTTACATTTTTGACATGAAACAAAGTGAGGCAACAAGCCTGTCAATTAACAGTGCAAGATTGGAATCACCTATAAGTTATATGGCAAGGTTCTGAATCTTATCTAGCGAATGCAAGGTATGCAAGTAATGCTTTATTTAGGATGGATAAATGCTTTTAATGCTCTGTCCAAGTCAGAAGGGGACCAAAATGAACGTTGGGTTGGAGAATGAGGCTGAATTTATGATACTTTTGATGTTCGACTAATATGTAACATTTATTACCTTTGGGACATGGAAATTTGACACGCTAAAAAAGGGGGCTGCAGTCACTCCAGGCTCGTTTGAACCATTTTTGAATTTCCTCTGATGGGTTGATCTTGTAGAACTAGAAAAACATTTCTCTGACTCTTGCAGGACTTGGACAACTTAATTCGTACCAGGCCTAAGTCGCTTGATCTTTACTCATCTGGCTACAGTCCATACAGTTTGTCGTTGTATTTTATTTCTCCTCCACTCCACTAACCATTAATGCAGAATGGACCGAAGATTCCGTCTCCATCCATTTTTATAATGTCCATGGCTGCCCTATAGATCAGGACTGAGATTATTAAAGTCTATTAAGGTCACTTTTTTTGTTCGAGCAGGAGCTTTGCTAACCAGTTGCCTTCTTAGCCCGAAGAAGCAGCGATTGACAAGAGTTATTCTTCGTTTGATCTCAATGTTGATGTCGTTTTTTTAGTCCTTAAGCCCTTAATTTCCCAAAAGTTGTATTTGTTGAAAGTGACGTTCTGTCCGACACTTCGTTGTTGGGTGTCCTTTCTGCTTGAAAACATATGCATGATCTTGCCCTCGTTAAATATTAAACCCATGAATGATTTTAAAGATGTCGTATGACAGCGCTCCGCCTTGTCTAAATCCTTTTTTGGCCATGTCAAGACTAGACATTATTCTGTATAGCTTGTCTCTTTAGATGCTGTTATACGCGGCCCTTAAATCTATGAACAGGCTCGATTTAAAATTCATGGATTTTTTCCAAGATCAGCAGTATTGTGAATATTTGGTCAATGGATGGTTTCCTGGCCTGAAGCCACACTGACATGGATGAATCGAATTGTTGACAAATGCCTCCAGGCGTTCATACAGTAGAGCAGATAAGATCTTGTGCGATGTTAACAAGACTAAGCCACTGTAATTGGCGCAGTTTAAAGGTTATTTTTTCTTGATGATCTCTCTATCTTCACTTCATCCAAGTCGAGTGGACGGAACTGTTAATCTACACTGTAATTGGCGCAGTTTAAAGGTTATTTTTTCTTGATGATCTCTCTATCTTCACTTCATCCAAGTCGAGTAGACGGAACTGTTGATCTACATCCTTCAGGTTGAAGGGTTGGAAGTTTCGTTCTGCCTAAAATCAGGGCTATTTAGCTCGTCATCATCGTTATACAGTCTACAGAAATTCTCTTTCCAGATCCTTAGCATCGACTGCGACTCTACTACTAGGTTCTTTTGTTGATCTCCATGGGCTCTGGTTCGGGGTTTTTGTCCTTGGCATGTGTTTTTTACCTTTGGTAAGATTTACGAATCTCATTTCAGGTGAGATGGTGTGGTCAATTTGGGTGAGACGGTTGATTGATCTGGGGTTTTTCAAGTCCCCATGTGCCTGCTTCGACAATTTTTTCATCCATTCGGAAAGTCGGTTGGCGGGGTTTATGTCGTCATATTTCTTCTATGTGAGGGCGTGCACGCATTTAAGACAAATGTTGGCAAATTAAGCCGATATAGGGCTTCCTAGAGACACTTGTTGACATATCAGAAACTCAAGACACAAATAAGCGCTGCTTTTGCAGTCGAAAACAATCACCTTAGTAGATGTCGCAGCTTCCATTCTCGTTTTGCAGGGCCGGTCCCATCATATTTTTTGGATGTCGGTAATGTCTGCTCTCTAGCAATCTAGGGTTTCCGCTAGTTGTTTGGCAGCACGTGGCTTATTAAGGAAACTAATATTCCACGTGCATATCCAAAGTTCGCTGTCCTTAATTCATTTGCAGGGGTTGTCAGGAGTGGATTTGTCCGTATAAGAGGCTTGTTCCTGCCTTGTAACTTTCGTCCTTTTTCTATGGTCACCGTTCGGGGATGTAGTCACTGTCGTTGCTCATCCGCTACTATTTTTATTCCAAGACCCCCGGAAATCCTTACCACGTTGAGCTCCAAATATGTAGGAGTAGTCCGGACAAGGTCTCAATTGTCTCTCAATTGGAATTCATCCGCTGTCCCGTTTACAATGCTGATATTTTAGTCCGCTGGTCAGCACTCTGGGGTACTGCGTGTCAATATCATTTGTTATTACGCGATAAGAGTGCTTGATTAGATTGGAGTTGTTCACAAATATTTAACACTTGTTCAATTGAAATAATTTAAATTAACGCAATTAGAGTGATTCTGGTTTTAAAACTCACATAAAACTTCGTTTATATTTTTTTTAGAGAAAGATACGGAGGCGTCAAACCACCAAGTTTGCGATCAGAGAAGGATTTCGATCCCGGAGCCAAATACCACATACCAGCAAACATACCGTACATAAAGTAAGTACACCACAACAATAGACTTATCATTTTAACAATAAGAAATTACAATCTCCGTATTTTTACTTATTGGCCAAAATAATGTGACCAAAGAAGACCAACAAAAGCACTCCAATGCGTGGAACACGCTATTATTACTCATCACTAAGGCTATGAGACTCAAGTTTGTACCATCATTATATACATTACGTACAACTGACTGTGTCGACTTTTCACTTACCCATTTACATAATTTCACTAATCGCATCTCTGGAAAGTAGCGACGGGTGCCTGATTACGACGATTACGCATGCGTGTTGTTTTCAAATTTGTTTCTGTCATCTCTATCTCGTTTGTTGCCAGAAACACGACTTTGAACTTTCGTGTGGGATATGTTAATTCAAAGGCGACTTCTGACTTTTGCCCCCCTCGTAGGGCTTTCTTGGGGGGACAAATGCATTGTTTAAAGGTTTGATTCGTTTAAAAATTGGAAACGACCGATTCGAATTACAAGAAAGTGGAAAACTGGTTCAGAATTATGATCTGCTACGAATAATTTATCATTTTTTATTGGTCAACATAGTTGTGTCTTTCTTTGTGTCTTTTTCCCGCTGAATGGATTGGATTAATTACTCGATGGATTGGTTTCTTCCACGGATTAATTGTCAAAGTGATTATCTTGCAACAGGGCGACTACCAAACTTTGCATAATCATACAAACTGTTAATGTGACTGAGAGTATTGTCAAGAAGTTAGTAACAGTTAAAAAGCCTTTGCCATAAATTTTGCTACAAATTGTATCTGCTGATTTGTTGGTAATGGTGCTCTTGGTACTCTTGTAGCTCAGGTACATAGGCATTGGTGTAGGATATAACCCGAGAGGGGTCTAGTCTTTCTTGGTGGGAATTATGCAATATCGTCATAATATCGGTTAACAGCTCACGTCCTACATTGTACACTTACGAGACTAAAAGGTGTTTTTTTTTATTTGCGCAAAGACACTCTAAGGGGGGTGGTATTGCAAACAGAGTAAACAAATCTGCAGCTGCGACGCTAAAGAAAAGTGGAAATCTTTTACGGTAACGACTAACGCTTGAAACCAATGAAGACGGAGACGAAGACGACGATGATCCAGACTATGGCAAGACTCTGATAATGACGATTGGCGGTGGCTTAGATAATCGAAAATAACATGGTGTCCGTTCCCACAAGAAGGAAGTCTCCCTCTCTTGAGATGATGGTATGTAACGTCATTAACGCCGGAGGCTGTTATGTAGTGTATCTAAACGGTGGGGAAGGTATGGGGCGATGTTTGCTGACTGTAATTTGAATATCCACAGACAAAACGTTAGGATTGTGTAATGTTTAGTTAGATACTTTGTGCAAGGAACTTCAAAGATACCCCTGCAATTGGGGAATCAAAGTTGAAATGAAAAATCAAATTGAAATGGTTGAGAATTTCGTAGGGGAATACAATTGAGAATTACTGACAGTGGCTTCCTGTATTTAAGTCTTTTAAAACACATTGACTTAGATTTAAATGAACTTCAATCATACTTGATCTTTTCAAAAAGAGTAGGGAAAACTATTTCAACTGTATTTCCATCCTATAATATTGGGCCTATTTAGTTTCAATCAATTTTTTTATTTCATTTAAAAAACAAAAAAAACACTGTGGCCATGGCCTAGCTTCTTGGCACTCATTTGTGTTGCTCATGTTGTCATTTTTGTCATACCTGAGCGGGGGCTACGGCTTATCGCCGAGTCCGAACGTGCCGTTGTCCTTAGAAGCTTTTTCGTAGGCAATTTTTACTTTCGGGAGTTTGTTATTCCCCGCCGAAAGGGTGATGGCAATTTGAAAAATTATTGGTGACCCAGCCTGGAATCGAACCTAGACTCTCTACGTGATAGTTCAATGAGCTAACTATCGCGCCATCGCCATCACTTATTTCATTTATTGGGTCATTAAATCATCTAGAATCACTGTTCCCTGGTTTGAACTTTCCTAACTTGTTTAAAAGTCTTAATATTTCTATACAGAGTTGAAAAAATTATGATCTCCACAATAGACCAAATTACATCCTGCTGGTACTTCCAAGTATCATTATACCCTGATAGGGAGTCGAGGACGTCGGGTTTGCTCATTTTCTGAGCGGTTTTCGCTTTAAAAGGCTTATAAAGTTCTTTGTAGATTGTTCATGACTTCTTGGCAGACATGGTTTGGTTAAAAGTCTTTCAAGAGAATTATTTGGCCCAATACTCCCAAAAATGTGAGTCGGTGGCGACGAGGAAGCTTACCGAAGTTTCTAAATTTGCAAATATTCGTATGAACTGGTTGATCATCGGAATGAATACTGGCGTTTCTTTAATAACCGAACATTTTACCCGGGAGATCTATTATTTGAAAGATTTTTCAACGTTAGACTTACTTTGTGTACTTTGTTTAAGTACTGAGTGGTAACCTTTCTTTGATAATGCGATGACATAGAATTTTGCAAAATTATTATTTCTCGCAAAAGATTTTCAGATTTGCACGGCAATGATGGGTGTGCTTCTATCAGGTCTGGAAATCCGGAAATTGCCAGAAGATTACTCTAGCTGTCAATGCAGTTACCTTCAAACCTGCTTACATCAGATAGAGCCTAGTTTGTAATGAACGTTCAGAATTTAGTTTCTCGAAACTATAATTTGCGGATAGCCTTGATTTTCTGTTTAATAAAAGTGCTACAGAATCGCATCAAATACTCGTCGTAGCTAACGGTGAGCATGCCATTGGGTAATTAAAGTGCGCTGAGTTGTTTAAAAAAATTTAAAAGTTGCAATTTTGATATGATAAACGAAGAATGTGGAAGTTCCAGAAGAAGATTCACATGAACTAAATGAAAGACAGTAGGAAAACGGAAAAACTTTAAGAAGTGGATATATTTTAAGAACCCTAAGTGTAAAAGATAATGGGTAACACTAAGCAAACCATTGACATCCCTATAGGCGTCGGACAATTCTCTGTGTTTGGTGGGTTCGAAAGTGTATGATCTGATAAAACCTTTGGAAACCATTAACACTTAACGCTCTAGTCAATAAATGATCAAGCCTTGTGTGAAAAATGCCCAGAATATAAAAAAGGTAACAATGCACCATCATAAACAACAAAAATGGTCAAGGAAACGATTGAGTTTTTTAGTTGGGAAAACTTTCGCATACGGGTTACTCACTAGATTAACCTTCTTCCGATAACTACTTATTTGCATGGATGGGATACTCACTTGATGGGATAATACAGGTCTTATATAGGATAACTGTTGTTGTTCGAGAGAGGGCTTTACTAGACAATTGCCTTCTTAGTCCAAAAAAGCAAGGATTGGCAAGAGACAAGATTTCAGCGTTGGTACCTTTGTTTGAATTTATAGCGAAGCATAGCTCGACAAAGTCCTTTGCTACCTTAAAGTTATATCTGTCGAAGGTGACACTCTGTCCGTGTCACTTTGTTTTCACGCTTCGCATGCTCTTTCTTTTTGCTCACAATATTAGCATTTCTTGGCGTTGTTCGGAATCCCCGCAATCGAGTTGATGTTGGCTCCTCGGAACGTTGGGACATCAATAAGACTGGAGGAATGTCTTGCCTTGAGATCGAGATATGGGAACCATGTGCTATGTTATTTTCATTTTTATACAATAACCGTGTATTTTTTGTACGAAAATTCTGGTTTTTCCCATTTTATATTTGCACACCTGGTATCTATAATATTATGAAATATTTGTTTGTCTACGACTGACAAACTAATAGTCTGAAGTCATTGGTATGTATACCATATAGGTCAAAGTTAGTGTTACCCTAAAAGGGAGTTCTTCCCATGCATCGCACTAACAAAATGGGGCGACGATTGGGTGGAAGATCCTACAGACATAAAAATGGTCAATAGGAACGGCAATTAGACTAGTATAGAAAATCCTAACCTTTCGCAGTTGTCTTTCAGCTTTTTGTGATATTGAGGTAAAACTCGTCACTGATCCTCAAAAATTCACGGATCACTTTTACAAAATAGCATTTTCGGGAGTTGCTAACTAAAAAATAGGACTTAAGAAGAATAAAGCCCCAGATTCAGGCAGCAATAATAAAATGTCTTTATCGTGAGCTATAATGCGTTGCGACGAGCTAGGTAGAAACTCAGTCACCCCGGGCTATATGTCAATTCCTCTAAGATACTTTGGCGGAGATCTGATGAAGGTTGGACCAAGTAAATCATTGCTGTTTTCGCTTAGCAAAGCAACTATACTTGATGAATTATGCCCTATTCTTTACCCTTATCCTGCCATTTTTAAGTCCCTGAACCATAAGCAGAAAAGCGGAGCTAATATTGGTTTCTTTAAAAGAAAAATGTAACGATGCAATCTAGGTCCTATGAATGGCCCATAGCAAACTTACTGAATGGAGGAGGATGCACAATTAAAAGCTTTATGAGGGCCAACATGTATTCAAAAAGTTGCGATACAAAAACATGGTTATTTTGGCCACATCGGAGTCTAATATCTTGCAGCTAACAGAATCTTTGAAATTCACTCTCTGGCTTAAGATTTAATTAAAGGCCGAACATCCGATTCAATGATTATGCAATGCGAGTGGAAAAAGGCTTGGAATCACGAACTGAAGCCACTCTCTTCCTCATTTCCCGCAAGCTCTGACATTTCATTACCATGGTTATCGCTACGCCTTTGCAGCCCGGCATCATTTAATCATCATGTTTACTTACTGCTTAAAGACCCTAGCTCTGAGTGACTGTGTTCCATTATTTTTGAAGGGATTATCTTGGTTGCCCGTTACTTCATGTGAACTTTACAGTCAATATAGATGGAAGATGCTATTGTATATAGTTTGAGAGTAGTAAGATATGCTCCTACCTGCTCAAATACAATTTTTTTTACAATATAGGCCTAATTCGTTATCATATAATACACTTTTGGATGTCCACACTTTTCGGGTTGCCAATTTAGTGTAACAACTAAGATAATTTTTGGAATAGTATTCTCGGTTATTGTGTTGTCGGCTTTGACCTGTTTTGATTGGGAAAGATATGAACCACTACCTCGACGGGAGCGCTTTTGTGTTAAGTGTGTACCCTGGTCATTGTAGGTATGTTAAATTCACCGGTCTTCGTTCATAAAACTAGTACGTGGCTGCAGCTTGCTTGGTTCCAACAAAGGCTATATCAAAAGCACGTTCAGAATGAACCAGTTAATGACCCCGTTGTGAACGATTTCTTAACTCTTTCTGTAACTTTTAGATTCCCGTCAAGCTAGTTACTAGGAATTAAGTCTGCGTAGAGTGGAAATTTAAGGCGTTATTTTGTCATCATATGGAGATCAATTCAGGAGATGAAGCGGTAAGTTTCCAACAAAGCGAAACCGATGGCTAGCGAAAATTTGGCCGGTTTTAAACTTCCGTCAAAAATATTATTAGTGCAGAAGTCTTCACAGCACATTGCGAATTATCGGGCCCCTAACTCTTCTTTATTGCTTTTGAAGAGCTGAACACCAGGCAATGTTTTTTGGTTTTGTCAGGGAATTCTGCAACAAATCAGATACATATATCGGATTCTTCTGAAGCTGCTAGAGAAATCAGTTTTAAAATGGCTAAGATTGGACCGAAAAACGACAGTTAAACATCTGAGTATATGATGCTTTATTGTAAGTATAGTTCAGATGTCCAAAGAATTGGAAAATCTGGTCATGGAAAAAAGGAGGAATTTCGGTAGAAATGTTTTTGAAAACATACACCAGAAACGAGGGCAATACTGTAAAGCTGATAAATATATTTTTATTTTTTTTTATTTTAAGTTATCCAAAAATGTTAGCACACATCGCGGGCGTGTTTCAAGCACGACCTATATCGCTATGATTGATCCTTCATGTCCATGAACCAAATGAGGTCTCATTTGACTTTATTTTGACGTGCTCATTTTTGGGGAGTGAGTCACCTAAAATGTAGAAATTTTTTTTTTTGAAGGCAACTCTGCAGCTACGAATATCATCTTTGTTCTAAGTAATTTTCCTGTGCAAAACTTGTGAAGTCCTATGACAATTTTTGAATTAAACAAAAATAACTTTTTTTATTTTTTAAAAAAATACATTTTTATTATTTCGCTTTCCCTATTTTTTTGGTATCAATTCTTTTTCAATGAACTGCAATACATGTTAAATGGTGTTTACTAGAACAATTTTTGCCAGAAAAAAAGGATTTTAGCAAAACAGAAACAAAAATAATAAAAACGTTCTACTATATCGGGACAGTTTAGAAAAGAAAAAATATACCTTCTGTCCCGTGTTGACTTAAAATTATATCAGATCAAGTCTTTTGCACCTACAGGCAAGATGTAGGTTTTCGACATCTATACATATATATATTTATAAAAAATGAGTTTATTTGGAATACTTTCATCTTCTTTTGTTCTTTGATTCATTGCTTCTATGCCTTCTGCTTTCGATGATGATTCGTTTAGAAATCATGCTCATGGTGATCATGGTGTTCGTGGTGTTCATGGTGTTCATGATGTCCGTGATGTTCGAAACTGAGCTCTTCACCTTCGGATTCAATTTTTTTGTGATAGAACTCTGGTTCTTTGTAGGAAATGTGCTTTTCGTGGTATTCAGGCACGTGCTTTTCAATATGAACGGGATATGGTTTTTCAACTGCTACCTTAACTGGGTATGGAACGTGTTTTTCAATTTTGACTGGAATTTCCTTGATAACTGGATAAGGGGCTGGGACATGGACCTTAACTTCATATGGAACTGGTTTGTCAACATGTACTGCCACTGGACGATCTACCTTAACATGTACAGGAACTGGAACCTTCTTAATGACTGGAACTGGGACTGGTTTTTCTACATGGTATGGTACTGGTTTGTCAACATGGTATGGTACTGGCTTGTCTACTGGCACTTTAACTGGGTAGTGTACGATTTTCTCAACTGGATATGGCTTATCGACATGGACATGCACTTTAACTGGATATGGGACTTTCTTTTCAACTGGGTAAGGTGCTGGAACATGAACCTTTACGGGTACATGAACTTTCTTCTCAACTGGATATGGGGCTGGTACATAAACCTTTACTGGGACGGGATTATCATATGGAACATGAACTGCAACGGGGACCTTCTTTTCGACTGGGTATGGAGCTGGAACGTCATAGGGAACCTTAACGATTTCCTTAACTTCATAGGGCACGTGCTTTACAACTGGATATGGCTTGGGTACTTTGACCTTAACGGCAACTGGGATATGTTTCTCTACTGGAACGTGAACATGTTTAGTAATTGGCACTGGATATGGAATCTTCTTATAAATGGTGAGGGTTTTTTCCTCATGAATTGGCAGGCTATGATGGTAATCACCAAAACTATGAAGTCCTCGTTTGGTTTTGGTTGTATCACCAGAAGCAGCTGCCTCTGAATCAGCTGCTGCTTCTGGCTCAGCCTTTTTATCTTCAACTGTTTGCTTCTGCTCTTCGGCATAGGCAAAGGTAAGCACTAAGGCTAGTAGGCATGCTGTTTTCTGAAGAAAAATAATCAAATTGTAAATATTAGAATTAAGTCTGAGTCGAGTGGGAAAGGAATGTGGAACTGAACAATATTTTTGGTTAACCGAAGTACGAGGACAACGGAAGCTAGCAACTTTTACTAAGACAAAAATTAATTTTAAATAAGATACCACTGGAAGAGATGTTGAAGACATCGAGAAAAATAGGCTGTTTAAACAAGTATAGTTTCTTAGCGGTTTCGATGTAAGAAAATATGTTTTTTTGAAATAGTTTTCAGGCACACCTTTGCCGATTAGTGTTTGGCAACTTTGAAAATATTAATTTTAAACAAATTCACAACATGAATTTCACTTGAGTAAATATTTTTTTCATGATTTTTTTTTGATGAAAAAAGTCTCTAGATGCCCAATGAATGCACCTTTATCACCTATTCGCTTCCACATCACTTTTAATCCACTTTCGATTATGAGATATTTTTTTTGAACACTGCCTCACAGATTACATTCAACTTACCAGCAAATTCATTTTTACGAAATAATCCACTTCAAAAGCGTATCCGGGATGTGGTAGTTAATTCAAAAATACCACCAATTTATGAATTTAGTTTTTTTGTTTTTTAAATCTCTGTTCAAAACAAAAGAGTTGAGTAGCAAACTTGAAATAAGTAAAATATTAAAATAAAAATAAAATTTATTACTTCTCCCAAGCGCCTGTGCTACTAGCTGTGGATAGTTGAAGAGTAAACAGGTTAATGATACCTAACCCAGTATCTGGAAGCACTTTTATAGTTAAATCGTTTGCGTTTGCATTTGTGCTGAAGTTGGGGAGTTTTACGCAAACTAGTCGTATAGTAGTAGTATTATTTCTTCTTTGCTGGTGCTGCCAACTGTTGTTGTCCAGCTTTCTTCCCCTCCTTAACCTCTTGAAAGAAAAACAACGAAACACACAAACAACACTGATGGTTTATCTGTCTGTCTGTTTGTCTGTTGGCTTAGACCAAAGTCGAGGCACAAAACGATAAAAACATATCGAACGCTAAGAGACCTCCAAATCAAACGCACGCTCCTTTTGTGCAGAGGAGACCATTGCAATCGATAGAGATCGAGAGTGAAAAAGAGTTCGATATAGGTACTCACAAAGAGCATCGTCTTAGGTGGTTAATATGAATAACTTGTAAGTGTGTGAGTGTTGCTTTAATTCGATGCATTTTGTTGTACGTATCTACTCGGTTCGGTTGTGATCAAATAAAATTTGGGTCGTTGTTCAGCTGTTATGATCTGTAAAACTATTAACGTATCATCTAATGGGATATTTTACTCCAGAATTTACTATCCACCGGCCGAAAAATCTACTAAATCTATGTTTACGTTGATTTTTTCGCTTCCGGTATCATTTACATGGTACCACAGCTGATAAAATTGCAGACTTCAGTGCAACATACTATCGATTATGTCATCGATTGCAATTGTCTTAACGGTATGTGCTTTTAATTTCCCTGTGTTATCGATGATTGAGCGTTGCAAGTTAAGTCATTAATTGTCCAGCACATAATGACGATGTGACATTGTTGTTGGCATAAAGATGAAAAGACAAACCGATGGATAGACAATCATTGGGCAGATTTGTTGTTCGCTCTCTTTTAGATAGAAGTGGGTCACGCGTATTCAGCCTAAGATTGATATATTATATTGTACACATCGGTATACGCATGCACATACACAAAGAGAGGGAGATGACCTGGTCATCTTCGATGCCAATAACAGGTGGCCGATTGCATTAGATGCATTTGAAATGCAGTTGAGATGAGAATATTGAACTGACTGACTGATTTTGAGAAAACAAGGTTACTGTTGGGGATTCATAGAATTACAAAAGCACAGACTGATACGAGTAATACGCTGATCGAGTGGAACCAAAAATTGGTACCAAGGCCACTTATTGTTCGTGATGCTTTGCAAAAAATACAGATCAATTTTGCATTTCTTAAGGTGATCTGCGGAAGCTGTGAAATAGGAGTTTCCTGTCTGTTTTAGACATACACATAATGACCCAGACGAATCTTTTATGATGGAGCTTGCTACAAAGAAAAGAAAAAAATATTTCATGCGAACCAATGCCGGGTGTGAAGGTAATGAAAGTTCATCAGTCAAAGAGAAGATTTATTGTGCTGGTTTGCTGCTAGATAACTCTCAAAGGTCTTTGTACTAATGGAAAAATATAAATAAGAGTTAACTATTAGGCTCCGAGGCAACTAACAAATCGATTTTCTTCCATTCAAAAGAGATAAAAAGACACCTAAGGCACGTAAAAAACAGGCTTAAAAGCAATAGTCTCCTGGTCTATTACTTCTGCAGCTGCTAAGTAATTTAAAGGAAATCCTTTTTGCCTATGATTGACGGACATGATGAATTAATTTTAATAATAACTTTTTCCTTTATTTTACTTTTTTATTATACTGAAGGGGTCCTCTAGTATAAGAAAAATTCTATCTTTGCTTCTTAAATATATAAGCTATATTCTATGGCCTTCTACTCTTCTCTGGTTTTCACTTCTAATTTTTGTTTTCAGATAATTATACTTATTCCATATATGTATTTTGTGCATCAACGATATCTTATATTGCAATCTTTGCTTAAAATGTTGAATTTCTTTGGGAGAGCTTAAATGGTTCACCACCGATTCTCAACGCCATAGTCCAATTGAAGATATGGATGTGGAAGACATTTGGTTTAAGCAAAATGTAGCAACAGGTATATTGGTGATTCGATGGCATTTCTCACTGAAAAGTGAAAACAAAGTTCATTTATTTAGTAGAAGTAAACTGGTTGCAATAAGCATTTCTAAGGTACTTTTGTCGAGAATGTCTGCATCTGGGATCGACGGATCTCTTCTTCAATGGATTACCTTTTGAAACGTCTAATTTCAGTTTTTTTGTACGGCTTCAAGACTAATATCCACAAAATAAATCCTGATGTGCCCCAAGGCTCCGTTCTGTCTCCAATACACTTTTTAGTCTTTTCTAATGATCTCTGCCTTGCTACTTCGAATCCGATAAATTTGCTGATGACAGCACTTTGCTCTTAAATTTCGTTTTCGGACTCACATACCTGTCTTTCGGCTTTCGAAAAGGATCGACGGTTTATGTTAAGCTTATTAAATTCTAATACTAATAGCATAACTAATTGTAGAACCATCAAAAGAGTGGAATTCAATGCATCCGAAACTCAATGCTGTTTGCTGTAGTTGAAGTGAAAGTCGACCACCCAGCCATTGGCCATGAGTGAATGCTGCAAAACGTTGTTAAACATATTTTACCCTTTATTCTTCTTTCATTCTACTCATAAAGGTAGAATCGATAATTGATTTTAGTCCAGCTTTCCTAAAAATATTTGCTCGACTATAGTTTGCAATGCTTAGTTCTAGGGATGCAATCACTGGAGATCTTTGTGTGGCTTCTACATATACTCTTTCTAGCATAACTTGGAATCTGCTTATTGTCCAACTTGGCCGGGCGTAGCATCTTTAGAATTTGATCGCGTTTATTTTTGCACAGACGTATCCACGTGTCCAAATTGCAGCATGCCTTGATTAATCACCGATTCAATTGTTCCTGTCGAGAGTTTTAAACGAATCGCTCATCAAAATAATGTTCGCTCCCTCATCTCTAGAACCTTGTGACAGAATACCCTGTGCCGTCCTTCAGTGGTTAAGTAATCTTAACTGCATTAACTTTATGCTGGTATTGGCTCTCCTTTAGAACGGGTATTTGCTGCTACCGGCAACAGGTTCAACGATCTTTGGGTTGTCCTTTCTGCAGACGAAGTGGGGTCTTTGTGGATTTCTTTAACTTTAACTTGCCATCCTCCAGCATTTCTGAAAGTGTTTAATCTATTTTCCCAGATTGTGGAAGATAGATGACTTTTTTTGCGTGGATTATTGATGACGGGTTTTCCTAAGTACTTCTCTGCGGGGTCTATTTGTCCGCTGGGTGACCTCTGCACCCTCGAGCTCCTCAGGAAGGGGTATATGCAAAAGCCTTCGTTGACTTTATCTGTTTCATAGGTTTATCCTTATCAATTGGGTTTTCACTGAGAAGCGTTATCGATGTCCGAATGTATAGTCACCCCAGGATTCCCTGGTTATCTATGCAAGCAGTAAGGTCATGCGTAGGTTGAAGCAGGCCCTTATTGGGAGCTGTGCCAGAGCTGGATCGACTTCAACCAAGAATGTTACATCTGAACGTTCACCACCAACTTAACAGCGAAGAGAAATCGAGCAACTATTTTGACTAGTTACACATTCAGTTGACACAATGAACACCAACGTACTGTCATCTTGTCACCTTGTTTTATCGCTCTTTTTACCTACACTGCTCCGTTGGCATTTCGCTCATCTAAATGTTCAACTGTAATACCCTTCTCGGTATGGGAGTTCCTTAAAATATTGTGATTACTTCCTGAGCTGTACAACTCGCTTGTGGAATGCCTTTATTTCCTAGCTATTATAACCTGCAGATATTCAAAACCAATGTAACCCTGTACCTCTCTTTCTTTTTTCCCTAACTTTCCTTCGCCCGCGGTATGATGCTAAATTCATTATTGTAATTTATAGTATGAGTGCTGAAGGCCGAAAACTAACGTGATTGAAAGATTATAACATCAACGAGAATGCAAAGATACGCCCTTACTTTAAGAAGTTCTCTCTACTATATCTATTAAATAGGCCTGGAGAATTGCAATATTTTAGCCGCAAGTTTCTTATTAGAATTTCCCATTTTTTCTGGCTTGTTAATCTAGACCACCTCAAGGACTTGATACGTGACACTCGTAACATGGTAGAACTCGGGATGTTTTAGTATTTTAAGGAGATAAATACGAAGGGTACTTCCTTCTTCAAGGCATGTTTTTCCTCGATTTGTTGGCTTTTGTAACTAGACGATTTCTGGTGATATTTCGTTAATTTGGTTGTGGCCATTCGATATCATTTATTATTTTCATTATCGGGGAGTCTGAGTCACTTAAAACGCTACACCTGGTTTTTACCATTGGTTATGGTGACGTATAGGTCAATTGATTGCGATGTAGCGTCCTTTGATAGTTTCAAAATGCCGGTCATCGATGCCATAAATCTCTTTCTGCTAGAAAAGTGTGCGAAATTTGCAGGTAACTCTGAGAAGAATATTCACTTTTAGCATAAAAGCGGAACCCTGGGCAAACAGTAAGAATAGCCTTTATACCGAAAATCGGAAAAGAGGACTCGCTATGAGCTCTAGGCCACTCATCTTGAGTTTGTTTATGTTGAAGACTATTGTCAAGAAGAAGATCTTGCGAGTCTGCGTGTCAAAATCAGCTATGCAGAATTGGGGGCACACTCCTAAAGAAGCATGCCTAAGGTATTGTCATCGACATCGAGGATACTTTCGACTCTTGATGGCATATATTTGTCGATGAAGATGAATCATTCGATTTATTGATAAGATTCATGCAAGTGTATAGGAGTCTGACTGCTGCTAATGTGTAACAGAGTTTAGCGGCAAGGGGCGCATTGTCTCCACAGCAGTCTTGCATGTTTGACTACACTCTGCTTACGCCCTTCAAGCAGGGATACGCCTTAAGTATAAAATCGTGTAGGTAATGACAATTATTGTGATAACTACGTTTAAGGCATTGCTGGACGGTCTTTGAGAATGCAAGCCTTCTCTGAACTCGGTATGAAATACAGTGAATCTTGTTTGGATCCATGTTACAACGGAAACACATAAATTGAGATCACCAATGAACTTGCAAGGCAGTAATCAGCTCGATGTAATTTAGGACGCCAATTTCTGTTAAGACTGCTTTCGTCTTAGATGAGGTATTTCATAGACATTATAACTGAAGATGGTGTTTTTTTTTATTGATTGGCGCGCACAAGGAATTTTGCAGATGGTGTAACTTCCAAGTATTCTTCGCGAGATCTGTATGAGGTCAGCGATTTCGTGCTATCCCCAGCATAAAAGACTGCAGATGACTATCTGCCAATTAAAGAATTCCAGTTAAGAATCGGATGGCCTAGCCTTTGTCTGAGTGTTTCTTTTTTACAGAAAAGAATGCCTAAATATCGCATGGAACCTTGCATAAAACAAAACATTTGGGGATTTGAATAAACTGTATCTTGAAGACGCTTTCAATATAACTGTGCTTGTTAAGAAGCATAACTCGTTATTAACAAGTTCGCGAGTAACAATGTAGGAGTTTTTCTGAACTAACAACTTTGTATGCATTTGCCCAGTGATTTCAACAAACATCATTTTTCACCGTCATCTTCTTTTAATTCAGATTCCAGATATCTCATAGATTTCTTTCATAGCATATTCATACAATACTAAATATATATGTATTAACCATGCCAAAGTCTTGCGCATATAAATTCCATCATCTTATCTTTGTCCAAAATCGTATAACGTTTAGTAATTGCCCTACTATAACAATTAGGGAAAGATCACTGGCCAATGATTTTTACGCAACAAATACTCAATTCAATGAGTGTGGCGACGCCGCTAATGCACCTCTACTTTAAAAAAAAAAAAAAAAACTTATGGAAGAGAAGATAAAAAAATATAAACGACTTTGTTACTTCACTGGAAGAATTAAGCTTTAACTCTCCTCACTCGTATTTCGGCCCAGTGCACATGACTGATTGCTTATTGTGTTTCAATTCTTGTTAACATTTTATTATTATCGTTATTACCAAACTGTTCAGAGGGTTAGATATGTATCCTACCGTCAGTTGCTCTTATACCTCACCTGTTCCAAACAACATTTTCAGCATTTTCAACTGAATGTTGTTTTATGCCACATGAAGCACAAACTACTGCATATGCATTGCATTATATGTGTATATCCAAACATAAAACTGAACTCTAGGGTTATTACCCCAAGGTGTTAACTGTAACGTGTTGAATAATTAACTCAACTACAGACGATACACATACATACTCGTAGACGGCATCTACGCCATTACGATTCAACCCACGTTATGCCTCCTGGTCTAAAATGTATGTAGTGCGACACAAATGACAGTGACAATTAGGTCTGTGTTAACACAACAATTAGACCAACTTGCATGGAAACAAAAGGAGCATAAGAAAAATTACAAAAAAGAAAAAAGAAAAGCTTTATTAAGTAAGGCATTGCAGTTGCGTACCTTAACTCAAGGTCGTTTCCATTTTGCTTTTCTTTACAATTAATGCGCTGCAGGCATAAGAAAAATCGAGTTGGTAAGGCACCCTAAATCAATGTCAAATTTCTTTTATTTTCTTCTTCGGAAAATTGTCTTCAAGGAATTGGGTTAAGTTCATTAATTCACTTTTTTAATTGACAGTACTTTCAATAGCTGTTTGATTAATGGAACTTACTTAATAAATGAGCTCTAATTGTGCTTGATATTGAAATCTTGAAATCTAACAATTACTTATAACTACGGCTTTTATCTAATTTTTATTAAAAAAAAAGGCGCGCGGGGGAGGGGGGGTCTGGCCTTGAAAATATGTAGTTCTCAATTAAGAAAATGTTGAATAATATTATGAAACTTTTTTTCCGATGTCGAGGGCCTGAAATGGGTCAGGGTATAAGAAGAGTTTGAAAATTTGTTTACAACTCAGTTCGCTTGACAACTCTTTTGTTTAGTGAACAAGTTGTAAAAGGAGTGAAAGCATAGCTGGTATGGTGAGAAGCAGAGGTTTAAGTGCCTGGATAATTTGATAAAAAATGTTAAAATAGAAAAGGAATCGCATTGCGAAATGTGATAAAAAAAATGTTTAGGAGAAAGCACTGAGAGCATTCCAGCTGAACTTCCAGGGAATATCTTCACTGTTTCATTATCTTCACAAAACCATTATCAAATTTGTGGACAAGAGAGTGGCAACGAAATATAAGACTCGGAAAATTGCTAGCACCTACATATCGCAAATAGGTAATAAGAAATCAGAAAGTGATATGTTTATGGATATTTGTGATAATCTTTTTAGTGTAACTTCAATAATTGAAGTGGTTTTTATCTATTAGGACTTTAATCGATGCGTCAGCTAGAAAACAGTCCGTTATCCCACCTGGGTAACTGCCCGGCCATGGAAAAGAGACGAAAGCTACGAAGCAAAAACAACCTCAGATTCAGAGGGATATACTGCTGAAAACCCTGGCAAACTCGAGATCGCTGCAGAGTATACATATATTACCGTCATCAAGGAAATGCGATGGGGTGGGCCGGAAAAAAGGAGGATGAAAAACTACGACATATACTACAGCGCTTATTTGGATGCGGACTTGTTGTTGAAATTGTTCTCGGCGATTTTATTGCAAAGCTAGGAAGAGATGGCGTTTCAGGTAGTACTGTCGGAACGAATAGCCTGTACGATAAGACCTCTGATAACGGATTCAGTCCAATCGACTTTGCGGAGAGGTGAAACATTTTCGTAGCTAGCATGCGGTTCCCACATCTCGATATTCACAGAAGGCCTGGAGAACTCTTGATCAAACAACCGTCAACTAGATTGACCACACTACGATCGTTGCAAGACTCTCCTTTAGTATTGTACACGTCCGAAACTTCCAAGGAGCCAACATCGCTCGGATCATTACCTTGTTGTAGTCAAGGTAAGGTTGGGGATATCCCGAACATAGTAAAGGCAAACTAATGCTGTGAGGTATTTCGACATCAGACGGCCACAATTGCAAGTGATCGCCAAATCATTTCCGATCGAGTCTCTCTTAATTTTTAAGAGGCCCATTGACCCCAGCATCAAATATCGAAGACTGCCAAAAAGCCAACAGAGATTTCGCTTCTGATGTGCTGGGTTTCACTCGACAATCACAACGACACCCCTGATTTAACGAAGAGTGCCGGCAAGCACATGCAGCGAAGCAAGATGTATATAACGAGGTGCTGCATAGACTGACTCGATCTGTTCACGAGCTCTATGACCAGAAGAAGAGAGACGAACACCGGCTTCTTAGGAGGGAAAAGAATGAGCAGTTAAGGAAATCGAGAGAGCTATTCAAGGAATGAGATTTGGAAGTTTTACTGAAAGGTAAATAAAACATTTCACGTATAGTGAACTTTCTGAACTTTGTTCCGGAAATGCCTACTTTTTTATTGCCGTCATGATTTTATTTACCGTGCTGTGTGAACGCCTAAGACTGTTCGTCAACAACCTGGTTGGTTCATATCACACTACTTCAGATCTTTGAGAAAACTTATGGGCGATTTAGATAAAGCGATGCACTGTCTTGTGATTTCTTTAGTACATTCTTGGAAAAATTGCGAAAAACACACGCCTCAAACGAAGGAAAATTCATTGAGTGCTTTTCGGTCCCGGCTGCGTAGACGGTGAGTGGAGAAGGATATACAACGGCACAATGAACGTGCTGTACAGTGACATCGACTATGCCAGAGGGGTGAATGTCCAAAGACTGAGATGTCAGGGTCCAGTCTGCGAATCCGCCTCTGAGGAACAGTGCGGCAGAAGAAGACTGCGACTCAGATGGTGCACTCTATTGGAAGGGGAACTCAGCTTACTCAACTGAGGTCCAGGTCCACCCTGGACTGTAGCGCCACCTTAAGTAAAGTAAGTAATAGTCCGTTTTCATGGTATGATAACGGGCGCCATTCATAGTTACCTCAGGCCGATGATTCCACCAGCCAATAAACTGTACCAAATCCTTGTTTTGTTTGGAAGTAATAGCACCTTTTGAACATATTCTGGCTTCTCCGTACCCTAAATACGGCTCTTTTGCTTATTATCGTTGAATAAAATTATTCAAATGCAGAAGACTCGCGAGGTCGGCCGACTTCTGCTTTTGCACGAATTGAATTTTGTATTCTTTTATCCCCACGTAAGGTACGATAAACAAATAATGAATGCCAGTATGCAATAGGATGCCTAATCAGATGAAAGAAGGGCAAATGTGACACAAAACCTGCAGCATAACCGGTCCTTTAACCAAATGGCACATACTATGAAAATTTACTAATAAGACTGTCTGTGTAATTATAATTTATACGGGTCAATGCTTTTGGACATCTTTACGGATAATCTTCATTAAAATCATCGATTATAATAACCATCGAATAAATTCCTTTGGGAAGAAAAAAGTTAAGCGTTGATGAAATGCTTGTGAAGAACTTTTCATCGGAAAAAAGTATGATCAGCCACCAACCTTCGTAGCCAACTCAATTTTTGCTAGAGAAACCAACATCGCAGAGGTGCACAGCATAATTAATTTCCTCGACGAAAATAAATCCCCCGGAATCGATGGAATACGGCCAGTAGATATTAAAAAACACGCAGATATTTTTGCTCCCCTCTTGTGTAAATTTATTAACCTCAGTCTGATGCAGGGAAAAATTCCGAAAAAACTGAAAACTGCTGTCGTTAGACCTATTTACAAAGGAGGTGTTAAAAGTGAAATCGCCAATTATAGACCGATATCGATACTGCCAGTCATGGAGAAGTGTCTAGAAGATGTAATTAGAAGTAGACTAATTAGCTTTATTGAGAACCACTCCCTTATTCAGCAAGGTCAGTACGGTTTCCAGAAGCAAAAAAGTACTGGACAATTGCTTGGAGAGTTTGCAAATTGCGTCAATGAATCCCTAAATAAAAGTCATCATATTCTGGTAATGTTTATGGATTTTTGTAAAGCATTTGATACACAAAACCATGCAAAGTTACTGGAAGCACTTGAAAGGATGGGTATACGAGGAGTGATGGCGGACTGGCTAAGGGATTACCTATTCACCAAGGCCTTTTGTGTAAAATCAAGGACGTTTGTAGTGAAAGGGAGCATGTACAATATTGAGTTCCTCAAGGGTCGGAAATAGGTCCATTTCTTTTCATTTTGTACACAAATTAACTTCTTCGCACTTTTAAAAATAGCATTCCATTTGCTTACGCTGATGACACCGCGATAGTTTTACGCCACAGGTCTCTTAAGACGGCAACAAGACTAATGCAGGCAGCAGTCAAATGGTGTCACGACCATGGCTTAGTAATCAACGCGGCGAAAACAAAGATGATGCACATCCGAAGTCCACATCATAAAGCTACGCAGGAGCGAGTGTTTTTTCAAAATGACGCCTGCCCTAAATCAAGCAAACACTTAATTGACGTCGTAGAAAGCTATAAATACCTAGGAGTCATCATCGATAGCCACTTCATCTGGGACAAACAAATTAACAAGATACGCTCTGATTTAAGGAAGGCTTCATTTGCATTGGTGCATCTAAGAAATCATGCAACACCACAAATTTGGAAGCTGGTATACTACACCTTGATTGAATCCAAATTAAGGTATGGAATACTGGCCTGGGGTAACGCCTCCAAAACACAAATCGAGAAGCTGCAAAAACTCTGCGTTGAGGCTAATAAACTGCGGAGGTGCAAAAGGTACTTGAGGTGCAAAATATATTCAAGATGACTTTGTTACTGGAATACTATAGTGACATCCGCTTTCAAAGGCCAATCGAACATGACATTAACACCAGAAGAAGTGCTACGGGTATGTTACAAGTGCCCTGTAACTACAAAAACTATGGTAAAAGGCAGCTCATACATAGCGTTCCCACAATATTAAATGGATTACCTGCTGATTTTAAAAATATTGTAAATTTTAAAAACAGAAAAAAAATTATTAAAAATTTTCTTTTAAATTCACAAAATTAAATTTAAAATAAATGAATTCATTTTAGTTTAAACTTTTGAAAAACAACCTTCTGCAGAAAAGCCATTAAGGCTTCTCAGATAATTTATACAAATTGTTAAGAAACTTTCATGCCTGAATAAATAAAAAAAAAAAATTTGGAAAAAGGTTCCAATATATAAAGTTCCAAGGATCTAATATGAACATCGATAGATATCAGAAGGTACCAACAAATTTAAAGAATTTGTATTGATATGTACGATGGCGATAAAACGAAAGTTAGATATACAGTGTAATCATCCGGATAATTAAAAGTTTAATTTCTGATGCACCGATCCGTGGTTTTAAGTCTGTTGTAAAATTTTCTGTTGAAGCAGCACATTGACGAGTCCGGAGCGACTTCTTGATAGTGCCACCATAACTAACAAGGTGACAGCTCTTATGGTATGCTTTAATATATTTTCCCGGTACATCGGGAAGCCTTAATACTTTGGCATTTGGTGGTTAAACCATATGAAACTGGTTCAATTTCACGATGTTTCGCTGGAGCACTTCCTAGCTCAAACTGGATCATTTAGTGACAGTTGTCTTTTCATATATCATTGACGGTTTTGTATATTTGGCTGTGCAAATCATACTCTCAGCTTGGCAATTACCCGACGGATGAAAAGGAGTTATCTGTGTCGTACGAGTACATGTAAAATCTGATTATTTTTACAAAACATTTAGAATTTCTCTGAAGTGATGGAGGCCCGTAGACGAGCTAGCTTGTAAGCAATTAAACGTACTATTCAAGATTATGTTTAAAATTATTTTTCCCTTCAGCCCTTTTGGATAAGAGTCTATTAAGATCTTTTCTCCATCTTCATCCATCATATACATGTAACTTCATTCTCACTACTCCGATATGTGATGGTAAGTTGACTAAAGGATGAGAATGCAAACAAGGTTTGTTATGGATGGAAGTCGTTCATCCACCTTTAACATGTGTATTAGCCAGACAAGTGTATCGATAGACATGGATGAACGTCACAAGTTGCTTAGAATTATGAAATAGGTAAATGAGATAGTATAAGACTTTGGTTCAATGGTTAAATTGTTTTATTATAATGAAAGCTACGAGCAACTCATCGGGTACAATGCTGTTTAATCCTACTTATTTAGACACTAACTAACTTTGCAACAATTTAGGATGACTTCTTGTTAAACGGTCCTGATTTCACTAACTCATTTTAATTACAATCCCGTCTCAATCAGGATATTAGCTTTCAATTCAAGTACGGGTACACATGTTCAACAGAGACTTTTCCTCATTTTTCACAACCAAACTGCTACTGTGATCTCAATCTGATCCGATGTCCAGTAACGAATGTGCTGATAATGTGCGAATAATGTGCTGACAGAATCCAAATTAAAGACACAATTACCAACGTCTGTCGATGTCGGGTCCACGGGAGAGTCTGAACTGGAGACTGGTAGACCGTACTTGTTTTACATAATTCGCAGCAATACAACGGAAGTGATATGTTTATGGATATTTGTGATAATCTTTTTAGTGTAACTTCAATAATTGAAGTGGTTTTTATCTATTAGGACTTTAATCGATGCGTCAGCTAGAAAACAGTCCGTTATCCCACCTGGGTAACTGCCCGGCCATGGAAAAGAGACGAAAGCTACGAAGCAAAAACAACCTCAGATTCAGAGGGATATACTGCTGAAAACCCTGGCAAACTCGAGATCGCTGCAGAGTATACATATATTACCGTCATCAAGGAAATGCGATGGGGTGGGCCGGAAAAAAGGAGGATGAAAAACTATGACATATACTACAGCGCTTATTTGGATGCGGACTTGTTGTTGAAATTGTTCTCGGCGATTTTATTGCAAAGCTAGGAAGAGATGGCGTTTCAGGTAGTACTGTCGGAACGAATAGCCTGTACGATAAGACCTCTGATAACGGATTCAGTCCAATCGACTTTGCGGAGAGGTGAAACATTTTCGTAGCTAGCATGCGGTTCCCACATCTCGATATTCACAGAAGGCCTGGAGAACTCTTGATCAAACAACCGTCAACTAGATTGACCACACTACGATCGTTGCAAGACTCTCCTTTAGTATTGTACACGTCCGAAACTTCCAAGGAGCCAACATCGCTCGGATCATTACCTTGTTGTAGTCAAGGTAAGGTTGGGGATATCCCGAACATAGTAAAGGCAAACTAATGCTGTGAGGTATTTCGACATCAGACGGCCACAATTGCAAGTGATCGCCAAATCATTTCCGATCGAGTCTCTCTTAATTTTTAAGAGGCCCATTGACCCCAGCATCAAATATCGAAGACTGCCAAAAAGCCAACAGAGATTTCGCTTCTGATGTGCTGGGTTTCACTCGACAATCACAACGACACCCCTGATTTAACGAAGAGTGCCGGCAAGCACATGCAGCGAAGCAAGATGTATATAACGAGGTGCTGCATAGACTGACTCGATCTGTTCACGAGCTCTATGACCAGAAGAAGAGAGACGAACACCGGCTTCTTAGGAGGGAAAAGTATGAGCAGTTAAGGAAATCGAGAGAGCTATTCAAGGAATGAGATTTGGAAGTTTTACTGAAAGGTAAATAAAACATTTCACGTATAGTGAACTTTCTGAACTTTGTTCCGGAAATGCCTACTTTTTTATTGCCGTCATGATTTTATTTACCGTGCTGTGTGAACGCCTAAGACTGTTCGTCAACAACCTGGTTGGTTCATATCACACTACTTCAGATCTTTGAGAAAACTTATGGGCGATTTAGATAAAGCGATGCACTGTCTTGTGATTTCTTTAGTACACTCTTGGAAAAATTGCGAAAAACACACGCCTCAAACGAAGGAAAATTCATTGAGTGCTTTTCGGTCCCGGCTGCGTAGACGGTGAGTGGAGAAGGATATACAACGGCACAATGAACGTGCTGTACAGTGACATCGACTATGCCAGAGGGGTGAATGTCCAAAGACTGAGATGTCAGGGTCCAGTCTGCGAATCCGCCTCTGAGGAACAGTGCGGCAGAAGAAGACTGCGACTCAGATGGTGCACTCTATTGGAAGGGGAACTCAGCTTACTCAACTGAGGTCCAGGTCCACCCTGGACTGTAGCGCCACCTTAAGTAAAGTAAGTAATAGTCCGTTTTCATGGTATGATAACGGGCGCCATTCATAGTTACCTCAGGCCGATGATTCCACCAGCCAATAAACTGTACCAAATCCTTGTTTTGTTTGGAAGTAATAGCACCTTTTGAACATATTCTGGCTTCTCCGTACCCTAAATACGGCTCTTTTGCTTATTATCGTTGAATAAAATTATTCAAATGCAGAAGACTCGCGAGGTCGGCCGACTTCTGCTTTTGCACGAATTGAATTTTGTATTCTTTTATCCCCACGTAAGGTACGATAAACAAATAATGAATGCCAGTATGCAATAGGATGCCTAATCAGATGAAAGAAGGGCAAATGTGACACAAAACCTGCAGCATAACCGGTCCTTTAACCAAATGGCACATACTATGAAAATTTACTAATAAGACTGTCTGTGTAATTATAATTTATACGGGTCAATGCTTTTGGACATCTTTACGGATAATCTTCATTAAAATCATCGATTATAATAACCATCGAATAAATTCCTTTGGGAAGAAAAAAGTTAAGCGTTGATGAAATGCTTGTGAAGAACTTTTCATCGGAAAAAAGTATGATCAGCCACCAACCTTCGTAGCCAACTCAATTTTTGCTAGAGAAACCAACATCGCAGAGGTGCACAGCATAATTAATTTCCTCGACGAAAATAAATCCCCCGGAATCGATGGAATACGGCCAGTAGATATTAAAAAACACGCAGATATTTTTGCTCCCCTCTTGTGTAAATTTATTAACCTCAGTCTGATGCAGGGAAAAATTCCGAAAAAACTGAAAACTGCTGTCGTTAGACCTATTTACAAAGGAGGTGTTAAAAGTGAAATCGCCAATTATAGACCGATATCGATACTGCCAGTCATGGAGAAGTGTCTAGAAGATGTAATTAGAAGTAGACCAATTAGCTTTATTGAGAACCACTCCCTTATTCAGCAAGGTCAGTACGGTTTCCAGAAGCAAAAAAGTACTGGACAATTGCTTGGAGAGTTTGCAAATTGCGTCAATGAATCCCTAAATAAAAGTCATCATATTCTGGTAATGTTTATGGATTTTTGTAAAGCATTTGATACACAAAACCATGCAAAGTTACTGGAAGCACTTGAAAGGATGGGTATACGAGGAGTGATGGCGGACTGGCTAAGGGATTACCTATTCACCAAGGCCTTTTGTGTAAAATCAAGGACGTTTGTAGTGAAAGGGAGCATGTACAATATTGAGTTCCTCAAGGGTCGGAAATAGGTCCATTTCTTTTCATTTTGTACACAAATTAACTTCTTCGCACTTTTAAAAATAGCATTCCATTTGCTTACGCTGATGACACCGCGATAGTTTTACGCCACAGGTCTCTTAAGACGGCAACAAGACTAATGCAGGCAGCAGTCAAATGGTGTCACGACCATGGCTTAGTAATCAACGCGGCGAAAACAAAGATGATGCACATCCGAAGTCCACATCATAAAGCTACGCAGGAGCGAGTGTTTTTTCAAAATGACGCCTGCCCTAAATCAAGCAAACACTTAATTGACGTCGTAGAAAGCTATAAATACCTAGGAGTCATCATCGATAGCCACTTCATCTGGGACAAACAAATTAACAAGATACGCTCTGATTTAAGGAAGGCTTCATTTGCATTGGTGCATCTAAGAAATCATGCAACACCACAAATTTGGAAGCTGGTATACTACACCTTGATTGAATCCAAATTAAGGTATGGAATACTGGCCTGGGGTAACGCCTCCAAAACACAAATCGAGAAGCTGCAAAAACTCTGCGTTGAGGCTAATAAACTGCGGAGGTGCAAAAGGTACTTGAGGTGCAAAATATATTCAAGATGACTTTGTTACTGGAATACTATAGTGACATCCGCTTTCAAAGGCCAATCGAACATGACATTAACACCAGAAGAAGTGCTACGGGTATGTTACAAGTGCCCTGTAACTACAAAAACTATGGTAAAAGGCAGCTCATACATAGCGTTCCCACAATATTAAATGGATTACCTGCTGATTTTAAAAATATTGTAAATTTTAAAAACAGAAAAAAAATTATTAAAAATTTTCTTTTAAATTCACAAAATTAAATTTAAAATAAATGAATTCATTTTAGTTTAAACTTTTGAAAAACAACCTTCTGCAGAAAAGCCATTAAGGCTTCTCAGATAATTTATACAAATTGTTAAGAAACTTTCATGCCTGAATAAATAAAAAAAAAAAATTTGGAAAAAGGTTCCAATATATAAAGTTCCAAGGATCTAATATGAACATCGATAGATATCAGAAGGTACCAACAAATTTAAAGAATTTGTATTGATATGTACGATGGCGATAAAACGAAAGTTAGATATACAGTGTAATCATCCGGATAATTAAAAGTTTAATTTCTGATGCACCGATCCGTGGTTTTAAGTCTGTTGTAAAATTTTCTGTTGAAGCAGCACATTGACGAGTCCGGAGCGACTTCTTGATAGTGCCACCATAACTAACAAGGTGACAGCTCTTATGGTATGCTTTAATATATTTTCCCGGTACATCGGGAAGCCTTAATACTTTGGCATTTGGTGGTTAAACCATATGAAACTGGTTCAATTTCACGATGTTTCGCTGGAGCACTTCCTAGCTCAAACTGGATCATTTAGTGACAGTTGTCTTTTCATATATCATTGACGGTTTTGTATATTTGGCTGTGCAAATCATACTCTCAGCTTGGCAATTACCCGACGGATGAAAAGGAGTTATCTGTGTCGTACGAGTACATGTAAAATCTGATTATTTTTACAAAACATTTAGAATTTCTCTGAAGTGATGGAGGCCCGTAGACGAGCTAG
Source organism: Volucella inflata (assembly GCA_928272305.1). Lineage (NCBI taxonomy): Eukaryota > Metazoa > Arthropoda > Insecta > Diptera > Syrphidae > Volucella > Volucella inflata. Next base: position 24,904,690 of record OV743717.1, on the reverse strand, counting down.
CTTGTAAGCAATTAAACGTACTATTCAAGATTATGTTTAAAATTATTTTTCCCTTCAGCCCTTTTGGATAAGAGTCTATTAAGATCTTTTCTCCATCTTCATCCATCATATACATGTAACTTCATTCTCACTACTCCGATATGTGATGGTAAGTTGACTAAAGGATGAGAATGCAAACAAGGTTTGTTATGGATGGAAGTCGTTCATCCACCTTTAACATGTGTATTAGCCAGACAAGTGTATCGATAGACATGGATGAACGTCACAAGTTGCTTAGAATTATGAAATAGGTAAATGAGATAGTATAAGACTTTGGTTCAATGGTTAAATTGTTTTATTATAATGAAAGCTACGAGCAACTCATCGGGTACAATGCTGTTTAATCCTACTTATTTAGACACTAACTAACTTTGCAACAATTTAGGATGACTTCTTGTTAAACGGTCCTGATTTCACTAACTCATTTTAATTACAATCCCGTCTCAATCAGGATATTAGCTTTCAATTCAAGTACGGGTACACATGTTCAACAGAGACTTTTCCTCATTTTCCACAACCAAACTGCTACTGTGATCTCAATCTGATCCGATGTCCAGTAACGAATATAATGTGCTGACAGAATCCAAATTAAAGACACAACTACCAACGTCTGTCGATGTCGGGTCCACGGGAGAGTCTGAACTGGAGACTGGTAGACCGTACTTGTTTTACATAATTCGCAGCAATACAACGGAAAGCTGGTTATCGTGGCAACCACTACTGATGCCCCTTCAAGTTTAGTAATCATATGTGTGGTGTGCACCACCAGTCAATACACTTGTTGTATGCGATTGCATAATGGTCAACACAAGCCACGAAATACAAAACAACAACAGGTCAGTGTAAGATAAGTGCGACGACTTACGAGTATACTCGTATGCCATACCGGCTCAACTACCAGATTAGGCACAGTAGGTTACTAATTAAACGAAGGAATTGACATTATTTTTGCTTCAATGTTGCTTAGATCTCTTCAACATTCAGGATTGAAACAATACTCGTAAAAAAGTGCAAAATCCCAGAGTTAGGAAAAAATGAGGAAGTAAAGAGACTTTCGTGTGGACTTTTGATTAATCGATACGGTCGATGGCGACATGTCAGCATTCTGTTCCATTTCCTTAGAGAGATTTCGGTTGTGCAATCGTATCTTGCATCTCTGCATAAATACCATGAACCAATTAAAAATAAATTCGTTACGAGTTTATTGTTTCCTCTATGATGTAATGTGACTCATCAAAATGTCAGCACTACTTAATGCAAGGTTAATGCACAGCAAGCTGCCTAATAACACCAGCTACGGCTATTGACCAATAACAACTTCTTTAAATGTTATTCATTTCTTTATTGATTAATATGTTAGTCTTGTCAGTTGTCAGAGGGACCAACTTGAGATTGTTCACCATATTTGGCTTGACAGACTGAGGTGCTCTTCATGGTAATTAGTGGAAACTATAGGTAAATCAAGTAAGGCTTAGTGCTGTACGCTGCTTTGTTTATTTAAAGATTTGCTGATTGACTTAGATGAAAATTGTGCAAGAAGTCACCTTGAACCTTGATGCATTTTTTATTCAAAAAAAAAAAAAAATAAAGTAGAAAAATGACTGGGGATTAGTTTTATGTGTGACATGTGCTTAGGACACATATAATGGGATTAGCTACATAAGTAGACGAAAGTCATTGAGATTTGAATGGCACTGAAGACATGTTGCATCAAAGGGTATTTGACGAGGTCATCTAACTATCAAGTCATTTGTAATAAATCAGCCCTTGATATTGCAAATGGGCCATAAGCTGATCTAATCAAGACAATTTTCGTATTCTCTGGTGAAAATTAATTGGATTCTGTCATGTCAAAGATAACTCAATCAACATTTATCCATTGATTTCCGTATTCAACCCTCTACGGATACGAATATGTAAAGATAAATTCCACACCATCAGACTTAAAGTGTGAGAAATCTAAAGATCTGGTTTTTCGGAACAAGATCAATGGAAGAGGTTTCAATTAGAGACCCTGCACTCAGCCTAGTATCAAACTTATTCATACGAGTAGCTACTTTCGTTTTTTTTTCTTCACGCGAAAGGAAGCGCTTGCATTTTTATTTATTTTAAATGTATCCATGCGAACAATACTTGTACTCGTATGCACATTGAAATGCTTAAAATTACAATGATTACACATGCAATGGTAAAAGGAGAAGAAGAAGCAAAAAAAATGAAATAAAATATGCACTGTTACCACTATCATTTTCTTCCCGCCAAAGTGGTAAGCCTTAACAAACTTCCTTATTACCACTATATGTAGCACATGAGCTGGTTTGACGCGATAGATGGAATTGATTGCGTAATTTTCATTTTTCGCATCAGACATGGAGAAAAATTTCAAAAAAAACGAAGAAGAAAAGACCAAAGAAAAGTGTGCATGCACATTTTTTATTGTTTTTTTTTGTTTCTTAGTAGAAATTACTCACATACACGAGCACGTAGTCAGACTCAGCCCCAAAGACATAGAGGAACATAATGTAGTTTGTTTTTTTTTTTCTCATTTTTCTTTAATTATTACATGTTGCAATTATGGTAACTGCTAGTAGTTCAGTGGAGTAATGCGCAACGTAAATTGAATACAAAGTGATGAAGGGGAAGAAGGCGAGGAAGGCAACTATGGGGAATAATTGCTGTATGTCATAAGTAGAGAGGACGAGACTTATTTAAGTTGTAGTTGATATAAATGCGCCAATCGATGTAGACGTAAGGAAAAAAATATTGGTAGCTAATATTATAATAAAGACGAGAGATATATTGACCTTTGATCTCAAATTTAAAATACTTTAAAAATATCTAGAGAGATAAACGCATCCAAGGACTCTTCCGCCGTGGATTGTTAATGGGTTTGTATGTAAATATAAACAGGAAAAATATATGATTGTACCTTGACGGTTTGATGTTGGATTTGAACTTTATTCATGAGCAATATATAAAACGCGAAGATGACTGAAATCCATGAAGCTCAAAGGAGACCACATAGAGAAGAAAAATCGAGGAAGGTGAATTAGCCGTTTCCCAACAAGGCCTGACCATCAAGCTATTAACAAGGAAACGGCATTTAAAGTTTACTCTGTACAACAGAGTATGATGCTTATGTGGATTTTTTCAAAGTGATGGCTTATGCCCTAGATGAGCAAGAACATCGCAGGATGAATAGTTCAACATTGTTACACCATATAACCTAGCTAGCAACCTGACCTATTTTTACTGAGCATTTAAAAATGATTCATCAGCACATTACAATTCTAACACACTTATCTGAAACCGTATTAGATAGGTTGCACACCATTGTATGAGAGGCTCAAAGTCGTCGTTAGTTCATCACTTATTTGGATGCCGCTATCATTCGGAGTGAACCCGGATTTTAAAAAACCCCTGCAGTTACCGCAGTCTAGTTGTTTCCAGTTGGGGACTGTAAGTCGGACTAGGTCCCTTATACCTATGTCCACCTCCTAAGGTGAGGTCATTGCATTTGATTCGTTCTACATGTCCTATTACGCCACTAGTACGCAGTTTAATATTCCCCTCTAAAGTCTGTCAACGCAACGAATTGTATACTTTTCGAAACATTTTTCTCTCAAACAACTGAGGATATCCTCATCCGCTTTCGATAGAATCCATGCTTCAGTGACTTAAAGAAGGATTGAGATAATCAAGGTCTTATATAAAATCTCCATAGTTTAACGGTCGAGCGCCTTACTGTTTAATTACCTTCGAAGCCTAAAGAAACAGCGATTCTCCGTTTCATTTCTGTTAAGGTGTCGTTGGCAGAACTTAAAGCAGAGCCAAGATAGACAAAGTCTCTTTCTACCTCGAACTATAGCGGTCGACTGTGACGTCCTGTCAAATTTGTCGATGTTGTATGTCCCTTCTTAATGACAGAATATACTTAGTTTTCGCCTCATTTACCGCCAAACCTATTTTGATAGCTGTGTTCTCCCAATTATGTCGATATCATCGACACACGCTAGAAGGTAGAACGACTTTTGAAAGATTTTGCCTCCGATGTTCGCTTGTGAGTTATGCACATACTTCAAGTATGAAGTTAAAGAAGTTTCAAGGCAGCGCATCATCTTGTCAAAAACCTTTTTTGATACCAAAGGTGTCAGTTAAGGCGTAACCGATTTTGATGGAACAGAGGATTTTCGCAGTCATTATGTCAAGACAGTAGAGATAAGCAGGGATGCGAAAACTTCACATGGCTCTATATAGCTCTTCTCCATAAATGCTGTGTAATGCGACCCTCAAATCGATGGAGAGATGATGAGTATCGATTTGGACCTTTTGAGTTTTTTTCCACTATCTGCTGGAGTGCGAAGAATGCAATTTTCCTGGTCTGAAACTGTTGATAGGGGCTAGATTATTGGCGAATAGTTCACACAGTATGGAAGATAAAATCCATGCGATGTTGTGGAGAATTATGACTCTATAGATGGCCTAGTTGACGAGATCTCTGATTTTGTGAGAAAATTTGAGAAATGAGTTGGTGTCTGCTCTTTTTAAATTTATCTACAATAGCCTTAAATACCTTGGTTTGTAGACCGATAAGTCCAGCTCAGATATTGCCATCCTTACTTCATTTAGGTTAGGTGGTCGGACTTTTTGGATATCATCGTTTAGGTTGAATGGTCCATTCTACCTGGTGATGGAATGTTTCGACCTTATACGGTCTAAAAGAAGTGTTTTCATATTCTTAGTACTAACTGTGAAAACACACTCGGTACAAATTCCTGCGATCTCTGTTTTTGTTCTTTTTTGTTAACGAATCGTCGTTGCGACAGCATATTTTCTCTAAGGTTCAGTTCTGCTGATATCATCAGTACACCACAATAGCCAAGCTCATTCAATACTGCGATTCCATGAAGACAAGTCTTGTAATATGCTGCGATACTAATGCTTTAAATACTTTTGACGAACACTCGGAGAAGTAATCATCTTCTGAACAGTAGTCTGACTTGGTTGTTAGCTGACTTTCTGTTAGCTCTCAGCTAACTTTGTAATAAAAGTAAAAGAGAAAATAACAAAATTACAGTTGAAGGTTTCCAATTTAGGACATAGGTTCATCGAATTCAGAATGGCATGCGGAGTTCCAATATTTTCAAAATGACAAATCCATGGAAAACCCACTGAACACGATTTAAATAGGAGATCTGCAAAACTTTCAATGCATCTCCTCAACAGAAAATAATACAACAGATCACTCGTCCCGTGATGAAATGCAGATTTGCGACGACAACAATGAAACTAGAAAAACCTTTTTAACAACAAAATTACGGTTTATCTGGAGGTAGACTGGAATTTTCACTGATCGAGGCAAAAGGAATACAAGAAGCTTATTAAAGTTTCGAAGAGTGCCTCTTTGACAGACTTTTGTAAAAACCTCAAGCAGCCGGTGAAACCAACGTCAAAGTCCTCGAAAGAATACCAAAGGAATAGCATCAGCCAGGTTGAAATCGCTAAAAAACCTGTATGCTTATCAGAAACAGCTCAAAGTCAGGTCGTATCAACGAAGTTGGAAGTAACTAAGCAACCCGTCGTGGCTATATACGCTTCAAGTTAAACATTAATAATAAACCATTTTGTATTTGAAGATATCAATAGAACTAATTATGACTAAAATAAGCCCAGAGAAAATGTTAAGATAAATAAATCAATTTGCGAGTACATGTTGGTACTCGTATTACCAAAAATACATATTTGTAGTATTAGATCATTAACCAAGCATTTTCAACATCTGTTTGAATTCAAGCATATTTTTTAATCAAATAAATAAATTAATATATTTTTAAGCTTTAAGCGCATTTTTCTGGCACAAAGACTATGAAGCTTTTGCGCCATTTGAACCACCTCATGCTAGCTCTATGTGCAGTATCGTCATCACAATTTCACACAGTAATTTACGACAGAGTCAACTGTCTATGATACTCATATGGTACATCGCTCCTTCATGCGATGATTCCAGATTTAGAAACAGAGATGCCAGGATGTGCGGGCTTAAAATTTACATTGCAATGTTCATTTAAGATATTTGGCAACTCTTTCGAGTGCTTTTTTCAAATCGATAGCGACGATTTATAACGCTTTAAGGCATCGCGATGTTTTTTCATTATTATTCTGATAATTATATATTTTCATATGCAGAAAAGCTTGCTACAAAACCATATACGATGCAATTGAGTAAAATAATAGGTGTGTGAATATAAATTGTAGATTTGACAAACAGGTGGCTTAACTGAACTAAACTACTTGTACACTTGGTTTGTGTCAGTGATGACAAGTATGGTATCTACAGGGTGAGCCAACAGGTGGTGTGGATGCTGGCTGTTAATTACTATCATTTTTTGAATTCAATGTGGCTGATCTTTTTAACAAATGTCATACAATTTTAGTGTTGGAGCCATTTATCACGCAGCACAACGCATTTTGTTATTGATTCTTATTACGAAATCATAATTTAAATTATATATTAAAACTTCGTAAGATTCGTGAATTTTTCCGTCTTCATAATTGCCTTATCGAGTCCGGAATTCGTGCAATGGTAAAGCGTTTTGAAGAAAATTGTTTGGTTACAGGTCAAGCTCTATATCAGCATGTTCGGTCTGCACATATACGCCAAAACATCACTACTGTGAGCGAATATGATGAAAATCAGCCAGACACTTGAATTCGTCGTCAAGGTCAACAATTGGGCCTCACTTAAAGCCATTTCCGGCGAATTTTAAAATTGAAGCCTTTGGACCATCTACGACGTCGGCGATTTGTTAACTGGATGTTGGATCGCCAGGACAGTTTTTCATCAAATTTGGTCTCCTTCGATGGATGCCATTTTTGGATTGAAGGGAACGCTAATAAGAAAAATTGTCGTTTCTGGTTACCGGAAAACCCACACGAGATTCACGAAAAATCAAGGCATCCCAAAAAGTCACTGGATGGTGCGGTTTATGGGTTGGCGACATCATTGGCCCGTACTTTTTCAAAGATAAGGCTAGAGAGACAGTTATAGTGAACTGAGAATTTTTTCCAAAATCGAATGAATTGGGTCTGAACGATCTCTGGTTGTGGAAGATCTCAACATGATGGTGCTGCCGCTCACACAAGCCATCAATCAATCAATTTATTGCGTGCGAAATTAAAAGATCACATTATTTCGGTTAAAGGAGAAGTTGATTGGCTTCCAAGGTAATGCGATTTGACACCTTTAGACTTCTTCCTGTGGGGTTATGTGAAGAGTAAGGTCTATGCCAATATCCCAGTGAGAATTTAGGATCTCAAATACAACATCCAAACTGAAATTGGAACCATTGACCAATTCATTGTTCAAAAATTCCTCAATAATTTTGATCTTGGAATGGTCGCTTCCAACAGAAGCCGTGGTGGTCACATGAACAATGTTGTGTTCTCTTAATTATTGCCATAGGCCGAGTTATTAATCAATAAAATAAATGTGAGAACTTTCACACTAGCTGCTGGTTGTGACTGTACATTGTCGAATTTTGTGCCAGTAAAGGTCCATTTGTGAGCAGTTTTATTGTATTTTTTTTTACAAAAAAAACCTTGCTGAAAGTCATAGATTGTCGATGGAAGTTTGTGGTAAACATTCTCCAACTTAATAGATTTGTGAACTTTGGACGATTGTTTGTTTCAAAGTGGTGTTTTTGACATCAATAACAATGAGAGTAAAAGACCGGAAAAGAAATTCAAATATGCAGAACAGTAAGCATTATTGAATGAAGACTCGACTCAAAAACAAGAACAGCTCCCTGAAGACTTAAACATTATTCAATTAAAAGAAAGTGGGGAAAAACCAGTGCACAATATCCACGAAAGAAGGTTATACTACGTTGGCTCATGAAGCTTGTCTACGAGTTGCAAACTAAGTAAAAAATTATTTGGCAAGCATTAATTGGGAAGTTCTGCACCGCCCACCGTATTCATCATACTTGGCCCCTTCTGAACACTACTTGTCTCGATCAATGCAGAACAAACTTTTCGGAAAGACACATCCGTTCTTACGAAGAAATAAAAAATTGATAAGGTGTGGAATTAGCGCGGAAACCATCGATTGCAAAAAGATCGGAAAAAGTCATACCTAACGATGGCCAAGTTCGTGATCTCATTCAGTATTTTGTTTGAATAAATGTGTTTTTGCGCAAAATATTTACATTTCATAGTCACACACCTATTAAGGTTATGTTGCCGAATGTCTAGATCTCTCTAGTTCATATCGAATATTAGCCTCACCGATCGGTAGTTGTTGCAATACCCCGTGCCGTCGTTGCCTTCCTACAGTGGAACAAGAAAACTCTACAAATGAGAGATTGGATTTCGAATAGTCTCTTATCGGAACATATTTGATACGGCCATTCTGTACTATACTGTATCAATCGGGGCGATTCCTTTTATTGCTTCGCTAACTTCGGCTTCCATAATATCTCCCTTTTTCTCAATATACTCGGCAAACAGATATATTTTTTGTTTTGTAAAGCAATTAGGTACTCTTTCCCTTTTTTGAAAATTTCGTTTTTCTCGGTTGGCATTTTTTTCGAATATTTTTTTCGTTGTGTTGTCGTTTTAAAAAGGTTAATTATTTTCCCAATGGTTCGAGATTAATTCCGTAGCCAAAAGGGGGGACGTGAGTCCGACAACGAGTACTCTCGCCAGATAATCAAATATTTTGGATTAGGTAGATACTTGTAAGTAGCAGAAAATAGACTCATTAATGAAAACTTAAAATAGTATTGGAGATATAACGGAGCCCTGAGGCATACCAGCAAGTCTGTCAAATGCCTTCAAAATATCATACTTTACTATCTTACTTTCGGACTACTGTTGTACGCTTTGGTTCGACTTTAAGAAGAGACATGTCAATAAATCCACTAAATCATCAGTGAACTAGGTGCTACGAAAACTGAACTGCCAGTTATTGAAAAGCTTTCCTGTTTCGAGATATTCCGTGAGTATTTCCATGACCTTCAAAGAAAGGAGACTTTAGTGAAATGGGTCTGAAGGAGCGACAAGAAGGAACAAATTATTTTAGAAAAGAGCCGGACAAATAGGTTTTCATCTGATCGGAAGGAGTGTAGAGGAGCAGGATTAATGAACTGGGCTTGCTAGCCAGTAAGAACAGCTCTTGATACCACAAGAATGCGACCGTGATCTGTCTCAATGAATATTTGACGCAATCAAGTACATATGGAGTCAGGATACAATCTGGAAGTGATCTGTCTTTGCTGCTTAATCAAGCGTTGAATTAAAAAAATCAAATGTATGACAATCAGGTTTGAATAGAATTAAGTTTTTCAATATTTAGGATATCTCTCCTTTTCGTCATTTGTTTTCTTTACTTTGAAAAGCAGTGATTCCAAATTATTTCTTGTAAGCAAACTTTCGGAAAACTTTGTAAGTTGTATCTTTCTTAAACTTTACCATGAAACTGTTGATCTTTCATAGTCTAAGCTAGGGTACTCAATTTTTAAATAGCTTAACAATTTTTTATAAGCCCGCCAATTGGCGGTGCTTATTTCGTGATACGAGCATTTTTATTCGATGGTTTTTAGGCGGTTTTTCTGATAAACATCGGCATTTAAAATTACTCTGAAATCTCTGCATAAGTTAAGGTGTATATATATTCACAAATTTACGTTCGCATACCTTTAAGCTGAAAGTTACCTGCATCCCACAGGTAGGCAATTTTTTTCTCATTCAGAATTATTAGATTTGTCTACCGTCTGATTTCAGTGATTCCCAGTTGCGTGATAATTGCCTAAGCAAATACGTATTTGTTTTTATAAAGCTTTTATCTATGTGCATGAAAAGGAAGCAAATAAATTTTTTTGTCGAAATCATTTGAATTAATTGAGCGTTTTGGTTCGATAGATACGCGCATCAGATTGCAATCGCATGATAACTGCTCTTTTAACCCTTGAATTGAACGCATTACACACTCAAAGACACACACTTCTCACCACATTGAATGATTTCATCTTTGACAACTTGTGCGGAATTTGAAATTGTTTTGTTTTGGTACCTGGAGAAAGAACTGCACTTAAAAAAAGAATAAATAAGTAGTGAAAGTTCTTAAAGATAAACTACGAGTATGTATCTATACCAAGTCACTAAGTATCCATGACTTGTTTGCCTCTCTTCGAGGGAGCTACATTTAGTTAAATGTGATCGGAATGTAAACAGAAAGAGCCGATGATTCATTGAATTTCTGATTCGAGAGTAAGATATGGCGAAAAGCAGCTGGCGAAAGATACCACATCTTGATGTGGGTCAGTTGCACTGCTCTTCGCGTATTGTTTTGAGATACTCGTATGTACTGATGTTGTGTAATAATTGAAATCTCATAATAATTTAAATGGTACATAATTTTGCATGCCAATGGCTGAAGAGTAACTCTTTTTTTATTGTAGGTGATAGTTTAAGAGGCTTGGTGTTATTTATTAAAAGGCAATGTCATTCTTTTATATTTTTTTATTTGAAAGACATCTGTGACATATTTTGAAATAGACGTTAATGTAAGTTATTGTTTTTTCATCAAAGTATTCAGTTATGGATACAAATCAGTCCTCTCAATAAAACACTAAAACGAAAGCACTTCAAAGTCAGGTGCTGTGAATTTGGTGGGGCATTGAGGGTGGGTCTTGAGCTGCTTTCAGAGAATATCCCAATGAATGATTAATATGTGCACCATCCACAGTACATATCCGCAGTAATATTTTACTCATTTGTAAAATGTTGAAGTATCCCGGACGGGAAGTGCTAATTTGCGATACTCATTTCATATTCAAGCGGCGACTAGTTTTCGCACCCCATTTACTGTCTGGCACACTGAAAAGTACGTTGAGAATAGAGATGTTGCTTTTTTCGAATCTCTTATTTAAAAAATCAACATAGATGGTTGGAGATTTTCAGCGGGCTAAAGTACTAAGGAAGAGGCCGAAGATAGACTGGCGCACCCTGCAGTTCTTAGTTTTAGCACATATTTTACTCAAAATAAGGGATCGTAAATTCATGTGAGCTTTCTCTCCTTCGCAAATACAAATTAATTAGCCCTCGATAAAGTACTTTTGTCTCGAAAAATCAAGGGTGACCCACCTGGTGGTTTCTTTTTAAAAGGGCTATAAAAAAACACTGTTAAATATTCTTCTTTATTGAAAAGAGTAGATCTTCTGACTAATTGTGGAATATTATTTCATTCAAACAACTGCCTCGTTTGTCATGGCAATAGACCATCCTTTCAATCTAATCTTAAATACATTTTCGATGATTTCTGCCCTTTTATATTGTTCTTGAGTACTTAAATTGACTCTGGATTGTTTCATATTCATGGATCTTTAATGGTACCTCACAAAAAGTCCAACGCAGTCAAATTGCAGCTCCGTGGTGGTCACAAACATGAATGATTACACGGTGGTTAACCTCAGCGTACAATAAATCGATTGTTGGAATCATAGGTAGCCTAAGTCAAAGTTTTCAATTTCTGCTTATAAAAAATCGAATATCATCCCTCGATTTCGCTCTTCATTGACTGCAACTTTGCCTCCATTGTCGTCTTACAAGAAAAATGCACCAAAAATGCCACTACTCAAAAACCAAACCAAGTAGTGATACGATCAGGAAGTATTGACTATATGTGGATTTTCTAAGTCCAAAATATAGCAGTTTTGCTATATTATGTTGGCGTCGAGATGAAATTGCACCTCATCTGAAAATGTGATCATCGAAAATTTCGCGCTTCTCAAAAGTCCAAACAGAGAAACGATAACGAAGCGGGTTCATCTTACTTCAATTTCTGAGTTTATTTGAACTTATAGGCGAAGAGTCCGAAATGTTTATGTAAAATTGTTTTCAGTGCATGTGATGTTCAGTTGCTCAGTTTTCCAGCGCGTTGAGGCTCTTGGGCTTATGCGCACATTTTCGACAACAGCGCTCAGGAAAAATCAGAATTAAATTTGCAATAAATCATTCAACAGGTGTAGTGCTTGCGGGGTTTGAACTAATGTTTCATTTGTTGTGGCGAATTCCACCAGTAAGATGGAAATGTTTTAGCTCTAAGTTGAAGAGGTCACATGATTGTAGTGGCACAATTAAAGGCGATTGTGTTCTGGGTTTGAAATTTTGAAATTTTTGTTTGAAAAAAATGCAGAATAAAATTCCTAATCAAACAACTAATTTTTTCGGTATCTTGCTACGCTATATGATTCTTTATTAATTAGTAACAGAACGTTATTTTCATTTGACATTTATGTCGTTGTATAAGTTTTGTTTTAGTACATGTTTTTGTTGTTTTCTAAATTAAGTGTTGACAACTTTTTTTTTTATCAATCAGTTGTTAATTTTCATCGGGGGTGTACTTTGTTCTTGGGAAACTTTATTCAAAATATCACGAGGTCTTCCTTCCTAAAATGTTGCAGATGATTGAGCCCCTCTTCGTAGTTATGCTTACTCTAAAAGGATCTAACAACTCCAACGCAATCGAATTGATCTAATCATACAAAACCTTCGTTTTACAGTGTCCTAATACTCTAAACGTTTTGCATCAATCTCATGCTCTTCTTTTGGATAACTACGTTCTGATTGAAAATAACATTGTTCTCAACATAAGAAGAAACAATGTCGCTTCCTCTTCTCCAAAGCTTAATCCTATGCTATGTTACTACATTCTTTCGGTTCATCCTATCGAATCATTCCAGCTTGCAACAGTTTAATTGATTTGTCGGTCTCTCTTAATGATTTGAATAATCTATCTCTTGTCGGTGTCCTTCTGATTTTTTACAGCGAAATATTCAAATCAATTTTCACGTATGCGACCTATTACAGTCATAAGACATCTTATACATATTCTCCTTGGTATAATCGTAGACTTCGCTCTACGAAACAAGTTATGCGCGGTATTCTTCCTCACCAACTCTATTTTCGATAATCCAAACTGTCTTGGTATATACCTTCATTTCATAAAACTCTCCTTGTTAACACTACGTACATTGTCTTATTAACGATTCAAGACTGCAAATAAAAAATCGCTCTCCCAACCTTTCTCCATTCCTATTTCGTCTATCACTTACAGAGGGGGAATTTCCTCAGATTTAGAAGAGTTCCTTTATAATCCCGACCAACAAAATGAGATAATGAAGCTATCGTCTCATGGATAAACTAACTTTCAAACCCAAACTATTTAAAAGAATTTTATATGAAGCCGTAACTTTAAATTTCAAGTCTTTTATTTCGATGGTTTTCTAAATGGTAGTGCAGCCACCACAAGCCTAGTTGAACTCGTGCCTTTTTCTATCACCGCCTTGATTTCACAAAAGCTTTTGATAAGACTTTTCGTCAATTGCTCCCAGTCAAACTGATTGGTCTCGCCTTCTGGGGTTCCACAAGGCAGCTATCTTGGTCCCCTTCTCTTCTTTCTTTGTAAAAACAATCAGAAGAGGGTGATTTTACACTCCTCTCTTTCCTTTTACGCTGAAGACACAAAAATTTGGGAAGCTATTTATTCTTCCCATCACTTCTTCACGCTTCTTCAAGAAGACATTGAGAGGTTTTCACTTTGGTGCCTAAATAACTGAGTTGAACCAAATATCGCCAAATGCCAATCTATAACCTTCTCACGTTAGTGCAACCCATCTTCACCTCGACTCTAAGGTCAGCCTATTCCCCCTTGTTCAAACGCTGCAAAACCGTTCCGTTCGCATGTTGAGCCTTGAAGCCAACCTGAACTTTTTAAAAATTGGTCCTCTGAATATTACCTTTTATTTGCCCCCTCTGTCCAGCTCGGTTCTGCTTCCATCGGGTTCATATTTCCCAAATCGAAAGTCTTCCGATTTGCTCTCCGTGGTCCAGCCTAGACTGATCCTTAAATTTTACCTATCAGGGCCGTCTCAAAATTATCAATTTAAATTCATTAGATTAATGTAGAAATATTTCTGAAATTCTTCCATCGACTCACGTAATTTATGTGGATCTCGTCTCTTCTGTCGACCACTTCAGCATACCTTTTATGGTTTCAATGAACTTATTTCCCGTAAGTTCCGAAATGTCAACTTTTTGAGTACAACCTGAGCATTCCTCGCCTCAAACTCCATAATTTTCTCGGTTCCTGACAATAAAGTTTTTTTTGTTAGTTTTTAAGTCCTGGTATTAAGCTTGTGTTATGCCAAATATTTAGCATTATCTTGTACAAATTCTCAACAGATATGTGAACCAATTTGGTCCACCACCTAAGGCGAGGACCAATTATCATCGCGTTGGTTCACTGTAGTTGGTTCAAACATACTCCGAGCCGGTGCATTTTTTGAAGAACTTTTGTCTTAATTACCATTTTCACAGTCACACATTCCGTGAAAAAGCGGCTGAGCTTTGCAGCAATTCTAAAGTTGATTTGACATTTCGCAACTCCTCTCTTTCATTAAATAATTCCGCAATCAGTCTGTCTGCTCTAGCGGACTTATTGGACATTTTGCATATACGGACTTTCTGCGATTTTTTATTGTCAACGTTAGATTGAAATCTGGGCTTAACCAATAAACCTTTCCAGTCAACATGATTTTTCGCCAGATGCTTCTACCGGTGTTGTACTGATGCAAGTTGACTGGGCCGTCCTCTGCTAAGTGGCCCGCGGGACTCGGGACTATCCGGGCCGGAGCTATGGTGACAATTCACTCTACATGACCCAGCTATATTAGGCGTTAATTCCGTAGATACCTGAGTAAGCCGAGTTCTGTACAGCCCTTGCAGTTCGTGAGTAAATTGTCTTCAATACCCCCCATCAATACTGACGGCTTTGACATCCCATCACACGCCATCCTCGTAGCACTAGCTGGCTTCTATTTTGGATAAGCATGACTATAATACCATTAAACAGTGCACAGGCTACATTGTGTCCGCTTTGATTACACTTTGACCCACCTCTGATTCAACTGAGTCGAAAGGCCTAAGTTCGTACTAGAAGTGTAGTGCTGGTTATGTTCCCCAGCACGTTGGTGAAATAGGTCTCCTTTTCTAACTTTGTGTTAAAGTTGCCAACGACGATCGTAATGTCGGATTTAGGTCAATGTCTATAGACATGTTTTCTGCAGGAACTCGTAGAAGCAATCTTTGGCAGTTTTACTTCTTCTTTATGGGACTGTGTTCACAGATCGAACCTGTTTTTGGCGAATTCGGTCCTAATGGATATATTAGGAACTAGGATTTCCTTCATATGCCTTAGGTTTCGTTCCTAGTCGTTCATAGATGGCAGTCATGTCCTCAGGTTACTCTCTACCTGAATGTGGTTTTTTGAGTGTTTGAATATTTCATATTGATACCAGAAAGCCCCTATCGCTGTAATATCATTTCACGTCTGAACCTTTTTGTATGTTTGAAGTAAAGTTCAACCAGAAATTGCAGTTCTTTAGAGGGTGGTGCCAATAGTAACATACGAAGGTATAAGCTCAGACAGAAGTTTCGCTTAAAGTTGGGATGAGGGAAGAGCTACGTTTTCATTTCAAAGGTATGTGAGAATAGATTTTCCATTTAGCGCTGTGGTGTCAGGTGTTTAGTATCAGAACTCTGTTGTTTTCCTTTGTAGAATTATGGTACGACATTACTTAGTCCGGATTTGTTGCGTACAGCGTTTTATTTACTTAAATTTCTTTCCGTATCGCAGGATTTAGCTAACTATCACTTTAAATCTTTGTAGTATTTAGGCGTAGTAAAGATTTGTGGTTGCCAGGCTCCTATTGAGAGCTGTAAAGAGGAGACAGCAGTTACTTAACAAGTAAGGCAATTCCAGCGCAAGTTTAAATTAGATGAGTACTTTGGTGTGGAGTACCGCTAGTGTTGTGTTTTGGATAAGATTTTTACAGCTCATGAGAAGGCTCTAATAGAGAAAACCACTGGTGAATTGTTGGTATTGCGGTTGCCACTTGCAGTAGAAAAAAATCGTTCGTTATAAGAACTTCTTCGACTTTTATTTTAGTATCTCTGTTATGATCTTTCAGGGTCCCAGATCATCTGTGGGCTAAGACGTCCCAATCCGACAAGGCATCTGAGAAAGAGCAATATTCATCGTATCATTAATTTTTTTCTCACAGGTTTCGAATAGCATAAGTGTGGTTCGTTTCCTTCCTTAATGATGGTATTGTACGTGTAAGAGTTCTATTGTTCGTTAGAGATGAGTGTCATGGTTACAGCTTTAAGTCTCAATGTAGTTTTCTCCTATAATCCTAAGGGTTTAAGCAAATTATTTTATTTTTTTAAATGTTCCAGCATCTTTCAGGCAGTCATTTGAGAAATGGGCGGCAGTATCAAACTGAAAACTATAAGTATTGACATCGTAGGCACACATCTATGTTATACTGTAGGTATGTCATCGATGGATGAGCATATGATGCATTTGTTTGGAATTTCGACCATATCTGTTGTGACGGTTCTTTGTGGTAACTTCCACTTATGAACACCGTACCAATACACCGAATAACAAATAACAAAAAAATTCATTGAAGTTGCCAATTCGGTCGGGAAATGGCTTGATATCTCGGATCTATTCTGATGTTCATCTAAGTGATTCACATATAGAATAACACGTAAGATTTATGGCTTTTTAAAGAAGTAAAAAAAAAATCTAAGCGATCGGAATAGTTCTGTATGTGGTAGGTCATGTTTGAACTATCACGAATATCAACATGGAAACATGGTTTATGCAAAATGCAGTGATTTTCTTTAGAGGTAACGTGAGTCTATCAAATTTTCAGTATCTATTCGACGAAGTACGTTCTTAGTTCGCACAAGGAACAAACCTCAACTTAACCTTCTTCAAATGCCACCCAGATATCCATCAGCAAGCATCTGTTAATGTCAAAACTTTTGTTGGTTATGTCTTTAAAAAAAAAAATCTGAAAGAAACCAAAACTGACATTTCAAAAAACGTGCAAATACTCCTATAATGCAATCTATCCCATCTAACACTGTCAAGAACAACAAATTTGTTTGTAATTTTTTCTTTCTGAATTTATTTACAAATATTTTTTTTAATTAATAATAATATAAAAAAAAATATTACATTATCTTATGTTTTTGTTTTTTTTTGTTTTTTAATTTCTTTGTAAAAAAATGAAAAATCGATAGTCGCGCCAACTTCATTTTATAGTAAACAATAACAAATTGAATCTAATGTTGGGCAAGTGTATTGAAAGGTTCAAGATAAAATTGATGCTCGCTATCACTGTTGTTGGTAATAAGTAAAAAGCGCCATCTATTCCATCAGCTATCTGTAGATAACTCCTTTTATTTTGGCTAAGAAGATGGGAGAAAACCATGAGAATATTTCGTAGTAATTCTGGTTAACTCCGGTGTCATGGGATTCATCAATTAAAGCGGCGTGATCCTCCAAAAGAAGCTTAATTCCGTATTTTCCATTTATCACAAACTAATAGCTAACAACGATTTTGTTTAAATAGAGGGAGATATGGAGGGAACTAGGACATAGGTGTAGGAAGGAATTATATAGTGATAGAAAAATATTTTTGTCTAAGGTTGTTTTGTTTTGTTTTTTGTTTTTTGGAATAATCCTGTTATTGTAGAGTTCACTGTTCGAGCTTAATGATGGAGATCAATTCCGTGTCCACCAAGACCGATATCACCATAGCCAGAGATACCATGACTGATGCCATGGCTCTCGTAGTGAACTGGCACAGCAACTGGAACCTTGTATGGAACAGGCCTGTCAATGGCTACGGGTACGTGCCTTTCAATGTGCACTGGAACTGGACGTTCGAATGGGACATGAACTGGAACTGGTATTCTTCGTTCTACTGCTACTGGAATGTGCTTTTCAACTGGATATGGGGCTGGGACTGGTACTTTGACTGGTACTGGTACTGGACGATCAACATGAACAGGTACGGGACGATCATATGGAACATGGACAGCAACTGGGACCTTTTTAATGACGGTGTATGGTACTGGTTTCTCAACTGGGTATGGTACTGGTCTTGGTACTTCAACTGGGACTGGACGATCAACGGCAACTTTGTATGGAACATGGACGATTTTCTCAACTGGGTAGGGTTGTGGGACATGTACTGGAACCTTGACTGGGTATGGAACTCTCTTTTCAACTGGGTATGGGGCAGCAACTGGAACCTTGACTGGGACATGGACGGTCTTTTCAACTGGATAGGGTTGTGGAACCAAAACTTTGTATGGGACTGGACGATCAACTGGAACATGAACTGGATATGGTACTTGCTTTTCAACTGGATAGGGTTGTGGAATATGGACTGGGACTTTGACGATTTCCTTAACTGGGTATGGAACATGTTTAACAACTGGGTAAGGTTGTGCAACTGGAACCTTAACTGGAACTGGGACTTGCCTCTCAACTGGATATGGGATGTGCTTCTCCACTGGATATGGAACAGCAACATTCTTGACAAGAGTAATGGTCCTTACTGTCTCATGACCAAATCCATTGGCATAAGCACCTAAATCTCCACCGGCGGCTAAGAGACCACCATGTCCACCAGAGGTGAGGATACCACCGTGTCCAATGGAGCTAATGATACCACCGTGTCCACCGGAGCTAATGAGACCACCGTGTCCACCGGAGCTAATGAGACCACCGTGTCCTCCGGAGCTGATGATGCCACCACCATGTCCACCAAGATCTAAAGCTTGTCCATATCCATAACCAGTTGAGAAAATACCACGCTTCTCTTGTTTCTTTTCAGCGACAACCTCTACTGGTGCAGGTTCAGCGGCTACCACTTTGGCTTCCTCCTTGACATCTTCAGCATTGCTGAGCAGTAAAACAGCGGCCAAAAGCCCAAATACAAGCTAAAAGTAAAAGTAAAATTGAAAGGGGTATTAATTAGAATCTTAAATCCGTAACAGATGTGCAATTGTCTTGTGTAACAATAGCTGTTCACTTTCAATTTCGCATGTGTTGCATGTATTTGCAATTTAACGAAAATGTGTGATAAATTGAGAAAAGTAAGTGAAAATGCAGTTTGAAATTACATCAGTGTAGACAGACGCAGCTTCCGTTTGTGAAACACTTTTGCTTTCATCAAGACGAAGATTATCTTTCAAGGATGAAAGTGAAAATGCTTTGAAGTTGAATTTATTGTTCGGCTTTCTTTGTTTCCAAAGAGAAAGACCAAGTCAGCTGGCTGAACGGTTGCCAGAAAAACCTATAGTTATTGTTGATAGATTGATTGAAATATTAACATACTTCCATGTGAGGAAAGCTGTAATTTTGGAGTGCTGCCAGAAGAGTTTGAATCAGAAATGTACACATATGTGCCTTTTGGGGGTGTGGCACATATTTGTCCGCTTTGCTCTAAATTTACTGTGATTTTTATTAATTATTTATACTATTTTAGAATATTACCATATTTATATAATACAAAGTGACTGAGAAACCTGATCATTTAACCAGTTCTAGTGCAAAAATAACTCACAAAATTCTTGAGTCACGTCTGATGATTAGCTCTTTTGTTTTCATTCATTAATTAAATTCAAAGTCAGCCTTATAAGAAATTGGTTTATTCAAGTGTTAATGGGTCAGTTAATTATGCAGACACTACCCAAAACGACTTTTAAACCTCTTTTAAATTTGTAAGGCTTAAATGTTTAAATTAAATCGTTAGAAACGAGTTTAATTTGAGAGAACAATCAAAAAATAAGTATCTGTAGACTCTGCGGGTTCTTCTTTGTGACAAAATATAATTTGATGATAATTTCGCAAAAGAAAGCAAAACCAACAAAATTAATATTCATTAAGTTTTGCTTTATTGCGGACGCTAGATGACCCGATGTGATCCCATCGAGAGTGAGCGGTGGTTTGCAATAAATCTTTGCATCATGTGATGCAATTTTTTTTTCGATTGGTATTTATTTATTGCAGATATCCGAATAACAGTATTTAATGGCATAAACTGGTGTTATTTAATAGACACTGCATGCAGATTTGAATAAATGAATTGAGATAATGCTGTATTGCCCCATTACAGTATATTTTAAGGAATGTTGAGATGTTCACATACATATTTGCTTGCTTTTAAAGTAAGTGAAATGGAATTCTTTAATTTGAATTAAAAATCGGTTGGGATAGCTCAAAGTTTTTAAAGTGTGTCCATTGAGCAGTCATATTGTAACTTTGCAAGCAGAAACCAGTAAAGTAGTTTACTTTTCCTTTCCAGATTGATTTGGATTTGATAAAGTCTTAAGAAGCAGTGCAACTGTATTTTTCGCTTTTCGAAGTATGTCAATACAAACGTGAAAAGGTATCTAAAATGTTATGTGTATGCCAAGTTATGTGTAAGCATAAACAGAATTAGTTATTTCTATTAATTGCTCTGATTACCTTCCACTTAAGACATATCAAAACGAAAAGTTGCATAATTTCTCGAAACTGGTCCAATTATCTCAACATGGACAAAGATTTTTAATTAGAAATTATAATTGTTCAAATAAATCATTCAGTTGCATACGATATTGAAGAAAATTGAGCAATTTCTAAATTAAATTCAAGTGGCTAATGCAACACAAGCAGTTCGGAGTTCGCAGCTCAACTCTTTTGTTTGGTTTGTGGGAAAAAACGAATTTCTTGTCGCTTTCGGGAAAAAAAAACGTAATCCTTGGCTGAAGTTTGTTTTTTTTTTTTTCAAATCACTCTGAATTATCACAAGAACACTTTTGGATTTATTAATCGTCCTTTGTCTCAAACACCGTTACACAATTTTGTTTCACATTTTTTGTAATAATTTCTTATTTTTTGTTATTTTGTTTTTTTGTTAAATTTTTTAAGGATTTTTGTTTTTCTTTTGTAACACCTACCATCGATTTCATTTTCTTCGATTTAAATTTAACACAAAGTGGTTAAAATAAAAATAAAACTAAATTAAGGGTTGGTTTATCCAACAAACCCAAAACTGATACTGGATAACTTTGCTTGGTATTCACCTGCTTTTATATTGAACGAAAAACCCAAGCGCGCTTTGCTACTTCTCTCAGTAACTTCATCCACCAAAAACAAAAAAAGCTGGAAAAAAAATTATATCAGAAACAGACCACAAATACACATGAACCCTCTAAAGCGTACGTATGAAAAGTTAACAGACTAATATACAACAAACGACACTACACAACACACACTAAAAACCAATCAAAGTAAGGGAAAAGACTTAATAATAGTAAACCGTATGCCGACGACCGACAACCGACCAGCGACGATCAAGCGACGGGTGGAAGCAAAAAAGCTCGCGAAAATCTTGAGTATAGTGTTTGGGATCTTTGAAGAGATCGCTAACAGACCATTGCTTTGCTGCTGTCAGATAGTATACTCGTGCACTCTCTGCTTAAGTGTTGTATTTCACTTTCATTGGTGGTTAGTTGGTTTGGATCGTCATAGTCATCGACATCGACATCGACTTCGACTTCGATATCGCCATAGTCGTTGCCATAGCCATCGTCTGTCGTTGTTGGTTTTCTGTTGCGCGCATTGCCACTCTATGTAGATATTGTATCTAAGTCGTACTCGTTAAGACGTATCTGTAACAAGAGCAAAAGTTCGCATGCATGTCAAACTGTTCGCTATACCATAGTTGCTTCACCTTTTGCATTTCTTAAACGTCTTTCCCCCTTTGCCTTTTGTCACCATGATGTCCGTAACATATTAAACGGCTCAGCGGCGGCGGTATGTTATTCTTAGTTAGTTGACGATATGATTTATTTTCAATTGAAATTACGAATAGATTGCAACAGCATCAGCAATAGCGGTAGCAATGATTCGTTGTATATGACTATATACGTTTATCCATATACATATCTGGTACAGCAATTACGTTGCAAGTGCTTCTGGTGGTCTTTACTCGTATTCCTGACTTGGGAATTATATAATGTTCTCTTACGTGGTCAAATCGAAAGGGAAAGGATTTATTGGCAACGGACAAGATTCCGGATACACAGATTTTTTTGAACAGGCAGACTTTTGATTAATAAACTTAGACTGACTAGAACTAAAGTCTAGGTCAGGGCGAAAAACTCACAGCCAAAATAAAAATAAGACCATGAGTGCGTTTCCAAGGCGGTAACGTTTGCGTTGCTGTTTTCAGTTCTTTTTCTGTTTGTTTATACTTATTTCTATTTGTGGCTCAAATGTGTTGTAAATGGGTGTTGCCGTATGATTTGAATCAGTTTAAATCAGTTACAAGGTGCATGTTACCCTTGAAAGCTAAATGAAGTAAATCTGGTCAGTGGAATAAGTGTTTATTACTCAGAGCTGACTCTAATGACCGATTTGTGTAAAAGTACATTTGCAAGTCATTATGAAAGTGAAGTTTTTTTCCTCTTCTTTTCCTCTCTGTGTGTGTTGTTTTTGCAAGATCAATTGGATAGTATTGGCGAACAAGAAGTAGGTATTGATGACTAAGTGTTATCCAGATTAATTAACCATTGATTTGTTTATGTTTTCGCTAGCTGACCTGAGGCTTGTTTTTGAGTTGTATTTTGTGCTTGGTTTTTTCTTTATACTTATAGCTCTTCACTCAACAAATAAGCATTGATCTAAAATTGGATCTAGTTTACAATGATAATAGCCATTGAGACACCACTCGATTGGAGATAAATTAATCAACGTGCTTCATTTTTAACCTGGGAAATTGACAAGTCAATGACATATATATTGATAAACGTCAAAAAATTGAGTGTTTGTGATTAAGCATCTTAGAGTTTAAGAATGTAAGAAAGTGGTTTAGCTGCAATAGTTTTGGTTTTTTTTTCTGAATTGGCGTGACCAATATGATAAGTACGTGTCCCGTGGATGTATGTATGCAAAAGATATAAATTAACACATGAAGATACAATATTGAATTAATGGAACCAGAGCATAGGAGTTGCATACAAGTTTTACAGACTGTGTTTTCGTTTTCTCACTTGGGGCCCATTTCATTGATTGGTAATGGTCCAATTATAAACACAACATAAATACAAGAACAAGGACAATGAATATCAGTGATATCTTGTATTGTCTATTGATAAATAAAACTGTCTAATACTTTTGTAGTGTCACTTCAAAACGGGGATCGGCTTTTATTAAAATGTCCAAAGTCGTTGAAGAAAATAAACCAAAACTTAATCAAAAAGCCCAATCAAAAACTAGAATTACGATGAATTTATGCCCAACCACGTATCAGATAAATTCAGGCAACTATGTGGTTGGAAAGTGGTTTAACCCTTAATTTAGGGCCAGACATTGATAAGCCAGATCTTACATCAAACCCAGATTGATTACTATCTGTGCTAGGATAATCCGAAACGCCGGGTAAAAGATTTTGAAGTAAGTTCGAGGTAGCCAGTAGGAAGGGTATAATGGATGAAAGGCGGTTCTTTTTAGCTTGAACTATCTCAATCGGAAGTATTCCTTGACTTAAACTATAAATAGTTCAGAAAAATGGTGCACCTGCGGTAGTAGGGGAGGTATTGATCGGGATGTAGAAATAATACCCTTACAAAGATTCCCAGAATAATGTACTCGATATGTACCCAATAAAAATGATACGGTAAATGTTGAATGACATTAAAAAAGAAAATAAAGGCACTTGAAGCTAGAGTTAGATACACCAAATTCGTCGTATCTTTTAACTCCACTCCGATCGATATATGCTTGGCTTTCTGTAAAAAAAACTTTGACTATAAGAATGTGATTGACAATGTTGAAGAGCGTGACGTTCACTTCCTACGTCTGATGTGTTATATTTGGGAGAAGATGGCAACGTAACCCCAAGATATCCCAGACTCACCTAAACCTAAGGTAGCCCACCTAAGTATGATGGTAATTGAGTTAATGATGAAAATCTGGAGGATTAAATGTATTGGAACCACTCATGCTATGAAAATAACCCCAACGTTAGGACTAGTTCTATACATCCTAGAATTGACAGCGAAAAGTAGATAGAAACCAAACTCTAAAAGCCACCTCTCAATTCTTACAAGTGATTAATACTCCATACGATTGAAAACTCCCAAGGACGAAACCATGGGGGAAGAAATAAATGGTAAAAACCTTAATAACTCTCAATTGATCAAAGTCGTCTGCCAGACAACAGGTGGACTTCCGGCAATATAAGCAATATCCTACGAGAACGCATATATTTATATTAATATTTTCGTAGACAATCAGGTGGCCTTTAAGACCATTACTGCAGTCGAGATTTAAACAAAGCTTGTGAAGCGCTGTTGTAGATAGCTTAAGGTTATTTGCGTTTATGGTTAGGGTATCTGCTGTATCCCTGCCCTCAAAGCAATGATAGGCAACATATGGGTTGCATTTTGGTAGGGAAATATATAGATTAAAGTATCGAATCTCCACTCTGCACTCTAAGAAGCGGTACAAATCAATGCCACTTAAAGGTAGGGAACCTTTCAACCTGTGAAACTTCCAGACAATTATGGCCTTAACTTAGAGAAAGTAAGATTCGCTTGGCCTATTCTCAAAGGAGAAGCGTACATCCATAGTCGACAATTCATTTCTCTTCGTGTAACTGGATGCAAACACTAGATATGGATATATTAATAGCTGTTATATCAGGTTCTTACTCCCTGATTTGAAGAACTAGACAGTAGATCGAAAGCAGCGACAGTCTTTTTGTTAATATGGTTGTCCACGGTGGCCGGCTGTTAGTTTGCTGATATTATCAGGTATGCTTCGAAAGAGAAATGGAAATACACCATAGAAATGTTGTTGCAAGAACATGTCCTTAATATGGGATTTGCTCGTTATGAAAATCAGAACAAACTATAGTTCTTTGCAACTGGAATACTTTCAAATACAAACAGCTTTTGCATGTGTCTCATCAAATAATGTGCAATTTTAAAACTCATTTGAAGATAGATTTATTAATTGATTAAGGAATCATCGTCATATTCTCTTTGTAGTAGTGGTATCGCTTTGCCTAGGCCTAATAAAATGACCTCCGACAATGGTCCAGGAGCAAGTGATAGATTCATGATAGATAGATGATAGATGAAGTTTTCATTTCGTTTGCCTCTATCCAAAGGAGTTATGCAAGTTACAATTGG
Organism: Volucella inflata; assembly: GCA_928272305.1. Taxonomy (NCBI): domain Eukaryota; kingdom Metazoa; phylum Arthropoda; class Insecta; order Diptera; family Syrphidae; genus Volucella; species Volucella inflata. The sequence goes on along the minus strand of OV743717.1, from coordinate 24,879,538 downwards.
TCTTGCAAGGAACTTAAAAAAATTACAGCTTTAATGCATCGATGATCCCATTTGTTACTAACACATGCGACCCTAATAGGGAACTCAGCTTTCCTCTCCAGCAACCGTTGCATTCTTAAACTATATGGGAAGTGGTAAATCTAAACGGGCTTAGTGGGGCCTTAAATATAAATTCGTTGTCGCTATATACCTTGCCTCCTTCACCACATACTTACAATGTTGTTCATTTCCAAGGATTAACGAATAATGTGGTCAATGGTCTTCATCTCTTACAAAAATGGCTCCACAATACTCGTATCTTTGTTTTTGGACTTGAAATCATCCTTATAGTATATATGCATATTTCTGACCGAGGAAACTGTGAAGCAATTAAATCGCATTATACATATGTATGGTAAGGGCTTGAGAGTGTGGAGACGAGCTATGCAGTGTCTTTCAGTTGCCATGCTACATGAGATAGGTTAATTGTGAGGTTTATTGCTGCACGTGGTTATGTATATATTCCGTTTCAAGCTCCAGAAAGAAAATAGCTGCCTTGGCAAACAGGTTGACAGGCAAAAGAATGAATCAGAAAACCTCAAGGATTTGTAGGTGGTCACTTCATAGCTCTCGAATATTTAAAATGAAAAATGTTAAATAAAAATATCTAACGAGTTTCCTGAACACTTTCTCAATAAACAAGTAACAAAATAGGTCATTCTCAGAAACCAGTATCGCTAAGACTTACAGTATAATCAGATGTATGAAAGACATCAAATCAGCAGCAGTCGATGACATTCGGGAAGGAGATATAGAAAGGCAAGTTGCTTTTTTGCGTCCATTCTGGGCAAGCTCATAAATCTTCGCTTATTAGAAGGAACTATTAAAAGAAAAAACTTGAAACTGATGTGGAGTGACCAATTTATAAGGAAAGTAAAAAAATTATATCAGTAACTATCGACCTAAGTATCTATAGGTAGGTATATTTATATTACCAGGAACAGAAAAATTCATGAAAGATGTAACATAATCGTAATTTGACTTAAGAGATTGATTAAAAAACATTCTCCTATCCACAAACAACAGCATGTTTTCCAGAATAAAATGAGCATCTCACCCCTACTTGGACAGTTTTAAACTGTATCAATGAAGGTCTCAACAAAAATCACCACGTGTTCATATTCATGTATTTCAGTTAAGCGTTTGATACATTAAACCACTGTATTTAAAACTTCTAGAAACCCTAGATTCATGGAGTATAGAGTAAAGGATGTGTTCAGTGCAAGAGATCAGGTGGATTACGGGGTCCCTCGAGGATCAAAACTTTTCACCCTTTGCACTAACGAGCTCGTACGGATAATTAAAAAAAAATACATCAAGATGCAGCACAAATGTAGTAATGGCCTTAAGAATAGACAATAGAATCGTCATCAAAGCGAAAAGAGCTAAAACATTTAATATGAGAAGTCCGCACCACAAAGTAACACAACAACAGATACCCTTCTGTGTTGTGCTTCTGCGTGTGTGTGTGCCTCTACATCAAATCAGGTAATTGAAGTTGTGGAAATTTATAAATGGTTAGGAGTTATCATCGAAAGCCATTTTTATTTAAACAAACGCTTCGGTAAAATACGATCGGATTAAAAGAGGGTCCTATTTGCCCTTTCGCACTCGCAAAATCACAAATTATGAAGCAAGTCTATTATGCTCTGACTGAATAGAAAATAAGGTATGTTAAACCTGCAAGCTAAGACATTGAGGTTAGTAAACTACCAAACTTTTTCCGATGAAAGACGTTTTAGAGAAATGCCTGTAAAAGATATTTACACGATGACCCGCGTACTATGATGTCATCCGCTTTCAAAGTCCAATAAAACACGCGATTAATACCAATGCTCAGTTTTTTGCAAGCTTCCCGAAACTAATACAACTTCGGAAGAAGATAAATAAAATATTGTCTATCTAATTTCATAAATTGTAACAAAAAACTAGAAATCGGTTATACAATATACATATAAACTATTATGGCTATAAGATATAATCTTTTGTAGAAGAGCTATTAAGGCTTCGCGAAAAGTATAAGAATTGTTAAGTCATATGAGGAATTCACATAAATTTAAACTTTAAAAACAAAAATAAATAGACAAGCAAATTTTGCATGTTGAATCACACCGACATTTGTAAGAAATTATTGAAACGTCAGCGATTTTCAATAACCGTAAATGCCACAGAAATTTTAAGACAATCAACATACATGCGTACAAGCCATAAAGCACATCGGACTGGTACCAACCCTCTTTAAATTTTCGAATGGCCCCAATAATTGTTACAATCCAATTTTAGATTTTTGGAATAATCAGTATAACTTACATCAATTTGCTACTCATACGAGTATATTCAAATGCTGGTAACTTTCTTCATCCACTTCAATAATAGCTACTGAGTGATAGCAACTATTTTAAACAATATTGATCATAACAGTAAATCTGTTTTTTTTTATATCTTCAACGTCCTTTACCACTAATAGACCTTCGCTTTTGTGGTTATTTTATACTGAGATATGTCAAATCTGGGGGTTTTAAGACCCGCTCAAATCCAATACAACTTGTTTTACACAAGGCTTTTATACACAGTAAGGTATGAAAACAGCCAAGATTGTTTACATATTTCTGGAGTATTATTTAAAGAGTGTAATGTTTGCCACCTATCGATATCCTCGCTAAGGAAGAAAGAAGATCATTTGACGGTCGCCCAATTGATAGCCAATTGGGATCGCCAATTTCGGGAATACCTATTCAAGCGAAACCATGAATGTTGATGAGATTATGTTAAAAAGTCGAGACGACTGGGTTTCCGTATGAGATACAGTAACAAGAATAATAAACAACCTGCGCGTTGTCGAACGTGAACGTTATGCAATATTGGTGGTTCCGCGAGGAAATAACGGCCTTTGATTGCTAAGGGAGCTAGTCTTAGCCGGTAGGAATCCGGGACTACCAAAGGACGTCGGCCTATTGGTGCGTATGCAAGGTTTCCACCTTCTACGCAAAAAAAAAACAAGTACCTGAGTTTGAATCACAAGTGCAAGGCAGTATTTTGTTATTGAAAAAGTTTCATTCTTTACAATTTACACTTACAGCCTTTGAATAATACCGAGCAAGCTGAGATTTTCTTATTAAAATTTCAATCCGCCTGCCTAACTTCTAAAGAATGCTTTTTTGTTGCCGATGTTTAGATTTGTATCATTAGTCAAGTCTATATAAACTCTCTGCTACCACACGTTTACAAATTGCTCTAAATTGGGGCATTGATTCATTTCAAATGCATGTTTTATTATTATAATTCCAAACAATTATAGAGAGTGCCCTTAATTGAACCACCAATTTATAGATGGCTGTCGAGCAATACTTCCCATATTGCGACTTTCTTGCAGATCTCCGCATTGCCGAGTGCGATGTTTTGCTCGTAGTTAAGTTGCTTGTCCGTAGCTGATCGAGTGGCGTGATGGATTTGTGGACTTTATTTATCCACGTTAAGGAACTTAAGGAACACTACTTAAAAAGGCGCCAGAGTGTTATTTGAGGTGATTTTGCAATTTGCTTTGGGTTTATGCTATTGTACCAACCTTCCTCGAGATAGATTTTTATGTAACCGCATTCTTATGTAAGGAGACAAGGCTTTTTGGAAAAACCGACTGTTTTTTCATAAAGCTACTACTCCACCATTAGCTTCACCCACAATGGAATACTGATGGAATGACTGATTTTAAGCGCGAAAGAGTGCATGTGTAGAGGCAAGAGTTGTGCAACGGAATGCGCGTGTGCTCAGTGTGCGCTCGCCGTTTGAGCAGTACAACTCTTTCCCAAGTGATTGAGTGCGGTTTTATTTACTGGATCTGGTTATTTCTACAGCGTGATTTCGTGAAAATTGTAACCAAATTTTGGTACTACATTTCTGGCGCGCGGTATTTCACTCGTTCTTTACCATACTCCGGGGCGTACAGTCCAATCAACGTATTTGCTGATAAAAAATTGGTTCTTGGTAATGGCGCAAAAGCGATCCTCTTAGGTGTAGACCTGACTAGCTTGTGGTCATGTTTCGTAAATATATCAATCCACTCTTGTTGTGACATTTAAGAATATTTACGTTTTACTTCGATGTAATCGAGTCGTCTTTTATTCTACGCTTCATAATACCCCATAGATGTTCTATAGTCAATGCTGTTGTCTTTAAAATATTTCATAGTATTGTGAATGGATGCATTATGTGGTTGGAATTTGACGTTTTCCATATTGGTGTCTTCGAAAATGTTGGAAAAGGAGGAAGTCCATCCGACCGTCATACACCTGCACTTGATCTACACCGCTGGCTGCCATGCAGCTCTATATGATTTTATTACCTGTTCAATTGTTCGTTTCCCGAATGTCACACCAGGGGTGCCAAATATTTGGCACGGTATCTAAATATTATAAAATTACATAGAATACATTAAGATTACTAAATTTTTTATATTTAAATTCAAAGTGATCAATACTCGACCCGTGTATGATACGAACTTCGAAGTTGGTTTCATCTGACAATAATATGTATGTTGGGCCAGATGAATATCTTCGGTGAAATGAATGTGTTTTCATTGCCAACTCCAAGTATGAATTTCTGTTTCTTTTTTTTTCTGAGAGCCATGCTTCCATAAAATTTTTCTTGCAATAAAGCCAAAATGAATCGAGTTGTATGAGATGAGGCACCGTCTTGTTCAAGCCACATGCCTTGTGTGAAAATTGGTCGTCCAACGCCAAGCAACCAATCGGCGTATGTTCTACGTATTACGTGATCAGCAGGCTTTAAATTTTGAGTGAGTTGAGCTTAATAAGGGTATAGATGCAAATCCAATTGTAAAGTAGGATTGTTTTTTTACAACTTTGCCAATAGTACACTCACATGGACCATTATATCGGCTACAAAAGTATTATTTTTGTAGTAGGTTTACGCAAGTTTAACACGTTCGGTGATTTTTAAGTGATCCATATTGCAAAATGCCAAACTTCAAACTAAACATATGTATACAGTCTCGGATGACAATTCGGTTTGGCGTATATGGTTGAAACAGGAATGCCAAATCCGACTCACTTATTGGATGACCCTACAGATTTGACCAAATTATTATGTAACGACAAGCAAGTATTGTATTATTCCAAGAAAAGTTTCGCCGAATCATTTGATACCTATACCTACGTAGCGGCCCCAGACAAAGGCTTCTTAAAAATAATGATTCACCACTTCTAGAGGATGATTGCCAATTTCCAGTCATCGCAATATTGCTTAATCTTGTCAAAGTTACTTTGCAGGATTATTTTAACAATCTCGATTTTTGAAACCAATCTGTAAGCGTTGTCAACATACACTATGGCATTAGTAAGCATATAAGATCGGTTGTGCAGAATAAGATCGGCGAGTTACCCAAACCGTTAACTAGGTTCCCACTAATTCTTTGTTTGCTCACTGATTTTAAGATAGTTTGGGAAAATCTGCAGAATGGTGGAGAATAGATTCCTTTCATCCACCATAGCATGTTTTCATCAGTCGACACTGTGGAACGTAAGTACTCGACTTTCCAGGCCGAATTTTGTGTCAGTAATAAAATACACTGAAAACAAAAATAACAAAATCAAATTCAGGTGCGAAAACAAAACAGAACATTTGTAGCATTTAACTTCAAAAACATTCTACTTATGAACAACTTGTTTCTATTCTAACTACCAATAATGGAAAGGACCTCCACCTTTTTTTATAATTCTATTATTCTATTTAACAAAGATTTCAATAATTTTCTTATACTTTTTCGTGGTAATCCTTGACAATTTGAAATTTTGCTTTGTTTTAGCTCGTCAGCGTTGGTGAACTGCATGTTTTCAGCATTAGAAAGATCTGGCAAGATGACCCCGGCAGGTCCCCAGATAACATTCATGTCTGGTGATTGTGCAGGCCAACTCATTGTCAACGACATTGTTATCCGAAAAAAACTTTTTGACAATATTTGCCATATGCACTGCAGCACTGCACTCTGGCTGAAAAATAAGTGGCAAATTAATATTTTCTCCAACTGGTTGTATTATGTTGCTGGGAATTATTGCTGTTTATTTTTAGTGGTTCGAACTTCATATCAGTTTCCTATTACAATTCCTCCCCAGTGTTGCCGACGGCTTCTCCTTACTTAAATCGTAACTAACTTCTTTTCATCCGTAAAAGTACATAGCACCATTGCTTTTTCCAATGCAGCGAATTTCAATTGATCCCCCCTTGTGTTCTGCCATTAGTGGTGGTTTTTTCTTCAATTTCTTACTGTTTGATTTCTTATTGTTTGAGACATGTTCCCTGCATCGATTCCTGCTTGTTCAGCGTTTTTGCGAGCTGATAAACTAGAATTCGATGCAACTCTTAGAGTTTTACATCTATACCTCTCACTGACGACCATTGGACATCCCGGACTGCTCTTCTTCCAGTAAATTTCAGGGTATTTGAGAAAATTTTAATAAACTTCTCGGCTTCTTTCCAGTTTTTTTTGCAATTTTTTGGAATTTTGAAATATTCTTGATGAAGTTTTGTAAAAATCTTTATTCGTCAGTATTTATACATTTTATTATATCTGGCTACCATAAAAAGAAAACAAAAACACAAAATATATCCTTTTCGTTAATTTTCTTCACACTTCCTTACTCAAAGATCACTAAACCTTAGTCACTCCTTTTTTTTTTTTAAGAAAACCTGCTTTCTTTTTTTGCGCTGTTAGTAAGGGGTTTTCCCCCACTCCTAGAGATTTGTTTAGTAACTATTGCCGGTGTCCAGCTAAATCCTATTGTTTTAAGCCTATTTAAGCACGGACAGGTATAAGAGAAAAAGGATTTAGGTCTTTAATCAGTTTTAAATTAAAATTAATAGAATGATAACATGTGCTATATCTTATCCGCGCACTGTATATACCTGCCGTGCGCAATATTTGTTCATTCTCTGTCATTCGGACGATCCAACACTTGTGCCTGAAAGACAGATTTGATCGACAGATTTGACAGATAATATTAATTTATTATTTATTTGCGGGAAACATTCTTAGTGATGAAGTATTTTGAGAAATGACTTTAGTGTCCTCATATCCGAGCTATGTCTGCATAAGTTCCTATCTCCCGATAAGCGGAAGAGTTTTCATAACAGCAAGGTAGTAGATAAGACCGGATTCATGTTCTAGAACTCGCACATCCATATGTCCAAGGTCAACGTAGATAGACTTCCGCAAAAGAGTAATTGGACGCAAACCTATAATTAAAAACTACCACAAGAATTTCTCAAATTTCGATTTGAATCAATCAAAATTGAATCAATCCCAACTATTTCTAGAACCTCACAACATAAAGATACAAACAAGCTGTTTCTAATTATAACCTTGAGATAGAGCAGGGATTTCCTAGCTTTGATTGTTCGAAGCATTAATTATCGCTAAATGCCACTAGTTCTTTCCAAACTTCTCTACAGAATTTTGCTAATCAATTATCTTAAAAAAGTAAAATATGTGGGAAGCTATTACCAATATTAAAGATGCAACACATCCTACACAATTCTGTCCGCCTTGTCTAGCGATTGATGAGGTGATTAGCACATTGCCATGGGGTACATACATTCTTTTTTTTTCTTTTAGTTAAATTATTTAATCAATGTAATGAGCAAAATAATAAATAAATAAATTTAAATATGGGATATATCCGTGATAAGATCTACCTACTTATATATCTGAAAAGATTTGGCATTTTGACGGCACAGTTAACACTCGATCGATAAATCAAACAAAGTCCGTATGTAAGGCTTTATTTAAACAAAAAAAAAACAATTAAATTAAACAGGTGTCGGAAGATACATAAATCGTTGCGAGATAAAATTTGTATCCGCCAGAAAACTAGATAAATCTAATAAATGTAAAAAATTAAATTGTTTTTTTGTTTTCGTTTCATTTTCCCTTTCTTACAAAGAAAAAAGTCCCTGGATAGGTCAACACCCTGCTAGTTACCTTCAGCGGCCTTGAATGGAGCAATAACATTCTTATTACCCTTCTCAATTCAGATTATATGTGTATATCTCACGTAATCCAATATGTAAGGCTAAAAGACAAGTCAATTTCACAATGAATAAATTAACTAGCCCACTTGAAGATTTGCATCTTAGGTAATAGTTAAAGATCCTATTCTATCTTCTTAACTATAAAAGTACCATCACTAATAAGAATGAAAGTAAAAGAACACTTAAGATGAAGAAAAAAATGTATTATGTTAAACTTGAAGGAGATGTTTTTGGGGTTTTACCCAAGATCAATTTGTGGACTGCTTTCCATACAAATATTGTTTGTCTGGATTAGTTTTTTTTTTTTTTTTAAGAACTAGACTGCGGCATCTAATTATCATAGGTTCTTCTTTATATACGTACGTAAGAACGGGTTGAACTTTAATATTTAGTGAAAGGAAATAAAAAAAATGTAAATACTTAAGATTGCGTGATAATTTAGTATTTGGCTTTAGGACTTCATAAAAATTGATTTTTTAAACTTATTTCGTAATTTTGTGATTTAAGTTGCTCATCTATTAGTGTTAAATGAGTCAAACTTCCTTGATGTTATACTACTGAGACTTTGAATGATTGGATCCCTTTCACTTAAAATAGTTTGAAGGTTGTCGTATCCGTTTAAGTATTAACCAAGATCTGTTAGAGATGTGACGCTGATATTTTGATATGTTTGACGCGTGCCCTGATAAATCTGTTTTTCTAGAAATAAAAAGTTGGTTTCCATCGGGAAGTTTAAGAAATGTAGGTAGGTAGGAATCGAAGATTATTCTGACCATTGTTTTAGAAGAATTTGATTTCGATTTCCATATCCTATCTAGAACAGGCGATGGATGGTACATTTCTAACTAGTTCAGTGTCCCTTTACACTTTGCACTATTGGCTGTTATATCTTTTTAAGAATTTTGACCTTAAAAAAACCCAAGAAGTCTTCATTTGCCCTTGCTGCCATTTATGTTTTGATATTTATTACTCAGTTGACATCTAATGCAAAAGATTTACACTGATTGGTAAATGTAGCTAATAAATTATTTTGTGACGAGTTGTCATAGGCAGGAAAAGAGTTGCTGAGGTAGAACAAGCACTTACTACCACAAAGTTATTATTGTCTGTTGTCACCTACACTTAAGTGCGGCGAATCTTCAATGAGACGAATCCACTTTCGGACTCGTGTAGTAGCAAGAGTACTTAAAGATCTTAACATTCAAAAATCCGCTGATCCAGATGGCATATCTCCCCTTCTTCTGAAGAGGTGTTCTTCAACGCTGGCAAAACCACTGCGTAAGCTTTTCCATCAATCTTACTCTTCAGGACTCTTTCCGGGCAGATGGAAAACAGCATTTGTCCAGCCCGTCCCTAAAATAGGCGAATCTTCTTCTCTCGCCTCTTACAGGCCATGGAAACGTTGATAAATCGTCAGCTCATGAAATATCTCGAAACACGAAAATTTCTTAATGACCGGTGGTACGGTTTTCGTAACAAAAGGTCCACTGGTGATTTGATGGCATGTCTCACCGAAAAGTGGAACCAAAATTCATATCAATCTGGCAAAAGCAAGATAGTTGCACTCGATATTTCCAAGGCATTTGATAGAGTTTGGTATCAGGATTGGATTAGAAATTACGTTTCGGAATGTTCAATTCAAGTTGTATTGGATGGTTTCAAGTCTGATATTCCCAAAATAAATTTTGGTGTGCCCCAGGGCTCCATTCTGTCTCCGACACTCTTTTTAATTCTTATCAATGATACCTTGTCTGCTACTTCTAATAAAATATATTCCTTCGCTGACGACAGTACTCATTGCTTCTCATATTAGTTTCCGAACTCACCGCCCTGCTCTTCGGCTGTAGAACGGGAACGGCAGTGTATGTTAAGCTCATTAAATTCTGATATTCACAGCATAACCAATTGAGGAACTATCAACAGACTGGAATTTAATGCTGTCTGCTGTCGCTAAAGCGAAATTCAAATACCCAGCCATTATCCATGAATGGCACTTGCATCGTCGAAACCCAAAAGCTTTCCATTCTCGGTATGTGTGTCAACGACAACTTACGTTGGAATGACCACATATTCGAGGTCGCCAAAAATGCAGCGAAATGTCTAGGTTTCCTTAAGCGATGTAAGAAATATTTAACCCCCTCTAATCTGGCTTCAATATATAAGGCTTTCATCCGCCCAAAACTGGAGTACAATGCTCACATCTGGTCAGGTGCTCCCAAGACTTCTTTGAGCCTACTAGATAGGATTCAAAACCGTGCGATAAAACTTATATGTGATGCTAATATGACACAGTCGATTGACACCCTCGACCACCGATGTAATGTCTCCTATCTCACCCTGTTCTATCGCTATTTTCACCACCAATGCTTCTCTGAAATTTCCAGTAGCATCCACCCCTTCAAACCTCCCACCGTAACACCCATCTCGCTATGTATGCTCATCAGTACACCTTTAAGCCCACTTTCGGACGCTGAAATATCGTGATACTTTCCTAAGCCGAACAACTCGCTCATGTCAAAATGTCAAAACTCTCAGTGTATGCAAGCGGATGCGTAAAACCATAGATTTTTGGTCCTAACGCTTAAATGCGTGGAGATGAAGTTATTGTAATAGCTCTATACTATAATACCTAATATTCTTGCTCATATCTTGAGGTCTCTGTTTGGGTCTTAATGGCTTGACATCTTTTTCTTTGTAGTTTCTGGTAAAAGTTCCTTCGGACGGGGATATTTTACTGTCTTTGGAAATGAGATTATTTATAATATTTTCATCATTGAATACAGTAAAATTGGTATCGAAGTCCTTTTTTGCCTTTTAACTATAGAAATTGGTAAAAGTTCCGGATGTTGTTCCTGTACCAGCACCTATCTGTTTACTCAATCAGGTACGGTGCTTTACTCCTTCTTCTATACAGGACAGGTACATAGACTACTTGGTTTGGGGTCCTAACCTGTTCCAATCCCAGTTTTTCATTTGCGCTCCCTTAAGCCATCATGTATGTCAGCTGCGGCACTCTGAGAGCCTTTTGTCTTCGATATAACTAATGCAAGTTGGTTAGGACTTGTCTGAATATAGAGCTATTATTGATAGATATAAGTATGATATGCATTTCTCCGTCCTAGAATCTGAGCTATTCATCGATGTAAATATTGATGTGAGAAAACCTTATTTCAAATAAAGTTATGATGCGAATTGTTATAAGGCATGTGTCTTAGAGCCAAATGCTAAAGACATCTTAATAAAGTATGCCGCTCGTAACGATTTTGTGCCCAACAAAATGCTGCTGTTATTCGCAGTAGTTACCCGAATATTCATATATTACAATTGCTCACCATCCTTTTTCCGTGAAATCCCACTGCAAGTACTATTTAATTGCAGTGAAAATTCGCTGGTCGTTTGCCTGCATATGTGTATATCTCATTCAGTGTTAAACCATTTCAAAAGTGACAATGCAACCCTGTTGTCCTTTTTTCCTGAAGAATCGTTAAATGCTTTCTTAAACGAAGCTTTTTGAAACCCTTTGTGCGATTTCTGGAATAAATTTTTCCAGCCGGAATTACATCGTCTCTGATAAACTTACTGGGGACCATTTTAAAAAGGTGTACGAGTATGTTCCATGTTTTGTTCATTAAACTCAGTAAATCGGTCCTTAGAAGTCACATTGCCTTATGTGTATACGAAGACCCACACAAGACTTTGTGTTTATACTGAGGTATCGTACGGCTTACAATTTTTTGTATGGTCCCACCTATTTGCCAATCTCCTCTGACGGGTTCCTGATGAACGCTGATGAGATCGTGATCGAGAAAAGTGCTCTCACCGACATTCGGAAGAAGTTTGACCAACATTTTTTGTTTTTTCCTTTTATCACTCCACTTGGGAGCATAGGGCTTCCACTTGGCATCTCCATCTCACTCGATTGGTTGCAGTTATCTTTACACTGTTCCAAGTGAGGTTGAGTTTTCCTAGTTCCAGGAATATCGATCGTCTTCAGGTGTTCTTGTGACGGCCTCTGGATTTTTTTGCTTTGAGGGTTCAACTCTAACGCCGTTCTGGTAATTCTGTCGGCTTTTTTCCTGATGGTATGTCCGATTTATTTCCATTTGAGTCTCTTAATCTGTAGCGCAATTGGTTGCTCTCTTGTCATTTCCAACAGATCCACGTTTCTGATGATGTTTGATCAGAATATTCGCTATATGGTACGGAGACATTTGTTGATGAATACCTGAAGTGTCTGTGTGATGTTTTTATATGACCGTCTTTTGTTATTATATGACAGCAGAAGCTATCTACATATTCGACGGGGTTTCCTTCGATGCTAACAGGTGTTAATCCAGGACAATTGTGAACAGTTGAGGTGAGAGTGGGCATTCTTGCCTTACTCCTGTATTTGTAGTGAAAGAGTCACTGATGATTCCATTATGTAGTACCGCGAGATCCGAATCTTCGTGCATTGTTCTGATGATGTTAGTTATTTTTTGGGGTACTCCTTTCTAACTTAGTGCTCTCTGTATTGTAACTCTTTTGATGGTGTCAAAAGCCTTCTCGATATCTATGAACAGCAGGTATAGGGGTGTACGCCATTCTATAGACTGCTGAACTATTATGCGCAGAGTGTTGGCTTGGTCTACGCAGCTACTATGTGGGCGGAAGCCAGCCTGTTCATCTCGAATTTCCTTCGATTTTGTTTTGAAGTCTACCTCGAATGATCGTTGCAAGTATCTTGTATATGGAGTTAAGTAGAGTTATTCCTCTCCATTTGCTGCATTCTTTCAGGTCGCCCTTTTTTGGTAACTTCACGATTAAGCCTTTCTTTCAAGATGAGGGTAGTCTTTCTTCATCCCATGTCTTTCTGATGTGAGGGTATAGAAGTTCTGCTGATGTTCTGCTGTCAGCGTGTAGCAATTCGGCTATGATACCATCCTCGCTAGTTGCTTTGTTACACTTCATTTTCATTACAGCCTCCTTTATCTCATTGGCACTGGGTGCCTCACACGATATTCTTAAGTTGTTGTTGTTGTGTGCCTGTTTGTTTCATCTTAATACCTTATTTCGTTGTTGTCCAACATGCGATAGTATAATTATAGAAAAGCCTTTTTACAAACTCACCCAATTTCGGAACTTCATCAGGAATGGTATTGGTACTGAAACGGCAATGGTCACTGTCATAGGCAGTCGAAAGTATGTTAGTTCCTGCCTGTCAGTTTTATCTGAGTGTCCAACGACGGATTATCAGTCGCTTTTAGCGGAGTCGATATTGAGGCCGAGCGATCTGCGTCTGAATTGATAGCAAGCATATTAGTTGCCATCGCTAACTGCGATCTACATCCGTACATCCTCTACCCAAGCCATTTGAGTACACGGAATTTGAGGTGTAACAGCTGGTGTTTGAATATGCATATATGGATGTCTATCCTCTACTTTTTGCTGTAGAATCTGAATGATTTTTCTTATTTGAAACCTGTCATGCTGACCGTTGACACCACGAATATATTCGCCGCCAATCCTTCAGTCGATGGTTGGTTATGGTAAGTAAGGCTGGACGAGACTAATAAGCAGGGCCATTAAACATGAAGTTGCTTCCTTTGATGGCTTCAAATGGCCTGGCACCGATGGCTTATACCCAGTTATGTTACAAAAATTTATAGATGAACTGCTAGTAACTCTAAAGAGAATATTCACTGCCAACCTTGCACAAAAGACTAAACACTCGCCAAGATTAATCGAGACTCGTTAGAGCAGAACTGCTTTGAGAATGCACCCTCTATCAGCGATGCAACAAGCCTACTAACGCGCTGTAGGTACCAGAATGCGCTTCAAAACCTGGTCACTAGGCGAAGGCGCATTAGACAAGAGGGAATACAGGCTGCGCATTTTTATTGAGATTGATTGCTTATCATAACTTTTGACGACGCCATGCGTAACTCGAGCTGACGGGCGTAGATGGTGCTCTGTTGATAAAAGCATTGCTGCTAAACAGGGCATTGATTGCGGATGCTGACCGTACCCAATATGTGATAGCGGGGGTAAATAGGGGATGCCCGCAAGGAGGCGTTATGTCTCCATTAATATAGTATACCTATATTGGTCGAGTCTCTGCTCAACGCGGTCAAAAGTTCTGACGTCTGTGCACAAGCATACGCAGATAAAGTAGCTGTACTGTCTGCCCTACAAGTGATCGACAATTCTAGTGGTCCAGAGATGGGCTACTAGTCAATAATTTAGACTCTAAACTAATCTAGTGCCAATTTTCCGAACAAGCTACGTATTTAGGTGTCATCCGGGATAGCAAATTGTATGATTTTAACATGCAACGTGGAAAACCTTTTAAGCCCTGTGGGTCTTCTAGGAGTGCTATGATAAAGCCAATTATATCCTATGCTTCGGTTGTCTCGTCGAACAAACTTTCACGCAAATACGTAACTGATACTTTTACTAGACTCCAATGAATGGTCTGTCTCCTAAATTGGGCATTTGCTTACTAAGCCTGACTTCAAACTAGATGCATTGAAAAATAGTCCTCCTATTGATATTTATAACATGAGCTAGACACTCAAGGCCATCTTCTGGTACAACCCGCGTGTCGTCAGTCATATAACTCTGGTCTTGTAGACGATAATGCAATTACATAAGAATTTCGCCCAACGAATGACTTCAAAATAGATCTAATATGCAGTGCTGGAGAACGACAATGTAAGATTTCATTCGTCTGAAAAATGTTATAATATTAAAAGAAACTTACAAGGAGTATATTGGACTTGTTCTTTATCTAAAGACTCTGTTCCGACAGAGCTATTTTCATATGAATAAAATTAGCAATCAACCATTACAGGACAACCGCTTTTAATATGCCGACATGGCTCGTTACATGGTCTCATCGTTTACATTTCCAAGTGAAAATCGTAACCAATTTAAAAAATTAAACAAAATTCCTTTGTGAGCTCTTTAAACACGTCCTTGATGTGACTATCCATGTGGAAAGCAAATAAAAATCTTTTGCTCTATGAGTCAAGTCGAGCCGGATAGATTTTGTAATTCTACACGCCATTGCACCGAACTCATTCATTTTCAAAATTCGAGCTTTACTTTACACCCCCCCCTCTGATGAGATGTGATGCAACCCAAATTATAAATCTATTACCTCTCTGAAACCAACATACCATTTATGGAAGAAACGCTCGTTGACTTAAATGCTCCAATGAGTTCCCATTTTAACAAGAAACTCAAATTCAATTAAAATACCCGATCGGCTAGTGAAACAAAAGCCCACAGCGATATGAAATGGATAATAAACTTGAAATTCACCAACCAACCCCTTGTTTATGGTTTGCCAACGTAACATCGTTTCAAAAATAAAAGTTACTCTCAAGGTCGTTGGTAGGTACCTCTCATTAGCTAATCAACAATCCAAAAGATTCCTAAAAAAATATATCTCCTGTTACTGCCAACTTTCCTTAGCAGGTCACTTCGCTCATATTCGATATTCGTACTATGGTACGTACATCGAATTTTGGAAGATACGGGGCACGTACTTATTCGTGGATACGAGTAGATGTCTAGCAAAAGATACCCCAGTTGTCGTTGCATATACTCGTATTTTCTCGTATTCGTACTCGTACTCAGATCTATCTATGGCGTCGTTTGTACGAATATGTTACGTACCACAACCGAAGAAAAGCACTCACGGCATGACCATTCAGGGCGAAGATACTTTGAAAACGTACGTATTTATATATACGAGTACATTGTACGAGTATAACTTAGATTGGCAGTATGGTAGCAAGTTTGAGATAATGTTAGTCTTTTGGCCATATGGCCGTATGGTCATGAGGAGGAGAGTGAAACGAAGTAAATTGGTAATAAAATTTTGGAATGTAGGTTACACTACTGTAACACTATTACTGTGAGTTTGACTTTTTCCTGCTTTTGAAAAAGTCGATTTGTGCAATTGCAAAAGTGGTCAAGACATAGTTGAAATGTGGAAGATGGACAGGCGGTGAAGGGAGGACATTTGAAAACTTCTTTGATCCTGATTGGTGGTAACTATTTGTATAATCGATGAGTGCAGATCCAGATAGGAATGGAAATGAAATTGTTGGTGAAGACAGAGATGAAAATGGAGATGGAGAATGGTAATCAGTGCATTAACATTCGGTTGTTTGAATAATTAGAAAATGAATTATAAACGGGGGCAGTTTGCTCTACAGATTTGCATCAGGAAGGAAAACGAGTTTGTTATTTCATCATCATGGAGTAAGGTTTGACAGTTAAAATATATACTTTAGGACTGCCATGAAAGTAGGCATTTCCGCTGCTGAACTTTTAGATGAATGACTTTAGGATGTACGTAAGCAAATTTAAACTGAATCCATACTCTCTAGTTGTTCATTCATTAACCCGACATCTTTTCAAATTATTTTTTGTATTATAGACTTCACCTCGCTAGAGTTGGGTCAGTAATTGGATCGATTTGTTCGTCGTTTCTACAGGACTTATAATTGGCTCTCTAAGATCTCAAATTAGACTTCACAGTGACTTCCTAAAAGGCTCTCTCCCTTACATACTTCAGCTAATCTTTGAAATATAACTGTCATTTTAACACATAGATTGACTTTAATAGCTCTGCCTTAATTTCATAATGTGTCAGCTTAAGTCTTCTGATGCATTTTCATGTCTCTGATATTATTATTGTAATTTATTAGCATATAATCAAATCACATACTAACTCAGGTATAGAGCGCTAGCTGCCAGGGCTTACGGCTCTGATGCCTCTGATAGTTTTACCGCATTTTTCAGATCAGGGATTGTTCTCATTGATATTGATATATACTTTGCATAACCATCAAATACAAACTTTCATACAACTTCTTAGATCTCTTGTACTCATAATAGTAAATAGTAAAGTCAAAAGTTGCTGCTTTTTATTCACAGGAGATATAAAGGTATGTGCAGTATGCTCAGTTTTTGACCTCGGATGTTAAGACGGCGCAGTGTTGTTTTCTGCTTTTTAAAAAGTCGCGTCTCCCAACGCCTTATAAACAATGAACAACAATGTTGTGTTCTACTAATGTCTTCCTTATGGTGGTTTGAGGCCAAGCTGGTGAACTAAAGGTTTGAAAATGTGGGCATATAAGATCTGATGAAGTAAGCTAGCTCAGCATAATTAGTTTAAAACCGCAACTGAAGTCCAGTTAAAGCATTCCCATTCGGAGTTTAAGGATGAAATAAATTGATGTTTTTTTTTTTACAATATAGAAACCGCATCGACGTTCCATCAAAGTCGGTACAGATCTTAGGCAGGCCTTTAATGAAGAAAAAGGATTAACAGAAGCCGATGCGTTATCATGAGATTTCCTTAAAATAATTGTTGAAAACTCACTCGCCAAACAATGTAAAGTTCTTCAGGTGATTTTCGGACGCGGCTACATATAGTGGAGGAGGAGATAAAACACCACACCATACGTGCTGTACAGCGACATTAACTAAGCCAAAAAAGCGAAGGTGCAACGACTGAGATGTCTGGGTCAAGTGAAGTGGATGAACACCAACGCTCCGGGTCGAAAAGTCAGAAAGACTGCGACACAGATGTCATACGCAAGTGAAAGGGGCATCAGCTAACTTAGTGTGTGAAATTTGAGTCAGCTGGCAAAATATCGAGCTGGCTGGAGACGCTTGTTGACTTATGCGTAGGTCCACCCTAGACTGTATCTCTACCTAAAGTCAAAGGCAGCATTTGCTCTAATCGCTACATTTTGCAAGTGTCGATAAAAGAAACAAAAGAAGGGTTTCGGGAAAAAAACCTGTTCCATACATTCTTTCAAGCTGATTAAAGAAATGCAACAATTCATTGCTTCAGTGACGACAATCTGCTTAACATTTCCACTTAAAGCTGGCCAATAGATATACGTTATGAACTATACTATTAATAATAAGCCATAAAATGTCCACCAAACTTTAACCAAAGAAGCAGAAACTCTTAAAAATATTAATAGAAAATAAATTGTTATCTTTGATTTTTTTAGCTAGCTAGATCTGTGGCTATTAACAAAAAACAACATTTACCAGCTTGCACATACAATGTTGGCCATAGATGATAATCATTCTTCCGGCTGTAGGATCATAAATATTTAATTCAGTCGACATTATGTTATATCACAGAAATGGTTAAGTCTTCGTCATCAATTCAAAAATGATAAATCACTCTACTCTAATATAACCAAGTGTTTTTTTTATTGAATTCCATTGAATATTTATCTATTTTTAGCATTTATTTGAAATAGTATCACGAGGATTAATTTTCAGAGCGAGAAGGGAGCTCACCTCGATTAGCCTCCAACACAATTGATTAAACAATTTGAATAACATCTCCTTTCCCTGATTTTCTCTTTGTCAAACACCATTTCTTATAACTGTTTTGCCAACTGAAATTATAAATACAGTAGCGAATTTCCACCCCAAGTAATTAAAACAAAAATGAAGACATAAAGTCAAGAAGAAGAAGAAGACCACCAGCCAAGAGTTGCACATGTAAATCAAGTTTGCTGCTCAACTCTTTGGTTTTGTTTAAGCTCACCAAAATCGAGAGTAGAAAATGAAAGAAAAAATGCTTCAATGTTTGTTTTCGGTAATTATAACATTAATGTATGTTTGTTTTATTTTATACAGTTGCATGTTAAGTATCTTTTAATTTTTGCTTTTATTTGTTTCTTGTCATTGCCCCTTTCACAGGCGATTTATGTGTCACAGTGCGATTTTGAGACGACTTACACAATCGGTCGATTGTTACTTGGTTCGGTTCGTTTGTTGTTGTATGGATACTACGTAATATATTCTGCTTATGGTTAAGCTGAGGTTCCGCATTTGAGATATCTAGAGTAAGTACATCTGCAGCAATCGGTCTGTCAAGGTAGACACAGATAATTGTTCATTGTCCATAAAAGAATTTTTTTCCTTCATTTTCTTGCTGCTGTCGATGGCTCTGAGTCTCTTTTAGCTCCGGATTTAAATTTGTTTCTATGGTTTTGTTTTTGTTGTATTATTGCTGTTGGTCATGATTTTTCATTGAAGTAAGTTTTTTCTTTTTTCTAATCGCTTCCAGGAGATAGAGCTTTAAATAGCTGGACACGTCTTGTAGCACGGATATGCTTTGGCAACAAAATAATTTGTTCGATGCATTGTTTGACAGGAAAACAAAAAAATGTGTTCCACTTAAGAACACTTGGTGCACGACAGACCAAAGACAGAAGAAAAAATTGTTTATGGACAAATAATTCGTGTTGCACGGTATTTTAATTATGTTTCGTGTGATTCCAGGGTCGCACGTACATAAGTTGTCATTCTTAAAACAAGGCAAACTTATTAAAAATGCAATTTTTTAAAGGGTCAATATGAAGTGATGTTGCGGCTATGACAAACAACATTGTACTTGAATTCAAGTGTTTGGTAATTTACTTTAATTGGATACATGCTCGTAAAGTCATTATTTCGGAAATACCAAGTGAGAAATGTTGACTGCAGTACTATACGAGTAAAACCACAAAAACGGGTTTAGACAGATTAAAATTTCTAAATTTCTGTTGATAATGACATTTGAACTTATTTCATACTACATTCGGTTTTTATGAATAGGAACCAGTCGCATATCTTTCATCCACATGAAGTGATTTATTTTGGTAGTTAAATGTGATTGAATTCCTTTTTATTTGAAGAGTCTTAAAAAAAAACAAGCTTAAACTTGCCAAATCAGTTACTAAATCAGATTTATTGTTCAACTGAAATTCTGAAGTAAGTATCTTTTTAAGATAGTTGAATTTCATGGGTGACTGCCTTTGATTTGACCAATATTTATAACCAGATCATCTAGTTATAAGTTTTGAATAAATTAAAAAAATAAATACCTAATATGAAAATACTATATGGAGATTTGGCAAGCAGCTTGCTATTGAACATTTTAAGTAAATTTGTAGAGAGGAAGGGACCTAATAAGTTTGGTGGGACCCAAGGCGCTATTAGGTTGTTGATAAACCCCTTTGGAAGCTTTGTAGTGCAGGAGATATGATTTTACCTCGGTTATTGGCGTTGGTAAAGGACTTAGATCTTTCGAGACTTAGACCATTCATTTGACAACCTTAACAACAACAACATGTAACAACCGATGGATGGCAGGTTATGAATGACAATTTTGTTGGTATACTGTCTCATATTGTTCTAAGGGCATAACACCTACAACAATTTGTTTCGGTAAACCAACGACAAGGTTTTCCCTTCGCAGCCTAGCTCAGCATCGTCGGTGTTTGTGTTTTTTTTGTTTTTTTCTTGTAATGGCTCAGAAATTCAGAGTGGACATAGCGTCTGTAAATACAGACCAGCTGTAAAACACAGGTAGACCCCCGCCACACCTCTCAGATCACTCTGGTCTGAAGCTACCTGGCTACGAACTAGTGCCATTATTCTTCTCTCACCGCGGCCTCGCCATCTACGTGCGTAGTGATGTAGCTTACCAAACTCCACCACAATGTAGTCCTTATTCCAACCCGGAATTCAATTTTATGTGGTTAAAATTCCATCTCCGTAAGCAAATTATCCACTACTGCTTTATTTACAGATGCCCCAAACTACGCAGCAACTCGACCTTTAACGAGTTTGATGCGCTGTCTGACACCATACAAAGAATTGTATCCCGGTATCCTCATACTGAAATTGTTATTACGGGCGATTTCAGTATACACAATTCTGGGTGGCTTCGATATTCTGGACAGACAACACCCGAAGGACGGTGTGTTGATATCTTCGCTGCGGAAAACAACTTGACCCAGCTTGTAAATGAGCCCACGCGACGATAGCCAGACGTTGATAGTTATACCGCCAACACCCTGGACTTGTTTCTAACATCTCACCCTGATAAGTACACTGTTGATGTGCTCTTACCTCTAGGCTCGTCGGACCATTGTGTCATATCAGCTAAATTCTCGTACATCGACCACACAGTTAGAGAAAAAATTCCTAAAAGAACAGTACGGCAATACGAGAAAGCCAATTGGATTGGACTTAACACATTCTTTAGGAATTTTAACTGGTCGTTATGTTTCCTCGATAAAGACGTGGATGTCGCTGCTGATATGATCACAGACACTATTCTCTTTGGAATGAGATCCTTTATACCTCACCGGATAGGGAGTATCAGACCAAAGAAAAAGGCATGGTAGTAAAAATTTTTAGTCGTTCGTCAAAAACATTAGAAATTCTGCCTCATCCTCCATCCCAACGGTCATTCACAATGACATTCCAGCTGTCAGCTCTTTGAACAAAGCCAATCTGTTTGCTGCATACTTTGCGGCCAGCTCAACGCTTCCAGATTGAGCTTTGTCTCCGCCTACACTTGTGTGAGTCGAATCACACTTTGACATCGGATCATGATCTCTTGTCTGCTACTTCTAATCCAATTTACTCCTTTGCTGACGACAGTTCTCTCTGCTTTTCATATTCGTTTCCGAAATCACGTCCCTGCTCTTCGGCTGTAGAACGGGAACGGCAGCGTATGTTAAGCTCATTAAATTCCGATATAAACAAGCGAATGACCACATATTCGAAGTCGCCAAAAATGCAGCGAAATGTCTAGGTTTCCTTATGCGGTGTAAGAAATTTTTCACCCTCTCTGATCTGGCCTCAATATATAAGGCTTGCATCCGCCCAAAACTGGAGAACAATGTTCACATCTGGTCAGGTGCTCCCAAGACTTCTTTGCGCCTAAACTAATATGTGATGCTAATATTACACAGTCGATTGACACTCTCGACCACCGATGTAATGGCTCCTATCTCAACCTATATATAGGTTTATATTCGCAGCATGCTACAAAAATATCTATATAATTGTTATATTGGGTCTATAACTTAATTCGTGTGATTTGCTAAGAGATGGCGTAACTTGTATTGTTCCATTGGAATATGCGTTGGAAAGCTACTGTCATTGTACGTCATTTCAGTATATGTCATTCATTTGAAGCGTAAACAATTATAATTTTTTTTTCACTCAAATATGTCGAACTTTGTGCCTGAAAAATTGTTTCTGCGGGGAGTTCTTCTTCATTACTTTAATATGAAGACAACTGCTGCCGAAAGTCATCGTATTTTGGTGGAAGTTTATGGTGAATATGCGCTAGCTGAGCGAACGTGCCAAAAGTGGTAATTTTGGCTTGGAAGACGATGAACGCCCTGGCCAGCCAAAAAAGTTTGAAGATGAAGAACTGGAAGCATTACTCTATCAAGATTGTTGCCAAATACAAGAAGGCCTCGCAGAATTTTTGGGTTTGACTCAAGCAGCCATTTCAAAACGTTTAAAAGCAGCTGGCAAATCAACGGCAAAGCCGGATATCCATGGCGCGAAGGTAATGCTCTGTAGTTGGTGGGATCAGATTGTTGTGCTGTATTATGAGCTGCTAAAAGCGGGTGAAACCATCAATGGACAACGCTACCGAACACAATTAATCCGTTTGAAGAGAGCAGTAGCCGAAAAACGCCCGGAATATGCGACCAGATACGAGGCAATAATTTTCCATCATGACAACGCTCGGCCCCACGTTGCTATTCCGGTTAAGAACTATTTTGAAAACAGTGGATGGGAAGTCTTACCTCACCCGCCTTATAGCCCATACCTTGCCCCTTCTGACTACCATTTGTTCCGGTCGATGCAGAACGCCCTCACTGAAATACGGTTCACATCAGAGCAGAATATCAAAAATTGGCTTGATTCATTCTTGGCTGTCAAGCCGGCGCAGTTCTTTTGGGGTTGGTATCCACAAATTGCCAGAAAGATGGGAAAAAGTCAAAGCTTCAGATGGGCAATACTTTGAATAATACTATTGTACATGTTTTTCTTCAATAAACGTTCAAATTTTGAAAAAAACCGCACGAATTAAGTTATATACCCAATATCTTATTTTTAACATTAGTTGATTGTTACTATCCGACATGATGTAAGAGTGAAATTCCCGTCAACGTCAGAATTTTGCTCTTCTTCTACACCGTTCGCTCTTCAAAATATCCTTGCCCCTTAAAATACAAAAAATATTAAACTTTATTGCCAAGGCACAGTATATAACCCGAAGCACTTGTTGCATCATTTACGACAGCAAAGCATTTTATGTCTCCCGAAAACCTGTTAACAAAAATGTATCTCTGCAATCAAAATGACACAGTTTTATTCGCTCATTTAAGTGAAGAGTTTGTTTTATGTTGCACGTAAACAGGAAACACATTTGGTGCTCAACTTTTTTGTTTTAAGGTGACCACCGCACAAGTACCTCATTTTTGTAAAAAAAAAATTTTTTGAAGTTGTGAAAATATAAAAATTTCATCACAACTCTTCCTTTTCGTTCATATATCTCAAATTTCTCTATTTCCTCATTTGTCATTTAATAGCTCCCAACAACGAATAGGTTCTCTTTGGAATATCCACTCATCACCGGTAAAAAGATAGTTATCCATGTATCAGATTTCTTAAAGTAGACGACGTTCGGTAAACCGCATTTGCATTCACAAGTGTAGAAATTACTTATGTACAATATATACTCGTATCTGCCTCAAGTTGCTATACAAATAGTTCATTCGCGCACATAATGTCTAGGAAGTAAATCGGGTAAAGGAACTTTAAAAATTCACTAGATTAACAACTTTCACGGAGAGCAGCTGTGCCTTAGAGCTTTGAATTATTAAAGTTCGAAAATACGACTTTGTCATCATAATGTCCATATACCCGCCCTTTCAACTGCCATCCCCTTGAGCCGATAAGTACCAGTGCACTGGTTATAGCCGGGATGAAAATAATTTTTCTAAATGCACACGTGCGTCGTACATGTACTGGAAAATTGTGCGGATACTCGGTGTATTCGTATCATCGACCGATTCCAATTGGGCAACTTGGCAATGAAAGGGAAAGGATGGAATGTTGTATGGTACTTTCGTTTTTCATTTTTCGTCTGTTTCGTTTTTCTTTTTTCTTAAATTTCCTTAACGTAATACGATAGTAGCTCGCGGATTCAACTCGAGCTGATACGATGGTGGAAACATAATCGTATAACTGTTAACCGCACCCATCAATTCAAACTTGCACACACTGGTTGCGCTACTTGCGCACAGCCACAATAACGACCTTTCGATTGTCTGACCAAGTCAGCTTTGGAGGTAATTTTAGCAGATCGTTACGTCATAAGTTAACGATGACGATCCATACGAGTTATTCGACTCGTAGAAGTGGTATTGACCAGTTTATACCTACTGGACGAGTTGGGAGTAACGGTTTGTTTGTTACCAGATCGTGGTTATCGTTTTGGTTTATATATATATTAAGTTCAATTTATTACTTTTGACGTTAAAGATACATATCCGCGTATGCATATGTGGTTCTTTCAGTTAAATGTGCATGCTTGCGTTAATGAAAGTGGAGAACGTTTTGATAGGTGGCTGAGCAATAATGCTAAGGTGTCGAAGTTGTCCAAAAAATGATCGAGTCGATATTACTAATTGATTTATATCGGAGCAGTTATGGTATTGTAATTCGGTGCTATCTTGGAGTTAGATATTTGGCAAAAGCTTAAGAATCCAATGAGATAACGTCCGGACTTATCTGTAGCTGATGGAAATCTGATAACCAATATATCGGTACCTGAGAATGAATTCAATTTGAGAAATGCCGATGAGAGTAAACCCATTTCCTAAGACCCTAAGAATAATATCAAATTTAACTGCAGTTTATGAGGACGTGTGTACGAGTACATATTATCCATATCTCGAACAGGCCTCACAAAACATAATTTAAACACGATTTCTGCATATTTTTTGTTCAGGTTATTCGAAATATTCTCCTCCCGATTGAATAAACTTGTTGCAGCGATCCAATCGTGATTCAAATGCCTACTTTGCTCATTTTACGGAACTGCCTGCCGTATCGAAGTTGCTTGAATGCTCGGCATGTCGTCACAAAAGTATCCTTTCAACTTCAATTTGAATTTCGGTAATAAAGAGAGGTCACACGGTGCCAAATCAACTGCGGTGGATGATTTAATACACGCACTTTATTTCGAGTTCAAGATTTCGAACAATGAGAGCTGTCTGACTCGGTGCATTATCGTGGAACAGAGACCAACTTCGTTCAGCCCAAATTCTCGTGAAGAAGAATAGTCTACTTGTTGATGCTTAAGCCCCTTCCATCATTCACAGAAGAGGATTGGGCTCAACAAAATCACATACTTTTTGGATTATTTCAGGCGTCTGAGCTCAAATTGGAATTCCTGTATATTTGGCGCTCTGCCTCCCAAAACGAAGTGTGCCGGAATCTATCTGATGCATTTTTACCAAGTAGGTGGCGCTCTCTGTTGCTATGCTATGGCTCAGGGCCGGAATATTATCTGTCACACTGTGTATATGGACTACTGTGATAAAATAAAAGTGAAATTTTAATTTTAAAATACGCGGGCTCTTCGATTCCGGCCAATATTTGTTTTAGTTGATAGTAATGTCACTGATATCTGTGCCAGATTTTATGTCCAAATCTGCATTTCTTCAATAGCATAACTGTTTTGTGAACGATAAAAAGTGAATTTAGCTGTTTTTACAATGTCTGTCCTTGCTTAGCACAGAAATTGTGTTAAATTTTGTTTGTGGAATGAAGTTTTTGCTAAAGAAATATTGAGAATTTCGCAGAAGAAAGCAGAAAAATTAATACAAGAAGGCAGGGAAAGCGTTGAAGACAAAGATCGCCCTAGACGGCCATTAACATCAATAGCTGACTGAAAATTGGAGACCTCTCTGATGTTAACATTTCATTTGGATCAGTCCAGACCATATTGAAAGTTGTTTGGTTCCAAAAACATTCACACACTGCACGAGACTATATCGTTACATAATCACTGTATTCGCCTGATTTAGCATTTAGCACGGTGTGACTTCTGGCCATTCCTTAAGCTCAAGAGATCAGTAAGAGCACACGGTTTCGACACGATCGAGGAAACAAAAACCGCATCGCTACGGGCTTTGAAAGCCATTCCGTAATTCAACTTTAACAATTATTTCAAGGCTTGGAAAAATCGAATAAATAAAGATTTTTAGAGTTATAAGCAATTTCACCTTAGTTTTTCGATCACAGTAGTATGTATGAAATAAATAAAATTATTGAATTGCATTGATTTTTAAAGGACACCCAAATGCGAACTCTTTTCCCCTAGAATTGAGACCCTGGTGCAGGGACGCTTGACTGTAAACGCCAAACTTAAAGCCAGACACATTTATTAAGTGCTATGGGAGGCAGAGTGCATTCTCGAGGGGTAGTCAATGGTCAAAGGTAAGTTGACTGCTTATGTGTGTGTCCATAATAAAAAAAGAAAAATGTTTAAGATTTTCTGTATTATCATTGTGTAATCTCTGTGGGCATGAAAGTTCAACTTGTTATCAGAGATGACACCTAAATCCCACATTTCTGTTACTCACTTGATTTCATCCCTAAGTTTATCATTTACTAGTTCTATAGAATAGCCACCGAAATTAGTGATGTTTGTAAAAAAGAGCTAAAGTTAGAGAAGTAGAGCTGATAAAGGGTTTTGGAGTAGTACGGGAACGATTACCTAGAAAAACTAAGCACATTATCGGAGGGTATATCGGCGAGGATTTTATGTGAAAGAGTAAGTACTTATCTACTTTTCTTTTAATGTGAATTAATTGAAAAAAAAAAAGAAAAGAAAACTTCCTTGATCAGAAAGTTCCCGGAACAACCACCGTGTGGCGCTCGCATTGTTCCGATTTGAGTTTTGTTTTTTTTATTAAGTTGGTACATCTGTTTTTGATATTCCCTCTAAATTTTAGCGTCATATCTTGACATTTGCAAAAGTTACGTAGCCAAGAGTACATCCATCTCTGTGTATTTGGCGATTTTTTACAATTTACAACAACTATCTTGTATTTAGTATGTCAATTGCAACATATATATGTGTCCCAGCTCACGGATTTTAATACAAATAAGCAGTGTTATAAGATCATTACTTAGGCACTGTCACTCGCAAAAAAATTAAGTCGTCTCGATCTAATCTATAATATATGCAGGAGTATATCTTGAAAGACATTGAGATTCTCATTGTACATTTTACTTTCATTCTACCGCCATTATGCGTATGGCACATCACTCTTACTGACGTCTAGGGTGATTTTCAAAATTAAAAAATTTGAGTTCAATTCAACAGCAATAATAAAAAAAAACGATTTCTGAGGACTGTGGGCTGAGGCGAGAGATTTAATCTTCAAATCTGTGCAATCTTTGTTTTTTTTTCTTTTTTGCAAGAAGTGTGAGATTCTTACTCACTAAAAACACCTCTTAACGATATAAATGTTTATATTACAGCATATAATCGCTTCTGAAACAGCTTTTTAAATAATTAAATAGACTCGTTTGGCATATTCCGCTGGTTAAGCAGTTCCATTTATCGGGCTTAGTCCAAAGCTTTGGTCATGTGTCTTAGTTCTGTCCTAGGTCTTTATTACATCCAAAATTGTTGGGTGTTCTTCCTTGCCATTAACACACATTGCAAAGGCGACTTTCTGCGCATTTCAAACAATATGGCTCCTTCTGGCAATACAAAGAAATAAGGATGTATGTGAGTAAATATACCCATGTAAATACAAAAGCAAAACAATTATACATGTATTGTTTTACTGACTTTTTTTCACAAAGAAATCCGTTAATTTCTTTGGCGTTTCTATTTTCGTATTTTGTTCAAGTTTTTCAAGTTCATAAATCGTATTGAAAATATTTTTATAGCGGCCAAAAATTAGAAAAACCGGTAAGGCGTCTCTAGTGCATTTACAGCTTCTTGTTTCTTTATTTTTGTATTCAATATCCTGTTTGGCTTCTTCTTCGATGTAATTTCTATTTGTGAATCTGCTCACACAATTCCTAACAGTGCCATCGTCGATCTGTACAAAGTCTTTGAAGGTTGGCATTGACGTACTGATTTCGTGAAATAGAAGCTTGGTTTATTCCTAATTGGCGAGTTCAACATCGACATCAACATTACTTTCTTCCGGCCCGAAATCTTGTTTATTCGCATCGATACAAAAGCTTGCTCAGTTTGATGTTATTATTTTGTTTAGTTAGACGAACCATATACGCATTAGTTCTATAAAATTTATAAAGTGACTTAGATAGATAACAGGCAATAAATACGTTCGAGTCGTACTTATAGGAGTGGCCGTCAAAATAGGAATGTTCAGTGTTCGAATGCCAACCATGCCCGAAAGACATTCATATTTTCAGTCAACTTAAATCAATTTAGATGTGCAGTTTCTTCTCTAGAGAATTTAGTTTACTTATTAAATGTTAGATGCCACCATGTCCAATTTTTCACAAAAAAACTTAACACGTGCTGCACTATTCATACCCATTTGAGTGTTGAGTTCTTTTTTTGTTTTTTAAAAAAAAGGTATACGGCAAGTGACAGTCTCAATTATAGAACTCCATACGTGAAAAATTACTCCCTCTTATATAGGTTTCTGGCTCTCACTTGTAGGAGTTTTGAGTGTTAAGATGTCGATAAGTGGTGCAATTGAGATTTGAGTTTTTCTTTCGCAAATACAAAATATTGTCAAATGATTGAACAGAATATATTACACTTAGTTTATAACGTAAATTGTGTCATTACCTTAAAATCGTTGGTTTACAAACTAACCATTCAAGATTTACATACCATCTTAAATAATAGGCATGTCTTTTACTTACTATCTAGCCATGACTTTATAAAGTAGTCTGTAAATAATGTCAGAATGCAGCTGTAAAATAAGTAGTAAACGGATGAAGTAAGATCTATCGCAAGGTGAATATCTGATCGGTAGTGGACTTAATAATCCTTACGCCCATGAGGCATAAACATACATAGTATAAAAGATAAAATCGTAGAAGCGCTCCAAACAAGAGTTTCTAAGAATTGGGCGCTTCTAAGACAGCTCGATCTTTCACCAGTTGCCACCAGTTCCACACTCTAATAGTTCGCCATTGGCATTGTGCAGTCTACAGAAAATGCTGCGACTTTACTTCTTACGATGGTCCCTTTTTCGTCCCTACAGGTTTCGGTTCGAGGTTTGTGTCCGTGGAATGTTTTGTTTTACCTTTTCGTAAAACTTCTGAATCTCATTCTTGACTATCTTGACTTTTTATGGTCATTCGTTTTCCTCCTGAGAAACTGGTGTTTGTCTCCCCTCTTTCGCTCGTAGAGCTCGTGAACAGCTCTATACAGCGAAGTTTTGCATGTATCTTGCTTAATTGCATGTGCCTGTCGGTACTTGTCATCAAACCAGGGGTTTTGTTGAGATGGTAGGATAATATTTAGCACATCAGAAGCGGCATCTCTGATACCTTTTTGAAAATGTTGCCAATGTCCTTTTACACGAGTACTTGATGCTGGCGGCGGTGAAGTTCTTAAGAGATTAAAAGAGACTCGATCGGAAAGGATTTGGTGATCTCTTGAGATTGTTGCCTTCAGATGTCGAAAATTCTCACAGCACTAGCTCGTCTTAGCGCTGTTCGCGATTTCCGCATTAGTACTTAGCTACAACAAGGTAATGTTCCGAGTCGATGTTGGCTCCTCGGAACGTTCGGACATTCATAGTACTGGTGGAGTTTCTTGCTTCCATCGGAATGTGGTCAATCTGGTTGACGGTTGATTGATCAGGAGTTCTCCAAGTCTCCTGTGAATATCGAGATGTGGGAGGCGCATACTAACCACGAAAATTGTTCACCTCTAAGCAAAGTCGTTTGGTCTGAATGGGTTATCAGAGGTCGTTGAGGCTGTACCTTCTAATAGTACTTCCAAAGATGTTACTTTCGGCTTATTTCCATGCTTTCTGAGCATATAGGAAACAGCATTTGTCCAGTCCGTCGGTTGTCAAAAGTAGGTGCATTTGGGATTTAGATAGTTTCAAGTCCGATATTCACAATATAAATGCTATTGTGCCCCAGGGCTTTGTTCTCTATCAGATACTTTTTTTAATTTGCATTAATTTTCAGAAGGCGATAAAAATATTTTTACGGAAGAACCATAATGCAACATGCTGGCTATTAAAGAGCAACAGTCCTTTGACTGGCTAAACTAATATTTCGGCGTGTGTAATTTCTTATATATAATTTATTCAATGATAATGTACACATCCAATTGGAGTCGTTTATTGGCTAAAAGCTCATTTGTATTTAATAAAAAAAAAACACCACATCTAACATAGTTTCCGTGTCCTCATTGCGTTGCCTTGACATATACTCGTACATACAACGTTTGTTAACCAGTTTTCTACAGCCAAAGAGTGCCATTATTTTAATTCACCCCCGTGCATTAAACAAACCTCTTACCCCAAGTATTTAGTGATGTTCATGTGTACTTTCATTTTAACGATCGATAATCTGTTGGATGCCAACCAAACAAATTGTTGATCGTGACCTCCATAAGTAAGATTTTACTCACTAAATCGTGACGATGATTGGTGCATCTTTTACATTTCGCATGAAGAGTTGGAATTTGAATTTATTGCCAAAAAGAAGGAAATCTCAAACAAACTGTTCGGGTTGTTGCGGCTTATTCGGTAAATCGTTCCTTTCAATAGAAAGTGTGTGCTTGGGGATTCCCTTCTAACTTTGATGGTTTATTAATTTTCTTATAACTTGAGTTGGTGTTTCATAAAAAAGAAATTAGATCAAGGTGTGAATCCATTGTCATAAGTATAAATAACAAATCTTCGATTAGCAGTTTTCTTTTATAAGAGAAGAACAGCGATAGCTGTTTACCTATTTTCATTGAGAAACATACACACTATGGCAAATAATATTCCGGACTGACTCTAGAAAACATGATTTTTTGCGGAATTGCCTTGAATAACCCTGTCGAAGCTGCTTGAATGATCGGCCGGTCTTTAGATCGGTCTTTTGGACACAATGACGTCTCATCATCATCATTCAATGTATGTGAAACAAATTTTGCACAGACCTTTGGTTTGCTAAAATCCTCGTGAAGAATGGTTCAAATAGTCTCTTTGTTGATGTTTAAGGCCTCTTCCACCATTTATAGTGAATCATCGTGGTCTTCTGCAACAAAATCACGTACCTTTTGGATCATCTTAGGTTCTGAACTAAAATTGGCCTTCTTTAATATTTTTTTGCCATCGTCCAGCGTCTCCCTGCCGCTCAAAAAAACATTTATGCTTGTTGCATCAATCGGAATGTTTCTGATGCATTTTTAGAAAGATTCAAGCTTTAAGGGGCACGTTCAGAGTAAAAGGTGGCGCTCTTGTTTGCTGAGATATGGTTCATATCCGGCATATTGTATGCCATATTGTGTAATACTTCAGATACATAAAATTTAACAAATACAAATTAAAAACTCGGTGTTACCTGCCACCTTCCCACAAAAAATTTATTTGACTGAAAGGGAATTTACAAAACTTTGTCCATCGTTGTTTAAATTTTGTTAAATATTCCTACCTATCAATTAGTTTATTCTCTCAGCATACTAGGCCTATCAAAAGCGAATTACAAGTAACTAACTTAGGTTCTGGTCGATTGGGTCCATTTAAATGCTTCGACATCCTATAATTAACCACCGGCGTTATTGGCCAAAGCCAAAGTACACCTCTTAGACACTTTATTCAGCCATTCGAATATTTATGACCGTTTAAATGCAAGAAAGAGCGCTTGGGTATTTTTTGCGAACGCAATTAAAGACACTGAAAATGAAAAAAATTCGCAAAAAACATGATTGATTGCTAAACTTTCGTAACAGCAAATATGGGACAAAGACAATTGAAATTGGCCAAAAAAAAATGGGAGATGTTAAATTAAAGGCTTCAGAGATGGCCAACTTAAGATTTAAGATAGGTGGATGGGGGATGAGGTCGATGCGATTAACAATGAGATTTGACATAATGATGTCAACAAACAAAGTCACTGCAATTATTCATGCTCGTTCATACATATATTTGGCAGTCGTATTAAAGGCGTTAAGTGCTGGGATTCTTTTTTTTTTGCAGCAACTCCACACTTTTATGTGAGTCTTACTTTGTTAGTTGAATGCAAATGATTTGGTTTAACTTGGTAACCAGGCAAAGACTAACGTGTGATGCATTTGTCACAAGTTGTTGCCAAAGGTACCACGAAGCTTATGGGCATCCAATTTGAGAGATTAGCACAATGTGATATGCTTACAGTATTTGTTTCGTAGAAAGGATTACGTGGTTATACACATACATATGTGTTGGTGCTGTCTGGCAACCATCGTATTTAATTAGGCAATAAATTGTAGAATGATAAGTTTTGAGAGATAAGTCAAAATAGAGACAAAAAGACGCAATTAAATGTCAGTAAGTAACTGACATGAAAACATTTTACTATCTAAAGTTAATGAAATTCGGAAATTAAGTAACGACCAGTTCACATTCAACTCTTTCGTTTATTATAATTGATACAGACTTGCCTTGTTGTGTTTATTTATTATTGCAAGGGCAAAACAGTAGTGAACAACGATTGGTTTTACTTTGTTTCGGTTAAGATGAAAAGAAATACGTGCAACGTAATGCAACCTCCGGTTAAGAGTCACTTAACGAAACAGTGATTTGAATGTGTTTCTTTGGATAGTTCAAGGGTAAGGATATTAAATTGTGAGCGTGGGGTTGATAATGATTGAATATGGACCATGTAAGAAATTCAATTTCTTCATAGCTTACCAAAGAGAGCTGGATTAAGAATTTCATCATGGTTTCTCTAATTTGTCTCCATACATTCACCTATGATTGGCTTTTATGGAAGAATGTAATTTGTTTGGCATAGGTCATTGACATCTTATAGGCACCAAGTTGGCTAATATTTATTTCTAAGGATCTAAGTATGGTCAGTTTATCAGCGATGAAATAGAATGAATATTACCCAAAACTTTCTTTTTCACCTTAATGATACATGGATGATCAATGGATACAAAACAAGCTGATCAAATTTGTTGAAATGGCCTCCATTTGCCATCCAGCAACGGTGAAGTCAGCCTGGTCGATCGCCGATGGCAGTACGCACCTCATGCATTGGAAAATGTTGCACTGCTTGGTTAAGGGTTGCTTCAAAACCTGAATATGTAGATGTCAGGTAGAGCAAATAAACTTGGTGACCCATCGCAAGCGACTCACCACCAAATCATAAAGAAACTTAGTCAGGAACTTAGTATGGAATATACAATCTATCGTTCTGTTTGTTGAACGATTTTTCTAAGGTGAATATTTTTTGTCAGTAAAAAGAATTAGTCGAAAGGTTTTCGATTTTGACTCACGTTTCTGTTTCAATGCTTTCTGTAAGTAAGTGACCGGAGTGTCTCTTATACGCGCTGAGTCCCAAATCACGTTTCAAGATGTGCGCCGTGTTGTTCTTGCCATCTCACGTGACATGATTTTCTGCATCCACAGCGGATGTCGACGAAATTGATTCTTCACTGATTTCGTACTTCACGGTACGAAATACAAAGTTTCGCGTGAATTTCAGTGGTCGCAACATCTAGAAGATCTTGTCTTTTTCGAGGCGCAGTTTTGCAGGCCAGTTTGCCAATATCTTCTTCGAAGGCATCCCATTTCAGGATTAAAAATAACTGACGTCAACAATTTCTAAGCGGGAACTTTCCATAATGTCACTTGTCAAATAGTCGTTATGTTGAAGTGTAAGTTTATTGGATTTATATTTGCTAGTACTTGGTAGTCGCACTACCGAATTTATAAGGTTTGAAGTAGAAATCTGATCGCTCCTTGACTGTAAATGAATATTATACAACACGTCGCTGAAGGATTCGTAAGTTCAAAGGTCACCAGAGAATTGTTCTGTTCGGCTGTCTAAGATCCGTATGCAAATATAGAAATAGTGTTCCTTATAAGGACTTCATTAGGTCCATTCTGAAATCAGGGTTAGGAGTTCTCAGATCATTTCAACAAAGGATCAAATGGGATAGGAAAACCTCTGCTTTTTTAAGAGGCTATTGAAAACACTGTTCAATATTGTTTAACGTTTACGGAGTATTATTTCATTCAATTGACTGCCTCGGCTGGGATGGCGATAAGGCCATTGTGCCAACCCATTTTTACAATGCATTTTCGATGATTTCGGCAAATATTTTACGAAAAGCTTGTCCAATATTGTTTTTGAGTGCCTACATTGTCACTGGGTTGGCGAAACAAAGTTGCGATAACTGGTAGTCATTTGTCTTCAATTCTTGAGTCAATTGGACGTTGTAGGCTAATAATCCGAGATCTTTATGCGATCAGAAAATCAGTCAAACTGCGTACATCAGCTGCAGTTGGCGCATTATTTTGATCGGAACTTCTTTTCAAAATTTGCACTTTTTTGGCAACACAGTATTCACCTTGGAAGTAAATTTTCAATATTTCCCAAGATTGTTTAAGCTCGGGCTTGGGTTCGATATGCAAACATTTTGGGACAACCATTATTTCGCTGAATGCACATTTATTATAAAAAATGGGTCCCCCGTATGCTCTGTCCAACAGATTATATATGTAGTTTATCATCGCTAGGGCATTTAGCCTCGTCGAGGGACTTATGTTTAATTTATTTTTCATCTATCTATTTCAATACGATAAGGTTAGTTTTAAAAATAAGAACAATACAAGACTTTTGGATGGCTTTTATGTCTACAAAACGCTTTGCTGTCACTAGAAAATGCATTTGTCCGAAAAGATAAAAAAAAAATTAGGCGAATACGGGGTTGTTGCAGTAAAACAGCGATTTCAGCCAACAAACCGGCCACAAGGGTTGATTAATGAGATGGTGCATTATCGTGCAACAAACGCCAACTGTCATCTGGATGATATATTCTGGGGGAATATGACGAATAAGATCCCTACAACGCTTTAAAACAACAAGACAGAATTGTGCACTAACTGTTCGGGAGTATGGAACCATCTCTTTGTGGCCAATCGTCCTTTAATAGCAGAAGCAAAGCAGGTTTGACTTCACTTCTTTATACATTATCTGATAAATGAGATTTTTTGGGTTTCCGTTTGTCGGGCGCCTACCTCTCGGCACTTTGGCGATTGGTTTCTGGGTCATATTGAAAACACCATGTCTTTTACCAGGCACAATGATGTAAATGAAGTTTTTGCTCTTTTTGCTTTTCTTGATTGAAATTTTGGGTTATCAGTCGAATTTTTCCGATAACACTAACATACTATAGACGCAATAATTCCGCATCTATTCATCTATCATATCGCAGCAGTGAAGGACCTGTTTTTACGACGCATGTGATTGCCAATAGACAGCCTCACAAGAAATACCTGTTTTTCAAAAGTCTTGTTTACTTTCAAACTTTGGAACTTATTTTATATGCTCGGAAAGAACTTCATGACTTAAACAAATTCTTAAGGTATCTAACGAGTGAGTATTACAAACTTGTAGGTGTAAATAAAAGCACAAGCTAAAATCTATTTGTAACACATGCTCTCATAGTTGTGTCTCTATGTATGGCAATTGTTGTGAAGCAACTGAGATGGTAAACTGGTTGAAGCCGATTTCAACACGCATTTCTCTCTCAAATATAACTAACAGTCCTTATTACCTGAGCTCTGGATGTTCCGAAGAGTGTGGCTTTACCTTTGTGTTTATATTGTTTTCATATTTTTCCTCTTTGATTAGCGTTCACGTTAATAGATTTGGCATGTCGAATCTAGGCGGACTGACGTCTATATTTGATAGCTATCATTCGGAGATTAAGCAATTAGTGTGCAGTACCAGTACCCGATACTGGGTACCCCACTCCTTAAGGATCTAAACATCTAAGCCCCTTAACTTTAATCATGGAGAAGATTAACAATCTTATGATCGAGAACAACATAATCGCCCACAATCAGTGTGCCATTGTATTCGTAAAAGCGTTCAATGCAATTAAATGAACGATAAAAGAAGAAGAAGTTCCTAATCGGATAACTATAAACCATCGTCAACGATATCTTCCTGGAAGTTGATAACGAGATCATATAGAAAACTTGCACTACTCTGGTTTGGCGAATTAATTCAAGAAGTCTAAAGTTCTAAAAAGATCAAAGTATTGATGTATCAAACCTTGATCCTGCACATCATCTTTCTGTGCTTCAGAGAGAGTATATTTATCAAAATCATATGAAGCAGAATGCATGAATCTAATCGATGTAGGTGTCATATAAGAAGCCCTAATACGACGACAAATTTCGATCAGGTGGCTGCCAGCAGCGCTCTATCTTTGCCAATCTTCGAGTTCCGCGTCATTGGAGCAAGGCTTTAAATAATACTGGGTCGTCCATTTTGTGGTTCCGAAAGTAAATTCGATTTGAACACATTTATGACTTCGATTTCTATCAAATTTTTATTGGATTTTGGCATTATGAAAAATATATAACATCATTCAAATGTCTTCCACGGGCATTCTTGCAGGAATTAATTTTGACAAGGTGATTTTCGATGGCTTTCTGACACTTATCGGACAATAATTTGACGAATATTCGTTTTCATGCGATGGCGATGGTGCGATGGTTAGCTCATTGGACTATCACGCAGAGAGCCTGGTTTCGATTCCTGGCTGGGTCACCAACAATTTTCAAATCGCCATCACCCTTTCGGCGGACAATGGCAAAATCCCGAAAGTAAAATTGCCTACGAAAAAGCTTCTAAGGAGTGCCTTTCGGACTCGGCGATAAACCGTAGGCCCCGCTCAGATGTGACAAAAAGTAAAACATGACCAACACAAATGAGTGTCAAGAAGCTAGGCCATGGCCCATACCGGGCTGCCAGCGCCACGGTGTTGTTGTTGTTATTCGTTTCAAAGCGTCAAAAGTTTTCAAATTGTGAACATAAACTGGATCTTTTGCACAGCCCTACAAAAAGAAATCCAATGGCGGCAAATCACGAAATCTTGGTGGCCCGTTCGCATCACCAAAACGTAAAATAACTAGTCTAGGGATTTTTTTTTGCAATAAAGCCAAAATGGGTCTTATTGTGAGAGATGTGCCATCGTATTGCTGAAATCACATGCCTCCCATATCCATATCATCGATTTGAGGCTAAAGAAAAATCGGTTTACATTTTTCAGTTGTAGTTTTACACCTTCCTAATTTTCGAAGAAGTATGGACCAATGACTATTTCTGGATGGAATAGTCTTTCGACAATCACATGTAGATTTTCACATTACCATGTGCGACAATTTTGTTTGTTAACGTATCCACCGAGTGGAGAATGAGCCTCACCACTGAAAAAAAATGTTGTGTAGAAATTCCTTATCCAAACGCTGATGGCGAGGTATGTTCTACGCATTCCGTGGTCAGCCGGCTTCAAATCATATAGCGTAAGACAACCTCAAATGTTGTGCTCGCCATGAAACCGATAGATTAAGCTCTTCTTCAATATTTCGTTATAATATTTTTGTCTTTAAAACGCTTACATACATATGTGAGTGAGGTATAAGAAACTAATCGAGCATCTATCTGAAATAACTTTTAATAATTTCACACGTTCTATATTCGTAACACACAAAACAGAAACAATAACTTGGTAATGCACTTTTCTGGTTTACTCGACCGAAAAAGTCGTCACCCACATTCAACAGAGCACTAGCTCTGTCGAATTCCATCACCGGTTTATGCACTAGCATGAGCGACCTCTTTTCCTCTCTTTTAGCTTTAAACTTAAGATGCATTAGCCACCATTGTATGTACATAGTGCCGAAAGATACAGAAGAGAAAATCCACAAAAAAAACATTGGCGCGCGAAAAATGTCTGCAATGGATCGTTGTATCTCCTAGATAAATACCTCAGACATCTGCCATGGGAATAAATGAATAAATTTCACTGTCTTTTTTTGTCAAGCTTTTACGCAATCTTATGAAAAAAAAAATCGTTGATCTCTGCAGTTAATGGGGCACAATAATAGATACACAATCCTGGAAATACGCTATTACAACACCATGGTCAGTTATCAGTGAATACCTTCTACATTTACCAATTGCGAAGTAAAATCCAAATTCGAAAAGTTCACAAGGTTAACCCTAACTGGCCATAATAATGATTCGACAATACAACTTGAGATTTAAGTGAAAGGATCAATTATCACTACCTAATCAGTAGATATAATCATTGTCTAGTGGATTGCTTAAAGTGTTGCACGGAATTTTGACCTTAAGTCACGAAGTCAATTTTACTTCGTCGACTTTGGGAAAAACCATGGTGCTCTTCTATTGCAAATATAACACTAACCCACTTTAGTTGAGCGTTGGGATCGAGACGACAACAAAAACTATCAACAAACACAACAATAGTAACTACAGCAACAACAGCAAAGCATTCCTATTTAATTACTTAATTCTTTAAAAATTGCTATTGTCAGCTTAATGAGAAACATAAAGTCAAACATGGCAAGAGTTGTGAGTATCTGTAGCCGTTGTTTGGCGAGTTTTGTATAAGCGATCGACTGTTGATATTGGCACATAATTTCATTTAAACGGATCACAATGCGTAACAATGAGGAACTTAGCTCAGTAAAGCGAGGAAAAACTCAATTGACAGAGAGTCTTGCAAAATTAGCCATTGAGAAGAGGGTTGCAGATGACAGTAATATACACGTGATGTCAGATACATATATGTAGATACGGTATTGTGCATGGTTGAATATTATTGTGAGTAAGAGCCCTGTATTAAGTGAATAAATTTTTCTTGTAGACTTCAAATGCCATAGAAAATTGACTGATAGACGACAATGGAATGAGCTCCAAGAATAAGGTGCCGCATCCAAGAAAGACACAGATTAGCCCACAGGAAAAAAAATGGAATTAAGTGCATTTTGCAGGACTTAACAGCAGTCCTTATTAACTCTTCTTCCGTTATCTATTTGGTTGAGCAACCGTGCGATAGTTTGTTTGTGTTCACCAAAGTCACTTTTCACATCGTACTAACGACCCATATAGATTATAATCTCTAGATGTGGAGCAAATAAAATTATTTAATTTATAGGTATATCTTTCGACTGGAAAAGTGTTATTAAGTTATTTTGCTCCGCGAAATTCTGCTATGGGTAATTAAAAAGCAAACACAAAACAAACAAAAAAACCGTGTGCAACAAATTTTAAATATAGTAATGTTGCAAGATCCCATAAAGCACATATACGAATACTTTAATGTTGCCATTCTTCACTGGCTATGACTAGTTTGAGTGTTTGTCGTCATCAGAGTCCGATCTCTTGGACGTAAGATACACCATTCTCCGATCACGTAATAGGAGCAGGCGAGCACATTGGAGCCACTTAGGAGGAAATAGTTCACTAGAGTGAACTTATTTTTGTTTTTTATATTATTAGTGTCTCGTGGTTGAAAATGGATTGCTTTGGAACGAGCTCGGATTCTCGGCCTGCACATGAGCAAATACGAACGTTTGGTATTAAGTAATAATAATTTGCTGCATTTATAGTCAATAGTTCAACTCTGTATCATGGGCAAACTTGCGAATACCATAGAGTAAAAACGAGGAACAAGTCCATGAACGACTTTGTACACTGTGGACACTATGGACACACTTGAGCATGGCATGAGTAAGGTGAAAGAAATGGGATCGGTTAACATTTCTTCCATGGATTAGATATGCGTTAATGGTTCAGTGCAGCTAATGCATTTAGAGCTTAACCAGACATGTATTCGTATTGTTCAAAAAGTGAAAGAGAAGTTGTAGATTGTATCTACACATTACATCTCATATTGTTAAAGGAGTTTTGAACATGCCGTGGCCGATGCCTATGCCAACGGCGATCTCATTTGTCTATGCCGATGATATAATAGTGTTTAACCTAATGCAACAGTTGGTACGTTCGATTTCCTAGAGCAATAGCTTTTCCATTCAAGAATGAAAGATGGATTGTTATACACTCGTACCCAGGTCCATGATACTAGGATTTTGAAACAGATTAAACAGTGATAGACAGTGATAATAGCAGGAGCATGCTAAAAGGGTTGTGAACGCCTTGAAGTGGAATTATAGATTTTTAAATGATATTTAATAAATGACTACATCCATTGAATAAGATTGGCTTAGGCATGTCCAAAACCGTTGAATTTGATATGGAATTGCCTTCTAACCTTAGACGGGGTTCAATTTACATCTTACGCTAACTGCTCCATTTGACCAAAAAAGTTCTCAGTCTGGTTATCGCTCCCCTATCTTCCGAGCAGAGTGTTGCTTTCCATCGCCTAAAGCAGTCCGCAAAAGTAATCTTTTTATATTTTTGGCGACTGAATTCTATTTGTGCTTAGTGTCCTTGGCATGTTATTCTAATTTTTCTGGATTAACTTAAGGTCAAGTTGTCTCTTCTGTACTCTCTATTTAACCTAAGAAATTCTAGTAGTAAAAGCGTTGGGCCCATTCACATTGCTTATGCTTTGAGATGGATACAACCGATTACTTTGGTAGATCATACTGTTCTTAGCCTTTTTTTCTAAGTAGAGGTAGTTCGAAAGATCTGCAGCGGACTGGTAGCTACTAGCTATACGAGTATGTTTTTTTATTTAAGAAATTATTGCCTCCTGTCCTCCTCGGACGACCAAGAATAACACTCGATTTCGCTAACTGTGCTGTTCGTCATGTTTAGTTTTGTGCTAGGATGTTTGGAAAATATTTACTTCACCGCAGAGATAAACGCAATCAAGAATTCTGTATGGAAATAAAATAGCAATAGCAAAAGTTTCATTAGCAGGTGAAATATCTTAAGGCAACACACCCAAATAGAGATCTGTTGCAAGAAGTAGGAGCAGACTCACAGTCGGTTCTAGG
Source organism: Volucella inflata (assembly GCA_928272305.1). Classification (NCBI taxonomy): domain Eukaryota; kingdom Metazoa; phylum Arthropoda; class Insecta; order Diptera; family Syrphidae; genus Volucella; species Volucella inflata. The sequence goes on along the minus strand of OV743717.1, from coordinate 24,838,610 downwards.
ATATGGAAATCCACTTTGGAAAGTGCTGTAGAAGTCAATTCAACCTGGGTATATAGTAATATAAGGCATTACTAACATACATACTTACTTAAAGTGTGGTACAGTCTAGTGTGGTTCTGAGCCTCGGCGATCTTCGATCTTTCGCTAGATGCTTCCAGATTTGCGCTCTAAGTTGACTAGGTTACCTTTTCATCCAGGTCGGATAGGCGAAATTGAGATCTACATCGTCCAGGTTCAAAGACATCGACTGCGGCTCTACTGTGATATTCTCTTGCTCATATCTACAGGGTTCGGTTCGGGGTTTGTATTCTTGTCATGATTTCCCTAACTTTTGGTAAAACTTCCGAATTTCTTCTTTCAATTTTCTCGACCACGTCCTTCTTTCTTTCCATGCAGCGCCGCTTTGTATGCATATTGCATGACGGTTCAATGGTTTTCCAGGTCCGCTCTTGAATATCAGGATGTGGGAATCCCGTGCTAGGTACGACATTATTTAACCTACCGCAAAGTCGATTAGCCTGACTCCATTAATGGGGGATGGTGTCATGCAGGCTATACCTTCTGAGAGTACTAACAAAGATGCCCTCTCTTCCTAGCTTTTAGGAAATCGTAAAATCGCAGAGGACAATAAGCTGCAAGGCGCTTATTTACATGCCGGAAACTCAAGACCTCTTGCCTTAGTCTGCCTCTAATAACAAGTACGCATTCAAATAGGCGCTGCTTTCACTGTAGTAGATGTCGGAGTTATTTGTCTTTTTTTAGTCCGGCCCATCCTTGTATGGCGGTAATATTTACTTTGTAGCAATGAAATGCCTTCGCTAGTTGTTCGGCTTCATGTAGTCTATTAAGGGACTTAGCATTCTGCGTACATATCCGAAATTTACTGCCCTTAATTCTTGTGGAGGGCTTGTCAACAGAAGATCTGTCCGTATCTGTGTCTTGTTTCCCCTTCGTAACTTTCACCATGTTTCCATGAGGGGCAGTTTTCTCGGCGGCATAAGCCCCATATTGGAGGGCCAGATCGAGTCTGTATAGTCCCTAGAATTAAAAGTTGGTTAAACCTGAGCCAGTAACTCAATCGGGGATGTGAGCGCTGCTGTTGGTTCAATTAAGGGCTCATCCGCCGTCATCTCTTCCTTTCCAAGACCCTGACCTAGTCTCGGAAATCCTTACCGGGACAAAATCTTATTTGTGATGGGCCGTTATCTTACTTCAACGTAGATTCCATCTAAGGAATTTATACGCTGTTTATAGTGCTATTTCGAGGTCAATACTCGCGCTTATATGGAAACTGATGATGAAGAACGCTGTCTACTCTGTAGAAGTTTATATAAGGTCATGCGTTGCCACATGACTTCATTGGCATCCTATTGAGAACATTACGCGGAATTCGAAAACTAAAGTCATGGGTACAAAAGTCAAAAAGTCACTGCGAATAAACATTTAAAAATGATGACGGTTTGAACATAATCTGCAGAATGTAGATATCTGCCTCGCACGTTTGAGACAGAAGTTTTAAAAATTGGGTTTAATTGAGGGTGAAACTATGTATATGGTGTTTGTAACACTATATGAAATTGCAAATTCTTTAGCGGTATTGCTTGTGGAAATACTTTTTTTCCCTGAGGTCACATTCAAGAGCACGGTGGGTTTTCTAAGTAAGGCTTTCCTGCGCCCATTCTTATATAGTGACACTGGTGGCTCTTCATCGACAGCTGTTGAAATGAAAAGTGTCCTTCCAAGATGCTACATTTTACTTTACCAGACTAATGTCATATTCGCTGCACAAACCAAGCCATTCAATGAAGAACTGACGTTTCCCTCGTAGTAAGTGCATTGCAATTGGATGTGAGTCTCCCACATACGTCTCGTTGACTCAGGAGTGGCATTTCTTAAAAAAATATAAAGGAAGTGTAGCCCTATGGTATTTAAAAATAAGTAATGGTGTGAATCCATTTTCCAAGTGATGCATACAGTTTGGTGTATTTTCTAGTTATCTCAAGATTTTTTTTTGTTAAAGTATCTTAGCAGTTTTCTGCTTCTTCATATACATACTTGAGCACTAGTAGCATAACACATAATAGACTCCACTACAGATTCATTGATTTTGTACTAAGAGCAACGTTCTTTTTACAAATTATGCCTTTTCAACTGAAATAAGCTCATTTTAGTTTATTTAGTTTATTTTAGTTTTTCTTGTAGATGTTTGATCGAAACTGATTGAAATGACCAGTTTCATTTCCGAACACTATTGTGTCGAACTATAAGGTTCCACTAAGATCATTACTGCTCTTATTTATTAATCACTGCTTGCATCACCGTTGATGTTGGCAGTATCATCAGTGTAGTGAACTCGATTCCGCCAGAAAAACAAGTTGGCGGATCATCTTTGAACACTGAAAATAGAAGAGGACTCACAAGACAACCTTGCTTGACACCTATTTTGAGTCGTCCCATACTGCAGTCGGATTATTTTCGTAACCTCTATCCTAGCATTTTTTGTTAGATTTAAAAATATTGCTTACAGTGGAATAGGATTTCCTGTGCTCAACTTGGCTAACAACCTATTCTGTTGGATGTTTTCTAAAGATTGTGAACGATATTCCTCTGGTGTTTCTTGGTTCTTTGAAATACTTTTGTTTTCGTATATTCAACGAATCCATCGTATGAGGAACTTATATCGATATGCAACTCCACAAACATCTTGCAATAAAAAGGTACGGTCCAATACATCGACTCTCTGGAAAGGAAATGCTGTTCATTCGTGCTGTATGATGAGTGGAGCAATTGCTCAAATTCATAAGCCAGTATAAATGCGTTAGCTTAAGTACTCCGTGCGAAAGTGAGCCGAAAGTTTCTAAAATAAACGACTGTCCTCAAGTGTTGAGAGTGCCTTTTTTGCTTCTCGAAAGATCTTTTGATTGCAGTGAAGGGTGTGCGTACAAGTATGAGTAGGTCTCACCTCAACGAAACTGGAGTCAGTTAGTCGAGGACCTCTCTATATGGGAAAGATTATCCATTGAGGTCATATCTGGATGTACGCATCTTATTAAGTAATTAAGTATCGTCGGCATTAAAGCATCTATAGCCAATGCTTTTAAATGCTCCACAAAGTGTTGTCTAGATATTTGACTAGACGGAATACAACACCTTTGCAGAGTAAATACAATATTTAAAGCGCGTAAGATTTTGAATCGATAGAAACTTTGCTGCCACCATCTCTTGTTTTCGATTATACTATGTAAATTACGAATAATTTTTTAACTTTGAATCGACATTTACGCAACTTACGACCGAAACATCTTCATTGTAATAAGTCTTTAGATTGCTAAAACAGTTAAGTTTACACAGCTTTTCTTTCGCAGGTTTAAAGGCTAAGTTGCATTTACTCGGTCAATTGTTAGACTGGAAACCAGGTTCACTTTTCCAGTCCGAATTGCTATTGACCATTGTGAGAGCGGTTTTATTTTTCTTATTACTTTAGTTCTGGAGTCTCAATCAAACCATGGTGTAATGAAGATACAATGTCAACATTTCTTACCAGCAAATCTATCCCTCATTCGTATTTTCTGCGTGGATTACTTTCACATATTACTAAATGATCCTGAGTTAAATGGCTCATAATACACTGTCGTACATTCGATTTTATTTCAAGCAGAGCAGTTATTTATAGATCTAATTTTCTGTTTGATGTAGAATCGACTAGAAACAAATTGATTGGTATCTAATTTTGTTGAATTTATTCATCATTCAACCCCAACTAGAATCCATAAAATGTCTACATAAACTTGATTATTTACATTGTTTCTAATACGAGTTTCGTCTCTATTAAAAGTTGAAGCTTCTTTCTTCAGCAGACAATGAAATAGGGCTCGTAATTTGGAAGTATACTTACGAAATCCGGTAATATGTAAATGTTGCCCCAATCAGTGGACCATATTTACTTTACCCAACTACTGATTATATAATGTGGCATTCTCTAAGCTCCTACAGCACCTACACCTAGCAGTTGAAGCAATCATTTGAAGAATTGATTAATTATTTCTAATCATTCTTGCGTTCGCATCGATTTCATCAATTGCTTTCAAGCGAAAAATAAAGAAATATTTCTCCGTGCAAATATTTTCAAGCTTTCCGGAATCCAGCATTGCAGGTGCCATCCAATCAAAATTACCACTGAATCAAATTTTATTCAAAGCCTTGCCCAATTCAAACAAGTCCAATCCGTCTCTCGTCTAATGGATACCAGTTGTTCCTCGTTGGCAAAACTTGAAGCAATTTAATGCCAATTCGTAAATATTTTCACGCACGCCCATGATTTATCATGAAATTTTTCTTTTTTCATATTCTGATAGAAATGTTTTTCAGTATATCTACGAAATTGATCAATATACTTGTAGTTAGGTTGCGACACTACAGTTTGAAGTTGTTTTCTTTTTAATTTCATTTTTTGCAGCGCACTCGTCTTCGCATTCTATGTTAGACTTGTAATTATATATGCAACAGCTTGTTAAGTACACCATACGTCTATGTTACAGTAATTATGAAATTATACATTCCATAATTGTGAAATGACTTTGTCATTTGAGAGGTTGTTCAGCTAAAGTAGTTTCTGCTACTGCATATGGCTAGCTGCAAGTTACTTCTATGGTAGACTTTGGTAGGCTTTCGTGAACCATGCTAGACCTCGTGTTACAAATTAGAAAAGAAAAAAAATCAATCATGGAGGACAGCTCTGACTGCAAAAAGCATTGAAAATGCATTTGCATTTTTGTTTTTATATTTTGATAGTTTTGATAGACACTTGGCTTAAATAGCTCTCTAAGGTTCAATATCCCTTTTGCAAATGGTAGCAGCCGTAGCACCGAATAGTCATTGTTCATTAATCATGTTAGAAGTGAGGCATGATTTCTTTTGAAAAGTCACCATGAACTAAGTAGTGAAAGGCAAGTAAAAGACTTGTGCGACAGAGTTTAGCTAATCATTGGACAATTGGGTTACTTTTGTCTATCCAGATGTTTGTTAGCAGTCATGCAGGAAGTAAATTACATAAAATTCATTTTTCATCGTTGGATTTTCTATCTGAATCTCAATTAGCGATCCTTTGTCTGAAAAAGAGGAAAATCAAAAATGTTAGTGGACTTCAAAAACAAAAACAAAAGAGTTGAAGTGCGAACTAGTATTGGCATGTATTCGAGCAATCCTTTCACTTGTTGCTAATACTTTGTATCTGTGTTGATGATCTTAATTTGGGAGCAATTCCCAAAATGAATAAAATAACGAATAATTGCAGAATGTGCATGATGGACATGGTATACGCGTTCACTGTATGCTGCGTTGCTCCGTCGAATAGTTAAACGTTTTATGTAACCTAGTTACCTTACCATCAAGTCGTTGTGTTCAATTGGTACCATATGTTGTATGTTGCGTTTTCCAATGTAATACCCATTCATTGCCCTGTAGTCTTCTTGTTCTCTTTCAGATTCAAGTGGTTCAGATTTATGTACACTTGTATGGTGACTAAAAATTCATTCAGAAATGACCGATCCATAAAATCTGTGTGGGCTTACGAATATTATCCAGCGGGTGTTAAATTGCGCTCAAAGACTGAGTGATCAGTTGTTGGCCGTCGATGGCGCCATAACAGAAGTAATAGACTTAAACTGGATAGAATGATTGATTGATCCGACATATCGATAAAATCGCAGCATTTCCTTATACATGTAACAATTTGCATCGTGGTTATAGTATATAGATGAAAAAAAAAAAACATTTCGCAACCATTACGATGAATTTAACAAATATCCAAAGATGGTGAGGAAAATCATCTTATATTCGTATATTTGTAATCTGCCCAGCTTTGAGTCAGTCCTAGTGTGATGTGAGTACAACTCCCACGACAATATTATTGTTTCGAGCAACTCGCGATGTTGTTACTCATCGTGAATACACGCCTCCGTCATCATTTTAATGTTGCCAAAGTTCAGGTAGTGTAAAAATGCATATAATTACCAAATTATGTCATAGCATAGTTGTGATTTGTCGGCGGCACGAACAGCAGTGGCAACAGTAGTAAAAGATTTTGGATAGATACGAGTATCTGGGTGGTTTATTACTACTATGAGAATAAATTTATGATCATCAATTTGAATTTACTACAACGATGATGTGGCGAAGACTATGATATAACTATTCTCTTTTGGATGAACAAAACAAAAACAAAATAGCTCAAGTGTCCAATAAATTGAGGCAAGATGTGATCCATACGAGCATGTTGTGGAAACTATTGTATTTGATAAACGAGACACTTTATGAATTGTTTTGGAGCAAAAGGTGTTAAGTATAAAGTGTTCAAATGGTATGTTACCGTTACGGTTGCCTCCGCAATTGTTTGAATAGTCATGAATAATTGATGATATGGTGATTTGGGTAGTTTAACGGCCGATTTATTTATTTTTGTTTTTTGGAAGTATAGCTGGCAATGTTATGAGTTTGTTTTAGATGGCCTTTAGATCATTTGGGCTAGGGAAAAATAAAACAAAGGTCTGATTGCCATTATTTTTCAGACAAGTCTTAAGATTTCCAGAAACAAGTCAGGGTCCTGGAAAGAGATGGGGGCGGATGAGACTTTAATGGATTAAGGTCAGAACCCCCGAACGGGTTATTGACATCGGTGTAACCGACCCCTCGTCCTATGGATATTCAAAATGGACCTGGTCACCCAGGTTGGGGTTGGATGGTATGTCACCGGGGTAGGGTCCGGCTATGGTAAAAAACGAAAGTTACGAAGCACAATCAAGCCTCAGATACGGATGTTTTTATTGTTTACAACCACTACAAAATAATCAAGAACAACGAACACTACGTGCAACCGAACAAATAGCGTACACCCAAGACTGCTGCAAAGTAAAGATAACTACCATCCAAGAAATGCTTTGAAATAGGCCGGACCAAATACAGCTTGTACGAGTTCTGTGGATATTTGGAACAGGAAGGAATTTCGATGTCAGACGGCTACAATCATAAGAGATCGCCAAATCTTTTTCCGATTGAGTCTCTCTTTATCTCTCAAGAATTTCACTGCCACCAGTATCAAGTATCGAAAACCATTGGCAACACTGCCAAAAAGTCATCAGAAATGCCGGTTCTGATGTGCTGGGTTCTACTCGACCACCAAAACGGATCCATAATTTGACACCGGAACACACATGCATCTAAGTAAGATGCTACAATCTGGCGCTGCATAGAAAGACTAGAGTTGCTCACAAGCCCTATTGGCAGAAGGAGAGAGATGAACACCGGCTTCTCAGGAGGAACAAGAAAGAGCATGAGAAGCTTGCGATCGAGGAAATTCTGAAGATTCTGAAATTTAACCAGAGGTTAAAAAAAAGAAGCGACGGACACAAACCCCGAACCGAGGCTTGTAGAGACAAGCAACTGAACATATATCATAAAGATAGCTATATTTACGCGGAGAGCTACTGCAGCGGACGGCCTGTCTGTCTAGCTTGGTAAGGAGTATACGTTTACTCATCTGCAAAATATCGAAGAATGGAACCTAGGTATTGGTTTCCGATCCTCAAGAAAGGAGACCCTGTGAATTACGCCAACTATAAAGTCATCAGTCTTCTTAACATCGCATACAAGATTTTATGTGCTGTATTGTATGAAGGCCTGAAGACGTTCGTTAATAACCTGATTAGTTCACATCAGTGTGGCTTCTGGCCAGGGAAGTCCACCATCGGCCAAAAGTTGACACTACGGCAGATCTTGGAGAAAACCCCTTAGTTTCTGATAGATACACAACACACCACTTGTTCATCGATTTTAAGTCAGCGTATGACAGCATCTACAGAGATGATCTAAGCACAGCAATGTCTTTTGATATCACCGCCAAACTCGTCCATCTTCGAAGGATGATGATGGGGAATGTACGCTGCCTTATCAAGGTCGGTAAAGACCTCACAGCGAGCATTAGTATCAAAAAGAATTTAGTCAAGACGAAAGTGAAAAACTTACGCGCTAACACTATAATCCGCACAATTACTGGCATATACGCCGATGATATTGATGTAATCGGAAAAAAGCAGCGTGATGTCAGTGGCGCTTTTACGAGTATTGTGACGGAAGTGAGGATATATGATGATGTGTATGTTATGCACATCTCGGACAGAAAGTCATGTCTTCCTCGACTAAAATATCATTAAGTAAGTTAAGAACTTTCTCCACCTAGGCTTCGCTTATAATTAAGACAACGACACCAGCGCTTAAAGTCCTTACCGTCATGCGCTAAACTTTGCTGATATATTTGGCTGTGCAGTGGGATGAACCAATCTTTAACAAGGTTATCCTTCCCCACATATCACTCTTGATTTGGAAAATTGAGCCTTAATAATCACAATAATCAATAACTGGGTCATATGTCTCAAACTCAAGGTGGTTTGTTTAAATGTTAAATTCAACCATATTTGTTTGGTTGGGGTAATTTCTTGAAATCAATGCGGAGAAAAGGAAGCACCGATGCTTTGAAGCCTTATACATTTTTTGTAAAAGAAGTTCCCTGCCTTAAAGCTGGATTTCACTTGCCTTCAATGAAGATGCTTATTTCATCAATGCTTACATCAGAACCTCGAAGTACGCAGAGCATGAGGTAGCTAACAGGGCTCTTTGGCTCTTATAAGACAGCCGGCATTTGCCTGATAATGCAAGGCCGAGTTTTAACAGTATGATATTTAAGATTTGTTTTAAAAAAAAAATCCCAAAATCATTGGCTTACATTTATTTATTTTCATAAATGTTAAAGTTGTTGAAGAGGCTTCATACATGTATGCATGTCGCCGTCTTTTCACGATATCTAAAGCCCGGGTAACAAATACGCCGATCCATCGATAAACAAATTCCATTGTCACATATTCTAGAATTGACGAAGAAAGAAAAAATGTAAAAGCATTGCTCATAACTTCTTTGAGATTGTTATTAAGAAACTTACTGATAACAATTAGACTGACACACTGCATTCTTAAGGGTGTAACGTTCATGGCATTCACAGATATTGGGGTCACCGCCAAAAAAATTGAGATGACTCTTGGTAGTTTCCAATCGATGTACACATTCGCAATAGACTGACAAAATCAAAAATACAACTCGAGCATTTCTCTGCTGTCATAAGTGAGTGTTCAAGTCTGTAGAATGTCGTTTCGAAGTTCAACGATAAGCCCAAGCGAAATGTTATCAACACTGCGTTCGTCATTTTTTGGAGTATGAGACACTGATATGAGTGAAATGTAATCACTGTACATATGTATACACAATGTAGTACTACTTTATGTTGTAATCTAAAGGCATTTTGAATCCAAGGGCTCGACATGAACTCAGATTGATTCTTCTCATAAGAAGAATTCTGGAATGTTAATTGAAAAACTTCTCCAACACCAATATTAACTCGTCTGCTGACTCACTTGATTAAGACGCACGCCTGACCTACCGAACAGAGAGACGGAACAATCATATTCCAGAACGAGTAGATAACTGTTAGTCCAGTCATTTACAGAGGCCTACATTTAAACTTGCTCGTCAAAGCTATTCAATGCGTTTTACGATAAAAGACTTGAAAGTTTGATAAGGAACCCGCACCGTAAATAAACAGAAGTAGCATGAAGAAATCTGAAATAAGTAGCTTATTTCGAAATGAGTAATGGAAACCCTTTTGATCAAGTGTAGGAGTAGATTGAGCTCAGAAGTTATACAGCTGGCAAAGATGGAAGTTCTGTGGCTAACAAATATACTCTCTGTACTATTTGTGGTACTATCTATGACAAAGTTGGCATTTACCTCACCCTGCACTACTATGGTTAAAGAATATTACACGGTGACTGAAACATATTTAAAGGAACATACAAAATTTGTTCGAAAAACAAAATATTGGTGGAGCATTGAAAATAAAATAGTAACTGAAAATATAAAGTATCCCGCACTTAGGGTAAGTTATTCTAACTCTTCCTTTACTTCACATTGAATCTGATTTTTGTTGTCCAGGTTGTAAATCGATATCGCTATGTAGAGAAGTGTTGTGCAGGTTATAGAGGTGTCCCACCATTCTGTAATCCAATTTGTTCGTTTGATTGTATAAATGGGATCTGTGAAGCACCAGATCTTTGCAGATGTAAACATGGTTACCGAAAGGCCTTCAATAGACACGTCTGTGAACCCATTTGTTTCCAAGGTTGCAGGAATGGTATATGTTCTGCTCCAGATGTATGTAAGTGCAACGAGGGCTATGAAATCGGTGCATCCAATGACTGCGTGCCAATATGTGAAAAAGGATGTCCATTTGGAAATTGTATTTCGCCTAACAAGTGCGAATGTCACACCGGTTATGAACTCAACCAACTTCGTTCAGCTTGTGAACCGATTTGTGCTAGCGATTGTAAGAATGGAAAATGTTCGGAGCCAGGTATATGTATTTGTAACGAAGGATACACGATCATGGGACAAAATGGCTGTGTACCAATCTGTGAAAATGGCTGTCCATTTGGGAAATGTATCGCACCGAACAAATGCGAATGTGAGCAAGACTATATTTTGAATTTTCAAAGCAACACTTGTGAACCAATTTGTTTAGGAGGATGTGCAAATGGAATCTGTTCAACTCCGAACAAATGTACTTGCAATAAAGGCTACGAGCTATTTGGCGACAAACTTTGCAATCCGATTTGTGAGAGCAATTGTCCCAATGGCAAGTGCATTGCGCCAAACAGATGTGAATGCGACTCCGGATACAAACTAAACCCACTTGGCACCATTTGTGAACCAATTTGCTTGGATGATTGTAAAAATGGAATATGTGCGGCGCCTGGTAAATGCATCTGCAATGATCATTACAAGCTGGATGAATTGAATAAATGCGTACCGATTTGTGACAGCGATTGCCCCTTCGGAAGATGTATTGCGGCAAATAAATGTGAATGCGAAACTGGCTACATACCCACATCATCTGGGGGAAGTTGTGAACCGAAATGTTCAAACGGTTGCGATCATGGATTCTGTTATCGTCCCGAAATGTGCGTCTGTAATCAGGGATACCTAATGGGACCATCAAACCGATGTGAACCAGTTTGTAGCCACGGTTGTGACAATGGTAAGTGTGTGAAACTAGAAATATGTGATTGCCTGCCGGGATATCGAATGTCATTGAACTCGGTTAATAATTGTGAACCAATTTGTGAGCCAGAATGTGAAAATGCTGACTGCATGGAGCCTAATCTTTGTATATGTTGGGATAACTATTTTCCGATAAGTAACACCATTTGTGAGCCACATTGCCCGAAAAAGTGCTTCAATGGATATTGCGCGGAACCATTCAATTGCAGTTGCAATGTGGGCTACGAAGCTCATGACCATGAGCCAAATGTTTGCAAACCGATCTGTGATAATTGTGACCACGGAGATTGTATCTCACCAGGGAACTGCTTGTGTTGGTCAGGCTATGAAAAGGATCATGAAGGGATATGTAATATGGAAACTACGCTCAACAACACAGTGTTGACAGCTGACACGACTACGTTTGACACGACCACTAATGTAATAACCGAAATAATTACTGAGTCAGTCACTGACACATCCAATGACTTTGATATAATTTCTGAAAATGTTTCATCGGCGACATGGCTTATTAGTTCTACGATCTCAACAATCACCGACCTCGTCCAAACGACGGCAGAAAACTCAGTTTCGACGAAGGGACCTAGTTCCTCAGACCACACGTCTCCTCGTGCCTACTTAGATAATGAATTTGGGCAAGTTTCTTCATCTACCGAAAGATTTTCCTTAAACTGCAATTGTTGGTTCCTATCATTTGCTACAACTAATTCCTCTCAACCAGGACCTTGTACACCATACTGCAATAGTACTACCAATGCGTCATGCATCGAAATAGACGCTTGTGATATTAACAAGGATAAAATACAGATAATCTGCAATGAAAGCATTTACATATGTAAAGCAGTTTTGGGCAAGACTTCAACAGCAGTCTCGCCCAGGACTAATTCGTATCTTCTTTGGATTCTGGTAGGTGGATTTGTGGTGATATCTGCTGTAGGATCGTTGTTTGTCATAAAACACTATCGATACAGAGGAAGTCATATAGTTGCGGACAATGTAGATTCTAAATTCGAAGTGGAATATTTTAATTAAAAAAATGTAGGAATTATAAGTTGTTAGAGCTAAAAAAGTATTTGACTTAAGGTTGAATGTGATAAGAAAATAGAAATAAAGAATACGGAAAAATACAGATGTGTGGTGTTTTGAATGATGGATAGTTTTTCCGACAAAGAAGTCACTGAGCATTCGTAACACAAGTCACACAGTTTAGCAGTTGAAACTAATCTGAGACAGGTGCACAACCATGGCATTGCCTTGAGAGAGGAGCTTCTAGATTTTGATATATCCAATAAATTGGCATAATATTAGCCTTTGATTGTTTTTTCTTTCGTGTACTAAGTCATTTTGGTGATGTTGCTCGGGCGTTTCGTAGCTGCGATTTGACTTCTTTGTGGGGTGTAATTAAAGATTGATGCGAACATCAATGGTAATGGTTCGGTGCTATAGACATAAGTTAGGCTATGAGAGGTGCCAACTTGGTGATACCCAGTGTTGCAACTGTCCGAGTCACATCAATTGTGCCCAAGTGGTAGCCATCGGGTGCTGGTCGATGTCCATCCGGACTCGAATTGCCAAACTTATAAGCGCGAGTTCTGACCAGCACACAAAAACAAAAACTCTTTAAATGGGACAGCGGATAAATTACCTAGACGGAATCAACGGTGAAGAAAAGTCCCGGAATAAATGAGACATTATCCGGGTTATTCTGATATATTTTAAGCACAGGCCGGTAAGGATTTCTTAGCCTAAGTCAGGGGTTTGGAAGACAGATTGCGCTCTAAATGGACTACTGACCGACAGCTTGAAGATGAAAAACTGCGATGTCTACTATGGCGATTGCTATCGATGGCAAAAGCAGCGCATATTTGGATAACACTAAGATTATCGTCGGTGATTTATATGCAAAGCTAGGAAGCGAGGGCATCTCTGGTAGTACTGTCGGAAAGTTTAGCACGCACGCAACTATCTCTAATAACTGATTTAAGTTAATCATCTCTGCGGTTGGGCGAAACATTGTTATAGCTGGCACGCAGTTCCCACGGCTTGATATTCACAAGGGGACTTAGAGAACTTCTGATCAACTTTCATCCAGATTGACTATATAGTGATCCTGTGGATGTCTGAGTTTTCCGAGAAGCCAACATCTGCTCCGACCATTACCTTGTTGAATCCAATTTACGGTTAAGGATATATAGAACAGCGCAAAGACAAGTTGTGAGGAACTCCGAAGTCAAACGGCTACAATCGCAAAAGATCGTCAAATCCCTGTTAATATCGAAGATCAGTGGCAACACTGCCAAAAAGCCATCAGATTTTCCGCTTCTGGTGTGCTGGGTTTTAACTCACCGCTAAGCAAGATGCATACAAAGCGGCACTGCACAGAAGAACTAAAGCTGCTCACGAGCTCTATGAGCAGAAGAGGAGAAGTGAACACCGGCTTCTCAAGAACATGAGAAGCGTGCAATCGAGGAAATTGAGACATGATAGTCCAGGAATGAGATTTGGAAGTTTTACCAAACGGTAAAAAAAAAAATGCACAAACCGTGCACAAGCCCCAAACCGAAGCCTGTAGAGACGAACAAGGGAACACCGTAGTAGAGATGCAGTCGATGCTGAGCTTTTGGAAAGAACATTCCTGTAGGCGAAGACGAGCCCAATAGAGCTGTTTTAGGCAGAAGGAACCTTTCAACCTAAACGATGTAGAACAACAATTCCGTCCACTCGAGCTGGATGAAGTGGAGATAGATAGAATAGAACCTCAGCATTGTTGGTCTGATCCTCAAGAAAAAGGAGCCTTTGAACTGTACCAATTACAAGAGCATCAGTCTTCTCAATATTGCATCCAAGATCGTATCTGCTGTATTGTGTGAATGCCTGAGGCCATTTGTTCATAACGTGATAGGTCCATATCAATGTGGCTTCAAGTCAGCGAAGTCCATTATTGGTTTTACGGCCGCGTATGACAGCATCTATAAAGATGAGCTATGCAGAGCAATGTCTAGTTTTGGCATCCCTGCCAAATTCGTCCGTCTATAAGGAATAACAATGGAGAATGCACTCTGTTTCGCCAAGGCCGGTAAAGATCTCACCGAGATTTTTGTGTCAAAAAATGATTTAGATAAGGCAATGCGCTGTCATGCGGTTTCTTCAACATTATACTTGAAGAATAGTGCAAAACTCACGTGCGAAAAAAAGTGCCACAATCTTTCAAAAGTCAGTGAAACTACTCGCATACGCCGACGATATTGACATAATCGGAAGAAAGCAGCGTGATGTTAGTGACGCTTTCGCGAGTATTGAGACAAAAGTGGCGAAAATGGGTTTAAGCGATCAACGAGGGCAAGACTAGGTATTTTGTATCATGCAAAAAGGACAGATATAACTATTATGTAGTTAAGGACATTGTATACTTAGCCTCCACAATACCAGCGCTGAGATCAAACGCTCATATCCAGCACTAATTCTTGGAGCTCAGAATGGATAAGACTAGCAAAACCCTCGCTCGAACAACAAAAGTTACCCTAATAAGAACTTAATTATTCCAGTTCCCCCTATTTCGCAGAGGCATAAATCTTAAAAAGTAGATGAGGGTGCTCTTGACTGCTTTGAGAGGTAAATTCTTTAAGTGATTTTCGGTTCCGTCTGACGGTAAGGTGATACTCGTACAATGACATACCGTATTGTATGGACAGCACATGCGCCATCGACTTAGTCATAGAAGTGAAGATAAAGCGATGAAGATGGTTCTCTAGTCTGAAAAGTCTTCGAATCCGTCCCCGAAGGTCAGGACAGTGTAGAAGCGGACCTCTGCCAACTTAGCGTGCAAAACTGAATGCAGCTAGGTAAGGATTGAGCCACTCCGGAATATAGCGTGACTTAAGGAAAGTAAATAAGTCCTAGATATTTACTTGAAGAGATCAGGAGTACAGTTTTCTGTATAAGAACAAGCCTTTTCCAGTCATTCTTTATTTATGCTGCTAATGGGCGATGGCGATGGCACGATAGTTAACTCATTGGACTATCACGCAGAGAGTCTGGGTTCGATTCCTGGCTGAGTCACCAACAATTCTTCAAATCGGCATCACCCTTTCAGCGGGCAATGGCAAACTCCCGAAAGTAAAAAATTGCATTCGAAAGAGCTTCTAAGGAGTGCCGTTCGGACTCGGCGATAAACCGTAGGCCCCGCTCAGATGTGACAAAAATGAAAACATGAGCAACAAAAATAAGTGTCACGAAGCTAGGCCATGGCCCTTACCGGGCTGCCAGCGCAGTTAGCTTTTTACTAGAGACTTCCCAATATGAATTCGAGCTACATAGTTCCCGAGCTTGTTGATCGATTAGCCGTTCGAATAAGTAGGATTTTTTTGGTTGAAAAATGATGTACAAAAGAAAAAAGAGCATATTTTGTGAGCTGTACTTACAGCCTAAAAGCAGACTTAAGACTGAACACTTTAAATGACAACTGCCTTACTTTTACTTTCTCCCTACTCGACATCTGATTTCCCTTTTTTCTTCAGTCCAAAAGCTTTAACACTCTTTCTCCATTCGTTCCATTTGGTACGCGACTGCTTTTTTTTATCACTTCTTCTTTTTAACACTTTATTCCACTATTGTGAGTTGAATCTCTTGTTAACTTTTTTAACTCATGCGTCGTTGTTTAACCAGCAACACGTCCACGAAAACCCGCTAAGTATGATCCACCGAAGAGCATTGGGTCATTGTGCGCCAGCGATTACCTGTAGCCCCATCATACAAACTCGTACCCATACCATGCAACAAATGAAAGTAAAAGGCCATCTTCTTTTCATTTACAGTTAATGGTTATAAAATCGCTTGCTAAGCTGTATTCAGAGATGAGGCTACAGTTGTTAAAAAAAAAAACAAAAAAAAACTGTTAAGTCTTCACGAAACGACCTTGAACATGACTTTTTATCTTCGTCTTCACTCTTAGGTAAGTCTGAACGATTCGACAAATGGGTTTTTCGAGTAAAGTGTTACAAAACGACCTTAACCTTAGACATCAAAAATAAGTTAACAAAAGTGATTGGATTGGGGGGCTCCAGCTAGAGATGTGCCATTAGAAGTTGCAGAAGACAAAACAAGAAACCGTACTGTGATGTGGGATACTTTGAAAATGACAGGAAATCAGTCATGCATGGATGTGTGTCAATTACATTGCAATTAGTTGCTCAATCTTTGGAGGTGATTTGGAAACTTGAACGGGGTTGTTGCGGTTTTTTTATTTGAGGTTTTTTTTTCGTCATCTGTCTGTAAATTTTTGGCCATTTGGCGCAAAATAATAGGTGCACAAGTGAGACAAATTAAATTGCGGTCAGTGCAATCATCTGTCAACTTACCAGAAAACGACTAAATGTACGAGAGTTGGTTGTGTAAACAGCAATACAAAGCTTGGGAGCACTTCTAAAGTTTGCATTACAGACATCTTGGTCCAATTATGTTTAATTTTTTTTTCATTATACTCGATGGGGATCGCTTTTGGGAAAGATTTTTGGACGTGCTAATGCCATTAATGTGTCAGTGCTGTGGAAGTGTTGGATTCGGAGCGCAAATGTGAAAATTATACTTCTGACTTTGAGCGTCTGTACTGGAAGTACGGAGATACGATGAAGATTTGGTTTTGTTTTGTTTGAGCAAAGGCAATTATTTTCTGACGCAAGAAATGGCATTTGTCTCGAATAATTTGGGTTTACACGCTTGTCAGATAATTTGTATAATTTTAATTAATAGGTGATGGTATTTGTTTGGAGGAGCTTTGGAGTAAACAATGAAGTTAGGCTGATGACAGAAGTCCGTTAAAACAACTAATTCGAAAACATGCTTACATTGTGACTTGGCTTTTAAGAAGGGCTTGGTTTTTTTTTGACGTCATTAACGACAGTCTGATATGCAATAACAAAGAGGGAGAGAGGGTATTAGTTTTTGAAACGCAACCTGAGTGAGGAATTTTTGAAATAATAGCGCTAAGAGTTATGTTTGAAACAAATATTTGTGTTCATTTTGAAGAATATTTCAAGACATAATGTTATCAATACAACTAACTCCATTCAAAACAATTCCAATTGGTTTCCGCGGTTGTTCTTGAGTCAAACAGCACGTCAAAAAGCCAAAGTAAAAAAAACAGTCGACGCTCAAGACGCACGAATGCAAGTTGTGGTAAGGATAATTTGTTTTTAAGAAGAAGACATAGCATCTAGAGCAGAGAACCAGACATGATAGAAGAAACTTCCATGCAGCCAAGACAACGTGTTCTTTGGTGTCTACAAAGGAACTGTGGCATATTTTCGTTAAGATTTGTAAATACTCGTAAGAAAACGGGCTCTGGTATAGAGCCTGACATGCTAGAGAGAACATACATGAAGACAAGACACACGGCTCTTTAAGTCTAAATAAGAGCTGTAGCGTAATTCCGTGAAATCTTATACCCCAGTGAACCGACTCTTAGTATGTAATTGGCCTCATCATAACTTGTAGATCATAAGGACCCTCCTCAGTGACATACTAAGTCCAAAGGGGTTTGTTTCACATGACTATATCCAAATACTTATTTTCTTCTTCTTCTTATCCTTTTATTAACCCTTTCCTCGTTATACGAACTTATGCGCAACGAGTTTCCCATTTTTACTGCATCGCTGCTGCTCCGCTTATGGGGCTGGCTAATGTCGCAGACCGCAGAACGCGTCTACATAATGCTCGGTCCTGGATCGCTTTAGTGGTTAGCCCCAGGCGTTGTTGCGCATTTGCCAGCTGAAAAATCCAGGAATTCTTTTTCCGACCTCGTTTCCTTACAGTTGGAGTGACCGTAGTTGATAGTGCCTTTTTAACTGGATTTTCCGCAGATCTTCTTTGAACGTGGCAATACCAGCTTATTCTATTCGCCTCAAGCTGTTCGGTTACCGAATTTTTTATATGTAGACTTCCTCTTATACGCGTAGATCTAATGCAATCGCGTTTAGTGACTCCACTAGACATCCTTAACATTTTCATTTCCGCTGCAGTCATTTTGTTTTTAAACGCTTCGTACATTGTCCAGCACTGTGAACCGTATATAAGAGCTGGTCTAACAATAGCGGTGTAGAAGTTCCCCTTCAATTTAAGTGGAAATTTTCGGTCGCAAAATATTCCCGAATTTTCCCGCCATTTCATCCATCCCACACTAACTCTGTGGTTTACGTCGTCGTCACATTTCGCTTCCATGTTAACAATTGATCCTAAGTCCTTAAAGATAGTGCTTTTCGGAAGAACTATTTCGTCTAACATTATATCCGGAAGAGGTCGCAACGGATGCGCAAATGGGCACGTCAAATGCTCCGTCTTTGAACGACTTATTTTAAACCCGTTCCTCACTAGCGCATTTTTCCACGCATCTGTTCTGTAAATCGTCGACGTTATAGCTAAGTATAACTGCGTCGTCAGTGAAGAGAATTGTCGTCACATTTGGTTCGCGCATGCAGTCTTTTAAAAGATAGCCGAATACTACGTTAAAGAGGAAAGGGCTAAGTACGCTTCTTTGATGCACTTTAGCTTTTAACTGCAGTTTTCACGTTTCCGTACATGTCTTGTATTATTGTTATATACGTTTCCGGTACGTTTTGAGACCTCAGCGCGGCCCATATGAGATCCCTAGACACTCGATCGAATGCTTTCTCGAGGTCGAAATACCATGTGTAAATCCTTAGACGAATCTCGGTGCTTTTCCTTTATTATTCGTAGGCTTTGGATAGCGTCCACCGTCGATCTTCCTTCAACAAATCCACACTGGCTATTATCGAGCTCTATTATAGCCAGTGGAATACCGTTCTGATTTTTTTTTTAAAAGAATAACTTACATTTTTTGGGGAAAACCCATTTTTCGTGCACCAATCCTACCAAGTCAGGTTGCCTGTGTTTTTAATCGTGTTAACCCGTTTTCGATATAAAGGCTAATTTTACCGAATTAATTTTAATCAGTATGTATACCAATGCCAGGCAAGAAGAAATACTTTCTTCAGGGTTTCAGTGAAATGGTTTTACTTTTGTTATGTAAGTGAATAAATGCCACCGTAAAGGAAGCCTCATCCACAACCGATGAAACATAGACACAAGCTATAGCGGGTTGTGTTATCAGCGCACTGCCAGTTTAAGTGCTATGAGGTAGTTGTGAGTTGGTTCTGATCAGATTACGTAGGCAATGACGTTCAAACATGAGACAGAGATTCTCTGTGGTAACAGGTTTTCTGAGTGTTTCCAGTCGCGCTTTGACTAACCTGCTGGTTGCATTGACTTTGCCAAAAAACTTAGTAATAGACACTCTTCGAAATTAGTATGAGCTAGTTATATTCCTTTTGTTTCGATCTATTAAGATTCCAGCCTTCTTTCAAATTATTTTAAAATGAATCGATTAGAAGTTATCGTTCGTATCTGTGTTCCACAATAGATCATACGACCACTTAAAACATTTGATGAGGGCACTTTTTGAGATTTATACGGTTACCTTTATCGTTTGTTTCGGTCAGAGCATTAATGAACATTTGGCCTCCAAGTATACTTTTATTTGCCAGTAATTTCTGTGTATCTTTTAGATAGCTCTTAGCCGATTATTAATTGTGCTACTCTCGTAACAAATATTCGTTGAAGAGCAAAATTGTTGTTGGCAATAGTATGAACCATAGGAGGTGATTGATTCACATGCCGCATTTGCTTAAAAAATATTTTAAGCATAACCGTGGCATTAAATCAGTATTGTGCTATCATCGTTCTGGAATTAGAGTATTCAATGAGCTTGGCCCATTTTCGGCACAAGCTCGCTTATCTATTCAAATGCTTACCGTGTAGAGTAATTCAACCTAGGAGTTCCATTTTCCATATCGTAATCCTCGCTTTGTTTTACTCCAAAAGTTGATCAACAAAATGGTTGGACAGTGTAGTTAAGAGTGTTCAACATTCGTTTAGATGGACAGTTCTCTTTGGTTTTTCCATTTTGGGCCTCTTAGTTGACTTAGCAAACAGAGAGACTTGAACCTTGTAGATTCTAGGTACAGTAGAACCCTTTTCATGTAGATGAAGCAATTACCCCTGCATCCATCTGAAGTACACATATCACAGGGCCAAAATGGCTACCATGTCTGGTGAATTTAATAAATAATAATGTCATATACTCCAGTGATATATTTAAGCAAACAAGGTTACATAGTTAAAAAAATTAGGTAAAGAACTCTTTAAATTAAATTGCCACACACTTCCAATATTGTAATATATCCTTTTTGCTCGGGAAAGTAGGATATATTTATGAGAGTACTCTGTAATGCATAGAGTCCTGAAAGAGGCTGCCTTTCTCAAAACCCCATTTCTTAATTTAAGTCCTAACCACAGAAGAACACAAGCCCAAAGTCTGCCCAATCATGTCTAGTAAGTCGTAGCCAAACTCATTATAAATAGTGTTAGTGGTTCGGTGGATGATTGTTATCCTATGAATTGAACTGAGCAGAAGACTCAGGCTATTATCTCTTGTCTCTGTAAAAGTGCATCAGAAATAAGAAAATTATCACAGACAGGAAATAACTGAATCAAAATTGAAATAGATAATAAATAGCACTGAATAACAGTTGCCTTACGCAAACACAGCGAGAAGCCATTAGGAACAAATAGGGCCTCTAACCTTGCTATATGGTATGACCGATACTCACCTATGGGGTGATGGAGTCAACCACGAGCAATCTTAAGTCCAAAAGGCAGCATATCTGGGCATAAGCGGATCTTTACGTGCTTCTTTTTCCGCATTGGATATTCCTTTTCATTTGACACCCCTCGAACAAGACAATTATAATTAAGCAAGCTCTGTTTTCGATGAAGAAAAACGTGATAGATATCTGCAAGGGATATCCGCATCTTTTTGGACACCCAGATCCCTGGATTCATCGTTGCTAAATTGAAAAACCGTACTAGACTATCTATTATCTCTCACGAAGATCTCAGAGCAGCTCAACATACATCTATGTTGCGTGCCGGAGCATAGGAGATGAAATGACGGCTCATGAAGGCCGCAGTGGAGCATTTTCTTTTGCTGACTGTATCTGTATCTGTTTTAAAATCGGTTGCCTTCTAAAAAGAGGAGACTAAAGACTATGCATACCCAGTTTTCACTGTTGATATTTTCATATCGAGCTCAAAAGGTTTCTAGGGGTAAAAGAGTATAAAAGATCTAAACCTCATAACTTTTATTTACTTTTATATCCACTATTTAAATGTTGATTTAACAAAATAAATAAGAATGTTTTAGCATAAGTAAGTATGCTGATGACATGTTGATATCTAAATCACACTTAAACCAAAATTTATTCTATGTCTGTTCAATTTTATGGACTAAGATTCTGCGCCAACCCAGACAGAATTGAAATCTAAAAGCACTTTGAGTTATGCTTTCGTCGTTAATGATTTGTATCTATTTTTCTTTATTTCATATTAAATGTATGGAAATGTATGCTATGCATCTGAAATCTGAAAAATACAACAAAAATAATTTATAGATGTGCTAATGTCACTTGTCAAACTACAATCTACATATTTATTATCAAAAAAATAATTTTATATTTGACGAACAAACCTTTCCAAATCTATGTCGCATGTCAAACTACAATTTAAATCGAAGGATACGTCTCAAGTTTGACTTTAGATGCTTAGAAGAAACTATGAATTTGGAGTCTGATTCACTTATGCTTTGATGAAAACAAAAGTATTATTGACTTTTAAAATGAGATCCAAATAGAAATCCTCGATTCCTATGCAGGCGACCTTTAACATCTTTTGCATTCGAAAACAACCAAGTTCCGGCACGTTCAGTCTTTATTCTTTTGTATGGTTAGCTTTGGTAAAAAGTTTCTCGCAAACATGTCAATGTGCGTCGTTTGTTTCAAGAAAAAAACTCTAAAAATGATAAATTGGTGCAAAAATTCGTTTGTAATACCCTTGAAACAGGATTTGCATAACTCATCCATTCACGAAAAAATAGAAAATATCCAGAGAACAACGGTTTGAAACACAATTGAATTTCATATTTGACATCAAAGTTTTCCGGGTTGCGTTTCCAATAAATTTGGCACCTGTCACACTGAATTGTTTGAGTTTTAGTTTTACCATAAAGTGTAGCAAAATGGTTTTGTTTCAAAATATTTTCTTTAAAAAAATAATAATTAGTTAAACAAACTATAAATATGCAATGAAATGAAACAAGTTTTTAGAATTTGGGATTGATGCGTATTTTTTTGGATGATAAAGCGAACAGTGATACCATGTAGTAACACAGAAGTGGCCTTCGAGATGAAGTCGATTTAAATTAAATTATTCCCTTTCTAGATTTGAGATACTAAATACATTTAAGATACTAGACCAACGGCCTTAATTTTTGAATGACCAGAGGTTTGGTGATTTTGTTTTGACCAAAAATAGAACTTGATTTTAATTATGCGGAATTGAGTCATGTTTGAGGCGATAATTGATTGGAGGGCGTTGGGGTGCAGGTGTAATGAAATTAACAAGAAAACGGAAGAAGATCTTGATTTACAGGAAATGTAATATGTACATGGTGCTTTGCATTTGGATACAGACGGTTGACCTAGTGGGTTTCTGACGAAAGACAATTTTTTTCAATGTAAATATGCACAAAATCTAAAAATGAATTCAAATTTAAACCTTGGCTAAATTCTAATACCAGACGTTGGTCAACCTTGATCAAAATAAACTTTTGCGCATATTAAGGAACGTATTGGGCTGCTATTAATTTTGGTGATGACTCAATTTAAATAGCAGTGAAAAATCTTACTGCTCTTAGACGTTAAGAATCTGAATATTTTATGAGTTTCTGATTTAAAATTAGTCCATACGAGTAGAATGATTTTCTCATACAGGCATTTCAGTTTTATGTTAATTTCAAATTGTTTTTTTTTTTTTCAAATTGATCGGCGAAAGGAAAAGCTAGAATACTCGATCTACTTAGTTAATTTTTGAATGTGACCTTAGAAAAAATCAGGCGTATTGAGTGCTTTTGAAAGACCTCAATAAAAGTCGTACTTCCTATGGTGCAAAACTCGGTAAAACTGGTAGATAAAGTGTTTTTTTTTTTAGAGCAATATCATAATCTTCCGTTTTTTGTATTTTTCAATCTAACAGTTAACGGTTGGTTAGTCTTTATTCGATTTTTTTTACGAAAAATCGTGTCCTTAAGATATCAAGTTAATGTTTTGGATTGAAGTTTAATTGATGTAATTTATTATAAAATATGAAATCATGCAAATCTCTTCCACGAAATCACCTGCATGAACCCAATTTTTCATTTTTCATGAAACGATTTTTAGCATGATTCGGCCGCGATCCTTGTAGCAAATTTACGTCGATGTCGCCCCAAAGAAAACAGTTTTAATTTGTTAAATTTCACTATCGCTTCCACCGCAGAAATTTATTTTCAATCAGCCGATGTTTGTCCTCGTTGTGCGGCAAACATGAAACGTATACGCGTTTCATTCACTGAAGCTAACACGCCGGCCTTATCTCGGAATGACATGAAAACCATACTTAGCACTCTATTTTCTCGTACACAGCAGCTGCCGTTGGAACACTTGCTTGAGCACATACGACAATTTAGAATATTTACAAAGTCATTAAACCAAAAATGTGGTCTGTCATAAAAGACGATTTTTCAATAAAAATCCGGATCTCTCCCTTCAGGGTGCACGAAGGTCAATTGGCTTCAGCTCTTGTGTCAATACTATATTACAACCAGTATTTTGGTAAAATACTCTAGAAGATTTGAAAGATCGCCAGAAAAGTTCGCTAGAAAAACGCACATAAATAGTCTTAACTGACTGCTAATTTTGATAAAAATATTTAAATGATTCTTAAACTTTTTTTAAGCGTATCTTTCGCTATAAATAAATAGTAGACAATTTGTAACATAAATGTGACATCTCTAAAGAGAAGATGTGCGTGATCACAGTCAGATCGTAGTCAAAGGTAAGCAATAAACAGAGATGTTAATGGCATTGAATGCGATACGATAGAGGATAAGCGCAGGTGCTCAGAAGATCATAGGTGTACAAAGGATTCATCCTTCCTTGTTGGTATAATCGCAGTTAAAATCATTTATCGTTGCTCCGATTATTTTGAATATCTATCTGAAATAACGAGTTCTCGGTGTTACTAAACCGCCTTGTCATATATTTTATCTTTTCGACAACACTTTTGAGGATATTGAAACCCTTAAGTATGATGATCAAAGCCTATCATTGGGCCAAGCAGGCCTGTTTTGTTTTAGATCGATGTTTTTTAGCCTTTACAACAATTGCTCTGCAATTAAGAGCTGTCTGCGGTTAACGAAGTTGATTTCTTCTTGAGAAACTTTTGTGCCTGTTTCTTTGCTCCAGAGGTATACATAATCTGCTCTATTAGTAAATTGAATAGTTCAGATGACAACGCCTCATCGAAGTTAATAAATTAATAAATTGATCGGACAACTGTAAGCCATGGACAAAGATCTTCTCTCTGTATTAACTTTATTGTTCCTTCTGTCAGATTTTATATAGAGTGAGATGGGAACCTAAGGTTTCTTTGTCAGTTTCTTACTGACGATCTTCATCGTCATCCCGCACAGGCGGACGAGTTTGACAGGGATGTCAAAACTAGACATTGCGACTTTGAAATCGATAAATAGGTGTTTTGTATCGATCAGAAGTTTATAGGTTTTCTCCAAGATTTTCACCATCAGAGGGTCTGCTTTCTTGAGGATTGGACAAACTATGCTATGGTTCCATTCATCGGGCATACTTTTGTCCAACTATATTTTGAGAAGCGTTCGTTCACATACCGGAAACTCGAGGCTTTTTGCCTAACTTTGTCACTCATAACAAAGCTTTTGCTGAGATACATCGCAGGTTTCCATCCTCTATTTGCCCGGCCCATCCCATCGCATTTCTTGGATGGCGGTAATGTCTGCTTTGCAGCAGTCTAAGGCCTTCGCTAGTTTTTCTGCTGCAAGTGGCCTATTTAGGGACTAAACATTTAAATGCGCTGTCAACAGTAGATCCGTCCGTATCCAAGGCTTGATGTTGCTCCGTAAATTCCATATTTTTTCTAAGGTCGGGCCGTTACCCCGACGGCTCAACCCAAAGCTGGAGGGTTATTATCCTCTAAATGGGAAATACGAAGCTACTATTCTAGCCATCGGCCATGCAAACATTACTCCATAGTTTGAATAGGAGGGCGGTCTAATAAGTCCGTGATAATATGAACTTTCTTAATTGTAACTTTAAACTCAATACAGCTTCCATCAACTACGATATCAATGTTGGATACATATATCAATCTGGGTCAACTAACCCTCCTGGTTAGATCCGAAGACTTACCGGGCTTTACATCCTAGGCGAATGATGCCCGATTAGATCGATGTCGCTGTATAGCTAGTATGATTTTTTGTTATTGACAAGAGTGATTCTTTGTATAATTTCTGTTCAGTTGTTGTTGGCAGAATTTATAGCAATGTGTAAGTAGACAAAGTCCCTTACTACCCCGAATTTAAAGCTGTCGACTCCGAGGTTCTGGCTAATTCACCGATAATGTCTGTCCATTGACATATATTGACAGCATTTTCTTGATTTAGCCCTCACTTACCGCTTAACCTATTGACATCCCGCTGAGTTCTGCCAATTTTGCATATACTCGTATCATCAATTTTACATCCAGCATTTGCTTGTAAGTTCTGCATGAATATTTCAAGTATATGAAGTTAAATATTTAGCGTAACAGAGCGTGAATTTGTCTAAAACCTTTCTCGACATCAAAGGTCTCAGTTAAGTTGTCATTGATCTTGACGGAGCGGTGAGCGTTCGCAATCTTCATTCTGCACAGACAGACAGACAGCTTGGCAGGAATGTCTAAACTAGACATTGATCGTTATGGCTCATCTCTGTAAACTTTGTCATGCGCGGCCTTAAAATGTATGGAAAGATGTTGGTGATTTGAAATACGATAGACAGAAGAATTAGTTGGTCTTGTCTGTTTCAGCTGCTTTGGGTACCTTGGCATGTAAGCCCTCAGGTTGTGAGACTGTGTTGGATAAGGACACAAATGTGTCTTATAGATGGATTAATTCTGTTTCATCAAGGTAGCCTTATCGCATGACCCTTTTAAATTATGAAGAAGCTAATTTCCAGGGCTACACTATCTGTTTAGTACAATCATTGGACTACTTCTTGATCTTGCAAAGACCTTGCTCTTTCTCAAATGCAGGTGTTTTCATGGTACTGCTGTTTTTTTTTTTTAAATTGGTAAATACCACTATATTTGGTTCATTTCTTCATTTGACTCTTAAGTCAATAACTAACGTGTTTGTTGTGCTCTTCTCCTCTAGATATTTCAATCTTTCTGAACTTCAATCTTTTTGAATTTTTTTTAATATGACTAAAATCCGCATTGATCCTCCGAATATTCGAATGTCTTCTACAGACATCTAATTCGCAGGGAGCATGACTTCTGTAGATAAATCTGGTTCTTTTTGTGAATGAATTTTAAGTTGCAAGTGCGAATTTAAGTGATCAGAAGATGCTACAATCTGTTGTTTGATGAAGGTTATGCTTTCTAATTAGTCCATTTAGGATCCCAAGTCCAATTTAATGCTGTTTATCGCCGTATTGTTCTTAGCTTTATTCAAATGGTTCCACATTGTAAATTATGGTTCATATGTTAAATATTATCAGTGAAGTAAAATAAGAGGTCATTTCCAGTACAGCAGGTTAGAGGGCGTTACCCTGATCTAATGTACTTCTTACTTCCCTTTATGGTAATGGCTAAAACTGTGTAAACAAAAAGCAATAGTAGAAGACATTGTAGCTTAGGAACGATCAAATAAGTCTTTAAAAGGACATCTATACATGTTCATATGCCAAGCGTGCAATCGTAACACCTTTTCAATGCTGCTCACTTAACTGGAACTTTATGGCTACTGACTCGGCTCTCACATACTTTCGATCGATACAAAATTGTTTGAGTTAGATAAGTCAGGCAAACTTGGAGCTGTGGACATTCCGATGCCCTTTCAAGACTGTCATCATAAAAAGCTTGTAAATCTTATGAGGTTTTCGTGATAAAAACTGTTAACCTCACCTGGTGTCACTATGAGAAAATGCCAGACAGTTTGTCTGGTAAGCTGTGTCTTTCAAATTCCAATTTGGAAGTTTACGACAGACATGTAGTAGACTTCTTTTCCATATTAAGTTAGTTAAGATCATTGTCTGAGATTTTTGACTTGGAATAGTGTGGTTCTTTTTGCGGAAAGAAGGAAGCTTGGTGAGCCAGCTGATGCGGTTGATTTTCCTTCCGACTGTAAAAGGTCTGAAAAATCTGTAATGCCTGGATGGCCTTGTCTTATCTAAATGAATATACGATATATTTTTTAAACATTTTTTTATTTACTTTTCATTTTCTCTTAATTTAAAAAAATTAAATTACAATATATATTTATGTAAAAAAGATACACAAAAGTTATCTCAACATTAAAGTTGGTAAGGTGCTACAAATTTTCGTTTTTTTTTTTTGTTTTCTAAATTTTTCTTGTGCTTCGTAAATAGAGAGCAAATTTTTATTTTTATTTTTTTTATTTTTTTTCCTGTGTAGTCCCAAATAAAAAGTCATTATAATTTGATTGCTTAAATTACAATGCAACTCGCACCAAGTTCCTGATATTGTTGCTTACTGCTTTGGCCAAAACATAAGAATCTCTCTACAGAGTTTGCTTTTGTTTTTAATTTATTTTTTTGTTCTATCAAACTGTTGAGTATCACAATGAGATTCCAGTCTAAGCCACTTTCATCATCACTAAACTTGGTCGTGTCAACTTAAGCTGTTAGGAGATGTCTTGTTGCATTTTATTTGGGGCTACACATATGGTGCAGTGTTAACATCAAAATTAAAAAAAAAAAAAATAATAAAAATAAAATAAAATATGGGAAGGAAGTGTAAGATCGAGAGTTAGTTCTGCGGTACCTAAATTTCGGATTAACAATGTTCGCTATCAGACTATAGGGGAAACAGAACTTTAAAACTGTTAGAAACAAGAACAAGTAACAACATAAATCTTTTGAAATTAATTTACAATAGAATCTTACATACTATGGCCAGGGATTTGTCTTGCTTTAAATTATATCTTCTCTCGTTCTATAAACTATATTCGAATAAAAACAAAAAACAAAAAAAATTTCTAAAAAAGTATTTGTTTAGCGCTGGTCAGTGCCTTTGTGTATGCGAAGGGGACTGGGCAGGTGGAATTTGTTGAGTAAATATTCATTTAATTGATCTACTTCTTGTGTCCGAGTGAGATGCCATGCCCGTATCCAATTGAGGAGATGCCATGTCCAGAGATACCATGTCCAGAGATACCATGTCCAGAGATACCATGTCCGGATACCAAGCCAATGCCGCTGCCGATTCCGGCACCATGACCACTGCCAATTATGACACCACCATCATGTCCTCCTCCGCTGATGAGACCACCTCCGCTGATGAGACTTCCTCCGCCGACGAGACCTCCTCCGCCGATGAGACCTCCTCCGCCGATGAGACCTCCTCCGCCGATGAGACCTCCTCCGCCGATGAGACCTCCTCCCCTAATAAGACCTCCTCCGCTAATCAGACCACCTCCGTAGCTTCCACCAGAAATGACAGCTGGACCAGATGAAACTCCAACAGGGACTCCTACTGGCACTGGAACTGGCCTATCGACTGTAACTGGAACTGGTCTATCAACGGTCACTGGGTATGGACGGTCGACTGGGACTCTGACGGGAACTGCAACTGGACGATCAACTGTTACGGGGTATGGACGATCAACGGCGTAGGGTTGTGGAACTGGTACTCTGACTGGGTAGGCGACTGGACGATCGACTGGAACTGGGTATGGACGATCAACTGCTACTGGAACGTTAACGTTGACTTGTTTCTCAACAACAACTGGATATGGTTTCTCAACAGCAACTGGGTAGGGTTGTGGGACATGAACGGCATAAGGACGATCGACAGGTACATGAACTGGAACTGGAACTCGTTTCTCAACTGGGTAGGGTTGTGGAACGGGAACAGGTACTTTCACTGGTACTGGGACATGTTTCTCAACAGTATAGGGTTGTGGCACTGGTACCTTGACTGGGTATGGAACGTGCTTAATAACTTCATAGGGTTGTGGAACACCAACTTTGACGGGGTATGGACGATCAACTGGTACATGGACAGCATATGGTACCTTCTTTTCAACTGGATAGGGTTGAGGAACATGAACAGGTACTTTAACAATTTCCTTTACTGGATATGGTACATGCTTAATAACTTCATAGGGTTGTGGTACCCCAACTTTAACTGGATATGGAACCTGTCTTTCAACTGTAACTGGGTATGGTCTATCAACAGCAACTGGTACTGGGACACCCTTGACAAGTGTAACAGTACGAGTAACATCAGCATGTTGTCCTAAAAGAATTCCAGCATGTCCACCATAACCGATTAGATTGCCGCCGTAACCACTGCCATGTCCGCTGGCAATGATGCCACCACCACCTCCTAGGTATCCAGTGTCAAGACCGGCATGACCATAGCCATAGCCAAGATTAAGAAGACCTCTCTTGTCGAGTTTCTTCTCCAAAGGAATACCCTTCTTGAGTTTAATTTCGCTAGCGCATGCCGATGCCACTAGAAGGACGGCGAAGCAAACCTGTAAATTAAAAAAGGGTTAAAACATGAAATTGAAAGTTTTCTTCATTCTGAGTTGGAATAATAGAGTGTACAATGAAGTTGTTGTAGCAGCGAAAGTGATCACGCTTAGTTAAATGGTGCCATATTCGTACATGTATAGGCTTCGGTGCGCGCTGAAAGTGAAATTCTGAATTACGACAATCAATGGACAGAGAGGAGCAATGCAAATACTCCACCGAAACGTATTTATTTTTCCAATCACGTCGAAAATATTGAGAAATACTGTGAGAGCAAATGCGATATTTGTGCCTGCTATTATTTATAGTACATTTCTTTAGAGAAACGTTTGCTAAGGAAACATTTGAAGAGTTTTTCGATATTTTAATCCAATTGTTCTCAGCGTGGTTATTTTTGATAAAATCTTTTTTTCAAAATTTTTGGATCGGCAGAATTTATTTTTTAAATAAACATCGAATATCTTTAACTCGATTTGAAAAAAAAATACTCAAATGTGTTTTTTTGAGACTGAACAATGCGTTTGGTTTAGACAGTAGGATTAATTTTCTGGCTCCGAAGAAAGGACTTTATGCTTAAGAAATTTACATCTGCATATATCGATAGATATTCTTGGAATTTATTTCAATTCTCGGCATATTTTCGACAAATTTATTATAGCACTAAGTAGAGGTTGTGCAAATAAATGAGTAACTTGGGACAGAAAAACTCTATCCGCGACTTAGGTCGCTGAATGTTGCTTAGATTTATTGACATACGTTAAATAAGAAAAAATGAAAAATGAATCTATTCTTGCACCAATCTAAACTGCCTCTTTAACTTTTATCCGACAAATTCTGTTAAGACATAAAAGTGCCGCTCATTCTTTAAAAAGTATTTCAACTATCAACAATTCATCGGGCAATGCTTAATCCCAAACACTTCAGCTCTCAATTGAAATATCCACATTTGAGTTTAAATGTAATGCATTGCTCTGGATAAATTGCATAATGCCTCTCTTAATATTCAAATAATGCAACTGTATGAATTTGAAATGTTATCCAATATATCCATGATCAGATTGGCCCAATTACTAATCCAATTTACATTGAAGAATTCACTTTAGATGCACAAATTGTCTTTTCGATTACGAAATCACTTTTGCTCTGAATGTTCTTTTATTTGATACAAAATCACTTTCAGTTAGATACTCACAAATACTTTCATTTTTATTTAAGTTCAGCTGCTGATAATTTAATTAATGAAAAAAAAAAACAAAATCAAAATATTAATCACAAATTCAAACAATTTAAAAGAAATGATTTAAAATCACACCTTTTTTGTTTTCCCGAAGTTACAAGGATAAGAATCGGTGCGATTCCAAACCTTTGACTGGATGCTGAGTATGGATAGTTCTTTGCTTTTATACACTTTTTCCGCGCGCAGCCAAACACTTGATTTAATTTTTCCTACTTAAACCAGCTCCCCACAAAAACTTAGTAGTATTGATTAGCCGCTCTAAGCCCGAAATGTGCAAAACCACACTCATACACCCACAGTGGAACGAGGAGCTTTAGCGTATCTTTGTACTGAAACTGAAACTTAAACAGAAACTGCCATTACTTGCTGATGGTAGTATGGTAGAAGCTTATGTTAACTACTTCTGTTAGTGGGCACGGTTCAAATGTTAAGTTTTTGCTGCTGGGCTGCAATACCATCAAACTGCCCCCTAAGAGACATCAACGACAACGACAACGATAACGACAACGGCTAACAACAACAATTACTTAACAATCTAAACAGAGTCACAAGTCAATGGAATCATATCGAAACTGAACTGAAACTAGATCCCCCTCTCTATGTACTCATGACGATAAGAGAGTGAGAGTAAAAAAAAAGCAGAACAACAACAACAATACATATCAGATGGGTTAAAACAACAGAGACAAACAAACTAAACGACATTGCGCACCAGTCTACATGGTGTCTCTACGAGTATGTTGTAACACTCTGGAGACTAGCGATCTGCTTTAGGCCTGCGACGACAGAAGACCCAGACAAAGATACAACCACCAAACACCAACCACCAGGCTTCGTGGGCTTCGTCATCCATCGATGATGGTTGGTTAAGTTGATTGCAGATTAAAGCTTCGTGCTGCTTATTTTTCGTTGGTGGTGGTGGTAAGGGTTAGTCGATTCAGAGTGCAAAAAACTTGCACGCAAATACAAGTAATTCGACTGATAGTCGCTAGTAGATCTTGGGGAGGCTTTTGGCATGTCGTACGAGTATGCCTGGTTTTTCTGACCATTTTTGTGCTGATAGCCGGTTAGGTACTCGTAGTGCCACTGACTCGGTGCTAGTGTAACTTTCATTCCATGGACGTGCGCTGTCGCCATGCATGATTCAAATTCAATTCCAATAAACTTGTTAAATTCAAAAAATAAAAAATAAAAAAATTCCCTGCCATTACGAATATCATCAATCTTTAAGATATCCCAACACTTTAAAAGTGTTAAACGAGTAATCGTTGGTTCTATTACTGAGTACCGCTTGTCTGGTTGGATAATTGTGTTCTGCTGATTCAAAGAATTCCATTCAAAATATTTAAAATTCGTGATAATTGTGCTTGAATAAGGAATTTTATTGTACAACAATTCTCTAAGATGAAATCGCTATAAATATCAATGTTTAGTGCCCTTAGGTGTTGCAATATTAATTTGTTACTTATTTCGAATTTAAATGCTAAATTTGGAAACTCAAAACCATGTTTCTTAAGGAACCTTATATGGGTAGATAAAGAACCCTTCAATTTGATAAGATTGAATGGGTCTGTAGTTGCTCATTAAAGTTGCTATTACTTTGTTCCCTTTGCAGTAAAGAAAATTCTCGTGTGATGAACGAGAAAAAACAACAACAAAGGTAACCGTAGAGTATCAACCCTACTATGATAAGTAATTCAAGGGTGGATATCAGTTATTTTTTGACACGTAATCAGCTTTTACAACGACTCGAATACAACAACATCATTTACAAATAATAAGGTAAACGGAATAAACATATTTTGGGAAAACCTCGGGCTAGTGCCGGCAAGTGGAATTCTATAGGTATTATTGTATTATTCTTAACTTCAATACTACCGAGTATCCAATGCAATTTTTTGGCTTGCTTGGCTTACTAAGTGTTTAGGGCACTGTTACCATCAAAGTACTAAATACTCAGCTAAAATCGCTTTAAAATTGATTGTGAATTCAAAATCTTTTTATATTTATATCCTTGTACTTATTTCAAGTTGAACATAATCAAAGTTATGATTTCAAAAGATTTCTTTTATTTAAACGTTTGTTATTATACCTGGGTTATACGGTCTCTTGTATTCAGGTTCGTTCTTATCGGTATTATCGGTCCTCTACCACATTCTTGTGAAGCACAACTCTCACACTGGCTACATTGAGGAACTTTCTATTGGCTTCGGTCTCTTCCGGTGTTATCAGGAGTAACTGTGACAATTTTGTTAGATGTTTATGAGGCAAGTGGCTTTTGAATATGTCCACTTCTCCTATTTTTATTCGTGTGGTTTCTTCATAAGAAATAATCCAACAAAGGGCAAGCGCGTATTTCCGTTGTATTGAAAAAAGAGTTTGACGAATCTTTTACATTTAAGTTATCCAATCATGTTTCTTTCGGCCTTGTCTTCGGGCTTTGACTAGAACCAGAGAATTGTTTTTGCCTCTAAGAGATTAAGAGAGACTCGATCGGAAAACGATTCTGGCGATCTCTTGCGATTGAAGTCATCTTCTTCAAGTTATTAGCTTGTCTTTGCGATGTTCGGGATATCCGCAACTGTCTCTTTGCTACAATAAGGTAATGGTTCTAGCCGAGGTTGGCCCCTCGAAAGCTTCGGACATCCATAATACTGGAGGAGTGTCTTACGTCAATGGCAATGTAGTCAATTTGGTTGATGGTTGATTAATCAGAAGTTATTCCGTTTTGAATATCGAGATGTTGGAACCGCGTGCTAGCTACGACAATGTTTCGTCCCGCCCCAGAGTCGATAAGCCTGAATATCAGAGGTATGCTCATGCCATTATGTGTGAAATAGCACATTTGATTGTTGACACAGTCACTGAGCCAAAATTGCGCCTCGTCTGAGAGGATTAATTTTTGGCCAATATCGGAATCTACGGCTAACATTTCCAGCGCCCAATTGGTGAACTTACATCGTTTATGGTCGTCTGACTTTAATTCTTGCTTCAGCACAATCTTATACGGATGTACGCCGAAATCCAATTGCAAAATAATACGGGTTGACTCTCTGGCGATACCCAATTCATCTAGTAGTCGCCGAATCGACAACCAGTATCGATTGCTACGGCGGCTATGTTTTTTTTTTTCATTTTTCATCAATCTCTGTCTGGTTGGTGGCTTTGGATCCGAAAGATTGAACTCACGCTGAAATTTTTCCACGGTGAGCCGAATTGCCTGCTCATTGAAGCCATGATGACGACCGACTTCACTACAAAATTCATGTTGCGTATTTACGAGTACAACTGAGCCAGAATTTCGATAATATTTTTTTTAAACTTTCGCACCTTCAACAAGCGTAAAACGATGCATAATTAAATGGTAAACCCTACTGAATATTTTGACAACTGAGTGTCATTAGTAACTTTGACAGCTGCTAAAACATAATTATTGGAAAAACTATCATTGCTATCTGGTCACCCTTTATCAAAAATGCCCTCTCTTCCTATCTTTGCCGATTCTAGCTTTTCTCACAAAGAGCATTGATTCTAAATATTAAAGAATTGTGGCATCTAATGGAAGCGGTATGGACAAATCGCGCTTTCCTTGAATTCTCCTTATGCTGACTTCCCAGTAGTTTGCCAAAGATTACTTTAGAATTTTCATCGTTTTCCTTAAAAAATAGTCTCCAACGCTGCAATATATAAATTGTAATGACCATGTAATTTGCCTCATAATGCCTCAGTATGTGTTAAGTTTTTTTTTTTTTTAAATTGGAGAGAGAGAGAAGAAAGATGTTTGGGGTCAGTGGTAATGTCGGTCCATAGGTGGCATCTAACGTTAAATGAGGAGACTAAATTATTAATGAGAGCTAGCTTGTTGTTGCTTTCTAGTTAACTACACATCTTACTTGATTTTGTTGACGATCACCGAACCTTCTGATTTGGAAGCCAGTTCCCTAACACTTGAGCAGATCTTCTCCTGCGATTTTGTTCTAATTTTGCCAGGGTATCCTTCACGAAAGTTCTGGTGTCTGGCTTCTTGGGCCGACGTTCGGTTTGGTCGCATCACTATATCACTAAAACAAAACGGACGAAATACTGCCAGTTTTAACCACAAACATATTGGTACCAGATATACATATATGCTTTAATATAATTTTCGAATACCGCTACCGCTACCGGCTATACTTTTCACTAAACGATATTATTAAAGTAATTGCAATATGTGTTCATTGAATATTTCCTTCAATAAGGTTGATTGTTTCCTTTGCTGTATGGCACGTAGCGCCATCTTCCAGCAGGATTTCCACATTTATTGGAAAAATCAAAAAAGTTATTAATCATGGCTCTATGGTGAATACCTTTGACAGTAGACGCTGATCAGCTTCATTTTTAAAAAAGAAATATGGTTCAATGACCCCACCAGCACACAGATACAGACCGCACCAAACTGTGCATTTTTCGAGATGAAACCGGGTTTTGATAATCCCGTGTAGATTATTCCCACTCAAAATGCGACAGTTTTGTATATTCACATCCCCATTAAACCAATAATGAGCCCCATCGCTGAACGCAATCTTTCGTTAAAACAACGGACCCAATGCCAGTTGATTTTGGGCCTATTTATCAATATTTCGGGGGAAATGATGGTCATGATGTGACTTCGTATCGGTAAACTTGGAACTTCTCTAACACTCTACTTCAGTGCGAACTCTTCTTTTCAAGAAAATGTTGTGCGAAAACGGTCAAGAATACGGCGAATAGAGGTCACAGATGCTCGGTTATGTCAGGTGTAATAACGTGGTTCCTCTATAAGTTTGGCGCACAGAACCTTAATTTTGCAAAAAAAAATTTAAAATTTGGACACTTCTTTGCAGAGCGTAGCCATAAAATTGCAAAGATTGTTGAATAAAAACAACATCGACGGCTTGCAGTCTGATAATGGGCTTGAGAGATATAAATGTCTGAAGTTAGTACTAGATTAAAACACACCATTTACAAACAATTGTTATCGAGATGGCAAGCATTCGCCGCCATTCCCCTTGGTGGATTGAGTTTTCGGATTAGCAGTCGTTAACATTGTGTACACGTACGAAACTGTTAAGTGTCGATCGACATTTGGAAGCACCGGTTGATAATAACGAAGTCGGCCTCTTAACGAAAACCAATTCTTACTTTAAATTTACTTATGGCTAAGAGAAGTAATTGAAGAAGTAATCACAGTAATTGACTGCCCTAGGGGAGCGTACCGAAACTCTTCCTTTCCGTAAGTCAGCAAATTTCAGTATCGATCTTGTACCTGTTTGCAATCGCGGGATTGAATCGGAACAGCTCCGGAGAATTACCGTGAAACACATTGTAAATGAGTATCAGAATGCCATTTCTATACTGTACTTAGATTAACTAGAGAAGCCTTCGGTACGAAACTGTAATGTAGGATTGTACCCTGAAGTGTAACCTTACTTTTGGCAAATATTGCCGCTTGTAAGTGCTTTTCCTTTGCAAAGTCCTTCAATAAACTTTAATGGATGCCACCCACTCAGTCGAGCTCTGTTCTATATGTTCTATACCACACAAATACCCAAATTACTTCCACGTAAGACGACCATGCATTAAATGACTCGGGGAAGCTAATAGAGATGATTGGCTTAATTAGGAGCAGAAAACATGCTGCCATTACCCTGAAATCAGTTTTTATTTCAAAACTGCAACAGGGGACAGACACCAACCTTAACCCAGTTTCTTATCCTGAATGGCAGTTTATTGTGCCCAGATTTCATGAATTATTTCTGGTATTCCGATCTGGCTAAGGACATTTATTTTTGAATTTGATTTTTAAGCAACGAAATTGTCTACGTACGATTCCACTGAATCTGAACTCGTTAGGTCGCTCATGTAAATATTAAACACTCGGAATCAAGTTGCCACATTTCCGATGCTGTATATTATATGCGGCAGAAGTTTTCCTATCAGGTTTTCTGGTCAGCTCGTGGAAAAGCCCTTCCAATCATATAACGACAAAGGCCTTTTTAAACCTCATTAGGTTTTAATGTAACATATGCATGTCTCAGCATAAAAAGGTCTTGTTTCACCCTAAAATCAAAAAAAAGTTTCTCCAAGTTGTATAAAGTCTAAGAGATCTAGATCGGACCTCAGCTTAGTAGGTACTAATTAACCCAAAATAAGAGTATACATCTGGATAGATGCTCCTTTTACCAGTTCACATCTTCTCCTCTAGACATACCGTGGGACTAAACATGTAGCTGACACTCATATTGTCTTTTTGCTTCATCCATTCGCTATAAAAATAATGCGAGGTTATGGAAGCATAAAGATTTGCCTATTGTATGCAAATATACGAGTATATTAATTTTTTAGCGTTGCGGAAATGTAAGATCTTCTCTTGCCTAAGACCAATTATCCTCTTTTAAACTATGCAGCATTCATAAAGTTCAATGTTTGATTCCCAAAATATGTATTTTCAAAATTGGGAACATATGTATTATTATACAAATCTTCCAAATGTAGTTTATGAATTTTTGTCAAATTAAAATCGGTGGTAGATTCAAAACAAAAGATAGGGAAACAACTTTAAAACAACTTTCTTGTGGAATGTCATATTTGGATAAATTATAAGATTGCTGATTCTTACAGATACTAACAAATAGGTTTGTCCACTGCTCGTTCCATAAAATTATTTGAAAGATATACATCAACCCCAACAGCTAGCTCATTGCTTCAAAGTAACTAACCATGCTTAATGTGGCTTTCATCACTTTAGATGCTTAAAACTGTGTGATATCTAAATAAATCATCTGGGTAATTGAGCTTGGCGAGATACGAGTACGCTACTCACTCTATTTGCCTTTTAAGAGATGTGAATCGTTGATGACCTTGCTCTATTTACTCTCAAAGGTGGTGAGAAAAACTCAATCATTAAAAATATTTTTTTCATTTTGTATATGTTTCACAATTGCGCAATCTATTACTTCTTCGGAATGCCTTCACGGTGTAGTTGCTGGATTTTATTGATTAAAAAGAAAAAGAAATAAAAGATTGCAAAGATTTGAAGTTTGCAAATTTGTATTCAAATATCGAATGGGGAAATCTGGAGTGTTGTTGTTAACTAATGCTCTATTTTCCTTAGGATGGAACCATGTCTGTTTTTTTTTTTGCTTTTTGATGGAAAAGTATATAGATTGGGATATATGATATATAAAAACAAACAATCATAATGAGTATCTTAAATAAGAAAGATATTATCAGATGGAGCTGAATTAAATGAGGCATTTATCTTTTACAGCGGAATGTATTCGTTGGTCTTAATGGCATTCAACTTAGCTAATAGAGAGGCAATTACTTAGCTAACAATCTGAGCTTTAACAAAGACCTCCCCTCCAAAAACAACTCTGACCGTCATTAGATATCAAGATTTTGAATTAAAACGCTATGGTATGTCCAGATCTGACTTATTTTCTTTGTAAACAGTAAGCAATTTATGAGTATAATAAAAGCCAAACAACGGATGGAGAATTGCATACGTTTCTTGTTGTATTGTTGTTCTGTTCTCATAATCCGGTTCTACTGACACCAACAAAGGCTGTAGGTGAACTTTTTGAATATTTTGATGCAAAGAAGATGAGACTTAGCATCTGTAGCTATGCTTATGTCTAACATTTTTGGTTGGCAGTAGTCAGAACAGTTTGAAAGGAAAGGTCACGAAGTTGACTTTCATCTGACCGGTTATTAGCATTGCCCACAAAAGGAAGACTTAACCCCATCGATATTATTGGCTACAAGGTACAAGCACTGTCAAATATATCTATATCGTACAAAACGAACACTGAATTTCAATTTGGATGCAAAGTCTCAACATCGTTGAAGAGTGAGGATTTGAAAACAGCCGAGTAGATGGATTAAGGAGGAAAATTAATTGAAACTCCATCTAAGCTTATAAGAGCCCAGCTAGCTTAGTCTGTAGAGCATGGGACATTTAATCTCATTGTCATGGGTTCGGACTCCACGTTGGGCGCCATTGTAAGGAGTCTAATAAGCCATGGAGGCATCAGCAGGCAAAGCAAACGCGAGCGTGCCACTGCTGCCTACTTCTACATCATCGATGCCTCCGTGGCTTACTAGACACCTTACAAGGTTTGAACGGGACAACATTTAACGGTTTTGAACGGATGTGCTCTGACAGAAAAAATACCAATTTACGGTTGAGAGCAGATATGCAGCAACTACGTAAGGAAACCAAAATCTTCTTAGCACGAAGTTTAGGGTTTTTCATAGGAGAGAGGTTGGAATCATTTCCTTATCCTCCTCTCTAATTCGAAAGTTGAGACCAGCTTCCCAGATAACTAGATCAGATACAATTTTCATTCCCCGAATACCGAAATAGCTAAAATGTTTAAGTTGCCGTGACTAGTACCTTTCATCGATGGCTTGAATTATTTCAGTATCCGTATTAGGCGTAGCTGACGTTTGTTATCAGTCAGTGGAACGTATAAATAGAACAATGAATTATTGAGTGCTCTGTTCCTGATGAAAACAAAATTTGTCATCGGTTGTGGTGACTCAATATGTTGCTGTGTCCTCTGATAACCTTAAATCGCCTTGTACCAGAGGCATATTACTAATCACGTTGCGAATATCTACAGAACAATTACTGCCAAATTTAAAGAGAATTTTCAGTGCCGATATTCATTACATTGAAAATCGGTAAACGTTATTACTCTGACTTCCTTTCAATTCAAGTAAATGATTAAGCGTTATGTGGGCAAAAAAGCTTTGCGAACGTGCAGTGGCATGTGTAACTCGGTCAAGCAACATGACTTGAACTTATCATAACATTTATTTTGGATGCTGATTATGATAACATCAATATGAGCTTCTAGATACAACTATACATGCCGGTTTACCCTCTGCCCAACGCAACCAAGTTGCTGTATTGTTGGTTGCTTCATTCCTAACGACTTTGTGCGGACATTCTTAGATATGATCGACGTTTGAATCAGCAGAAAAGCTTTTCAAAACTGAGGTTGTACTTTTAGACAGTGGAAGCGGCTGACTTGTTTGAATAATATATTATAAAGTGCTTCACGTTTTCTTAACGAAGCAAAATGCTGATTATTTTATATTTCGATTCACAATCCTCCAGTATTTTCGGTTTTCAGACTCTCCGAGGCTCCAACATTGACTCTGATCATTACCTTGTTGCAGCTAATGGCATCTCCTTTAAGCACCCCTGTACAAAAATCATTAAACAACATAGGAAATGTTGTCAACGAGCCATAAATGAGGCTACTTCTGATATAATTGTCTTAGCATGGCCACTACAAAAAAAAACTCTGGTTTGACTTTAAATGAAGCCCAGCAAAGATACAAAGCTCCGCTACATCGAAAAACTAGAGCTGCTCGTTCTTCAGAAAAGAAGGAAAGTGCACAGCGTTGTCACAAAAATAATTAAAAAGCACAAGAAGCTTGCGTCTAGAAAATGAGACGTTACAGGGCTTAGTTTGATAGTTTTGTTAAAGAATAAATCGAACTTCTCATGATTTCAAGGGTTAAAGGGAGGCTATTAAGATAAATATGAACAATTTGTAGCGGTGCTTAGAATATGGATTATTTATGCATATTAAAAACAAAATTAACCCTTGCCATTGTTGAATTCCATTCTTCTGATACGAAGTCCAGGTCAAAGTTAAGGTTCAATGGAGCGTTGAACTTTTTAAATAATATGGTCAGAAAAAATAATGCCCAAAGCATAGAATTCTGGTATCGAATAGCGTCTGAAACAGTTTATTATCTTGTCCAATCAGTAAAACTTTGCCTACTACTGATCAAATACTCACATGCGCAGATCTCGTTAAAGTTCTTGCAGTTTCACATCAACACTTCTGATTAATTGCACACTTCAAAGCATGCAGTAAGACGAGCTTTACCGTGCCATGAATAGTTTTGACATCCTTGCTAAACTCTTCAGGCTAAGCAGGCTGACTCTGGAGAATTATCGCTGCTGCATCAATGTAGATCATGATTCAACCAAAACCTGCGAGGTCAAGAAAGGTTTGAAACTAGACGACGTGCTTTCAAGTGTATTTTGTAACAACACCATGCAAACATCAATGATCAAGAAATAAGGTACACAATAACATACAAATGCAGATGGGATTGATATGATTGGGCGTAAACAGCTTGCCGTCAATAAAGCTTCCGTGTGCATTGAGGCGGAAGCGGCCAGAATGCTGTCATTACACACTCCACCGATACCTTGCCCAAAATGTCACCATTGGTTTTTTTGTGACCTGAGAACGTAAGTTACAAGCAATAATGACATCAACATTGAAATTAAAAGCGAAATGTCTCTTACCAATCACTATGTCTTAAGCTGAGAAGGCAATTGAGTAACAGCTCCCTCTCTCGTAAAATCAAAACGGATCCACCCATGAATCTTTCGTTTTTACATTCATATGATGGGGTGTATTCTAAAAGCCGTCTCTTATTGAAAACAGTGGTTTTAAATAAATTTTCTCCTGCGATCTATTGACCCCGATCTAATGGACATTGCGATAGTTGCTGCAGAAATGCGAAGTCGGCTTTCCCTGTACTAAGCACTGGCGCTCAATTTGGGGTAAGGAATATATTCAGATCTAAGCCAACGGCTCGCTTTTCAACTCGCTAGACAATGCTAGAAATGGAACTTATTGGCACAATCGTTGAAAGTGCCATCATGCTCGGTTAGGGCTTGGATTGATAGTTGGACTTCTGAAGAAATGATCCATAGATATCTACAACTACTATGATTTCTATGTGGGTTTTGTAAACTTGAAATGTTTTTGACTGTTTGTCGAAATTTCCATTTGGGTAAGAGCATCCTTTATTTCTTTGTCTGTGTCCATTCAGTCTCTAGTGATTGTTGGACTTGGAAACAGTACTAGTTCTTTTATTCAGAACCATTTCTTACAGTTCTTGTTCTTCTTCATGTGCTTGCCGGCGTTGTTCATTAAACTAGGTATTTTGTTGTGGTGATCGTTAGTAATTAAGTACATCAGAGGTCATATTTCTGATGAATTTTTTTTAGCTATGAGGGTTTAAAAGACACTTTATCGACAAAAACTCAATGGATTATAGCAAATAAAATATATTCTCACAGTATTTTCTTGTTTTTAGTATTTTCGATTCTACGCGATCTTACTAGCGCTAAAAAATGATAGAGAACGAGGTTAATGTTAGCTCATCCTTTGCCGGAAAAATACTTTCGACAGCAATACAGTGATTGATGAGAAGTTTTCCAAATGCTGTTGGTAATATTGCAATGAGAGCAACATGTACTAGCTACAACAATACTGTCATGCAAGTAATTTTCTCTAACACTCCCACTAAAGTGGCCCTTTTGTTTTAAATATACGTTAAAACCGCGAAACACTTTTTTACCATTAACACAAATACGTTATGTCCAGGAGGTCATAGAAAGTATCTTGGTTTTCTTATGAGAGTAAGATGAAAAGTTCTCGGCTGCAATTTTCAGTTAAAAACTAATTTTTCTACATAAACTCGCTTGACTTCAACATACTTGGTCCAGCGTTTCTCTAACACCAGTATTCCCTCCCGGAAGTGAGAGTCTGGAAGTCTGTGAAAATATTTATCTATGGCTCTTTCAACTTCTTCACTGGATCCGAAGCGTTATTCAAAAAGAAATTTCTTAAAATTTGGGAACAAATGGAAGTCTGAGGGTGTATAATCAAGGGGTGATGGCCGAGCAAATCGTAGGCCATATCCCACAGCTTTCCCATCACCAATTCATTGTCCTGGTGAAATGTGATTTTTTTCTTCTTTAAGCCAAGCCTCTTCTCGCGAATTTTGGCATCCAGCTGGTCAAGAAGGTTGGAGTACTATTCACCTGTATGCCTTTAACAACGTAATCAATTAACAGAATTCCCGGAACACGCTGGCCATGACATTTCGGGCAGATGCGATCAACTTCGCTATCTTTGGCGATGATCCACAGGCCTCCACTTACTGCTTCGTCTGCTGTTTCATTTCTGGCGTATAGTAATGGACCATGTCTCATCTTTCCCACAGCCTTAGCAGTCTAACTCACATTCACTGGTCTATTATCTCACACGAGGACATGCACTTTTTCGATTGTTTTGGGTGTGGTTGCGTTTTTTGGCGGGCCTTCACGTGAATCATCTTCGAGAGACGTGCGACCACGTTCAAATTCAGCTGCATACTTTTCAACAGTTGACATGGAAGGAGCAGAGTCCCCGTAAGCTTTAGTTAACTTTAGATGAATTTCCTTAGTAGTTAATCCATCCAAAACGAAAAATATCTATTCTTTCTTCAACGCTGTGTTGTAAGTTAAGTGCGTTTATCAGCAATCTATAGCCTCCACTTATTGATCGACTTCATACGGTCTAGTAAAAATTCTAACATTCCAGGCACAGATCGTAAATATGTTGTCCTTCTTTTTTTATGGGGTCCTTTCCTTGACTATAGTACATCAACGAAATAGGTTTGTTATTACAGAGCCGGTAACCCACTTTGGGGATACGACTGACTTTTCTTTCCTCCCCATATTGTCTTAAAGGTGAACTCTATGTTGTATTAAATTTTTGATAGCTTCATATCTGTAAAAAATTTCTCAAAAAACAAAAACAAATTCCGCACATAAATCATCTTATTGTCCTATAAACCATTGCTTCCTGTCCTATTAACATATTCTCACGGAAACATTAGCAATGTTTAAGTCAATGAGATAAGGAAAGTGCACATTCTATTGTTTAAAATTCGTATACACGGTAGCGGTACCGGTACAGAACTAGACATTTTTGGAGAGTAATTAACAAAAAATTCATGTTCAGTGGTATCTAGACCTTTAGACTATTAGATGCGTTATTAGTATTAGCCATTTTTCTTCAACCAAGTTCATTGTTTCCTTGTCTTAACACCATGAAACTTGTGAAACTTTACACTGAACGTTTTCAGTAATTACACTCCACTGTCGACCTTAAAGGTCGTTTCTTTGAAAAGATATAAAAAAATAGTAATAACAATCATAAACCTCCCACCGCAACACACCTCATTTAACACAAAGCCCGAGTGGTCCTTGGCTAAGACTGCGCATAAGAACACCACCACCACTTGTACCACTGTAGCCATACAACTAACTGGGGTATTTTAGATACCTTTTTTCTTTACATACTACGCAGCTACAATTTGTCTGCATAAGTCGGTCAGTAGGTATTCGTACAAGCCATGCCTATGCTCTCAGGGGTAACTAAGCATGTTACAAAGCAATTGATCGTGTAAACCAAAGGTCTTTTCGCGCTCACAACGAGTACCGAGTACCGAGTACCGTAATAATTATTTTTATTGTTGTTAAACAAATTAACCGTACCACAACGCATTGCATTACTCGCACTGAATTTATGCAATTGTACCAACCGGACTGGGGGATGTGGAGGTTTAATTATGATGAAAATACGGTAATTGCCTCAATAATTGGATTCCATTCCGCTATCGTTAGCCGGATGGAAAAAGAATTACTTAAATGATCGCATTCACACTCTCACTCGCACTTGTTGCAAAGAACATTTTAGACCAGATCAAGGATCGATGTAGTATTTGATACCTCTACTGATACTGATGTTGGTCAGTACTTTCTATTTCTTCCCAGTAAAGGGGGCTCTTTAAATGAAGCAAACATTGGAAAAGAAACGA
The DNA here is from genome assembly GCA_928272305.1 of Volucella inflata. NCBI lineage: Eukaryota > Metazoa > Arthropoda > Insecta > Diptera > Syrphidae > Volucella > Volucella inflata. The sequence goes on along the minus strand of OV743717.1, from coordinate 24,793,763 downwards.
GCAGTAAGTATGAATGCAACCAGTAGTGGCGCAATAATGTGGTGACTGACTGAGAAGTCAAGGTCTTTTTGGGGCCGACCTCTGGTAATGTAGGTTGTCGTACATGTTGTCGCCGTACAAGCTCGAGATCAAGTTTTATGGAGCTTAAGTGTGTATACTTGTATCTGTGACAAATAACAGATGAAAGCGGATCTGAAATCCTGATTTGTGAGTCACTGGCAAGCAATGATGCCAATGTTGTAGAATCGATTTTATGCAACAACGTCAAGCTCATTGATCGTAAGGCATTCATATGAAATTATGCAATTTAGTAAAGAGGGCCATTGAAATGTGCTATTAGGTAATTTGAAAAGTATGAGAGCCGGTAAAAGGAAAGTTTTAAGGATTCCTGAATTCTAGGCTAAGCTTGGATTAATAATTAAGTAATCGGCAATGTATCGGTTAGTTCGGGTACTTTGAAAACTGTATTTTAGAGTTATGAAAGCCCTTTCTTTGAGCATTCATATGAAATATGCAACAACATAGAGCTCATTGATCGTAAGGCATTCATATGAAATTATGCAATTTAGTAAAGAGGGCCATTGAAATGTGCTATTAGGTAATTTGAAAAGTATGAGAGCCGGTAAAAGGAAAGTTTTAAGGATTCCTGAATTCTAGGCTAAGCTTGGATTAATAATTAAGTAATCGGCAATGTATCGGTTAGTTCGGGTACTTTGAAAACTGTATTTTAGAGTTATGAAAGCCCTTTCTTTGAGTAAGTGGATTGGGATAGCAAAATAAATGTGTTTGCCTTTTTTTCACGGCTCTAGGAAAGCATAACGATTCACAGTAGTTGAACGCCAATGAATCACTTTCGTGTTGTACGGCGTAGAGCTCATAATAACTCCATAAGAGTGAGAAATGTTTTTGTTTTGTAACCCATTTAACGACAGAATACCGTTGGCTAGATTTCTGAACTTTTATATCTATTTTCTTATCAAATATTGTGAGAAATATCATGGGATATTATATGTATAGTATATCTCACATGAGATTGTGCGGCATCAGAAATGAAGTATGATTCTTGCACTTAATTGAGTGCCGTCTATCCTGAAGATTGACATCGTCATAGTGGTGGGAGACTAAACATATAATCTCAAGAGGGCTGTGACAACACAATGCGTAAATATTTTATGAAAAAAGCAAGAAAATAAAGTAGTCACATTTCTTGGTCGCCTTGTTTTTAAATGCACCCTGCTAAACCACGAGATCAAGACACACAAAACTGAATTTGTTGATGTATGAAACAAACAAGTAACTTACATTCACATTGAACTTCATCGCCATGTCATTATAATTCGGAGAAGAAAACAGCCGCAGCAATGTAATGCGCATATTATCAACAATCTGCACATCTTTTAAAAATTTTAAGAAAAATTTTCCCCTTGCAAAATCGAGTTGTATCCGGACGAGGGACTGTAACAGTTGGACGACAATACGAGATTTGTTGGCCAGTTTCAAGGGGAAGATATAGGAAATATTGAATATTTATCTAAAATTTGAACCTCTCCTTGCTTAATGTGAAATGCGGGTTCGATTAGATGCATCTTGTATAGGTCGATGCATTGTTTCAACTGCGAGTTGGTACAAGTGAGTTCCTCGCTCCTTGATCTGCCAAACCTTCAAGACCTGATAACCAGAGACATATTTACATTTGCGTGATAAGTTGAACTCAGCCATGCCGCCAATCAAACGAGCGAAATGAAGATGGTTACGACAGAAAGATCCAAAAATCATGATGGTAGATACTCGTATGATGAAAAAAAATTATATGCAAATTGTTTGAGAAAAACAAATCAAAAAATATGGAAAAGGCGAATAAAGACGAATAATTGATAACAGAATTCGTGATTATTGACACTTGGGTTGATTTACGACCAGTCTAATAAAATTAATGATGCGCAAACGAGCAATTAGAAATTTATTTATCTATTTAATTCACAGCATCTCTGTTCATTTTTAAGTTTTAGAAACTATAAAGTGGTTAAAATTTCAGTTTTAATTAAAATAAAAGGAGTAACAATTTGATAGGTACAGGAAATACGGGAAAGATATAAAGTTTATGAATGTAAAGAATTGAAGTAGAATTAAAGTATGAATTATAAAAAACAAATTTCTTAATATTTTATCACTGATTGCAATTTGCGTAAAATTTAAAAAGTTTTTCTTTAAAGTGGTTTTCTATGCTCAGCCTTTTGATATTAATGAGAAGATTGATCCAGAGGAGAACTGCATATATGAAAAATTGGCCACTGCTCATTAGGAATTTACGCCTGGGATGTATTAGTTTAAGCGTACTTTGAGAGTGAACAAAAACTAGGTGCATCCAATTAACTCCTGCGATTCGATTGAAGAAAGCTGATATGTAGTTACAAGAACAACATTTTTATTTTAATATTTTGTTTGGATCTTGCAATTATAAATGAAATATAACATCATTCAAATGCGAGAGAGTTTTTGCATTACTTAGTTCTAAAGTGGTAGTTTTCGATGACATTTATCGGGAAATAACTTGGTCATAACTTGACGAATATTCGATTCAAAAATTCCAGATTTTGCGATCCCCATATGCGACAATTTTGTTTGATATCCACCGAGAGACCTACGCAGTAGAAAATGCTTTGTAAAAATTGGTCATCCCAACGCTGATATTCAGGCAATCAATCGGCGTATGTTCTGCTCATTCCGTAGTCACCTGGCTTCAATTCTTGAGTTGGATGATCTTTATAAGGATGTAGATGCAAATCTAATTGCAAAATACGCCATAATGTGCCGTAAGGAAAGCGCAAATGCTTTTCTTGCCGTGAAATGAATAGATTTGGATCATGTTTAAAACTTGCACTAATGGCAGCCATATCTTCTGTAGAGCGTGCATTTTGATGTTGGAAAGGTCTTAAGACAGAGCCAGTTTCTTCGAATTAGTTTACGATTATGCCGATTATGTACGCGAAAAGTACCTACTGCAGATGAATTATTTTTGTAGTTAATTTTCACAAATTTTAATATATTCAGCAATTATAAGGCGATCCATATTGTAAAATGGCAAACCCTCAAGTAAAGGTAACGTAAAACAAAAGAAAACTAAGGTCAGATCTTTGGGACACACCAGACGTTACTGGCAGACTCAAAGATTTTTTGTCGCTACGATACACAGTTTGGTTTCGATTGTTAAGATATGGTGCCACACGCAAAAAGCAAATTGATTGAATTTATAAAGAATAATTTGATGGTTTACTGAATCAAATGGTTTTGAGAAGTCAAAAAAAAATATCTTCATCAATTGAACCACGTTAATAATCAGTAATACAAATCAAGGCCCTGGTGTAGTTGTGCTTAGAAAATCAGATTGGTATTTCATTATTAAACTATTGGGTCTATAACTTAATTCATGCAGTTTGCTAAGAGATGGCGTAACTTGTATTATTCCATTGGAATATGCGTTGGAAATCTACTGTCATTGTACGTCATTTCAGTATATGTCATTCATTTGAAGCGTAAACAACAATAATTTTTTTTCACTCAAATATGTCGAACTTTGTGCCTGAAAAAGTGTTTTTGCGGGGAGTTCTTCATTACTTTAATATGAAGAAAACTGCTGCTGAAAGTCATCGTATTTTGGTGGAAGTTTATGGTGAACATGCGGTAGCTGAGCGAACGTGCCAGAAGTGGTGATTTTGGCTTGGAAGACGATGAACGTCCTGGGCAGCCAAAAAAGTTTGAAAATGAAGAACTGGAAGCATTACTCTATCAAGATTGTTGCCAAACAAAAGAAGAGCTCGCATAATCTTTGGGTGTCACTCAAGCAGCCATTTCATAACGTTTAAAAGCAGCTGGATATATTCAAAAGCAAGGAAATTGGGTCCACATGAACTCAAGCCGTGAGACGTCGAAAGGCGGTTTTGCATGTCCGAAATGCTGCTGGAACGCCACAAAAGGAAGTCAGTTTTGCATCGGATTGTTACTGGTGATGAAAAATGGATCCATTACGACAACCCCAAGTGCAAAAAATCATATGTGAAACCCGGCTAACCAGCCAAATCAACGGCAAAGCCGAATATCCATGGCGCGAAGGTAATGCTCTGTATTTGGTGGGATCAGATGGGTGTGCTGTATTATGAGCTGCTAAAAATGGGTGAAATCATCAATGGACAACGCTACCGAACACAATTAATCCGTTTGAAGAGAGCAGTAGCCGAAAAACGCCCGGAATATGCGACCAGATACGAGGCAATAATTTTCCATCATGACAACGCTCGGCCCCACCTTGCTATTCCGGTTAAGAACTATTTTGAAATCAGTGGATGGGAAGTCTTACCTCACCCGCCTTATAGCCCATACCTTGCCCCTTCTGACTACCATTTGTTCCGGTCGATGCAGAACGCCCTCACTGAAATACGGTTCACATCAGAGCAGAATATCAAAAATTGGCTTGATTCATTCTTGGCTGCCAAGCCGGCGCAGTTCTTTTGGGGTTGGTATCCACAAATTGCCAGAAAGATGGGAAAAAGTCAAAGCTTCAGATGGGCAATACTTTGAATAATACTATTGTACATGTTTTTCTTCAATAAACGTTAAAATTTTGAAAAAAACCGCACGAATTAAGTTATATACCCAATATTTTCAGCAAGGAAGATCTCCAGTTGTTGGCAAACGATTTTCTCTAACTATCCTATGTTAAAGAAAGGATAGCAACTGCCCTGTTTTCGGATTATATTTTTTTCCCTGCTTCTTTCTGAATGAATGAATGTATCTGAATTTAGCTCTGCGAATTTGGTATTATAAAAAGGTGTGGGCTTATAAGATATTGCCTAATGCACAAAAAGAAACCGTCAAGTTATGCACACTTTTGAGAAATGGCGTCAGCAAACCAAAAACGGCGTCAGCATGCGGGACAACTCTGATAAAGTGCAGATTTTAATAAAACAGGATTGCCTAGGATTTATGAAAAAAGTTTAACGATTTTGTGCAAAATGGGTCAAGTGCTTTGGGGGACAAGTTTTCGTTAGAATTCTTCAAAAACATTAGAACTGGGCGCAGTTCATATAAACAAACGCCTTTCGTTGTTGTTTCCCCAATACAATATATTACTCTTAAAATTTTTCACTTCTATTTTTTTGAATAACGAGAAAAGTTTTATCACCGTCCTCATATGTGTGCAACTTTTACAATCAGCGGAGGTTATAGTAAGAGCTCGCTTTTTTAATCAAAAGTATCCCAAAACAAAAATAAAAAAAATTGTACTGAAATAAATAGAGAAGATAAATATTAAAACCGAACGAAAAAGATGTGGAAGAGATTAATAATCTATGAAGAAAAAACAAAGTGAGAAAAATGGAGTTAATGGTTAATTTCGCAATATTTTGCAAGCATGCGAATGCACCTATGTTTATGTGTTAAATGATAGCTTTGGAAATTTTCCATCATTATTTTCCTATTAATTGCGATCATCATTTTGATGTTAAAGTGAAAAATCAAGTAGCAAATTAATATTCAAAAAGAGAGATGTTTTATTTAATTCGCGAATATGGAGGAATGGTCTTTATTTACGGGCTCTGTAACGACAACGCATCATTGTCCGATTTCGAGTATCAACGGCGACAAAAAATCCGAAAAATTTCATCCAGGTGAAACCTTGCTTATGCTTATCGTTGCTTTTTAAATGTCGGCTTAGCAGTAGTAACTGGAAGAGATGCAGCAGGTTTCTACACGTTGAAATGTTGCAGCCTTTTATCAGCACCTGAAAGCTTGCTCCACAGCTGAAAGCTCCTAGAGCCAGATTCCAAAGAACTCTGCAAGGCAAATGCATTTACATGGAAAGAATAAATCCGGTACAGGATATTCTGGCAAGGGATGCCCAAAGAAGATTGGAATTTTGTCAATGTTTACAACGTCAATAAGGAAAGTTTGAGCACTTCATCCAAAAGAATCATCTAAAGCAATAAAATCGCAGTTTACCAGAGTAAGCGTTACTAATCAACACAATTTGCATCGTTGGGCAGACTCTTATCCCCCATTATATGCATAACAAGGTAAGCTCATTCTTAACTTTTGTGGTGGACTAGAGAAAAATGTTCTATCACATGTGCTTAATTCCACCTTCTATAATATTTTGACTTTCCAGAACATAAATTGCCGAAACTCTTCAAAACTGTTGCTCTTATTTAATGTCAGGGAAATGTTTTTTTAACATGAAAAAAAAAAGAATAAAGTACAAGCAGACCTTAGAAGTCATTCCAGTAACATATTCCAGTAACATATAACATATTGCAACATATTAGCATATTAATATGCATTTCGAAATGCTTAAATGCATGAGAAAGTATCAAAATCAGGACTGACTTACTCTAACGACCTTTAGAAAAATGAAAATATACCCCTCTGCCGTTCGACTTTGATCGCCGGAAGTTCAGGAATCTTCAGCTATTCGAATGGCATTGTTGTAAGGTTCCGTAATTTTTTTCCGTCTATGGTTTTGACGAAGAATTTTTTTGCGATGGCAACGGTATATCCACCGTATATTACTTTCTGCTGAGTTACTCGTAGGATTGTCCTTCGTCAAACTCTGAGTATTCTGTCTGCGAAATAATCTTAGATTTGTTTTTGGCATTCGCTATGATGATGTTTATGTTGGCAGACTTCAAAACATCTTTTACATAGACAGTCACCACGGTTACTGTTTTATCGCTCTCTTTCATGCGAATGCAGATATACTTACTCCTTTTGCTAGGTTTTGCTGTCATTCGGGACAGAATTTTCTGAATTGTTTTTTACTGGGCCCTGATAACATTTCAAAGGGAATTTTTCTTCCCGCAGACATGTTGTAAAGACGTTCTCAAGCGGATCTGTTTTGGTAAGAGCTGCTTTCTTTAGAGTAAAGCAAGGAACGCAGTTACTATAATTACTACGAAAGAATTAGCTTGTACCGAGTTCTTCATTCATGACATCGTGTGGTATTATATCATCATACTCTATTGTTTTTCGCAGATTGTTTGTTTTATCCCTGAAAACGATTCCTTTTTTTTTTTGACATGTGAATGTGAATAACTAAAAACACAATCCAGTAAAGTTGATTGATTTTATTTATAAATAATGTATTTTTAATAAAATTAAGCAAAAATAAGGCATTTAATTTAAATTCATAGTTAGGAAAACGTATAACATAAAAAAGAATAAAGTAGTATGACCTTCAGGAGCTTCATAGGAATTAAAAAAAAAAAGTCTCAGAAGTCAAAACTCCGCAAATTATCTGTGGTTCTGAAAGTAAACATAACAAACAAAATGTATAAATGTAAAAAACTTTGATTTTCAAAATATTACCAGTATATTTTTACAGTTGCATTTTGACTACATACTCGCAACTGTTGCATACTTCAGTTCGATGTTGTGGGCGAACATGCCTTTGGCAAGTACTTCAGGTCGTCTTAGACTTTTTGTCGTTCGCCCTTGGGCACAAAAAGCATCTCCCTTGCTTTGCGACCTTTGATAAAGGTTGGGTAATACGAGTATCCTCCAAAACTTATTACTTTTAATACACTTCACTTAAAACAATACTCGCATTAATATATACGGGGTGTCAGCCCCACAGCCTCGTTATTTTCAGTTCGAACAGTGAAAATGTACTAAAGATCTTTGATACGAGTATATGAAGTCACAATACAAAAAAATAAAAGTCACGCCACTCACTAAAAAAAACGGCTTTTCTTAGAAAAAATAAAAGGGTTTTTTTTTCTGTAATGGGGTTTCCACGCACCCCGCATCGGTTGTAGGATTATACATGGTTATGCTAGTGTTTCTGCTAAGCTTTTTAGCAACCTTTAATTATAGTTTTGAATGAATTTCTCTTTGGATTTTGTAGTTGGTCTTATTAAAGAGGGCTTCTTAGGCTTTCCTTCAACTCATTTTTATTTCTTATCTGGGATCGTGGCAACTGATAATGGGGAACAAAGGTTTTTCCTTTTTAACTTCTTTGTTGGAATGTATGCGTTGCTTTGTGAAGTTGTTTCCTCGTTTTAAGCTGTGTTCCCGAAGAATAATTTAGGCTACTGAAGCATTTGTACTTCTATCGATTTGTCGGGACGATCTCCGATGTATAGGGGTCATATTCAATGAAACTTCGCTCCTTCTTTTTGGTAATATTAAAGGTTCACGATGAAGTTATTGTCCAGTAATTGAAGGTATACGTTTTTCCTTCGACACGTAATCGGTTGAAGTTGAAGTGTCTTGCTGCTATTACCTGTTTGAATGTATGACTTGCGCAGGCTTTATATATATACATAATTGTAGGTATATGTTTTGCGCGGTTTCGTTTTGGTTCAGATTAATTTCTTTGCACTACATTTTATTTTAGCATTCATGGATTTGGCAAGGCACTTTTTTGTGCTTTGCTTACCACAAATTCGTGTTTCAGTACGGCCCACTTCATGCCTAAGTTAGCATTCAAAGCATATATAATATCATAAACTTAATGACATCCTTCAAAATGTTGCATTTGGCAAGGCTCTTCAATGGGTTTTAGTGTACTTACATCGTTTTTTGACATCAATTCAATCAAAGCTTGTAGACATAGTACTTTTATGACTTTTTTTACATTCATTCGTTATGGTAAATGCCGCAATTTCCTTTCATCTTTTTGAGTATATTTAGATTGGTGTGCAGAACGTTAATATAATCAGGATAGCACCCTATGTTTTTAAATGCGTAACTCATTTCTATCACTCACAGAAAAAACATTGACTTGATGTGGCTTATTTTATCACCTCTCCACTAGTTGATTAAGCACTTTGTTTTATATGGTATATGAGGATCTCTTTCTGCTTCCAGAAAGCAAAAGCAGATAGGTTTGTTAACGCATCCTTCATTTGACTCTTTGTTGGTTTGGTTACATACAAGTCTCTTGGGTTTGTAGTTTACTTAAAAGGCTCCCGTCTCCTGACGAGTCTCTATCTATAGCACTGCAGATTTGCATTCTCATCGAATACGAGTACAGATGTATAAACGAAGCACACTAGCATCGGCGGTAGCTTGTCCCTCGTTTGGATCTGCCTTTTTCCCTCGAAATTAAGGGCTATTATTTGTAGCGTTGGGGTGATATTGTCTATTCATTCGACAAGCCCTAGACAGTTAAGTCGACGCATAAAAGTAGCATAATCAATGTTTTGTACTAGAGCATACGTCCTGGGTTTTGAGCTCATTTATTTTTCCAAACCGAGGTTATAGCTTACGGTAAGTCTTCACCGAATCTTCAATAGGTTGTCATTCGTGGAGTTAATTTGTACCTTTTAACTACTTTGCACTTGTTACTATGAACAGAGAGGTTTTACCTAAAGAACTGGGTAGATACTTCCTTGTTTGTTGAGAGAATGTTGCTGACTTTGTCCTCAAGACTAACTAATATCGCCTCTATATGGCGACATCACAACCTTTAATTGTGTTAACATAAGCTCCATCTCCAAGAAGTCACATGACATTGCGTCTAAATATCATCTATAATAGCTCTGAAGAACTGTTTCTACATGGCACAATGTTTGTTTTTTAGCATTTTAGTTTGTTGCATAGCTGGAATAGTTTAGGTGGGATTTCAAATTCGGTCATCTCTTTGCAAAGCTCAATGCGATGAATACTTTCATATGCGGCCTTGAAGTCAAAGAAGAGATGGTCAGTGTCTACTTGAAATTCTTCAATCACAAACTATACAAGATAATAAAATTTGGAGAATGAACCGATCATATTATACTGAACGAAGGTAATCTGATTAGATATTCCTGCATATTAAAGTACTCTGCTTTCTAACAGTTTCAAAGCGGTCCTCTACGTATTACCCAATCGAAAATAGTTCGCATGAAAAAAACCAGTCCCCCTTTTAGAATCGGAAAACAAACACCTGATATTTTCGAAGGGGCTTTTTCCTTCCACCCGTATTAATATTCCAAAATAGATCCTAATTGAATTTTTATTCTCATTCTAGCTGTACTGGTATCAACTTTTCCCGAAAAACCCAAAATCCGGCTTAAGATTAGAATAAACCCATTAACGAAATATACGATTGTACGAATATACATAAGTCGTATTTTCGAATGTGAGAATTTGCAAAATTAAGATAAAACAAAGCTAATTTATACATATATTGTATATAAATAAAGCACATGAAAGTTGTCACCCTTTGAAAAGTCGGACCCGGTTGAACAGCTTAGCTTAGGGTAATTTATTCAACTGACCATCGCCTTGGTTGGTTTCGTGATGATTCGTTAAATTTTTTGAATACCAACAAAATTGCACAATTTCACAAGAATTATTATAAATTACTTAGTACGAGCATATCAGGGTCAAGTTTAGAGCGACCGCTTTAACTTTTCTAAGAATAGAATTCTTTATTACGATGGATGGGATCATTGCCTTTAGTGTTTTTTTTTTTTTTTTTTTTTTAAATTTTGGCTTCGGATATGATAAATGACAGAGTCACGGAGTAACTTCACGGTGCATTTGTTCATTCATAAATCTCTTAATCGAAAGTTGAATTCAAGACGTAACTGGTATTTCAATTATGATTCCAATCAGGTAGCTTAAAAAAAAAACGTTTAACAAATTCAAGAGCTAATAAACTCACCGAGTAGTTACTTCCGCACAAACAACTGCCATATATGTATACATATACTCGTATACTCGTAAATATGTTTTTAATTTCAATTTCAATTTGAATTGGGTGCCGTTGAATGGGGGCTTCTCGCCGGCTTAATGGCTTCATTTTGGGAGCGTGCATTGTTGGTTATATTGATGGCTTATGAACTTTTATTGTTAAGATACGTTTGTTAGTTTTGCAAATAAAACGAGCCGATAGCTGAAGGAAGGAAGGGAAAAAGCGGAGCAATTGAAAATACCCGCAGCTATCCGCAGACATTCAATGGCCATTAAATATGTTGCAGTCGAAGTGGTCTTTGTTATTAATGGTATTAAAATTGAATGACACTTAGGATTGAATAAGTGAGAACGATTTGTTTTAATAAATATTCATGTTTTTGAATTGCCTATCATGTAGTACGGGTGCATTTAATGGGGCGGGCAACATTTATGAAAAAATTTGTGAAGTGGAACTTAATTTTCTATTGAAGTTTTCCAAAAGTAGTATATGTTTAAACTGTGCTTCCTCTCTGAAGCTTTTTTTTTCTTTTTTACAATTTACGCGCACCTCAAGGGGCTTATGATACCCTTTTACTATCGCCAAGGCGCGGGCGGAAAGATAGAAGGAGGAGAAAGGAAAGCACTGTTGTGATGATGAAGTGGTTTGAAACTCAAGTATGTTTGGTTTCGATATTGACTCTTTTAAATGATTGCAAAGATACATCAAGTTAGTCAGTTTCGATGCATCAGTTAAGACCTTGCTTTTGAGAAGGTCTTGATTGACATGAAGACCGCACTCGTTAGGGCAATTTTAAGAACGACATGTATTACTCCACCAGAAAAGCAGCATTTATATTGAAAATCTTGATCTAGATTACCTGACTTGCTATTCATCGTGTTGTAGATAAATTCTGTATCATATACACTCCAGATCACGCAAGGTCAATAATGCGTCACCGTAGTATGCATATATAGGCGCTGTACGTAAAGGGATTTTGTTTTAGACGCTAAGATAATTATGTTTAAATACAATTAAAACTAATTAATGTAACATTCATTTGGAAGGATTGTATGCCATTTGATACTTGGAATCAGTTTCTGGTATATGTCCACCACGCCGAAGCTCGAATAAAGCGCATCATTGAACAATTTGGGGGATTCATTGCAGATAACTCGTACAATGATTTGCTCCAGAGAGCCTATCGCTGCCGCTTTATCTGCAAAAAATAATGATTTGTCTCAACCCCACAGACAGTAATCCAATGGCGTCAATTCGAAGGTTGCTTAGTGGCCAATTTGAAATGACACTATTGTCAAATCGTTTTTGTAACGAAGTAATATTTTCGCTGCTAATATAGAGTAGAGCATAATCCTACTCAAACCACAGTTCTTCTACATTAATGTCACGCAAATTTTCTTGGGACTAATAATCGTTGCTTATAGCTTCTTATTGCTTCTACTGGTTTTCTGTTAATATTATTTTTCGCCCTGGCCTCAGTTTTGAAGAAAAAAAGACCAATGATGACAGCGGCGTATAACCAGGGCCATACTGTATATTATCCTTTTGGATGAATTTCTTAAGGAATGTTTTCCATCAAATTAAATAGAACATATCTGTTTGTTTATGTAGCCGCTTAACAAGATTGTAAGCCTCATTATTGAACAAAAATGTTTGTTAAAAAACTGGGTCAGCTTCTAGCTGATTTAGAGCCCAATCACTGAACACTTGAAGCAGCAAACTGTCACGCGGACTTATCGCTTGCACCAATTGTGTCCTAAAAACCTTGAGATTGAGATCTTTATCCCAGATAGTGGATGGAAAAAGGCAGCGAAGAACTGTGAATCGATAAATTGGGGTCGATTCCAACGCAAGGTTTCACAGCCGTAATAATATTTTTCCGAGTGCACCGTATACGTTCTCTGTGGTATCTGAGTATCCAATACCGCGAATTGGGTAAGAAAATTTTCATTAATTCGTAATGTCTACCGTAAATCTCACGAAGTGGTCTACAAGCTTCGCGAACAGAGCTTCGATTTCGAAAATAAATTTCAACAAATTTATATATTTGTAGTTGTTCTATGATGAAATGGCAAACTGTTCTAAGGAGAAATTAAGCGTGGCGAATCAATCTGAGAGCTGATTTGACACCTGACAATCGTAACAGTTTGGAAGTTGTGAAAAAATAAAAGATCTGATGAAGCTACTGAGTAAACGAGACCATGGTTCGTGGACAGAGTTCCTCGCAGATTGAAGATATCTCTTATTTTTATGTTAAAAAAAAAAACATCATTAATGAAGATATTTACTTTCAACTGAATTAGCTTACGAATCAAACAAACTGGGCTTATGGAATAAGCTAAGTCTTGAAAAGGCTCATAAGACTGTACACAAAAGTGTAATGGCATCATCAGTCTATATCATCAATCCGGGCGGGAGTTTGGCTCTTTGTGCTACGATTCTTATTAAACCTGATCCAACGACAACATAGAATATCGAAATCAACCAGCGAATTCGGGCATAATGTTCGTGATAATGTGTCAAAGACTTTAAGAGGAGATTTCTTGACATATTGTGAGAAAAAAAATCGTATGGTTGCGGTCGGAAGTGCCTTTCAATATTTGCCACATTATCCTCAACATCCAGTATATGTACAGCTCATAAATATCAAACTATTCAGTGTTGGAAGTCAGTATTCAGCGTGTTATTGGTGAGATGGATCTCCGAATGAGCAAAAGATTGGCCGTGACTTGATTCGACAATATGCGCTTTGTTAAAAAAAGAAAACAAGCAAGCCCTGTGCCATAATTAGCGTTCAAGGAAACTGCTGCCATTATTGAGGAGCTCAAAGAGCGAGTTGAGCTTGAGTGAAAATATTTTTGAATTTGTTGCCTCAAAGTCTCTAAAATAGTCGTTGATACCTCAGTTGACCCCGGACAATTGGCGAACTTTTCATTCCCTATTCGTGAAGCTGTGTGAGAGGGCTGTTTAACTAACACATTTAAATTCACGAAAAAGAGCAAGAATACTGTTCTGACTTACCCAGTACAGAAAGGAGTCAATGTGCTCTTTTTCAACAAAAATATGAATTTGCATGTGAGTGTTATCCTATATGGCACTCGTTTCTCGAAAAATCATATTGTGTGAAAGACCTTTAAGATGCTGAGGAAACTGTAAGGTGACTTTAGCCAAGGCATTGGACTCGTAGCAAAGAATCTAGTGTAAATTCTTTCCTCGGCTTGAAAGAGACAAGCTTTCTCGGGAATATGTATGCCTTTGATACTTTCATCAGAATGGTCTATCTCAGTAGCATAGCTCCTGACATACGATACCTAGAACACATAAACTTCCTCCACCTGATACTTTTTATTATGGACCGATCTCTCAAGGAGCTCTTCCCTTTTAAAAGAAGAAGTTTTCATTACAATATGCGTTCAAGTTTAGACGACTTCAATGTCTTTTGACCCGGATTCTCATAAAGGCTCCATCGGACGCCATGACACTAAAGATTCGACTACCGTAGGAATATGAAGGCGTCTTTCTTTTCAATCAGGTCTATATCCGGACAGAATATGATTCAGGCATGAAATGAAGTTAAATCTTCGCCGATGGCTTCAGAACTGATAAAAGATATAGTGAACTACAACCTTAAACTTGCATGTCTAGCAAAAACATATGCAATTCTGATGGCAGTAAAAATAAATATATGAAAGGGACTGTGTGAATAGGAATACATAAGTATGACAGGCTGTAGACTACTTCTTTCCTCAGTACCGGTTAAAATCACGAAGAATGTTGACAGACTGATGGCTCCTTCTCACAGATTATTTTGTCCGTAGAGTGATTTTCTAAATCAGTCGGGCTAGTCTTTGTTTAAAATCTAATCCCTTTTGCCGTCATATATGAGTCAACTCAGTACGAACTTAGCCGTATGTTATTTTTGCTATTAAAAAGCTGAGATACTACTGTAGCTATTGATGTAGTTAAAGAGTGGTCGTCTATGTACCTCTATAGAGGTACATGATAGAGCCATCAGTAGGCCAATGCCTTAATCAAAGCTATCACCGCAAATGTAAGCAGGATCTTAGTTTTGCTTGCATTTGCTTTAATATCCCGAATTATTGCATTACTAGGCTACAAAATGTGTAAATCTGTAGTTAGTTAGAAGGGGCTATGACTTCTTATGAATTTAATGAATTTCTTCGTTAGCAGCAAACTTTGGTTTGAGGATGACATATAACTTTGAGGAAAAGTTGGGGAGAACTGCGACTTATTAGAAAAGCTAAACAGACGATCGAATGGGTTTAAAGGATCCTACACAGAGATCTGCAATTGAATAAAATGTGATTCCTTTCACTTCGATGACATAAGCCCATGAGAAAGTGCCTATCACGTATAAATTTCGTCAAACTTCAAAGAAATTTCAGTTACGCCGTCAAATTTGTCAGCATTTGTTACGGCATTCGGCCCACTTTCAGTTGCAACTTATGCACACGATACTTAACCTATTTAAGAGCCCACGACCCATTGCTTACCACCTCTACATCATCTAAAGGTTTAATAGCTCTGAAAACAAACAACGCCTTTTGTAAAAAAAAATAAAAAATAAAAAAAAAAATGAAAAAAATCGTGATTATCCATCACCAGTCACGACCGGTACTTTGTACTCGTATCTCTAGTTTCAGTTTTGCATAACCTAAAGGATACCGAATAAGAGTTTTCCGTCAACAAAACTTGCCACTTACAGTGCTGACACAGACACTTTGGCTTAGTTTCTCACATGCATTTTAGCAGCAAGTCGTGGACTAGAAGTCAATGAATCATAGAACTTTGGCGTCAATCGGGCAAATACTTGCTACATGATCTATTACACTCACCACGAATAGTTCCGCTTACAGCTGTTCTACAATAAAACGTGGGTAATGTTTCATGGCTGGAAAATTTATCGAATCCCATAAAAGAAATTAGTTTCTACCATTGCCTTGGAGTGGGCATCAATTGTCGCCTCATTAAAATACTACAAATGAGGATAGCCTCTGTTTGAGTTATGTAAGTCAAATTAATTTCTTTTAAATAGAGTTTTTTTTTTATCTGTTTACCGGCTGCTCTTTTGGCAGATTGGTTAGCAGCTCTGCTGGCAATTTTGTTGGAATCTTGATAGTTGCTCAATATTTCCAATTTAAATGCCACAGATTGCGCCAGTGAAACGAGATACAAACTTCTTTGTCAATCCGGCTTAAGAGACAAAATAATTATCCCAGACTTTGTACGAATATATGGTAGACATTGCGTGCAACAACTTAGTTTTGGATCGTTATCCGGATCAATCAAATCGCGCTGCGGATTAGTTTTATTTGCTGGAGAGGGGTAGATTACAATCCAATTTAGTACATTCGTGTTGAAAACTTAATCGTAAGCCTATCCACTAGTGGGTAATTAAATAATTATTTTCATCTTAAAGTATTTCTATTCTCTCCGACTTGAGTTGGATGCATTTCATGACTGCTCGTATCTTGCAGATAGTTCACTATGACCTCTATTGTATAACTAGATCAGGGCCAGAGCACATATCTAAATTATTCGTGTGTGTCTTTGCACGATTTTGCAAGAGTAACCGAAAAGGTTTTCTGTTATTGCTATTTATTTTGTTTGCTTTATTCGTTTTAATAGCTAATCAGATCGTTAACCCATGGAGTACCTCACGGTTCACCGAGTAACACCTTTAGATACATCAACATTTTTGTCACCACTCTTCTTATTCGATTCAAAGCTTATCGGCGGATTAAATTGAAAGCGGATAACATTTTCTACGCCATGTAAGTAGATTGATTCAATGATGAACTGATACATTGCCTTAGACCGACGACTGTCTCCAACTAAGGAGTATTTGTGGAAGAAAAACTGTTGGTGGTCAAACATTTGGCGATGTTCATACTCGTTGTTCCGGGTACTGATTTAAATGGCAATGGTGGCAAGCGATGCGACCTAATTACTTGTAACTTCTTAAGTAGAAAATATGCAAACAGTTATTTTTTTTTTGTTTTCAATTCCTGAAATGTGATACTGCAAGTGTTGCGTAATCAACTACTTAGATAACCTAATTCCGTCATTCCCGCAATGGTGAGGTAAGCTTCCTAATGTGCGTCTTTGTGTCAATGGTGTCCTTTGTCAGTTGGCTAATGGCACACACACGATTTTTCTGTTTTATTTGTACAGCTATTTGTGGGATTTCCAATTGAATACGTATCCACTGCACGGAAGTTCAATTCAAGGGAGCAATCTATGGTAAATGGGAAGGGGAAGTGGAAAGTTTTAGGAATAAATACGTGAAGATGCGAGTATGTGGTTAATGTTCGTACCAATTTCGGCTGAAGTAGTGCACAGTTGGACAAAGACGTAGATGTATAAGATAGTTAGAGACACATGATTATTTTGAAGGTAATAAACCTAGTCTTCGGAACAAATGACATAACATAAAAACAAGTAAAGTGAGAAGACTCCGTATAAAGTTGATAACCGAAGCATTTAAATGTCATTTTATATGATTTTTCTGTATATGAAATGAGTTATGGACTTAACTATACTCTGTGGCATATTAAGAATAAGTAAAATGTTTCAGATCAGACAATCGTAAAAGTCTACTGATGATATTTACTGCGCGTCGCTCAGGATCATACAATTTATAGGGTGTCTATCAGAGTATCATATGGTTTTGGACGTTGCACGATAACGAAAGCAATGGTCACTGACCAGTTTGGCTCAAATGTAAATGTAGCCTTTTTAGTTTTTGAAGAAAAAGTCAACAAGGTTTCGTTTTGTCAAATCAGTATGCTGATTGATGGTGGACGAACCTTTTTGAAGTCATTTGCAGCTTTCACATCCTTAAGTTACCTAAACATAAGTTACAAGTCTTATATGAGTGTATGCTCCCCCATGGTAAAAATACAATGGAACCAAAGACAGCTACGAGGTTTTGAAAAAAATTAACCAACAGCCCATTAAATATAAGGATAAAATTGTCATGGTCGATTCTAATTTGAATCGGGGAAGACCTGGGATCATATTTGGTGCTGTTTGAAGAAGTAGGCGGAGCACCATCACTCCCGGTAATGGATTCAGGCTTATGATCTTTGTGATGGGTAGTGTATTGACTTCCAAGTCCGACGGTTCGGTGCTCAATCCTAAGCGTGGGAAGCGGCTAGTCGGGGAAATAGGGAGATACTATTTCACGAATGAAACATTCATTTTATTCAAACATTTTAAAGAAAAAAATTAAGAATTTATTCAGAATTAGAATTAGAATTTCACTGTTAGCCAAAATTTCAGCCAACAATTTCATCAATCCAATCTAAACGAAGCCAAATTAGTCCTATCTAAACTTAGCTTGGGGCCGACGGTCTAACTGTAGTGCATGTTGTTGCAGTTGCAATTAATTTGCCGAGGAGCATCTGCGAAATGTGGCTGATAGATACTTTCTGTTCGAGAAAGGAACGGGTTCCGGTATCTTCTCGGAGGACCCGAAACTGAGAGTGTCCATAAGGCTACCGGACACAAGAAGTGTCTTCTAATTAGAGCTGTCCTCAGGGCGGCTGAGCTGATACAGATGAGATCGGTATTCGGCAGAGATATCGCCATCTACATCGACAGCCAGGCCGCTCTTAAGGCAATGGAGTCAATCAACAATAACTCTGACACAGTCAGGGGCTGTCGCACAATGCTTAAAGCATTATGCGTTCAGAACAGGGTGAGACTGTGCTGGGTGCCAGGACACTGCGGTATAGAAGGAAATGAACAAGCAGACGAACTTGCAAGAAGAGGAGGTCTACTCGACAAGAGTGAGGTTACTGATGTCAAACCACCCCTCTGCACAGTAAGGGGCACTATTGAGGAAAAAATAATAAGGTGGTTGAACCTGGAAGGACATAGGGTATCAAAGGCTCTATGGCCACTCTCGACGGTAACAGATTTAGGAAGCTTATTAACCTGAAAAGGGATAAGCTTAGGACACTAATAGGAATACTAACAGGACACTGTATACTGCTGAAACACGCAAAGAGACTAAAACTGACAAATACAGACACTTGTAGATTCTGCGGGGATCTACAGGTGGTTGAGGACATAACACACATACTGTGTGAATGTGAGGCAATATCGCGTAGCCGAAGGAAATTCTTAGGAAAATACTTCTTTTAAAACTAAGAGGAAATAGACGGTACGGATTTCAAAGGCCTTCTTGGCTTTTGTAGAGAAATTAGGTGCTTTAATAAGGAAACAGTTTCGGTTTTCTGCAATTTGGAGTTGGTTCTAACTGAACCCACAGGTGATCGCGATGGGCCCGTTTTGGTGCCTAATGTCTGTATCTTATGGCACACCCTATTTTTCCTAACCTTACCTTAATGTATTGGGAGAGCGTCTCAGACCTGTCAACAAAATGATTTTTCCATATTAGTGCGGCTTAAGGCTGTGAAAATCTATGTACATGTAGGGGATGGCGCCCCAACCAGATAAATTTGACTGATAGTGAACACAACAGTTTATTATCTGTTAGATCTCAGCGTAAACACCTTCATAATATATTTGTTTGTTTAAAGTTTCAAGATGAAAACTTTTTCACTTTATGGCCGCGCATAAAAGCATATATAAACGAGCTATAATTGTATAGTGTATATGAATGTAAATATCCATGCCATTCAAGTCCAATTGTGAAAAATACATACGCTACAGTCTGGGGTGGACCTGGACCTAAGTCAAAAAGTGTCTCAAGTCAGTTCGATCTCCAGTCTCGCACGCTAAGTAGGCTGAGGTCCCCTTCCAATTGCGTGCACTACCTGAGTCTCGGTCTTCCCCTACTGCACTGTCCCTCGGTGGCGGATTCGAAGACTTTACGGACCGGAGCGTCTGAATCTAATGACATAGCCATCTCAGTCGTTGGATCTTCACTCTTCTGGCTAGGTCGATGTCGCTGTACAGTCCATACAGTTCGTCGTTGTGTCTCCTCCTCCACTTTCCGTCAATGCAGACGTGACCTAAAATCACTCGAAGTATTTTCCTCTTAAAGCAGCCAAGAGCATACTCATCCATTTTTGATAATGCCCATGCCTCTGCGTTATAGAGCAGGACTGGGATTATTTATACGACTTTAGGGTAACTTTCATTGTACGAGAGAGGGCTTTGATAGTCAATTGCCTTCTAAGCCCAAAGAAGCAGCGATTGACTAAAGTTTTTCTTCGTTTGATCTCAGCGCTGGTTGTGTTGCCTGAATTTTAAGCGGAGACTAGGAAGACAAACTCCTTAGTTACGTCAAAGTTATATCTGTCGCAGGTGACGTTCTTTCCGAGAAGTCGGTGTTCAGTGTCCTTTTGCTTGACAGCATGTACTCGGTCTTGCCGACGTTGACCGCTAAACCCATTTTCGCCGCTTCCGTCTCAATACTCGCGAAAGCACCACTGACATCACCCTGCTTTCTTCCAATTATGTGAATATCATCGGCGTATGCGAGTAATTGGGTGGACTTTTGAAACATCGTGCCTCTTGTGTTAACTCGTGAGTTTTCTACTATTCTTTCAAGTATAATGTTGAATAAATCGCATGGCAGCGGATCGCCTTGTCTAAATCCTTTTTAGATCCTAAATCCTAAATCTAACGTCTCGGTGAGACGTTTACCGACCTTGATGGAGCAGCGTGCATTCTCCATCGTCATCCTGCTCAGAAGGACGAGTTTTGTCAGACATTTCTCTGCTTAGCTCGTCTCTATATCATCGGGAATACTTCATCTGAACATATTTTACGAATGAGTTAATGTATGTTTCTTAGCTCGGCAGTTACTAGTTAGACTATCCCTTTCAGCAGGTTTTTTTTTGGAATTTAGCTTAAATATGCCTACATGCATTGACCTTGCAAACGGCTTTGATGGTCTACATCGTCGAGGTTGAAACGTTCGTTCTGCCAATAGTTCTGCCATGCATTCGTCGTCGCCATTATACTGTCTATATCTTCGCCATTTTAGAGACCGTGACTCTACTACTCCTCCTATATTACCGTGTTCGCCTCTACAGGCTTTGGTTTGGGGTTTGTGTCCGTAGTTCTTTTTTTTGCATTTTGCCAAAATTCTGGATCTCATTCCTAGAGTACTCGTATCATCCCTCGATTTTCTCGACTGCTCCTTCTTTTTCCTTCTAGGAAGCCCGTGTTTGTCTTTTCTCTTTTGCTTTGGGGGAGACGATGCGCGATTTCTTTATCATCGTTCCTGAAAAAAAAATTGGAAAATTCACATGCCAATATGCCATACCTTTCGAAAGTCCATCTAATGACTCAAAAACACCGAAATTAAACGGAAAATGTGCCATGATGATAGTAAAAATTGCGTGAGTACGACTTCGGAAATGGAAAAGATCTTAGGAGCAATAAAAGCATTACAATGTACATGGGCATATGTATCTATTTCTGGTAGTCACTAATATCTGAAGTTGTGTAACTAAGCCCTCCCTAGAACACCTGAAAATAAATTTGTTTATGAATTTATCAATTATAAAAGATAGTGCTTTAGGTTTTCTTTTTGAAGGTAAACGGGTAATTTTTGAATCTTCTCTCAGGTCCAGGGAAGACGAAGAAGTCTCTGCAAAGGCAGAAAGCTTACGATGGAACTATGTAAGAAGGCTTTTTAGTAGAAATTGAGTTAAGTCTGGGTGGGGCTCTATCTAAAGGTAGATACGTGTAGATATATGAACCATGACTCCAGTATTTTAAGTACACGTTCAAGCATAATCTGTCATTCAATGAGTATATCACTTGCATAAGCCTTGATATGAACTTCAGAACTATTGAAATCACTATTAGAGGATCCGGCTATATAAAGAAATAATGTGTCATGTTGCGTGCGTAGCATCAAATCATTACCCAACTGATCAATATAATCCACAAAAACAACACTTTTTTTTGAATAAATCCGGTTTCGAAAGGCCCATTTACAACAATTTCTCTAAGATAGCTCATTGACATCACATCTGACATAAACATCTTGTTTGTGTTTTTGATTTGTTAAAAAAAAATTAAACATAAAAAGAGTGAAATAAAATGTAATAAATGCTTTCATAAAATAGCAATAAAATATTTAATGACGCAATTCAAAGCATTCTCTGTAAACGAATTAAACTAGTTCTAAATCATCAAATTATTTGTTTCCAATGATACAAAATAAAAGCCGGTTACAATAAAAAGTAGTCTTTATAGGCGGACTCAACCCTCAAATCCCGTATATTAATTTCGAATAAGTCCTTCTCTTTGTCGGACACCCTAATGTGAAGTAACTTTCCGGTTTAAGTCAAAGCCTACTCACAATAAGGGCCAATGACTCTTAAGAAAAACTACACTCATCACAATTTGCATTTAATTTGGAGCGATAAACATATTTCAACCAAATTTATTTTCAATGTAAATTTTAAACGGTCAGTTACTAATGACCGACGTCATCTTTATCCAAAAACCCCCTCAAGGCCAGTTAATTACTATAAAACAAAATCAACAAATCGAGAAGAAAAAGTGTCAACAAAAATTAATTCTCACATAAATAAATGCAAATTTATTTAAACCGAAAATCTAACGAATCTTTAGGGCTTAAGAAGATATGATGACAAGACGACTAGACTGGATCGGATTACATAAAGAGTGACAAAGGAGCAATTGGGCAGTTTGAAAAAAATATGTGAAAGTTGTAGGTTGAAACACCTGTTTTTTTCGGCTTTTTTTGAGTCAGGCTAAAAATCATTTTCAAGCCTAGTAGCACTCTTATAATAACAACAATTTTTAGCAGCTATGTGGTTTTTTTTGTGTTTTTAAAATAACATCTTACCATGTCAGTAAACAAAAATAACCAGAATCCCATTCTACTATAGCCTTCGTAACTATTTTAAAAAAAAGGTTTCCTAGGAGCCATACGACTTTGTTTTAAAGAATAACATCAATTTACAAAGTTTGAAAAAAATCTTTATTCATTATTAGTTATGGTCTACTAGTATGATTAAATGTTTTGCATTTTGTCGTATTTGGGCAAACGCACTGAATATCAACTATTCTGAATAGTTGACTGGCTTTATAACATTCCAAAGGAAGTAATGGAGTGGTGTTAAATCCCATGTTCTCGGTAGTTTTTGCACGATATAATATTGTCATTGAGTCAAATATTTAGCAAGTTAAAGGTTGCATGCGCTGCTTGTGCCATCCTCATTCCTATTTTCGTTAGAAGAAATAATCCACCTATTGACCTTTGGTCAATGACTACTTCTATTTCTACCCAGCAAAAATGAGCATTGTCGACCCTTTTTCGACTTTCAGCTATAACCTCACGTTGCAAGCGATGACCTCATAGCTTTACTTCTTGCACCAGTCGAATTGAGAATTTGGATCCACCGCCACAATATCAGTCACAGTGGGTACTGATTTTTCAGTACGCACATGCATCGCATAGCATTGTTGTCTAAGTGTCATGTGGACTATACACAGTGTGGTAAGTAATATACCGGAAACGACCCATATCTTAGCAACCAAGGGCGCCTTATATTTTTTCGAACATGCAGGCCCCGCACAATTATAAGGCTGCTTTCATCAATGACGTATAAAGTGGGTAGGCCCCCTTGTGGGAGCGTCACGGTGGCTGTGGCTTAAACCTAAAACACAGGGTGGGTGCATCTGTTGGCCTCACCCAATAATTACTGGGTGTTGAGACTCAAAATTAAGTAAGCCTTAATTCTTAAATCAGCCTTGATTCATACCTATAATTGAAACTGTGACCTCAACACGGGTTTCGAATTTGCTATCCAAGAAATTGAAAGAACTCCTTTTCATATGATGTTGAAATTTTAAAATAAACAAATAAAGGTCATTAAATTCTACGCAATATTCAAACATTCCGATTGATGCAACAAGTATACCGCGATGATTGCTTGAGTAGAACGGTTGTTCCTCAGTGTATGGCATAAACGTTTTTTGGGCGGCAGTGAGAAGCTGGAGGAGAACGAACACACAGGAAGTCTAATTTCAGTTCGGATGTCTGAAGTGATTTTGTTGCAAAAGACCACTGTGATTTATTGAGAATCATGATAGATGCTTTAAACATGTAAAATTTGATCCACACACATTGAATGATGATCAAAAAATGATGAGAGTCTGGCATTCCAGAAGCGCTATTGGGGCCCCAAGAAATGATCAAAGCTTCGTAAAAACAATTGTTGCGTAGCTA
Source organism: Volucella inflata (assembly GCA_928272305.1). Classification (NCBI taxonomy): domain Eukaryota; kingdom Metazoa; phylum Arthropoda; class Insecta; order Diptera; family Syrphidae; genus Volucella; species Volucella inflata. Next base: position 24,769,878 of record OV743717.1, on the reverse strand, counting down.
TACTTTTAATTTGCAGAATCGAGCGTTAGGTAAGCGCAAAACTCATTTGGACAACGTTTATAATTTGCAACACTTTTTACGTAAAATGCTTAGACTATAGACGTACGTTCAATATTCCAGATGACATCGCTTGTACACTAAATGAATGATCAGAGATTCCTGCAGCTTTGATATTGACTAGCAATTCCAAATTGTAAGTAAGGGTCCGCACATTCGAGTTGGATTACATGCCCCATGAAGTGTGTTGGACAATTGGAAATCGTACGCTAAGGAGCTCGCCATTTCGTTGAAAAAAAATTAAGAAGAGCTATCGGATACCTAACCAGTGGGATCTTTTTAATCTCATTTGCTAAATCTAGACAGACCGCCAGATAACGGGTCAATTGCAAATCCTGCAAGATATTTTATAAAAACGAGTCATCATGTTCGCACATACGAGTAGACGCAATGCAGCGTTGCTTAAACGAAATGAAAACTTGGACATTTCACTCTATTTTGCAGAATTCTGCTTAAACTAGAAGGTTTGTTTTATAGAGGAGTTATTAAGCACTGCATAGACAATCATTAGGGCAGATAGTCCGAGAAATCAGTTGGCTTTGCCATGTTGAAGGCAGGATGCCGGGTTCCATCCGAGATTTAACCCTCCGACCAGCGACAGCTTCAATAGCGTTGTATCAGCAGCAAGGTCCAAAGGGACCTACAAGGATTTGTTCACAATTTTATAAGAAATGTACGGTATTATCGTTATGCAGTTATGCCTGATTGCTTTGTTTGTTAACTTATAGTCGTTTTCAGTCCGAAAATGTATATTGTAGAGAGAAATAACAGAAAATAAACAAGAAATTTATAGGTAAAGTAATTTGTTCCTATATTAATTAAATATTAAATATTAATAATATTATTACGATGGCAACGATTAGTATAAGGCCTCGTAGAAGTAGCATCTTTCGACAGGTGCTGGTTCTTTAAATGACGAGAATGAGCCTCTTCAGCCGAACATCTTGCAGCTCTGCTAATAAGTCCTACTGCACGCCTCCCCGTGGCGCCATCTGGGAATCTCATTAGTGATTGCGATGTGAAGGGGGCAAATGGCGAGTTTCCTGCTCCATAAACCAGGATTAGTGTCGGAAAAACAAAACAAGACCTTATCCGGGCTACTCTGACATATTTGGATCTCAGGCCGGAAAGGATTTCCAGGACTTAGTCAGGGTCTTGGAAAAGAGATGGTGGCGGATGAGCCCTATATGGGCCAACGGCAGCGCTCACATCCCGGAACGGGTTACTGGCTTCGGTGTAACCGACCCTTCGTCCTAGGGGCATTGAAGATGGAACTGGTCCTCCAGGTTGGGGGTTGTTCCGCCGGGGTAACTGCCCGGCCAATTAAAAAAAGTATAAGTTACGAAGCATCAACAAGCCTCGGATATGGACGGATCTACTGTTGACAACCCATGCAAACGATTTAAGGAAAATGAGCTTCCGATATGCACGTGGAATGTTAGATCCAGTAATAGACCACGTGCAGCCGAGCAACTAGCGGAGGCCCTAGACTGCTGCAAAACAGACATAACCGCCATTCAAGAAATGCGATGGGATGGCCCGGACAAAAAGAAGATGAAAAACTGCGACATCTACTACGGCAAAAGCAGCGCTTATTTGGATGCGGATTTGTTGTCGGTGGCAGACTAAGACAAGAAATCCTCAGCTTCCGGCATGTGAGCGAGCGCCTCGTAGCAATCCGCATTAAGGCTAAATTCGCCAACATTAGCCTTATATGCGCGCATGCCCCCACAGAGGAGAAAGATGACGACACCAAGGATGCCTTCTACGAGCTCCTTAACAAGACCTACGAGCAATGCCCTAGCTACGACATTAAAATTGTCCTCGGTGATTTTAATGCAAAGCTAGGAAGAGAGGGTATCTTTGGTGGAACAATCGGAAAATATAGCCTGCACAACACCACCTCCGATAAAGGATTCAGGCTAATCGACTTTGAGGCGGGGCGAAACATTGTCGTGGCTAGCACGCGGTTCCCACATCTCGACATACACAAGGGGACTTGGAGAACTCCTGATCAATCAACAGTCAACCAGATTGATCACATTGCGACCGACGCAAGACACTCCTCCAGTATTATGGATGTCCGTACGTTCCGAGGGGCCAACATCGGCTCGGACCATTACCTTGTTGTAGCCAAGGTATGGTTCCAAACTACGCCAAGACAAACTAATGCTGTGAGAAAATTCGAAGTCAGACGGCTACAATTGCAAGAGGTCGCCAAGTCCTTTTCCGATCGAGTGTCTCTAAGCCTCTTAAGAGGTCCAATGCCACCAGCATCAATCATCGAAGAACATTAGAAACACTGCCAAAACCCCATCAGAGATGCCGCTTCTGATGTGCTGGGTTTCACTCGTCCACCACAACGAAAGACCTGGTTCGATGATGAATGCCGGCATGCATATGCAGCTAAGCAAGATGCATATAACGCGGCGCTGCTTAGAAAGACCAGAGCTGCTCATGAGCTCTATGAGCGGAAGAGGAGAGACGAACACCGGCTTCGCAGGAGGATGAAGAAAGAGCATGAGAAGCGCGCGGTCGAGGAAAATGAGAGATGCTACTCCAGGAATTAGGTTCGGAAGTTTTACCAAAAAGGTAAAAATAACATGCCACGGAAACAAACCCCGAACCGAAGCCAGCAGAGATGAACAATGGAACATCGTAGTAGAATCGCAGTCGATGCTGAGGATTTGGATAGACCATTTCTACAGACCGTATAGCGGCGATGACGAACCAAATACCGCTGTCAGGCAGAATCAACCTTTCAACCTGGACGATGATGACCAACAATTCCGTCCACCAGACCTAGATGAAGTGAAGATAGCTATATCGAAGCTTAAGTTCAACAAAGCTGCTGGAGCGGATGGCCTGACTGCCGAGCTCTTCAAAGCGGCAGGCGATGACTTGGTAAGGAGCATACACCAACTCATCTGTAAAATATGGTCGCACGAAAGAATGCCCGATGAATGGAACCTCAGCATTATTTGTCCGATTCTCAAGAACGGAGACCCTCTGAACTGCGCCAACTACAGAGGCATCAGTCTCCTTAACATCGCATATAAGATCTTATCCACCGTATTGTGTGAACGCCTGAAGCCGTTCGTCAACAACCTGATAGGTCCATATCAGTGTGGCTTCAGGCCAGGAAAGACCACCATTGACCAGATATTCACACTACGGCAGATCTTGGAGAAGACCCATGAGTTTCAGATCGATACCCACCACCTATTCATTGATTTTAAGGCCGCGTATGACAGCATCTATAGAGACGAGCTAAACAGAGCAATGTCTAGTTTTGGCATCCCTGTCCGTCTATGCAGGATGACGATGGAGAATGCACGCTGCTCTATCAAGGTCGGTAAAGATCTCACCGAGACCTTTGATGTCCAGAAAGGATTTAGACAAGTCGATGCGCTGTCGTGCGATTATTTCAACATCGTACTTGAAAGAATAGTGCAAAACTCACGAGCAAACACAAGAGGCACTATCTTTCAAAAGTCCGTCCAACTACTCGCATACGCCGACGATATTGACATAATCGGGAGAAAGCAGTGTGATGTCAGTGGCGCTTTCGCGGGTATTGAGACGGAAGCGGCGAAAATGGGTTTAGCGGTCAATGAGGGCAAGACCAAGTATATGCTGTAAAGCAAAAAGGACAACCAACACCGACGTCTCGGGCAGAACGTCACCTTAGACAGATATAATTTTGAGGTAGTTAAGGACTTTGTCTATCTAGGCTCCGCTATATGTAAATACAGACAACGACACCAGCGCTGAGATAAAGCGAAGAATAACTCTTGCCAACCGCTGTTTCTTTGGGCTAAGAATTGACTAGCAAAGCCCTCTCTCGGACAACAAGAGTCACCCTTTATAAGACCTTAATAATCCCGGTCCTGCTCTATGGCGCAGGGGCATGGACATTATCAAAAATGGATGAGGGTGTTCTTGGTTGCTTCGAGAGAAAAATTCTTCGGGCGATCTTCGGTCCCGTCTGCATTGACGATGAGTGGAGGAGGAGATACAACGACGAACTGTATGGACTGTACAGCGACATGGACCTAGCCAGAAAAGTGGAGATCCAAAAACTGAGATGGCTGGGTCATGTAGAGCGCATGGACACCAATGCTCCGGTCCGAAAAGTCTTCGAATCCGCTCCCGAGGGACAGCGCAGTAGAGGAAGGCCGAGACTCAGGTGGCGCACGCAAGTGGAAGAGGACCTCAGCCAACTAAGCGTGCGAAACTGGGGACAGATAGCCAGGGATCGAGCTGCCTGGAGATGCTTGTTGACTGGGTCCCAGGTCCACCCCGGACTGTAGCGCCACATAAAGTAATGTAAGTAATTAAATATTTATTTTGTTTGTGTAGCTAGTGCAGCAGTGCAGGTTTAACACCGTGTTAAGCATAAACCGCATTATTACAGCAACAGCATTACGCTCGGGTTTTCCGCTGGCTTTTGTACTCCGCATGACCTAAAAGGCATGATGGCCGATTTGAACGCGGTACAAACAAAGGAACAGGTCCTGGTGTTGGTGTTGCTACCTAAGTTCAACTTACATCGACATAAAATTTTCTTCCATATCATTTACAATTTTGGGATAGCATGTTATTTGTAGATCGGTGGCTCGTTCCTCATTATCTGAAATTTCCAATTGTCTCGTCAACAATTTGAAAAATAATAGCCGTTTGTCCGATTTTTGGATTAATTTCATCGTATATTATGATTGAGGCCAATGGAGCAATATCGATCATATTCCAGAAAATTGCAAGTGAAATACGATATTTTGGCCTTGATTGATCTCGCGCTCGAGTTCCGGGATCTTTCCACCATAAATCATACCCTTCGAATGACACAACTACCATACTTTTATTGCGTACTTGGCTGGCTTTGATGGAATGTATCGTCCTCGATAAGAAAAAAGTTGTCCGTCCGCGGGAATCGAATCGTACGGATTGTAAGCTGCTGCCAAATTAACCTGTAACATAAGCCACCATCAATAGCAGCAGTTCTGCTAATCTTTTGCTCTCCGGCCTTGTTATCGCATTATCAAAGAGATAGATAGATATGAAACGATTATACGAGTATGATAGAGCGGCTTCATATAGCAGGCTTGCTGTTTGATTTACACATTCCATCATACAAAATGACAGCCTCGAAAGATGGTAAATGTATCATGAACCAAGTTTTTCAATGGCCCTGGCTTGCGACTCTCGTTGGTGGATCTTGTACCATTTTGTGCCATTTTTAGAAATAAAATGACAGAGCTGTAAAAGAATGCAATCTTTTAGTACTGCATTCATTGAAATCCCAATCAATATTTCACATTTTTAATAGAAGTTAAATTACTTCAATTTCAAAAATGCAATAATAATTCATTTTTGAAGTCTTGAATGAAAGCAATAAATTTGACCAATCAATTGAATGGAAGTCTATTTGATTGCCCTAATTCTTTGAAGTCTTTTTGAAGTAGTTTAACTACATTGAAATATTTTGACTTCAGGGAAGTCTATTGACTTCATTGAAGTCTTTAGACTGAATTGAAGTCTTTTGAGTGAAATAAAATCTGTGCGCTTTGGGACTTTAGTAGTTTTATTTATCTCTTGTAATTTTATAAAAATAATTTAAAATTCAAAGACTTTAGGGGTATTTTGGCTTAATTTTTTGTTATCTATTTGAAACAGCAATTAAAAAACTTAAAACTACATAATTAATTGATTTCAATAAAAAAAAAAGGAAAGTTACGATCAGTTTACAACGAATCGTCATCGTTTTTTATCACCAATCATGTGGAAATGATGCCTTGTTCGTAACAATGCGAACTCTGCAATTACTGATATATGTATGTAAGTGTGCATGCATGCATGTATATATGTATGTATGTATGTATGTATGTTAATACATACTTGCAAAAAATTAAAATCAAAAACCTGCTTTATTATTTTGAAAAATTTACCGCAGGAAACAATGTTTGAAATTGATTTTTCTTCGCAGTTGTCCGATACTTTAGACTAGCTTTTAATTTGCACTGACTCTAAGTTTAAAACTGAACTTGTGCTTTAGTTGTACAGGCTTCATTCAAGGTCAGGCAATGCCTTTTAGATTTGTTGACGTTAGATTGCCCATCCGAATAAGTGGGATCAGCATCATAGTCATCTGACGAAAAGTCCATATTTAATTTTTAGTTCATTTTAGTTTTATACGTTGGTATGTAGCTTTTAGTTGGTGAATTGGAACGTTATTAAATCTGGCGCGTGCTGTGATTTCGTTTGATGATAGCTTGGTGATGATAGCTTCTTGATTAAGGTGTGGGCGCAGAGGTGATTTTAATAGGGGATGAGTAGCGTAGAATTCGTCCAATATGAATTTGATCATACAGGTGCGATGTATGACACGTGTTACAATTGTGATATTCTCGTGGTTTGCATTTAAAATAATAGCACATGTGGTTAGTAATAATGGTGGACGATAGAAATATGATTCCTTTAATTAGGATTTACGCTTAATTTTTGAGATGTCTCACGATAACTAGCAACAAGTGTCTTGCTTGAAACTAGATTTGTTTTTAATTCGGTTTAATTTTAATTTTGATGAACTTATCTTTCTTTTTGTCGATATTAACGAACAATATTGCAACGGAAATTTGTGATTTTATTTTACACCATAAAAGACATACTACTAGACTATTCCGCGCACCGCGCACCTTGAAGCGAGCTATCACAAAAATGGCATTCTGTTCGACTGGTAGAAAGGCGGAAAGGAAGCATGGGTACTGCTTAGCAACTGAGCGCGAATTTTGAGCGAAATATCGCTCACCAGGTTATACAGCGGCTCATAAAGGATGTGACGTTGTCGTTGCATTTTAAGTTTGTTGTGGAGAGATTTTCGAAGATAGAGAATTTATTTTCTTGCCCAATTCCTATGTATACATACCTTTGTTAACCCTTCTACCTTATTTTCCACAATCTCTTCTCTATAACACACGCAGGTCCCTAGGGATCTTGTCGCTAATTACCGTACTAATTATTATCCGAAATTTTCGGAATAAGTTTTAAACAGTTTAGCATTGTTGTTTTATAGAATACAGTAAGCATCAAGCTTCTAGCACCTGTACTAAAATATTTGTAAGCATTCAACAAATCAAAACGTCCCTAGGGTCCTTCACGCTAATCGGAGGGTTAACGAATAAGTTGAAAAGAAATTAACTACAACACTTAAATGGAAAAAATTTTCTACAAGCTGCGCAATAGCAATACAGAGTTTTCTGGAAAAATAATCATAAGATGGCGTGGCGCCTTTCCCGAAGGGTATTGAAAAAAGACAAGATTTGGTTTGTAGCTTCTAGTTTTTAATTCCGTTCAAAGTCTCAGTGGACCTTAGTTATCTTGTTGCTTCTGCGAATTAAAATAAATAAAGAGCCTGATAGCCCCATAAAGACATACAAAAATGCTCGGACTAAGTTTGTTTGCCTCAGATCACCAAAATGGGGAAATAACACAAAAAGTGATGGGTATTCTTCAGTATATGTTCGTATTCACAGTCTGTTGAAGGGTCATAGTCACTTAGACCCAGCTTCATCATACGCCCCACTTCTTGGTGATGTCCTGTTCCTAGAGTAGGATTTATATTTTTACTCTGCCTTTATGAGGATCTTGTTAAACTCCGGTGGATAAGGATAACGACAGTTAGCTGGTGGAAATGCTCTTTTACTTGTCTTAATGCTTTGTTCCACCATCTTCCGGAGAAGCGGTTCATAATCTATCGATTGAAACCAGGCTTTGAGCACAGGCAAAGACACAAAGATTATTTCCCAATCCATCGACTTCCGCCCATTAAAACTACGACGATAGAAATCTTTGTAACTTTTAGAGTCTGTTTGATTTAAACATAATGGGTAAGGTCACTGGTTTTGTTTAGGATTGGCTTTCGTTCAGTTGCAGCACCTGTCTTATCTACCTATAGACTTAGAGTGGGGAAAAAGTCATTGATAGAGTATGTACCAGGAAACTTTCTTCCCCTTCAATCTGTTCAGACGAAAGAAAAGAGTACAGCCTCAGTTCCGAAAGGTTGATCCTTATCTCCAGGTTATGGTTTTATTCACTATGACTTTATGGTGAAAATGTCTTTTGCTCTCACAGGTCAATAGCAAAATATGTTGGATCAAAAAGGTTTTCACCCTGTTACAAAGGATGTGGAGTTGTACCACTCACTTGCTTAATAGATACCCCAGAAATTCTATTATAATTATAAACCCCCAAAATGTATTTCGCACAACTCGTTCCCATTTTATACATGACAGAGCATAAAATTGTGATGACGGCACTTTGCAAATATAGTTGAACAATTTATTTATCTAACATCGAATTTGTGATAATCCCCAATAAGTACCTTTCAATTGGCACCATGCCAGAGGGACAATGCTAATTGTGTTTATTCAGTATAACAATAAACCGCATGTACGAGTATAAATGTCATTGTAAGCACTATGAGAACTAATTTATTTATTAACAAATCATTAGGCACGGTTGTGACTTTATTTCTTCCATTTGACCAGTCAATAATCCGTGAAAATCCAATTCAATCCAATCCACTTTAATAGACAGACGGTGAAATGGGAAAAAATACAATACAATGAATGTCGCTACCAATAAATCACAAAACACAGCATTTGAAGTGTTTTTTTTTTTGTTTTTCAATTGACCACAAATCGATTGAATTTCTTTTTATACGCTTTGGCCACAAACTGATGCAGAGAGTAACTAAAAGAGTTCGTTTTGCCGACAAAACTCTGTAATTACCTTCCAACGATTCGTTAAGATACAAAATTGTGCAATGTTTTACTCGTACTCGTACCATCGCCGCTGTCGGTTTGTTGGTGTTAGTGGTATAATAGAGAGGCCGGTCGTGGACATGGTTAATTGTGAAAATGAATTGATTTGGAGACTAAATGCGAACGTGCATTTGGCATACGATCTACAGATACGAGTACGAAAACGAATATCCAAGCACATCTGGTGCAATATTGCATTCAATTGGAACTGAATTTGAATCGAGCCAATACGTTTGTATCTATAGTTAGTTCGGTACGTTTGTGCATGCGAAATGACGTAAATAACTTCGGTCGCAGTCTTAGTCACAGTCTCGGTCTCAGTCTCAGCCGAGCAGAAAGTTGACACGATTACCTACAAACTACACCGAAGAAACACTGCAAACTGCGATTGAATAGATGCTACTTGCCAGAGTTTGTTTTTGATTGTTTGGAGTTTTCTTTTTGCGTATGTACATAGGTATTCGGGCACCGCTCCGATTATACTAACTCATATCTGTTGGTGGTATGGTCTAGAGATTATACTTTCATGACATGGGAGTGGAAAATTCATATTGATTTTCCGGGAATTGTATTGGGCGTAATTGTGTCGGTCAATGAAAGATTGTTAAATGTTTAAAGTCGTAATCGTACGGATATTTGAAACCCGGATATCGACATTTGTGCCCAATAAAACTTGGTTAACTTTAAATTAGTTAAACACGTTGTGTTTAAGTGAGATCTGCTGGCCTTTGTTAAGACCTTGGGCAGCTCTGATTTACTTATTTTCTAACTTCTATGTAGTTATGTTTTTAACAGATTGACCTTTTGATAGTCGTAAATAGAAGTTCTTGTATAAAAATCGAACTGTTGCTACAGTTAAATGACGGACGTCTTGGCTATTAATGTTGATCAAACATCCCAGACGGGGTAATGCTATCGTTCAATCGGTATATGATGGGTAGTCTTCAACTTTTAAAAGTGATTGTGAACAATTTGCTGATTATTTAGTTCCGTATGGACTCAAAAGTAGTCGTGGGCCATTATTTATAGTTTGCTATTAGTTTTCTGGTTTAAATATGACTAATCGATTGTATCTGGCCTATTCTCGATTTGGTCAGTATCACCGCCGTACATGAAGACAGTTTACAAGAAAAATCTTTATATTGAACACTTTAGCGACTTCAGGAAACTACAGAATTTTTATACTTTTGATATCTCCACTTACGAGTATGTATGCCTAATGGAAAGTGAACTTTGCCTAACGATGATTTACCCTAAAGACCCATTTCCCGGATGACCAGAAAGGTGTTTCATCTTATCGCCCAATTTCTGTCATGCAAACATTGCTATCTTTTTAAAATGATTAAAAGTTATTTCTCAAAAAGAATCACCCTTTATGAACATGGCGATTGGGTTAAAACATACGAAATAACTCACTGTTTTTGGTCTTAGGCAACCCACTGCGGAAGTTTTTAAATTATGCAATCTTACGCATAAGGATTCAATACAAAGTGTTTAACACAGGACTTGCTGATCCAATTGGCGCGGTAATTGAAGCAGAAGACTTAGAAGAACTTCAACTCTACAGCAACGAAACAATATAGGGGATGAACGTCAGTGGTTGACTACCACCGCCATAAAACACGTCGCTGAACTGGTGCTGGTGAACGAGTTGAAGGAAACAATAATGATTAGAGTCGGAAGACATGAAATTGTCAGTTTTAAACATCACACTAGTATTTACAAGGTGGATGAGTAATATCCGAGCCAATAACAGAATAACAGATTCTTTCACGCTACAGCTGCGATAAGGGGCAGACAAAGTTAAGCCTTGCGATCTTTCTCGCATTAAGCCAAACGACGAGTAGCTTAAATGCCACCTATCAACACTTTTGCTAATGGAATGGTGAGACTTAAAAACAAACAAACGACTTCAACATGGTTGAGGAAGCGGTGGAAAATAAAACACAAAAGCAACAGGAGTATCGCAGCTTCCCAGCTAGTATGGAACATTCCTTGAAAAGGAGATGTGTAATGACATCGTCTTACATCAGTGATCGATGTGTAAGAAGGGAGAAACATATGATGAAATTCCTGCGAATAATGATTTATGGCGGTACCATGGGGGGCATCAATTGGCCTATTCGGGGGAGAGCGGCCCATTTAATCCTCAGTGCAAGAAAACAAAAACACTTCAGCAATCCCGACTTAGTCCAAGAAGCATCAGATAGCATGGGTATTACCCACAACATACAATTCGCTGCTAATAATTCTATATAATTTATCATTCTACAGCTAGATAAGGTAACAACACTGAAGGTTTGCAAACATATTCGAAGTATTACCTCTCTTCTTTTTCACAAGCCTTGTCGAGTGATACTAAGCTCAATATAGACTCCTTTCAGCTCAACACATTTAGTCCAGCGATATTCTAACTTTTTCAAGCCATTCAAATATGATTTGTCGAACTCCGCAAAATAGGCCTCTGTTTCAGCAATAATTTTTTCGTTTGACGAGAATCGCTTTCTGCCAAGCCATTTTTTCTTGATTGGAAACAAAACGAAATCACATAGGGCCAAATCTGGAGAACAAGGTGGGTGAGGCAGCAATTTGTAGCGTAATTCCACAAGTTTTGCTGTGGCGTTGTCATGGTGTATTAAATCGGTTCAATAAATCATCGTAGTACTGCCCCGTGATTGTCTTTCCTTTCTCCAAATAGTCAGTGAAGATGATGCCTTGCGAATCCCAAAAAACGGTAGCCATGACTTTTCTGGCCGATGGAACCGTCTTCACCTTCTTTGGTGCAGTGTCGCCGGATGACTGTTTTGACTATTCTTTCATTTCTGGCGTGTAGTGATGGATCCATGTTTCGTAAACAGTCACGAAACGCCGTAGAAACTCTTTCGGATTGCGCTTAAACATGTCCAAACAGTGCTCCGAAGTTGTCATGCGATTGCATTTTTGCTCCACTGTTAGCGAACGCGGCAATCATCTCACCGATAGCTTTCTCATGCCAAATCTTTCGTGTAGGATATTTTGTATGCATTCAAATGAAATATGTATAATGTCAGCAATCTCTCTGACCTTCACCCGATGATCTGCTAACACAATATCATGAATTTTTCAAACCATATCCTCCGCAGTCACCTCAATCAGACGGCCTGGGTGCTCTTCATCAAAAACGGATATTTGGCCACACTTGAATTCATTAAACCAATATCTGATGGTACTCATCGAAGGTGCATGGTCCTTATAAACGGCATGCAACTTCACTTTGATTTCCTCACACGTCTTCCCATCCAAAGTAAGAAATCGAATCACTGATCCATATTACTCTTTCTTCATGATTGCAAATTAACACGAAACTTGATGACTTTCAACAGTTGTCAAAACAAAACTACTCGATACATCTTTCTGAAATTTTGACAGCCGTCGTTGTAAAAATGGCGTTATATGATGGCATACACATGTTGCATCAGTGGTGCCATCAGTCGGTAAACAGGGGTATTTATCATACCCAAATGAAGGAGAAAGTGCCCGAAAGACTTGCATTTATTCAGTCAACAAAAATCAAGTAAAATGTGTAGTTGATAAAAATAAAACAGCAAGCCAGCTATCATAAACAATGTTAAATGTTGGATGCCACCCATGGAGTAAAATAACCACTGAGCCCAACATCTTTCTTATTTCTCTATCCAATCTTCCAAAAAAAAGCTTAACACAAGCTGCGGCATTATAAGTGTATTCATACCAACTTGTGTTTAGCTACAAAGTTTATATCAATTGTTTAAAAAGTGCGAGCCCAATATGATAGTAACTATAGAGAACAGAAGCATTTGAATATAGATAACTCATCAGAAGAAGACTGACGCAAGAGAGTTCTACCTTGGATATAAAGTGTTCTGTTCCTCTGAGCTCAATTGTAAATTCACATAACTGACCAAACCAGATATAAGGGTTTTTACTTTCATTATTTTCTAAACATAAATCATAAAGCAAGGATATGACAGAAAAATTTATGAACTCTTCGTATAATAAATGGATCTTCTACTTAATGATGTTACATTCTACAGTGGACTTCAGCTTCTTTACTGTGTCATCTCAAAGTCGTTTTGTCGAATTAAAAAAAAATTATGAGCGTCTGTTCTGTTCTTATGCCCCAGATAGCCCGAAGACCGTTTCCGACGTTATTTTGATCGGGTTGATGTCGTTCTTCAGCTTATAGAGATCGCTTATATATTTTCGCACCCAAGCACCGGATAAAAAAAATTTCGAAATATATGTTGGGAAAGAATATTTCATACGCCTTAGCTAACGTTCACGCTTTTGCGCCATACATAGTAAAATGGAGATGATTACTGTCCTATCCTGCCCTGTCCTAGTATTTTCTAATAACGAAAATGCGACTAACAAGTTTCATTATAAGAGTTAGTAGTCGAGCCGAGTGAGACGCAATTTTCAAATATCTACACATGTGCGTTGTGCCAAACCTACTTTTGCCGCTTCTGTCTTGTGGCTTGTGGTCACAACACAGACACTTACTTCCATTAGTTTAAGCAAGAAGTTCCACTCTTTGTTATTTTGCATAATTTTCTGAAGTATAGTGTTAAGTCAGTCACTTGTCATGACTGGACCCGTCTAAATCTTTTTTGATATAACAGGGCTCACTCTGCATTAACACGTTCACTGTTAACACAAAACCCAAACCATCTTCTGAAGGACTTCAAGCACAGATCACAACTGAGGTTCCAAGACGTTCAGAGCTACCGTCTCTGCAAACTGACGTAGATGAGAAGGGATGGAAGGCACTTAACCTTCTCACGCAGCACGTGCGTAACCAGCACGTGGATAAAACGGTCTATCACGCAGCATATGCCTGATCAGCACGGGACGTGTTAACCAGATTTAAATACTTCCTTCTGTTTCGAACAAGTGTAGAATAATAAGTTAGGGATTATCTCAATTTAAAATTAACAAACTATATATATTAATAGAGACCGGACTCAATTGAGCTCCAAAATTGGGACTTTGTGTGATTACTGGAAAGGCATTATTTAGAATAACGTATTCAACTTTGAGATATCTGGAGAGAAAAGAAGGGTTTCGCTATAACGTTTAACAGAAAATTCACTTCAGTTTCCAAACAATTAAAAGTTAAGAAGAGGTGTTTTTTCTGGCAATTGTTGTTCTTTGAATGGGTATAACACAGTTTATCCCTACTTACTAACTTACCTTCTTGAAGTGGCGCTACGTTCTGAGGTGGACCAGCGCCTCAACCAACCAGCGTCCATCCGATCTACATGACCCAGCCATTTTAGTCGTTGGACCTCCACTCTTCGTTATGTCCCTTTGCAGCTCGTACAATTCATCGTTTAAATTTCTCTTCCACTCACCGTGTATGTAGACGTGACTGAAAATCACAAGAGGATCTTTCCTCTCAAATCAGAAAAGAGCATCTTCATCAATTTTTAATAAAATCCATCTCTCTGCGGAACAGAACAGTTCAATTTCTTCTTAGTCCAAAGACGCAGCGAATGGCAAGAGTTACTCGTATTCCTCGATTGATCTCAGCCCTGGCGTCGTTGCCCGGTTTGATAGCGGAGCCTAGGTAAACGGAGAGGAAGTCTTTAACTACCTCAAAGTTGTATCTGTCGACGATGACGTTGTGTTCGAAATATCGGTGTTAGGTGTCATTTTTGGTTGATAGCATATACTTGTCCGTGCTCTCGTTGACCATTTTCGCAACCTCAATACTAGCGAAAGCGACATTGGCATCATTTTGTTTTCTTATGATCATTTCAATATCATCGGCGAGTGCGAGTAATTGGACTTATTTTTGAAAGATTGTGTGTCATGTATTAGCGCATGAGTTCTTTGAAGAATATTGTTACGGTCATCACCTTGTCTAAATCCTTTTTTGATATGAAAGCTCTCGGGGAGATTTTTACCGACCTCAATGAAGCAGCTTGCATTCTTCATCGTCATTCATCAAAAATGGACTGATGCCGAACCTAGATGCTGTCATACGTTGCCTTAAAATCGATAAATATGTGGTGTGTACTGAACTTTAGCTCCTTATTTTCAAGATCTGCCGTAGCGTGAATATTCAATCAATGGTGGACTTTCCTGGCCTGAAGGCGTTCACACAATATGGCAGATAAGATTTTGTAGGCGATGTCAAGAAGACTGACGGCTCTGCAGTTTTTCCTCTTGAGAAGCCGGTGTTCGTCTCTCCTGATCGGCTCATAGAGTTGTTCTATGCGGCGCCGCTTTGTATGCCGCCATCAAACCAAGGGCTTCATTGTGGTGGTTGAGTGAAATCCAGAACAGCAGAAGCGGCATATCTGATGGCTGTTATTAAGAGAGGCTAGACCGGAAAAGGATTTGGTGATCTTTTGCGATTGTAGACGTCTGATGTCAAAATTATTCACAGCGCTAACTTGATCTTGCGCTGTTTGGGATACTCGCAACCGTAGACTGAAAAATACCAATAAATAGAACAAAAAACGGCTGAAATAGAATTTTTTTCCGACTTAGTGGTCTGTTTCGATAGCTTCATCTATACTGTGTCCGTTACCCAACGAACACTTCTTAAATTCAGCTAAAATTATTTTCGTTTCTTGTTTCAGTTACCCTTCCTGCACTAACGCACTTTTAAGCTTAAAACCTACTACGGTCTGCTTGCTTTGTCTTCTGGTAGGATTTTCGTCCATAAGTTGGCACTTGTACGTGTTTCTCAGTTCCCTTTTATTCATAGACTTCTCGAGCAGTCTTTATCGCAGTGTCAGCTATCTGCTCTCAGTGTTGGTATCATGGTGGTAATTGTATGAATTTCATGCCAAGCACAGACCTAAGTATTTGTATAAAGTAAAGCGCAGCCTTTAAACTTTTATCAGTGCTTAAAAAAACTTGTCTCATAGTTTCCGAAAAGATATTGTACCACGAAAATCGATCTATAATCGGCGCTCAAATATTAGACCATATTTTCGGTTCTAATAAGTAAATTGACACCGAGGTCTATCAAACCCACATAAAACTTTTCAAACTACGAGTATATATTTGTGCATCGACCCCATACGACACTTCTCACAGAAATAAACAAACTTCGTGAAGTTCAACATGTAAGTGACGCCTTAGGGTACTACCTTCGATTCCGTGGGATTTTCAGCACACTGACCTCAAGGCACCTCTAACTTCCCAGCAACACCCAAACCAGCGGACACACCTTTCCAGCTCAAGAAATTTTGCATGTTCGACTCCCAAATTCACAAAACCATCGAAATACGTTGCCAACGACAATTGAGATCGTGACCTATATGTTACCATGTATCGTAGATACAAAGAACCAAAACAAAATTACTATTCAACTATTCGAATTGGAGACCACCATCATCATTATCGGCGGCCATCCCGCGTGATACGAATACGAGTCCATTGAGCGACATGGAGACTCTACAGCGCGCGAATACTCTAAATGCTAAAAGGTCATCAATTATCCGCTTCTTCGAAGACTAGTGTACCTGCAAGAGCTAATGCTTTAAGTTGCTCGAGTTCGGCTTCGAAATGCCAAAGAGATTTGTATTGTGTCATTGTTAAGTTAAGGTGATTGTTTACTCTTTTTTTCCCCTGAACACACTGCACACGTATGGTTAGGCGACGACTGACGACGACTGATGTTTGGAAGCTCGAAAAAGGTCATAGCAGGAGGCGGTAGAGGAGGTTCTTCACAGAAGCTCTACAACATAACACAGTAACGAGGGTACTCATATTAGGTAACCGAAAAACATGCCATTCGATGTTTTCCAGGTCTAATTGGTGGTTTTTGAGGAAGTCAACGCGACAAGTTAGCTATACGTGCTCATAGAAACGACTATACATACACTTTACCTATACAAACAACAGAACGGATGCAATCATTCCAAAGAATACAGACACGCTTACATATCTGTTAGGGAAGGGGGTATGAACGTTTAATCGCAACTAACATTGTTTCCCTTTTGTTTTTCTCAGGCTTAATTATAGAACCCGTCGTCCTTGGAACAGGTGCATAACGTTGAACGTGTGATTGTTTGTGTTCGGGTATTGAGTAGAACACAACAACCTGACACACGACAATTATAGAGAAAAAAAAATCCATTCAACAGGTATACGACTTCACTTGGTACAGTTTCCACACTTGCTCTAGATTTGTTTTTTACAAACGGGAATTATAATTTCATTCAATATGTTAGTCAGCCTACGACAAGTGACCGACGAACTGAAATTAATGGTGTGAGAAGCTAAGTAACTAACCGAGCGGTGATTAAAGTCAAATGATATGGTAAAGACTAAGAGCGGAGTAAGATGCAGAGGAAAGAGCTGGTCGTGCTAGAGATACAAGGAAAATGAATTAGATGTTTACTGCATCTCTTCGTGCTTTGTGCATTTGAGGTAGAATTTCAACCCAGTCACTACAGTGAATCCCACCTCGTCTTGGTCTACCGGTGAGGTGAGTCTACTTGTGAGTGGATCTTCCACGAGTAGATCCTGCTACATGATTTGGTCTTTATCTGATGTGGAGCTAGGTCATCTGAGTATTTTCTTAGTTTGTAAGTTTAATTTTCGTTGTCGATTAAGAACCCTTGAGCAGATATTCAGGACATTTTGATGCCACCCTGTAGGTGATTGATATATGGTATTCTTATTGGAGTATGTACATATGTGAAGAACACGTTTCTAATCTAAGAACAAGTTCAGAAAACATGGTTCATTTATTATCCTACTATCTACGCCAAGACTAGTTTTTTTTGGAGGGCCTGTCTTAACGTGTATCAGCGTTGAAAGCCTATTTAATTCGTCGATGACTTCCAACTGTGAAGTCCTAGATATTCAAATGATCTTACAATCTAGTCTCTTTTATTGGAGATGCCAATATCGTTCTGTGGTTTCGTATTCATTTACAGCAAGGATAAAGCTCGCAATGACTTAAAAGACTTAAAAGGCTTCAGGGAAGATACTCGGATTTCGATCTATCACCTAAAATTAATAGTGACTGAATCTTATTCGGACGGTGGAGTTCCAGATTTTTTTTACACTTAAACGCGTTCCTATTCATGAAAAAGTGCAACAACTTAAAACGAAAAATTATTTTACTAACACAAAAGATTGCAAATAATGCATAAAATTTATTACAATTAATTTTTGTAACTTAATAAATAAAAACTTATATAAACGTATCAAAAAATTAAAAACAAAAAAAACATCATATTTAGTACAGCATACATATTTTTAATCGTTATTTCATATTACTATCAATATCAATATTTATCCATATATAAATACGTGCTGCCTATTTTTGTCGTCCACTTTTACACCGTTCTACTGAACCGAATGGCATGATACTTACACAATTGGAAAGGTAATTTCGAGTAGATGTGCACAATTTTTTTTGCCAAGCGGTCTTACCAATCCTTGGTAAGACATGTAAAAGATTAGTTTATTTTAAATATACCTATGGATATAAACAACACTGTGGCGCTGGCAGCCCGGTATGGGCCATGGCCTAGCTTCTTGACACTCATTTGTGTTGCTCATGTTTTCATTTTTGTCACATCTGAGCGGGGCCTACGGTTTATCGCCGAGTCCGAACGGCACTCCTTAGAAGCTTTTTCGTAGGCAATTTTTTTACTTTCGGGAGTTTGCCATTGCCCGCCGAAAGGGTGATGGCGATTTGCAAAATTGTTGGTGACTCAGCCTGGAATCGAACCCAGACTCTCTGCGTGATAGTCCAATGAGCTAACTATCGCGCCATCGCCATCGCGATGTCTATAGATATAGATGTTGTAAAATCAGGAATCCAGTGTTGAATAACCTTAGGATCATACATCATTAATAAACTCTCTCTCTTTCTCTCTGGTGAGTTCATTTATTACCCCAGTTTCAAGCCAGAAGATACGAGAAAGAACTAGAACCCTACAAATGTGGTATAAATACAGGATGAGAAACAGCGTGAGTTAAGTTGATTTTTGGAAAGCGACAGGAAAGGAGCTTAAGGGCTGAACAGAATGTGAATCTGAAGCTTGAATCTGTATCTGATATAGAACTTTCAAAAGTTCAATACATGTACAATCTGTATCTCGAAGTAAGTCTTAATATTATTATTGTTATTGGCCCGGGTTTACCCCGGACAACTTTATTTAACTTATTAACAAGCAAAAACTTAAACCTAGGCTTAAAAACTAACAAAAATATTCAGCAGGGTTTTTTTTATTTCATGTTTGCTGCTATTTAAGTCGAAGTTTGTTATACGCAACATTCTTGATAATGGTTCGAAGTGACCGTAATTTGTGCGGTGAGTTTGGATAAGGAGAAGTGGGTCAGATCTTAGGTTACGGGGATTGGGAGTGAATAAAATATTTTGTGTTTTACCCGGGCAGTTAATGTTTCCAGTCAATAACTGGTGTATAAAAAGTACATCAGCGACTTCACGACGTTTTTTTAGAGTATGCATGCCAATTAGTTTTAACCTATTTTCATAGGGAGGTAATCCATATGGATCGGCCCAAGATAGACCACGAAGTGCAAATCGGATAAACCTGCGTTGGACTGCTTCGATTCTTTGAATGTGGATTTGCTTATAGGGTGACCAAACTTGGCTGCAATATTCTAGAAGAGGCCTTACAAAAGTAATGTACAGAGACCTTGTAACGTAGGGGTTGGAAAACTCTTTTGACCAGCGTTTGATAAAGCCAAGTGCAGAGTTAGCTTTATTTATAATGCTGTCAATATGTGAGTCGAAATTCAATTCCCTGTCACATATTATTCCTAGATCCCTTACTTCGGCAGTGGAGGGAATAGGCTCATCGTAGATAAAGTAGTTTTTTGGAGGCGGAGAAAGACGTTTGCGGGAATACGTTATCGTTTGGCATTTGCTTACTTTAAGCTCCAATCAATTTTGCTTCCACCATACCGAAAACTTATTTAAGTCATCTTGCAAGCAATTGTAGTCAGAAGGCATTGTTATGACTTTGGAAATTCTCATGTCGTCAGCGAAAATAGAAAGACTAGAATCCGTTAAAACGTGATTTATGTCATTAATCGTTAGAATAAAGATGATTGGTCCAAGGTGACTACCCTGAGGGATATTGAGGATCTAAAGATGACTCTGTATTCTCGGTCTTCTAAATAGGATTTGATCCATGCCACAAACGGAGGGGAAAGCTCAAGTTTTTTTAGTTTGAAAACGATAAGTTGATGGGAAATTTAATCGAATGCCTTGCTGAAATCTTCACCATCTTCTAAAGCACAAAGCATCCTAGATACGAACTCCGTAAGGTTAGTGGTAGTGGATTTACCTTTCATGAAACCGTGCTGGTCTGTACAGATAGATGGCCTACAGTTTATGCTTTCGAAGTGAACGATAAGAGATTTGATTTGTGAGATAGTAAAATCGGTTGTGAATTACTTGGAAGTTATTTTAAATAATAGTAAATTAAGTGTTTTGAAATACAATAACGTTTCATAATATCGAACCCTAGCCGAAATTTTACAATATTTACAATTTTACGTAGCTTAAGCTGGCTACACACGAAGAACATGTTCGTGCGATTTGTTCGTTGACATTTGGCCAAACACGACGAACCGATTTGCGGATCAGCACTATTGCTGTAACTTTCAACAAGAAAATATGAACAATGTATACATGCAAAAAGCGTAAGCAAGAAAGCGAGAGGGGATGAAAGAGTGGCTGGTAGAAACGATCGCACTCATACTAAATTGTTGAGAAAATTAGAAATGTCTGCACCAGAAGATTTTTAAAAATTTCTTAGAATGGATTCAGAATTGCTGAGTTTGGTCAGTGCAAATATTGGGAAAAAAAACACAGGAATGCGAGAAGCAATTACAGCAAACGACAAACTGTCAGCAACTTTAAGATTCCTCGCAACTGGACAAAGTTTTTGTGGAACTAAAGCTTTAATATTTTTAAGAATTTCGATAAATTCCGAAAGTAACGTTTTGCTAAAACTTGCCATTTTTTATCTATCGCGTGCACATCGCATGCAACAAAATTTATTTAAAAAAGAAAATGTTTTCGAATAACGCCACAAACGGCGAACAAATCCACAAATTTTGAAATTTTTCATAAACATTGAATAGGTTCGTCAAAAGCACCACAAATGTCGAACAAGACCATGAACACGAACAGTTCGAACGAACATGTTCGTCGTGTATGGCCAGCTTTATTGAGAGAAAAAACAACATTTTCAAGTATGCTTGCCTTTGAAAGTCAATAGTAAAGAAAAGGAAAGATGTTAGGGATAAGCGTATAGTCGAATCGTTTTTGTGCATGTGGTTCTACATAAGGAATTCGTTTGACTGCTTTGACTTATGAAATGTATTGTTTTGTTTTTTTATGTAAGTTTGGGACTGTGAAAGTCACTACTACGATTGCAATAGAGTTTCCCTACTCTAAGTGGGATAAAGACTAAACAAAATGAAAAAAAGAGAAACATAGCGATGAGAGACGACACTGTTGATTTTGTGAATCGTTTTAATTAATTTAAAAAATGTTTAGATTAGTTCTCAGGTTTTTAACGGAAGTGTAATAACCTTGAATTTCCGGTTCACTGAGTCTTGTTTCTAAATAACTAAAGGTTTTGTCCAAAGATTGTAGCACTTCTACGTAATCTTCAGACCCAGGAGAAACTTCCATTGAATTTTGATCCAATAAAGGCACTGATATTTTCTCCTCATTCAAAACTAAATGGCCCGGATCAATATAAACCCAGTTTTCCAGGTTTTCTTCTCTAAAGTTTTCTATCTGACGTGCCTGAAGAATAATGTTTGCCAAATGTGCCAAATTGATGTCATCTTCATTGTCATACTGCAACATTTCATCTTGGATGAGTAATTTATTCCAACAATTTTTTAAAGTTGTTGTCTTTATCTCAGCCCACGAATGAGACAAGTTGTAAATCGCTTATCGCAAATTATAGTTTTTTTTTAATTTTTTAAATTTTGCAGTCCAACATATTCACACTCGTTCTCAAAAAAAACCAAACAATCTTCCAGCTGTCGACGTCTGTATAATCGTTTAAGAGCCAGGATCATACCCTGGTCCATTGGTTGCAGTATGAAGGTTGTATTTGGTGGAAGAAATTTGCATTGTATGCTTTATTTTTAAGACATTTTCCTGGTACCGTCTTACTTAACTGATAATTTTTTTTGAAAACCATTCATTAAGAATCCGTCGATCGAACCAAGCTTCCTTCGAGTTGTAATAATGTGACAGGTAGCTTGTCCATAATATCCTTCAGTACTCTTGGTTTTTTTGATTTTCCTACAACTGCTAGTGTGTTGCTGTGAGAAGCATTTGCGTTTGCACAACTTACTTATGACCGGAAACGTTTTTGTCCGATTAACCAACCTGTGTTGTATATGTCATTGTTTTCCACAAAGTTCCTGTCTCATCTGAGGCAGAATGATTTTGCTCCTGAACAAATATTTAAAAATCCGCACTTAAGGCTTCTCCATCCACTTTTTTTTTCAAATACCATGTCTGT
Source organism: Volucella inflata (assembly GCA_928272305.1). Taxonomy (NCBI): domain Eukaryota; kingdom Metazoa; phylum Arthropoda; class Insecta; order Diptera; family Syrphidae; genus Volucella; species Volucella inflata. The sequence continues at coordinate 24,747,479 of OV743717.1, read as the reverse complement.
TTCTAAATCGTGATAACCAACCACCGCTAGCTTTGAAATCGGGTTCTCCAAGGGTCTGTGCAAAAAGTATGGCAGCAGTTTGAATTGCAATTCCACGAATAGGAACACCACTGGATCTTCTGCGAACGATACCAAGTGTAAGCGGCACTGTCAAGCTTTTTAAAGTTTTGCTCTCTCACTCTAAATTATTTTTTGTCTTAATTTTTCCTTATGTCACAAAATGTAGATTTAGTTGTGTTAAATTTTTCCAAAATTTTCTTCTAATTCATTCCACCTTTAACACATTCAAGAACTTCTAATTTTTGTTTTAAGTTTAATGATTTGTATAAGCCTCTACATTTTCACCTATATTATTACTAATTTTAATCTATGCAGAAATATGTAGATATGTATCAACTTTGTGCTTGAGTCAACGATCTACATTTATCGCCAACTTAAACTGTACATATGTTTTCCCAAATAACATCTGAGTGTGGATTACTGGGATTCCCCCAATACAATTTTTCCGACTTGTAAATGTGAATTGCTGTGACTCCCCAATAGACATTTTGATGATTTGTTCCGACTTCTACATATTTGAGATCAATCATTGCGTTATTTAATTTTTGCTAATTGAATTTAATGTCTACACATAAGAAATTGAAAACCGACTCTCATTTATTCAGAAAACTCGTTTATTCCGAAAAAAGAAAATTCAGAATTAAAGGGTTTTTACTGTATTGTAATTTAACAGATTGCCAAATTAAAATTTGTAAGATGAAGACTGCTGATACTACAAATTTTTCTTGCGTAATTGTTGGTGTTCGTTTTTGTTTTGTATGTATTCAGTAACTGCATTAGTTATATATATGTGCCTTTTTAGATAAATTCAGGAGATTTTTCGAACTTCAAACTAGCAAGAATGCTTTATTATTAAATCAACCAACTCGATCTAGACAATATCTTCTTAAGATTACGAGTAGGAACTAATGATTACAATTTAACCAGTTCGACTAAAAACACATTGAGTAATTATTTAAATAAAATTGGCTTCGCTGCTCTTAAATTAAATTTGATCTTGCAACCCTGGGATAACGTTTTCAATACACAGGATTCATCTTACTCGTATGTCTCTGATTTGTACCTCACTAAGTTGCAGTCTCATATTTCCAACTGTAGCCAATTTACTAGAAGAAATGACAACAAATTCAGGTTTCTTAAGCCGTGGGTGATTTTTTTATTGAAAAAATAGAAGAATAAAAAAATAGCTCTATTCTAAAGTTAAAAAACCTCCTGACAATTAAGGCTTCGAAATTATTATGACATGCTGTATCTAAATCTGATATTCCACTTCGTAAGGATGTTTTACTTTAGGAACAAACAAGCAGGAAATATCGGTAATGCTGCAAGAGAATGGGGTTTTGAACGAAATTCTCAATGTGAACCTACTTTTGACCCAATGAGCTTTCAACCACAAGGCTTTTTCTTTTTAGAATTGACCTCACTCGGATTCCCCAAAATAATATTGTCTCTTAAAAAGACTTAATCTTCTTATTCTGACCGGATTTCTGGCTCAATTCTTAAATAAAATTGTTTTCATGTGGCAGCTTCGTCTTTTACCTTTTTGTTAAGCAGGGTATATTTTCGGAATACTTGAAAACAACAATAGTGGTTCCTGGCTCAATACGGTTTTAGAAGTGATAGGTCTGCGGAAAGTGCTCCGCTTAAATTTATTGGAAAAATATATTCAGGTCTAAATGCGTCTAATACTTCTGCTTCTGCTCCCAGTTATAGATATAACCAGAGTGTTCGTCATAGTGAAGCAGGCTTTGTTGTTAGGTAAGCTTTATCAAGCGGGCTTAGGGGTTTTATCTATAAATGGTTTGCATCGTATGTAAAAAAAAACCCTAAATCAAATGGTAAAAGAAAAAATGTGTTTTAGTTCACAGAAATCTATTTTAATTGGTGTTCCTCAAGGTTCTGATTTCGGTCCCATTCTATTTTTAGTATACATCAATTCCTTGCTTATTCAGCTTTTCAAAGGCAAAGTCATTGCTTTTGCGGACGTACTCTTATACTCTTATACCAATTCTTTTATTCTATTTTTAGATGTCAGTTATGATTAAGAGATACAATCTCTCCTGTTGCTTGCCTGTATTTAACCCTGCAGTCGTCGCGCACCAAAAAGCCACACCAGTCGTCGCATGGATTACATATGTAAACCATTTTAAAATTAAAGTAAAACTCGTATGCCTTAACTTTTTCAAATTTATTTTGCTGCAAAACGCAATTACATACTACTTAAAGATAAAAAACATAAATTATTACTTCATAATACAAAAAAAATAAATAAATAAATTTACTTACTTACTTTAGGTGGCGCTACAGTCCGGGGTGAACCTGGGCCTCAGTCAACAAGCTTCTCCAGCCAGCTCGATCCCTGGCTAGCTGCCTCCAGTTTCGCACGCTAAGTTGGCTGAGGTCCTCTTCCACTTGCGTGCGCCACCTGAGTCTTGGCCTTCCTCTACTGCGGACATTTCGGACCGGAGCATTGGTCCATGCGCTCTACATGACCCAGCCATATCAGTTTTTGGATCTCCACTTTTCTGGCTAGGTCCATGTCGCTGTACAGTCCATACAGTTCGTCGTTGTATCTCCTCCTCCACTCACCGTCAATGCAGACGGGACCGAAGATCGCCCGAAAAATTTTTCTCTCGAAGCAACCAAGAACACCCTCATCCATTTTTGATAATGTCCATGCCTCTGCGCCATAGAGCAGGACCGGGATTATTAAAGTCTTATAAAGGGTGACTTTTGTTGTCCGAGAGAGGGCTTTGCTACTCAATTGCCTTCTTAACCCAAAGAAACAGCGGTTGGCAAGAGTTATTCCTCGCTTGATCTCAGAGCTGGTGTCGTTGTCTGTATTTATAGCGGAGCCTAGGTAGACAAAGTCCTTAACTACCTCAAAGTTATATCTGTCGAGGGTGACGTTCTGTCCGAGACGTCGGTGTTGGTTGTCCTTTTTGCTTGACAGCATATACTTGGTCTTGCCCTCATTGACCGCTAAACCCATTTTCGCCGCTTCCGTCTCAATAGTCGCGAAAGCGCCACTGACATCACACTGCTTTCTCCCGATTATGTCAATATCGTCGGCGTATGCGAGTAGTTGGATGGACTTTTGAAAGATAGTGCCTAAATCCTTTCTGGACATCAAAGGTCTCGGTGAGATCTTTACCGACCTTGATGGAGCAGCGTGCATTCTCCATCGTCTTCCTGCACAGACGGATGAGTTTGGCAGGGATGCCAAAACTAGACATTGCTCTATATAGCTCGTCTCTATAGATGCTGTCATACGTGGCCTTAAAATCGATGAATAGGTGGTGGGTATCGATCTGAAGCACATGGGTCATGGGTCATTCCTGGAGTAGCATCTCTCAATTTCCTCGATCGCGCGCTTCTCATGCTCTTTCTTCTTCCTCCTAAGAACCCGGTGCTCGTCTCTCCTCTTCCGCTCATAGAGCTCATGAGCAGATCTGGTCTTTCTAAGCAGCGCCGCGTTATATGCATCTTGCTTAGCTACATGTGCTTGCCGGCACTCATCATCGAACCAGGGGTTTCGTTGTGGTGGACGAGTGAAACCCAGCACATCAGAAGCGGCATCTCTGATGGCGTTTTGGCAGTGTTTCCAATGGTCTTCGATGCTTGATGCTGGGCATTGCTCGTAGGTCTTGTTAAGGAGCTCTCCTCTGTGGGGGCATGCGCGCATGCCGGCTTATGTTGGCGAATTTAGCCTTGATGCGGATTGCTACGAGGCGCTCGCTCACATGCCAGAAGCTGAGGACTTCTTGTCTTAGTCTGCCTCCGACAACAAATCCGCATCCAAATAAGCGCTGCTTTTGCCGTCGATAGGAATTGCCGTAGTAGATGTCGCAGTTTTTCATCTTCTTTTTGTCCGGCCCATCCCATCGCATTTCTTGGATGGCGGTGATGTCTGCTTTGCAGCAGTCTAGGGCCTCCGCTAGTTGCTCGGCTGCACGTGGTCTATTAAGGGATCTAACATTCCACGTGCATATCCGAAGCTCATTGTCCTTAAATCGTCCGAGGCTTGTTGATGCTTCGTAACTTAATTTTTTTTTAAATGGCCGGGCAGTTACCCCGGCGGCATAACCCCCAACCTGGAGGACCAGTTCCATTTTGAGTTCCCCTAGGACGAGGGGTCGGTTACACCGAAGCCAGTAACCCGTTCCGGGATGTGAGCGCTGCCGTTGGCCCTTATAGGGCTCGTCCGCCACCATCTCTTTTGCAAGACCCTGACTAAGTCCTGGAAATCCTTTCCGGCCTAAGCTCCAAATATGTCGGAGTAGCCCGGATGAGGTCTTGTTTTGTTTTTTCCGACACTAATCCTGGTTAATGGCGCAGGAAACTCGCCATTTGCCCTCTTCATTTCGCAACCTCTAGTGAGATTCCCAGATGGCGCCACGGGGAGGCGTGAAGTAGGACTTATTAGCAGAGCTGCAAGATGTTCGGCTGCAGAGGCTCATTCTCGTCATTTAAGGAACCAGCACCTGTCGGAAGATGCTACTTCTACGAGGCCTTATACTAATCGTTGCCAACCAAGTACCTTACTTCATAAAAAACATATACATGAGCTTTGACATTATGTAATATCTTGAATTTATGGAAAAACAAAACAAAAACAGTTTGACAAAAATACTTACATCAGTCGTCGCGCGGATTACAATAGTATTCCACTTAACTTCACAACGCTCTCGTGACACAACCACACACGACCGGGACTCGCGATTCACTGAGCGCACGCGCAAACTATTTAACAAAAAAAGAGACAAAAAAAAACCACCACTAGTTTTCCGAGAATTCTCAATTTTGCATTGGTGGATTACAATAGTATTCCGCGCGACGACTGCAGGGTTAAATTAGTTTACAATGATCAACCTTAGTCTAAACTACAGAATGGCTTATCCTGTTGGAGTGGGTCTTACTTCAACAATTTAAGAAACCTGCTTCAAACACAAAAACATGCAATAAGAATTATGTGCAAGGTCAACCAGTTAACACTCAGCTTTGAATTTTTTAAGGCCCCCGACGTTCCACCAATTAGAACCCTTTACTGCTATAAATTTTTATAAATATTTTACGAAAATTCTGGATTCTGTGTGGTTAGACTGCATGAAAATTATAATTTACGTGCCAGCAACAGGAGCTTCATCGCATATTCTCAGTCTCGCCTCGCTTCTTTGATTCTTTATCTTGAATCCTTAGATTCGAACGATTTAAAACAGTTTTCTTGACTATTCTATAATTGACTTTGTTTTTATAAGCTTCTCTATTCCTTAATTTAGTTCTGTTTAGATGCTCTACTAGTTTCTTGACCTATGTACTTTCTATTTATTATAAATTCTAAGTAATTTTTGATATTTGTTCCCCTTAAACTTTTTCATCAAATATTTTACCAATCATAAGCTTTTAGCTGACGTAAATATTGTCAATTACATGTTACAAACTACCTTCCAATTGCGAAACTTTCTCATACACCTTAAATTTTTGAAAGTATTTTATATTACATTCTAAGTTGAATTTGCCCTGTTTACGCTTTCAGCCCTAGAAAATGGCAACGAAATCGATGTTGTTGCTACAGATTTCACTAAGGCATTTGATAAAGTTCAAATTGTCTTCTCTCGGTCATATTATTAATATGGATATCTCCTTATCTGGATAAGCGTTATTATAGCGTTCGCTTCAGGTCAACCGTATGAACCCCATTGCTAGCCACATTTGGTATCCCACAAGGCAGCCATCTAGGTCCCCTCCTTAACTTAACAATAAACGATCCTGATAGAATAATTAAACACAGTTCCCTATCCATTTACGCTGACAACACCAAGTTCTCCAAAACAATTTCCACTCTCCATGATTCTATACTCCTTCAGGAAGACCTTTATAGGTTTTCTACTTGGTGTCAAAAAAAGTTGCTTTATATGTCAATCAATGCTTTGTCACGTAAGTCTAACCAATCTGCTCTTCGACCTTATTTTCTAATAGAGAGAGATATACTTCCGCTCGCATATTGATGAGATAATCCTTTAAGCCAACTCTTCATCTGGTCTTAAAAAATGATGGTTCAAAGAATTTTCAGACCCCTATGTGACCAGATCCCTTTACATTACTTTGGTCCGATTGCTAGCCAATCATGGTCCCGAGTTCACATATCCCGAATACGGCGCATTCAGTGCCGATTTCTTTGATTTACCCTTCGAGGGTTGCTCTTACGGTTGCAACGAACCAATCTCTCTTAAGTCTTTTCTTAGTTTAAAGTTAGATTTAGCTTGAATTAAGCCAAATAAATGGGGGCCTTAGCCCTCACCAAAATTTATTTAGTAAGTTTTTCATCCGGCTTGAGTGGCAAGTATTTTTAAGAACAATAATAATACTTTTCAAATTCACCCAGAAGAAGTTAAAACAGTATGCTTCGTCGAACAATAGACCAAATCCTTAATCGCTGCTGAGACATATTTCATGTGAGTTATACCCTTGCATCTAGAATTTTATCTAGAGAACATTGTCATTGAAGGCATCGTAGTAGTAAATAGAATTCTCTGAAAATATGATATAAGGTCAGGTTATGATATGTTTAGCCTCCTTCTTTACTGATAAGAATTTCAGTTTTGAACCTTACCATCATAGTGAGCATTAACGAGTATTGGCATCACCTTGTCATATTATTAGTTTCGCTTTTGTTAGATCCTTAGTAATTCACTTACTTTACTAAGTCAATTCACGACCCCTGTTCCACCTAAGGAAATGCGGCCCTTTTACTTCATTGATTTTGGCCACGCAATTTTGTTCATTGGACTATCACGCACACAGTCTGGGTTCGATTCCTGGCTGGGTCACCAACAATTTTTCAAATCGCCATCACCCTTTCGGCGGGCAATGGCAAACTCCCGAAAGTAAAATTGCCTACGAAAAAGCTTCTAAGGAGTGCCGTTCGGACTCGGCGATAAACCGTAGGCCCCGCTCAGATGTGAGAAAGAATGATAATGGCCCATACCGGGCTGCCAGCGCCACTGTGTTTTTTTTTTTTTTTTGTATAAAAATAAATCCCTATTCTTTTAATCTACCTAAGCTACTTAGCCTAACTTACATATATTTGAGGTGATGACCATTCTTAGCTTCTCACATGCCACCATGCTAATGGCATTCGTCAACTAACCAGGCCTTACTATCCTTAATTTAACTTACAAGTACGAGAAGTATGTTACCTCAGAAACGTACCAATTTAGTAAAGCGTGTCAATCCTCTCTTATTTGTGAAGTCACAAGAGTCGGTGTACTATTTTTTTTAGAACCTATACGATCCCTTCCCATAATCGCGTTTGAGCATAGGCAAAATACTTGTTGTAAAAAAGCTGCTGGTCCCTCGCACCACGATTCTGGTGGTATTTTATCGGATGCCATTCCTTCCATGCACTAACCCTTTAGCATCAACATGGAAAAAAGGCTCATACGGGGTAAAGCCCGATAAAAGTGAGCTTTTGTGGTATGTTTAATCGGGGTAATACGCCCTAAAAATCAGCCTATTGCCATTGGTCGTTGCCCTTGGAATGTGTCTTTGAATCGCCTTAATCAGGAAATTTTCAATTCAATTCAGACAACCCTATCGTAAACGGATTTATTGGTATAATATTTCTTGAACTCGGATTCTGGTGTTCCGTACAAGACAAGGAAGGTCCTAAGACACTGCTTTTTAAACACCCGGATTCTATCCATCTGATAAGGCGCTACATTGATCCACACAGGACAACCATTCCCGATGTCTGCTCTGATTCGAGCAAACGAGCATATGTCTTTTACCCTCGAGACTAGTTGACTACTGTGATAGTCTTCTTGTCAGGGGCTTTTCAATTCCTGCAATACATAAATGTATAATATGATTGTAAAAATACAAAGCCTTAGTCTCTTCTCATGTCCAATGTCACTCCACGGTGTCCAATGATGGCCAAATTACTCCAGTTATGTCTGGTATCCTTAGAAGTCCATCTTGCTTGCAGGTGTTCATCGGTGTATGATGCTCAGGGCTCAGATTGAATGGTTGGTTATACCTGACACCGGGATTTGAATCGTACTCTCTTTTAACAGCTCGTAGAAATGGATTCACTTGGCCTCTTTAAGGTAACCGAAAAGTAATCGCGGAGCAAAGGCAGATGAATGTATGCATTGCAGCAAATCTAGAAGTGGAAAACTTAAGTTCTAATATCGGTTAAAAGTTCAACGTAGCATGCGACGAGGCAAGTACACCCACATCAATGTGTTGGCTACTGAAGTGTCACTATAAGTGACCACGTTGCTACAGAGGAAGCTCTTGCACAATCAACGGTGGTGGACACTGCTGAAGCCGTAATATGATAAAAATGTTTAACACAAATAAACACTTGAGTTCTAAGCCGAACAACTTACAAAGTTGAGATAGCTTTCGTTATCAGAGCACTAGAGCGCTTGTCAGAAAATAACAAGGCATTAGGATAATATGGTCAACAACAGCACCGTTTCTTCATCCATTTATGGGAAAAATTGAGAGTTTTCCAGAGAGTCTAAAGGGGGCAACTTTCAAGCTCCCTTTAAAAGATAATGATGTCTACTAAACATTTTCGTAATGCATCCGTTCTTGGGCTTTGACCCAACTAAATAAGAATACCGAGGTATTATATTACCAGGGTACGCATCGCATCACTAAACCCGATTGCATTAGATCTACGCATATAAGAGGAAGTCTACATATAAAGAATTCGGTAACCGAACAGCTTGAGGCGAATAGAATAAGTTGGTATTGCCACGTTCAAAGAAGATCTGCGGAAAATCCGGTTAAAAAGGCACTATCAACTACGGTCACTCCAACTGTAAGAAAACGAGGTCGGAAAAAGAATTCCTGGATTTCTCAGATGGCAAATGCGCAACAACGTCTGGTGCTAACCACTGAAGCCTTATGTAGACCCGTTCTGCGGTCTGCGACGTTAGCCAACCCCATAAGCGGAGCAGCAGCGATGCAGTAAAAATGGGAAACTCGTTACGCATAAGTTCGTATAACGAGGAAAGGGTTAATAAAAGGATAAGAAGAAGAAGAAGAAGCATCGCAATCCTCAAGTGTATAACGACTTTGCCATAAATGAAGAAACAACTAACAGCTGACCCCGAGAGCATGAAAGAAATGTCACAATACCCAGGATAGGCACCAGTGTTGATAGAAAGTGAAAAATTCAAAGCACATGACTAGCAGCAGACGCCGGGAGACAAACCACTAAAAATATTCAACTACAGCGTTTCTTCAAATCCTCAGTACCGACTGTGCCTGTAGTACCAAATTTCTTTGCCCGCCTCAACAGGTTTCTATTCAAGCCTTGTATATTTGACGCTTTCTGTATATTCTTTTGCAAATCTTATGAACGCTCTCATTTTGCTCGAGCGCTTATTATGACATATGTCTCTCTGGAGTAGCCAAAGTCCTCTGCACTTTGTAACTTCTAGACCGCACGTGCAGGTCTCGTTCTGCTATGATGTCTCAAGGGCAATTGGGAACATAAGCAAATACAATTCCGTCTCACACTGCATATCCACAGAACAATTCGCCATAGTTTTTATTCTTACCTACCAACCCGTGTCTTGGTTTAGCCTGATTTCTACTCTAGAGTGTTTGGTTGCAAACAGGCTCTGACACCTCTTCGTCAATGATGACAGAAGCGATCGACCATACAATAACCGATCGAGAAAGTTTTCATCTTACTGCATCAAACTGCAGTCATAACTTCAACAACTTATCCTAGGACCTGATGGAAAGCAGTGCCCTTTCGATTTCATTTTTCCCTACTAAGCCTTAGAAATAATTTACAATATAAACAGCTTTTCTTTATTTGGCAATAATTACATCACATTCCGAATGCGTCAGCAACTAATAACCAGTTTAAGACTCAACTCTACGATTGCAAGATTCAAACTTGTATCCTCAACTGTGCATTGCCACAAATATGTTGCACTATTGTACGCACAAACTAGAGCCACCTGAAGCCACCTGTCGATTTGTCAAAGCACACTTTTACGAGATGTGATTCAGATTAACCGACTCCAACAATTCGACCATGTTCAACTGTCCACATGTTCCTTTGATGAATACGGTCGACAGTCATAGTATATTGAGATCTGTCTTAGTTAACTATCGCTTGAGTGGAAAGTGGAATTCGTATTTGGAAGACTGCCTAATACCACATGTGCGAGTGGTATCTACAGATGATCATCATTCAAATAAACGGCCAACGACTCCAACTTTAACTCCAAATCTAATGCAAATTCCTTTTCCAAATTCAAATATGACGTAACTTCCAAATCACGTCTCAGAATATTTTGTAAGAAGAAAGCGGTCAACTTACATAAGTGAGAACTCTTTTTGGCTCATTAGACCTGAATACAATTATGTGACCAAAACAAACCTAATTCCGTTAACACAATCCACTTTGATCAAATGAAAGAGAGAGTGAGTGAAATTTGCTTACAAAATTCAATTAGCACGCCATTCAGACTATAGCGTGCCCTCTAAAATAGGCTTAAGCAGGCAGTATAAAAGCCTCTCATTGTGCACCCGTCGTGCATTTTTCATAAGCCGCACGTACCACATAGTACCCTCATAAATGGGCTTGAACAATTTTCGTGTATATTGGCAACAGGCCATAACTATGAACTCGGAACTACTTAGTATCTAGTCGAAACATTTGATTATTATCAATATCATGGTTATGGTCAAAAGTTTTTACGATGACTGCCATTGACAGTACTGATATACGAGTATAACTTACAATAGACCTTCGATTTAAGGCGGGAAATATGTAAAATATAACGTGTAACACACCTGTCACGTGTGAGGTTGGGTGTAAAAATTTCCTCACGTCGTCAACTTTCATTGCCTTTGGCTTTGTATATGCATATATAGGTTTCCTTGGATAGATAGACTGACCTACGGAAAGGACAAGATTGCAGGAGCCCATCCAAACTTTTGTATTTTATAATTTTTAAAACTTAGACGTACAATCTTAAGGAAATTTTTCCGAATTGGTTGTTGCCTAAGGACTTTAGTTGGCAACAGAATTGGCTGGGTCACTTCACGATCCGGTACGCTTTCGTAAACCAGTCAGTGATTCTTATCCCGTTTGGAATCGGATTAAAACTTTAAGTTTCCCTTCTCTATGCAAAACATTACAAACAAGTCCTTGGTCCACAAAGGTTTCGTGTTGAATCAATTTATTAATTTATTTAGAAAGTCAGTTTCCCATACTGAACTTACCGGCCATTATTTATCCAAACCCTCTTTTGTTTAGAGTTAAGTTTGCGCAGGATCGTGTGTTTATTATTTATGCATACTATGACACAATGCGGGCAGGACCGTTTATAAGCCGAATCTTTACGCTGATGCCGTTGATATGCCTTGCAGAAAAGAACAATTCATTGCAGAGCTATTGTTTTGGGGTTAACTACTCTACTTTTAGAAATCCTTAGGGGATCATCTTAAAACTCGGAAGAAATTTAGTGCGTCCATCTTGAGTGGTTCGTGTCTGATTGTGGCAACCGACGACCTTAAGGCTGCATCATCTCGCTCGACCATTAATTCCGTGTAACTTTTATTATTATTGCAGAGAAATGGTGACTATCAAGCAATCTAAAGATGCTGGTCTAGGCGCTTCTGATGTTGAGACGATGTCTGAGTTTTAAAAATAAGTGAAAAGCGGTGGAATTATTGAGTTAGGTTGGGATTCCATGAAAGGTCAGGACATGGAAAGGTGTGCTATACTTGAAAGCTCTTTCTCCGCCTTTAAGATGTTTCAAAGTGCTTGCATATGCTATTCCAGGACAGGGTATTTTCGCTGGTATGACCTTGTTCGTTGAATGCAGAGTGCACTCTATATGAACACGTCTAATGTTGCTTTGGACATAAGAGCATAGTCGTTGTCATTGCAGAAGTCCATTTAACTGCTGTAACTGGCGCCGATTGACTGTCAACCTTACTGCGCTGCGCTTACTTTCTTACAGTTACCTGAACATTGCCTGACATTCAACTAAATAATGGACCAGCTCCTGCAAAAAATTCTTGTTGCACATACGCTGACGATTTATTTCTACTTCTGGAATGTAGTGTTATGCTAGATATCGTGGAAGGTGGTGCGCATATGAGCATTACTATAAATAAAACTTGTCAGTACGACGACCTTTAAGATTGTAGATGGTGTTGAACTCAAAGATGTGACTTAGGTCAAGAATCTGGTTAAACCATCGGGTAAGCACATCAATTTTGTTATTCATCTGTTACTTGTGAATATTCCCTTCAGTTGCGGCTAATTTATCTGCGTTTGAACCTGTTGTTGATTAAAGACATAGTCCTCACAGACTGGTAAATCGCTTGAAAATAAAGATGCTATGCGACGGATCTTCGTGGAAACCCGGGGACATCAACGAGAAGACAATCTGTCTGGTTCTGAAATAAGATCTACACCTCATCCCGTACGAAATCCTTACTTACTATCTTTAGGTGGCGCTCTAGGACGGGATGTTCTTGGACCTCAACCAATAGCGACTCCAGCAGGTCAATCCTTCGCTAACTGTCTCCAGTTTCGCATCCTAAGTTCCCTGGAGTTACCTTCCAATTGCGTGCGCCACCTGAGATGCAGTCTTCCTCTACGGAGCTGTCCCTCGGGGGTGGATTCGAAAACTTTTTGGACTGCTCTACATGACCCAGCAAACTCAGTCGTTGGACCGTCACTCTCCTATCTCAGTCGATGTCGCTGAACAGTTACTTCAGTTGGCCTTTGTATCTCCCCCTCTACCCATCGTCCATCGAACATCATATGAAGAATCATATCATCCATTTTTGATACTGCCTTTGCATCTGCGCCTTAGAGCAGAACTGGGATTATTAAGGTCTTATACGAGTATAGGGTAACTTTTGATCTTCGACAGAGGGCTTTGCTCGTCAATTGCATTCTTGCCCCAAAGAAGCAGCGATCGGCAAGGGTCATTCTTTTGATCTCAGCGCTGTTGTCGGTGTCTGAACTTCAAAGTTATATTATATGTCGAAGGCGTCATTCTGTTTGAGACATCGGTTTTATGTGTACTTTCTGCTTGAAATTGAACGCACTATTGAAAGATTGTGCCTCTGAGACAGTGAGTTGTGCACTGTTCTTTCTAGACTGATGTTGAGGAAACCGCATGATAGCGCATCACTTTACCAACCTTACAGGGATGCCAAAACTAGACAATGCTGTGCATAGGTCGTCTCTATAGATGTCATTAGCAGCCTTAAAATCGATAGATGCGTGGTGTGTATCCATCTCAAGCTCAAAAGTTTTCTCCAAGACCTGCCGTAGTGTGAATATTTGGCCGATGGTGGACTTGAAGCTACACTGATATGGACCTATTAGGTGGGGACGAATGGCTTCAGGTGTCCACACAATACGGCAGATAAGATCTTGTAAACGATGTTAAGAAGACTGATGCCTCTGTAGTCGGCGCAGCTCAAAGGGTCTCCTTTCTTGAGGATCGGACAAAGAATGCAATTCGTATAAAATCCAACTCGTTCAAAACTTTGTGCTAGGCACCTCGCATTGCACTTGGAATCCGGAAGAGCAGTTTTAAATCTTGTCGAGCATGATGAAAACTTTTTACCAAATTAAATGGTTACCGAAGAATTTCCACCTGAGCGGTTTCGTAAATAAACAAAACTTCCGTTTTTAGGAAGATTAGATTCTGAATTGACCAACATTTTCGTCAGAACCATAACACTTTCGTATCACTGTTCGTTGTGGCATTACCGTCTGGAGGATTTACTACCCATTTTTTTCCAAGACGATCGAGTCGGAAGTCTTGCAATAAATGTAGATCGAAAATAATAGAGTACCGTATGGCTGAAAGATTTGTGGTTCATGTGTAGACTGATTTGAGATCCAGTTTAGAATAATTTTTTACTAGACATGCTAGACGTGCCACCTTAAATGCATTCTTCTAAGAAGTCTAAGGAAGCTGTCGATGTGATGTTCCTCTGAAAGATATGTGTACCCTATTTTCTGATGTGAGGGACTTGAGGGCTGTCGTCTTCGGTTTTTTCATGATAAGCATGCGCTCAAGGAGTTATTAGCCTACGATGGGAAGTTTGGGAGGAAGGTAAGAGAGGTACCGTTATACGTTGGTTTTGAGTGTTCATATTCTGCGAACTGGGAAATTTCGAGCTAGACAGGGCATTTCATAACCGAGTTTTTCGGATAAGGAAAGAATCGCGATATTTCAGAGTACGGCTTTATTATTAACTATATTGGTGATACTCTCCCCTCAGGGTTATGGATAGACAGCTGAGGGATATTTTAATTTTATTGCTTATAGGCTGTCACTTAAATACAGAGTCTAAACAAAAGTTATCCCAAGGTTACGATGATCAGCCGTAACATACATTTTAGTATCGTTGGAGCTCAGGAGTCTCCCAAACTTTAGGGTCGTTCTTTTTGACACTGTAGTAGCTGTGATTAAGAACGAATTGTAGTCAAGCCGACTTAGACTTCAATATCCCATAGTTCATCATAAACTGCCGATTCAGTATGGAAATGCACTGCTATTAGGTGCCATGTCTCATAGAATGTTTGAGGTGGAAGACTTTCCTCGACCTTACCCTGCAGAGGAACTACCTCCTTACATATGACTTCTTATCGATACTAAATGCGAGAATCGTATCAACCGAAGAGAGCTGAAAGCCTGGCATTATCTTTAAACAGTTGACCATGGAGTGGTTAGGTAAGGAAGGCAGAAGATTCCTGACTTTTTAGGTGACTGTCCTACTCCCTTATTACAAAAGATGTTTCATTCCATTTGTATTAAACATAAAAGCTAAAAACATCATATTTTCAATAAAATAGTTTGAGAATTCTGCTAAAATGCGAGCAGAAAATATCAAGATCGGACTTCGGTCCGGACCTGACTTGTTAGAAGTGGAAGCATTATGGTGCCGTGGCTTAAAGCGGAGATCGCAGAAACTGTTCTCCAGTTGGTTTCCAATCGATGTAGAGTTACAATAAGTGTTAGTAAGTAGTTCGGCAAGAAATTTTAGGTGAGCCCCGACTTATGCCAAGGATGGAACCTGAGCGTTCAACACAGGTTCCAAATTTCGAAACTAAATCTAACAAAGACAGGAATTCACGTAAAAAAACAGAGAAAACGAACAAAACCAATTTTTAAATATACTTTTAATTTTATCTCCTACAGATATTTTGTGTCAACGGTGTTGCAGTTTCAAATCTACAGAGCAATGTGTAAAGTCTCCAAACAATATGACCCATCCGACTCGAATAAGCCATTGCACAAGTGTGATATATATCGTCAGCCGGAAGCTGGAAACTTGCTCAAGTAAGTACCATCGCTCATATATGTATCAACAAAATTTCCTCTCAATCATCAACCTGTTTCTTATAGACGCATCATGGAAAAAGGGTCATCTCAGCCATGGCAAGAAACTCTTGATGAAGTGCTTGGAGAAGGCCGACTAGATGGCTCAGCTCTTCGAGAATATTTCGAACCTCTTACCGAATGGCTGAGACTGGAGAATATTCGAAATCAGGAATACGTTGGTTGGAGCTATGACGGCGACTACTGCAAGCGCAGCATTGAAACTGCAAATCTACAAGTTTTTGGCGGTTTCTATAATTCCGCATCCAAAACTGACCTATCTGGATATGTTTTTGTGTTCATTGTACTCTTCAGATACTTTTACGACTTAAAACAATAAAAATAACTTGTATCTTCATGTCTAGCATAATCTAATCAATTTTATCTTTTTTCTTATTCATCTGCAATTTAATCAAACTGTGTTGCTGGCTATTGTGTATTTTTTGTGTAGGACGCGATGCGGCGTCTCGTTTTGATCAGATCTCTGCCTAAGGCTGCAGAGGGTGGTGTGTATCGAAATACTCGCACAGCTTTGCGCTACTTACATGTCATAAACGATTTAATTCGATTTAATTCAATTTGTGTGCAAAGTGGAAGTACGAGTATAATTCCAATGCAATTGGGTCTTGCTGAGACAAAACGTAAAGACAGTACCTACCCTAAGTCATGGTTGTTGTTTCGTTAATTTTTCATTCAAAAAGTGTTCGTCTCGGATAAATGCTTCCTAAGCCCCTCATTTCGTCTTTGACCTGCATGAGGGAGTCAATACACGCGTGCGCATGATTTGATTAATAGTGTTGGTGATTTGGGTGGTGGTACAGCGGTACGGCGTTACGGCGCACATACATCATGAGAATTTCGTACGTGAAAGTGAATTTTAAATGAACTTGAAGGAATGACAGAATAAGACAGTGGAGTACGGTTTTTGGAAATACAAGGGGTCAATCTTTAAGTACAAGTATATCAGTTTCTACTGCACATTCAATATGTACATTAACGAGTAATTGAAACGATAAATCTTCATTAAGCGGACAGAATACGATGGGGTTCTGCGTACAGGATGGCAATGGCAAAAATTAAGGGTCATAAGATGCCACAAGTGACAAAATTGTCCAAGACCAGATTGGGTGCCCAACAAGGTCATTTAAGCAGCCATATCATATCAAAAAAATGCAGCTATGCCTAGAAAATAGTACCTATCTTTCAATATGGAAGAAGCAGAGCCTAGTTTTACTACCAAAAGGAGGAAAAAGTCCAGGCGACCCGTCCTCCTAGCTTCCATTATATTTGCTTGGTACAATGGGAAAGGTACTATTTAGAAAGCCTTATAGTCAATAGATTATTCCAAGTCACTGAATCTGAAGATGAACTCTAAGACAAACGATATAAATTTTGTAAAGCGCGATCAACAATAGATGCTATCGGCCAAACAATCAATACAAGGCTCTAGATGAAGACGAGGACAAGAAAAGTACTCCGTAGTGATTACAATTGATGTTAAAAACGCATTCAATACAACAAATTGTGCGCATACTATGGAGGCACTGAGAAATGTGAATACATTAGAATATATCTTTCGAATGATAGAAAACTATCTCCACGAAAGCGTGCTACTAAACGATACCAAATTTGGGATAAAGGAGTACTCCATAACCTATGGCGTTCTACAGGGTTCCGTTCTCAGACCAGTCCTCTGGCATATAATGTACGATGGCATAATGGACTGGGAATTCCTGATGGAGTTCAAATCAAAGTGTTTGCAGGTGACAAAGCGATAGTAGTTACGGCGAAATATTTAAATGAGCTTACTTAGCTTCGGTAAACATATGGAGTACAAAACAAAACAGGCATCAAAAATGGTGCCAAATGTTGGAGGCCCAAGAAGCACCATAAGAGTACTCCTGTCTACAATCACGGGCTCAACAATACTCTACGCATCTCCAATACGGAAATTTAGAATTATTAGAAATCCAAACTAACTCTACTGAATTAAGGAGACAAAAA
Organism: Volucella inflata; assembly: GCA_928272305.1. Lineage (NCBI taxonomy): Eukaryota > Metazoa > Arthropoda > Insecta > Diptera > Syrphidae > Volucella > Volucella inflata. The sequence continues at coordinate 24,730,017 of OV743717.1, read as the reverse complement.
GGGAAACTTCAATAAGGATGTTGGAACAAAGTTCGGGCGCCTCAGATAACGGAGGTAGGCATACAAGCTTAACCCGAGTATAGAATAAAGAATATATAGAAGCCACGAGGAGGTAAGTTACTAACTTACGCAATTCCTACCAGGCCAGAATGGGTGTCGCCGATACCTTCACCCCTTTAGACTCGATGACTCTCCAGAATCGCCAGTATGTCCTGAATACAACGAAGACTCGGAAAAAAACGAAGACAGGAAAGTCAACTAAATACCACACTCGATGTTTCAAATACAACAGTGGAATTGCTAAAAAAAAGTTGGATGACAGTTTGCACACTACTCCCAGACACATATCGATTTCAGAGAGGCTAAAGCAGAGAAGACTGCTGCATGTCAGCCAAACAATCCTAGATGACGTATTCTACGGTCTCTTGTCTTTGTTTACTTCTGAACTTAATCAACTCCCTTGATCGTTTGCAATCGAGTATAAACTATTTACCAAACATGGGTTAACGCTGTTGAAAACTCCTCCTTCCGTCTAAGTTTTTCTCAGGCAAATAATGTTTTAAGCCGGTTGATTGGTAGCCCATCATAAGTACACCAGTTGTAGTACATATCAAGAGCTAGAGAAGACTCGGGAAAAAATGTCCCTGAAAAAAAATTCCGCTGGGCGCGGCAGAAAAGTGCCTTCATCTACCGGGCCATCCTTCTTATGTCACAAGTTTCATTACCACATAAACTTTAGATGTCAATGATATCGATTGTCATGAGCTTGGCTTAAAATGGATGGTACCATTTTAATTCAGCTTCCGTTTACCCTCAATTTCCAAGCACTTGCCCCCACAAATTATAAATCACCCACGCCACTGCTCGTAGCTATATAATGAGGGTCAATCGACTGGTAAGACTACGAAAACTGCCTTATTCAATTGCCCCGCGTATGTATGCTCATACTCTTTAGCGAGGGTTTTGTGTAAAAACAAAAACAAAAACAAAACATTGCTACTAGCTCTACAGACTCAACTCAATAATAGAAACAAACAACAGCAGCAACAACAACTTAAAGTAAGGTCTTCCCACTAAGGACATCGTCATTGCAAATGAGTTCGACTCTGATACGACGCTAAAGTCAGACAGACACACAAAACGAACAACAAACAACAAATCAACGAGACACAAATCGCCAACCAAACGAGAGAGACTAAGACATATGCAACACTTTGTCGAGTACGTTAACTAATTTGTATCTTGGGGAGTTTTGGGGGAGCATTCCAGAATTGTTCAGTTCGCGCTGTTCTGTCTACCGAATCAAACTTACTGAAAAAAAGTTCCGATATACGAAAATCAATAAAAAAAAATTATTCGCTGGTATAATAATTATTAAAACTAAAAAAAATATTTGAGATACAAATGAAAAAATGTTAAAGTTACGCTTGGCTATCTTGATACTCATTACCGAAGTGGTTGATCGGACTACCTGTGTAGAATCGAGTACCATTGGCGCGAATAACACGAGCATCACAACCCTTACCTCTGTGAATGGAACCAATACAACCCTGACAATCAGCAATCATATTTGCACACGCGAAGAAACCTACATTGAGCAGATACAGACGCCACAGATGCAGCAGGTTCGAGTTCGGTCCTCAAATTGGTGCCTTGAATTTCCACCAAGGTGTTCGAATTACAAAACCGAATATCGAGAAGTTATCAAGTTAGAGGTGAGTAGGGAGAAGAAAGTCATTTTGAAGTGCTGCCTGTCAAACAGCAGAGCTAATAGTAATTCCGGTGAAGTGATTAAGTGATTTGTTTGCGGTTAATTACAGACAGGAAGTCGGTTGACATGCTTAAGCAAGGCAATTTTGATTCAATTGAAGTACCATAAAAGTGCACATCAATCAGTTAATAAGATGGGGCATTATAACGATACATTGGGTATGGAAAATAAAACGATACATAGAAATAACTTCCCTGTCCAAAAACTTTTAGATGTTCGCAAAGTGTTAAATAGTCAGAAGAGCAAATTGTGTAAAAGTTTTGAATTACAACACACCGTTGTACTTGAAAAAAGTTTTGTGTGAACTTACTTCAGAGTGCCTCGTTAGGCATACCCACTTGTTACCTTCAGTTTCCGATTCCGACCTTGAGCATGCACGTCCGCTTGTGCATCTATGACTATTAACTATGTAGATGAAACAAACTGAAATACCAAGGCTTATACTACTATAAATGTTTAAACCTATGGGCGTTGAATGTCATTGTAATAAATGTGCATAGCGCCTTCTATTCTATTTCAAGGCACGTTTTTCTGCAGTCAAAAAAATTGTGTTCTTAAGAAATCTGTAATCAGATAATTGTATCAGTATTGATGGGAAGGTGATCCGGACCCTTAGTTTCTACTTGTTCCTTATGAGATACAGTCTTTCATTGAACAGGTTATCATTTTTCAGCTCTACGAACGATACGAAGGATCTCCGTACGGATTGTAGCTACAATTTATAGTTTCTTTCCTTGGTGGAAATTAGAATTCGATGAAGCATTTTTCTTTAGAATGATTGCATTATCGGCTCCGCTTTTTCAATCAATAATCGGCCCCACACAGTCGGAGTTGGCCGAATCAAATTTTGCAAATCGTTGTCCTGGTTTTAAGTAATTGATGTTTCCGACTTCTTAGAGGGAACTCCGGAGTTAAATATTGCTGTCAGCTTTCTACCAGTTTATTTTGTGAACATTATCCCTATCTAGATATAGTTTAACTATGATTTTCCTTTTGGAAACCCCCGCTGTTCTTCCTCATTCCCCCTTCACAAACTTAAAGTTTTTCTTGGGAATAGTTGGAAGTATTAAATAGTCTTGGTTACTTCCTTGATGATTGGATCCAGGTACTTGCTGTAGGCTCTTGCCTTTGGGGGTATATTAAAGTGTCTATTGATGTATAAGTTTCTCGGCTTAACTTTGCTTTAGATTATTGATCGGAATGAAACTAAAAAATGATGCGGTTCGACGTATCGCAATCTTGTTTCGGGTAGTTGGCAAATTCTTTTACCTGCAAGCCAATTTTTGTGTTTTTGAAAGCATTTTCCTATAAATATGCCAACCTAGCGCCGAAAATCCCGACTATCATTTTGAATTTGCCACACCAGTCATACGACTCACAAACCATAAATTCACTAATACCATCGGATATAAATTGTTTCACTGCAAACGTCTAAGAGATAACATCCGGATTTGCACGCGTAATATTTGTAACACTAACAGGGATCATGCAGCCGTGCAATTTGCAGAAGCCATTGATTGCTATCACGCAGATATAAGGAGGATGAAAAACTATGATATAGCGATAACTAATCAGCTTCTTCGGATGCTGATTAGTCATATGCGGCAGACTTAGGCAACAAGCCTTGAGGTTCCAAGATATGAGCGAGAATATTATACGCGTATCAAGGCTGAGTTGACTCACATACGACTTATATTTGCTCATTCCCCTAAAGAAGGCAAGGCTACGTCATCAAAGAATGTTTTTACATGATCATTGCTCTACCAACGTGCCTTCAGAGATGCCGCAACTGATGTTCTGTGTTTTATCCGATCACCACCAACAAATTCCTGGTTTGATAAAAAATAACTGCAGGCAAATACAGCTAAGCAAGAAGCGTACAAACCTTCGATGTAAAGAAGAATGAGAGCCACTCAGATCTGGTCGGAATAGTGTGTGTCTGATAATTTGAATCTCAGTACCGTTTGCTCGTTCTACAAAAAATGAGACTCACTCAATTGAGCCGCTTATAAAGGTATAACTGTCCGCATCGATTACAAAATGTTGATTAGCTGCTATTTTACGTGAACGTCTAAAAATTTCGTCGTTTTTCTGAAAAAAACTCAATAAGCCCAATAGGCATCGACCGCCATAGTTCATCGATTTTAAGCCCGCATATGACAGCATTTATAGAGACGAGCTATATTGAGCAATGTCTAGTTTTTGATTCCTCCCAACTTCGTCTGTCTGTCCAGAATGACGCTCGCTGCTCTGTCAAAGTCAGTTCCGACCCTACCGAGACATAGAATGTCAAACGCAGAAAATAGGCGAAGAGCACTCATGCGAATCTTAGTTTTCTTAAGCTACTCGTATAAAGGCAATTGTGTAGTAAGGCCCCTTTACCGAAAACTAAGGAGACTCTGATTATGGCGCTAAAAGGCGAATATTTTCAAACTTGTATAAAACCATCCTCAGGCATTACGAAAGAAAACTTCTTCGAAAAATATTCAATCCCGTGTGCTTTGACGGGCTTTGAAGGAGTATATTTAATGACGAACGAAACGAGCTGTCAGAAAACTGTGCCTCAGTCGTCTAAGTCGTCGTTCTGTGTTGTCAACCACTATGTTCCTGATTCACTGTTTGCACTGAATTTAAAGAGTGAACTTATTGTTTTCGCAGATGATGTGGGCTGCTCAAATGGGTCCCACAGTGCGCTGGTTCTAATAACTGATATAAATTGAGATCTTACACTATTAATAATCTTGTTCACTGAGCAAAAACTGAACATTAGCTCCAATTTTTTAATAATGGTTTTTAATGTAGCTACTCTCATTAGTACTAATGTAGATATTTTATTTCATGTCAAAGGTAAAATGTTTGGCAGTTTGCAAATGTGTCCTTCTGTGTCCCTTAGAGAATATATTCACATCTTTTCGAAGCGTCAGTGTTAAATTGATTGATAGAGAGGAGTTTATTTGAATAAAATTAAGCCCTTACTAGTTATGCAAAAACATCGTCATCATCGCGGTTTCCAACTATTTCGTGATATAAAACCTCTTCCAGTTCGACATTTGTATTGTTTCAAACTGGGAACAGAAAAAAAAAACATTTGCCAAGGACTCATATGTATGGTACATAGACGGATCTAAAACAAATGAAGGAATGTAGAAACAAATAACTGAAAGCAGATTTCATCCATGAAATATAAACAGATATACAAGGTGCCGCAAAAGTTGTCACCAGATGTTCTTTAGCTGCAATTTTTTTTATGAATAAAAAATTTGGATTCTGCATTTGAATTATGTTTATTTGATGTCTTAAAATTTTTTCCATTCAGTCAAAAAAAATACATCGGCTAATGGGCCGCCGCCAGAATTGATGTCCATTCGAGCCCGATGTATGGCATTTTCCATTACACTTGCCAGAAATTTCGGCGATTGGTCCTCAAATTCTTGACTGATATTTTTTTTATTCTTGTATTTTACTTTATTCTTTTACAATATAATTATAAATTTCAATAGATTACAAAGTTTTTTAAAAATGCATTTTGTAAAGGAAAAAGATTAATGCGATTTCATTCTGTAGCCATTTAAGACTAGTGGCGAATGATCCTTACAAAAAAAAACCTAATTACTACGAGTAGTGCGGGGTGAAACGCAAAAAATTTCATAATATAAGATTAATATAATAATAAAACTAATTAAATAAAATTAAGATCAATAACGAAAGAGTTACAAATTTGAAAATGCAATAGTTTGTAGTTTTTCTAAACAATACTAACAAGCAGGTTTTTGACTTCTATTTTGAAAAGCCAGTTCTTTAATTTGTTTACGAATATGTAACATACATATGCAACTCTTATGTCGTGTGGCAGTTTATTAAAAAGCTAAGGCGCTGTGATGGTAAAAAAATTCGAGCAGTGAGTCTTTTTGGATGTTGGCACATTAACAAGCGCTTTAGAATTGACTCTTAAATTGTATTCATTAGAGCTTCTGATCGTGGATGTGAAATCACTATGGATGTAGAACATTCTTAGAACTTTATACACATAAATATGTTTAAATGGTAAGATATGGAGATCCTGAAAGTCAGGCCAGCTGCTGACAGGTCTTCTTTTGTTGCAAATTATTCGAATAATATGCTTCTGTGCTATCACAATAGGGTCAACAGTGCCAAAATATGTTCCCCCCCAACTCGATATGCCGTATTGCAGTTTCGAGTGTACGAGTCCATGATATATCATTAGCAACAGATTTCTTAAGCAGTATGGTTTTATTAAAAACATGTTTCGAGTTACCGACATCATATATTTTCTTAAATCTGCTGCATGTGTCTTCCAATTAAGGGTCTTGCCAATTATAACTCCTAAATATTTAAAGCTATCGACGGATTCAATTTTGAATCAGGTCGAAGAATAGGGGGAATCTGTTATAACATTTTTTCACCCACATGTGTGCAAGCACATGCTTAGTTTTTCACATGCAGCAGAGTGAAAGTAAAGTTTATAATCAATCAGTTCTACATTTGAAAGACTGCAACCCATAATCTTCGTTTTTTCACTTATAAGAAGTTCATGCTTTGCAAACCACTGCCTTTTAGTTTGCAAATCCTTTTGTTTTGTTTGTGTATGTTAAAGCCATGTCGTCCGCTAAAGCCGTAATATATCTACAAAAATTTTGTTCGAATATGGAATTCACATAAATAAGAAATAACAATGGCCCAATGACTGAATCTTGTGGTACACCAGTGAGACCTTTCACTTTGGTATGAAGTAAGCCAGTCGTAGATTGCACCTCTAAATCCAGCTTTATGTTATGATCGACCATGTCAAATGCCTTGGTCATGTCTTTAAATAACGCTTAAGTTTTTTGATTGCTATTTAAACCTGAATATAATTCACCACTTAATTTCAAGATTGCATCTTCGGTTGACATACCTTCCTGAAATCCGAATTGTTTTTCACTTAAAAACCCAGTTTTGTTTGGGAATGACCCAAAGCTGGATTTCATTAACTTTTCAAACAATTTAGAAAAGGTTGGGAGAAGGGAAATTGGTCTATATTGGTTCGCTTTTTTTCGGTTTCCTTTTTTCCTATTCTCTTTGAGAGTTTTTTTTGTTTTTTATAATTTACGCGCGCCTTAAGGGGGTTAGATACCTTTTTACTGTTGTCAGGGCGGGCGGAAAGATAGAAGGAGGAGAAAGGAAAGCATTGTTGTGATGTAGTGGTTTGAAACTCAGGTATATTTGGTTTCGATATTGGCTCTCCAGGGGTGGGAGTCCGAATAGGACGGAAAGTTTTTCTTCACTCGGTGGTTCAGTACTGCAAATCGGAGTTTATGGAGCTTAAACATGGCAACAACTGACTTGTGCGCCGGTGCATTGTCCTGGTGAAAATAATTTTCATTTTGGCAATCTTCTAATCTTTTTTAGCGAATTTTTTCAGCAAATATTTCCAACAGATATGCATAATATCGGCCTGCAATAGGCCAATAAAAATTATTCTCTTGTAAATATAGTAGTGAATCCAGGTTTTATCAATGGTTATAAATCTTCTCAAATAAACGATAGTATTCCTTCGAAATAACGCCAGTCTCCGTCTAGAAATTTCAACCCAATTAAGTTTTGTTCTTCGTTTATCAAACGCGACAACCATCTTGCTGAAATTTTTTCCAATCCAAATTCTTCAGTCAAAATATGGAACACCCACTTATTTCCCAAACTTTTAATATTCGGTTTTCTAAAATAATTTTATGGATTTTATCGATGTTTTCTGAAGTGGTGGATGTCAATGGTGTACCGCTCCTTGGAACACCTTCGACGCTGTTTCTTCCATGTTTAAACAAAGCTGCCGACTTGTTTACGGTGGAATTCGAAGGCGCATATTCCCCTAATGTGTTATCAAAGTCTTCATTCATCTGACTTGGCGTTATATTCTTTTTGACAAAATATTTAGTCACAGCTCTGATTTTTTAGTTTTCTCCATTTATTTAGATAGGAGCAGATTCGTTCAAACAAAAAATCATAGAAAAATACTTATGCGACCAACTGTAACAAAACTTGACACACAACAAGCTGAAGTACTAAATAATTGGAAGAATGTAAATTTATTTACATATAATCACCCAATCTAGGTTAGCCCGAGAACTTTTCCAACAGCCCTCGTAAATTCTACCTCGAAGCAGCGGACATACAACCTCACCTAAAGTGTTAACCGTTTTCTCACAAACTGCGTCATCATAGATGAGCTTTGAATCACAATGATGATTGTTTTGCAAGGGTTAAATGCCCTTTTTTCTTCTACTTTTTTGAGCCACCTGATTAAAACAGCCTCCATGTAAAGATCATGATTGTTGCAATTAAATGTGACTTCTTCAAGCTACTTCCACCTCCGCAATATCATCGCCATATTGTTATAATATTACTCATATCCTGATTGATCACTTATTACTAGGCTTATCTGGAACAGCAATTAATTATCATAAATCTTAAGGCGGCACTGAAAGTATGCATTTTGCTATTTTTGCTCACCTTGCTTGCATTATAAATCTAACACTAGATACTTCTCTTGTGCATCTAAACATGTTTCAAATTTCACTAATCCAGTTTACTGGTTATTACTTGCAATTTCCTTCTTTGTTAGTGGCTCGTACCATGCAGTGGTTTTATATAATTGATCCAAATGCCAAAGCATCGACGGCATCTGGTATTTCATGGCAGAGTAGATACATACGAGTATGATAGTAACAGCACATATTGTTTAAGTAAAATAAAGATACACTACTGAACAAAATTCCCCTTCTCCACATGGAAAACGAACTTAAGTGGAGGTTAAGATACTAGCACAAAAGGATTCATAAACATTTGCAAAAATGCAAAGTTGCACTATGAGTATCGCCAGCCAGCCACTTTTCTATACGATTCAGACGGCTGTAGTAAAACTTGATTACTCGTCACACCTGATCGAATTGTATCTAAACAAACAAAGTCTCCTGCGGTCATCGTCTAGTTAAACAGAATATGATTTAACACTTCACCTGAAATGAAAGTGAAAATATAAACTGGATCGACTATTACTCTAAGTGCGACGGGAAGATGCCGTGCAACTTTGATATTCAGTTTCAATTTTCAGGAAGCCTTTTATGATCTTACAGCCCAGCATCATGGTACCCGACTCAAGTATCAGGTTCTTATTAGTGTTGCTGATGAGGAAATCCCCTAGAGTATGCGGTGACGTTGGTTGGTACATACTACATATCATGTTGTGCAACTTTTGTTGGGTGGCTAGAGTTAACAGATTGATTTCAAGTCTGGGAAAAAAGATTTCGTTACTATGATGGCACAGTAATTAGTGTCAATTAGTTAAGCAGGCAATTGTTGATGTAGTGCAAAATTTCTCATTCGATAATCATAATACATATTTTTTTTGTTCTCTTTGGACTAGCAAACGAAAGTATGTAGGGGTATTCCAAATAGATTCCAATATTCCAATAAATCGCAAGTAAATAGTATCTTAATGTGGTGTACGTATTTTTACTCAAGGTGAGAGTTAGAAGCCAATAATCTTTAGGGCTTAGCTTAATAGTGTGTGATGTGAGTAACCTAAGGAAGGTCTATGAGAAGTTGTCACATTCACAATTTGTGACCCACCCACAATCTTCCTATTGGGGATTAAGCTAACCTTTTGAAGTGATTATTTCTGCGTATGAAATCACTGAAATTTCTGAAGACGATGGCCGATAAGCGTTAACAGATGTGATGTGGGACTCCTGAGTCCGGAATTTTATTCTATCTAGTAAAGGTTTTGGATCTTTAGCTAAATGCATGTGGCTCGCTTTTATATGAAATTTTCTTTTAATTCATTCGTTTAGAAGGTGTTCTTGAACGGATAGTTTGGGGCTTGCTTGAACTCTAAAAGTGACGAACTGCTTTTGTGTACTCCAAATATCTGCAAGTGCATTTCAAATATAAAAATATCGATCCTATCGCTTCATCTTAAGTTCATCTTGGTTACTTCAAAGTGTCTTAAGATACTCTTTCTACTGGAGTATCTGGGGAATGTAAACGATTGAACGATGAGGACAGCAACTTTCCGTCTCTAGTTATTCAGGGATGAAACATTCATTATCAGAACGAATTAGAACAAATAAAACATTTTTGTTATTGACACATATAGCGAAAATGGAAAGCTTTTGGGTTTCAACGATAAAAATACCATACATGGGTAATGACTGGATATTGAATCTCGCTTCGGAGACATAAGACGTCATTGTGTTTTGGAAGGATTTAAATCCACCCTGTTAATAGTTCCCCAACCAACTGGTTATTCTGTAAATATCAGAATTTAATAACCTGTACATACGTTGGCGTTGCCATTCTATAGCCGAAGAGAAGGAACGTGAAACTATCCTCAAAAAAGGAATACATTAGAATAGAAGTAGCAGACAAGATATCATTGATGAAAATTAAAAATGTGTCGGAGACAGAACGGAGCCCTGGGGCACACCAGCAATTATTTTGCGAATATCAAACTTGAAACCGCTCAAGATAACTCAAATTGAACGTTTCGAAAGGTAATTTCTAATCCATTGAAGCAGAGAGTGGTCGATTTCAAATGCACAAATTTTCAACAAAAGAGCCTGGTGCCAAACGCTGTCAAATACTCGTACTTTAGAAATATCAAGTGCAACTATCTTGCTTTCGCCAAATTGATTAAACTTTGGTTCCACTTTCCGGTGACACAGGGCATCAAATCATATGTGGATCTGTTGCTACGAAGACCATACTGCCGGTCATTCAGAAGTTTTCGTTATTCGAGATATTTTATGAACTGATTATATATCAGCGTTTCCATGACCTTGGAAAGAAGGGACGTAAGTGCTATGGCTCTGTAAGAGTAGAGAGAAGAAGATTCGCTCTTGCAGTGGTTTTTCCAGAGTAGAAGAACACTTCTTCGGAACTACCATCTGAAGCATCGAGTTTGTAAATTTTATGATCTTCTAGCTACAACATGATGGCGAACCGGATTCGCCCCTTGAAAATTCAACGCACTCGGGTGCAGACGGAGACAAAGCACAATCTGGAAGTGTTGAGCCACCTTGATCCGGGAATAACCACCGTGTGGCGCTCCCATTGCTCCGATTTGAGTTCTGTTTTCTTGGTTCTTGGTACATCTATTGTTGATATTTCCTCTAAATCTTAGCATCATAGCTTGACATTTGCAAAAGTTACGTGGCCAAGAGTACATCTATCTCTGCGTGTTTTGGCGATTTTTTTTACAATTTTAGAAATGTATTTAAATTTGCAACAACGAACCTGTATTAAATTTTGCGTAAAAACTGGATTTAATGGTGCGCGAAACTTGGAAATGTTGGAAAAGTGTTTTGGCAATGATTCTCTAAAGAAAACGGTCGTTTGCCAGTAGCACGAGCGGTTCAAAACTGGTCGTAAGTCAATCGAAAATGATGAACGCAGTGGCAGACCATCGACATCGAAAACCGACGAAAACATTGATGAAGTAAAAGAAATGTTGGTCAATAACCGCAAATTGACCATTAGAGAGATAGCGGAGGACTTGAACATTGCCTATGGATCCGTCCAAGACATTTTGATTAATGTTAATGATTTGGGTTTCCGTCGTGTAGCAGCAAAGTTGGTCCCATCATTACTCGTAATTTGTTGACGAAAAATGCAACAAATACCATCCAACAGCCATCGAATTCACCTGATTTGGCACCCTGTGAGTTAAATCGAGTTAAAAAAAACCACTACGGGGAACGCGTTCCAGCAGCCGAGAGGAAGTAATGGAAAAATCGAAGGAAGCACTGATGGACATACCAAAAACCGAATATAAAAAATGCTTCGAGGATTGGATCAAGCGCTAGCATAAGTGTGCTGCAGTCGATGGGGATTACTTTGAAGGGGACAATATAGATTTAGATGAATAAACTTGTATTTTTAAATTTTTTGAATAAGGTGGAAACTTTTTGATCAAGGTGGTATGAGGGTTGAGGCCAAACTACGAACAATTTTCACTAGATTTGGGAGATTATAGTATTATTTGACGGGCATTATAGTCATTCCTGGCTCATTTGAGTTTTCCTCTGTCGGGCTGGTCTTATAGAATCAAAAAGATATTTTACTTACCCTGATAGCCTCTTTACAGTTCGAGTCGTACCAAACCTTTTCTTTTGGACTTTTACTCTTAGTCCGGTGAGGGATAAAGGATCCCATTCCAAAAAGTAAAGTGTCTGTGCTCATAATAGCACCGGCATCCACGTCGTTATCGAGGAAACATAGCAACAATTTAAAGCTCCTCAAAAGCCCAGGGTGTTGGCTGTATGACAATCAATTTCTAGTATTCGCGTGGGCTCATTTACAAGCTGGGCTAAGTTGTTTTTCTCATCGATGATATCGGCAGACCGTCCTTCGAAGCCACCCAGAATTATTTATATTGAATACTGTAATATTAATTTCACTATGAGGATACAGGGATACAATTCTTTATATGGAGTCAGACAGCGCATTAAACCCGTTAAAGGTCAAATTGTTGTCCAGTTTAAAGCTTCTGTAAATAAAGCAGTAGTGGAAAACTTGCTTACGAAAATAGAATTTTAGTCACACATTGCACTCCGTGTTGGAACAGGGACTACATTGTGGTCTAATTTGGTAAGCTACGCTTACGCACGCAACTGGCGGGATCACGGTCAGAGAAAAATAATGTCACTAGTTCGTAGCGAGGTAGCTTCGGATCAAAGTGATCTGAGAGATGTGGGTGGGGATCTACTTGTGTTTCAACAAGTGCCAAAATATCTAGCCTCTATTTGCAGACGTGGATATACGCAGAAAAGTGATTACGTTTTAATCCTCATATATTGGGACGTCCACTCTTAATTCCTGAGTCATAAATACAAACAAACACAAACATCGACATTACATGAGTAGCAAAAGCACTCGGCAGTTATTTCCTCTTCTTCCTTCATTTTTATTCCTTTCTAGATACTTGTAGTTCTCAATTAAAATTAGTTTCTAGACAGTCGCTATGCATCACCTAAAAGGCAATTCACCTAGATTTTGGGCCTATGCATGAGTGGAGCGTTTGAACCATCTTGAAAGTTAAACAATAAGTCCAACAACAGTTGCCATAACAGTGGAGGCAGAACATGGGCCTTGGTGAAACTTGTGCCCAACTCGGTCACCATTCGGGCACTCGGGCATGCATTCCATTAATCCACAAAATTTATGATTCGTCTACATGTAATGTTTCTGAGTTTAATAGAGTTAAGGTTAAACCTCAGTTTGTAAAATGGCGAGTGCCTGTAATTTTATTGTCCTAAGCTTCTTTGCAACATTCGTTTGAACATACCCTCTGAGTTCCACTTGAGAGAAGTCTCCTTACCTCGCCATTTTATTCCACTTTCATATCCTAAATAGTTCGTCTCTCTATGTGTAAGAAAAACGGATACAATAACGGATAAACAGACAGACAGATGCTATAAAAAAACCAAAGCTAAAGAGCGGAAGCTGTCCAAAACTCGTACCATCGACAGGCCATTATTTTACATACATTATCTGGTTATGTAACCTTTGTATCAATGCTATTGCTGTGAGGTCCACTTTTTATATTTACATCTGTATGTAAATTGGTTTGTAAATTGTAAATTTCGCGCAACGGAAGTTGCCAGCAAAAAAAATTCAAAATACGCATTAAATGCGAGAAACTAGTCTACAAACGAGTGTTCCCCGACTGGCCTTGCAGTCGTATCTTTCTTTAACGATATATCTTCAAGTACGAGTATTGCTATCGCTGATCAAGATTGCGATTGGAATTGGAGCAAGCTTGTACCATTCGAGTTAATCAGTATCCGGGGTGCATTACTTTCAGTAGACTTGTTCGCCCCGCCCCCGATTATGAAGATTGAAGGATCTTAACAGAGATGATTTTGAAATCGATCTGTGTCGTGACCCTTCAACACAATCTTTGTGACAAAAAATATTTGTATGCGCTTATTCAATGTAGCTGAGAGTGGCCCTTAATAGCGTACTCTCATGTGCGTATCTTACTATTTTGTGTGGAAGCGATTAATCATTTTGCTCTTATATTGTTCTCAACGAACATGAGAGAACATTAAATTAAGTTGTGCTAATGCAAGAACTACTATCAATTGAATGTAAAGATCCGATTGTGTTTCGTCACAGGAAATTTAAATTAATCATGCACAGGGCAATGAGAATCTTCAGTGTCCCTTTCGTACAACATACGAGTATGTATGTTCTGCCGATGTTGCTAGTTGTTATCACTTCGCCTGTAGTTTCGTTCTTATTGTAAATGTTGCATTCATAACCAAAAATGGGCACCACGATCACTTTTCATCGTGGTCTTGAACATGACTATGAACAAGATCATCGACTGGTCTTGGTAATGTCGATAGCCTACTGTGAGTGTCTAATTTTTTTTTATATTTTGGATACAGCTAAAACCTGTCATCCTCCCACATTCAAAATCTATTCTTCCGCACTTAGAGTTAAAACTTTTCCCACGAGGACAGTACCACCATCTAGCAGCTATCTGCACCACTGCGATTAAGCACAATGCATCATTCGGCCCCTTCTATGTGGAATGCCTACGGATTTATCTGCGTCTTTTTTTGTCTTACGAGTAGTACTGCGAATTGAAAGTAGATCAACCAACCAACCGACCAACCCACCAACCGACCGATCAGCCGAGAGTGTACGTAGCGTTCATTAATACCGGTGGATTAAGTCCAATTGTATCTGTCTTTGTATTTCGTTTCCTTGTTGGGTTACCGGGGGCTTGAGTGGAGGTTGCAACCAGACCATTGAAATGCATTGAATTGTTCATGACAATTGCGGTATTGTGCGTTTGTGCTCACGATTTCTTGGTTATTTCTGATGGACCAGCAGCGATACGATTGTGGCAATTCTCCGGGTGGAATTTGAAAAGAGAAATGGGTTCCTTCCTGGTGGAAACAAGTTTGTGACATTCTGGAAAAGGCTGCCCCAATGTTTAGCAAATTTTATTGAGTTTGAGCCACTGTTCGTGGTATGCGGCAACATGACACTGTTGGGAGTAATTAATGTGTACTATGGAGTGAAAGATAATTAAGTGAGTGGAAATATGAATGCAGCTGGTTATTTAGTAAGCGGACAAGACATTAAGACAAGTGTTGCTCTATATTTGTGGGTAGAGCGGAGTATAAAATGAAAAATAAAATGACTTCGGAAGTGGATATGTTGTCAAGGATTGTCTATTTCTTTGGAAGTATTTATGTGTATTTGCTCAGAGAATAAGTCTTGCATTATTTACGGAATGCTTCTTGGATATGAAGCAGATTGCAGGCGGTTAGAAAAAAACAGCTTCCATAGCCATTACAGCTGCGCTCCGTACCACCCCTACGGCAACATTGGCCACCGTTTTGCACCTAACACCGCTTGATTTACAGATGAAAAAAACTTGCTGGCAAAAATGGATACGACTTACTAATTAAGGTCACTTCAAGAGCAGTAGCTTAGGCATAGTATGGTTCTAGCGGAGCTACTGCCAGGAAATCCATTTCTAACAGATGAAATTCCTTACTTGGGCGACTTCAACACTCTGTATGACATAATATGTCCAGAGAGGAAGGACTCTTAAAAAAATGTAATAATCAGGAGAAATGAAATTCCCACGGGTGGTTCGAAAACAAAAGAAGGAACAGGTTTTGGTTTCTTCTCAGAAGATCAAGAGCTAAGACTCTCTATAAGACTACTGGACGCAAGCAGTATCTTCCAATCAGAGAATGTGGTTGTCCTCAGGGCGGCTGAGGTTATGCAGATGACATCGGTATCCTAAAGAGATATTGCTATCTACATCGACAGCCAGGCCGCATTTAAAGCAATGGAATCGACCAAGATCATCTCTGATATAATCAGGGACTGTCGCATAATGCTTAAAGCTTAGATGAACAAGCTGATGAGCTTGCATGAAGAGGAGGGCTACTTAATAAGAGTGAGGTCGCTTACATCAAACCACACCTTTGTATAGTAAGGAGCACTATCAAGGAATAAATGATGAAAACTGCCTACCAAAGGTGGTCAAGTCTAGATCTAGACAGGACTTTGTCTCCTGCTGAAACACGCAAAGAGACTTAAGTTGTCAGTTACGAATAATTGCAGATTCTGCGGTGATGTGGAAGTAGTTGAAGACACATTCTGTTTGAATGCGAGGCAATATTGCATAGTCGAAGGAAATTTTTAAGGAAATACTTTTTCGGAAACCTGGAGAAAATAGACGGCATGTACTTCAAAGGCCTTCTGGACTTTTGCAAGGAAATTCGATATTTTACCAGAATTTCACAGGCATTGCAATGGGCCTGTTTTGGTGCCCAGTGATTGTTGGGGTATGGCACATCCCTATTTTACCCTGCGCTAACTTAACCTATGCCCGAAACTAGACATGGCTATGAACAGCTCGAAATAAGCTGTCATATGCCCCTCTGAAATCAATAATTTGGCGGTGAGTGTCGATCTGAAATTCTGGATGTGCCGTAGTGTTAATATTCTGTCAATATTCATAGACGCACCACGATTGTAACTAGGTATTGGGCTGATTTCACAACATATTGGCTTCGCCATATTTCTTATCCTCGCTTTTTAGATGACATCAACATCGGCTTTATAGCAATTGTTCAGAAAATATGCAGTTCCCGACGTCGGTGTCCTCTTTTCGTAATTCAAGGTTCTTAAAAATGAATACGTCTGGTTCTTGGTTTGCCTCGCAATGCTCTGGTTTTACGTGGTATAAGTCTCTACACTACATCCGCACCCAGTTTGGCAGATCCTTCCTGGGTCTTTTTGGATGAAATTCAGTGAATACTTTCTTTTTACTAGCCCGGTACGGTGATACGAGATTTGCGCTTGACCCATTTAGTGGCTGTGTGTCTTCTTCTTCTTATCCTTTTATTAACCCTTTCCTCGTTATACGCACTTATGCGTAACGAGTTTCCCATTTTTACTGCATCGCTGCTGCTCCGCTTATGGGGTTGGCTAATGTCGCAGACCGCAGAACGCGTCTACATAATGCTCGGTCCTGGATCGCTTCAGTGGTTAACCCCAGACGTTGTTGCGCATTTGCCATCTGAGAAATCCAGGAATTCTTTTTCCGACCTCGTTTTCTTACAGTTGGAGTGACCGTAGTTGATAGTGCCTTTTTAACCGGATTTTCCGCAGATTTTCTTTGAACGTGGCAATACCAACTTATTCTATTCGCCTCAAGCTGTTCGGTTACCGAATTCTTTATAAGTAGAGTTCCTCTTATACGCGTAGATCTAATGCAATCGCGTTTAGTGACTCCACTAGACATCCTTAACATTTTCATTTCCGCTGCCGTCATTTTGTTTTTAAACGCTTCGTACATTGTCCAGCACTGTGAACCGTATATAAGAGCTGGTCTAACAACCGTGGTGTAGAGTTTCCCCTTTAATTTAAGTGGAAATTTTCGGTCGCAAAAGATTCCCGAATTTTCCCGCCATTTCATCCATCCCACACTCAGTCTGTGGTTTACGTCGTCGTCACATTTCGCTTCCATGTTAACGATTGATCCTAAGTACTTAAAGATAGTGCTTTTGGGAAGAACTATTCCGTCTAACATTATATGCGGAACAGGTCGCAACGGATGCGCAAATGGGCACGTCAAATGCTCCGTCTTTGAACGACTTATTTTAAACCCGTTTCTCTCTAGCGCATTTCTCCATGAATTTAAGGCATTCTGTAAATCTTCGACGTTATCGCTAAGTATAACTGCGTCGTCAGCGAAGAGAATTGGCGTTACATTTGCTTCGCGCATGCAGTCTTTTAAAAGATAGTCGAATACTACATTAAAGAGGAAAGGGCTAAGTACGCTTCCTTGATGCACTCCGACATTAACTGGAAATTCTCTCGTTAGTCCAGCAGAGCTTTTAACCGCAGTTTTCACGTTTCCGTACATGTCTTGTATTCGTGGCTGTGTGTCATCCTTTCAATATGATTATCCGGAAGAGTTCCGAAAATCCACAATGGCATTTATTTTACATACTTCCAAGGAGTTTATGTTACATTTCTGCCATGTGATCTGTAAATTCATCCCCAGAGTATCCCCGTTTAGGAAATAATGTTGTTGTTTCATCCTTCTGCTTAATACTTTATCTCAAAAGTTTTGCACCTCGCGATCAGTCATAAGGGACCATAACCTACTAGTTTGCACTATTGGCATGTTTTTATAGATGCAGCGAGGGGCACCCCCAAGTTGACGATATCAGAGAGCAAACTAATTGTAAAACAAAAGACTATCTTAACTTAATATCTTTAAGATGGAACAGAAATGCAACGGTCCGTATAAAAAATTTTACTCATTTTAGCAGCCACCTGTCCTCGGATACAGTGAATTTTCGTGGAACAGCGAGTACTTTTGTGGGTATAGCAACCGATGAATAAGGCGAGTATTTATTTCATCACTTGTTTCGAAGGCAAATCACTGGCATTGGCTTCAGGAGTTCATAGTATTAATCAATAGTCTAACGGCTGATTAGCTTTGTAAAACGTGTGATAACATTTATACTTTGTCTTTTCAAACTCGTAGTTATAAGTTAACCTT
Source organism: Volucella inflata (assembly GCA_928272305.1). Lineage (NCBI taxonomy): Eukaryota > Metazoa > Arthropoda > Insecta > Diptera > Syrphidae > Volucella > Volucella inflata. Next base: position 24,711,640 of record OV743717.1, on the reverse strand, counting down.
AATTACTTACTTTAAGTGGCGCTACAGTCCGGGTTGGACCTGGGTTTCAGTCAACAAGCTTCTCCGGCCAGCTCGATCCCTAGCTAGCTTCCTCCAGTTTCGCACGCTAGGTTGGCTTAGGTCCCCTTCCACTTGCGTGCGCCACCTGAGTCTTGGCCTTCCTCTACTGCGCTGTCTCTGGGAGCGGATTCGAAGACTTTTCGGACCAGAGCATTGGTGTCCATACGCTCTACATGACCAAGCCATCTCAGTTTTTGGATCTTCGCTCTTCTGGTTAAGTCGATGTCACTGTACAATCCGTAGAGTTCATTGTTGTATCTCCTACTCCATTCACCGTCAAAGCAGACGGGACCGAAGATCGCCCGAAGAATTTTTCTCTCGAAGCAACCGGGAACACCGTCATCCATTTTTGATAATGTCCATGCCTCTGCGTCATAGAGCAGGACCGGGATTTTTAAGGTCTTATAAAGGGTGGCTTTTGTTGTCCGAGAGAGGGCTTTGCTACTCAATTGCCTTCTTAACCCAAAGAAACAGCGGATGGCAAGAGTTATTCTTCGCTTGATCTCAGCGCTGGTGTTGTTGTCTGTATTTATAGCACAGCCTAGGTAGACAAAGTCGTGACGTTCTGCCCGAGACGTCGGTGTTGGTGTTGGTTGTCCTTTTTGCTTGACAGCATCTACTTGGTCTTGCCCTCATTGACCGCTAAACCCAGACGGACGAGTTTGGAAGGGATGCTAAAACTAGACGTTGCTCTGTATAGCTCAATGAATAGGTGGTGGGTATCGATCTGAAGCCCATGGGTCTTCTCCAAGATCTGCCGTAGTGTGAATATCTGGTCGATGGTGGACTTTCCTGGCCTGAAGCCACACTGATATGGACCTATCAGGTTGTTGACGAACGGCTTCAGGCGTTCACACAATATGGCGGATAAGATCTTATATGCGATGTTAAGGAAACTGATGCCTCTTTAATTGGCGCAGTTCAGAGGGTTCCATTCATACTTTCGTCCGACCATATTTGACGGATGAGTTGGTGTATGCTCCTTACCAAGTGATCGTCTACCGCTTTGACGAGCTCAGCAGTCAGGCCATCCGCTCCGGCAGCTTTTTTGGACCTAAGCTTCGATATAGCTATCTTCACTTCATCCAGGTCGGTTGGAGGGAATTGTTGGTCATCATCGTCCAAGTTGAAAGGTTGATTCTGCCTGACAGCGGTATTTGGTCCGTCATCGCCGTTATACAGTCTGCAGAAATGGTCTTTCCAAATCCTCAGCATCGACTGCGATACTACTACGATGTTCCCTCGTTCATCTCTACAGGCTTCGGTTCGGGGTTTGTTAGTTTTACCTCTTGGTAAAACTTCCGAACCTCATCCCTGGAGTAGCATCTCTCAATTTCCTCGATCACGCGATTCTCATGCTCTTTCTTCTTCCTCCTGAGAAGCCGGTGTTCGTCTCTCCTCTTCTGCTCATAGAGCTCATGAGCAGCTCTGGTCCTTCTAAGCAGCGCCGCGTTATATGCATCTTGCTTAGGTGCATGTGCTTGCCGGCATTCATCATCGAACCAGGGGTTTCGTTGTGGTGGACGGCTGAAACCCAGCACATTAGAAGCGGCATCTCTGATGGCATTTTGGCAGTGTTTCCAATGGTCTTCGATGCTTGATGCTGGCGGTATTGGACCTCTTAAGAGATTAAGAGACACTCGATCGGAAAAGGACTTGGCGATCTCTTGCGATTGAAGCTTGTCTTACCGTTGTTCGGGATATCCGCAACCGTACCTTGCAGGTCAGACCATTCAGTTAGATTCGCGAACTTAGATCTAGCATACTGAAAACAGTGTTTGTCGTTATAATTAGCGACTTCTCTACCTATAATTGATAATGCAGTAAGGTCCGTAAGGTCAGTAAGATCTACTTTTACAAAAGTCGAAAGAAAGCATGGATCATGTCAAGAGATCTTCTTACAATCCTCTGCAACACTGTTTGAGGGCGATCTTTTACCTTTTACCACTATCTGCCTGTTGATATCCTTCCTGCCATATCAGGATATCTAATGCTGTTGGTGTAAGGATTCGCCAAATGCCGACGTCCCCCTTGCTTCTTGATAGAAGGGTACTCCTCTACTATATTTTTATCTTCTTCCAGACATAGAATGAGCATCTTGTATAACAAGAACTATCTGTCAAGATTAAATGTTTGCGCACTGATAATTTCATGGTTGCAATGCGGCCCAATTAACTTTTTTTGACGCAAGGAACTCCATCAGCATTCTCTTTTATTTTCACTCTTCGACGGTGGTATGGTCAAAAATTGATAAAGCATACAAACAGGTTCCTGGAGTATTCAGATGCATAAGTTCTTTTTATATTTACCAAGTCAACGCAAGTTAAGAAATACTATACCTATACTACTATATCTCACTGTCATTGGTAGAAGTATCATATTAAATATTGAGGTTCGAAAACTGAATGATTTAGTTCTAAAACCGACAATTTAAATGTTCTTAGAGCAATCTATCTATAGCCACAGCCAGTTATCTTTAAGTATTCCTCTTTCAATAACTAATTTAACAGTAGAAAGTACAATCTTTCAAAAACTCGAAAAAAAAATTTCGTTAAAGTGGCAACAAGGTTTAGTCGAAAACCACATAAAAGTTTCAATGCATACTATCAGGCGCTGGTTTATTTAAATTGTATTATGTGTCTTCTACCAAATATGTTATGTATCTTTTACTTGTTCTCTACAGAATGTAACACGAACTCGTACTATAAGATACTGCTGTGATGGCTATGCAGGGATAACATCAATTAACGAAACCGTCTGCAAGCCAATTTGTCGAGGTGGATGCGGCCGTGGATATTGTTATTTGCCAAACGAATGCACCTGTGACTCTGGCTACACTGGAAAACATTGCACGCAGAGTAAATTACACATTTTCTATTTTCTCTTCGTTTTATATTGCTAAAAATCTATTTATGTTCTTATTTCTTCTTAGGATGCAGTCACGATCGTTGGGGCTTGGCCTGTGCGAATATCTGCCGCTGCCGCAATCAGTCGGTTTGTGATAACAAATATGGAATATGCCATTGCACCTCCGGTTGGACTGGCGATATGTAATTAAAAAAAAATTCTCTCAAATTTATGGCAAAACTGAATTTCATTTTGTTCTTATCTTCAGGTGTGAATTGCCCTGCCCAGAAGGCACGCATGGTATTATGTGCAAAAAGACCTGTGAATGCAGTTCAAATCGATGCAATCCCCAAACTGGAGAATGTCTAGTAAATGACAATATCCTTCCAGTAAATGTGACGTCGTCGATGATTGAAACTTTGAACTCTACAATAGTTAACATTACTCAAAATCTCGATCGGATAGCTAAAAATCTAGGCACCACTGAGACAGTAACATTACTAGTTTCTGATGCTATAGTTGAAGTGACAACCGCAAAGACTCTTCAAGAAGTCATCCTCATTAAACCACCTGACCATCCGACCCCATCGATAATAGTTCATCAGCCCGGGGGAGATGCTAAGACTCCAGAAGTTATCCACGTGATTACAAATTGGCAGCAGGATCAACTGAAAAGTGGCCTTCTCGACTTGAATGAGACTCGAATAGAAACAGCTACGACAGTCTTGGACTCAGATTCTAGGATACTGACGATTTTGTTGGCTATCCTTTTGTGCGTCATGGTTGTGTTAGGTATCGGATTTTTGGTGGTGTACAAAAAATTTAACTTCAAACGACAAGAGAGTACAAATCCAGTTAATCCGGAGAGTGATCAGTCGACGTTTGGAGCTAAGGCATTTACCAAACCTCTGCCGGATTTGCCAGCTTTTACCCAAATGCTACGAAATAAGGTTGACGGTAAGTTAAAACCAGAACATGACATAGCACAAAAATTTGAAAAAAACTACTACTTTTTAGGTCCAGAATTTTATGACTCTCCAACGAACAATGCCGTTGTTAAGCCGCCTTATTGCTATGCTCGAAAGGAATCACTGTATTCGGTTGTGCCAAAGTCTCGCAAGGGCAGCATGGACAGTCATCTATACGATGAAATACGTTATCCTGCTTCGCACAAAATCACCCACATGTAGACATCGTTATATCTATTATTTATTAGCTGTTAAGAACAAAACATTATTTTCCAAGAAAAAAAAAAGAAACCCTCCATCAAAAAGAATAGATTTCGGCAAAATGCCTACCAATCAAATTATTAAATTCTAATTTCAGCTGTTTGTTGTAGAGCTGTCTCTGATCATAGTTGGTAACCAAAATCTCTAGTCTATCTGGATCGACACATTTGTCGATGAACCTTACTAACCCCAGACTGCATACACACCGTCCTAAGGCATCACAATTTCCAAATGCGCACTGCTGATCAGATAGTTTACAGCCACATACATTGGGAGATATACATTTGCCATAGTATCCACAGCCACTAAAACAAAAAAAAAAAATCAAACATTGTAATTTTGAGAAAGAATTTTAGAAAGACTAATTTACTTTTCACAAATGGGCACGCAAGTGTTGCCCCTCAACTGATAGCCCGCAAAACATCGACAGATTCCCGGCTTAATACAGACACCATTTTCACATTTATCCCCACAGTCTGGCAGGCAACTAGTCGTATTTTGATCATAGTTGTACCCATCATAGCAAATGCAACGATGCTGAGAATCACAGAAACCATTGTCACAATGCCTAAAATCGAAAAAGAATTTTACACTTGTTACTTCAAAATTGCACCATTGCTCACAAAAAACATTCCGTCTCGCAGACATTCCGTGGGGGTCGCATTATAAAATTGGAAAAACATTCGCACTTATTGGGAGCTACACATCGACCATGTCCACAGTCTGGAGTACATATCGGAAGACAACCCATCGGCGTTCTATGATAACCTTCCTTACAGTCGCATTTATTAGGTGCCACACACATCTCATTATGACCACAGGCTTCCTTACAAATGGCTCTGCAGAACGTTTTTTCTGGATTCAATGTGTATCCATGATTACAGTGACATGTTCCATTGAGATAACATCGACCGTTCTCACAACCCAAAGGGCATCCATACACACAATCTCCTCTGTCGTTGGCAACAAATCCATCAAAACATTCGCAGCGTCCGGGTGCTCTACAAAAGCCGTTTTTACATTTAACTCCACAGTCGGGTTCACACCGATTCCAGTCGTATTTGGTACGCTTGTATCCATCGCAGCAATCTTCGACTTGATGAAAGTAAATATTCGTACCGTTACCTTGGACTTGCTCATCTTTTTCCGTCCGAAAGAGTACAGCCCTAGATAAGGTTTTTTCAGTATTATTTTTTGCCACACCTCGACACCACTACTCAATACTTACGGAACTAGCCTAGGACACTTGTGTTTGCCATAGCTATTAGAAAAGTAAGCCAGATTACGACTGGACGATGTAAATATATCACCGACAACTTCACGTTCGCTTAAAACCGCTGTGAAGCCGATAAAAGTGCCACACAAACACAGAAAATTTAACCGCGTAAACATTTTACTCTAAGAATCTACAAAACACTGAGCTCTGCTGTTCTCGATGAGATATTCGAGAAAGAGATTTTGAGCTTCAACTGTTCTTATCGCTTGGCTGGGTGACCCAGAACCAGAAGTTTTCTATTGGGAAATATTTTAATTTTTTGATAAGGTAGTGTTATATGAATGATTTGAATTGCATATCAATTAGCGACTACCCTGCATATTTAGAGGAAACATCAATCAAACTTTATTTTTCCCAAAAGTGCTTATAACAAACGTAATCTCACTTTAAAAAGCAAGACTGTTGGTAAGCTTAAGACATGTTTGGCTGAAATTCATCCTGGATGTATCCAACATAACATAAACACACCTATGCCTATGACAACGTAGAACACAATCTTAGCATATGGAGTCTCAAAACTACATACATATGTTTGGACTGACGCATATACATATCTCTCTTGCTTTCGCTTAAAGATGGATTGAGTAAGGTACTCCAGCATCAAAGCTGATAGTGGCCCTTAAAAGCGTACCCGTATGTATGTATCTTACTATCTTGTGTGGAAGCGATTAATCATTTTACTCTTATATTGTTTTCAACGACAATGCGGTAACGATAAATTGAGTTATGCTCTTGTTACTGCTATCAATGGAATGTGAAGATGCGATTGTTTCGTCACAGGAAATTTAAATTAATCATGCAGAGGGGAACAGGAATTTTCAATGTTCCTTTCGTTCAACATACGAGTTTCTGCCTATGTTGCCAGTTTTTATCCCCTGGGTTTTGGTCTCGGTCTTCAATGTTGCATTCATAAGCAAAAATGGGCACCACGATCTCTTGTGATTGCGGTTCCGAACATGGCTATGAGCAAGATCATAGGCTGCTGTTGGTGATGTCGATAGTTTAGTGTGAGTGTTTAATTTTTATTTACAGTCTGGTTGGAGCACTTGCCACATTCCCACATAAAAAATCTGAATTTCTGCATTTATTGTTTGCTGTTTTCCCATGAGGACAGTTATAATATCTAACAGATAAGTAGAAACACTGCGATTTAGCACAATGCATCATTCGACCCCTGCTATGTGGAACGCCTACGGTTTTATCTGTGTCTTTCTTTGTTTTCGTACTGGGAATTGAAAGTAAATCGACCAATCAACCGACTGAGCAACCGATCAGCTGAGAGTGTACGCAGCGTTAATTTATAGCGGTGGTTTAAGTCCAATTGTATCTGTCTCTGTTTTTCGTTTCCTTGTTGGGTTACCGGGGGCTTAAGTGGCAGTGGCAACCAAACCATTGAAATGCATTGAATTGTTGATGACAATTGCGCGATTGTGCGATTATGCGCACGATTGTGGCGATATGATTGTGGCAAATCTTCCTTTGGAATTTAAAAAGAGAAATGGGTTCCTTCCTGGTGGAAACAAGTTTATGGCATTCTGGAAAAGGCTGCCCCAATGTTCAGCAAATTTTATTGAGTTTAAGCCACCGTGCGTGGTATGCGGCGACATGACACTGTTGGGAGTAATTAATGTGTACTATGGAGTGAAAGGTGATTAAGAGAGTGGAAATATGAATGCAGCTGGTTATTTGGTAAATGGATCAGACATCAAGACAGATGTTGCTAAGTATTTGGGTAAAGTGGTGTATAAAATGAAAAATAAAATCACTTCGGAAGTGAATATGTTGGCAGTGATAGTCTATTTGTTTAGCATTATTTATGTATGTTTTTTTCCCACTAAATAAGTCTTGCATTATTTACGGAATGCTTCTTAGATACTTAAGCGTGCATGTTTATTTACATGAGTAACAAATTGGAGTAAATTTTCCGGATTAATCCTTAAGCAGCATTTAGTGAGTTCAAGTGCATTGAATAAGGACGTAAACTTATAAACTGCATGAGAAGTTTTAAAGGTTGTTGTCTGTGATTTGACAGCTGTGAATGTCAAACTGTGTTGATATTTCTATTTAGTATGGCTTGACAATTCATTATGAGTCTTTTAACTCCAGAACAACGCTTCCAAATTGTGGAAATTTACTTTGAAAAAAATAAATATATAAATAGGCCTGGTGAGCAAGCAATTCGTGCAGTTATTGTTCTTTTCGCGAAGGCAATCCTCAAGCTGTTAACGAATCACCATTAAATCCATTAGAATTGACTGTTTGGTGCGGTTTAAACGCTGGCGACGTCCTTATTTCTTTCGAAATGAGGAAGGAGCTGCCGTTACGGTGATTTTGGTTTGATTTTTTATTTCCAAAAATTAATCAGCTAAACATAGACGAAATTTGATTCCAACAAGATGGTGCAACTTGCCATCAATTTATTGCAAAATCACTTCCAGAAGTGGTCCTGTTAACTGACCCCCTCGTCCGTGCGACTAAACGCCTCTAGAATGTAATAGACCATGTAAATCGTATCCGCGGCAGGCATATGCCGGAAATCATATTTAAGAAATAAATAAATTAAATTATGTATCAGGTTTTGGTAATAAAAAATTCATTTCGATAATATTTCTGTCTTGTATTATTATTTAAAGATCTCAACCTTTTAAAAAAAAACACCCTTTAGAAAAACAAAATCTACAGTAATAATAAGAACGAGTGTATGACAGTGACTATTGCGGTCTTAGCTAATAAATAATTTTTCCTTACAAAGCTTTAGTAGATTGCATTGGAAACACTTCTCTAGAACACTGACGAGAGCACTCTCCTCAAATAGCTCTATCCACCGTCGAATATAAATCTGTCAAACGAGGAGATTAACAAGTATCTTAAACTAATGGACGAAAAGATTAAGGGCTCTCATCACGTCTGACAACTATTGTCTGACATATCGTTTTGACGATAGATTCGCATCACGTAACTTTCAAAAACGTTTGCTTCACGTAACTCGAAAACTTTCAAATACAATCGTTTCAGCGATAGCGATTGAACGACAAATAAAATCGTTTCGTATCTTGTTGTGTTGGGTGCAATTTTCTTCCTTCCTATACTTCCTATACTATACTTAGATTTTGTAACACTCTAGAGATTCTAGGTGGTGGAGGCTTATTTCGATTGCTCTTTCCTCATAATCCGAATAAAGGACTTGTTGCTATGGTCTACCACCTGACTCCGTTATATTGGGTTGTTCAATAAGTTCTGCAGTTTTTTTCTTGGAAGTAGTGTTTATCGTTTCAGAAAATCTCTGTTTATACCGTTTTGAAATTTTTGTTGTTTATTCCAATAGAAAAGGTAACCCTTTACCTTGTTACGAGAGGTGCAACGGAAGTTGCCGCGTGTATAGAGATTCGACTATAAGCGCGGACACTTGTCAGGGTTGGTTTACCTTGCTGATGCAGATCGCTCTGGACGCATACGCACTACAGACGACGATCAAATCTTGGCTGCTGTTACAGTTGACAGGCATTTCAAGACACGGCGATGGCTCAGCGGAACAACATGGCCCATGCAACCGTTTTGCAGAGACTGAAAAGGCTTGGAATGTGGAGAGGGGTGGATGTCTGGGTTCCTCACTAGCTCAGTGAAAGAAACATTATGGTTCAGCTGATTGTCCGTAAGTTGAGCATTCAGTGGAATTAACGAGGTGTCCTTTACTTCGCGTTACTTCCACGCAATCAGAAAATAAATCTTCTCAACTCAATAAATTAAAGCAGGCAGTGGAAGAAACACGGCCATAGTTGGCGAACAGGTTTAGTTGTAAAACGGAAGCCAAATTCAATTTTCTGGGAAGTTATGCAGCACCCACCTAATTCTCCAGACCTTGCGCCTTGTGACTACCATCTGTTCCGCTCTCTCCAAAATAATTTGGACGGAAGGCAATTCAATTCCAAAGATGAGATCAAAACGTAATTGGAAAACGTTTTAACCTATAAGTCTGCTGACTTTTACAAAAGAGACATTATGTCTCCTACAGAGAGTAAAAAGAAAGTAATAGACCATGATGGACAATATCTGATCTACCTCGAGAAAGCATTCAATCGAGTGCCTAGGGATCTCATATGGGCCACGCTGAGGACTCAAAACGTACCGGAAACGTATGTTAGAATAATACAAGACATGTGCGGAAACGTAAAAAAGCTCTGCTGGACTAACGAGAGAATTTCCAGTTAATGTCGAAGTGCATCAAGGAAACGTACTTAGCCCTTTCCTCTTTAACGTAGTATTCGGCTATCTTTTAAAAGACTGCATGCGCGAACCAAATGTAACGCCAATTCTCTTCACTGACGACGCAGTTATACTTAGCTATAACGTCGACGATTTACAGAACGCCTTAGATGCGTGGAAAAATGCGCTAGAGAGAAACGGGTTTAAAATAAGTCGTTCAAAGACGGAGCATTTGACGTGCCCATTTGCGCATCCGTTGAGACCTGTTCCGGATATAATGTTAGATGGAATAGTTCTTCAGAAAAGCACTATCTTTAAGTACTTAGGATCAATCGTTAACATGGAAGCGAAATGTGACGACGACGTAAGCCACAGAGTGAGTGTGGGGTGGATGAAATGGCGGGAAAATTCGGGAATCTTTTGCGACCGAAAATTTCCACTTAAATTAAAGGGGAAACTCTACACCACGTTTGTTAGACCAGCTCTTATATACGGTTCACAGTGCTGGACAATGTACGAAGCGTTTAAAAACAAAATGGCGGCAGCGGAAATGAAAATGTTAAGGATGTCTAGTGGAGTCACTAAACGCGATTGCATTAGATCTACGCGTATAAAAGGAAGTCTACATATAAAGAATTCGGTAACCGAACAGCTTGAAGCGAATAGAATAAGCTGGCATTGCCACGTACAAAGAAGATCTGTGGAAAATCCGGTTAAAAATGCACTATCAACTACGGTCATTCCAACTGTAAGGAAACGAGGTCGGAAAAAGAATTCCTGGATTTCTCAGATGGCAAATGCGCAACAACGCCTGGGGCTAACCACTGAAGCGATCCAGGACCGAGCATTATGTAGACGCGTTCTGCGGTCTGCGACATTAGCCAACCCCATAAGCGGAGCAGCAACGATGCAGTAGAACTGGGAAACTCGTTACGCATAAGTTTGTATAACGAGGAAAGGGTTAATAAAAGGATAAGAAGGACAATATCTGATCGACTAAATATAAATTTTATAACAAAACTGTGTGTTTAATATTATCCCTTAAGAAGCCGCAGAACTGATTGAGCAAACTAATTGATAAAATCTATTCTTTGGCTCCATTTGCTTTTGTCTCGCAGCACTATTAGTATCATGCAAATTATTAATTGGTTTTCTTAAGTTAATCTCTACATTAAAAAATACTCACATCTCAGAAAGTAACAATTAAACAAGCTTGCCCAAGAAAACAACAATTACATCGAAAATTTGACAACTTTTTCCATTTTTAATAGGAAAAACAGATACTTTATTCAGGAGCTCTCAAACTTTGGACGAAATAAAAGATAGACGACACGAGAGTCTTGGGCTTACATGACGCAAATTACAAACGATATCATTCAAAAGCATCGCACAAACGATAATCGACTTGAAATTGACGTGATGAGAGTCCAGGATGAAAGATACTATCCCATGGTTTTGCATGTCCGAAATGCTGCTGGAACGCCACAAAAGGAAGTCATTTTTGCATCGGATTGTTACTGGTGATGAAAAATAGATCCATTACGACAACCCCAATTGCAAAAACTCATATGTGAAACCCGGCCAACCAGCCAAATCAACGGCAAAGCCCAATATCCATGGCGCGAAGGTAATGCTCTGTATTTGGTGGGATCAGATGGGTGTGCTGTATTATGAGCTGCTAAAACCGGGTGGAAACATCAATGGACAACGCTACCGAACACAATTAATCCGTTTGAAGAGAGCAGTAGCCGAAAAACACCCGGAATATGCGACCAGACACGAGGCAATAATTTTCCATCATGACAACGCTCGGCCCCACGTTGCTATTCCGGTTAAGAACTATTTGGAAAACAGTGGATGGGAAGTCTTACCCCTCCCGCCTTATAGCCCAGACCTTGCCCCTTCTGACTACCATTTGTTCCGGTCAAAGCAGAACGCCCTCACTGAAAAACGGTTCACATCAGAGTAGAATAAAAAAAATTTGCTTGATTCATTCTTGGCTGCCAAGCTGGCGCTGATTTTGTTCTTCCCAACCACTGTCCTTTATACCAATTTCGTTGATAGTTCTTCTTGTACTCTTACGCAATAGCCTCAGTACAAAATAATTCCCATAATCCATTTTCCACTTATCGATTTGAAGAGTTCGCATTTTTCGCTTCATTGACCTAAGTGTCCCAGTCAGTAGTTTGCTGCCGCAGTGCAACGACACTCGATTCTTGCCCTGTGCATTCTGGGCGAATGCGTTGAATTGTCTTTGTTTACAATTTTCCTTTTCGCTTATGGCAGCGTAAATAGGATTTCCCACTGAGTTATGACGTTGGATTGGGTTTGTATGAGAGTCACTTATGCTGGATTTTGTCTCTCGCTGATGGGTATGATATTATTTGTTTACGAATTTATTTGTGAATTTGGTTTTCTGTCGGTTAATTTTAATAAATGAAATCAAGATGCGTTTAAAGATCTACTGACAGAAATACAAAATAAGTTTAAGGCGCGAGTGAGGAATAGAAGTCTATTCCAGATGTTGTCAAGCTTGCTGCCGTTTTACGATTCTGTGCCCATGGTTCCTACCAAACAAGTATGGGCAATAAAAACTATGTTGAGCTAAGGCTTCAAAGAAGTATTGCAAGTGTTAGAAATGTACATATATTTCATTATTCATTATAAGTCGACTCCGGTGTGTTTGAACGCTCTTCCTGACTCCACTCGGTCTCGTGGAAGGTTCCCCATTTTCTGCTCTGTTACGGCTCTCTTGTAGCGAAAACAAGTAAAGCATCGCCCGATGTGACATTTCAGCGCCCGTCGAAGTCTCATAAGCCAGAATTTCTGACGAACATATGGCAAACACAACTGCACCCCGTCATGCCTAGTAAAGATGAGCGCCTCCCTGAGGATCAGGGTCGTCAACTTGCTCTTGGATGGTAGAACCACAGGATGCGTGCGGGAATATGGAAGCGACATATCTTGTAGGCGATTACTCTTAAGAGGCCATCAGCATCTTTGAAAGGGCTGAGATTAAGGATGGTGCTCGTAAGGTCTATTTGCCCATTTTTCGTCTGTACTATATTATATTTTTTTTTTGAAACTTACATTTTCTGATGAAAAATCCCTTTTTACTTTTTTGAAACAAACAATCGACCGCAAATTTTTAATCGGCTACGAATGACTGTCAACACTTTTACATTATCCGCAACACTAGGGTTGGAGCATTGCTAAAATTTAAAAGTGTAACAAAATGACAGCCAATGTATTTTGTTGTTGTATTGTAAGAAGATGATGTACTTCTACCATGATAAAAGACCAGATACAGCGAAGGTTGAATACCCCTAATAATTTAGTTCTAAGCCCGAAAATTTGAATGTTCTTTGATCGATCTATCTACAGACACAGCTAGCTATCTTTAAGTTTTACAATACTTTTTTAACAACTTATCTTACAGTAGATAGTTCAAACTCAATCAACTTTTTCATTTAAGTGGAAACAAGGCTTAGTCGATAACAACATAAGTTCCAATGCATACTATCAGGTGGTGGTTTATTCAAATTGTATCTTTTACTCGTTCTCAACAGAATGTAAAACGAACTCGTACTATAATATACTGCTGTTATGTCTATGCAGGGATAATTTCAATTAATGAAACCGTCTGCAAAGCAATTTGCCGAAGTGGATGCGGCCGTAGATATTGTAATTTGCTAAGCAAATGCACCCACAACACTAGCTACATTGGAAAACATGGTACGCAAGCTAAACTATACATTTTTCATTATGATACCAGCGGCTCTGCAAGAAGTCATGCTCATTTAGTCACCTGACTCCATCCGACTCCATCGATCATAAAATTATCTATGTTATAACCAAGTGGCAGAAACAATCTTCTGAACGATGTTATTTTTATCCTGCTGCGCACACAATCGTTATATGTATGTATTATTAAGTAGGAAAATATTTCGGGAAATTGTCTACCAATCAAATTGTTAAAACCTAATTTTGTAGTCTATCTGGATTGACACATGTGTCGATGAACCAAACTAACCCATGAACACATACACATCGTTAGAAAGCATCACAATTTCCAAGTACACACTGCTGATCAGATAGCCTATAGCCACATACGTTAGACAATATTTAAATGCTTTAGCATCAACAGCCACTGCCGCAAAACATCGACAGATCCCCGGCTCAATACAGACACCATTTTCGTACTTTTCTCCACAGCCTGTCAGGCAACTAGTCGTATTTTGATCATCGATGTACCCATCATAGCAAATGCAACGATGCTGGGAGTCACAGAAGCCATTGTCACAATGCCTAAAATTGAAAAGGAGTCTTACTGTTATTATATCAAAAATGCGCCATTGCTTCAGTCTTGCAGACAGTGGGGGGACGCATTATAAAATTAGAAAAACATTTGCACTTATTAGGAGGTCCACATCGACCATGTCCACAGTCTGGAGTACATATCGCGGGAAACCCATCGGCGTTCTATGATAACCTTCTTTACAGTCGCATTTATTAGGTGCCACACACATCTCATTATGACCACAGGCTTCCTTACAAATGGCTCTGCAGAACGTTTTTCCAGATTCAGTGCGTATCCATGATCACAGTGGCATGCATTGAGATAACATCGACCGTTCTCACAATCCAATGGAGAACCATATACACAATCTCCTCTTTCGTCGGCAACAAATCCATCAAAACATTCACAGCTCTCTCGTTTTTCACACCGATTCCGGTCGTATTTGGTACACTTGTATCCATTGGAGCAATGTCTGTACTGTTGCCTTGGCCTTGTTCATGGTTTTCCGTCCACATCTCGACACTACTACTCAACACTTATGGAATTAGCCTAGGGCACTTATGTTTGCAATAGCTATCGGAAAAGTAACTTAGATTACGACTGGAAGGTGCAAATATATTACCAACAACTTCACGTTCGCTTAAAGCCGTGATAAAAAGTAAGGCTGTGATAAAAAGTGCCACAGCAATACAGAATATTTACCCGCGTAAACATTTTACTCTAAAAATCTACACAACACTGGGCTCTGCTTTTCTCGATGTGATATTCGAGAAAGAGATTTTGAGCTTCAATTGTTCTTATCGCTTGGCTGGGTGACCCAGAACCAGAATTTTGCTGTTGGGAAATATTTTATTTTTTTGATAAGGTTGTATTATGTGAAAGAATTGAATTGCAAATCGATTCCGATAGGAAAAAAATCACCGACTTCTCTGCAAATATGTATGTTATTGAACAAACGCCAACCAAACTTTATTTTTTTCAAAAGTTCATAGAAGAGAGATTATCTTACAACGAAACACAAGATTGTCGGCCCTTAACACCACTCTTAATGAATCCGGGCTTACAGATACAAAAGTTGGGAGCTGTACAGTATCCATTGGGGCAGCCATTGGGACAGTGAGCCTTACACACGTTTGGCTGAAATTCATCCTGGATATATCCAACGTTACATGAGCATACGTTATACCCATCACAGACGCCATTCAAACATGGCCTGTCACAATGTGGAACACAATTGTAGCCAGTACTGTCAAGCGTAAATCCAGCTTTACAGCTACAAGTGTTTGGACCAACGCAGGTACCTCTATTGCATCCGCTGAAAGAAGGAGTGATTATATACCATATACAGTATATATATTAAAATTCATTCTTGTGGACCTACTTTACACAAATTGGTTCGCAAACATTATTTTGCCTAATGTACCCTCGATCACAGCTGCATATGCCAGGCGCAGTACATGTTCCATGGAGACAATTGTCACACTTAGGCTGACATACTCCAGTCGCAGACAGTTCGTAATTTGGTAGACATCGACAAGTCTCTGGAGCAACACAAGATCCAAAATCGCATCCTTTGCTACATTGTGGCTTACAAAATTGTTTCGTGACGGGATCGAGTGTATAACCAGGCTTACAGCGACATGACCCATCTTGCTGACATAAACCATTTCGACAGCCAATCGGACAAGTCGGTACACAATTATCTTCATAGTCACGAACGTTTCCTGGCAAACAAACACAAGTATTCGGTGCTGTGCAGATTCCATTCGGGCAGTCATCCTTGCAGATAGGATCACACTTGCGATACACATGAGGGTTGCGTTCATAGCCATCACAGCAGATTTGAATTTTGCTCATCGATGGGCTTGATCCATTGCCAGCCGGGATGTTATTGACTGATGTCCTTATAAGTGATGCAGTCCTGTAACGCAATCAGTATAAGGGAATGATTTTTTTATTTATTAAAAATCAAAAGACTTACGGAACTTCGGTGAAACAAATTCCAGAAGCCATACCTGAACGAGTCTTGTTCAAAAATTCAGCTGTCTTATCAACATAGACTGGACCACTTTGGATGGGCTGCCTGTTTATTGGTGCCAATATTGGGGGATATAACGATTCGTTATTGTTATATCTATATCCAGATGAGTATAAATTTGTCGAGTTGCTTGCTTGTATAAGGCTGCCCGAGGATGGATATTGTCTGGTCTTGAACTGACCAACCACCAAACATGGCATTAGAGCTACTACCACAACAATCACTGAAAATTTCATGTTCTATTGCAATTCTTCACTACTGGTTTGTATTTAAATTCGGTCTTCTCACGACGAACGTTTTCAATCGACTAACACGATCAACTTGCTCAATGAAACCTAACTCTGAACACTTTCTATGGACTACCACTTCAAGGCGTTCTCTGGTGGGCGGTTTAGCTATCTTTAGCTAATTTTTTGCACTGCAAAGGTCGTTTTGTCCCTTGGGCTCAAGTACGAGTACAATTACATTTTCAAACATCTAAATGCATTTGATAAGGGCTAAATGCCATGGCATCCACTTTCAACAGCTGCATTTCTATTGCTACACCAGCCTAAGCTTATCACCATTACGTAATTTCACAAAAATAACGACCACCACGGAACGGAGATCGTTTAAGGAATTTCTACAAGTACTTGGAATATGGAGAGATAGAGGCTCGAAAGAAAATAAACACAAATACGAGTAGTATCAAAACAGAATGAAAAAAAAAAATGTTTTCTCTGTGTTTTTGAAAATAAAAGAAAAAAAAAAATATTCGTGGCTCTGAGGTCACTTTTGAGGAGATAGTGAGTTTCGAACGAAAAATTAAGACGCAAGATGGATGGTTTTGCTAAAGTCGTCATCGTAGTTTAGCAGTATTGAAAAGTGAAACCAACGAATCGACGCTTGATTGTGGATTGTTTTTTTGTTTTGCTATTTTCTTGGAATTCAATGGAATTTGTCTAATGATTGTGAGCTAATGACTATTTTTCAGAATGAAGCTGTTTAATACGTGATCACGACGATTCATGGTCATCGATCGAACTATTGTAGATTATTTGTACACACATAGTGAATTTGTAAATACACAAACGTACCTGTACTTGTATAAACAAATCAAAGTATCGGAAAGCATGCAAAGTTATAAGACGATACATTTTTAACAGCCCCTATAGATAGACTCCTTGTTCCGCCCAGTCATGTAAATGTGGATAGTATATCATCACTCCAGCGTAGGAGTTCCAAACTGTTCGGAGTATCAGTGTTTGTTTGCTGCAAAAGTCATAGATACACCGACTATTTATGCGCGCCTGCATATGAGTATCTTCTCATCCAAAAATGGCCAGCTGGACAAAAAATCGTTCAAAGTACGTATTTGTGCCCATCTCTGATCCATAAGGTTTGAGTAGGGATTTTTGTAGTTCCACGCTTCTCGGTTTGGGATCACTATGCTGAAACTTTTGTTGAAGCACAGAGTCTTAGGTATGAGGTTCTTAACCACGCAGATGTTAATTTGATCTATATGATCTGAGTGACTTATTTCTCCTGTTTATAATTAGTTGTCTAATTTTGCTGCGAATTGTTTTTTTTTTTAAAAGATGGTGTGGCGTTAAGCCGCTGTAGCATTCGTTTGGTTCCACCATACTACTGACAAAGGTGATAATAGGTTGAATCACCTTTGTATACTTTATATCCAATGGGTGACCTTTGGGGTTAATACCAAGGTCTTACCATAAATGCGATCGCAAGCACAAGCTTAAGTTCTTTTGGAAATTTTATTTATTAATGTGCGAATTTCCTGCGCCATAAATCAGGATTAGTGTCGGAAAAACAAAACAAGACCTTATCCGGGCTACTCCGACATATTTGGAGCTCAGGCCTGTAAGGATTTCCAGGACTTACTCACGGTCTTGGAAAAGAGATGGTGGCGGATGAGCCCTATATGGGCCAACGGCAGCGCTTACATCCCGGAATGGGTTACTGGCTTCGGTGTAACCGACGCCTCGTCCTAGGGGCATTAAAAATGGAAGTGGTCTTCCAGGTTGGGGGTTGTACCGCCGGGGTAACTGCCCGGCCATTAAAAAAAAACATAAGTTACGAAGCATCAACAAGCCTCGGATATGGACGGATCTACTGTTGACAACCCACGCAAACGATTTAAGGACAATGAGCTTCGGATATGCACGTGGAATGTTAGATCCCTTAATAGACCACGTGCAGCCGAGCAACTAGCAGAGGCCCTAGACTGCTACAAAGCAGACATAACCGCCATTCAAGAAATGCTATGGGATGGGCCGGACAAAAAGAAGATGAAAAACTGCGATATCTACTACAGCTATCAACGGCAAAAGCAGCGCTTATTTGGATACGGATTTGTTGTCGGAGGCAGACTAAGACAAGAAGTAATCAGCTTCCGGCATGTGGCGAGCGCCTCGTAGCAATCCGCATCAAGGCTAAATTCGCCAACATTAGCCTCATATGCGCGCATGCCCCCACAGAGGAGAAAGATGACGACACCAAGGATGCCTTCTATGAGCTCCTTAACAAGACCTACGAGCAATGCCCTAGCTATGACATTAAAATTGTCCTCGGTAATTTTAATGCAAAGCTAGGAAGAGAGGGTATCTTTGGTGGAACAATCGGAAAATATAGCCTGCACAACATCACCTCCGATAACGGATTCAGGCTAATCGACTTTGCGGCGGGCCGAAACATTGTCGTGGCTAGCACGCGGTTCCCACATCTCGACATACACAGGGGGACTTGGAGAACTCCTGATCAATCAACAGTCAACCAGATTGATCACATTGCCGTACGTTCCGAGGAGCCAACATCGACTCGGACCATTACCTTGTTGTAGCCAAGGTACGGTTGCGGATATCCCAAACTACGTCAAGACAAACTAATGCTGTGAGAAAATTCGACGTCAGACGGCTACAATCGCAAGAGATCGCCAAGTCCTTTTCCGATCGAGTGTCTCTTAATCTCTTAAGAGGTGCCGCTTCTGATGTGCTGGTTTTCACTCGTCCACCACAACGAAACCCCTGGTTCGATGATGAATGCCGGCAAGCACATGCAGCTAAGCAAGATGCATATAACGCGGCGCTGCTTAGAAAGACCAGAGCTGCTCATGAGCTCTATGAGCGGAAGAGGAGAGACGAACACCGGCTTCTCAGGAGGTAGAAGAAATAACATGAGAAGCGAGCGATCGAGGAAATTGAGAGATGCTACTCCAGGAATGAGGTTCGGAAGATTTACCAAAAGGTAAAAATAACATGCCGCCGAAACAAACCCCGAACCGAAGCCTGTAGAGATGAACGAGGGAACATCGTAGTAGAATCGCAGTCGATGCTGAGGATTTGGAAAGACCATTTCTGCAGCCTGTATAACTGCGATGACGGACCAAATACCGCCGTCAGGCAGAATCAACCTTTCAACCTGGACGATGATGACCAACAATTCCGTCCATCCGACCTGGATGAAGTGAAGATAGCTATATCGAAGCTTAAGTCCAACAAAGCTGCTGGAGCGGATGGCCTGACTGCTGAGCTCTTCAAAGCGGCAGGCGATGACTTGGTAAAGAGCATACACCAACTCATCTGTAAAATATGGTCGGACGAAAGTATGCCCGAAGAATGGAACCTCAGCATTGTTTGTCCGATTCTCAAGAAAGGAGACCCTCTGAACTGCGCCAACTACAGAGGCATCAGTCTCCTTAACATCGCATATAAGATCTTATCCGCCGTATTGTGTGAACGCCTGAAGCGGTTTGTCAACAACCTGATAGGTCCATATCAGTGTGGCTTCAGGCCAGGAAAGTCCACCATCGACCAGATATTCACACTACGGCAGATCTTGGAGAAGACCCATGAGCTTCAGATCGATACCCACCACCTATTCATCGATTTTAAGGCCGCGTATGACAGCATCTATAGAGACGAGCTATATAGAGCAATGTCTAGTTTTGGCATCCCTGCCAAACTCGTCCGTCTGTGCAGGAAGACGATGGAGAATGCACGCTGGTAAAGATCTCACCGAGACCTTTGATGTCCAGAAAGGGTTTAGACAAGGCGACGCGCTGTCATGCGATTTTTTCAACATCGTACTTGAAAGAATAGTGCAAAACTCACGAGCAAACACAAGAGGCACTATCTTTCAAAAGTCCGTCCAACTACTCGCATACGCCGACGATATTGACATACTCGGGAGAAAGCAGCGTGATGTCAGTGGCGCTTTCGCGTATATTGAGACGGAAGCGGCGAAAATGGGTTTAGCGGTCAATGAGGGCAAAACCAAGTATATGCTGTCAAGCAAAAAGGACAACCAACACCGACGTCTCGGACAGAACGTCACCCTCGACAGATATAACTTTGAGGTAGTTAAGGACTTTGTCTACCTAGGCTCCGCTATAAATACAGACAACGACACCAGATCAAGCGCTGAGATCAAGCGAAGAATAACTCTTGCCAACCGCTGTTTCTTTTGGTTAAGAAGGCAATTGAGTAGCAAAGCCCTCTCTCGGACAAAAAGAGTCACCCTTTATAAGACCTTAATAATCCCGGTCCTGCTCTATGGCGCAGAGGCATAGACATTATCAAAAATGGATGAGGGTGTTCTTGGTTGCTTCGAGAGAAAAATTCTTCGGGCGATCTGCATTGACGGTGAGTGGAGGAGGAGATACAGCGACGAACTGTATGGACTGTACAGCGACATGGACCTAGCCAGAAGAGTGTAGATCCAAAGACTGAGCCAAAGACTGAGATGGCTGGGTCATGTAGAGCGCATGGACACCAATGCTCCGGTCCGGAAAGTCTTGAAATCCGCTGCCGGAGACAGCGCAGTAGAGGAAGGCCAAGACTCATGTGGCGCACGCAAGTGGAAGAGGACCTCAGGCAACTTAGCGTGCGAAACTGGAGGCAGCTAGCCAGGGATCGAGTTGGTTGGAGGAGCTTGTTGACTGAGGCCGAGGTCCACCCAGGTCTGTAGCGCCACTTAAAGTAAATAAGTAATGTGCGAATTTCAATGTGAACTATTTCAAGATATTTAACAGTTGGAGTACAGAATTTCTGTACCTTTATTCAGAGCTTAAATCTATTTTAGTAGTGAAATAAACAAGTATAGCTTTACTGGGATTGATTAAGAGATTTTTTTGAATAGTAGGTTATCAGTGAGGGTGCATAGGTGCGTTTCTGTTTAGATATTCTCTGAAACATGTTCAATAAATCTTACCATGGTTTTGACATGATTTAGGTAGTTTTTTAGGTTGTTCTGGTTTAAGTATAAAGACTACGTTTACCTCTCTTCAAGCTTGTGAAATGTATCCCCATACCTACTCAAGGCAATTGTGGTGGGAAGAAACTAACGCAACCTTTTTGGACCTGTTTAAATGTTTAAATAAGTTGATGGCCCATTTGACTTTGTCCTTGCTGAACATACTCGTATTTCCAGATATGCTTCTAGGCGAAGGCGATGGCGCGATAGTTAGCTCATTGGACTATCACGCAGACAGTCTGTGTTCGATTCCTGGCTGGGTCACCAACAATTTTTCGAATCACCATCACCCTTTCGGCGGGCAATGGCAAACTCCCGAAAGTAAAATTGCCTAGGAAAAATCTTCTAAGGAGTGTCGTTAGGACTCGGCGATAAACCGTAGGCCCCGCTCAGATGTGACTAAAATGACAACATGACCAACACAAATGAGTGTCAAGAAGCTAGGCCATGGCCCATACCGGGCTGCCAGCGCCGCATTGTTTTTTTTGTTCTAATTCTGTTTCCTCTCGACTAGCGTTTACGTACATTCCTTTTTTTTAACAGACCATGGAGCCTTTTGAGAAAATTCTTTTGGAGACCTCACAATACTGACAATTTTTCCTCCAGGAAGCTGTCTTAGGTGTTCTCAATTCTTTATTGAAGTTGGTTAAAGCGGCTTCGTATTGGTCCCAATAACCGGTGTTTGGATTTATTTGAAAATTTGCTCACCCCTTTACCAAACTGTTCAAGTTGTTCCACCATGGGACACATCCTTTGGCCATAGTGCGTTTCAATTTGCAACTGAGATGAGATAATTGATCCGCTCCTTCATTTACTTCCCCAATGGACAATAGAGATGAAGGCATTTACACCTGAAATTATTTATATCAGAGAACTAGAAAAAAATATTTAAAAAAATATGAACTCCATAGGGGGGTTGGAAGGGGCTGTGTCTTTGTGATACAGTAGGTTTATTCACAAGCATAAATGACAAAAGCAAGTGTTTATTGACACCAAATTGGATATAAGTAATGAATATGAATAATTGAAAACAAAATATAATACATATTTATTTTTTAGAATGGTAAGTCATAAAACAGTCAACATGTAGACCAATATTGCACTTGACGCATCTTGCAGGACACAATTTATGACAGAGTTCACATCTCGTTCTTTTATTTTGTGGTTATTTGATAACATAGTGGACTTTCCCATCGAACCTGGCATCTATTGATAGCGACGATGGTCTTCTCGGGCCTGGTTTACTTCGCAGTCTATGTGACTCTATGATCGCGATTGCTACGCAGCGTCTGAATGTCAGCATATCCATACCCCCACCATTATATCGAGAGTGCAACCATGCATTTTGTAGCGACATATGAATGCAGTGCAACAAGAGGGGCATATACTACTTCTTGCTGCGAATACTTGTCCTGAGAGATGAAACATTTTGGTCTTAAAGATCAACACCTCCCATATTTTGGTTGTATTGATGAATCAGATGTGGTTGATAAATAGCTATTTTCCCGTTTTCTTTTTGGGAAATATCGATCGGTTTTGTGTAAGAGGGTTATTCCAATTGCATTCGAGCTGACGGATGCTATGCTATTGTCATGCCACTAACAAATTAAAATTTCATCGCAGACATGGTAGTCAAAGAAATCTCGTTCCTTCTTTTTAGCTTCCTTTGTTTTTAATAAAGGACATTGTCCAGTCCTATTTTCTCTGATAGTTCCTTTCACTCGTATGTTTCTCTTAGTAAGTTCAGCTATCAAAGGCGGCCCCGAAAAAAAGTTATCTACAAACAAATGTTAATTTCCCCCAAGACCACTGAGTTTATCAGCCACACTGGCACGGAGGCCTAATTCTGCATATCTAGAATTTATTTTGATGTGGCACCTACCCATAGCTTCAAGCCGTATCTAATCGGTTTGCCACAGATGAATTGTTTGCATCCATGTCGTCCATAGTATGGCACCATCGCCTCATCAACACTTTGATTTTCATTGTGTGGACAATATTCCAGAAATTTGTCAGCTAATTTATTCATAAGTGGACCCGCTTAAGCAAATTTATAGGACTTATCCAGCTGAAGATTATCTGTGCAGTGAAGATTTGAGTATTAGTTCATTTCTTGTATCAGGTGTATTTTTTCCCAATACATTCGTCTCCTATTTATTTGGCAGTAGCCACTGACTAGCTAAATGCCAACAGTGCACTTCATTTCCTATATTTTGATATCAGCAGGAGGGTTCTTTCTACCTAAATATTTGTTAGTTTCAGAGGTAAGCAACTCATAAACATCCTCGGAAAGCAATAACGATAACCACTCGATAGGGGACTTTTGCTGAGTTACATAAAATTAGGGCTTCCATGATGAATTCTTACGGGTTTGATGACATCTTGAAAAAGTAAAGTACAATTCACGATCAAAACAACTAGTAATGCACACTTCGGCGTTCAACAGTCACACTGAAACCGACTTTTTTCCTGTTGATTGCACTTTAAACATTACATCCACATTACACCTTTGACTACTCTTTTCGGAAGTATTTAAATATTATTTTTTATTTGTAGTGTATCGTATGTGATAGATAGGTCTAAATGGGTTAAGATAATGATAATGATAATGTCCGATATTGCATTCTATATTGAAGCTTATGAGCATATGAGCCGATAGCGATGCTCCTTTTGCCATATGAGATGGTAAGTTCAAGTATCTCCTCTCTTATAGAATTTGTAAAGGTGGTCTTGTATAATTTTAAAGTAACTCACCCCTTTTTTTGGGATCACTGCTACCCCAGATACGAGTATTGTTGTGGAAAATGGATGATGTTGTGTCTAAATGTGATGATTTGGATATCAAAAACCCTGCACTTATGCCTAAGCTGCATAACAAATTTTTTTCCAATGTAGCTACAAATACCCTCACTGATGCAGGTTTGTCAAATGGTACAATCTCATCCACACAGAGCTGTTACAAAATGGAAAGGAGACAAGCTAACAGTTTCTTCTTTGAACCTATATCATCCTTAGATGCATTACAATGCAGCTGAAAAATCCCTTCGCATATAATATTGTTTAATAAAAGTGTGTTTTGTAGAATCTTCCATAACAATTTAAAAATCGCTGAGGTAATTCCAATTTTTAAAAAAGGTGATCGTTATTGTCTCAACAACTACAGACCCATTTCTCTGCTATCTGTGTTCTCTAAGATCTTTGAAAAAGTGGTAAAATAGTTTCTTTTCTTGAAAATTGTTCATTTTTCTGTACAAATCAGGTTGGGTTTACAACTGGAAGGCCTACAGAAGGTGCCCTTCCCAACTTTTGTACATATGCCTATCAGAGTTTCACTCTTTATCGATATAACTAAAGCATTTGATAACGTGGAGCATGATATAATGCTTATGAAGCTTGAAAAAGTAGGTTTCAGGAATTTTATGTTAAACTGGTGTGCCTCATACCTTAAAAACCGAAAGCAGTTGGTGAAAATAGGAGACAATTTTAGCGATTGCCTTGTTATTGACATTGGAGTTCCTCAAAGTTCTGTGCTTGGCCTAATATTGTTTTTAATCAACATCAACTCTATCTATCTATCAAAATTTAAGAAGCAAGCAGATTGGTTTTGCTGACGATTGGGCATGCACATATTCCTGTGGGTCTATCTTAGATCTGGTTGCTGATGTTAGTCACGACTTAGAGGTTTTTAGAGACATTGATTTGGTATGCAGCGACTAAACCAAGATCATGTTTTTTTAATATACATACCAGCTCTAGATCTGCATTCCCAGATTTCAAATTTCACGGTGTAGATTGAAAGAATTTATGTAGGTACTCGTATAAGTAATTCTACCTGTGAAATGACTACTGGTTCTAGAACCTATTCCGCTGATAATACGTGCACAAACAAATGCTTCCATATTGAAGCGGCTCCAGTATTTAAATACTTCGAATCGTCTGAGGGCTATCTGCACCAGGTACCTCCTGGTGACTGTGTACTATGCTTTGGTGCAATCAAAATAACAATATGGACTGGTCTGTTGGGGAGATACTTATGACAATAAGCTATACCCACTAATTGTAACCCAAAAACAAATTGTTGAGAATTATTTGGAAAAAGCAACGAAGCGACCATAGCTTTCTATTGTTCAAGAACTCTAGGATTCTACTACTCAAACATCTCTACTTCCACAAAGTTTTAAAAATATTTTTCATTAGAAGTGGTTACCTCTTAAATCTTCATTCAACATCTACGGCAGTAACCGTAGAACCGTTGTTCTTTACCACATCACTCACAGACTCAAAAACTTTTACATTGTAGTAGCACCCAGATTATTTAATAAATTACCATCTAACACTCGGAGTATCAGAAAATCCTTTTCCTTTAATAGTGAGTTGAAAAAATGCCTGTTCAACTTTTATCACTATAATAGAAATAGCTTATTCTATGTAATTGCATACAAAATAATGTATTTCACCCCTAATTCACTTGTAAAAATTTATTGTAAAATCCACTTACAAAAAATTAAATTTCTCATTAAGTCCTTAGGCTCGATGCGTTCGCCAATTGTTTTCAAAAACACAGAATGCATTATTTGCTTTATGTCAAACCATAAGTCACATGTATGTATGTATGTTTGATCTAAAATGTATCTAACAGTTTCAAAAAACTTGTAGTATTTTAAAATCAATAAATTGGATTGAATTGAATTGATATGGCAACTCATATTTCTAAATTAAAGTCCTTGGTTCAGCAACTTAGGGATTTGGGTGAAACTGTGTCCGATACAATGCTAACGACCAAAATACTCATGACTCTACCGGACCGTGATCGCCGTTTTTATGCTGCGTGGGAGTCAATAGCCATTGCTGACAAAACCACGGAAACGCTCACCAGTCAGCTGATAAGGGAAGAATCCCATATGAATTTACAAGCCCATTGAAGCTCAAAATGTATTTCTAGCTAAAAGAGGATAGTACCATCAAATTCAAATAGCCAAACAAGGGCAGCATCACTGTCAGAAAACGGCCAGAACACACTGTGCAAACGCCAACTTCGCACATAGTGATGCCCTTACATCCCTCTTCCTGACGGAGTCAAATCGATACGAATTTAAAACCGAAAGTGCCGATAACTGGGAGCTAGTGATCACATGACACATAAACAAATTCTGTCTTCCACCTTCGACGAATTTGAACAACCGCAAAATATTAGAATTGGAAATGGTGATTTCATAAAAGCCATCGGTCGTGCAAATATCGGGTTTTCCAATAGGGACTTGACAACTTTGAATTTGATTTGTGAACGCACTCTTTCACTAATTATCAAACTGTCACTGTCAATTTATTCAGTAAACTCAACATTTTCATCATGGTAAAGTACACGAACGAGCAACGTCTGCAAATTATAAAAATTTTCTACCGAATTTCGGAGTCGGGGACTGCAATTTTAAGAGCGTTAATTCCAATTTTCGGTCGTAATTCTCGCCCTGGTAGACAGGCAATAACAAGTTTAGTGCAAAAATTTTATTCTACATATTCGTTGTGTGATGTTGCCGTGGCAGTGAGACAACGAAGTGGTCGAAGTGTCAAAAATATCGCTGCCGTTCAGGCGTCCGTAGCAAACGATCCAAATCAGCCAATTCCACGTTCTGTGAATGGTCAGAGTTATCGCGCCATGATCACCGATTATTTTTTGCCCGAATTGGATGGATCAACAGGATGGTGCCACAAGCCACACAGTACACGTTACAATCGATTTATTGAAAAGTAAGTATGGTGAGCGTGCTATCTTAAGAAATGGGCCAATCGATTGGCCGCCTCGTTCGTGCAATTTAACGCCGCTTGACTATTTTTTGTGGGGCTACGTTAAGTCATTGGTTTATGCCAACAAGCCGACGACGTTGGAAGAGCTCAGAGCCAACATTTAACGCAAAATAGCGGCGTTTCGGCCGAAATGTATGGCCGCGTCGTTGAAAATTGAGTCCAAAGAATCGACCTCCGCAAACGTGCCCACGGTGGCCATATGAACCAAGTCGAGTTCCATTCATAAATGTTTTGATTGTACTTCAAGTAGATAAGAAAGTTTTTGAAATATCTCGAATGGCTTGCATTTTATTTAAAAGAAAGTTGTCAAGTCCTTATTGAAAAACCCTGTATAAACATACAATGATATATTATAGTGCTTGGTTGCCCAAATATCTAAATAGGCACGAATGCCTAAATGAACTTGCCCATCAAAATATAGTGTGTGTACGTGAGCTATTGAATGAAAATAAAGTCTCTTTTAATGACAATAAAAGCTTTTTTTTCCGAAGCCTTTGGTCAGCAACAGAAGCAGTCATTTCATTCTAGTGAATCCAAAGCGAACAACCCAGGTGTTGCTCCACACATATGAACTTGTGTGGTCAAATGCAAGAGGCATCCAAAGCAGGTTCCAAATATTTCTTATTATTAAAAGATGATTTCTGAGGATATCATCAAACAAATCTAAAGTTCCAGAGCTGCTCAAATATTTAATCTTTAAAGTCAAAACGGAAACCATCCAACCAACCATATCCCCTTGGAAGAAGGGGATATATATCATCCAGACAGCGGAGTTTTGTATGCTAGAATCTACTACACACTACTGCATGAGTGCAAAGTGGATCCGACTCATTGAAGATTCAATACACTCAAGCGTGGGTGTAGGCAAAGTACAATCTTGCTGCAAAATTGGCATTTTCCTGAGAGTTTGAAATATCATGAGCATTGGAATAGAGATCTTCCGATCAGGATTCAAGCTATCTTATGTAAACGGTCTTAAAATGAAGATAAGTAAGATGAGTTTCATTAAATAAAATTTTAAGAAATTCACTGCTTCCGTCAACAATAATCAGTCGAATTCCAGACAGGTTTTTGATTTAGTTTATGTGCGAGAGTTTTTCAAAGCAGACAATCTTTTAAATTTTGTCGAATAGAAAAAAGTTAATCTCATGTTAATCTGCAGTTCAAGCGCAATTCGAACGAATTTTTGGGTCTTTTCGCAACCGTTGATGAAACATGGATCTATTTTAACATACCGTAGGCCAAGCAGCAAGCGAGAAACAGTAGATTTCTCCAGGAGCTTGTTGATCAACATGGTTATAGATAAAAATTTTAAGGATGCACCCGGTTTGAAAGAAAAAACAATCAAAGGCTATTATTATGGCAATTTCTTGGATAGATGAACCTCGTCTTTCAAGGCAATGTCTAGGGGTAGTTACAATTGCAAAATTGTGTGACTTGTACTACGAATGCTCTTTATAGGAAAAACTATTCATCATTCAAAACATTACATATCTGTATTTATCCACATTCTTTATTTTTGATTCTTATCACATTCAACCTTAAGTATAGTATGTAACCAAGCAAACATCAAATACTTTTTTAGCTCTAACAACTAATAATTCCTACAATCTTTTATTTAAGATATTGCACTTCGAATTTAGAATCTACATTGTCCGCAACTATATGACTTCCTCTGTGCCGATAGTGTTTCATGACAAGCAACAATCCTACAGCAGACATAACCACAAATCCACTTACCAGAATCCAAAGAAGATACGAGTTGGTCCTGGGCGAGACTGCTGTTGAAGTCTTGCCCAAAACTGCTTTACATATGTAAATGCTCTCATTGCAGATTATCTGTATTTTATCCTTGTTAATATCACAAGCGTCTATGTCGATGCATGACGCATTGGTAGTACTATTGCAGTATGGTATACAAGATCCTGGTTGAGAGGAATTAGTTGTAGCAAATGATAGGAACCAACAATTGCAGTTTAAGGAAACTCTTTCGGTAGATGAAGAAACTTGCCCAAATTCATTATCTAAGTAGGCACGAGGAGACGTTTGGTCTGAGGAACTAAGTGGCCTCGTCGAAAATGAGTTTTCTGCTGTCGTTTGGACCAGAGCGGTAATTGTGGTCGTGGTAGAACTAATAAGCCATGTCGTTGATGAAAAATTTTCAGAAATTAAATCAAAGTCATTGTTTGTGTCTGTGATTGTTTCGGTTATTACATTAGTGGTCGTGTCAATCGTAGTCGCATCCGTTGTCGACATTGTGTTGCTGAGCATAGTTTCAAAATTACATATCCCTTCGTGATCCTTCTCATAGCCTGGCCAGCACAAGCAGTTCCCTGGTGAGATACAATCTCCGTAGTCACAATTATCACAGATCGGTTTGCAAACATTTGGTTCATAGTCATGAGCTTCGTAGCCTACATTGCAACTGCAATTAAATGGTTCCGCGCAATATCCATTGAAGCACTTTTTCGGGCAATGTGGCTCACAAATGGTGCTACTTATCGGGAGATAGTTATTCCAACATATACAAAGATTAGGCTCCATGCAGTCAGCATTTTCACATTCTGGTTCACAAATTGGTTCACATTTATTAATCGAGTTCATTGGCATTCGATATCCCGGCAGGCAATCACATATTTCTGGTTCCACACACTTACCATTGTCACAACCATGGCTGCAAACTGGTTCACATCGATTTGATGGTCCCATTAGGTATCCCTGATTACAGACGCACATTTCGGGACGATAACAGAATCCATGATCGCAACCGTTTGAACATTTCGGTTCACAACTTCCCCCAGATGATGTGGGTATGTAGCCAGTTTCGCATTCACATTTATTTGGCGCAATACATCTACCGAAGGGGCAATCGCTGTCACAAATCGGTACGCATTTATTCGATTCATCCAGCTTGTAATGATCATTGCAGATGCATTTACCAGGTGCTGCACATATTCCATTTTTACAATCATCCAAGCAAATCGGTTCACAAATGGTGCCAAGTGGGTTTAGTTTGTATCCGGAGTCGCATTCACATCTGTTTGGCGCAATGCACTTGCCATTGGGACAATTGCTCTCACAAATCGGATTGCAAAGTTTGTCGCCAAATAGCTCGTAGCCTTCATTGCAAGTACATTTGTTCGGAGTTGAACAGATTCCATTTGCACATCCTCCTAAACAAATTGGTTCACAAGTGTTGCTTTGAAAATTCAAAATATAGTCTTGCTCACATTCGCATTTGTTCGGTGCGATACATTTCCCAAATGGACAGCCATTTTCACAGATTGGTACACAGCCGTTTTGTCCCATGATCGTGTATCCTTCGTTACAAATACATATACCTGGCTCCGAACATTTTCCATTCTTACAATCGCTAGCACAAATCGGTTCACAAGCTGTACCAAGTTGGTTGAGTTCATAACCGGGGTGACATTCGCACTTGTTAGGCGAAATACAACTTCCAAATGGACATCCACTTTCACATATTGGCACGCAATTATTGAGTGCACCGATTTCATAGCCCTTGTTGCACTTACATACATCTGGAGCAGAACATATACCATTCCTGCAACCTTGCAAACATATGGGCTCACAGACGTTTCTATTGAAGGCCTTTCGGTAACCATGGTTACATCTGCAAAGATCTGGTGCTTCACAGATCCCATTTAAACAATCAAACAAACAAATTGGATTACAGAATGGTGGGATACCTCTATAACCTGCACAACACTTCTCCACATAGCGATATCGATTTACAACCTGAGCAACAAGAATTAGAATCAACGTTAAGTAAAGGAAGAGTTAGAATAACTTACCCTAAGTGCGGGATAATTTGTAGTTACGATTTTAGTTCTTGACTGCCATGGCCAATAGAATTCTTTTGGCACAATTTGTTGATGTTCCTTCATATATGTTTCATTCTCCGTGTAATATTCTTTAACCATAGTAGTGCAGGGTGAGGTATATGCCAACTTTGTCATAGATATTACCACAAATAGTACAGAGAGTATAATATTTTTTAACCATAGAACTTCCATCTTTGCCAGTTGTATAACTACTGAACTCAATCTACTCCTATATTTGATCGAAAGGGGTTTCCATTACTCATTTCGAAATTAGCTACTTATTTCTGATGTGTTTATGCTATTTCTGTTTTTCGCTCTTTACGGCGCAGATTCCTAATCAAACTTTCAAGTCTTTTATCGTAAAATGCATTGAATAGCTTGGACAAGCTAGTTTAAATTTAGGCCTCTGCAAATAACTGAACTAATAGTCATCTACTCGATTTTGAATATGATTGTTCCTACTCTCTGTTCAGTAGGTCAGGCGTGCGTCTTAATCTAGTGAGTCAGCAGACGAGTAAGCATTGTTGTTGAAGAAGTTTTTCAATAAAAATTCCAGAATTCTTCCTATGAAATGATTTGCACACTTTGTTTAAATCAATCTAAGTTCATGTCGAGCCCTTGAATTCGAAAGACCTTTAGATTACAACATAAGGCAACATTATATTTGTACATATATAGAATGATTACATTTCGCTCATATCAGTATCTCAAACTCAATACAATGACGAACGCAGTGTTGATAACATTTCGCTTGAGCTTATCATTGAACTTCGAAATAACATTCTAGAGAGCTTGAACACCCACTTATGAGAGCAGAGAAATGCTCGATTTTTATTTTACTCATAGATTTCGTCAGTCTATTGCGAATATGTACATCGATTGGAAGCTACCAAGAGTTCTGTCAATTTTTTTGGCGTTCACATTCCTATTCAGTAAAAGTCATGAAACTTTGACAAATCAACAACAACGCGGCAGCCAGCAAACATACCAGAACGCACCTTATCATCCACAGCATCATCCATTTCATCATCAGCAAGTGCAAACCGATCAGGCCAACCAGCCTGAGTATTTAAAAACCAAATGCAAGATAGAAGTCCCGTAAGTTTTATGTCAAATGTTATGTCATCATGTAAAGGGTGTTACAGTGATCGGTTAGTTTAATTACAGATCTGTATCTCTAAAGGCCTATCCGTATGCAAAACAACTTCGTGCAGGCGCTACGATGCATTTGACGCTTATCGAAACCTGTTGTGATGGCTATGAAGCACATAAGGCCAGTTCAGATGGTGGGCTAAAATGTCTGCCAGTATGTGAAAATTGCCTGAATGGCTACTGTGTACGGCCAGGCGAATGTGAATGTTTTCAAGATTTTATAAAGAACGACAATGGAGATTGTGTATTCACTTGTCCGATCAGCTGTCTAAATGGACAGTGCTACTTGGATGGAACTTGTAAATGCCATCAAGGCTATAAGTTGGATGAAACGAAGAAATTTTGTCGACCAATTTGCTCGAAGGGATGCTCAGGTTGGATGCACAATTGTACAGCTCCAGAAACTTGTGGTTGTAGCAATGGGTACACACTAGAAGAAAACGGATGTGCGCCTGTTTGTCAACCTGAATGCGGTGTTGGTGGCATCTGCAGGGACCCCAATATTTGTGAATGCTATGAACAGTACACCCTTAAGAATGGAGTGTGTCAGTCTAATTGTTATCAGTAAGTTCCTTAATAACAATTTCAAAATAATTATGAGCGATCTTTGCATTTCAATTCTGTCTTCTTCTTTTTTTAGAAAATGTGATAACGGAATTTGTTTATCAAGGAATCGGTGTGTTTGTTACCCGGGCTTTAGATATCATGAAAAGACGATGACATGCATACCAGTATGAGGCCTCTAAAACAACTTTAATGTTTGTACAAACAAATAAATTGGAGTCAAAGTTGATGTCGGGATTTTTTTTGTTTTAAAAACAAATTTAAAATATCATACTATTAAATCTCGGCCTTGCGTTATAAGACAAACGCCGGCGGTAGGTGAAAAATAACAAACCAAACAGCCCTGTTAGCTAGCTTCATCGTGTTCTGCGATCCTTATGTGGAGTTAACATCATACTGAAAGGCAAGTGAGATCCAGTTTTGCAGTAGAGCCCCTCTTTTACATACATTTTTTAAGGCTTCATCGCATCGGTGCTTACTTTTCTCCGTATTGAGACTATCAGACCAACTTAAAGAAATTGCCCCAACCAATCAAATATAGTCGAAAACCAGAGGAAAATTTAAACAAACAGCATTGAGCTTGAAACATGTGAATCAGTTACGCATTATAACCAAGGCTCAATTTCCCGAATAAAGAGTGGTATGTAGCATTATATCCTCCGTGGGGAAGGATAACCTTGCCAAAGATTGCAATATTCCCCTCCACAGCCAAGCATATGAGCAACGTTTTATTACATAAGACTTTTAGTTCTTAACGAACACAAAGTTATAATTATCGAGAGTGACGTTCTGTTCGAAACGTCACTTGATCTTGCCATCATTGACTCTCAAACACCCCATCTTCGCTTCCGTCACAATACTCGTGAAAATGCTGTTTTTTTCTGACATCAACGACGCGTGCGAGTAATTTGGCGGACTTATGAGTTGGCGCGTATGTCTTGCACTATTCTTTCAAGTATGACGTTGAAGAAATCGCATGATACCGCATTGCCTTGTCTAAATCCTTTTTTTGACATGAATGGTCTCGGTGAGATTTTTACCGACAATGATGAGACAGCGTGCAACTTATAAGTTTAAATACACCGGGAGGCTTTTTAAAAATGCAATTTATTAACTTACCCATTTGGCGGATACCTATCAACTAAACTAACAATTTATCTTCAATCTAAAAATACCTTATTCTCGTACAAATTCAACTGGGAAAAGAAACATAAAAGATAATGGAGTTTATGTGACATGCGCGTATTCCTTTACCTGTTTGACTTTGAGCTTTAAGATATTATTGCGGAGAGGCTCGGGTAACAAGCATGTGCCGTTACCGGATACGTATCCTGCATTCTTCATCGCACAGACGGACGAGTTTGGAAAGGATGCAAAAACTAGGCTTTGCTTCGTATAGCTTGTCTCTATATATACTGTCATACGTGGCCTGAAAATCGTTAAATAGGTGGTGTGTATGATTGGAAACTAAAGGGGTTTTCTCAAAGATCTGCGAATGCATTGGTCGATAGTGGACTTTCCTGGCCTGAAGCCAAACTGATATGAACAGTTCATATAGTACGGCAGGTAAAACCTAGTAGACGAAGTTAAGAAGACTGGTGCCTTTGTAGTTGACACAGTTAAGGGGGTCTCTTTTCTTGAGGATCGGAAAAATAATGCTGAGTGTCCATTCATCTTGCATACTTTCGTCCGACCCTATTTTACAGATGAGTTTGTGTATCACGGGTCTTTCTGTCTGACAACGGTATTTGGTTCGTCATCGCCGTTATACAGTCTACAGAATTATTCTGTAAAAAATTTTAGAATTGACTGCGACTCTACTGCGATGTTCACTTGTTTATCTCTATAGACATCGGGTTCGGACTTGTGTCTGTGACATGTTTTCTTTTACCTTTTGGTAAAACTTACGAATTCCATTCCTGGACTATCGTCTCTCAATTTCCTCAATCGCGTGCTTTTCATGCCTTCTTTGAACATTGCTCGTAGGTCTTTCTTCTCTGTGAGGGCGTGTGCACATATATAGCTAATGTTGACAAATTGAGCCTCGATACGGATTTGATCGAACCGAGCGTTAAAATTTCAGGAACTTCAGACTTTTTGCCTTATTCTGCCTCCAACAAAAATTCCGCATCCAAATAGGCGCTTCCTCTGCCGTCGATAACAATCGCAGTTTTTCATCTTCTTTTTGTCCGGCCCAACCCATTGCTATTCTTTGATGGGGAATATGTCTGCTTTGCAGCAGTCTAGAGCCTTCGCTGGTTGTTCGCCTGCACGAGGCATGTTAAGGAACCTAACATTCCACATGAATGTCCCAAATCGTCTTGTTGTCTTAAATTCATTTGCATGGGTTGCCAAGAGTAGATCCGTCCTTATCCGAGGCTTGATTATGTTTCGGAATCTTTGTATTTTTTTCCATGGCCGGTCAGTTACCCAGGCGGCACAACCCCTAGGACGAGAGGTCGGTTAGACCAGTAACTTAAGACTTAGTCTCGGAAATCCTTACCGATCTGAGCTAAAAATTATCGGAGTAACCCGGTTAAGGTATCATTTGTTTCGGGTTTTTCTTCACCGTTTTTTTCACTTGGAAATTCATTCGCTGTTATGTTAAGCTAAGCAAATCGATTCCGGATGGACACCGAACAGTACCCGACAGTTACTACGTGGAGGTACTCGTATGTATTATAAGTACAATTGATATGTAGAAAAAGTTTTTGCGACACTGGATATCGCCATGTTGACATCTGTCAGTGCCTGTCTTGTTTTAAAGCACTCAACCGTCAAGCGGTCCTTTTACTGTAGAAAATTTTAAATGTGCGACCAGTTCAACCCCTTTTCAGTTTTCAATAAGATACCGAATGACACGGAACGGTCATACTTTAATTTTAATGGAATACGACAGGATGACGTCGTAAAATATCGATCGATTAAGACTTACGATATGTGAGTTGACGAATTTCATCCAAAATTTATAAAACAACCAATATTTGTTAAGCAGTTTCATCAACATCCTGCTTCTCCAGAAAGTGAAAAGTCATGTCCATTCCCAGAAATGGGAAATCAAAGTAACACAAACCAGTTTCGTTCATCCCATACCTTTCCGTAGTATTCGAAAAAAACATAATCAACTTTCAGTTATTAATCTGTAAGCCAATCGGGCCTAGGTAGTTGCAATACCGCTTTACTGTCAGTTGTTGAGGAAATCAGAATGAATATGAATGCAGATCAAATAACTGTTTTAATCTTTTGCGACCTATCTAAAGCATTCGAAATAGTAGATCATCATATTCAGTGTCTACATCTTTGGAACAAATTCAATTTTTCTCTGTCTGTTGCAAGTCTCATTATTTGCTTCCTAAATGGGAGTCAGCAAAATGTTGTAGTTGAAAGCAGTTTTCGTTTTACTTGCGAATTAAGTACGGAGTACCACAAGGCTCGATCTTTGTACCAATACTTGTTCCCCTTTAAGTGAATGGGTTGTCTGAAATTGTCAAGCATTGCTTGATTCATACCATATGTTCGCAGACATCAGTTATTGTTTTGTTATAATTTAAAATTAAGGCGTATAATTTCGTCAGAGAACTTTGTGTTAGCGTCAGGTGACTTTACCGTAAGCTTTCGTTACATTTCCTTCCCTGCCATCAGGTGTCCCCTAATTCGTCAGCGATAATTTGGGAAATGATTCTAGGGTTTTCGAGGACTTAAAAAAGGCTTATTTTGGTGTACCCTGATCCATATTATCCATCTGCGTAAGGTTGATACCTTATTTAAGTCTTGAGATATCCAATTTCTAAGCCTGTTCCAATTTTCTTGCCCATGCTTTTTTTTGCCTTAGGGGTTCCTTTCTTCCAGAAAATACGTAACAAAGACAACGTTTGATTAATTTTTTTCTTGTGATCGCAATAGTAATAAAAAAAAAATTTCAACACAAATTCAGCGTTAATATGTGAGCAGGTGTAAACAAGTTAATAGGCCCCTCCTAGGCTGAATTCTGCAAATTATGTGGTGTTTTTACGAAATGATTTACCAAAAATTTCCACAGATTTAACATATCATATTTATCATATTGACAAAAGGACAGTGCTCCAGTCCACTATGGTCCTGAGACTAAAAGTTGGCTAAACAAAGAGTATGATAATCGTTGGATAGGAAAAAATGGCCTGCGGGATCTCCTGACCTTAAACCATTTGATTTTTTTGTATAAGGAAGAACAAAAGACTTTGTTTATTCAACCAAAATAGCAACTTTAAGTGAATGGAAAGAGCGTATTCGCGAAGCGTCATTAAAAGTGAGATAAAAAAACGGGCTCTAGCTTCTTCTTCTTCTTATCCTTTTATTAACCCTTTCCTCGTTATACGAACTTATGCGTAACGAGTTTCCCATTTTTACTGCATCGCTGGTGCTCCGCTTATGGGGTTGGCTAATGTCGCAGACCGCAGAACGCGTCTACATAATGCTCGGTCCTGGATCGCTTCAGTGGTAAGCCCCAGGCGTTGTTGCGCATTTGCCATCTGAGAAATCCAGGAATTCTTTTTCCGACCTCGTTTTCTTACAGTTGGAGTGACCGTAGTTGATAGTGCCTTTTTAACCGGATTTTCTGCAGATCTTCTTTGAACGTGGCAATACCAGTTTATTCTATTCGCCTCAAGCTGTTCGGTTACCGAATTCTTTATATGTAGACTTCCTCTTATACGCGTAGATCTAATACAATCGCGTTTAGTGACTCCACCGTCATTTTGTTTTTAAACGCTTCGTACATTGTCCAGCACTGTGAACCGTATATAAGAGCTGGTCTAACAACCATGGTCCCCTTTAATCTAAGTGGAAATTTTCGGTCGCAAAAGATTCCCGAATTTTCCCGCCATTTCATCCATCCCACACTCACTCTGTGGTTTACGTCGTCGTCACATTTCGCTTCCATGTTAACGATTGATCCTAAGTACTTAAAGATAGTGCTTTTCGGAAGAACTATTCCGTCTAACATTATATCCGGAACAGGTCGCAACGGATGCGCAAATGGGCACGTCAAATGCTCCGTCTTTGAACGACTTATTTTAAACCCGTTTCTCTCTAGCGCATTTCTCCATGAATCTAAGGCGTTCTGTAAATCTTCGACGTTATCGCTAAGTATAACTGCGTCGTCAGCGAAGAGAATTGTCGTTACATTTGCTTCGCGCATGCACTCTTTTAAAAGATAGTCGAATACTACGTTAAAGAGGAAAGGGCTAAGTACGCTTCCTTGATGCACTGCGACATTAACTGGAAATTCTCTCGGTAGTCCTGCAGAGCTTTTAACCGCAGTTTTCACGTTTCCGTACATGTCTTGTATTATTCTTACATACGTTTCCGGTACGTTTTGAGACCTCAGCGCGGCCCATATGAGATCCCTAGGCACTCGATCGAATGCTTTTTCGAGGTCGATAAATACCATGTGTAAATCCTTAGATAAATCTCGGTGCTTTTCCATTATTATTCGTAGGCTTTGGATAGCGTCCACCGTCGATCTTCCTTCAACAGATCCACACTGGCTATTATCGAGCTTTATTATTTGCCGAAGACGTTCGTTTAAGACTCTTACGACGATTTTCATTGTGTGTGACATAAGCTTGATTGAACGGTAGTTGTTGCATTCTCGAGTGTCGCCTTTTCTTTTGTGTAATGGAACCAAGAAGCTACTTCTCCATTGATTCGGCATACGTTGTCAACATTTTAATTTATTTAAAAGTTTCGATAGCCAAACGCTGCCGATCCCCTCCATCTTCGACCAAAACTCTGATGAAATGCTGTCTGGTCCCGCCACTTTCCCCGACTTCATTTTTCCAATTGCTATACTTATTTCTTCGATTGAAAAGTTCGAAACTTCCTCCTCGAATAGACCAGACCGTAAAAACTGTTTGTAAGGCAACACCTTGCAGTATTCAAGCCACCGGTCACAAATTTCCTTTTCATTTGTCAATAAGCGACCGTCTGCATTTTTTACGTACTTCGGCGAGGTTACTCGTATTTCTATTGATGGTATTTCGATATAGTCCCCATATGGGACTTTGCGAGTGTTATGCATTCCTCGTGCATGCTGTTCCACATTTCTTGCGGGCTAAGTGAGTCTGCGATACCGTTTATATTGTGAAGTACTTCTTTAGCCAGTGCGATAAATCTTGCGCTTCGTTCCTTCGATAGATTATACCACCGGATTTTTGGCTTTCCAAACGATGCCCGTGTTTTCGGTGGTTCCGCTGTGAAAAATTCTGTAATGAGCAGACGGTGTTGGCTTACTAGCGATTCTCCAAGTATTACTTTACAGTCCTTAACACGGTTTCTCATCGACATTTTGCAGAGGTGATAATCTATTTGAGTTTCCGCTGCTATAGGTGATAAGATGTCGTTGATGTTTAATAAACATTGTATTTAAGACGGTTAAGCCGTAAGCCCTACACGCTACAAGGATGTCTTCGCCAGCTGAATTTCTGGTTCCAAAGCCTTTACCGCCGTGGCAGTCCTCATAATCAACATTTGTTTCTCCGACGTGGCCATTTAAATCTCCGCCTTCGAAGAGCATCTCATCGATAGGTATATTTCTAAGCAAATTACCGAACTCTGACCAGAATGTATCTTTTTCCGATTGGTCGCATCCATTTTGTGGAGCGTACGCGCTAACAATGTTCCACGTTTCATTCTGTATGACGAGTTTAACACTCATCAAGCGGTCGCTTATTTTCAAGATACCAACGATGTTGTTTAGAAGATCCGCTGCAACAACGATTTCAACACCGTTTCGTCCATTGACCGTTCCATGGTAGAACATCTTAAATGCCTTAGTTTTTAAATTAAGAAAACGCGCTTTATTTCCTGTATTACACCACTTCGTTTCCTGTACGCACAGGATTTGTAGAGTTCTGCGACGCATAATCGCTTCCAGTTCTAAACTTTTTGAGGTCATCGATCCGACGTTCCAACTTGCAAACCGAAGTTTATGAAAATATTTTGGAAACTTCATTTTGCCCGCCCCCGGAATCCGCCGGGCTCTGACACAAGCACTTCTGCTTGCTCTGGGATCACCCGAGTGCGTTGCAATCGTGGTGCCCAGCGGGGTAGTGCTATTAATTGCGATCATTTCCATGAAGTGTATCTAAAGTTTGAGTGGTTTGACACTTGTATGCTCATTTCGAATTGATTGACTGTTCTTTTACCCCACCGGTAGTCTCCAGACGTGGGAACCCACTGATTGCATACAAACCTGTGGGAAAGTTTTAAGGTGTTAAAGTGTCACAGGCTCATTTTTGGTGTCATAGTTGCCTGTATATGATTGGTGTGCCATTTAGTCGTCTCTTACTACAAGCTGGGACGCACTGCGGCACTATTCTTTATCCGATGCCGCACGGGCTCTAGCATACCTACAAAACCAAGGAAAGCACTTGAACGACTTGTTATAATATGTTTTAGTAGACACATAAAATAAATATTATCTAAAACCACACAAAATCGTTTTTTATTCATACCATTTGCAGCTTAAAGCAAACAATTTTTTTTTTCAAATATAAGGAACTTTCTGCAGGTTTTCCTAAGTATCATAAAATCGGTGGGTTTTTCTGCAAACTTGTTTGTTTTTTTTTTATTATTTTTACGTTCATAAGAAATAAATAATACAACCTCATGTTAATTACGCATATTCTCGAGAAAAGTGACCTCAAATCAAAAATTAGCATTGGCAGGAAAAATGAAACGGGCTAGGAAATTAGATGTCAGAAGACTTAAACAAGATATCAACATTATTTAAACGCAGTTACAAAGACTAATATTTCTTTTGAAAAATAAAATCCTAAATGAAGTTTCTACCAATAGTATTAACAAAGCCACTTCCGTTAACATGGAGCAAGGTAAGCCAAAGTGAGCCTTTTCTTAAGTCCTCAATGTCAACATTGGAGATAGACCCTTGTATCAAAAAACACATCACTAGGCTACAAAACGAGCTCATCGCGATCCCTGTGGGAGAGAGATTCATAGATAGAATAAGACCCTTAATGTAGAACGATTTCTTGCTTAGAATATACCCAAGAAACATTTCCAAAAGTATTGTTGACGATTTAAGGGACCTTCTGTATGATTAGCACACCTTAACCCTCGGATGGGCAAAGTTACATATCCAGACCATTTCGATTTTAAAAGGTGAATATTTTTTCCCCGTCGGTTTTTTGGCAACATCTTCAATATACTATAAAACTCTGCGAACTGCAATGAGTGATACTATTGCCGACAAGTTTGCGATTATTTGGTAGAGTCTAAAAGTGCAAATGTCGTATAGAAAAGAAGTAGCCTTGCAAGAGCACATCATTGGAATCGGTTCAGCAGCCATAGACCTATCGGTTCTCCTGGTAAATTCTTGTCAAATCCAGCTCACCTTGAGAATAAAGCACAAGCATTACCTACAAGAATCGTACAATCCTGATGTCTCAATAACAGTCAATGAAAAGCAGTCCTCTTTGTGGACGAACTCGATTTACACAATGCATACCGATTAAGCTGGCAAAATATGATATCAAAGCATGGTGGGTTCGTGATTCGAAAAACCAACTACCCACTAAGAGGTCCAATTTACACCGAAAAACTTCCAGATGAAGATCGAGAAGTGAATCAAGGTGCACGAGTGGTATTGGATTCACATAGTGCACAAGTATCGCTAAAGCGGCCGAACAGTATACTGCGATAACTTTTTCAGGTCACTCAACCTGGCCAAAACTCTGAAAGAGTATGGACTTACCATTATCGACACGATTGATCGGATGCTATCTCGATACAGCTGCAAATAATCAACAAATCGTTGGCCATTGGCCATGTTTGATAACATGCTTGATATTAGTTGTTTGGCATCATATATCAATTATAATCATTTATAGCTGCCGGAGAAATTTTATAAACGTAGGGCATTCATTGGAGAGACGAACTGGTATTCCAATGTTATATAGCAGACCAACAATCGGATTGGCAATGCAGAAATTCAATGTATTCCTTGTAAGTATATCACACATATTTTGCATATACTCGTATCACACTAATCTACTAGATGGGGTGAAAAGTGACCTCCTTGGGAATGAAAAAAATTTTTTTTTAAATGTTTTTCTTAATTTATTCAATATAGTCCCCTTTTTGGTTGATAAACTTATTCCAGCGATTTTCCAACTTCTTGATCCCGTCCGAAAAGTAATTTTCCGGAAGGTCTGCAAAATACTCCTGCGTGGCGTCGATGATTGAGGAATTTGCTATGTACCTGAATTTTTTATTGCTGAACCATCTTTTGAGGTTTGGGAAGAGATTATAGTCCGAGGGAGCCAAATCGGGCGAATACGGTGGATGAGACAGCAATTGGAGCCGTAAGTCATTGATTTTAGCCGTGGTTGCGATGCTCTGATGCGCTGGCGCATTGTCTTGCAAAAACAAAATTTTTTTTTGCTTCATGAGGCCGTTTTGCAGCGATTTCGGCCATCAATCGCGCCAATAATGCACAGTAATACTCGCTGTTGATGGTTTTCCTTTTTTCGTGGTAGCCCAAGAAGAGTATGGCATGACAATCCCAGAAAACCGACGCCATAACCTTTCCGACCCATTGAGCCTCCCTCGCCCGCTTCGGAGCACTCGTACCGGCTTCGGTCCATTGCCGGGCACTCATTCTGTTCTCTGGTGTGTAAAAGTAGATCCAGCTTTCATCAACAGTTACCAATCGACGCCAAAAGTCCGCCCGATTTCGCATCAGCAAGTCCAAACACTCTTTCGAAGTGCTCTCGCCTTCGTGTTTTTGGTCAGGAGTGAGCATGCGCGGCACCCAGCGGCAGGATAACTTCTTCATATGCAGAATACTTATCTTTGCGGTATCTGCTAGCTTGCGCACGTTCACTTTCCGGTCAGTAAACGCCATTTCATGTATTATTTTGACATTGCCCTCTGTAACCGCATCGGAGGGCCTGCCGCTGAGGACTTGATCGGTAGTGGAGTTGCGGCCACCATGAAACTCTCGAAACCAATATTTGACGGTGTAATCATTAGCCCCATGATATTTATCCAACTTTTCTTTTGTTTTCTTCGCCGTTTTGCCTCTCTAAAATAATGTTTTATGAGAGAACGAAAATCGTTTTTGTCCGTACTCAACATGATGCCAAACACGTCAACAACAATCAGCTGTCAAAACAAAACTAAAGACAGTATCGCATTGAAATTTGGCATGTCTGCCTAAATATGAACGGACTTCAAGGCACCATAACCTTTTTTGCAGTAGCAGCGCATTCTGGCGATCAAGGAGGTTAGCTTTCACCCAACATAGTTATGTTCTTTCATTGTCTATCTCTTTACAAGTGGCACTGCCAGACCGCCGGGTACAACATATTGATGTTGATCAGCAGCTGCAAAACCGGTGAGCTTCGCATATCGAGCATTATGTAACACCTATTCAACCTTTGACAAGTTTAAACGTAAAATCTGGTCCACCTGCCACCGTTAGAATAAGTCAACGAAAAACAACAAATATCAAATTTCAGCAAAACGAGCGCACAACCCGACAGAGAAAACCCAAGGCAAGGGGGAAATTCGTAACAGAGACTAGGTTGAATACTGCCACCTCCGGCAGTAAAAAGTAAAAAAAAAAAACGCATATGAACAAAATTACAAATATCTGAAAAGAATACACAACTGGTAGACGCCACGCAACCTTTTTAAAAAGGAATTGCGGAAAAGTAATAAAAAGACCCAAAAGGGGACGTTATAAAAAAGAATTATTTATTTCTCAGACCTTGGTAGTTAACACTGGAGCGAGTCGTATAAAAAAAATCAGTTAAACAATTTAGAAATAAATGGCAGTCAAGACCACCGAAATGGAAACCCCTTTCAAAGTAGGCCACTATATTCGGTCTTCCCGAACGGTTAAAAAGTTGTTTCTTTAGCGGGCCGCTTGTCCTGTCTTATTTTCTCCCATTTTAACAGAACCGGGAACCTACTCCAAGACCACAATAAAATACTTACTTAATGTACTACTTTCTGTCTCTCTTCGTCATCCTGGCTCTTCATATTGCCTCTTATCCTGTCTTGTTTTCGCTTCCTCTCTAGATAAATTCTAGTTCCTTGTTTTTTTTTAGTTTCTCCATTATATAACATTATTAGGCACTTGTCTTGTTTATTTATTAATTTTTATTTGTAAAAAAAAAAACCTCTTTTCAGCCTTAAGATCAGTCAAGAATTGGCCGGTGTGATTAAAACTATGCCAATTTAGGCCTTAACCCATCCACACACACATTCACTCATTGCATCGAATTGGTTCTAGGGAGTCCAATGTCTAGCTCTGCTAGATCGCTGTCATTGTTTCAAGTGTGCCACTTTCTCTACCCAGATCCTACGGAAAATTGTCGAGTCCTGGGGATTTGTTTTCGCCTTAGTGTTCATTTCCCTTAATTTATCTTCTTTTTAAACCAGCCCTTATTTTTCCAAAATTTATCCCTTCAATAAGTCAAAGTGCCAAAGAATGTCTATTTTCACTTGAGGCCAAGAAAGGGGAACTAAGTCCGGATCTAGGGG
Source organism: Volucella inflata (assembly GCA_928272305.1). NCBI lineage: Eukaryota > Metazoa > Arthropoda > Insecta > Diptera > Syrphidae > Volucella > Volucella inflata. Next base: position 24,667,521 of record OV743717.1, on the reverse strand, counting down.
TCTCAAGCTATTATGGACCCGTTTGATTTTCGTGCAGACTTGGGCTGGAAAGGGGAATATAAGATAGCGTGACATTTTTACGCTGTTTATGTGTTTTTGTTTGTTTTATAATTCGTATTGTTTGTGTTTTAGATGGCAACGATTAGTATAAGGCCTCGTAGAAGTAGCATCTTCTGACAGGTGCTGGTTCCTTAAATGGAGAGAATGAGCCTTTGCAGATGAACATCTTGCAGCTCTGCTAATAAGTCCTACTTCACGCCTCCCCGTGGCGCCATCTGGGAAGTGAAGGGGGGCAAATGGCGAGTTTCCTGCGCCATTAACCAGGATTAGTGTCGGAAAAACAAAACAAGACCTTATCCGGGCTACTCCGACATATTTGGAGCTCAGGCCGGAAAGGATTTCCAGGACTAATTCAGGGTCTTGCAAAAGAGATGGTGGCGGACGATCCCTATAAGGGCCAATGGCAGCGCTCACATCCCGGAACGGGTTACTGGCTTCGGTGTAACTGACCCCTCGTCCTAGGGGCACTCAAAATGGAATTGGTCCTCCAGGTTGGGGGTTGTGCCGCCGGGGTAACTCCCGTCAGACGGCTACAATCGCAGGAGATCGCCAAGTCCTTTTCCGATCGAGTGTCTCTTAGTCTCTTAAGAGGTCCAATGCCGCCAGCATCAAGCATCGAAGACCATTGGAAAAACTGCCAAAACGCCATCAGAGATGCCGCTTCTGATGTGTTGGGTTTCACTCATCCACCACAACAAAACCCCTGTTTTGATGATGAATGCCGGCAAGCACATACAGCAAAGCAAGATGCATATAACGCGGCGCTGCTTAGAAAAACCAGAGCTGCTCATGAGCTCTATGAGCGGAAGAGGAGAGACGAGCACCGACTTCTCAGGAGGAAGAAGAAAGAGCATGACAAGCGCGCGATCGAGGAAATTGAGAGATGCTACTCCAGGAATAAGGTTCGGAAGTTTTACCAAATGGTAAAAATAACATGCCACGGAAGCAAACCCCGAACCGAAGCCTGTAGAGATAAACAAGGGAACATCGTAGTATTTAGAATCGCAGTCGATGCTAAGGATTTGGAAAGACCATTCCTGCAGACTGTATAACGGCGATGACGACCCAAATACCGCTGTCAGGCAGAATCAACCGCAACAACCTTTCAACCTGGACGATGATGACCAACAATTCCGTCCACCCGACCTGGATTAACTGAAGATAGCCATACCGAAGCTTAAGTCCAACAAAGCTGCTGGAGCGGATGGCCTAACTGCCGAGCTCTTCAAAGCGGCAGGCGATGACTTGGTAAGGAGCATACACCAACTCATTTGTAAAATATGGTCGGACGAAAGTATGCCCGATGAATGGAACCTCAACATTGTTTGTCCAATTCTTAAGAAAGGAGACCCTCTGAACTGCGCCAACTACAGAGGCATCAGTCTCCTTAACATCGCATATAAAATCTTATCCGCCGTATTGTGTGAGCGACTGAAACCGTTCGTCAACAACCTGATAGGTCCATATCAGTGTGGCTTCAGGCCAGGAAAGTCCACCATCGACCAGATATTCATACTACGGCAGATCTTGGAGAAGACCCATGAGCTTCAGATCGATACCCACCACCTATTCATCGATTTTAAGGCCGCGTATGACAGCATCTATAGAGACGAGTTATATAGAGCAATGTCTAGTTGCATCACCGAGACCTTTGATGTCCAGAAAGGATTTATACAAGGCGATGCGCTGTCATGCGATTTTTTCAACATCGTACTTGAAAGAATAGTGCAAAGCTCACGAGCAAACACAAGAGGCACTATCTTTCAAAAGTCCGTCCAACTACTCGCATACGCCGACGATATTGACATAATCGGGAGAAAGTAGCGTGATGTCAGTGGCGCTTTCGTGAGTATTGAGACGGAAGCGGCGAAAATGGGTTTAGCGGTCAATGAGGGCAAGACCAAGTATATGCTGTCAAGCAAAAAGGACAACCAACACCGACGTCTCGGGCAGAACGTTAACCTCGACAGATATAACTTTGAGGTAGTTAAGGACTTTGTCTACCTAGGCTCCGCTATAAATACAGACAACGACACCAGCGATGAGATCAAGCGAAGAATAACTTTTGCCAACCGCTGTTTCTTTGGGTTAAGAAGGCAATTGACTAGCAAAGCCCTCTCCCGGACAACAAAAGTCACCCTTTATAAGACCTTAATAATCCCGGTCCTGCTCTATGGCGCAGCGGCATGGACATTATTAAAACTGGATGAGAGTGTTCTTGGTTGCTTCGAGAGAAAAATTCTTCGGGCGATCTTCGGTCCCGTCTGCATTGATGGTGAGTGGAGGAGGAGATACAACGACGAACTGTACGGACTGTGCAGCGACATGGACCTAGCCAGAAGAGTGAGGATCCAAAGAATGAGATGGCTGGGTCATGTAGTGCGCATGGACACCAATGCTCCGGTCCGAAAAGTCTTCGAATCCGCTCCCGAGGGACAGCGCAGTAGAGGAAGGCCAAGACTCAGGTGGCGCACGCAAGTGGAAGAGGACCTCAGGCAACTTAGCGTGCGAAACTGGAGGCAGCTAGCCAGGGATCGAGCTGGCTGGAGAAGCTTGTTGACTGAGACCCAGGTCCACCCCGGACTGTAGCGCCACCTAAAGTAAGTAAGTATTGTTTGTGTTTTGGTTACTGTTTTCTTTCTTTAGTGTTTCTGTCTCCTTCTTTGTCTGCGTTTGTTTTTTTGTACACAGGCTTGCTCTAATGGTGTTTCTTCTCAGAGCTGTTGACCGTCCGTCCTACCTTTTATGTTGTTTCCAAGTCTGTTTGAGAATATTTTTAAAAACTTAGATCTGCCAAAATGGCTCCTTTTAAAATTTCAAGCCAAATGAAAGGCCAAATAGAGTTATTGTGTATCCTCCTAAGGCGCCACTTGAAAAAGAAAAAGCTCCGTGTTGCATTTCACAATTCAAACCGTATATGTTGAATACAAATATTAAGCTAAGACTATCATTTGCTAAGGACCGCATTGAATAGTCACTCAGTTTTTGAAAAACGATCTTTGGAGCGATGAGTCAAAGTTTTGTTGATGGGGATCAGATGGTAAACGCTATGCTTTGCGTTCTGTTAATTATTGTAACACCACAATCTAAAGTACAACTTCAAGACCGTCACACGAAGGAGGAAATATCATGGTTTGGGAAGCTTTTTTATTGCATGACTTGGGCCCGATTGTTCGAATAAATATATTAGTTATACGAGTATATCATATGCCAAAGATAATTTGCCTATTCTGTTGTGCTTTTTGTACGACAACGACCCAAAGCATACTTCGCAGCAGGTGAAACGATGCCTAGAGGATCATAATATTCATATTTCATAATATAATGGTCAGCACAAAGTCCTGAACTTACACCGAATGAGAATCTATGAAACTGACATGAAACGAAGAATTGAAGGAAAAAATCCAAAACATTCGATAAATTATGGAACATTATTCAGAGAACCTAGTCAGCTATAACTCTGGAACATTCCAGAAGTTTGGTGGAGAATTTGTCACTTAGATGCTCTGAAGTCATTAAAAAAAAAATAAATATTAGGAAGAGAAAACTTAATTTTGTAAATAAATACCGACCTTTATGACTTTTACAATCTAGATAGGGAATTGCTAATATTTTCTTTGCACGTATTAGATACGACTGAAAACCGTGTGAAACAACTTATTTGTGGTGCCAATATTACATAGTCAACTGACACCCTCAAACACCGCCATAATGTATCCTATTCCACCATGTTCTATTGCTATTTTCACAACCTTTGCTCCACAAAAATTGACCTGCAAGGACAATAGCGGGGTCAACAACCCAAACAAAAATTCCGTCGATGTCTATTTCCCATCTTATACTCCTTCTCTCCCACCCATTCCTGTTTGGTTCTTCTTCTTCTTTAGGTGGCGCTACAGTCCGGGGTGGACCTGGGCCTCAGTCAACAAGCCTAGCTTGTTTGCTTCGTAACTTCCTTTTTTTTAAATGGCCGGGCAGTTACCCCGGCGGCACAACCCCCAACCTGGAGGACCAGTTCCATTTTCAATGCCCCTAGGACGAGGGGTCGGTTACACCGAAGTGAGTAACCCGTTCCGGGATGTGAGCGCTACCGTTGGCCCATATAGGGCTCGTCCGCCACCATCTCTTTTCCAAGACCCTGACTAAGTCCTGGAAATCCTTTCCGGCTTGAGCTCCAAATATGTCGGAGTAGCCCGGATAAGGTCTTGTTTTGTTTTTCCGACACTAATCCTGGTTAATGGCGCAGGAAACTCGCCATTTGCCCCCTTCACTTCGCAACCTCTAGTGAGATTCCCAGATGGCGCCACGGAGCGTGAAGTAGGACTTATTAGCAGAGCTGCAAGATGTTCGGCTGCAGAGGCTCATTCTCGTCATTTAAGGAACCAGCACCTGTCGGAAGATGCTACTTCTACGAGGTGAAAGACAAAGAGATTGGCAATAGAACCATATAACAATAAAATGCGGTAGCTGCAAATAAAAGACTGAATTGATCTTTCGGTAAGAGAGGAGTTGTTAAGTGAGCCAGTGGAGATAGCAACAGCAGATTCGTGTAGAAGTATTCGGTGGTGAAGGTTCAAAGTTATATTAACAAGTCGTTATAACAAAAAAAAAAAAAACAGAAGCTAACGAAACTTAAAGGAACTAGTGTAGTGAAAGAAAAATTAAATAATAAAAAAATAAATTAAATTTAATACCGTAAAATGGGATGCCTTGCAACAGAGGTGTGACTAGCAACAACCTCCAGGAAAAAGCCAATCGTACTCTATAACCAGCACAACGTCACACTGGTACATAGCAAGGAGTCATATAGACAAAGGAAGTATTGGTTTTGCAAACTAGCAACTCCAACTCGAAATGTCAGACCTACTGTGGCGCCAAATTGAGTTTGAGTGTGGGATACATTGCGAAATGTTTGTTTTACTACTGAAACTTTAATATTTTCGTTATGAAAAGTGAATTTTGGTCATTGAAATTATGTTCACAACAAATTCTAGTTATTTATCAAGCGGTTCAAAGAGAAAGCAAGTGATTTAATACAGAAAATAATATATTATCGGCAAAAGTTTGGAAACAGATGTTATTTTGACGAATATGGGGTTATTAGTCACGATAAGGGAGTGACTAGCAACTACACTAGGGTAAAGAAAATCTACCTACCGTATATCAAAATAATAGTGTGTGGTAGATAATATGCCTGTTTGTCTAATACTATATGTCATTGTGGTAATAAAACATTTATTTGTTGAATTACCTATTAATTATTTTTATTATTTTTTTTCAGGCTGAAATTTTTATGGTTTAGGTATATATAACAATTTAACTTTGTAAGTGGATTAGGTTGTTGTTTTCTTCATCCTACTGTAGTTGTTAGTCACCCCTTCGGTGATGCTAGCCACCCCTTTCCCGTGGTTATTCACCCCAACAGCGGGGCGACTCGCAAATTTAATAGAAGGGCTTATTTTACAGTAACGGGGTGATGAACATTGAAAATAGGAGCCGTGATTAATATTTAAATGTGCTCACATTGAAGCTATACGTCAAAGGTTTCCGAAATCGCAGCAAATAAGAAAAAAAGTGTTGCTTGTCACCCCTTTTTACGGTACCAAGAAACCGAACAAGAATAAAAACAGAACCAAAATAAAGTCTGAACGAAAAATCGAAAAAAAAGTACAAAAACTAAGTGAGTTGGTTAGAACCACCTTCTGGCCATGAAGTCAACCCAGAATTATAAGTGAACCGCCAGCTGAGTAAGAAATCTTCCGACAAGAAGGCTTGGACCTATGTCCCCCTTCCGTATTTGATCCGAGCATCATCCAACCCCGCCGAAACAGGGCCTTACGATCCACCCAGAATAACATATAGTGTACATCCAATCTGGCCATCAGAAAAAACCGTCACTCAGCCAGAACCTTTCGGAAATCTATAGCAGACTAACTAGAACAGCGAATCAGACCAAATATTCAACAAGGAAGGAAAAATATCTCTCGAAGTACCGCAAATAAATAACCGCCATAGTCAGCCGATTTTCAGTGAGCCGCTACATGGACAACCAGGGAATGGAAATGTACCCCCCTTTTTCCCTTTCTAACCCCACCTATTTCACCCTAGCAAGGATCACCTCAGGTTTTACTTATCATTGATTTTTTCATACTAGAATATGCTTTCTTCTTTCAATAGTACTAGCATCTCAGCTACCATAGTTACAATAAACAAAAGAAAAAAGCAAATAACCAATAAAAAAAAAAACATAAAATACTACAGTCCCAAAATGAAATGAAGTTTAAATCGCCCAGCAGAGGAGTGCACTTCCTTTCTGCGTAATTTTGTCACAGATCGGTGAGTACCTTACTTTTTATCTCTTATACAGAGTGAGTTTTTTAACTTGAGACATCCAAATTACTCGAAAAATACACGATATCGCGAAAAATGTTTCAGACAAAAGTCACAAGGTTCTGAAGGGGACATAACGAACCTTGTCCCCACGAAGTTTGACCTTGAGACCCATTTTCAAGGTCAAACGAAGGTCACTTTTGATTTTTCAAATGATAATTCCTAATTTTCATTGCTCAGTCGTATTCCTCAATGGGGCACACGGCTTTGTCTCAAAGGTCTAATTCATTCAGTACTAGATACCACTGCACTGGCACGCTTAAATCATTAATCGGTTTCCAACGTTGTTAGGGTGTTAGAAGTTCGATATTTGTTTTGAGGAACTGATTATTATTAGAAACGTTTTTCAGATTAATAATGAAGGCTATTTCAATTCAAGAGATAATTGAAATGATATTGATATATGGAGAGAGTGAAAGGAACATCGATGGTTCTGTTGCTCTTTACGCCCAACGTTTCCCAGACCAGATACGATCGCGCGCTTCCTTTTATCGGGTCATCCAACAATTCACTGGTGAAGGAAGTGTGCAACCGTTGCACAAGATCCTCACATAAGCACTCGCCAAATAAGTCGTGGATCAGGAATTTCTCAAACGATTGTCTGTAAGATATTACGAGTACATCGGCATAAATACCATCCTTATCATGTTTCAATGCATCAAGAACTTTGTAGTGAGGATTTTCGCAACCGGGTTTCCTTTTGTTAATGGGCACTTCAGCAAATTGAATGAGACCCCTCTTTTCTTCGCCAAGGTGTTATTCTCTGATGAGTCAACTTTCACCAATCACGGTACGGTCAATCGACATAATATGCATTACTGGGCTACCGAAAACCCTTTTCGGTTGCAACAAGTTGAACGCCAGCACCCTTGGAATGTTAATGTTTGGGCATGAATTATTGGGGATAAATTAATAGGTCCATATTTTATTGAAGGCAACTTGAATGGCGAAAAGTATGCAAATTTCTTGCGGGACCATCTTCCAGTATTACTAGAAGAACTGCCATTGGAGTTGCGACGAAAAATGTGGTTTCAACATGATGGTTGTCCAGCCCATTATTTCCAAGTAGCCCGGGGCGTATTAAACAAAGTTTACCATCAACTATAGATCGGACGAAGGGGTCCGAGGCAATGGCCTGCTAGATCACCTGATCTTACAGTCCGTTTGATAAGATCGTATACGGCAAAACTCGTTTATGAAAACCGGTTTGGTAATGTAAATAATGTAAAATTTCGAAGCACAATAAAGAAACCACTTCTTTCAAAAAAACACGTAGAAAAACGACTCAGTTGGGCCAAGAAGAATTTGGACAGAGATTGGAACAACGTTATTTTTTCGGATGAAGCTTCTTTTTGGGCATGGTCTCCTATCACTCATACCTGGTGTACACAATCCAATAAATTAATCCAGCGGACCGTCAAACACCCGGCAAAGGTGCACGTTTGGGGATGCTTCTCAAAACAAGGATTTGGCAATTTGTTCATGTTTACAACTAACTTAAAATTTATAAGAAGGCTTTATTACCATCTACCCAAAGGTGGTTTAAAAGAAGTAACGAGAATTGGTTACTGCAAGAAGATAATGACCCGAAACATAGCAGTCGTTTTTGCAGTGGCCACCACAGTCGCCGGAAGCAAATCCCATTGAAAATGTTTAGGCATTCATGAAGCTAAAGCTCCAAGGAAAGAAGATCTAGACGGTCAAACAATTATCACGAAAAATACGAGTTTTATGGAGATCTTTGTCTCAAGATTATGCTATATGATTAGTAGAAAGCATGTCTCGAAGACTCCAAGCAATTATTGATAATGGATGAGAGTGGACAATATATTAATTAAAAGGCATTCAAGTAAATTAACAAAATAAACCAGTACAATTGATTTTTTTTTAGTATTATAAGTTCTTCTTTAATTTTTGTCGTGTACGATGTTATCAAACAGACTGTGGGGCTACTTAAAAAGTGAGGTTTACAGAAAAAAGCCAAAAACACGTGAAGACATGAAGAGACGAATAACTGAAGCGTGTCGGAAGATTACGCCAGAAATATTTCTCAGTTCTGTTGGTTCATTTAGAGCGCAGATAGACAAGTATAGTGAAGTGAATGGTCACATTTTCGAGCATTTTTTTGAAATAGTCTCGCGAAATAAATGGGAAGAATTCAATGATTCAACAGTGAGAGGCAAGGGGACCCACTCTAATTAATCACCCCGAAGGAAACAAAATACTGCTACGTCCACGTCGTCGTTTCTGGGTTATGCTAAACGCAGTATGTAAACACAAATGACAATCCTACGAGCAATACGACTGAGCAATGAAAATCAGGAATTATCATTTGAAAAATCAAAAGTGACCTTCGTTGGACCTTGAAAATGGGGCTCAAGGTCAAACTCGTGGTCACCATCTTATGTCCCCTTCAGAACCTTGTGACTTTTGTCTGAAACATTTTTCGCGATATCGCATATTTTTCGAGTATTTTGGATGTCTCAAGTTAAATACTCACCCTGAATTATACTCAAAAAAAAAGAAAACAAAAAAACAGGGTATGAGTTACGACTAGTATTTAAGAAGAAGCATACCACTATAGTAAAATAGCAGAACAAAAGTATTAACTAAATTTTAAGATTCATGAATTATGAGTAATGATTAGATCTATTATAATATTATTTTGTTTAAATAAAATTGTTGAATTGAATTTTTTATGAATTGCATCTTTTGATCCTTAATAATTTGTTGCTACAAGAGGCACCGGCTTTTGGGAAACGATTGAAGATTTTTTTTTTTTTGGAAGCCAATCCTTTTTTTTAGGGATCCGGTATTCGCTTTAAAATGTAAAGTAAGGTAAGGTTTAGATATATAGGGCGAGAAAAAGCTGAATCGTAAGGATTGCGAAAGATGACGAAATAAGAAGCTAACATATGTACCGAAAGGGGCAGTAACATACTACAAACCTACGGATTCAGTAGCTGCCAAGGTGTGTCGTAGCTATCCTAGGCTGGGCACTTATGTAAGGGAGGGTAGTTCCGTTTAAGAGCGTTACGCCTTGTTCATATCTCTTTTATTTGCGACATAAGATATAGGAAATTTAGTTCTAGGGGATTGCAAAATCGGGATACTTGGCGGAGTAAGATGATTGGTCGAGAATTTTCCAAGGAACAATTCGGGTCCCAATTTTAAACCATTTTAGCTAAAACTCCATCTGGAGCCAGGCATGGAAGGAAATGTGACTGCGGTTGGTCAATGTTGGTGGCAAGATGGGGATTCCGGCGAGCGAAAGACGGAGCTGAAGCAAGCATTCCAGCCGCAACCAACTGATCAACCGCCTTCTACTTCTTACCCGGACTGGCCTTTCTGGTTGCCTGTTCCTAGAGGTCATATGGCCAAGTCAATGGTTGTTGGGAGGGTGTTTAAGGAGTGTTTCTTTTCGGGAGTCCAGATCCGGACTCCGATCTGTTGTACCAAAGAACCCTGGGTAGAAGTGCATAACATCGAGGCACACCCCGTTTTTATCATAATTGCCCAGTTCACAAGATAGTTTAGAATAATTATAGATCGTAACTGTGTGGGTGAATTATAATAAACAATTTAAAATTAATTACCGTTACAATCTTTAAATTTTGTCAAATAATCAAGCCATTGAGTGCTGCAATGACGATACTCACTACCATTGCAGTGGTTAAATTCAATCAGAAATCAACTATCGGAAGTTCAACAAAAAGACTTAAGACTTTTCCATATCAAATGACTTTTTCTAAATTAAAACGAAAAGACAAAAAAAAAGTATTCACCAAAAACTAGCTTATTTCAATTGTGGTAGCCATAAACAACTCGGTTTATCGCAGTTTTAATTCTTATCGAATGCATACATAAACAAACCACTGTTTATCACAACAGAATACTTTTCTAAAATAAGAAACGCCAACATTGTGACACTGTTTGGGTATCAGAACAACTCTTTGTCATACATAATGTTAGTCGTATTTTTTTAAAACCAACAGCAGCATGTTGTTTATTAAGAAATTAGTAATAATTCTTTTTCTTTTCGTCTCTTCAAGTTGGGCTATTGTAGCGAAAAGTTGCATACAGATGGAAACATTCATTGAAACTTATTATAAAATGACGCCTTTTGATTTTCATGATCATTGGTTTAGTCATAGTTCGCATTTTATACCACGAAGATTTACTAAGGTAAGATTAAGCGTTCAAACCGGTTGTTCTCCAGGATAACTTACAATTTTTTTTTTATTCCTATAGATCGGATTTCGCTCAAAACGTATATATCACTGCTGTGACCCGGGCTACGAATACTCATATCCCTCTTGTGTACCGGTTTGCGATAAACCATGCCCAAAGTTGTGGCGTTGCGGGCACCCAAATCAATGCGTCTGTGACAATCCATCCGGCTGTGAATCTTTCCAATCAACTACTCCAGAGATTATTGCGTATACAACACCGGATGCAGCAACTACACAACCACCATGCAATAACTCTTGTACCGCCAATGAGGAATGTTTAATATCACTGAACAATTGTATCTGTAAGGATGGTTTTAAGCGTTCCAATGCTTCTATTGCTGATTCGGCATGTGTTCAGAAATGTCAACCCGAATGCCATAATGCCGATTGTACGGCACCGAACACTTGTACTTGCTGGCCTCATTATAATCGAACAAATGATACTGCCTGCAGTTTACAATGTTCCGAACGGACATGTATCTTTGGCGAGTGCAATGAAAACGGGACCTGCATATGCAACGAAGGATTTCTCAGCAATGGAACTGGGTGCACTTGGGCTGGTGATGCTATTCTCAACGAACCTGACAATTGTAATTGTTGGTCTCAAGTTCAATGGCAAAAGAAACAAACCGACCTCAGCGAACGAGAATGCATTCCATTGTGCGATGGAGATTACTCTATGGAACTAATGTCCGAGGACTGTATTAACTATAAACAGTGCCAGTGCTATGAAGGATACCTTATCTGTCATTCGAATATGTTTAAATGTTTTGCTGTGGACGTCACCAAGAATTTGCCAAATTCCACAACAAGCTATCTTCTCGATCAAGTGGCAACAGAAAACAAAACTACTTCAAAAACTGTGTTTATTATTATAGCGCTATCTTCGACAATTGTTTTAGGACTTGGCATAAGCCTGTTGATTTGGCTTCAGCGCAGGTCTTCGTTTAATGGATTACCTTCATATGTAAACTTATATGGACGAGCAGATGAAATTTAAGTTATTGACGTTTCTTAAAAAAATAAACAACAAACAATTGAATAAATACAAACAACGACTTTTGGTTTTATTTCATCTCAATAGGGAAAAGCTCTTTTTTATCGCAAGTTCACAAGTTTACATTCCTTTGCGTAAATTCCCAATGACGTGGCTTCTTATCTACACCCGCACAGATGCCATTCAGCAATTTTTCTTTACTCAATTATAATTCCAATCCCCTACTGTTTATCGTTTTGGGAAAGCCTGTGGTAAAAACTTAAAGATAAATGGAAGAAATTTTTTATAAAAACCCATTGACTAGCGGCCAGTTAGTTTCAGGCATTTAAACCGTTCACAACACAAAACACAAAACTATGAAACTACCTTTCTGGACAGTATTACTCCTTGCAGTTTCCATATGCACTGCTAATGGAAAAATTTGCACTAAAGAAACTAGGTTGAACTCCCCCAAGTTAAAGTTTGACAAATTCACTAAACGAGTTTATACAGTGGTAAGAGAAAAACCTTTCTAGGTTTACAATGTCGCATTTTTAAGTCTTATTTATTCTTTGAATATCTTCAGGATGAAGTCGTGAAAAAAATTTACTACGTGTGCTGTGCAGGTTATATGCAAGTCGGAACAACTGGCTTGCAGCCAAAATGTGATCCGATTTGTGAACATCCATGTGGCCATGGTCTGTGCTATACACCAAATACATGTGCCTGTGATATGGGCTACAAGCACTCGGAACTTGGGACATGTGTGCAAGACGGAAGTATGCAATCTTCTCCGTCAACAAATTCTACGTCTACACTGTTAACTACGTCCTCATCACAATACCCAAAAACAATGACAACACCCAGGCAGAGTTCAAAATCGTCCCAAAAGTCAACAAAACCTCCTCTCCATACAACTTCATTAGGATACGTCGAAGGTGAAGTACCAGTCATACCTAGGGACTTCCACCTAAATTCAAGAATAGGGCATACGCATAAAAGTCGTCAGGACACTCCTCTTACAACAACTTTATCAGAATTTGTAGAAGTAACACCTCAAGTTTCCGAGGTTCATGTCAACCAAAATTCACATGAAAATATTATCACAACGACTCAAAACATTCCAGCCGCAATAACAGACTCAATCCGATATATAAAAACAGTGAAAACTCTAAAAAACACCTGCGGAACATGTACTTTCGGAACCTGTCAATATGAAACCTGCATTTGCCCTTCTGGCTACATTCTAAGCCACGAAGGAAATTGCGAACCTTTATGCATTCAATCTTGTCAATTTGGACGATGTTCAGCTCCTAATTTCTGTCAGTGCCAAACTGGTTATATCTACGACTCTGACCGTCATCAATGTAAGCCATTGTGTAATGGAAAAATATACGGGTGCATCCGAGGACATTGTGTCGGCTATAATCAGTGTCGTTGCGATAATGGAACAGTTCTGCCAAAAGACGAATTGTTCCATTGTGTTGATAAGGAGTCCCTACCTGAACAACCTTTTAATTCAAGATTGCTCTTCTTGCTACTACTGATACCTACCATCTTTGTACTTGTAAGTTGTTTTCTTGTTGTAAAACGATGGCATAACGCTAAAGTCAATCGGTTAGACAATCAAGGTAAGAATTCAGCAAAGCTCAAGTAACTTTCTTTAAAAAGTTTTCTCTTGACAGATTCAATTTTCTCAGAGGTACGGTATTTCAACTCAGAAAGTGATCATTCGAATGAGCAGATATATCAAAAAGCTCGTTCCATTGACAACGAGGCATTTGGTGAGACTTCCTGCAGCAGAGGAACTATTCAACGAAATGGAAATTTAGTGATAATTAATACTTAAGTTGAATTAAGTAAATTTCTGTGTTAAAATACAAAAACATAAAAATGAAATAAAATATCGAAACAACACCTGTTTTATCGGAAACACAGATGGCCTTATGCTGGGCGGCAACGCTCCTTATTTTTATATCAGGCTATTGAAGCTATAATTATAATTGAATTCCATCTGATTCAGGATATCAGAGTCGTCAGATTTTTTTGGACGCACACTAAGAGGAGAATCAATATATTTCATCACGACGAAGCAACTTAGGCCTGGTTAAACTCTGACTTTATCATTGGCCCTAGTTGTGTCCCAACAAAGCGCAGATATATCCTCAAAAATAGGAAAAAAGCGGAAGATCCTACTGACCCATGAACTCGCCTTTTAGAAGTCAAGTCAATAACCCTACATCAACCCCCGAACCAATTACGAACGAGTCATGAAACATTCCACATGTTTCCGAAGGATAATAATATTTGAGGGCTACTTTTGGAAATATTTCCTCCCTCTTTTTAAGGCGGCCCATTGCATGAAATGTATTCACATAAGAGAAGCCCGAAACACTTTTATAGAGAGCAGCTACTGAAATTTTGTTACACTTAATGACGAAAAAGCCTGATCATCTCGGCAAGAGAAAATATATTTTAATTCATTTATTTATTTTTATTATCTTGCATGTAGCAGAAAATTGTTGAGGCACATGTCAGGCGGCCCGTTAGTTTCCGCCGAAGTCCGCCGCGGTTTGTTGCATTCTTCTCGATGAACGGAAACGTCTCCGATGGATAATGTAACTGACGTGCCAATAATCGCAATACAACTTATCAGCTCAACTAACTGCCATCTGTACTGACGCCATATAGGAACGCATACACCAGGTTGCACGCAGGAACCAAAGTTACACCCACTTGCCCAAATGGGTCGACAGGAATCACTTTGAGAAGATCTTCAGTACCCAACGTCACAGAGACATCTATCTGGTTCTTCGCAAATTCCATTAGGACAGCCTGTTTTACAGAGAGGATAACAAAGGTTGGTGCCACCGGATCTCTCATATCCCATAGAACAGGTGTACAGGCCAGCCGAAATTAGACAAGTTCCAGGAGCTACGCAAGTTCCATTCCCACAACCTTCCAGGCAAAATGGTAAACATTCACCTTTAAGACCAGCGTCAAAGTAACCAGCGTTGCACATACAGACCTCAGGGGCAACACATGCCCCGTTGCTACAACCAGAAGAGCAAACTGGTTCGCATTTATTAGTTTGAGACATTGCATACCCTAAGTAGCAGGAGCAAGTTGCTGGTGCTGTGCATGTACCATTTGGACAGCCTCCTCCACAGATAGGCTCACATGTTTTGGATGGAGACATGCCATACCCTGAGTTGCAGCAGCAGGTTGATGGTGCTGTACAAGAACCATTCGGACAGCCTCCGATGCAGACTGGCTCACATTTATTGACTTGGGACATCGCATACCCCCCATTGCAGCAGCAGGTTGCTGGTGCTACACAACTACCGTTTGGACAGCCTCCTACACAGACTGGCTCACATTTCTTAGCTTGGGACATTGCATACCCCGCGTTGCAGGAGCAGGTTGATGGTGCTGTACAAGAACCGTTCGGACAGCCTCCGACGCAGACTGGCTCACATTTCTTGACTTGAGACATTGAATATCCTTTGTTGCAAGAGCAGGTTGCTGGTGCTGTACAAGAACCGTTCGGGCAGCCTCCGACGCAGACTGGCTCACATTTCTTTGCTTGGGACATCGCATACCCCGCATTGCAGGAGCAGGTTGCTGGTGCTACACAACTACGGTTTGGACAGCCTCCTACACAGACTGGCTCCCATTTCTTGGCTTGGGACATCGCATACCCCCCATTGCAGGAGCAGGTTGCTGGTGCTACACAACTACGGTTTGGACAGCCTCCTACACAGACTGGCTCACATTTCTTAGCTTGGGACATTGCATACCCCGCGTTGCAGGAGCAGGTTGATGGTGCTGTACAAGAACCGTTCGGACAGCCTCCGACGCAGACTGGCTCACATTTCTTGACTTGAGACATTGAATATCCTTTGTTGCAGGAGCAGTTTGCTGGTGCTGTACAAAAACCATTTGGACAACCTCCGACACACACTGGCTCACATTTTTTGGCCTGAGACATTGCATATCCGTTGTTGCATGAGCACGTTGATGGTGCTGAGCAAAGTCCATTAGGGCAACCTTCAGAACAAACTGGTTCACATTTTTTTGCCGAGGACATGGAATAACCATTTTTGCAGGAGCAAACCCCTAGAGCTTTGCACATCCCATTCAGGCATCCCGCCGGGCATTCAGGATTACATTAGTTGGCTGTTTTCTTTTTATATCCTGTGTTGCACGTACAAATACCAGGTGAGGAACAATATCCATTCTGACAACCTCCATCACATACCGGGGTACACTTTTCACCATCGTAACCAGCATTACACTCACACGTGTCTACCGCTGAGCACCATCCATTGTCGCAATTCGGGCATATCTTCGGGCATACGTCGCCTATTTCCTGAAGACTTGGAAAACAATGACATTAATTTTTGTGGCAAAATCCATTGGGGCATTCCTCGCATCGGTTGAAGCATCTGTAATATGGAAAATATTCTTTGAGATCTATAATAAAAAATCGTTTAAACTATCCATCGATAATCTTACAAAAGTTTTCCATTCGGCTTCAATCTATTCTATCGTCATCACAAAAACACTGTTGCACTTTTCGACCGTTTTGCCAGACTTTCAAACATCTCGCAGGCCTGCGACCTAAGGCCGACCCCAGGATTGCAAGGCCAATTAAAGAGATCAAAAGAACTTGCTGCATCTTACTATATTCGACTTGCTTGACACACAACAAATTTACTTTCAACTATGATCAAGACAAGTTCAAACTTTGCCTTAAATAGATGTCGGTCAGTTGTATTCCTAATCAAAATCGCACATAGCAATGGCGCCATCCCCTTAAAAATTCAAGCCCCCAGCTGTCAGGTTCAGAAATACTTTTTGCCTCATTTGCACTGAAGAATAACTAACAACGCGATAACACGAATATAAAAGTCAAGTTCGAAAGCCATCATCTGCTTCAAGTTTTTATCACATATTCCATATTGCTTAGAGAAAAATACACACGGGGAATTTAATGTAGGCGATCCGCTAAATGTGGTGTACCCTAGTGTATTACATGAACAGAAACATGGATGTGTTAGCATAAGCATAGCTTACGAGCAATTCATTGTCTTCTCTTTTGCATCTCCTCTGGCATTCAGTTCGAAAGTCCTTTTCGACTTTTGTTTGAAAATGTCAGTGTATGTGTTTATGTGTGTAGTAGGTACTGTAGAGGAAGAGTAAGAAAATAGTGAGGAAGTCGTATTATAGGTATTATACAGTTAGTCTTTAGCTGAATATTTGTTCTGTTCAAATATCTTATCTAGTTCAACAAAATGGGTTAAAAGAAGAGTTGCACTCCAGAGTTAAGAGAGCTGATTATCCGAAAGCACGAACAAGATAAGACTTCTACGGATACCATCGTAGAGGACCTATTATGCTCCAAAAAGATGGTGTATAGTGCGATTAAAACGCATAGCGACACAGGAAATACAGAAAACCCCAAAAGAAAGCAGCGGGTGAGAAAACAACTGACAAATAGGACAGCCTTATTTTTTGACTAAGTAATTCGAACCAGTTTTTCACCAGCAAAGGCATTCACTTAGCTGTTTCACGCTTATTAAACGCACAAATAACACCTCGGGCCATTAAAAATAGATTTCTTGAAGCAGGTCTTTGTGGTTGCATTGCACGAAAAAGGCCAACAAATTTGAAACGTCGCCGCACTGGGGCTGCCTAAATGAGAAGAGTGCCCAAAACTCAAAATTGAAAATGCATCAGTATAGGTTGTCTTATTTTAACAATTTTATTGAGCGTATTTTTTTATTTATAAAAAGACCCAAGTTGATTGGCAATGGACCTAAGTAAGAGAAATTTTTGTATACAGTTTTTAAAAAATTTGTTTGACACACCATATAACGGGATATACTGAAGATTGAAAAAAATAAAAGCCACTCATAATAAATAGCAGTTTATTTTAAACTACCTACATAGGGTGCCCATTTCTCCCACCTTCTCCTCCTTCGTCACCAATCCTATCACTCAAGGTGTCATACGATTATCAGATTATCAAAAGTCGAGGCTCTAACCCAGCCTCTCAACCAAGCACTGGCCGCCTCCTGTCGTCTAATTAAACCTAAAGGCAAGAAAAAGCCATACTGGTTGACATCCACACTGAGGCTGCTTAGACACGCTTGCAGGAAGCTCTTCAACAAAGCGAAAAGTTCAAGATTGGGACTCATAGAGAGAATCCATCTAAAAGAATTGAGGACGACAAAGCGTGAATCGAGGAGGTCTTTTTGTGATAAAATTACTGCTGATATACCTGAAAGGAGTGGTTGCGTATGCGGATGAAGTTGCTATAGCCGTCTAAGAAAACATCTACATGCATTTACAGAGCTCCTACATTATAATCTTAATATATTAACAAGCTGACCGGAGCATTTTGGCTTGGGAATAAGCCCCCATAAAACCGAGCTTGTCCTCTTCTTTGGGAAATACAAAATTCCGACTATAGACCATACCTCAATCAAAGGTACCAGCTTGGTTTTCTATGAAACATAATATGTATCTCGGTTCTAAGACCGATACTCACCTTCGGGGTGGTTATTTGGTGGACGGCCTTATATAAAGCAGTAAACTGCATGAAGCTTAGGAAAGTCCAAAGAACACCATGTCAGGGCATAAACGGAGCCCTACGCACTACTCCCTCCGCTTCGACATTTAAATCTAGACAAGTAGCTCCCAATGCAGCTATTCGCCTTAAAGCGACTTCATAGTGGACATATAAACATTTTGGCCACGCAATTATTCTTAACACATTAGGAATCCTACCAGAAAACATCGATTACACCATACCCAAACAATGGTTTGTCAAGAGCTTCCTCATAAGCATCCTCCTGATGACAACTCAATCTACTTCTACATAGACTGTTCAAAGACCGTTGGTGGTGGTGGTTTTGCCAATAACCTTAACCTTAGCCTCTCCTTCCGCCTCCCCAACCACTGTAACGTGTTCAAATCGGAAATTCAATTAAGGTAGCTCTGTCCTGGCTGAAGATAAATGTAATATCTGCAATCGATATCCGCATCTTTTCCGATAGTCAGACCGTTATCAAATCCCTAGACTCTTGTTCTTTTAACTTAAAGATCGTTATAGACTGCCGATCATCTTTCATGGAGATAGCGGAGCAGTTCAACATACCACTGTGTTAGGTGCAGACATTACAGGCAATTAAAGGGGAGACGAACTTAACAAGGATAACATGGGCATACCTTTCGCTACGTGCAAACTATAACTAAAGCTGGATGAAAAAAGAAGAACAAACCATAGGTGGATGCTTAGATCGACATGTTCAGAAACCATACAAATCTGGCAAAAACCAGATCTGAATCATTGTATAAGGTCAATCCTTCTAAATACAAAATATCTTAGCGCCATTATAGGTGTCATCACTGGACACTGCCTTATGCAAGAAGGCTTGGTATATTTACTAACGTCTTTCGTAGAAGTTACATGGATGTTGAGGAGGATGAGACAACCCCTCACCTCCTCTGTGCATGTCCAGTTCTTTCGCAAAGCAGAAATCTACACCCAGGAGCCTTCTTCCAAAATGACCTAAGTGACCTAAGCAAAACACTCATCAAAAGCCGCCTACGCTTTATTAAAAGCTTCAAATGGTTTCTGGCGTAGTAGGATCACAATAGGCCAATAGTTAAAAGTAAAAGCCGGTTGCGCAAATTTTTTGAAGCAATTTTTTCTCGTGCATGTCTAACATAAATTTTCGAATTTCGTTCCAGAATCCGACGCAAATTTATATATTAATAGAAAAACGCTTTTCGAAGTTTTCTGCAATACCAATAAAAAGACTTTCGAATGCAATTTCAATGATATAATTGAGTTTTTGGCCGAAAACAGGAAACAATTATCAAGGGAGCTGCGAAACTTCAAAGGCCAATTAAAATCGAAATGGCTCTAGCATGGTAGTCATCAGGAGAGAATTATATCGAATGAAAATTCATGGCTAGGCGCAAATTGTGAATTCATTTGTAGGGCTTCAAGCTCATTTAAAGATAGATTAAAGATCCGAAACGCAAAAAACCGCAGTTATTTATTCCGAGCTCAGTGTCGATGTTTTAACTTATGCAGCTCAAATGAATTTAATGTAAAAATGCTGCAGAAAATGTCGTTAAAAAAGCCACATAAAGTATACTTAAGACTGCATGTATTTAAGGTTTTCAGCCAAAGAAGCTCCTAAGCTGAGTAGAAGTCAATGTCAGTATAATATAATCAGGAATTACACCAATGAAATTTTTCCATCTCTTAAATTGGTCCAAAGAGAAAAACGGAACTCGAATCCTAGAGATCTTTATGCCACAGAATCTAAAGATGAAATACCTCTGGAATCACTTTTAGACCGCACAGCTACTCCCTTGTTGCAAAGCCAAAAAACAGTGATTCAACCAAAACTCGTTGATAAGTCTAATAAGATGACCCCATATTCCAAATTTGATGGCAGTTCGAGTCATAATCAACATGAAATTCTTGTCTGCGGTAAAAGATGATAAGTTTTGTATATGTTTTTGACGTGTCTTCCTAGAAAATGGAGAAAATTAAGTTTTATAGCAAACCTCTAAAACGTCTTCCACAAGATTTTGTAGGCCAATAAGTCTTAGATACCAAAAAGTAACAGTTGAATTAGCAATGGCCAAACAAGAAAACGTAGACCGTTAAATAGTAACGCTGACACGAACAGAAATAACTTAAAATGGCCAAACAAATTTCTTCGTTAAACATCAAACTATGTTTACTATGATTGACAGAAAGATACGAGTATGTCACACATTTTCTGAAACAAAAAATTACTAATGCGATGTAAAATCAAAAGATTTTAATAATCTCGAAAGCATTTGCCAGAAACCAATACAAACCAATTATGTTCCATTTGGCATTTCTGTAATACATTCCTGGATAAGATTGTTTTGAGTCATTACTGCATTTGAACTATAAACTACCAACACTCTCTTGGCGCTTATCAACCGAGAACAAAGACTTGGTTGAGAAAACAAAAAACAATATTCAAGAACAATTTAAAGACCAGCTTTCACATAATCAGCCTAATACGAAAATGTATAGTAAGCGTCAAAAAATATTTGATAGTGAAGTCTTTAATATGTTTGAAGGTGAAGTATAAAATATAAAATATCTGTACATTTATTTCTTTCATTTCAATACATAAAACAATATTTTATTAGCTTTGGCTATGTTTGCCTTACTTTGCCGTAGTCAGCGTCAGTTGGAATTTGACAAACCCTTCACATTCTGACAAAAAGTATTCTGGAGTGATGAATCCAAATTTAACACGTTTGGATCCGATGGTAGCAATCCGCATCAAGGCTAAATTTACCAACATTAGCCTGAAATGCCCGCACGCCCCCACAGAGGACAAAGATGACGACACAAAAGATGAGTTCTATGAGCTCTTGAACAACCCCTACGAGCAATGCCCTAGCTATGACATTAAAATTATCCTTGGCGATTTTAACGCAAAGCTAGGAAGAGAGGGCATCTTTGGAAGCACTGTCGGAAGATATAGCCTACACGCCAGCACTTCCGATAAGGGATTCACACTCATCGACCTTGCGGCGGGGAGAAACATTGTCGTAACTAGCACGCGGTTCCCACATCTTGATATACACAAGGCGACTTGGAGAACTCCTGATCAATCAACAGTCAACCGGAATGATCACATTGTGGTCGACGCAAGACACTCCCTCAGTATTATGGATGTACGAATGGACCACTATCTTGTTGTAGCAAAGGTTCTGTTGCGGATATCCCGAACAACGCCAAGACAAGCTAATATTGTGAGGAATTTTGACGTCAGACGGCTACAATCGCAAGAGATCGCCAAATCCTTTTCCGATCGAGTCTCCCTTAATCTCTTAAGAGGTCCCTCGTCGTCAAGCATCGATGACCAGTGATAACACTAACAAAAAGCAATCAGAGACGCCGATTCTGATGTGCTGGGTTTCGCTCCACCCAGCGAAACCCTTGGTTTGATGATAAATGCCGGTAAGCACATGCAGCTAAGCAAAAAGCGGCCAATGTGGCGTTGCAAAGACTAGAGCTGCTCACGAGCTATATAAGCAGAAGAGGAGAGACGAACGCCGGCTTCTCAGGAGAAAACAGAAAAAGCATGAGAAGCGCGCGGTTGAGGAAATTGAGAGATGCTACTCCAAGAAACGATAAAAAAAATGCCACGGACACAAGCCCCGAACCGAAGCCTGTAGAGACGAACAAGGCAATATCGTAGTAGAATCGCAGTCGATGCTGAGAATTTGGAAAGATTACTTCTGTGGACTGTATAATGGCGAAGACGAAACAAATGCCGCTGTCAGGGAGAATGAAGCTTTCAACCTGGACGGTATAGGCCAACAATTCCGTCCACCCGACCTGGATGAAGTGAAGATAGCAATATCTAAGCTGAATTCCAACAAAGTTGCTGGAGCGCCGAGCTCTTCTAACCGGCAGGCGATCAGTTGATTAGGAGCATACGCCAACTCATCTCTTAAATATGGTCGGACGAAAGCATTGCCGATGCATCTCAGCATTATCCGTCCGATGCTCAGGAAAGGAGACCCTCGGAACTACGCCAACCACAGAGGCATAACTCTTCTTAGCATCGCATACAAGATCTTATCTGCCGTTTTATGTGAACGCCTGTAGCCCTTCGTCAACATTCTGATACGTCCATATAAGTGTAGCTTCAGGCCAGGAAAGTCCACCATCGATTAAATATTCACATTAAGGCAGATCTTGGTGAAAATTCATGAGCTTCAGATCGATAGATACCATTGGTCGTTTTTAAAACTGCGTGTGACAGCATCTATAGAGACGAGGTGTATAGAGCAATGTCAAGTTTTGGCATCCCTGCCAAACTCATCCGTCTGTGCAGGATGACGATGGAGAATGCATGCCGCTCCATCAAAGTTGGTAAAGATCTCACCGAGAACTTTGATCTACAGAAAGGATTTAGACAAGACGATGCGCTCTCGTGCGATTTCTTTAACATCATACTTGGAAGAATAGTGCAAAACTTACGCGCAAAGACAAGAGAAACAATCTTTCCCTCCCCTTGCCCTCTCTCGAACAACAAAAGTTACCCTACAAGACCTTAATAATCCCAGTCCCGGTCTATGGCACAGAGGCATGGACATTATCAAAAATGGATAAAGATGCCCTTGGCTGCTTCGAGAGGAAAATTATGCGATTGATTTTCAGTCCCGTCTGCATTGACGGTGAATGGAGGACAAGATACAACAATGAACTCTACGGACTGTACAGCGACATCGACCTAACCAGAAGAGTGAAGATCTATCGACTGAGATTTCTGCGGCATGTAGAGAGGGTGAACACCAATGCTTCGGTCTGACAAGTCATCGAATCCGCCCCCGAGGGACAGCGAAGAAGAGGAAGACCGAAGCTCAGGTGGTGCACGTAAGTGGAAGGGACCTCAGTCAACTTAGCGTGTGAAACTGGGGGCAACGAGCCAAAGATCGAGCTAGCTGGAGACGCTTGTTGATTGAAGCTCAGGTCCACCCCGGACTATAGCGCCACCTTAAGAAGAAGAAGAAGGATCAGATGGTAAGAAGTATGTATGGCGATCGTTTAATGAATAACTCGATCCCAAATACACCATCAAAACGATCAAGCCACGACTATAGTGGAAACCGCATGTGTTCACCGCCTGGTGAAGTGTTGGTTTCAGGAGGAAAAAGTAAGCGGTCTTAGCTGGCTAGCGCAAAGTCCCGAACCTTAAGGGCTAATGTTGAGAGATGTTTGGGCTCAAAGAACTCAACTGATCTGTTTAACAAAGTCAAACAAGCTTCGAGGAATATCCCTCTTAAACAAAGTCAAGACTTGGTAGCGAGTATACCGAAACACTGCAGCTGTTATTGCAAATAAGGGATACCTGATAAAGTACTAATTTTACTTATTGAAATCATAATCCAAAGTTAAAAGTATAATTTCCTATTCTTTTTGTTTTATTTTGAAATGTTATTCTTTTTTTATTTGCAGTTTCTAATTATAATTCCGTTTTTTTTTTTCATTTTTAAATGTAAATCAAAATCTATTAGTGTTGATCATCTCATAAACAAATATGTTTTTCAAATTGAGGTAAACAATTTTTCGTAAAGAAATTGTGTTTCCAATTAGTTTTTCACCACCGTATGTCCATATGTGCCTTTTTTTTGCCCACAATAACTTGCGGACATGGGGCGTTTAATGCAGAATCGCCATCTAAAATTTATTATATGCGGAGTATCCCAGACCTGATCATAAGTTCTTAACAAAAATCAAGTTTTTTTTGAATTGCATGTTTCATAAAGACAAATTCCTCTCTTAACCAGGTTGATCACACATTTTACAAGCCCAATACAATACATTTATTTTACTAAAGAAGACTGGACAAAATTATTCAACAAGCGAAGAGCTGATGGTCAAAAACGTATTATAAGATATATTTATGTTTAGCTGAGTTCATTACTTACTATAAAGCTTTTGGCTTAAGTCCTGTGACTTTTTTAGAACTCACTTCAAGTTCTTTTTTTTCTATAGTATGCGTGTGCTGGAAAGTAAGGGAGGATATAAATAGAGGTACCGATGCAGGTTGGTTTTGAATGTTTGAAGGTTATAATGACTAGGAAATAAAGAGCTCAGCAGGGCACTCCATGAGCAAATTATTTGCCTTGGAGGGCTGAGGGGACAGAACGCTACTGGCAATTTCTGTGGAGCACTCTTGGTGAAAATAGCGAATTAACAAGGCGAGGCGGGAGACATTACGTTGGTAGTCGAAGGTGTCAATGGACTATGTTATATTGGCATCATGTATAGATCAGTTTTGAATCCCTTCTAGTAAGTGCAAATAACCCTATCTAGTAGCTGGAAAAAAGTTTTAGAGGCACGTGATCAGATGTGAGCATTGCACTCAAACTTCAGGCGTATGAATGCTTTGAGGAAACCTAGAAATTTCGCAATATTTTTGGCGATTTCGAATATATGGTCATTCAAAGGAAAGTTTTCATTGACACACATACCGAGAATGGAAAGTTTTTCGGTTTCAACGATACAAGTGCAATTCATGGATTATGGCTGGGTATTTGAATTTCGCTTAAGCGACAGCAGACAGCATTGTGTTTTGGAAGCATTAAACTCCACTCTGTTGGTATCACCCTAATTGGTTATCCTGTTAATATCGGAAGAGCAGTAAATGAATGGATATTGGCTTGAGTCTGGGAACGATTATGCAAAGCAAACAGAACTGTCATCAGTAAAGGAATAAATTGGATTAGAAGTAGCAGACAAGAGATCATTGATGAAATAAAAATACTTGATGTAAATGTGATGATGATTTTTCCCAAATATTTCTTATTGGAGAAAATTGATCGTCCTTTCTTCTAAGCTCTCGGCTGCTACGATCATCAAAACGAATACATCAAATGAGAGTATCAAAGCCTTCTTGACTCTTTCTGGCAAGGTATTTAGGTCTGCAAAATGAAGGATTAAAGAGTTTCTTGCTTGGTAGATGATTATTTTTCATTGCACCGCTTAAGATCAAAAGGTCAAGAAGGGCATGAAGCTCTTCTTTTCTAGCAGCGGATACAGTAGCGACATGTACTTTATATTTTTGATTTAGTTTCATTTTAACTTTACTGATCATACCTGGGGTAAACAATTTCTCAAATAACTCCAATGGCTTTGTTAAATTTTTGGCACGTTGCATTGGTCCTGGCTTAATGTGAAAAATATTTCTTCCAGCTGTTCTGCTTTGTCGGGATGAAGCTGGTTGTGATGACTAAACGTAGTTGGTTTTGCCTGGCATGACGGGTTTCGTGGGCATAATGATGCGACTTTCGTGCTCTGGATGTACTACTTTTGGTGAAGTTGCTGCTGGAATTTAAAGTTCTTGTATTTGAAGTCGATGGCAAGTTAGCATCATCTTGCTCATCTATCCCTAGATAAGCCAATTTCTCATCAGAATCAGCAAGATATGCGGGTTCAGCTAGACTGTCATCTGAATCAAGGTCCTCAATTTCCAAATTATCCTGAGCTTCGGTCTCGTCGAACGGTTGCTCCAACCACCTTATAAGATTTTTATTATCTTAAATATAAATCCAATTATCCCCATGTAAGTCACGCAAATATCCAAAAATTCTATGAAAACTAAAGACTAAATGTGAAAAAAAATTACCTTAGTCATTAAGGCTCGCCTCTCAGGCGACACGTACCGCTATATTTCTGCAGCGCAAATCTAAAGTTAGAGCATACGTCCACTACTCATGACGTCTCTTAGCGAAATGAGTTGGCAAAGAGCTGCAGCCCTATGTGAATGAGAAAAGTACCCTTAAATCCAAAAAACAAATTTTGAGCGGCCTCACAGGCGAGGGTTCTAGGGTTAATCCGGTGAGGGATGAAGGATCTCATTTCAAACAGAATAGTGTCTGTGATCATATCAGCAGCGGCATCTGCATCGTTAAAGACGAAACATAACGACCATTTAAAATTTCTAAAGATGTGTTAAGTCCTCTCCAATTTGCTTTCTCGTATGGCAATACGGTCAGTTTGAAGCTTCTCTAAATAAAGTAGTAGTGGATAACTTGCTTACAAAGATGCAATTTTTACTACATGAAATTAAATTGTGGGTTGGAACAGGGACTACCTTGCGGTGGAACTATATCACTACGCACGTAAATAGCGAGACTGCGGCGAATGAAGAATAATGGCACTAGTTTGGAGCAAGGTAGCTTTAGATCAGGATCAGGGGATCGATCTGTGTTTTACTAAGTTTCAAAACAACTATCCTGTATTTGCATACGTAGATGTATGCAGAAAAGTGATTGCTTTTTAGCAATCATTGATTGGCGATGTTCAAGAGGAAAGGGGGATATTTTCACATCCCTTTGACAATGACAATGGCAAGTTCTGTTAATCAGGAAGTTCTTAGCGTGATCCGTCGGTCGCACCCACTTCGGCTAGTTATTTTTTTGCTCTTTGATTTTTCATTGTTGTATTTTGACAGTTTTCCACGCATCCCGACCATTTTACGGTCATCATAATGGACCCTATGAGCGAACAATTGAAACCATAATGACCAAATTTCGCATCAACCATTTGTACTCGTATATTCATCGTCGTTCGCAGCAATTGGGTTACTCGGCTACGTGGATGATTTCACCTAGAGATCTTCGCCTTAAACCCTACAAAATACAGCTTGTGCAAAAACTGAAGCTTAACAACATGCCACAGAGTCGAATTTTCGGTGAGTTGGCCTTAGAAAAGCTGGAGGAAGATCCGCCTTTTTTATCGAAAAATTGTCTTCGCCGTGGAAGTTGTATGGGTATGTTAACTAACAAAACTGTCGTATTTAGTCCGAGAAATACAAGAGCTGTCAATGCACTATTTGGTATGGCCTATGATCCAGTGGAATCAAAAATAACCGTGAGAAGAACGCTATCATCATTGGTGACCGCTATCGTTCAATGATTTGAAATATTTACTGCAGAAAGACGGCGCAACATGCCACACAGCACGCGAATCGATGCATTAGTTGAAAAGTGAATGAAGATTGCGCAATCATTTTCATATGCTCTATTCCATATATACCATTCACACAGTTGTGAGCATGACTGAATTAAACAAATTGGTAGCACAATACGATTCCCCTGATATACATATGATGTCACTTTCGGTTAGGAATGTATTTTTTATTTTGAAATACCCAAAATACACTTTTGGTATTTCCTTTGGCTAATCACTCATCAAAAAAATGGTAAACAGACGCAAGTGTACCATCATGCAAAATGTGATTTCTTATCAGCGAGGGTTGTAGAAACAATTGTTTTTTAGACGAAAAAAAAAAGTTTACCTATGGAGGTAATATTTGTCTCCTTTTTAATTGGTAAACGAAAGAGACCACCTGCAGTGAATAACCTTTATATGATATTGTACGATTAGACCTTAGAGGAATAACTGGCAAACGTTGTAAGCCTGATGCGGCCACGGGGGCGGGGGTTCCCGTTTTGGGATTAAAAATCTCTCGAAAAGCTTGGATAGCAAATTTGGATGCAGTTCCGAATAGTACTCATCTCCGATTTTCTTCAAATTTTTTGTACGTATGTATGTTTGTCACAAGTAAAAATCTAAAGGTACTTTTGGCGAAAACTACTGGAAAGGACGAAGAGAACATGCAACGTTTGAAAATCCTGGGAAAAAAACCTTTGAAGTACAATCAAAACATTTATGAATAGAACTCGACTTCGTTCATATGGCCACCGCGGGCAAGTTTGCAACTGTCGACTCGGACCCAATTTTCAATTATGAACGGCCACACATTTCGCGTTCAATGTTGGCTCTGAGCTCTTCCAACGTCGTCGGCTTGTTGGCATAAGCCAATGAGTTAACGTAGCTCCAAAGAAAATAGTCAAGCGGCGTTAAATCGCACGAACGAGGCGACCAATCGACTGGCCCATTTCTTGAGACAACACACTCACCATCTTACACTTCAATAAATCGATTGTAACGTGTGTTCCATCGGTTTCAATTCTCGAGTCAGCTTGATCTTGTATGGGTGTAAGCCAAGATCCTTACGCAAAATACACCATAATGTGGTCTGAGCGATACCCAATTCTTGAGAATGCCGTGAAATTGACTGATTTGGATCGTTTGCTACGGACGTCTGAACGGTAGCGATATTTTCGAAAAATTTTCAAAAATGTGCTCATATTTTTAGGAAAAATTTATTTATTTTATAAAAAAAATTGCATCACTGTACCTTTTCTTCACTGTATCACGAAACTAAATTTGTTGACCATTTAATGATACCGAACCTGCTATATTTTTTGGAAAATATAAGTTCATACAAACAGTTTATTTCCTTAGAAGTGATATTCATTCATTATGAGCGATCGCTGGGGGTCACATTTGTATAAACAATTTTTTTTTTATCACGGCTAAGTCTGCCTATTGCTCTCTATTTCATTCCGAAAAAAAAGATGTTACCATAAACATATAGTTTAGCCACTTAGAGTCCAGTCACTTTGATCATAAAAGTATCTTGCACATAAGCGTCAGTTAAGAGAAATGTTAAGTGAATAGACGTGTTTTTAATCGCTCCGTCCTAACGACAACTATTTATCCGATTTAAAACAAATTGTCACTAACAGTCTGTGTAATACAAGTGATAGATAACTCGCGTTACTTTGACTCCTTTAATTGCATCAATTCTAAACACTTTTGAAGACTAATTTATCTATGGTCAGTGACTCTCGGTTTCTTTGTTGTTCAAAATGTCAACTACTCGCCAGCAAGCACTAAAAGAGAAGTCCACCTTAATGAATGCAGTTACTCCAGACAAACTCCATTCAGGTAATAACACGACCAAATCTAATCCACCACCTACGAAGTTCTCAGATAAAAAAACATCCTTGTCTGATCAACTTCGTGAACTGGAGTCTAGTGTGATGGAAAAATTCAAATCGTTGCTTGCGGAGTTTGAGTGCAGCTTTTACAATAAAATGTGTGAAGTCATTGCTAATCTTAACCAAAGAGTACAACAATTTGAGACTATCATCCTGGAACTTCGAAAAGATAACGAAAAATTAAGAGAAGAGGTGGCTGATCTACAACGAAAAGAGCGTCTCAGAGATGTTATTGTATGTGGCATTCCACAAAGACTGGGAGAAAACCCCATCAAACTGGTAAAAAACATCGCTGAAAAACTGCACCACAAGATCACCTCCCACTTCGATGCTTTTCGATTGAGAAATACACCAAACAATGATCACAGCCCGCTGCTCATCAGACTCTCGTCTCAGACAGAGCAAAGTTCTCTGCTCGCTGCTTTTCGTGCAAACAGGGGCCTTACGCTCGTTCAGCTGGATAATAAATTGTCTGCTTTTGACAACAGCACAACCTCTGCGCTCACCACCACCCGTATTTACATTAATGAGAGCTTAACAAAAGAGAATAGCTCCTTGCTTCGCCATGCTCTCCAAACTTCGTCGCGAGGGCTTGCTGTTCTCTGCCAAAACGCGCAATGGCTTTGTGTACGTGAAGAAGAGCAAGAATGACACCGAGATGAGAATTTCGTCAACAACGAATTTTCCTAAATAGTTTTGTTTTTAATTTGAATTTATATCCTTGAATGGAGCTATATTAATGTGTTAAACTTTGAATTTCTAAATTTTTCTAAATTGTGAGTTCTTAATTTATTTTACTTTATTTCTTCTAATAATATTACTTAATGTTGTATTTATACTATTTCCTCTCTCTTCCCTCCTCTCTCTATTTTTCTATACTTTTCGCACTTTTCTTTCCAATAGATTACAATGATACCTTATTAGTTATTCCAGTTCGGCTGCTATTTCTTGTTTGTGGTGTTTTTCATATTTATGGATCATAGTGACTCTGTGTCTGACACACGGAATGAGATTGGGGTTCCGACGCTAGTAAAAATTTTATCTAATGCCTATGAAGGATTTAAAGTCTGCCACTTCAATGCTCGTAGTCTTAGCCTATCAAAACTTGACTACGTTCGGCATATTTTTAATGATTCGGGGGTTGACGTTATTTGTGTAAGTAAGCGAAACATGGTTTAAAAGTCTTAATGATGAAAATGGTTACAACCGTATTTATGGCATTCCTGGGTACTTCTAAGTTCCGCATAACAGAGTTACTGAAACTATTGGTGGGGGGATAGCAATTTACCATAAAACAGGTTTGACTTGTAAAATGTTGGAAAAGTCATTGGGAAATGACACTGAATACATGCTTGTCGAAATTTCCAATGGAAATGTGAAATGTATTATTGGTTAAGTCTATAGCCCCAACCGTTATTGCTCGTTTGATTCGTTTTTTTCTACCTAACAACTATATTCTGCATCATACGAGCATACCTGCTGAACATCTTTCAATTTCGTGATTTCGCAGCAATAAATCATAGCATCCTTCACCATCATGCGAGCCTTCTACCGTGGCATTCGTGTTACTTTCTATCGGACATTAATGATAAAGTAGACCCTTATTAAAAATCTTTTTAATATACATGTTCCTGTTAAGACCGTTACAGTGCGCAATAGTAAATGCCCATGGTTTACCACTGAGGTGCATAATGCTATAAAAACTCGTCGAAATTATATGCTAAATTCAAAAAACTTTCTACTAGGCACAATTGGGAAATGTTTTGCAGAGCAAGAAATTACTCTTCATTTGTCACCAGAAGAGCAAAAAAAACATTTTTTTGTCAAAACTCAGCATTTACCAACCGTCAAAGAAACTTTGGGCAAATTTACGTTCTATTGGGATAGGAAAGAGTCATATACAAACTAAAATGCCAGATGCAGATGAGTTAATTGATGCCTTTTCCCCTAACCCTAGTTGCAATTCTTCGTTTTCACCGGAAAATCAACTTTTCTTTGGTGGATCTCCGTTGTTGGAATTTGAAGTAATATCTGAATCGGATGTGATCTTACAGGTTCGTGCTCTCAAATCTAACGCGATTGGTGAGGACGGAGTAGACTTACGGTTTATCAAAATAATACTTCCCCATTTAATAAGCTCATTAGCTCATTTATATAATTTCTGTATTACCTCTTCAACATTCCCGGATTGTTGGAAAAAAGCAAAAGTCATCCCTGTGCCCAAAAAGAACAACCCCTGCTTAGTAACAGATTTCCGTCCAATAAGTATTTTACCTTGTTTGTCCAAAATCTTCGAAAAAATTCTTGCGAAACAGATTTCCAACCACCTCAATCGTTTCAATCTATTATCGCCAGTGCAGTCAGGTTTCCGATCTGGTCATAGCTGTTCTAAGGCTATGATCAAAGTGCTTGATGATATTAGAATTCATTATGACAGGGAATATCTTTCAATGCTCTGCTTTCTTGATTTCTCGAAGGCCTTTGACACGATCAGTCATGAGGTTCTTTGCACTAAACTGAAACTTTATTTTGGTATGAGTGATTCCTCGGTGTGCTTGATTAGGAATTACCTCACAAATCCTGTTCAAAGAGTTATTGCTAGCTCAAAATGCACCCAACCAAAAAATATAGTTTCTGGAGTTCCCCAAGGTTCAGTTCTTGGCCCAATTCTTTTTTGTCTTTTCATTAATGATTTACCGCAAGTGTGTCGAAATACATATGTGCATATGTATGCCGATGACGTCCAGATATACCTTTCTCGACCACTTGGCCTGGTGGAAGATCTTGTGGATAGATTTAATTCGGACTTGTCTTCCATTGCAAAATGGTCTCAAGACAATTGTCTGATTCTAAATCCAAAAAAGAGTCAGATAATTTTAATTTCAAAAAAAATTTACAATGTCGAAGAGTTACCACCTATTTTTCTCAACTCCGCAAGGCTAATCTTCTCTGACACCGTGGTGAGTCTTGGATATAAAGTTAATCGGTCTCTTTCTGCCACTGATCATGTAAACTTAATTATAGCGCGTGTATATGCAGGATTGCGAAAACTCTGGCTGTTTTCTAGTCTTACACCTGTTAGCACCAAACTGAGGTTGGTAAAGTCCATTCTTTTGCCGACTTTTGATTAGGCTATAGTTATCTACTGTAAACTAGATTCTCTCTGCCAGCACAAATTACTTGTTGCTTTTAACGATATTGTTCGATATGCCTTTGGAGTAAGAAGATACGATCATATAACCTTTTACCATAAGTATGTCCTTAGGTGTTCATTTTCTGATTTTTGGACATTAAGATGCTGTGTGTTTTTACATAAATTAATACATAAACAATCACCACCGTATTCATTTGAAAAATTGAAATAGTTAAATTGTGATAAATTAATTTGAATGAGCTTCGAAAAATATATGATATCTCCAAAGCCTTTTACTTCAATTGAAGCTCCTTATTGTAGGTTTAATTTGCGGTATCGTTTATGTATGTTGAAGTGAAGTGCTGATGACCGATCGACGCAGATAAGTTTTCATTCATAGCTTAAGATAACTTAATTAACTTATTCTAACTTACTGGCCCTCCAAACGGGCGCTCTAAGCTAAGCTATATTCTTATTTTATGTTTTCGACGTCTGATTGGTTTTAGTTATTACTTATTACTTATTTACATCTAGTTGCACTTAAGAAAATATTAAGTATTAAAAAGAAATAAGTATATGCGCATTTTTTTGTATATATATTAAGTTTATCTAATTTAAACTACTTAAACTAACTACCGATACTAGTTTATACTAAACCTAAACTACTTAGCCCTACCTAATTGTTAGCAAACTTCAAGTTGCTAACCTTAATGCTAGCTAACCCAAGGTTGCTAACCTTAAATACCTTAAAACTACCCTAACCTATGTACTCGTAACTTGACCATTTGCAAAACATTAAGAAAAATATGGCCCACTATGCCTTTTGAATAAGCTAACCCGGAATTGAACAAAACGACTAAGGTATCGTTTCTTCTTTACTCAATCACCAAATTTGTTGGTATTGCAGAACAGCATCTTTTTTAGCGGCACCACAAACTTATCCTGGATCAGCCCTTTCATGTCCAAATAGAGGAACGCTTCAGGGGGGACGAAGCCTTTCAAGCGCATACTCTCATGATATAAGATGTTGGGGTAGTAGGCCCCAGATATCAGGTTGTTGGACGAGGTCATTGCTCATGTAATGTGCCTTCGAGTCAACTTAATAGCGAAGTTGTCCACTCTTATTAGATTCACCCTGTTGTATCGGACCTCATTGGAATAGAATTTTATGTATTCCGATTCCGGTGTTCTGTATAGGCGAAGGCACACCCTAACGCAAGCCCTCTCAAACACCCGAATGTTTTCCATTAAGCTTGCTCTCACATTGAACCACACGTGACACCCATATACCAGCATGGGCCGGATAAGGGCCATGTAACAGATGATTTTCACCCTCGCATGGAGTTGGCTGTTATAGAACAGTCTCTTTGTATGGGCAAAATCACCTTTGACTCTGGCTAAAGCGGCATCTACATTCTTGTTGAAATATAGATGTTGGTCTAGCCAGATCCCATGGTTTCAGACTTCAGAAAGTCAACGGAGATTAGCCAGATTGAATGTATCTTTACCCCTTTTAGGGATGGGATAATATGCATTATTCATTGCATTGTTATACAGGGTGGCGTAAATGTCTACCGTTTCTAGAGGGAGATGTCGAAGTACAATGTTCGGTATTCCATCAATTCTCACTGATTTTTTACTTCTTATTGAGTCGAAGATCTCATTCATAGCTTAAGTTCCTCCTTTGAAACGAATGGGGGTAGGTCCCTTTCATTGGCGATGAGATTATTTGCCATATTCTCGTCACTGAACTGGGTGAAACCCGAGCTCTCGATTCGCCAGTTCTGTATGCCATTTCGCAGACAGAAATTATGCAGAAGGACTCGATTCTCCAGGTCGTGATCTGAGCCAATGACGTCATTGGCTTTATACACTTCCTGAAAAGTAGCTCCTATGTGTTCAACCTTTTCCTGAGGATCTTCGATCACAAAGGAATTATCATCATCTGCGGATTCACTTGAGTCATTCATATTTAATTGCTGTTTATTTGATCCCCGTTTTGTTTAGAACTCAAATGATTGAACCACTTAGCTTATGGATCTCATAAGCGCCTCATCGCGGTCATCGTTCTGCGTATCAAATTCATCGATACGATGCATGGAGTGAATGTCGAACATACAAGGCGATGGAGAACGGCTCAAGTAAACATCTGAAGTGAGCATATCGACCCTAACGATGTCACCGGTGAAGACTGTGAAGACGGTTGGTGGTGCCTTTGGCTTGGGGTTTTTACTGACCATGGCGATAAAGCTATGGATATGGTATAGGATTTTAAATTCCATAAGCATCTGGAACTGGCTATAGGATGCCAAACGAGGTGGTGGCCATGGTAATTTAAGAAAATAAATGTACCCAATATTAATATAATTAAAAGAGGAGCAATTGTGTTTAGTTTTTTTTCGGCATTCGCGAAATTGCGAAAACACTAGTGGAGGATCTCTGATCTTTCCTACATATTTGAGCTTTTTTTCCCAGGATTTTCAAATTTTGCATGTCCTTTTCATCCTTTCCAGTAGTTTTCGCCGGAACCCCCTTTGGATTTTTACTTCCGACATACTAGACTACACGTATAAAAAATTTGAACAAAATTGGAAATGATTACTATTCGAAACCTTATCCATACTTTCTGTTTTTTCTGTTCCTATCCAGTACGTAAAGAAGATACACTTCCGCTACTGCCCTTCATCAGTGCCATACTCCAGAATTTCCAGATGTTGTTGGAAGTTATAAGTGATAATCACGTGACAATCGTGTCCTTGAGGTATTTGAACACATGTGGTTTCAGATCGGCTCCAAACACTGTGTCGATAAACCTTTCCATGTTGCTGCGACATTGTGCAGCCCGAAAGGCATTCTCTTAATTTAGGAGAGTCCACAATTAGGTATCGACTTTTCCTCGACAGGGTATTGCGGTAAATTTTCCCGCAACAAGGTTTACCCTCTTCCTTGTGCTTCTCCCTTCGTTCCCTCTTTTCTTTGAGTGGGAAGAGCGGCTTTCTCCGTTGTCCAATTCGGTTCTCTCCCTAGGAGCCCAAATCCAAGTCACCTTCTTTTGCCTCGGAAACCTCCACTTGGCCCTCACGATTGCAATTGAAACCGAACAACAGACGCTCTGCCACTCTCAGTTCTTCAACTGAGATGTATGCCAAAGTGGGCTCCAAGAGGTGAGGTGAGCGAGTAGGATGTGTCTCCGCATTTGCTCGGACCATCTCTTATTTGAGTGCTAAATCGACCAAAACTTGGGATAGACTTGGAATCTGCCAACCCCAATGGAGTTTGGTAGAAGGGTGCCAAGTTTCTTTGCACTCCTTTCCGTTACGGTAACTATGTCAACTGCTCCTATAACGGACCGAACATGTTCTCCATGATCGAAACAGACACTCCGATGGGTTCTTCTTTCCCTTGGGTAATACGACCAATTTCGCCCTAGTTCGACGGCTGACCGAACTAAATAAACCTCCGACACCTTGCGCGCTTAACGAAGCTCCTCAACCAGTTCTAGGAACAGGCACCGTACCACAGTGAACTTGGGATAATTGGTTTGGTTGAGGAGTGGTTAGAATCCCGATCCATAAATCAAATTACGCTCCTCTTCTTCCACGGGTTCGTCGACTTCTTTATCGTCTTTCAAACATCAGGTCTGCCTTTAATTTTATCTTTAAATTTGCTTGGATCACTGATCCTATAAAATCAGGTAATCAAATAAATAATTGCTAATTTTAATTTTGATATGATTTATCGCAATCGCTGGAAGACGAAGTGAGAGAAAAACAACACCGTCGCTGATGCTCAACTGGATAAATGCGAAAGTCACATAACGATTTCCCGGCCAGAGCATGAGAATCTAACAACAAAGTTGTTGCGGTTAAATTCACCACAACAAGTTCTTCACTTACATTCTTTTCCGTTGGTTCTTCAAAATCCTAGAAGGGTGGTGGGCAGCCATGGGTTAATCAGCCATTGGTGCACCCTCTAAGTATCTTGAAGGAATAACCATCGCAGGAAGGACGGACGGTCCATTATGGAAGCGATCAGAAGAAAGGCGCACGAACCGCGCCCAGCGTATAAATGTATAGGAGCTTTTACCTAAGTTGTTGGCTCTTGACCTTGTGTGGTGTCGTCTCCCCCATCGGGTAGCCTCCTTTGCCTTGGAAGGCATCTTCGCTCCACCCATGTCTTTTCGACCCAATCCGTTGTCTTTGCCTACCCTTTCATTTTATGTCCGTCGTCTCCTTGGGGAAGCATATTGGCGGGAAGGATTGGTGGGTTCTTGAACTCTGTCTTTCTGCTTCTATGCTTGTCGGAGGCGACAACCAATAGGTCTGCGAGAAGCCAGAGACAGAAGTCTTTTTGGAAGTGACGAACGGTCACTTTAGTAAAAGCGCGATACGTCTAGAGCCAGATGGATGGTCTGGAACTCTCTGCGTGCAATAAACCCCAGAAGATTTAAAACTACTGACGAACTATTCGGTGACGGACGGTCGCCCATCGAACCACAAATAAATATTGTAAAAGAAATTTGCCTGACCCGCACTAACGAAATTTAAGACAAAATGATTCCCCGGGATAGCCCAGCTGAGCAGCCAGCAGGTTCAGCAAACAATTTGCTGCCATTGCAAATTTCCCCAAGGGCATTTTATTGTTCCCCCTGAATCTCAAGTGACAAGTCGCCACTTTGAGCTTTAACCACCAACCGCGTGGTTCGGTTTCTTTTGTAGATTTCGGCAGTTTTGTTTTGAGTAGTTTTTTTTGTTTTGCCGACATCCCCGCCATCATAAAAATTAGAATTTTGACAAAAGTCTGCAACAAAGTCACTTCTTCTTTAAATCTTGCAATTGCTCCCTCTTGTATTACAGTGAGGACAACGGATGGTGAGCGCTCGTAGTTGTGAGCCATGGATTTCCAAGAAATAGATTAAATTAGAAAGTGACTGGAAAACCTACAAAGTATTTAAGCCGAGAAGAAAGGAAGGCCCAAAGTTGGTCTTGCTGTAGTTCATGTAAAGGGACCAGCAACACAAATTCATTATTGAAACTACAAATACTTGGCATTTCGAGCATTAAAATTACGAACAACATACAACATGCTAAATAATCCCGAAGGATATTCACATTTGAGTGTGACTTTTTTTGGAAACATTGCCTCCCTCTCTTTGGGGCAGCCCATTGTATGAAATGCTTCCACATCAGGGAGTGCCAGAAATATGTTTATACTCGTAGACAGCAGCTACTGACATTTTGTTATACTTAATGACGGAAAAGCCTTTTCATCTCGGCAAGAAAAAATGCATTTTAAATTTTTTTAATTATTTTATTTTCTTTCATGTAAAAGGAAACTGTTGAGTGGCATATCAGGCGGTCCGTTAGTTTTAGTATACCGGATGAAGTCCGCGGTTTGTTGCATTCTTCTCGATGACCGGAAACGTCTCCGATGGTAAAATGATGTAACTGACGTGCCAATAATCGCAATACAACCTATCAACCCAACTAACTGCCATCTGTACTGACGCCATATAGGAACGCATACGCCAGGTTGCACGCAGGAACCAAAGTTACACCCACTTGCACAAATCGGTCGACAGAAATCCCCTTGAGAAGATCTTCGGTACCCAACGTCACAGAGACATCTATCTGGTTCTTCGCAAATTCCATTAGGGCAGCCCGTTTTACAGAGAGGATAACAAAGGTTGGTGCCACCGGATCTCTCATATCCCACAGAACAGGTGTACAGGCCAGCCGAAATTAGACAAGTTCCAGGAGCTACGCAAGATCCATTGCCACAACCTTCCAGGCAAAATGGTAAACATTCATCTTTAAGACCAGCGTCAACGTATCCAGCGTTGCACACACAGACCTCAGGGGCAACACATGCCCCGTTGCTACAACCAGAAGAGCAAACTGGTTCGCATTTATTAGTTTGAGACATGTTATATCCAGCATTACATAGGCAAATTCCGGAGTGCAGGCAGACTCCATTTAAACAGTTGTCTGGGCAAAGTGAAGAGCACTTATCTTCATGTAAACTGTAACCAATATTGCAGGAGCACGAGTCAGGCGCTACACACGTTGCATTCGGACATCCGGATGAACAAACAGGTTCACATATCATCTCCTGCGACATGGCAAAACCAGGATTGCAAGAACAAATTCCAGCGGGAGAACATATTCCATTAATGCAGCCATTTTGACAGAAAGGTTCACATTTTAGGTTTTGCGACATTTTGTATCCATGATTGCAAGAACAGATTCCAGGTTCTGAACACATACCATTTGAACAGCCTCCTACACAGACCGGATCACATTTCTTTGCTTGAGACATCGCATATCCTATGTTGCAGAAGCACGTCGCTGGAGCTACACAAGTACCGTTTGGACACCCTCCGACACAGACCGGCTCACACTTATTGGCTTGAGACATTGCATATCCTATGTTGCAAGAGCACGTTGATGGTGCTGTACAGGAACCGTTTGGACAGCCTTCGACGCAGACTGGCTCACATTTTTTGGCTTGAGACATTGCATATCCTATGTTGCAAGAGCAGGTTGATGGTGCTGTACAGGAACCGTTCGGACAACCGCCAGCACATACTGGCTCACATATCTTGGCTTTTGACATTACATATCCTTTGTTGCAAGAGCAGGTTGATGGTGCTGTACAGGAACCGTTCGGACAACCTCCGACACAGACTGGCTCACATTTTTTGGCTTGAGACATTGCATATCCTATGTTGCAAGAGCAGGTTGATGGTGCTGTACAGGAACCGTTCGGACAACCTCCGACACAGACTGGCTCACATTTCTTGGCTTGAGACATTGCATATCCTATGTTGCAAGAGCAGGTTGATGGTGCTGTACAGGAACCGTTCGGACAACCTCCGACACAGACTGGCTCACATTTCTTGGCTTGAGACATTGCATATCCTATGTTGCAAGAGCAGGTTGATGGTGATGTACAGGAACCGTTCGGACAACCTCCGACACAGACTGGCTCACATTTCTTGGCTTGAGACATTGCATATCCTATGTTGCAAGAGCAGGTTGATGGTGCTGTACAGGAACCGTTCGGACAACCTCCGACACAGACTGGCTCACATTTTTTGGCTTGAGACATTGCATATCCTATGTTGCAAGAGCAGGTTGATGGTGCTGTACAGGAACCGTTCGGACAACCTCCGACACAGACTGGCTCACATTTCTTGGCTTGAGACATTGCATATCCTATGTTGCAAGAGCAGGTTGATGGTGCTGTACAGGAACCGTTCGGACAACCTCCGACACAGACTGGCTCACACTTCTTGGCTTGAGACATTGCATATCCTATGTTGCACGAGCAGGTTGATGGTGCTGTACAGGAACCGTTCGGACAACCGCCAGCACATACTGGCTCACATATCTTGGCTTTTGACATTACATATCCTTTGTTGCAAGAGCAGGTTGATGGTGCTGTACAGGAACCGTTCGGACAACCTCCGACACAGACTGGCTCACATTTTTTGGCTTGAGACATTGCATATCCTATGTTGCAAGAGCAGGTTGATGGTGCTGTACAGGAACCGTTCGGACAACCTCCGACACAGACTGGCTCACATTTCTTGGCTTGAGACATTGCATATCCTATGTTGCAAGAGCAGGTCGATGGTGCTGTACAGGAACCGTTCGGACAACCTCCGACACAGACTGGCTCACACTTCTTGGCTTGAGACATTGCATATCCTATGTTGCAAGAGCAGGTTGATGGTGATGTACAGGAACCGTTCGGACAACCTCCGACACAGACTGGCTCACATTTCTTGGCTTGAGACATTGCATATCCTATATTGCAAGAGCAAGTTGGTGGTGCTGTACAGGAACCGTTCGGACAACCTCCGACACAGACTGGCTCACATTTCTTGGCTTGAGACATTGCATATCCTATGTTGCAAGAGCAGGTTGATGGTGCTGTACAGGAACCGTTCGGACAACCTCCGACACAGACTGGCTCACACTTCTTGACTTGAGACATTGCATATCCTATGTTGCAAGAGCAGGTTGATGGTGCTGTACAGGAACCGTTCGGACAACCTCCGACACAGACTGGCTCACATTTCTTGGCTTGAGACATTGCATATCCTATGTTGCAAGAGCAGGTTGATGGTGCTGTACAGGAACCGTTCGGACAACCTCCGACACAGACTGGCTCACATTTCTTGGCTTGAGACATTGCATATCCTATGTTGCAAGAGCAGGTTGATGGTGCTGTACAGGAACCGTTCGGACAACCTCCGACACAGACTGGCTCACATTTCTTGGCTTGAGACATTGCATATCCTATGTTGCAAGAGCAGGTTGATGGTGCTGTACAGGAACCGTTCGGACAACCTCCGACACAGACTGGCTCACATTTCTTGGCTTGAGACATTGCATATCCTATGTTGCAAGAGCAGGTTGATGGTGCTGTACAGGAACCGTTCGGACAACCTCCGACACAGACTGGCTCACATTTCTTGGCTTGAGACATTGCATATCCTATGTTGCAAGAGCAGGTTGATGGTGCTGTACAAGAACCGTTCGGACAACCTCCGACACAGACTGGCTCACATTTCTTGGCTTGAGACATTGCATATCCTATGTTGCAAGAGCAGGTTGATGGTGCTGTACAGGAACCGTTCGGACAACCTCCGACACAGACTGGCTCACATTTCTTGGCTTGAGACATTGCATATCCTATGTTGCAAGAGCAGGTTGATGGTGCTGTACAGGAACCGTTCGGACAACCTCCGACACAGACTGGCTCACATTTCTTGACTTGAGACATTGCATATCCTATGTTGCAAGAGCAGGTTGATGGTGCTGTACAGGAACCGTTCAGACAACCTCCGACACAGACTGGCTCACACTTCTTGACTTGAGACATTGCATATCCTATGTTGCAAGAGCAGGTTGATGGTGCTGTACAGGAACCGTTCGGACAACCTCCGACACAGACTGGCTCACATTTTTTGGCTTGAGACATTGCATATCCTATGTTGCAAGAGCAGGTTGATGGTGCTGTACAAGAACCGTTCGGACAACCTCCAGCACAGACTGGCTCACATTTCTTAGCTTTTGACATTACATATCCTTTGTTGCAAGAGCAGGTTGATGGTGCTGTACAGGAACCGTTCGGACAACCTCCGACACAGACTGGCTCACATTTCTTGGCTTGAGACATTGCATATCCTATGTTGCAAGAGCAGGTTGATGGTGCTGTACAGGAACCGTTCGGACAACCTCCGACACAGACTGGCTCACATTTCTTGGCTTGAGACATTGAATATCCTATGTTGCAAGAGCAGGTTGATGGTGCTGTACAAGAACCATTCGGACAACCTCCATCACAGACTGGCTCACATTTCTTAGCTTTTGACATTACATATCCTTTGTTGCAAGAGCAGGTTGATGGTGCTGTACAGGAACCGTTCGGACAACCTCCGAAACAGACTGGCTCACATTTCTTGGCTTGAGACATTGCATATCCTACGTTGCAAGAGCAGGTTGATGGTGCTGTACAGGAACCGTTCGGACAACCTCCGACACAGACTGGCTCACATTTCTTGGCTTGAGACATTGCATATCCTATGTTGCAAGAGCAGGTTGATGGTGCTGTACAGGAACCGTTCGGACAACCGCCAGCACATACTGGCTCACATTTCTTGACTTGAGACATTACATAACCTTTGTTGCAAGAGCAGGTTGATGGTGCTGTACAGGAACCATTCGGACAACCGCCAGCACATACTGGCTCACATTTCTTGACTTGAGACATTACATATCCTTTGTTGCAAGAGCAGGTTGATGGTGCTGTACAGGAACCGTTCGGACAACCTCCGACACAGACTGGCTCACATTTTTTGGCTTGAGACATTGCATATCCTATGTCGCAAGAGCAGGTTGATGGTGCTGCACAGGAACCGTTTGGACAGCCTCCGACGCAGACTGGCTCACATTTTTTGGCTTGAGACATTGCATATCCTATGTTGCAAGAGCAGGTTGATGGTGCTGTACAGGAACCATTCGGACAACCGCCAGCACATACTGGCTCACATTTTTTGGCTTGAGACACTGCATATCCTATGTCGCAAGAGCAGGTTGATGGTGCTGCACAGGAACCGTTTGGACAGCCTCCGACGCAGACTGGCTCACATTTCTTGGCTTGAGACATTGCATATCCTATGTTGCAAGAGCAGGTTGATGGTGCTGTACAAGAACCGTTCGGACAACCGCCAACGCAGACTGGCTCACATTTTTTGGCTTGGGACATTGCATATCCTTTGTTGCAAGAGCAAACTGAGGGTGATACACAATTACCGTTTGGACAACCTCCGAAACAGACTGGCTCACATATTTTGGCTTGAGACATTGCATATCCTATGTTGCAAGAGCAGGTTGATGGTGCTGTACAGGAACCATTCGGACAACCGCCAACACATACTGGCTCACATTTCTTGACTTGAGACACTACATATCCTTTGTTGCAAGAGCAGGTTGATGGTGCTGTACAGGAACCGTTCGGACAACCTCCGACACAGACTGGCTCACATTTTTTGGCTTGAGACATTGCATATCCTATGTCGCAAGAGCAGGTTGATGGTGCTGCACAGGAACCGTTTGGACAGCCTCCGACGGAGACTGGCTCACATTTTTTGGCTTGAGACATTGCATATCCTATGTTGCAAGAGCAGGTTGATGGTGCTGTACAGGAACCATTCGGACAACCGCCAGCACATACTGGCTCACATTTCTTGACTTGAGACATTACATATCCTTTGTTGCAAGAGCAGGTTGATGGTGCTGTACAGGAACCGTT
Source organism: Volucella inflata (assembly GCA_928272305.1). Lineage (NCBI taxonomy): Eukaryota > Metazoa > Arthropoda > Insecta > Diptera > Syrphidae > Volucella > Volucella inflata. Next base: position 24,624,464 of record OV743717.1, on the reverse strand, counting down.
CGGACAACCTCCGACGCAGACTGGCTCACATTTTTTGGCTTGAGACATTGCATATCCTATGTCGCAAGAGCAGGTTGATGGTGCTGCACAGGAACCGTTTGGACAGCCTCCGACGCAGACTGGCTCACATTTTTTGGCTTGAGACATTGCATATCCTATGTTGCAAGAGCAGGTTGATGGTGCTGTACAAGAACCGTTCGGACAACCGCCAACGCAGACTGGCTCACATTTTTTGGCTTGGGACATTGCATATCCTTTGTTGCAAGAGCAAACTGAGGGTGATACACAATTACCGTTTGGACACCCTCCGACACAGACTGGCTCACATTTCTTAGCTTTTGACATTACATATCCCCCGTTGCAAGTGCAGGTTGATGGTGCTGTACAGGAACCGTTCGGACAACCGCCAGCACAGACTGGCTTACATTCCTTGACTTGAGACATTACATATCCTATGTTGCAAGAGCAGGTTGATGGTGCTGTACAGGAACCGTTTGGACAGCCTCCGACGCAGACTGGCTCACATTTTTTGGCTCGAGACATTGCATATCCTATGTTGCAAGAGCAGGTTGATGGTGCTATACAGGAACCGTTCGGACAACCTCCGACACAGACTGGCTCACATTTCTTAGCTTTTGACATTACATATCCTATGTTGCAAGAGCAGGTTGATGGTGCTGTACAGAAACCGTTTGGACAGCCTCCGACGCAGACTGGCTCACATTTTTTGGCTTGAGACATTTCGTATCCTTTGTTGCAGGAGCAGGTTGATGGTGCTGTACAGGAACCGTTCGGACAACCTCCGACACAGACTGGCTCACATTTCTTGACTTGAGACATTGCATATCCTACATTGCAAGAGCAGGTAGATGGTGCTGTACAGGAACCGTTTGGACAGCCTCCGCCGCAGACTGGCTCACATTTTTTGGCTTGAGACATTGCATATCCTATGTTGCAAGAGCAGGTTGATGGTGCTGTACAAGAACCGTTCGGACAACCGCCAACGCAGACTGGCTCACATTTTTCGCCTTGAGACATTTCGTATCCTTTGTTGCAGGAGCAGGTTGATGGTGCTGTACAGGAACCGTTCGGACAACCTCCGACACAGACTGGCTCACATTTCTTGATTTGAGACATTGCATATCCTACATTGCAAGAGCAGGTTGATGGTGCTGCACAGGAACCGTTTGGACAGCCTCCGACGCAGACTGGCTCACATTTTTTGGCTTGAGACATTGCATATCCTATGTTGCAAGAGCAGGTTGATGGTGCTGTACAGGAACCGTTCGGACAACCTGCAGCACAGACTGGCTCACATTTCTTGGCTTTTGACATTACATATCCTATGTTGCAAGAGCAGGTTGATGGTGCTGTACAGGAACCGTTCGGACAACCTCCGACACAGACCGGCTCACATTTCTTGGCTATTGACATTGCATATCCTTTGTTGCAAGAGCAGGTTGATGGTGCTGTACAGGAACCGTTCGGACAACCTCCGACACAGACTGGCTCACATTTCTTGGCTTTTGACATTACATATCCTTTGTTGCAAGAGCAGGTTGATGGTGCTGTACAGGAACCGTTCGGACAACCGGCAGCACAGACTGGCTCACATTTCTTGACTTGAGACATTACATATCCTTTGTTGCAAGAGCAGGTTGATGGTGCTGTACAGGAACCGTTCGGACAACCTCCGACACAGACTGGCTCACATCTCTTGGCTTGAGACATTGCATATCCTATGTTGCAAGAGCAGGTTGATGGTGCTGTACAGGAACCGTTTGGACAGCCTCCGACGCAGACTGGCTCACATTTTTTGGCTTGAGACATTTCGTATCCTTTGTTACAGGAGCAGGTTGATGGTGCTGTACAGGAACCGTTCGGACAACCTCCAGGGCAGACTGGCTCACATTTCTTAGCTTTTGACATTGCATGTCCTTTGTTGCAAGAGCAGGTTGATGGTGCTGTACAGGAACCGTTCGGACAACCGCCAGCACAGACTGGCTCACATTTCTGGACTTGAGACATTACATATCCTTTGTTGCAAGAGCAGGTTGATGGTGCTGTACAGGAACCGTTCGGACAACCTCCGACACAGACCGGCTCACATTTCTTGGCTATTGACATTGCATATCCTTTGTTGCAAGAGCAGGTTGATGGTGCTGTACAGTAACCGTTCGGACAACTTCCGACACAGACTGGCTCACATTTCTTGGCTTGAGACATTGCATATCCTATGTTGCAAGAGCAGGTTGATGGTGCTGTACAGGAACCGTTTGGACAGCCTCCGACGCAGACTGGCTCACATTTTTTGGCTTGAGACATTTCGTATCCTTTGTTACAGGAGCAGGTTGATGGTGCTGTACAGGAACCGTTCGGACAACCTCCAGGGCAGACTGGCTCACATTTCTTAGCTTTTGACATTGCATGTCCTTTGTTGCAAGAGCAGGTTGATGGTGCTGTACAGGAACCGTTCGGACAACCGCCAGCACATACAGGCTCACATTTTTTGACTTGAGACATTGCATATCCTTTGTTGCAAGAGCAGGTTGATGGTGCTGTACAGGAACCGTTCGGACAACCTCCGACACAGACCGGCTCACATTTCTTGGCTTTTGACATTACATATCCTTTGTTGCAAGAGCAGGTTGATGGTGCTGTACAGGAACCGTTCGGACAACCGCCAGCACAGACTGGCTCACATTTCTTGACTTGAGACATTACATATCCTTTGTTGCAAGAGCAGGTTGATGGTGCTGTACAGGAACCGTTCGGACAACCGCCAGCACAGACTGGCTCACATTTCTTGACTTGAGACATTACATATCCTTTGTTGCAAGAGCAGGTTGATGGTGCTGTACAGGAACCGTTCGGACAACCTCCGACACAGACTGGCTCACATTTCTTGGCTTTTGACATTACATATCCTTTGTTGCAAGAGCAGGTTGATGGTGCTGTACAGGAACCGTTCGGACAACCGGCAGCACAGACTGGCTCACATTTCTTGACTTGAGACATTACATATCCTTTGTTGCAAGAGCAGGTTGATGGTGCTGTACAGGAACCGTTCGGACAACCTCCGACACAGACTGGCTCACATTTCTTGGCTTGAGACATTGCATATCCTATGTTGCAAGAGCAGGTTGATGGTGCTGTACAGGAACCGTTTGGACAGCCTCCGACGCAGACTGGCTCACATTTTTTGGCTTGAGACATTTCGTATCCTTTGTTACAGGAGCAGGTTGATGGTGCTGTACAGGAACCGTTCGGAAAACCTCCAGGGCAGACTGGCTCACATTTCTTAGCTTTTGACATTGCATGTCCTTTGTTGCAAGAGCAGGTTGATGGTGCTGAACAGGAACCGTTCGGACAACTTCCGACACAGACTGGCTCACATTTCTTGGCTTGAGACATTGCATATCCTATGTTGCAAGAGCAGGTTGATGGTGCTGTACAGGAACCGTTTGGACAGCCTCCGACGCAGACTGGCTCACATTTTTTGGCTTGAGACATTTCGTATCCTTTGTTACAGGAGCAGGTTGATGGTGCTGTACAGGAACCGTTCGGACAACCTCCAGGGCAGACTGGCTCACATTTCTTAGCTTTTGACATTGCATGTCCTTTGTTGCAAGAGCAGGTTGATGGTGCTGTACAGGAACCGTTCGGACAACCGCCAGCACATACAGGCTCACATTTTTTGACTTGAGACATTGCATATCCTTTGTTGCAAGAGCAGGTTGATGGTGCTGTACAGGAACCGTTCGGACAACCTCCGACACAGACCGGCTCACATTTCTTGGTTTTTGACAGTGCATATCCTTTGTTGCAAGAGCAGGTTGATGGTGCTGTACAGGAACCGTTCAGACAACCGCCAGCACAGACTGGCTCACATTTCTTGACTTGAGACATTACATATCCTTTGTTGCAAGAGCAGGTTGATGGTGCTGTACAGGAACCGTTCGGACAACCTCCGACACAGACCGGCTCACATTTCTTAGCTTTTGACATTGCATGTCCTTTGTTGCAAGAGCAGGTTGATGGTGCTGTACAGGAACCGTTCGGACAACCGCCAGCACAGACTGGCTCACATTTCTTGACTTGAGACATTACATATCCTTTGTTGCAAGAGCAGGTTGATGGTGCTGTACAGGAACCGTTCGGACAACCTCCGACACAGACTGGCTCACATTTCTTGGCTTGAGACATTGCATATCCTATGTTGCAAGAGCAGGTTGATGGTGCTGTACAGGAACCGTTTGGACAGCCTCCGACGCAGACTGGCTCACATTTTTTGGCTTGAGACATTTCGTATCCTTTGTTACAGGAGCAGGTTGATGGTGCTGTACAGGAACCGTTCGGACAACCTCCAGGGCAGACTGGCTCACATTTCTTAGCTTTTGACATTGCATGTCCTTTGTTGCAAGAGCAGGTTGATGGTGCTGAACAGGAACCGTTCGGACAACTTCCGACACAGACTGGCTCACATTTCTTGGCTTGAGACATTGCATATCCTATGTTGCAAGAGCAGGTTGATGGTGCTGTACAGGAACCGTTTGGACAGCCTCCGACGCAGACTGGCTCACATTTTTTGGCTTGAGACATTTCGTATCCTTTGTTACAGGAGCAGGTTGATGGTGCTGTACAGGAACCGTTCGGACAACCTCCAGGGCAGACTGGCTCACATTTCTTAGCTTTTGACATTGCATGTCCTTTGTTGCAAGAGCAGGTTGATGGTGCTGTACAGGAACCGTTCGGACAACCGCCAGCACATACAGGCTCACATTTTTTGACTTGAGACATTGCATATCCTTTGTTGCAAGAGCAGGTTGATGGTGCTGTACAGGAACCGTTCGGACAACCTCCGACACAGACCGGCTCACATTTCTTGGTTTTTGACAGTGCATATCCTTTGTTGCAAGAGCAGGTTGATGGTGCTGTACAGGATCCGTTCGGACAACCTCCGACACAGACTGGCTCACATTTCTTCGCTTTTGACAATTCATATCCCTTGTTGCAAGAGCAGGTTGATGGTGCTGTACAGGAACCGTTCGAACAACCTCCGACACAGACCGGCTCACATTTCTTGGCTTTTGACATAGCATGTCCTTTGTTGCAAGAGCAGGTTGATGGTGCTGTACAGGAACCGTTCGGACAACCGCCAGCACAGACTGGCTCACATTTCTTGACTTGAGACATTACATATCCTTTGTTGCAAGAGCAGGTTGATGGTGCTGTACAGGAACCGTTCGGACAACCTCCGACACAGACCGGCTCACATTTCTTGGCTTTTGACATTACATATCCTTTGTTGCAAGAGCAGGTTGATGGTGCTGTACAGGAACCGTTCGGACAACCGCCAGCACAGACTGGCTCACATTTCTTGACTTGAGACATTACATATCCTTTGTTGCAAGAGCAGGTTGATGGTGCTGTACAGGAACCGTTCGGACAACCGCCAGCACAGACTGGCTCACATTTCTTGACTTGAGACATTACATATCCTTTGTTGCAAGAGCAGGTTGATGGTGCTGTACAGGAACCGTTCGGACAACCTCCGACACAGACTGGCTCACATTTCTTGGCTTTTGACATTACATATCCTTTGTTGCAAGAGCAGGTTGATGGTGCTGTACAGGAACCGTTCGGACAACCGCCAGCACAGACTGGCTCACATTTCTTGACTTGAGACATTACATATTCTTTGTTGCAAGAGCAGGTTGATGGTGCTGTACAGGAACTGTTCGGACAACCTCCGACACAGACTGGCTCACATCTCTTGGCTTTTGACATTACATATCCTTTGTTGCAAGAGCAGGTTGATGGTGCTGTACAGGAACCGTTCGGACAACCGCCAGCACAGACTGGCTCACATTTCTGGACTTGAGACATTACATATCCTTTGTTGCAAGAGCAGGTTGATGGTGCTGTACAGGAACCGTTCGGACAACCTCCGACACAGACCGGCTCACATTTCTTGGCTATTGACATTGCATATCCTTTGTTGCAAGAGCAGGTTGATGGTGCTGTACAGGAACCGTTCGGACAACCGCCAGCACAGACTGGCTCACATTTCTTGACTTGAGACATTACATATCCTTTGTTGCAAGAGCAGGTTGATGGTGCTGTACAGGAACCGTTCGGACAACCTGCAGCACAGACTGGCTCACATTTCTTGGCTTTTGACATTACATATCCTTTGTTGCAAGAGCAGGTTGATGGTGCTGTACAGGAACCGTTCGGACAACCTCCGACACAGACCGGCTCACATTTCTTGGCTATTGACATTGCATATCCTTTGTTGCAAGAGCAGGTTGATGGTGCTGTACAGGAACCGTTCGGACAACCGCCAGCACAGACTGGCTCACATTTCTTGACTTGAGACATTACATATCCTTTGTTGCAAGAGCAGGTTGATGGTGCTGTACAGGAACCGTTCGGACAACCGCCAGCACAGACTGGCTCACATTTTTTGGCTTGAGACATTTCGTATCCTTTGTTGCAGGAGCAGGTTGATGGTGCTGTACAGGAACCGTTCGGACAACCGCCAGCACATACAGGCTCACATTTTTTGACTTGAGACATTGCATATCCTTTGTTGCAAGAGCAGGTTGATGGTGCTGTACAGGAACCGTTCGGACAACCTCCGACACAGACCGGCTCACATTTCTTGGTTTTTGACAGTGCATATCCTTTGTTGCAAGAGCAGGTTGATGGTGCTGTACAGGAACCGTTCGGACAACCTCCGACACATACAGGCTCACATTTTTTGACTTGAGACATTGCATATCCTTTGTTGCAAGAGCAGGTTGATGGTGCTGTACAGGAACCGTTCGGACAACCACCGACACAGACCGGCTCACATTTCTTGGTTTTTGACAGTGCATATCCTTTGTTGCAAGAGCAGGTTGATGGTGCTGTACAGGAACCGTTCGGACAACCTCCGACACAGACTGGCTCACATTTCTTCGCTTTTGACAATTCATATCCCTTGTTGCAAGAGCAGGTTGATGGTGCTGTACAGGAACCGTTCGGACAGCCTCCGAAGCAGACTGGCTCACATTTCTTGACTTGAGACATTGCATATCCTATGTTGCAAGAGCAGGTTGATGGTGCTGCACAGGAACCGTTTGGACAGCCTCCGACGCAGACCGGCTCACATTTTTTGGCTTGAGACATTTCGTATCCTTTGTTGCAGGAGCAGGTTGATGGTGCTGTACAGGAACCGTTCGGACAACCTCCGACACAGACTGGCTCACATGTCTTGGCTTTTGACAGTGCGTATCCCCTGTTGCAAGAGCAGGTTGATGGTGCTGTACAGGAACCGTTCGGACAGCCTCCGACACAGACTGGCTCACATTTCTTGGCTTTTGACATTGCATATCCTTTGTTGCAAGAGCAGGTTGATGGTGCTGTACAGGAACTGTTCGGACAACCTCCAGCACAGACTGGCTCACATTTCTTGGCTTTTGACGTTACATATCCCTTGTTGCAAGAGCAAGTTGATGGTGCTGTACAGGAACCGTTCAGACAGCCTCCGACACAGACTGGCTCACATTTCGTGGCTTTTGACATTGCGTATCCTTTGTTGCAAGAGCAGGTTGATGGTGCTGTACAGGAACCGTTCGGACAACCTCCAGCACAGACTGGCTCACATTTCTTGGCTTTTGACATTGCGTATCCTTTGTTGCAAGAGCAGGTTGATGGTGCTGTACAGGAACCGTTCAGACAGCCTCCGACACAGACTGGCTCACATTTCGTGGCTTTTGACATTGCGTATCCTTTGTTGCAAGAGCAGGTTGATGGTGCTGTACAGGAACCGTTCGGACAACCTCCGACACAGACTGGCTCACATTTCTTGGCTTTTGACATTGCGTATCCTTTGTTGCAAGAGCAGGTTGATGGTGCTGTACAGGAACCGTTCAGACAGCCTCCGACACAGACTGGCTCACATTTCGTGGCTTTTGACATTGCGTATCCTTTGTTGCAAGAGCAGGTTGATGGTGCTGTACAGGAACCGTTCGGACAGCCTCCGACACAGACTGGCTCACATTTCTTGGCTTTTGACATTGCGTATCCTTTGTTGCAAGAGCAGGTTGATGGTGCTGTACAGGAACCGTTCGGACAGCCTCCGACACAGACTGGTTCACATTTCTTGGCTTTTGACATTGCATATCCTTTGTTGCAAGAGCAGGTTGATGGTACTGTACAGGAACCGTTCGGACAACCTCCTGCACAGACTGGCTCACATTTCTTGGCTTTTGACATTACATATCCCTTGTTGCAAGAGCAAGTTGATGGTGCTGTACAGGAACCGTTCGGACAGCCTCCGACACAGACTGGCTCACATTTCTTGGCTTTTGACATTGCGTATCCTTTGTTGCAAGAGCAGGTTGATGGTGCTGTACAGGAACCGTTCGGACAGCCTCCGACACAGACTGGCTCACATTTCTTGGTTTTTGACATTGCATATCCTTTGTTGCAAGAGCAGGTTGATGGTGCTGTACAGGAACCGTTCGGACAACCTCCTGCACAGACTGGCTCACATTTCTTGGCTTTTGACATTACATATCCCTTGTTGCAAGAGCAAGTTGATGGTGCTGTACAGGAACCGTTCGGACAGCCTCCGACACAGACTGGCTCACATTTCTTGGCTTTTGACATTGCATATCCTTTGTTGCAAGAGCAGGTTGATGGTGCTGTACAGGAACCGTTCGGACAACCTCCTGCACAGACTGGCTCACATTTCTTGGCTTTTGACATTACATATCCCTTGTTGCAAGAGCAGGTTGATGGTGCTGTACAGGAACCGTTCGGACAACCTCTGACACAGACTGGCTCACATTTCTTGGCTCTTGACAGTGCATATCCTTTGTTGCAAGAGCAGGTTAATGGTGCTGTACAGGAACCGTTCGGACAGCCTCCGACGCAGACTGGCTCACATTTTTTGGTTTTTGACATTGCATATCCTTTGTTGCAAGAGCAGGTTGATGGTGCTGTACAGGAACCGTTCGGACAACCTCCAGCACAGACTGGCTCACATTTCTTGGCTTTTGACATTACATATCCTTTGTTGCAAGAGCAGGTTGATGGTGCTGTACAGGAACCGTTCGGACAACCTCCTGCACAGACTGGCTCACATTTCTTGGCTTTTGACATTACATATCCTTTGTTGCAAGAGCAGGTTGATGGTGCTGTACAGGAACCGTTCGGACAACTCCCAGCACAGACTGGCTCACATTTCTTGGCTTTTGACATTGCATATCCTTTGTTGCAAGAGCAGGTTGATGGTGCTGTACAGGAACCGTTCGGACAACCTCCAGCACAGACTGGCTCACATTTCTTGGCTTTTGACATTTCATATCCTTTGTTGCAAAAGCAGGTTGATGGTGCTGTACAGGAACCGTTCGGACAACCTCCGACACAGACTGGCTCACATTTCTTTGCTTTTGACATTACATATCCTTTGTTGCAAGAGCAGGTTGATGGTGCTGTACAGGAACCCTTCGGACAACCTCCAGCACAGACTGGCTCACATTTCTTGGTTTTTGACATAGCATATCCTTTGTTGCAAGAGCAAGTTGATGGTGCTGTACAAGATCCGTTCGGACAGCCTCCGACACAGACTGGCTCACATTTCTTGGCTTTTGATATTACATATCCTTTGTTGCAAGAGCAGGTTGATGGTGCTGTACAGGAACCGTTCGGACAACCTCCGACACAGACTGGCTCACATTTTTTGGCCGAGGACATGAAATAACCATTGTTGCAAGAGCAAACGCCTGGAGCTGTGCACACTCCATTCGGGCATCCGGCCGGGCATTCAGGATTACATTTGTTGGCGGTTGCTTTTTTATAGCCTTTGTTACAAGTACAAATACCAGGAGAGGAACAATATCCGTTCTGGCAACCTCCATTACATACCGGGGTACACTTTTCACCACCGTAACCAGCATTACACTCACATTTGTCTGCCGCCGAGCACCATCCATTCTGGCAATTCGGGCATATCTTCGGGCAAATGTTGTTTATTTTGTCGTGACCTGGAAAGCAAATACATTCGTTTTTGTGGCAAAAGCCATTGGGGCATTTTTGGCATCGGTTGAAGCATCTGCAATATCAAAAGTACTCTATGAGATATTTAATAAATTCTTAGAAATTTCGGTCGATGATCTTACAAAAGGGATCCTTCCGGCACCAATCGGTTCATGACCTGACCCTGATCACAAGAACACTGTTCTACTTTACGACCGTTCTTCCAGACTTGCTTACATCTCGCAGGCTGGCAACCTAAAACCGACCCCAGGATTGCAAGGCCAATCAAAGAGATCAAAAGGACTTGCTGCATCTTATTCGACTTAGTTGACACACGACAAATTTCCTTTCAACTATGATGCAGACAAGTTGAGACTTCGCTTTAAATAGATGTCGGTCAGTTGTACTCCTAATCAAAATCGCACATAAGAATGGCGCCATCCCCTTAACTGGGAAACTGTGTGCGTAAAATTCGAACCCCCGGCTGTCAGTTTCAAAAGAAGTATTTTCTACCAAATTTGTAATATAGACTTACTTGCAGCGCGATAACACGACTATAAGACTCAATTTCGAAAGCCGTCGTCTGCTTCGACTTTTTATCACATATTCCATATTGCTTAGAGAAAAATACATACAGGGAATTGTATACTGGTGATCAGCGCAATGTGGTGTACCCTATTGTATACATGAATTGAAGCATAAAAGTTTATGTTTAGTTCGAGGACTAAACTGATTGCAGGACTCTTTTGGTGTTCAAATAGGTGTATCTTGTATCTTCATGTAGAATCTTCTTTCCTCACTACGAGTACGAGTTGCGCCAGACTCAATACCGATAAGCTTTTCTCTTTTAGAGTAAGTTAAGAGATTCAATGCTGCACCATTCAAAACTGTTTGGAAATTTTGAAATATTTGTCAGGGTTATGGGGAAGCCGCTTCTATGATATTGGGCGATGCTAACCTCCCTACCCTGTTTAAACATAAATATAGCTATCCTCACTTCATGCACGTCCGGTAAACGGAATTGTTGATTTTCTTAGATAAACCGTGTTTGGTGCGTCATTGCCTGACAAATTTTCCTTGAAATAAGGCAATCGATACCTTACCGGAAACTAATTAATGGCAAATTAATTTTTTATGAGTTTGAAGAGTTTTAGAATATTACGACAAGTAAATTACAAACTTAGATGTAAATCTATAAAAAAAAATGTCAATCAGGAGTCCTGGCAATATTGTAAATAAAACAGAAAAAAAAGTACATGATGTGTTTAAAGGGTTTAACTTTAGTTTAGATACATTTTTCAGATCTTCAGTAACCCTTGGAACGCAGTCTTCTGTAAGGCCAATCGGGCGTACGAGGTAAATGATCATGTCATTAGCATTCATATGAATACTGCAGTTTTTAACGATGTTAGGGATGTGGTTGCTTAAAAGTGAAAGTAAAAGTGGTCCTAACAAAGACCCTTGTGGAACACCAGAATGTATAATTTAAGCATAAGACCAACCAAGATCTGTAATAACTGACTGCATAAAAAATTAACTTCGAAGAGGAATATGTGAAATGAAAGTTATCTACAACCTTTATTAGCAACAGAGCGTGATCAATGAAGGCTAAAGCTGTTCAAAAATCAAGAAGAAGTACTACATCACATTGTGAGTTGGACTTCTTGGTGCTGGTGCAACGCCAGTTACTTTCCATTACTCGGGTAACTTATGAGGAAACTTGAGGAAACGCCATCAGATTCTATGGTATCCGATTTACTTATTTGATTGCTTTGAATAGTTCATATTCACCAGCAGACTGTAGAAAAAATAGCCTGGTTCTAAAACGATTAGATCAAAATCGAAAGTCGATGGTGCTGAGGCAAGTCGCTCACTTATATAGGAAATATTGAGCATTTGGATTTTGTTATAATCAGAGACTCTCCGATTTTTCCAAAACTATGAACAGACTATTACGTTCTTTTCAGTTAAGAATAGCCTTAAATAGAAATGAACATCAATAAATATAATATCAATTCGAACTGTAAAGCACTTCTATAAATTCAGCACCCTATGGCGAGTTTGTGATAGTGTAATACGTGGTTAAAACTCCCCATTCCGAAAATATGATAGTATGAACCATTTCATTGAAAGCAATGAGTATCTTATGCTAAGAACAAACATCGTCGAGCTTAAATCAAAATGACTGAGGTAATCAGAAATCTGTTTTCAATGCAGTAACTGGTGGGCCATCTGTTGGTAACTTTTTTAACAGGTAATAATCGAGACAGCTGTTCAATATATTACAACGATTGCTACTTTATTAAAACGAGTGAATCTTCCTTAATTACAGAATATTATTTTGTTCAAGTGACTACCTCGGTTGGCTTATCAATAAGCCATACTGTCCACCCAAATTGTAAATACATTTTCGATAGTTTTGGCTTCTATTTCACGAATAGCTTTCCCAACATTGTTTTTGAGTTGTGGAATCGCCTCTGAGTTCTTCAGTTATCATGCCCTCTTTATTGACTGTAACGTTTATTTTATTGTCGTATTGCAAGAAAAATGGGCCAATAGTGCCACCACTCAAAAAACCACATCAAACAATCAGACGTTCAGGATGCATTGGCTTCTCTATGTCTTCGTGTGGATTTTCTAAGCCTACAGAAAGAATACAGAAATTTTCTCTTGTTTACGTAGCTGCCGAGATAAAAATATGCCTCATCAAAATTGAGCTTAATTTAGATTTGCTATAAAGCACAAACAGTGAAGCGGGGGTTCAATTGCTTCAATTTTAGAGTCAATCGAAAAACTTCCTCAGGCTAGTGCGAGTCATGTTCAATTGACGAGATTTTTGATCTTTTAAGGTTTCGGGGCTTACGCCCGCACATTCGGCAGCAGATGCAGTATTTTCAAAAATATATCAACAGATGGCCCACCATTTACATACTTCAAACTCCAAGTAGGATGATTGACCGAACAAAAGCCGATTCTGAGGAATAAACCTGGAATTGTTGCATTGATTTTTATTTAAATTGTTTACACGAATTGAAATAGAAGAGTGCAGATATCTCAAAGCATCTTGGTTGTTAAGTTGACATAAAACTTAGGGAGAAAATGCATTTAGTTACTCGTAAATACGGCTACTCTTTGCACCGACACAGTTTTCAAGCATGGTAAAAGGAGATTATTTTCGAGATTTATGTTGCGTACAAATAATTTACAAAAACTATACAAATACCCACAAAGTTACATATCGCATTTTCTTTGCATATCTAAAAAAAAAAATTATGTTTAATAGTTAAGGTACACTAACACCTTTTTATAAAAAAAAGAACTCTTAAGTAACTCTTTCTAATTCAGATAAGAAGTTCAGTTTGGCGATTTTCCCCGAAGTAGGGATTTCTTAGAAAGTTATCTTGCACACGCTCTGGACAAGTACAAATTTTACCCTACTCTTGGCATGAGCCTTTAATGCTGTAACTCAATTGCGTCTCTACAGAGCTATGATGCGTTAGTCAGCTTCCAGATTTAACTGCGGAAACATGAAGTCTGCTCTTATCGTTTTGTGTGTTTTAGTTTTTACCAGCACCAGCTTATCTGAGGCTAAATGGTGCATCAAAAATACTACAACCGAAATCGAAGTAACAAAAGTCTTAACAAGAACAACAATTGTGCCGACATGGTACAAAAATTTTGTGAAAACTGAATCCTATCTAGAGGTAGAACGTGTCCCTAAAATTAAAGAAAAACGCGTGTGCTGTGATGGTTACATTCTAGATGAATTCGGCAAGCAGTGTTTTCCAGAATGTCCTAATGGGTGCCCAGATGAAGCAACATGTGTTGAGCCAAATACATGTGAATGTCCCTCAGGATACAATCTCAAAGACAACTCGTAAGTATTTCTTATTTCTATTTGGAAAAAGAAGAACAAGAAACATATTTGTATGTGACCGTATCTACGTAGGTGTCAAAAAGTTTGTACGAATTGTGAAAATGGACTGTGTTTGAGCTCTGGCAGTTGTCAATGTAATCCAATGTACGTTCGAATCGAAGACAAATGCAAACCCATGTGCCTTCAAAAATGCATAAACGGATACTGTGCCGCACCCGATATATGTGAATGCAATCCGGGTTTTCAACAGAATACCGAAACAAATCGATGTGAACCAATTTGTGAGCAAGCCTGCGGCACAAATGCCTACTGTTCAGCGCCAGAATTGTGCACCTGTAAGTATGGATTTTTTGGGAATGCGTCTGACATCTGTCAACCTTGGTGTAAATCGGAGTGTAAGAACGGCGAGTGTGTGGGCCCAAACAAGTGTGCCTGTTACCAGGGATTTGTAAGTGTTGAAGGTCTATGTCTCCCGGATTGCCATTCGGGTTGCGCTTTTGGTGATTGTATAGATGAAAAGGTCTGCCGATGCTGGCCAACTTACGTGTACAACAATGCAACCAGTTCATGTCATGAAAGTCTAGATGAAATTCATCCCACGACTGCAGATTCTTTAGATGTTGAGCGACGAAAAACACCAACTTCTCATCAAAACTATCTCACAACTTTACCTACTCCAGATGACAAACAAAGGCAAACTTCATCTTTTCATCAATTATGGTGGGAAAATCAAGAAAATGGGAATTGTGTCGATGGAAATTGCATCTGTAACGAGGGTTTCATACAAGTCGAACTAGGTTGTATTTTTCGCTGTAAAAACTGCAAATTTGGTCAATGTGTTAAAAAGGAAGAATGCGAGCATATGTCCGAAATAAATGTCGTGCCTAGTTCGGAACCGAATTTGTTCTCCAAATACGAAGAAACGACGAGTGAATCGTCTTCTACTAACGACTTATCAACGATCACAACCGAAGAGACGGAATCACCGATCTGTGTTGGAAACTGTTGGGCAGGATCTTGGGTGGATGGTGTTCTTAAATGTCCCGATGGTTTGATTTTGAATGACAAAAACGACTGCATTATGCCTTGTGAAGCTAAATGTAAAAATGGAATATGCACACAGGACAATGTATGCGAATGCAGTTCTGGATATATGTATAAAAATGACACTGAATGTGTTCCACAATGTGACAATGAATGCGTTAATGGCATTTGCGTAGCCCCAAATCATTGTGAATGCTTGGAAGGATACATCCCGCATATGCGCCCATCAATTAGACACTTATGTCTTCCAACTTGTAATGGTGTAAATGGTAGGGAGGGCTGTCTTAATGGCACATGTGTTGCTGTCAATAAATGTCAGTGTCTTGAAGGATTTGTGCCGAAGCCCGGCAATCGTTTCGAATGCATTCCATATGTAGAGGGTGCTGAGAAAATGAGCAACAGCTTCTGGTACGTTTATTTGATTTTGGGAATTTTAATGCTCCTTATCATGGCTGCTCTAGGACTGTATGGACTAAGAAAAATGTATTGGGATAGTTATAATGTGGAAAAATATGGTAAGGAAGTTTAATGTCAACTTGCTCATTTGCTTACATTGTTAATACATTTTATTTTTGTTTTTAGAAAAAAAACGCGGAACTGTTTCGTATAAAAAT
The DNA here is from genome assembly GCA_928272305.1 of Volucella inflata. Lineage (NCBI taxonomy): Eukaryota > Metazoa > Arthropoda > Insecta > Diptera > Syrphidae > Volucella > Volucella inflata. The sequence goes on along the minus strand of OV743717.1, from coordinate 24,608,897 downwards.
TGTAAAGACCCCTTTTGTGTCATTTGATGGTGACAGGTGGACTCATTGTTCATGATCGCACCTATAACGATTACTTTTTTCGTTAAGATTTTGACTTTTTGACTGGTTTGTACTTAAACGGATTTTGTAATAAACTTTTGAGTAAAATGTTTTTGATATTTGTGAATCATGTTTGTCAGAATCAATGGCTGTTGTGGAATTTTCAACTTGATAGTGATTCATACTCGTAACATTTTAAGATTCGTTGATTTTAGTCATGACCACACGGAGTAATTATTTCCGGTACGTTGTTCTAAAAAAATGTGTACACTCTGATATTTCAAAAATAAATAAAGTGAGGCAGTTTTGCTATGGTAAATTGGCAGCATAGGATTGAACAGCGAACTTACACGAATATAGTATTAAAAGAATGAGACATTGGCTTATGATAAGCGACTTAAAAACCCAATGAAATTATAAGTATCGTATCCGAGGGTTAAGGGGTATAGAGAAAAGGTATATTATTGAGTTTAAGTGAATTCAGCTTTTAAGATCATCTAATTACTTGCCTTGATGGGGCTTCAGTCTAAAATGGGCCGATGCCTCAGCTCCGTTTAGCTGCGTACAGGGATGAATGAATTTGTAGGTATGTATGTTAGAATTAATGATTTTATACTTGGTATAATCTGAAATCCAAACCAAATGATGCCGCATTATTAGGTTTTTCGATTCCTGTAATAAAACCTTTGTACTGAGAAACAATTATATTTTACACTTTATAGCATTTAAGTTCAAGCAAGTATGAATCATCGCCAGTGTTTACTCCTTCAACGGACAAGTTTTTGTGCGGTTTTCGTTCTTATCAAATGCAACGACGACTTGAAAAAGCTCTCGGAGTATGCGACAACTGTCATATGATGTGTTGCACTGCTTGTCACCAAGATCGTATCCATTATATCACTGTCAACATAATTATATAAACAACGTTATCTTTCAACTTCCTTTTTTCTTTTTTCCTCTTTTTTTCTTATATCTTACACTCTTGACTTTTTATTTTCATTTTGAACTTAATATGTCTTGCTGTCAACTCATTCACTACTTATTTATGATATCCATATTTTTTATCATTTCTATACTAAATTTTAAAATATTTAAATATACTTGGTTTACAATGTTGCACCATTTATGTAAAGCTAAACAAACATCAATAACTTTTTACTTTAACTGTTTTGTTTTAGATATTGTATTTTTTGATTAGTATTTTATTTAAAAATTAATAATGCTGGTTCTCCATGACGCGCCAAGAACACTGCTAAGAATCATGTGCAATTTTAAGAAGGATCTATATATTTGCTATATAAACGCACAAAGTATCGTAAGCAAAGTTCATGATTTGCATATTATCTTCGAGGATTCCGAGGTCGATATCATCTGTATTAACGAAACTTGGTTAAAATCTGATATGCGCAGTGTTCTCTTCAATAACAATCTATTTCGGACAGATTAAGTTGGCATGCAATCTGAGAAGGTGGCCATTTACATTAAAACTCATTTTAAATTTAGACCTCTTTTTCAGTCCAAAAAGACGATGTTTTGGAATACATTTTAATCGAAATTACTAATGGATATGAGTCATTCCATATGAAATCAACAAATTTGAAATAAAATGCGTGACGCATGATTTTTTATTTTTATAAAATCAATTGATATCAATTTTTGTGGTGCCAGAAACGAATAATTTTTTTTATTTTTAATCAGAACACATCCGTAGTCAAAAATTGGAACATTTTGCATTTGGTGATTTTGTATTTCAAATCATAAATTAAAACTAAACTAGAAAAATTAGGAACAAAATGGGGACCATTTGAAATTTCAACAATTTTTACTCATTTTTACGACTTTCAACTGGATTGGAAAGTTGCACATTAAGGATAGATTTTTTTAAGGAATGGATTATGAACCCTGTTGACGCTATGAAGTAATCATCATTGTCTTAGAATGATATGTATTTTCTACAAAAAAAAAAAGTGAATCTTGTTACTTTTGAAGAATGCCTAACTTTGGCCATCAAAAAACCCATGTGGAGGAAAAAATAAAATTTGATATTTAAGTACAAGATCGTCATTAATCATATCCACTAAGAGTCATTCTGTTATTTTTTTCAAAGTTCCACTTTTAGAACAAAAGCTTTTTGTGGTAGAACTGAATCAAAACTGGGTTATTGATTTAATAGGGTCATTATAAATGTTACTTCATAAATTAATAGTTACATTAATATTCCGGAAGTTTGTTTATGCTTTGAACTGAATAGATCCTGACACTGTTCTCTTCCGCAATTTGTTTCTGCTGATAACACGCAAATAGACCTGTAAAGCACTTAAGTATTTCAGGACTTCAGTTCTCTCAGTTTTCTCTCAGGTAAGTACCAGTATTTTTGAAGTACTTTTATACAAGTACCAAGTGTCACGTACTTAAGTAATGCCTTCTTCTTTTCTTTTCAGTTTGGTTTTCTGTCTGGTTTATCGACTGATGACGCTATTTTAAAAGTATGCTGTCAGTTACATGAGGGTTGGAATAATAATCAAAATAACCATGGCTTTATTTATAGAGATGACCAAAGCCCTTGATATGGTGGATCATCAGATATTACTTAACAAGTTGTACAACGCTGGATTTAGAGGGGCAATTTTTAATTGATTTAGAACAGTAAAGAAAAGAACCACAAGGTTCTGTACTTGGATTTATTCTGTTTAATGGGCTAGCCACTGCGTTCGCTGATGACATAGCATTAACTTATGCATTTTATTTGAGTGTGTTGTTAAGATAAGTGTCTTAGTTGATTGTAACCTAAACTGAAAGGATCATATCCAAGCAATAGAGACTCATATGAATCTAGTGGCTCTTAAAATGAATCTCATCAAACCCTATTGCTCCAATTAAATTTAGTCTAAACTTTTCTACTGTCTTGCGCAATCCAAGTCTGTTGGGGAGGATCGCATATGAATACACTTGTACCTTTTTTGACTGCGCAGAACATCTTTTTCGTATTGTTTCTTGTTGTAATCGTCGCACTCATAGTTGGTCTCTGTTTAAATAACTTAAAACTTTACTAATTTTTTGAAAAAAGTGGTAATATTCAAGCAGAAACAATCAAATTTACGATTTACAAAATTAATAATATGGCCCTTACCAACATAAGAGTCGCACGTAAAACTAATTTTTCTTGCTTTTACACAGTTACAGCCACAAAATATTTTAATAAGGTACAATGTTCCGCACGTTTTACTCTAAATTTGAATGTATACATTAAACAAATAAAAAAATGACTATTTATTTTGGAATTAGCTTATGTTGAATCTTTATTAGAATCTCATTCTAAAAATATTTGAATATGTTAACTTAGTCTCGTTTCTTTTACTTATCTAGTAATAAAATTTGATTTTTTTGTGGTAACATATAGCAGAAAATATTGCAAATTTTAGTTACTGATTGTCACCCTCATCAGAACTTATAAATGTATGTTATTAGTACTCAAGTGTCGTTCGCTATTAATTTAGGAAAAATCGTTCCTTTAATTATAGAACGTCAACTATTTATTCATTCTTTATCTTTATTTTTAACTAATAATGAAATTGTTATTGTAGTTTTAGTTGCTATGAAATGAATAAAATTACATCTTATAATAATAATAATAATAAATAAACTAGAAATTAAGTGCAATAGTTGCACTTCGCTTTTCATGCGAAATAATCACGATCGTGAAATTTTGTATCGCTTGAAGTGCTGTCGTGTGTGTTAACCATTATTAAATTAAATTTTTGAATTTTTTAGATGAAATAAGTATGCCAACTTAAATTATTAAACTATCCTCTTATTATACTGCTTATGTTGTGTTACGTGAATAAAGTCACTACTAAGTTTCTGTCTATCATCAACAAGTTATACATATTCTACAATTTTTACATTATAATCCAGTTGATGTTTTTAAAGTAGAAGATTGTCACAAGAACGTTTACCCAAGATCCTCATAGCCCAAAGCAGCGAGGAAGATACGCGAGATTGATCAAATTCTTCAAATATTCTAAGCATTACATCTACACATAATGTTTATAAATACCATTACAAGAAGTACGTAGTTAACTTTAATACGCCATTTGATACGAGGGGGCGGGTCAATAAGTCCGTGACTTTTGGATTAAAACACAAATTTTTTGATAAAGAAATAATTTTATTTTTCAACATAGTCTCCCTTGACCTCTATACACTTTGTCCAACACTTCTCCAATTTTTTTTATCCCTTCCAAAAAAAATGATTTGTCGAGGTCCTCAAAATAGGCCTTTGTTTGCGAGATGACTTCATCATTGGAGTCAAATCCTTTTCCACCAAGCCATTTCTTCAGGTTTGGGAACAAGAAGTAGTCGCTCGGAGCCAAATCTGGAGAATAGGGTGGAAGAGGGAGCAATTCATAGCTCAATTCATGGATTTTTGCCATGGCAACTGCACATGTGTTTGTGGTCGACTGTGAGCAAACACGGCACCCATCTTGCGGAAAGCTTTCTCATGCCCAAGTGATCATTCAAAATTGAAACCACTGAGCCATGCGAGATCCCTACGCTTCCACAATCTCTCGCACTTTCAATCTTCGGTCGGCCAACACCATATCGTGAATTTTTTCGATTGTTTCGGGTGTAGAGACCTCAACTGGGCGTCCAGGACGCTCGGCATCTTCAGTGCTTGTACGGCCACAACGAAATTCAGTAAACCACTTTTTTACCATTGAAATCGATGGTGCAGAGTTCCCATAGTATTTATCAAGCTTAGCCTTGGTCTCGGTAATGGTTTTTTTTTCGCAAGAAATAATGCTTAATAAGCACACGAAATTCACTTTTTTCCATTTCCCTCCCTCCTCAAATTAGTGTCTGATAAAAATAGCTGTCAAACACAAACTAACTGACGCAGCAAGTTTAAATTTTGACAGGAGTCAACTGACAGATGCCTGTTGACAGGAGCAGTGTTGCTGTTTCAGTAAAGAGGTCAGAAATTCAAAAAGTCACGGACTTATTGACCCGCCCTCGTATAAAATATTGTTGGAATACTTTGAAAATTCATAACAAGAATATCACTAAAGCTTTAAGGGAAATAAGTCTATCACTCTGCCAAGAACATGAACAAATGAACCTTATTCTAGGCTTCCCCATTTATACCCGAGGTATATGACTATACATATATAAAATAATTATGCAGCTCAAAATTTAAATATGATGTCGATGCTGCTGAGTTTCATTTTTCGGATCGATTTAAAAATAAATTAAAAATACACGATCCTATCATCGTTTTGTCACCATCTCAAATACTAAACTAAAAGTTCCACGATATCAAGCTCAGAAAATCTCGAGATAGTAAAAGTTCGTAATGAAACATAAATAATTTATCTAAATTTGATAATTATTTCTTTTATTTCATCATTGCTATCATTAACTGTTATCATTCTAATGGTTTAAATAAATTATAAAACTTCTCGAAACCATCAAACTTCTAAATTATTTTAATATTTATACTACTTTAAAGAAAATCATATTCTCTAAAGAAGTGAAAATAACGGAATGGCTCTAAGTGAGCATGATTAACAAAGATCTAGGCTGTATATATTGAAAATATTAGATTTTTATTTTTTAAGTAAGAAGCTATGGCCTATAGAAGTATGAAATTGGCCCAATTTTCCATTTTGGATGGGTACCGATAAAAAATTATACAATAAAAAAAATAATTTGTGGATTATTCTCAATTTTGTTTTTTATTAAAATTAAAAATCATTCGACACACCACACCCCATTTTTTGATTTTATATGGAATGTCCCATATCATAAATTCTTTGTTTACTCGAGAATAGCACCTGATATCACTAGCTATATCAAAGTGAGAAATATTTTGGAAGAGATAAGCTCGATATAATGAAATTGTACTAGATGGCGACTTGAACCAAGATGAAGATAGATAGATATAACATATACAGGGTGAGTTTTTTAACTTGAGACATCGAAATTACTCGAAAAATACACGATATCGCGAAAATTGTTTCAGACAAAAGTCACAAGGTTCTGAAGGGGACATAAGATGGTGACGAGTTTGACCTTGAGACCCATTTTCAAGGTCCAATGAAGGTCACTTTTGATTTTCCAAATGATAGTTCCTGATTTTCATTGCTCAGTCGTATTGCTCGTAGGCTTGTCATTTGTTTTTACATACTGCGTTTAGCATAACCCAGAAACAACGATGTGGACGTAGCAGTATTTTGTTTCCTTCGGGGTGATTAATCAGAGTGGGTCCCCTTACCACCCACTGTTGAATCATTGAATTCTTCCCATTTATTTCCCGAGACTATTTCAAAAAATGCTCGAAAATGTGACCATTCACTTCAATACACTTGTCTAGTTATTCGTCTTTTCATGTCCTCACGTGTTGTTGGCTTTTTTCTGTAAACCTCACTATTTAAGTAGCCCCACAAGAAGAAATCAAGTGACGTAAGATCAGGTGATCTAGCAGGCCATTGCCTTGGACCCCTTCGTCCGATCCATCGTTGATGGTAAACATTGTTTAATAAGCCCCGGGTTACTTGGGAATAATGGGTTGAACAACCATCGTGTTGAAACCACATTGTATGTCGCAACTCCAATGGCAGTTCTTCTAGTAATACTGGAAGATGGTCCCGCAAGAAGTTTGCATACTTTTCGCCATTCAAGTTGCCTTCGATAAAATATGGACCTATTAATTTATCCCCAATAATTCCCGCCCAAACATTAACATTCCAAGGGTGCTGGCGTTCAACTTGTCGCAACCAAAAAGGGTTTTCGGTAGCCCAGTAATGCATATTATGTCGATTAAGCTAAGAACAAACATCGTCGAGCTTAAATCAAAATGACTGAGGTAATCAGAAATCTGTTTTCAATGCAGTAACTGGTGGGCCATCTGTTGGTAACTTTTTTAACAGGTAATAATCGAGACAGCTGTTCAATATATTACAACGATTGCTACTTTATTAAAACGAGTGAATCTTCCTTAATTACAGAATATTATTTTGTTCAAGTGACTACCTCGGTTGGCTTATCAATAAGCCATACTGTCCACCCAAATTGTAAATACATTTTCGATAGTTTTGGCTTCTATTTCACGAATAGCTTTCCCAACATTGTTTTTGAGTTGTGGAATCGCCTCTGAGTTCTTCAGTTATCATGCCCTCTTTATTGACTGTAACGTTTATTTTATTGTCGTATTGCAAGAAAAATGGGCCAATAGTGCCACCACTCAAAAAACCACATCAAACAATCAGACGTTCAGGATGCATTGGCTTCTCTATGTCTTCGTGTGGATTTTCTAAGCCTACAGAAAGAATACAGAAATTTTCTCTTGTTTACGTAGCTGCCGAGATAAAAATATGCCTCATCAAAATTGAGCTTAATTTAGATTTGCTATAAAGCACAAACAGTGAAGCGGGGGTTCAATTGCTTCAATTTTAGAGTCAATCGAAAAACTTCCTCAGGCTAGTGCGAGTCATGTTCAATTGACGAGATTTTTGATCTTTTAAGGTTTCGGGGCTTACGCCCGCACATTCGGCAGCAGATGCAGTATTTTCAAAAATATATCAACAGATGGCCCACCATTTACATACTTCAAACTCCAAGTAGGATGATTGACCGAACAAAAGCCGATTCTGAGGAATAAACCTGGAATTGTTGCATTGATTTTTATTTAAATTGTTTACACGAATTGAAATAGAAGAGTGCAGATATCTCAAAGCATCTTGGTTGTTAAGTTGACATAAAACTTAGAGAGAAAATGCATTTAGTTACTCGTAAATACGGCTACTCTTTGCACCGACACAGTTTTCAAGCATGGTAAAAGGAGATTATTTTCGAGATTTATGTTGCGTACAAATAATTTACAAAAACTATACAAATACCCACAAAGTTACATATCGCATTTTCTTTGCATATCTAAAAAAAAAAATTATGTTTAATAGTTAAGGTACACTAACACCTTTTTATAAAAAAAAGAACTCTTAAGTAACTCTTTCTAATTCAGATAAGAAGTTCAGTTTGGCGATTTTCCCCGAAGTAGGGATTTCTTAGAAAGTTATCTTGCACACGCTCTGGACAAGTACAAATTTTACCCTACTCTTGGCATGAGCCTTTAATGCTGTAACTCAATTGCGTCTCTACAGAGCTATGATGCGTTAGTCAGCTTCCAGATTTAACTGCGGAAACATGAAGTCTGCTCTTATCGTTTTGTGTGTTTTAGTTTTTACCAGCACCAGCTTATCTGAGGCTAAATGGTGCATCAAAAATACTACAACCGAAATCGAAGTAACAAAAGTCTTAACAAGAACAACAATTGTGCCGACATGGTACAAAAATTTTGTGAAAACTGAATCCTATCTAGAGGTAGAACGTGTCCCTAAAATTAAAGAAAAACGCGTGTGCTGTGATGGTTACATTCTAGATGAATTCGGCAAGCAGTGTTTTCCAGAATGTCCTAATGGGTGCCCAGATGAAGCAACATGTGTTGAGCCAAATACATGTGAATGTCCCTCAGGATACAATCTCAAAGACAACTCGTAAGTATTTCTTATTTCTATTTGGAAAAAGAAGAACAAGAAACATATTTGTATGTGACCGTATCTACGTAGGTGTCAAAAAGTTTGTACGAATTGTGAAAATGGACTGTGTTTGAGCTCTGGCAGTTGTCAATGTAATCCAATGTACGTTCGAATCGAAGACAAATGCAAACCCATGTGCCTTCAAAAATGCATAAACGGATACTGTGCCGCACCCGATATATGTGAATGCAATCCGGGTTTTCAACAGAATACCGAAACAAATCGATGTGAACCAATTTGTGAGCAAGCCTGCGGCACAAATGCCTACTGTTCAGCGCCAGAATTGTGCACCTGTAAGTATGGATTTTTTGGGAATGCGTCTGACATCTGTCAACCTTGGTGTAAATCGGAGTGTAAGAACGGCGAGTGTGTGGGCCCAAACAAGTGTGCCTGTTACCAGGGATTTGTAAGTGTTGAAGGTCTATGTCTCCCGGATTGCCATTCGGGTTGCGCTTTTGGTGATTGTATAGATGAAAAGGTCTGCCGATGCTGGCCAACTTACGTGTACAACAATGCAACCAGTTCATGTCATGAAAGTCTAGATGAAATTCATCCCACGACTGCAGATTCTTTAGATGTTGAGCGACGAAAAACACCAACTTCTCATCAAAACTATCTCACAACTTTACCTACTCCAGATGACAAACAAAGGCAAACTTCATCTTTTCATCAATTATGGTGGGAAAATCAAGAAAATGGGAATTGTGTCGATGGAAATTGCATCTGTAACGAGGGTTTCATACAAGTTGAACTAGGTTGTATTTTTCGCTGTAAAAACTGCAAATTTGGTCAATGTGTTAAAAAGGAAGAATGCGAGCATATGTCCGAAATAAATGTCGTGCCTAGTTCGGAACCGAATTTGTTCTCCAACTACGAAGAAACGACGAGTGAATCGTCTTCTACTAACGACTTATCAACGATCACAACCGAAGAGACGGAATCACCGATCTGTGTTGGAAACTGTTGGGCAGGATCTTGGGTGGATGGTGTTCTTAAATGTCCCGATGGTTTGATTTTGAATGACAAAAACGACTGCATTATGCCTTGTGAAGCCAAATGTAAAAATGGAATATGCACACAGGACAATGTATGCGAATGCAGTTCTGGATATATGTATAAAAATGACACTGAATGTGTTCCACAATGTGACAATGAATGCGTTAATGGCATTTGCGTAGCCCCAAATCATTGTGAATGCTTGGAAGGATACATCCCGCATATGCGCCCATCAATAAGACACTTATGTCTTCCAACTTGTAATGGTGTAAATGGTAGGGAGGGCTGTCTTAATGGCACATGTGTTGCTGTCAATAAATGTCAGTGTCTTGAAGGATTTGTGCCGAAGCCCGGCAATCGTTTCGAATGCATTCCATATGTAGAGGGTGCTGAGAAAATGAGCAACAGCTTCTGGTACGTTTATTTGATTTTGGGAATTTTAATGCTCCTTATCATGGCTGCTCTAGGACTGTATGGACTAAGAAAAATGTATTGGGATAGTTATAATGTGGAAAAATATGGTAAGGAAGTTTAATGTCAACTTGCTCATTTGCTTACATTGTTAATACATTTTATTTTTGTTTTTAGAAAAAAAAACGCGGAACGGTTTCGTATAAAAATTGTAAAGACCCCTTTTGTGTCATTTGATGGTGACAGGTGGACTCATTGTTCATGATCGCACCTATAACGATTACTTTTTTCGTTAAGATTTTGACTTTTTGACTGGTTTGTACTTAAACGGATTTTGTAATAAACTTTTGAGTAAAATGTTTTTGATATTTGTGAATCATGTTTGTCAGAATCAATGGCTGTTGTGGAATTTTCTACTTGATAGTGATTCATACTCGTAAAATTTTAAGATTGGTTGATTTTAGTCATGACCACACGGAGTAATTATTTCCGGTACGTTGTTCTAAAAAAAATGTGTACACTCTGATATTTCAAAAATAAATAAAGTGAGGCAGTTTTGCTATGGTAAATTGGCAGCATAGGATTGAACAGCGAACTTACACGAATATAGTATTAAAAGAATGAGACATTGGCTTATGATAAGCGACTTAAAAACCCAATGACATTATAAGTATCGTATCCGAGGGTTAAGGGGTATAGAGAAAAGGTATATTATTGAGTTTAAGTGAATTCAGCTTTTAAGATCATCTAATTACTTGCCTTGATGGGGCTTCAGCCTAAAATGGGCCGATGCCTCAGCTCCGTTTAGCTGCGTACAGGGATGAATGAATTTGTAGGTATGTATGTTAGAATTAATGATTTTATACTTGGTATAATCTGAAATCCAAACCAAATGATGCCGCATTATTAGGTTTTTCGATTCCTGTAATAAAACCTTTGTACTGAGAAACAATTATATTTTACACTTTATAGCATTTAAGTTCAAGCAAGTATGAATCATCGCCAGTGTTTACTCTTTCAACGGACAAGTTTTTGTGCGGTTTTCGTTCTTATCAAATGCAACGACGACTTGAAAAAGCTCTCGGAGTATGCGACAACTGTAATATGATGTGTTGCACTGCTTGTCACCAAGATCGTATCCATTATATCACTGTCAACATAATTATATAAACAACGTTATCTTTCAACTTCCTTTTTTCTTTTTTCCTCTTTTTTTCTTATATCTTACACTCTTGACTTTTTATTTTCATTTTGAACTTAATATGTCTTGCTGTCAACTCATTCACTACTTATTTATGATATCCATATTTTTTATCATTTCTATACTAAATTTTAAAATATTTAAATATACTTGGTTTACAATGTTGCACCATTTATGTAAAGCTAAACAAACATCAATAACTTTTTACTTTAACTGTTTTGTTTTAGATATTGTATTTTTTGATTAGTATTTTATTTAAAAATTAATAATGCTGGTTCTCCATGACGCGCCAAGAACACTGCTAAGAATCATGTGCAATTTTAAGAAGGATCTATATATTTGCTATATAAACGCACAAAGTATCGTAAGCAAAGTTCATGATTTGCATATTATCTTCGAGGATTCCGAGGTCGATATCATCTGTATTAACGAAACTTGGTTAAAATCTGATATGCGCAGTGTTCTCTTCAATAACAATCTATTTCGGACAGATTAAGTTGGCATGCAATCTGAGAAGGTGGCCATTTACATTAAAACTCATTTTAAATTTAGACCTCTTTTTCAGTCCAAAAAGACGATGTTTTGGAATACATTTTAATCGAAATTACTAATGGATATGAGTCATTCCATATGAAATCAACAAATTTGAAATAAAATGCGTGACGCATGATTTTTTATTTTTATAAAATCAATTGATATCAATTTTTGTGGTGCCAGAAACGAATAATTTTTTTTATTTTTAATCAGAACACATCCGTAGTCAAAAATTGGAACATTTTGCATTTGGTGATTTTGTATTTCAAATCATAAATTAAAACTAAACTAGAAAAATTAGGAACAAAATGGGGACCATTTGAAATTTCAACAATTTTTACTCATTTTTACGACTTTCAACTGGATTGGAAAGTTGCACATTAAGGATAGATTTTTTTAAGGAATGGATTATGAACCCTGTTGACGCTATGAAGTAATCATCATTGTCTTAGAATGATATGTATTTTCTACAAAAAAAAAAAGTGAATCTTGTTACTTTTGAAGAATGCCTAACTTTGGCCATCAAAAAACCCATGTGGAGGAAAAAATAAAATTTGATATTTAAGTACAAGATCGTCATTAATCATATCCACTAAGAGTCATTCTGTTATTTTTTTCAAAGTTCCACTTTTAGAACAAAAGCTTTTTGTGGTAGAACTGAATCAAAACTGGGTTATTGATTTAATAGGGTCATTATAAATGTTACTTCATAAATTAATAGTTACATTAATATTCCGGAAGTTTGTTTATGCTTTGAACTGAATAGATCCTGACACTGTTCTCTTCCGCAATTTGTTTCTGCTGATAACACGCAAATAGACCTGTAAAGCACTTAAGTATTTCAGGACTTCAGTTCTCTCAGTTTTCTCTCAGGTAAGTACCAGTATTTTTGAAGTACTTTTATACAAGTACCAAGTGTCACGTACTTAAGTAATGCCTTCTTCTTTTCTTTTCAGTTTGGTTTTCTGTCTGGTTTATCGACTGATGACGCTATTTTAAAAGTATGCTGTCAGTTACATGAGGGTTGGAATAATAATCAAAATAACCATGGCTTTATTTATAGAGATGACCAAAGCCCTTGATATGGTGGATCATCAGATATTACTTAACAAGTTGTACAACGCTGGATTTAGAGGGGCAATTTTTAATTGATTTAGAACAGTAAAGAAAAGAACCACAAGGTTCTGTACTTGGATTTATTCTGTTTAATGGGCTAGCCACTGCGTTCGCTGATGACATAGCATTAACTTATGCATTTAAAAATTTATTTGAGTGTGTTGTTAAGATAAGTGTCTTAGTTGATTGTAACCTAAACTGAAAGGATCATATCCAAGCAATAGAGACTCATATGAATCTAGTGGCTCTTAAAATGAATCTCATCAAACCCTATTGCTCCAATTAAATTTAGTCTAAACTTTTCTACTGTCTTGCGCAATCCAAGTCTGTTGGGGAGGATCGCATATGAATACACTTGTACCTTTTTTGACTGCGCAGAAACATCTTTTTCGTATTGTTTCTTGTTGTAATCGTCGCACTCATAGTTGGTCTCTGTTTAAATAACTTAAAACTTTACTAATTTTTTGAAAAAAGTGGTAATATTCCAAGCAGAAACAATCAAATTTACGATTTACAAATTAATAATATGGCCCTTACCAACATAAGAGTCGCACGTAAAACTAATTTTTCTTGCTTTTACACAGTTACAGCCACAAAATATTTTAATAAGGTACAATGTTCCGCACGTTTTACTCTAAATTTGAATGTATACATTAAACAAATAAAAAAATGACTATTTATTTTGGAATTAGCTTATGTTGAATCTTTATTAAGAATCTCATTCTAAAAATATTTGAATATGTTAACTTAGTTCGTTTCTTTTACTTATCTAGTAATAAAATTTGATTTTTTGTGGTAACATATAGCAGAAAATATTGCAAATTTTAGTTACTGATTGTCACCCTCATCAGAACTTATAAATGTATGTTATTAGTACTCAAGTGTCGTTCGCTATTAATTTAGGAAAAATCGTTCCTTTAATTATAGAACGTCAACTATTTATTCATTCTTTATCTTTATTTTTAACTAATAATGAAATTGTTATTGTAGTTTTAGTTGCTATGAAATGAATAAAATTACATCTTATAATAATAATAATAATAAATAAACTAGAAATTAAGTGCAATAGTTGCACTTCGCTTTTCATGCGAAATAATCACGATCGTGAAATTTTGTATCGCTTGAAGTGCTGTCGTGTGTGTTAACCATTATTAAATTAAATTTTTGAATTTTTTAGATGAAATAAGTATGCCAACTTAAATTATTAAACTATCCTCTTATTATACTGCTTATGTTGTGTTACGTGAATAAAGTCACTACTAAGTTTCTGTCTATCATCAACAAGTTATACATATTCTACAATTTTTACATTATAATCCAGTTGATGTTTTTAAAGTAGAAGATTGTCACAAGAACGTTTACCCAAGATCCTCATAGCCCAAAGCAGCGAGGAAGATACGCGAGATTGATCAAATTCTTCAAATATTCTAAGCATTACATCTACACATAATGTTTATAAATACCATTACAAGAAGTACGTAGTTAACTTTAATACGCCATTTGATACGAGGGCGGGTCAATAAGTCCGTGACTTTTGGATTAAAACACAAATTTTTTGATAAAGAAATAATTTTATTTTTCAACATAGTCTCCCTTGACCTCTATACACTTTGTCCAACACTTCTCCAATTTTTTTATCCCTTCCAAAAAAAATGATTTGTCGAGGTCCTCAAAATAGGCCTTTGTTTGCGAGATGACTTCATCATTGGAGTCAAATCCTTTTCCACCAAGCCATTTCTTCAGGTTTGGGAACAAGAAGTAGTCGCTCGGAGCCAAATCTGGAGAATAGGGTGGAAGAGGGAGCAATTCATAGCTCAATTCATGGATTTTTGCCATGGCAACTGCACATGTGTTTGTGGTCGACTGTGAGCAAACACGGCACCCATCTTGCGGAAAGCTTTCTCATGCCCAAGTGATCATTCAAAATTGAAACCACTGAGCCATGCGAGATCCCTACGGCTTCCACAATCTCTCGCACTTTCAATCTTCGGTCGGCCAACACCATATCGTGAATTTTTTCGATTGTTTCGGGTGTAGAGACCTCAACTGGGCGTCCAGGACGCTCGGCATCTTCAGTGCTTGTACGGCCACAACGAAATTCAGTAAACCACTTTTTTACCATTGAAATCGATGGTGCAGAGTTCCCATAGTATTTATCAAGCTTAGCCTTGGTCTCGGTAATGGTTTTTTTTTCGCAAGAAATAATGCTTAATAAGCACACGAAATTCACTTTTTTCCATTTTCTCCTCAAATTAGTGTCTGATAAAAATAGCTGTCAAACACAAACTAACTGACGCAGCAAGTTTAAATTTTGACAGGAGTCAACTGACAGATGCCTGTTGACAGGAGCAGTGTTGCTGTTTCAGTAAAGAGGTCAGAAATTCAAAAAGTCACGGACTTATTGACCCGCCCTCGTATAAAATATTGTTGGAATACTTTGAAAATTCATAACAAGAATATCACTAAAGCTTTAAGGGAAATAAGTCTATCACTCTGCCAAGAACATGAACAAATGAACCTTATTCTAGGCTTCCCCATTTATACCCGAGGTATATGACTATACATATATAAAATAATTATGCAGCTCAAAATTTAAATATGATGTCGATGCTGCTGAGTTTCATTTTTCGGATCGATTTAAAAATAAATTAAAAATACACGATCCTATCATCGTTTTGTCACCATCTCAAATACTAAACTAAAAGTTCCACGATATCAAGCTCAGAAAATCTCGAGATAGTAAAAGTTCGTAATGAAACATAAATAATTTATCTAAATTTGATAATTATTTCTTTTATTTCATCATTGCTATCATTAACTGTTATCATTCTAATGGTTTAAATAAATTATAAAACTTCTCGAAACCATCAAACTTCTAAATTATTTTAATATTTATACTACTTTAAAGAAAATCATATTCTCTAAAGAAGTGAAAATAACGGAATGGCTCTAAGTGAGCATGATTAACAAAGATCTAGGCTGTATATATTGAAAATATTAGATTTTTATTTTTTAAGTAAGAAGCTATGGCCTATAGAAGTATGAAATTGGCCCAATTTTCCATTTTGGATGGGTACCGATAAAAAATTATACAATAAAAAAAATAATTTGTGGATTATTCTCAATTTTGTTTTTTATTAAAATTAAAAATCATTCGACACACCACACCCCATTTTTTGATTTTATATGGAATGTCCCATATCATAAATTCTTTGTTTACTCGAGAATAGCACCTGATATCACTAGCTATATCAAAGTGAGAAATATTTTGGAAGAGATAAGCTCGATATAATGAAATTGTACTAGATGGCGACTTGAACCAAGATGAAGATAGATAGATATAACATATACAGGGTGAGTTTTTTAACTTGAGACATCGAAATTACTCGAAAAATACACGATATCGCGAAAATTGTTTCAGACAAAAGTCACAAGGTTCTGAAGGGGACATAAGATGGTGACGAGTTTGACCTTGAGACCCATTTTCAAGGTCCAATGAAGGTCACTTTTGATTTTCCAAATGATAGTTCCTGATTTTCATTGCTCAGTCGTATTGCTCGTAGGCTTGTCATTTGTTTTTACATACTGCGTTTAGCATAACCCAGAAACAACGATGTGGACGTAGCAGTATTTTGTTTCCTTCGGGGTGATTAATCAGAGTGGGTCCCCTTACCACCCACTGTTGAATCATTGAATTCTTCCCATTTATTTCCCGAGACTATTTCAAAAAATGCTCGAAAATGTGACCATTCACTTCAATACACTTGTCTAGTTATTCGTCTTTTCATGTCCTCACGTGTTGTTGGCTTTTTTCTGTAAACCTCACTATTTAAGTAGCCCCACAAGAAGAAATCAAGTGACGTAAGATCAGGTGATCTAGCAGGCCATTGCCTTGGACCCCTTCGTCCGATCCATCGTTGATGGTAAACATTGTTTAATAAGCCCCGGGTTACTTGGGAATAATGGGTTGAACAACCATCGTGTTGAAACCACATTGTATGTCGCAACTCCAATGGCAGTTCTTCTAGTAATACTGGAAGATGGTCCCGCAAGAAGTTTGCATACTTTTCGCCATTCAAGTTGCCTTCGATAAAATATGGACCTATTAATTTATCCCCAATAATTCCCGCCCAAACATTAACATTCCAAGGGTGCTGGCGTTCAACTTGTCGCAACCAAAAAGGGTTTTCGGTAGCCCAGTAATGCATATTATGTCGATTGACCGTACCGTGATTGGTGAAAGTTGACTCATCAGAGAATAACACCTTGGCGAAGAAAAGAGGGGTCTCATTCAATTTGCTGAAGTGCCCATTAACAAAAGGAAACCCGGTTGCGAAAATCCTCACTACAAAGTTCTTGATGCATTGAAACATGATAAGGATGGTATTTATGCCGATGTACTCGTAATATCTTACAGACAATCGTTTGAGAAATTCCTGATTCACGACTTATTTGGCGAGTGCTAATGTGAGGATCGTGTGCAACGGCAGCTAACACTGCTATTTCATTGTCCTCAACAGCCACCCTATCTGACCGATTCCTTTTCTTTGGTTGCACACTTCCTTCACCAGTGTATTGTTGGATGACGCGATAAAAGGAAACGGGCGATCGTATCTGGTCTGGGAAACGTTGGGCGTAAAGAGCAGTACCACCATCGATGTTCCTTCCACTCTCTCCATATATCAATATCATTCTAATTATCTCTTGAATTGAAATAGCCTGCATTATTAATCTGGAAAACGTTTCTAATAATAATCAGTTCCTCAAAACAAATATCGAACTTCTAACACCCTAACAACGTTGGAAACCGATTAATGATTTAAGCGTGCCAGTGCAGTGGTATCTAGTACTGAATGAATTAGACCTTTGAGACAAAGCCGTGTGCCCCATTGAGGAATACGACTGAGCAATGAAAATCAGGAATTATCATTTGAAAAATCAAAAGTGACCTTCGTTGGACCTTGAAAATGGGACTCAAAGTCAAACTCGTGGTCACCATCTTATGTCCACTTCAAAACCTTGTGACTTTTGTCTGAAACATTTTTCGCGATATCGCATATTTTTCGAGTAATTTGGATGTCTCAAGTTAAAAAACTCACCCTGTATATTAAATATAATAATAGTATAACTTTTACAATACTTGGATTTTGATATCAGCTTGCACAAAGATTTGATAATATATTGGTTCGTATTGTTGATTCCGTACCGCACTCTTTTCGTGCGGAAAAAAATGTTTGCATTGTTGGTTCCTACACGGAGAACTACCTTACCTACTCATTTTTCCGCACATATCTCTATGTTGTTGATTCCGCATTATCGATATTTTTGTTTACATTCTCTTCGTGACAGTTTCGCTGCGGAAATTTTTTCAAAATGTATTTGTGATTTACTTGCTTTTAAGAAATAAAAATTGAGGGTTTTACAGGAATAAAAGGGAAAAATATACAAATAAAGCCCAGATGAACTTAATGGTAAGCGAGCTAAAAAAAAACCTGATATCGCACAAGGCTTCAGTCAACGGAATCCGCCGGAGTTGCGAACTGAAGCAAAAGTTGAATGGATGTGATCCTCCTGTAAAAGACGTTGCAGGATGGAAAAAGGTAAAAGCAGACATTTGATTCATATGAATGTTTAAAAAATTATTTAACCACACCATTTGGACCGATTTTAAAATTAGCACAAAAAAAAAAATTCTGAAAATAAGCAGTACATTAGGGATACCAGCGGAGCACCATTTAAAGAGATCCCCTTAAGCGACATAGAGGAGATCGTAAGTGAGATGCTCAATTTGAAGCACGTGGTCGACGGTATCCCAAATGTCACCTGTTTCGGATATGTGTCCTTTCATCCACAGCATATTCCGCCGCTAGTGTTTCGGCAAACACTTCAATGGCACCCACCTCCACTCTATCTTTTAAAAGACTGCATTATACTTAGTGATAACGTCGAAGATTTCCAGACGCCTTAGATTCACGGAAAAATGCGCTAGACGGAAACGGGCTTAAAATAAGTCGTTTAAAGACGGAGCATTTGACGTGCCCATTTGCGCATCTGTTGCGACCAGTTCCGGATATAATGTTAGACGGAATAGTTCTTCCGAAAAGCACTATCCTTAAGTACTTAGGATTAATCGTTAACATGGAAGCGAAATGTGACGACGACGTATACCACAGAGTGAGTGTGGTGTGGATGAAATGGCGGTAAAATTATCTTTCAAAATCAAAGGTGAGGTCTGTGTCATGTTATGTGTCTACCTATATATAGGTAGGCTTCATAAATTCAATGTTTCAGTATTTGTGGAAGAATTTTCATCCTATTTGGATTGGTACCGTTTATAAATGAAGTAACCATACTACATCGGGAAAATGTATAGATCACATATACGGGCGTTTAGCGTCCTGTTTTCGCACTTCCTGTGAGAAGTGTGTTTTTGATCTGGAGATCACAGATCATTTGATGACAGATCTGCTAGTCGATAGTATGACGAAAAACAACTTGAACGACTCTATTAACTCGATAACAAAAATTGATTTTGGAAAACTTAAAACTAATCTGTCTTTTGAATTCTGGGAAAATGTTTTTGTTGAAAATGATGTCTCTAAATCTTATGATCTTTTAATAGAATCCTTAAGTAATCATATATCGAGTTGTACGTTCACAACTAGGCGAGAATCCATAAAACGGCTTAAGCTCTGGATGACAAATTGTTTATTATATAAAGTCAAAAAAAAAACAAACTAAGAATAAAATGTTTAAGAAATCCGGTCAACCATCATTTAAAACAAGAATATAAAAAGATGTGTTCAGAATTAAGAAGAGAAATTCCTGTGTGTCGTGATAGTTGCTACAATAACAAATTCAATTCAGCAAAAGGTAATCTAAAAGGTGAATTGGCGTTAGTCAATAGCATCTTAAATTAAACGACGGTCATAAAAAAGCCAACTTGTGTACGTACTGGCGATTGTTTAATTTCCGACAAACTTGGAATTGCTAACTCTTTTAATAAGTATTTTACTACGATATTTGAGAATATTTAAGCATGTCGAACTTATCTAACCTGTGCCATTTGTAATCCGTCATGTAACCCTGGTGAACCTCTGCAGAGTTATAATTTTTTATTACAGCCAATAACTGGATCAGAACTGCTTACAACCATTGGTATGCTGAAAAAAACAAGTTCTTCTGGGTATGACGGCATTACTTATCTTGTACTCAAAAACATTGCCTGTTTCTTAGTTGATGTTTTGGCGCATATATTTAATAACATCATTTTTTCTGTAGTATTTCCTGATGCTCTTAAGGGTGCTGATATATTTCCTCTCTTTAAAAAGGATCTGAACAACTGAGTAATTGTAGGCCTATATCACTTTTGGCTTCAATAAGCAAGATCTTCGAAAAAGTTGTAAAAAAGAGGGTGTTGAGCTTTTTAAATAAAACTAAATTTTTTAGTTCTGTGCAATTTGGTTTTCAGAAGGGTAGATCTACTGAAGAAGCTCATTTACATTTTTGCTCTCAAATTTTTGACAACCTGGATAAAAAGAAGTATTCAGCTGGCTTGTTTGTTGACATCACTTAAGCCTTCGAAATGGTCAATCATGATATATTGTTAAGTAAAATTGAAAATGCTGGCTTTCGAGGCTTTATTTGGGAGTGGTTCAAATTTTACTTGAATAATAGGTCTCAAAAAGTAGTGAAAATTGATTATACCAGAAGCGCAATTAAATTCATTAGTCTAGGAGTGCCTCAGGGCTCTGTTCTGGGACCAATACTTTTATTGATTTACATCAACTCCTTATTCAGACTGCCCTTTAAAGGATTACTGACAGCATTTGCGGATGATATAGGTTTTGCGCATGGTTCAGTCTTATATCGGATATCACTTGGGATCTTCATCTAATTAGAATATAGTTTGCGGAGCATAAATTGGTCATAAGCTCAAAAACTAAAATAATCTTTTTCAATTTGGTAGCGCAAAACAGTTTTGATGCCGAGATCTTCTTTCATGCAAGTGACTGCCCAAGATTTACACTCGCACACTGCACTTGCTATAAAAGTTTGTCATCTTGCACTTTTTATAGTTGTGAGGGCTGCAGTGATAATTGTTTCCAAATTGAGACTGGGGCTTCTCATTGACTCAAAGATGACTTTCGAAAACCACATAGAAAATTTGAGAAACTATTTTCGTGGAACTCTCAGAAACTTCTATTTTCTACGCAAGGTTTGCTCGATCCAATTGTTGATAAAAATCTATTATGGAATCTTTCATTCCCGATTACAATATAGCATAACCTGCTGGGGAGAGGCTTACTTCAATAAAATTCAGCCACTCTTGCTACTTCAAAAACACCTTTTGAAGAAAATTTGCCGTAAACCCCGTTTACATGCTAGTTTTCCATTATTCAGGGATTTGAAAGTTCTTCCGATCTGCTATTTATACTGTTATAAAGTGCTAAGAACTTTAATAGCTCAGGATATCTTAATTTCAGACAATTCTTCAATCACCATTTACGTGGCAATTCGTTAAATCAGGTACATATACCCGCTTTTCGTAACTTTCATAGTATTGTTTCATGAAGAGTATTCAACAAACTTCCACATTCTATCAGATCGATTTCACATTATCGTGCGTTTGTGAACCATGAAAAAAATTGGCTTTTTTGCTTTGATCTCAAAAGTATTGAATTCTTGATTGATGTTGATATTCTGGTGTATTGCTTCGTTTTCAATCATCTTTATCTTTTATTGCCGACTTGTTTAAAATGTCTTAATTCTTGCTTTTAATATGTAGGATTTATTATTAAGGTCGCCTCACCCACTTTTTTTTTTACTGTTCTAGGTACTATTTGATAAATTTTTGAAGTGGCATTATCTCTATTTTTTATTAAATACTTGTCACTATTATTTCTCTTAAAGTTATTGTACTTGAATTTATTTGTAAAAATGAACAATGATTAAGAAAAGAAATATAAAAAAAAAATTCGGGAATCTCTTGCGACCGAAAATTTCCACTTAAATTGAAGGGGAAACTCTACACCACGGTTGTTAGACCAGCTCTTATATATGGTTCACAGTGCTGGACAATGTACGAAGCGTTTGAAAACAAAATGACGGCAGCGGAAATGAAAATGTTAATGATGTTTAGTGGAGTCACTAAACGCGATTGCATTAGATCTACGCGTATAAGAGGAAATCTTCATATAAAGAATTCGGTTACCGAACAGCTTGGGGCGAATAGAATAAGCAGGTATTGTTACGGAAAATCCGGTTAAAAAGGCACTATCAACTACGGTCACTCCAACTGTAAGAAAACGAGGTCGGAAAAAGAATTCCTGGATTTCTCAGATGGCAAATGCGCAACATCGCCTGGGGCTAACCACTGAAGCGATCCAAGACCGAGCAGTATGTAGACGCGTTCTGCGGTCTGCGACATTAGCCAACCCCATAAGCGGAGCAGCAGCGATGCAGTAAAAATGGGAAACTCGTTGCGCATAAGTTCGTATAAAGAGGAAAGGGTTAATAAAAAAGAAGAAGAATAAGGCGGTTGTATGCGCAAGTGACTTCCATCCACCACCATAACTACATCCGGAATAGCACACTTTTGGAAAAAGTCCACATTCCTTTCAAAGGATATCCATTTTTCTAATGATTCTAACATCTCGGACAGCACTAGCGAAAAAGTGGATTGCGCAATGTTAACGTTAAAGCCGTGCTGATAGCTGCTTTCCGGGAAAAAACGTAAACAGGCAGCCAACTTTTCTTTGGTGGAAAGAGCGCCTTGTCTTTTTCTTTGGCTGAGCGAATTCTCCAGTTCCATAAGCATGTATTGGAATGCAATTTTGTTAAGGCGAAAGTTGCGCTGAAAACTTTAACTGAGCTTAGACCAGTGGAGATACCTTTTTTTGTATGAAACTTGCTGTTTGTCCTTCATTTGCAAAATACCAGCTGCACTGCAACGCAAAATCTTTCGCTCATGTCTTAAAACATAGTCACCAGTGTCACTATCACTGTCTGAATCTAAATAGGCCATCATTTCCATTTTTTTATTTGTTGAATTCTAAAAGTTTCTTTCTATTTAATAAAAACCGTAATTATTAAAATTCAAACTTCGATAACGTTATCTCTTCCGCAGTAAGTGTTAAAAGTGTCGGTAAACCAAATTATACCGCCGGTATCACCAATACCAAAAAATATATCGATCGATATATCTTTCCGCACGGAAAGCGACCCGTTGAAGGATTACCGTTTTCGACAACGCGGAACTGCAGGACTTCCGTTGACCGGTTAAGTGTAGTAGAATTTTAAAGAAAAGTTTGCATAAGTTTCTTACGGCACACCCTGTAGCCCAGTAACCCAGTCAAAAATGTACACAATATTTATTTGTGCGTTTTTATTTTCGGTTTTCACAATTTTACATAAAAAATTGGGTGTCGCCTATCTTTTGTTTACCTATCGATCTCTGGTTTTAAGCGATCTTCGAACACCCCCTTGTTGAGCAACCTGTGTGTGAAGCTTATTCACAGCTGCTTGTTGCAACCCCGTTGTAAGAAGATCTCCTTCGTGTAAAAAAGATTGCTTGACATCTTTTTAACGTTAATGTTAATTTTTCAAATGCTTATATTATTCAAATATTACATTTAAACCATTTTACAAATTATCTTCGACAACTGATCCGCAAATGTGTGAAGCAAATAAAGCCATATCATCGTCATACAATGCTATTTCACAATTTGGTATTTTGTGAAAGTCAGTGATGTCAATATTAAAATGAGTTGCAATTACAGCAGGTACAATTTTCGCGGAAGACATCAAATAGTCATACCAAAAAAGATCGACCACTTAAAAAGCTTTGAATAGCTTTAATGAGATAAACTGGGAAACCGGTTCTCACCAGCTTACATATAGGTCCATTGCATCGCACCAAATGGAATATCTAGAACCACTAGGCCGGTCGGCATTTTCGATGTTAAGTTTTGTTTCACCTTTCTGCAAATTCTCAAAACTTGGTGAGAGGTATTGTGATGCTCACGATAGCCAAATTATTCATGTAGAAAAACATTATTTATTTGTATAGAGCTGTTTAGTTTGACTTTAATTATTGTTTCTAGGATTTTGCTTCATCCAAGTTAATGGGTCTGTAGCTGTTTGGATTACCAGGAACTTTTCCAGTGGAATTACTTTGACTTTCTTCTATTGAATAGGAAAATATTGCAATGTCAAGCAAACGTTATAAATTAATCTTAAATATTTAACCGCACCCAGGGGAAGATTTCTTAATGTGATATTATTAAATTTTTCGAAGCGAGGCGGTTTTCCATTGTTAAGATTAGAAATAAGAACTGTAACATCTTCTAAGGCTACCAACTCGTTTGAGGGAAAAACAGTTAGAAGATCATGTCTTAATGGTCACAACGACCTACTAATATCACCAGTTTTTTCGTACCACGATATCATTTTCTTAACCATAGATATCATTGTCTCGAATTTTGATACATTGCTACAATTGAGATGTCCAAGAACCATTCGGTCTACTCTCCACGACTTTGGGTATAAATCACAGACACAACGATTCTCCCACAAGGGGGCCAACTCTTAGGTCAGGTTGGAACGGAAGTGGTTCCAGAATATAGCTTCCGGTCGAGCTTCGCAACCTTACGGGCACTTCCAGTTGGGCGCCTTACAGCCGAGGACTGGCAGCCTTTGGCACTGAAAGATTTCTCAACATAAAATATTATAAGATTCCTCCCGTTAACTGCTTACTGCGTCTTCTATTAAATACTTGTCTTGGAAAACTACGAAAAACATCGAACCGTACAGTGTCAGTGAAAAGTCTGTTGACATCGTAGGCCTCACCATTAAATATGATGCCCATAGCCTGCAAGTCCCTATTATCTGAGTAATTTGGCACTCGCACAGAACATGCAGCCAATCCTCATGGGAAGCTCCACATGAGCAGCTCACCACCCCGCTTAGCCATCTTTTATGCAAAAATGCATTAAGAGAACCATGCGGCAGACCATCCCTTAGGAAGGTCACATATAAGTAACCCTACCGTTTTCGCTAGCGTCCGATCTAGATACAATGCATGCGTTAAGAAAGTCTTTACGCTCCTTCCAGGATCCAGCCGTCCACTTTTCTCAGGGAAACCCAATCTCGCTCATTTAATGAGAGATCTTTTCTGATATTGAAAGCAATAGCACAATGTATCGCCTCCAGATCAAGAGGTGACACTCCCAACAAAACTTGCATTGCCTCTGTGGAGACAGTGCGGTACACAGGTAGGCAACCGAGCAGGGCGACTCTTTGGCAAGCCAAAATCCGACTGCCGTTATCTACAGTCGTATCCCTGTCGTACCATACCAACACCCCATATGTTGCACAGGCAACAACAGAACGCCTGTTAAGCCCCCAGTCAAATTGCAGAATGCGCCTTACCTGGGCTACAGCACAAAACATGCGTTTACTCATTTGAACAAGATGAGGCATGAATTTCATGCGCAAGTTATATGTACGCATTCATACCAAAGTGTACATCAACGAATCCCAAGACAACAACCACCATCCACATCACAGCTGATTGCAGATCGTCAATTTTGGGAATTAGCAAAATATTAGTTTGGGAAAAGCTAACGCGCAAAAAAGTTAAGCTTAGGATATTTTTGTTTGTCAGTATCAATAGTAATTGGAGGAAAAATAATTGTATGTTCCAAATCTGTTAAAATAGGAAATTCATTCGTTAACCAACCTTTGATTAATAAAGACATATAAATTTAAGCAGTTCGTTTTGAATTTTAAGTAATAACTCGCTCACCTAGCGCTATGCCAAAATACCTGACCTCAGTTACGCCACATAAGCGGATCCATCATCGGGTTCCAGATAAATGGACCGCAGATGGACCACTGGGGCACCCTCTCTCACTCATCTACAACTCACTTTTCTACCAGAAAAATAGCTTCCCCAAAGCCCAATTTTCAGGTAGCCCAATTTTCTCAACCTGGTAAATATTTTCTGCCAGTTCAAGCTATCGAAGGCACCTTTGAAATCAATAAAGATACCTATACCACACTGCCACTGCTACTCTGGACTCTGTCCTTGAGAAAGGCCATGGGTCCTTAACATACTTGCCTTTTTTGAAGCCAAATTGCTAGGGGGACATTGGCTCTGTCATATTCTCGGCACTTTTCCAAGTACCGGAAAAATGCTGATGCCTTCTTATTGTATTAATCACTGGAAGGGACATTTATTTTTAAAAAAAAATGTAAGCGGCTGATGAACAGCGAATAACTTATCTTCACCAGGACGATTATTAAGTTTGTTAATAAAGTTGAGACCCATTTAGCATCCTAAACTCACTTTGTGACACAATACATATTTTGTCTCGCATTCCTCAACCAAAATAGAAAGTCTGTAAATAAAACGTGAATAAAATATTCTTTTTTGTTTTTAAACAAAGTAAATCTAAAACGCAACCCCCAAACATCCCTGACTTAGATTTGGTTTAGTAATTCTTATAAAAGGTAATGATGGAGTTACGAGTTGCTATATTAGTCATTCATGAAGGTGTCTAGATTTCTTGCATCATTTGATTGTTGATAACAGCAATGCATAAACAATTTTTGCCTAGAAGATGCGAAATTGAATCTACCTTTCCATTTGAATGCCTGGTAAAATCTGTATCTCGTATCCTGTTAAACTCAATGGATAGCTACTTTGGTTTTTCTAAAGACTAATTGATACTACCCTGTCACAATCTAACTTGGGCACTGACCTCTTATCGTCTCACTTGTATTATTTCAATTGAAAATAATTATCAGGTTTGCTGATGTATACATATGTACATACTATACAATGCGACACATTTCATGCGACAAAGACTCTCTTCTCGTCATCGCTTATAGAGAGAAGCTTTTATGAATTACGGTGTACACATACACAGTGTGACAAATAATCTCCCGAACTGGTTCCAGAAAATATAATTAAGTCATGATTTCTATTTATTTTTAGATGTTTTTATTCGAGGTATTCTCCTCCCACTTGTAACAGCAATTCAAAGGTGATGCGTACTCTAGCTCGTTTGCGGAATTGCCTTCAGTGCCCGTGTCCAAGCTGCTTGAATGGTCATGAAGTCGTTTCCTTTCTGATGCATTTTAACCAAATTTTGCGTAGGCTTTAATGATGCTTCTTTGTTCCATGCTAAGATTTCAACATCAAATGGAGAGGTATTCTGGAGAAATATTTTTTATAATTGTTAAATGTCAACCAAATGTCATGAAATATTTACAGATAGTAGAGAGCATGTTACGTACTGTGAATTATTGATAATGGAGCTGTTTTGAATTAACAATCTAACCCCAATGGTTAACACTTCTTCTTCTTATCCTTCTATTAACCCTTTCCTTGTTATACGAACTTATGCGTAAAGAGTTTCCTATTTTCATTGCATCGCTGCTGCTCCGCTTATGGGGTTGGCTAATGTCGCAGAATGCAGAACGCGTCTACATACTGCTCGGTCCTTGATCGCTTCAGTGGTTAGCCCCAGACGCTGTCGCACATTTCCCATCTGAGAAATCCAGGAATTCTTTCTCCGACCTCGTTTTCTTACAATTGGAGTGACTCTTTGAACGTGGCAATACCAGCTTATTCTATTTGCCCCAAGCTGTTCAGTTACCGAATTCTTTATATGTAGACTTCCTCTTATACTCGTGGATCTAATGCAATCGCGTTTAGTGACTCCACTAGACATCCTTAACATTTTAGTTTCCGCTGCCGTCATGTTGTTTTTGAACGCTTCGTACATTGTCCAGCAATGTGAACCAAACATAAGAGTTGGTCTAACAGCCCTAGTGTAGAGGTTCCCCTTTAATTTAGGTGGAAATTTTCGGTCGCAAAAGATTCCCGAAATTTCTTGCCACTTCATCCACCCCACACTCACTCTGGAAATTCTCTCGTTAGTCCAGCAGAGCTTTTAACCGCAGTTTTCACGTTTCCATACATGTCTTGTATTATTCTAATATAAGTTTCCGGTATGTTTTTAGACCTCAGCGCGGCCCATATGAGATCCCTAAGCACTCGATCGAATGCTTTCCCTAGGTCGATGGATACCATATGAAAATCCTTAGACGAATTTCGGTGCTTTTCCATTATTTTATTCGTAGACCGTCGATCTTCCATCAACAAATTCCTTCACTGGCTATTATCGAGCTTTATTATCTACCGAAGACGTTCGTTTAAGACTCTTTCGACGATTTTCATCGTGTGTGACATAAGCTTGACTAAACGTTAGTTGTTGCATTCTCGAGTCTCGCCTTTTCCTTTGTACAATGAAACCAAGAAGCTACTTCTCCATCAATTCGGCATAGTCTGTCCACATTTTAATTTATTTAAAAACTTTCGATAGCCATTCGCTGCCGATTCCCTCCATCTTCGACCAAAACTCTGATGGAATGCTGTCTGCTCCCGCCGCTTTCCCCCGCTTCATTTTTCCGATTGCTATACTTTTTTCTTAGATTGAAAAGCCCGAAACTTCCTCCTCGAATAGACCAGCTGTCGGCACGATATCACGTGAAAACTGTTTGTTGTTGCTTACCTTGCAGTCTTCAAGATACCGGTCACAAATTTCCGTTTCATTTGTTAGTAAGCGACCAACTGCATTTTTGATGTATGTATTTCAGCGAGGTTATTTCCATCGAATTTTTGCGCCTTTTTTTGTTAAAGGGATCGCTGACTCTGGCGTAAGAGTCCACCTTTTAATATCAATTTCACGTTTTAATGATAAATACACTCTCAGGTTACATCCATGTCAGAGTGTCTAGCAAAAATGAATTGCTTAAGCTGCAATGTGAAGAATTTCGTCGGGTCCACTTTTTGTAATGATTTTCAGAGGTGAGTGGACGTTGAAGTAAAATTTTGTTTGATAGCAGCAGGCAGCACGCTTGTGGTTGCAAGGATCTTGCTGCTATTTTGAAACTTACTCAATTAGCGTACCATAAAGGGAAAGGTAAAAAAATAAAGCTTCTAACTTAAGGTTTGAGACTACTGCAAAAATGAAAAGAACGGTACATATATAAACTTGCTTGTATAACACCCGAAGGAACCCTCTTACGCCAAATCTTCTACGTAGTTGAGTAACACAAATCAAATTGCTGCGAACAGCGACAAATTGACAAGTCACGACTGTCATTATTTGTCATATTTTGCCTATACGCACTCTACGCGTAGGTGGCTTGAGGTGAAATAGCATGAAATTGGTGCGAAATTTGATTCCTATGCCTTGAATTGCTGGCGAATACTGTCGATTACAACGGCCGAAAAATTGTCAAAGTGCGCGAACAACATTTTTCACAGAACACGAATATTTATAATGAAATTCAATGGTTTGTAAGCGTTGTTCGCATGTAGTTCTTTCTATAATGAAACACTTTACTTGGGCCTCAGCCAACAGCCAGCTCGATCCCTGGCTAGCTGCCTCCAGTTTCACACGCTAGGTTGGCTTAGGTCTCTACCACTTGCGTGCGCCACCTGAGTCTTGGCCTTCCTCTACTTCGCTGTCCCTAGGGGGCGGATTCGAAGACTTGTCAGACGGAAGCATTGGTGTTCACCCGCTCTACATGCCGCAGAAATCTCAGTCGTTAGATCTTCACTCTTCTGGTAAGGTCGATGTCGCCGTACAGTCCGTAGAGGATGACTTTTGTTGTCCGAGAGAGGGCTTTCCTACTCAATTGCCTTCTTAGCCCAAAGAAACAGCGGTTGGCAAGAGTTATTTTTCAGTTGACCTTAGCGCTGGTGTCGTTGTCTGTAAATCGTTGGCCTTAAAATCGATGAATACGTGGTGTGTATCGCTCTGAAGCTCATGGGTCTTCTCCAAGATCTGCCGTTGTGTGAATATCTGGTCGATGGTGGACTTGAGTGGCCTGAAGCCACACTGATATGGATTTATCAGGTTGTTGACGAACGGCTTCAGGCGTTCACACAATACGGCGGATAAGATCTTATATGCGATGTTAAGGAGACTGATGCCTCTGTAGTTGGCGCAGTTCAGAGGGTCTCCTTTCTTGAGAATCAGACAAACAATGTTGAGTTTCCATTCATCGGGCATACTTTCGTCCGACCATATTTTACAGATGAGTTGGTGTATGCTCCTTACCAAGTCATCGCCTGCCGCTTTGAAGAGCTCGGCAGTCAGGACATCCGCTCCAGCAGCTTTGTTGGCCTTAAGCTTCGATATAGCTATCTTCACTTCATCCAGGTCGGGTGGACGGAATTGTTGGTCATCATCGTCCAAGTTGAAAGGTTGATTCTGCCTGACAGCGGTATTTGGGTCGTCATCGCCGTTATACAGTCTGCAGGAATGGTCTTTCCAAATCCTTAGCATCGACTGCGATTCTAAATACTACGATGTTCCCTTGTTTATCTCTACAGGCTTCGGTTCGGGGTTTGCTTCCGTGGCATGTTATTTTTACCATTTGGTAAAACATCCGAACCTCATTCCTGGAGTAGCTTCTCTCAATTTCCTCGCCCGCGCGCTTCTCATGCTCTCACTTATTCCTCCTGAGAAGCCGGTGTTCGGCTCTTCTCTTCCGCTCATAGAGCTCATAAGCAGCTCTGGTCCTTCTAAGCGGCGCCGCTTTATATGCATCTTGCTTAGCTACATGCGCTTGCCGGCATTCATCATCGAACCAGGGGTTTCGTTGTGGTGGAGGTGTGAAACCCAGCACATCATAAGCGGCATCTCTGATGGCGTTTTGGCAGTGTTTCCAATGGTCTTCGATGCTTGAAGCTGGCGGCATTGGACCTCTTAAGAGATTAAGAGACACTCGATCTGAAATCTCTTGCGATTGTAGCCGTCTGCTGACAAATTTCCTGCAGCATTAGTTTGTCTTGGCGTAGTTTGAGATATCCGCAACCGTACCTTGGCTACAACAAGGTAATGGTCCGAGTCGATGTTGGCTGCTCGGAACGTACGGACATACATAATACTGGAGGAGTGTCTTGCGTCGATCGCAATGTGATCAATCTGATTGACTCTTGATTGATCAGGCGTTCTCCAAGTCCCCTTGTGTATATCGAGAGGTGGGAAAGCGTGCTAGCTACGACAATGTTTCATCCCGCCGCAAGGTTGATGAGTGGGAATCCCTTATCGGAAGTGCTGGCGTGTAGGCTATATCTTCCGACAGTGCTACCAAAGATGCCCTCTCTTCCTAGCTTTGCATTAAAATCGCCAAGGATAATTTTAATGTCATAGCTAGGGCATTGCTCGTAGGGGTTGTTCAAGAGCTCATAGAACTCATCTTTTGTGTCGTCATCTTTGTCCTCTGTGGGGGCGTGCGGGCATGTCAGGCTAATGTTGGTAAATTTAGCCTTGATGCGGATTGCTACCATAGGATCCAAACGTGTTAAATTTGGATTCATCTCTCCAGAATACTTTTTGTCAGAATGTGAAGGGTTTGGCAAATTCCAACTGACGCTGACTGCGGCAAAGTAAGGCAAACATAGCCAAAGCTAATAAAATATTGTTTTATGTATTGAAATGAAAGAATTAAATGTACAGATATTTTATATTTTATATTTCACCTTCAAACATATTTAAGACTTCACTATCAAATATTTTTTGACGCTTACTATACATTTTCGTATTAGGCTGATTATGTGAAAGCTGGTCTTTAAATTGTTCTTGAATATTGTTTTTTGTTTTCTCAACCAAGTCTTTGTTCTCGGTTGATAAGCGCCAAGAGAGTGTTGGTAGTTTATAGTTCAAATGCAGTAATGACTCAAACAATCTTATCCAGGAATGTATTACAGAAATGCCAAATGGAACATAATTGGTTTGTATTGGTTTCTGGCAAATGCTTTCGAGATTATTAAAATCTTTTGATTTTACATCGCATTAGTAATTTTTTGTTTCAGAAAATGTGTGACATACTCGTATCTTTCTGTCAATCATAGTAAACATAGTTTGATGTTTAACGAAGAAATTTGTTTGGCCATTTTAAGTTATTTCTGTTCGTGTCAGCGTTCCTATTTGACGGTCTACGTTTTCTTGTTTGGCCATTGCTTATTCAACTGTTACTTTTTGGTATCTAAGACTTATTGGCCTACAAAATCTTGTGGAAGACGTTTTAGAGGTTTGCTATAAAACTTAATTTTCTCCATTTTCTAGGAAGACAAGTCAAAAACATATACAAAACTTATCATATTTTACTGCAGACAAGAATTTCATGTTGATTATGACTCGAACTGCCATCAAATTTGGAATATGGGGTCATCTTATTAGACTTATCAACGAGTTTTGGTTGAATCACTGTTTTTTGGCTTTGCAACAAGGGAGTAGCTGTGCGGTCTAAAAGTGATTCCAGAGGTATTTCATCTTTAGATTCTGTGGCATAAAGATCTCTAGGATTCGAGTTCCGTTTTTCTCTTTGGACCAATTTAAGAGATGGAAAAATTTCCTTGGCGTAATTCCTGATTATATTATACTGACATTGACTTCTTCTCAGCTTAGGAGCTTCTTTGGCTGAAAACCTTAAATACATGCAGTCTTAAGCATACTTTATGTGGCTTTTTTAACGACATTTTCTGCAGCATTTTTACATTAAATTCATTTGAGCTGCATAAGTTAAAACATCGACACTGAGCTCGGAATGAATAACTGCGGTTTTTTGCGTTTCGGATCTTTAATCTATCTTTAAATGAGCTTGAAGCCCTACAAATGAATTCACAATTTGCGCCTAGCCATGAATTTTCATTCGATATAATTCTCTCCTGATGACTACCATGCTAGAGCCATTTCGATTTTAATTCGCCTTTGAATTTTCGCAGCTCCCTTGATAATTGTTTCCTGTTTTCGGCCAAAAACTCAATTATATCATTGAAATTGCATTCGAAAGTCTTTTTATTGGTATTGCAGAAAACTTCGAAAAGGGTTTTTCTATTAATATATAAATTTGCGTCGGATTCTGGAACGAAATTCGAAAATTTATGCTAGACATGCACGAGAGAAAATTGCTTTAAAAAATTTGCGCAACCGGCTTTTACTTTTAACTATTGGCCTATTGTGATCCTACTACGCCAGAAACCATTTGAAGCTTTTAATAAAGCGTAGGCGGCTTTTGATGAGTGTGTTGCTTAGGTCACTTAGGTCATTTTGGAAGAAGGCTCCTGGGTGTAGATTTCTGCTTTGCGAAAGAACTGGACATGCACAGAGGAGGTGAGGGGTTGTCTCATCCTCCTCAACATCCATGTAACTTCTACGAAAGACGTTAGTAAATATACCAAGCCTTCTTGCATAAGGCAGTGTCCAGTGATGACACCTATAATGGCGCTAAGATATTTTGTATTTAGAAGGATTGACCTTATACAATGATTCAGATCTGGTTTTTGCCAGATTTGTATGGTTTCTGAACATGTCGATCTAAGCATCCACCTATGGTTTGTTCTTCTTTTTTCATCCAGCTTTAGTTATAGTTTGCACGTAGCGAAAGGTATGCCCATGTTATCCTTGTTAAGTTCGTCTCCCCTTTAATTGCCTGTAATGTCTGCACCTAACACAGTGGTATGTTGAACTGCTCCGCTATCTCCATGAAAGATGATCGGCAGTCTATAACGATCTTTAAGTTAAAAGAACAAGAGTCTAGGGATTTGATAACGGTCTGACTATCGGAAAAGATGCGGATATCGATTGCAGATATTACATTTATCTTCAGCCAGGACAGAGCTACCTTAATTGAATTTCCGATTTGAACACGTTACAGTGGTTGGGGAGGCGGAAGGAGAGGCTAAGGTTAAGGTTATTGGCAAAACCACCACCACCAACGGTCTTTGAACAGTCTATGTAGAAGTAGATTGAGTTGTCATCAGGAGGATGCTTATGAGGAAGCTCTTGACAAACCATTGTTTGGGTATGGTGTAATCGATGTTTTCTGGTAGGATTCCTAATGTGTTAAGAATAATTGCGTGGCCAAAATGTTTATATGTCCACTATGAAGTCGCTTTAAGGCGAATAGCTGCATTGGGAGCTACTTGTCTAGATTTAAATGTCGAAGCGGAGGGAGTAGTGCGTAGGGCTCCGTTTATGCCCTGACATGGTGTTCTTTGGACTTTCCTAAGCTTCATGCAGTTTACTGCTTTATATAAGGCCGTCCACCAAATAACCACCCCGAAGGTGAGTATCGGTCTTAGAACCGAGATACATATTATGTTTCATAGAAAACCAAGCTGGTACCTTTGATTGAGGTATGGTCTATAGTCGGAATTTTGTATTTCCCAAAGAAGAGGACAAGCTCGGTTTTATGGGGGCTTATTCCCAAGCCAAAATGCTCCGGTCAGCTTGTTAATATATTAAGATTATAATGTAGGAGCTCTGTAAATGCATGTAGATGTTTTCTTAGACGGCTATAGCAACTTCATCCGCATACGCAACCACTCCTTTCAGGTATATCAGCAGTAATTTTATCACAAAAAGACCTCCTCGATTCACGCTTTGTCGTCCTCAATTCTTTTAGATGGATTCTCTGTATGAGTCCCAATCTTGAGGTTTTCGCTTTGTTTAAGAGCTTCCTGCAAGCGTGTCTAAGCAGCCTCAGTGTGGATGTCAACCAGTATGGCTTTTTCTTGCCTTTAGGTTTAATTAGAGGACAGGAGGCGGCCAGTGCTTGGTTGAGAGGCTGGGTTAGAGCCTCGACTTTTATAATCTGATAATCGTATGACACCTTGAGTGATAGGATTGGTGACGAAGGAGGAGAAGGTGGGAGAAATGGGCACCCTATGTAGGTAGTTTAAAATAAACTGCTATTTATTATGAGTGGCTTTTATTTTTTTCAATCTTCAGTATATCCCGTTATATGGTGTGTCAAACAAATTTTCTAAGAACTGTATACAAAAATGTCTCTTACTTAGGTCCATTGCCAATCAACTTGGGTCTTTTTATAAATAAAAAAATACGCTCAATAAAATTATTAAAATAAGACAACCTATACTGATGCATTTTCAATTTTGAGTTTTGGGCACTCTTCTCATTTAGGCAGCCCCAGTGCGGCGACGTTTCAAATTTGTTGGCCTTTTTCGTGCAATGCAACCCCAAAGACCTGCTTCAAGAAATCTATTTTTAATGGCCCGAGGTGTTATTTGTGCGTTTAATAAGCGTGAAACAGCTAAGTGAATGCCTTTGCTGGTGAAAAACTGGTTCGAATTACTTAGTCAAAAAATAAGGCTGTCCTATTTGTCAGTTGTTTTCTCACCCGCTGCTTTCTTTTGGGGTTTTCTGTATTTCCTGTGTCGCTATGCGTTTTAATCGCACTATACACCATCTTTTTGGAGCATAATAGGTCCTCTACGATGGTATCCGTAGAAGTCTTATCTTGTTCGTGCTTTCGGATAATCAGCTCTCTTAACTCTGGAGTGCAACTCTTCTTTTAACCCATTTTGTTGAACTAGATAAGATATTTGAACAGAACAAATATTCAGCTAAAGACTAACTGTATAATACCTATAATACGACTTCCTCACTATTTTCTTACTCTTCCTCTACAGTACCTACTACACACATAAACACATACACTGACATTTTCAAACAAAAGTCGAAAAGGACTTTCGAACTGAATGCCAGAGGAGATGCAAAAGAGAAGACAATGAATTGCTCGTAAGCTATGCTTATGCTAACACATCCATGTTTCTGTTCATGTAATACACTAGGGTACACCACATTTAGCGGATCGCCTACATTAAATTCCCCGTATGTATTTTTCTCTAAGCAATATGGAATATGTGATAAAAAGTCGAACCAGATGATGGCTTTCGAACTTGACTCTTATATTCGTGTTATCGCGTTGTAAGTTATTCTTCAGTGCAAATGAGGCAAAAAGTATTTCTGAACCTGACAGCTGGGGGCTTGAATTTTACACACACATTTTCCCAGTTAAGGGGATGGCGCCATTGTTATGTGCGATTTTGATTAGGAATACAACTGACCGACATCTATTTAAGGCAAAGTTTGAACTTGTCTTGATCATAGTTGAAAGTAAATTTGTTGTGTGTCAAGCAAGTCGAATATAGTAAGATGCAGCAAGTTCTTTTGATCTCTTTAATTGGTCTTGCAATCCTGGGGTCGGTCTTAGGTTGCAAGCCTGCGAGATGTAGGCAAGTCTGGCAAAACGGTCGAAAAGTGCAACAGTGTTTTTGTGATCAGGGTCAAGTCATGAATAAATTGAAGCCGAATGGAAAACTTTTGTAAGATTATCGATGGATAGTTTAAACGATTTTTTATTATAGATCTCAAAGAATATTTTCCATATAACAGATGCTTCAACCGATGCCACCAATGCCCCAATGGATTTTGCCACAAAAATCAATGTCATTGTTTTCCAGGCCTTCAGAAAATAGGCAACATATGCCCGAAGATATGCCCGAATTGCGACAATGGATGGTGCTCAGCGGTAGACAAGTGTGAGTGTAATGCTGGTTACGGTGGTGATAAGTGTACCCCGGTATGTAATGGAGGTTGTCAGAATGGATATTGTTCCTCACCTGGTATTTGTACGTGTAACACAGGATATAAAAAGGAAACAGCCAACAAATGTAATCCTGAATGCCCGGCGGGATGCCAGAATGGGATGTGCACAGCTCCAGGGGTTTGCTCCTGCAACAATGGTTATTCCATGTCCTCGGCAAAAAAATGTGAACCAGTTTGTTCTGAAGGTTGCCCTAATGGACTTTGCTCAGCACCATCAACGTGCTCATGCAACAACGGATATGCAATGTCTCAGGCCAAAAAATGTGAGCCAGTGTGTGTCGGAGGTTGTCCAAATGGTCTTTGTACAGCACCAGCAACCTGCTCCTGCAACAAAGGATATTCAATGTCTCAAGTCAAGAAATGTGAGCCAGTCTGCGTCGGAGGCTGTCCGAACGGTTCTTGTACAGCACCATCAACCTGCTCCTGCAACGCGGGGTATGCAAATTCCCAAGCTAAGAAATGTGAGCCAGTCTGTGTAGGAGGCTGTCCAAACGGTAGTTGTGTAGCACCAGCAACCTGCTCCTGCAATGGGGGGTATGCGATGTCCCAAGCCAAGAAATGTGAGCCAGTCTGTGTAGGAGGCTGTCCAAACGGTAGTTGTGTAGCACCAGCAACCTGCTCCTGCAACGCGGGGTATGTAATGTCCCAAGCTAAGAAATGTGAGCCAGTCTGTGTAGGAGGCTGTCCAAACGGTAATTGTGTAGCACCAGCAACCTGCTCCTGCAATGGGGGGTATGCGATGTCCCAAGCCAAGAAATGTGAGCCAGTCTGTGTAGGAGGCTGTCCAAACGGTAGTTGTGTAGCACCAGCAACCTGCTCCTGCAACGCGGGGTATGTAATGTCCCAAGCTAAGAAATGTGAGCCAGTCTGTGTAGGAGGCTGTCCAAACGGTAGTTGTGTAGCACCAGCAACCTGCTCCTGCAATGGGGGGTATGCGATGTCCCAAGCAAAGAAATGTGAGCCAGTCTGTATCGGAGGTTGTCCAAATGGTTTTTGTAAAGCACCAGCAACCTGCTCTTGCAACAAAGGATATTCAATGTATCAAGTCAATAAATGTGAACCAGTCTGTGTCGGAGGGTGTCCAAACGGTGCTTGTATAGCACCAGCAACCTGCTCCTGCAACGCGGGGTATGTAATGTCCCAAGCTAAGAAATGTGAGCCAGTCTGTGTAGGAGGCTGTCCAAACGGTAGTTGTGTAGCACCAGCAACTTGCTCCTGCAATGGGGGGTATGCAATGTCCCAAGCCAAGAAATGTGAGCCAGTCTGTGTAGGAGGCTGTCCGAACGGTAGTTGTGTAGCACCAGCAACCTGCTCCTGCAATGCGGGGTATGCGATGTCCCAAGCAAAGAAATGTGAGCCACTCTGCGTCGGAGGCTGTCCGAACGGTTCTTGTACAGCACCATCAACCTGCTCCTGCAACGCAGGCTATGCCATGTCTCAAGCCAATAAATGTGAGCCAGTCTGTGTCAGAGGGTGTCCAAATGGTAGATGCACAGCACCAGCAACCTGCTCCTGCAGCATAGGCTATGCCATGTCTCAAGCCAATAAATGTGAGCCAGTCTGCGTGGGAGGCTGTCCAAACGGTAGTTGTGTAGCACCAGCAACCTGCTCCTGCAATGCGGGGTATGCGATGTCCCAAGCAAAGAAATGTGAGCCACTCTGTGACGGAGGGTGTCCAAACGGTACTTGTATAGCACCAGCAACCTGCACCTGCAACTCAGGGTATGCAATGTCCCAAGCCAATAAATGTAAGCCAGTCTGCGTCGGAGGCTGTCCGAACGGTTCTTGTACAGCACCATCAACCTGCTCCTGCAACGCAGGCTATGCGATGTCTCAAGCCAATAAATGTGAGCCAGTCTGCGTGGGAGGCTGTCCAAACGGTAGTTGTGTAGCACCAGCAACCTGCTCCTGCAATGCGGGGTATGCGATGTCCCAAGCAAAGAAATGTGAGCCACTCTGCGTCGGAGGCTGTCCGAACGGTTCTTGTACAGCACCATCAACCTGCTCCTGCAACTCAGGGTATGGCATGTCTCAATCCAAAACATGTGAGCCTATCTGTGGAGGAGGCTGTCCAAATGGTACATGCACAGCACCAGCAACTTGCTCCTGCTACTCAGGGTATGCAATGTCCCAAGCCAATAAATGTGAGCCAGTCTGCGTCGGAGGGTGTCCAAACGGTACTTGTATAGCACCATCAACCTGCTCCTGCAACTCAGGGTATGGCATGTCTCAATCCAAAACATGTGAGCCTATCTGCGGAGGAGGCTGTCCAAATGGTACATGCACAGCACCAGCAACCTGCTCCTGCAACGCGGGGTATGCGATGTCCCAAGCCAATAAATGTGAGCCAGTCTGCGTCGGAGGGTGTCCAAACGGTACTTGTATAGCACCAGCAACCTGCTCCTGCAACTCAGGATATGCCATGTCTCCACTCAATAGATGTGAGCCAGTCTGCATCGGAGGCTGTCCGAACGGTTGTTGTACAGCACCATCAACCTGCTCCTGCAACTCAGGGTATGGCATGTCTCAATCCAAAACATGTGAGCCAGTCTGCGTCGGAGGCTGTCCAAACGGTTCCTGTGCAGCACCAGCAACTTGCTCCTGCTACTCAGGGTATGCAATGTCCCAAGCCAATAAATGTGAGCCAGTCTGCGTCGGAGGGTGTCCGAACGGTACTTGTATAGCACCATCAACCTGCTCCTGCAACTCAGGGTATGGCATGTCTCAAGCCAAAAAATGTGAGCCAGTCTGTGGAGGAGGCTGTCCAAACGGTACTTGTATAGCACCAGCAACCTGCTCCTGCAAATCAGGATATGCAATGTCCCAAGCCAATAAATGTGAGCCAGTCTGCGTCGGAGGCTGTCCGAACGGTTCTTGTACAGCACCATCAACCTGCTCCTGCAACTCAGGGTATGGCATGTCTCCAGTTAATAAATGTGAGCCAGTCTGTATCGGAGGATGTCCAAACGGTACTTGTGTAGCACCAGCAACCTGCTCCTGCAACGCAGGATATGCCATGTCTCAAGTCAATAAATGTGAGCCAGTCTGTGTCGGAGGCTGTCCAAACGGTACTTGTATAGCACCATCAACCTGCTCCTGCAACTCAGGGTATGGCATGTCTCCAGTCAATAAATGTGAGCCAGTCTGTATCGGAGGGTGTCCAAACGGTACTTGTGTAGCACCAGCAACCTGCTCCTGCAACGCAGGCTATGTGATGTCTCAAGCCAAGAAATGTGATCCGATCTGTGTAGGAGGCTGTTCAAATGGTATGTGTTCAGAACCTGGAATCTGTTCTTGCAATCATGGATACAAAATGTCGCAAAACCTAAAATGTGAACCTTTCTGTCAAAATGGCTGCATTAATGGAATATGTTCTCCCGCTGGAATTTGTTATTGCAATCCTGGTTATACCATGTCGCTGGAGATGATATGTGAACCCTTTTGTTCATCTGGTTGTCCGAACGGCACGTGTGTAGCACCTGACTCGTGCTCCTGCAATATTGGTTACAGTTTACATGAAGATAAGTGCTCTTCAATTTGCCCAGACAACTGTTTAAATGGAGTCTGCCTGCACTCCGGAATTTGCCTATGTAATGCTGGATATAACATGTCTCAAACTAATAAATGCGAACCAGTTTGCTCTTCTGGTTGTAGCAACGGGGCATGTGTTGCCCCTGAGGTCTGTGTGTGCAACGCTGGATACGTTGACGCTGGTCTTAAAGATGAATGTTTGCCATTTTGCCTGGAAGGTTGTGGCAATGGAACTTGCGTAGCTCCTGGAACTTGTCTAATTTCGGCTGGCCTGTACACCTGTTCTGTGGGATATGAGAGATCCGGTGGCACCAACCTTTGTTATCCTCTCTGTAAAACGGGCTGCCCTAATGGAATTTGCGAAGAACCAGATAGATGTCTCTGTGACGTTGGGTACCGAAGATCTTCTCAAAGTGATTCCTGTCGACCCATTTGTGCAAGTGGGTGTAACTTTGGTTCCTGCGTGCAACCTGGTGTATGCGTTCCTATATGGCGTCAGTACAGATGGCAGTTAGTTGGGCTGATAGGTTGTATTGCGATTATTGGCACGTCAGTTACATTATTTTTCCATCGGAGACGTTTCCGTTCATCGAGAAGAATACAACAAACCGCGGACTTCATCCAGTATCCTAAAACTAACGGGCCGCCTCATATGTGCCTCAACAATTTTCTGTTACATGAAAGATAATAATAATAAATAAATGAATTAAAATATATTTTCTCTTGCCGAGATGATCAGGCTTTTTCGTCATAAATACTTTGTAGGTTTTCCAGTCACTTTCTAATTTAATCTATTTCTTGGAAATCCATGGCTCACAACTACGAGCGCTCACCATCCGTTGTCCTCACTGTAACACAAGATTGCTCCCTCTTGTGCAAGATTTAAAGAAGAAGTGACTTTGTTGCAGAATTTTGTCAAAATTCTAATTTTTGTGATGGCCGGGATGTCGGCAAAACAACGGAAAGAAATGGGTGGAGCGGAGATGCCTTCCAAGGCAAAGGAGGCTACCCGATGGGGGAGGCGACACCACACAAGGTCAAGAGCCAACAACTTAGGTAAAAGCTCCTATACATTTATACGTTGGGCGCGGTTCCTGCGCCTTTCTTCTGATCGCTTCCATAATGGACCGTCCGTCCTACCTGCGATGGTTATTTCTTCAAGATACTAAGAGGGTGCACCAATGGCTGATTAACCCATGGCTGCCCACCACCCTTCTAGGATTTTGAAGAACCAACGGAAAAGAATGTAAGTGAAGAACTTGTTGTGGTGAATTTAACCGCAACAACTTTGTTGTTAGATTCTCATGCTCTGGCCGGGAAATCGTTATGTGACTTTCGCATTTATCCAGTTGAGCATCAGCGACGGTGTTGTTTTTCTCTCACTTCGTCTTCCAGCGATTGCGATAAATCATATCAAAATTAAAATTAGCAATTATTTATTTGATTACCTGATTTTATAGGATCAGTGATCCAAGCAAATTTAAAGACGAAATTTAAGACAGACCTGATGTTTGAAAGACGATAAAGAAGTCGACGAACCCGTGAAAGAAGAGGAGCGTAATTTGATTTATCGATCGGGATTCTAACCACTCCTCAAC
Organism: Volucella inflata; assembly: GCA_928272305.1. Taxonomy (NCBI): domain Eukaryota; kingdom Metazoa; phylum Arthropoda; class Insecta; order Diptera; family Syrphidae; genus Volucella; species Volucella inflata. The sequence continues at coordinate 24,567,376 of OV743717.1, read as the reverse complement.
CAAACCAATTATCCCAAGTTCACTGTGGTACGGTGCCTGTTCCTAGAACTGGTTGAGGAGCTTCGTTAAGCGCGCAAGGTGTCGGAGGTTTATGTAGTTCGGTCAGCCGTCGAACTTGGACGAAATTGGTCGTATTACCCAAGGGAAAGAAGAACCCATCGGAGTGTCTGTTTCGATCATGGAGAACATGTTCGGTCCGTTATAGGAGCAGTTGACAGAGTGACGGTAACGGAAAGGAGTGCAAAGAAACTTGGCACCCTTCTACCAAACTCCATTGGGGTTGGCAGATTCCAAGTCTATCCCAAGTTTTGGTCGATTTAGCACTCAAATAAGAGATGGTCCGAGCAAATGCGGAGACACATCCTACTCGCTCACCTCACCTCTTGGAGTCCACTTTGGCATACATCTCAGTTGAAGAACTGAGAGTGGCAGAGCGTCTGTTGTTCGGTTTCAATTGCAATCGTGAGGGCCAAGTGGAGGTTTCCGAGCCAAAAGAAGATGACTTGGATTTGGGCACCTAGGGAGAGAACCGAATTGGACAACGGAGAAAGCCAGTAACTGGCTGAGATGCTGGAAAGAGTTTCCAAGGATATACCGAAGGGAATCACATGCACACATATGGCAGAACACAAGATAAGGGTGGTTTCGAAACTAATAAAGCAGCGGTTCAGAGCTACATAGATAGGGAGTTAGAAGAGATGCTTAGGGATGACATACTTGAGAAGTCCGGCAGTCTTTGTGCCTCACCTATCGTCATGATTAGGAAACAGCATAGATCGTTAAGGTTCTGTGTAGACTACAGGAATTTGCATAAGCCCACCGAGCGTGATGCTTACTCACTTCCTAATACTTCATCGACATGGGACAAACTCAAAAAAAAAAAAAAAAAATACAAAATTCACATACTGGCAGAACCCTTGTTATGCAACAGACCGTTGCCCCGAATCAAAATAACTTTCTGGAATCCGCACTAATTCCAGATGTGGGTTCCCGAAACCTCCAGGTAGCGCGTTAATGGCAGCTAAACCTGGAAAACAAAATTTAAAAGTCATTGAGCCATTTCTGACACACTTCCTTTAATCCTTTGTCCTGCTTCTCCTGCTATCCAATCCCACCGTCGTCACAAAAGTGACTTCCAGTTCTTTTTTTCTTCCACAAACTCTCGCCAGATTCACGCACTCATTCTCACCCACACTCACTCACACATTCATTTAGCTCTAGTGGACCCAATAACGGGGCTTCCAGCTACACGACTAGCAACTTTGCTAGTGTGTGCTCCCGTGTCCAACTAGGCCTCTCACACATTCCAATTGTTTCCAATTGCACACTCTCATTCTAAACTCCTCAGACACTGAGTTCTCTCTCGCTTCCAGTGATAACTGGGAACTCCACTGAGCGAGTTTATGAGAGCTTGTGGATCCTAGCTATGCCTAGCTATTTCCCTAGACACTGGAACTACATTGAAAATTGCGAGAAGCAATGTTTCTCTCATTGCTGATCCCCGGTTAATTTTCCCCAATCGAACTAAACAAAATTGCAAAACAACAACAAACTCGAAGGAGAAAGAAAGTCTGATCGAAGGTACATGGAGTGTTGGGACGAAGGAGGAAGGTTGTGTGGGTATAATCCTAATCTGATTATACCCCGGTTTAGCCATCTCTAAGCCGCCGCCCCAAACAAAGCTAAGTATATGTGTCTCTGTGCTATATTACCCCGGGTCCCTACTTACTCCGCTGGATCGGCGTTCAGATTTGGGGGGAATGGGGGGGATTGACCAATAGCGGGTCATTCCTTACAATTATGTTTTTTTGATTTTGTTTTTGTTTCGTTTGATGGTTATGCTGAGGGCATAGTCATATCTTCCCCCTTAAACATTTTCTGCATCCACATCGATTTCGAGATGCGATACCGTTTGTCTCCACATCGATTGTAGGATGTGGAACTCCTAGAGCCTTTGTGTCTAAGGCTGTCGTTGGGGTGTAAGCCCCAGAGATCGTCCTCCCCCACCCGTTATCATCGTAATGGGGTGTCTGGCCTACAAGGACCGTCCGTCCCCACCCGTCGATGACTTTCAGACGTCCTGTCTGATGCTGCCCGTTGCGAGTCTCCCGTCTAGACTACGGGTTCCGACAACGGTGACCTTGGTGGACCTCCTGTCGCAACCTGCGTTCCTGGTTCGTCGTGAGTCTCCCTACCGTCCTTAGGGCTTCACCGACCGAATCACCTCGTCCTCTTCTGAGGATAACCGCCCGTGAACCTATGTGGGTCCTTTCCGAGGTCTGTGGGCCAATGGCTGATGGGACTATGGCTGCCCTCCACCTCCGCCAGAGCTCGCTCTTCCCACTCAAAGAAAAGAGGGAACGAAGGGAGAAGCGCAAGGAAGAGGGTAAACCTTGTTGCGGGAAAATTTACCGCAACACCCTGTCGAGGAAAAGTCGATACCTAATTGTGGACTCTCCTAAATTAAGAGAATACCTTTCGGGCTGCACAATGTCGCAGCAACATGGTAAGGTTTATCGATACAGTGTTTGGAGCCGATCTGAAACCGCATGTGTTCAAATACCTCAAGGACACGATTGTCACGTGATTGTCACTTATAACTTCCAACAACATCTGGAAATTCTGGAGCATGGCACTGATGAAGGTCAGTAGCGGAAGTGTATCTTCTTTACGTACTGGATAGGAACAGAAAAAACAGAAAGTATGGATAAAGTTTCGAATAGTAATCATTTCCAATTTTGTTCAAATTTTTTATACGTGTAGTCTAGTATGTCGGAAGTAAAAATCCAAAGGGGGTTTCGGCGAAAACTACTAGAAAGGATGAAAAGGACATGCAAAATTTGAAAATCCTGGGAAAAAAAGCTCAAATATCTTCAAAAAATAACACGTATATACATGTAGGAAAGATCAGAGATCCTCCACTAGTGTTTTCGCATTTTCGCGAATGCCGAAAAAAAACTAAACACAATTGCTCCTCTTTTAATTATATTAATATTGGGTACATTTATTTTCTTAATATAGGGATTAATTAAGGATGTTAATCTTAGAAACTTATTTCAACTTAGAGACTTAGAGCTCATACCTTACTCGATCCCCACCATGGCCACCACCTCGTTTGGCATCCTATAGCCAGTTCCAGATGCTTATGGAATTTAACATCCTATACCATATCCATAGCTTTATCGCCATCGTCAGTAAAAACCCCAAGCCAAAGGCACCACCAACCGTCATCACAGTCTTCACCGGTGACATCGTTAGGGTCGATATGCTCACTTCAGATGCTTACTTGAGCCGTTCTCCATCGCCTTTTATGTTCGACATTCACTCCATGCATCGTATCGCTGAATTTGATACGCAGAACGATGACCGCGATGAGGCGCTTATGAGATCCATAAGCTAAGTGGTTCAATCATTTGAGTTCTAAACAAAACGGGGATCAAATAAACAGCAATTAAATATGAATGACTCAAGTGAATCCGCAGATGATGATAATTCCTTTGTGATCGAAGATCCTCAGGAGAAGGTTGAACACATAGGAGCGACTTTTCAGGAAGTGTATACAGCCAATGACGTCATTGGCTGAGATCACGACCTGGAGAATCGAGTGCTTCTGCATAATTTCTGTCTGCGAAATGGCATACAGAACTGGCGAATCGAGAGCTCCGGTTTCACCCAGTTCAGTGACGAGAATATGGCAAATAATCTCATCGCCAATGAAAGGGACCTATCCCCGTTCGTTTCAAAGGAGGAACTTAAGCTATGAATGAGATCTTCGACTCAATAAGAAGTAAAAAATCAGTGAGAATTGATGGAATACCGAACATTGTACTTCGACATCTCCCTCTAGAAACGGTAGACATTTACGCCACCCTGTATAACAATGCAATGAATAATGCATATTATCCCATCCCTAAAAGGGGTAAAGATACATTCAATCTGGCTAATCTCCGTTGACTTTCTGAAGTCTGAAACCATGGGATCTGGCTAGACCAACATCTATATTTCAACAAGAATGTAGATGCCGCTTTAGCCAGAGCCAAAGGTGATTTTGCCCATACAAAGAGACTGTTCTATAACAGCCAACTCCATGCGAGGGTGAAAATCATCTGTTACATGGCCCTTATCCGGCCCATGCTGGTATATGGGTGTCACGTGTGGTTCAATGTGAGAGCAAGCTTAATGGAAAACATTCGGGTGTTTGAGAGGGCTTGCGTTAGGGTGTGCCTTCGCCTATACAGAACACCGGAATCGGAATACATAAAATTCTATTCCAATGAGGTCCGATACAACAGGGTGAATCTAATAAGAGTGGACAACTTCGCTATTAAGTTGACTCGAAGGCACATTACATGAGCAATGACCTCGTCCAACAACCTGATATCTGGGGCCTACTACCCCAACATCTTATATCATGAGAGTATGCGCTTGAAAGGCTTCGTCCCCCCTGAAGCGTTCCTCTATTTGGACATGAGAGGGCTGATCCAGGATAAGTTTGTGGTGCCGCTAAAAAAGATGTTGTTCTGCAATACCAACAAATTTGGTGATTGAGTAAAGAAGAAACGATACCTTAGTCGTTTCCTTCAATTCCGGGTTAGCTTATTCAAAAGGCATAGTGGGCTATATTTTTCTTATTGTTTTGCAAATGGACAGTAGATTGGCCGCCTCGTTCGTGCGATTTAACGCTGCCTGACTATTTTCTTTGGAGCTACGTTAACTCATTGGCTTATGCCAACAAGCCGACGACGTTGGAAGAGCTCAGAGCCAACATTGAACGCGAAATGTGTGGCCGTTTATAATTGAAAATTGGGTCCGAGTCGACAGTTGCAAACTTGCCCGCGGTGGCCATATGAACGAAGTCGAGTTCTATTCATAAATGTTTTGATTGTACTTCAAAGGTTTTTTTCCCAGGATTTTCAAACGTTGCATGTTCTCTTCGTCCTTTCCAGTAGTTTTCGCCAAAAGTACCTTTAGATTTTTACTTGTGACAAACATACATACGTACAAAAAATTTGAAGAAAATCGGAGATGAGTACTATTCGGAACTGCATCCAAATTTGCTATCCAAGCTTTTCGAGAGATTTTTAATCCCAAGACGGGAACCCCCGCCCCCGTGGCCACATCAGGCTTACAACGTTTGCCAGTTATTCCTCTAATGTATAATCGTACAATATCATATAAAGGTTATTCACTGCAGGTGGTCTCTCTCGTTTACCAATTAAAAAGGAGACAAAGATTACCTCCATTGGTAAACTTTTTTTTTTCGTCTAAAAAACAATTGTTTCTACAACCCTCGCTGATAAGAAATCACATTTTGCATGATGGTACACTTGCGTCTGTTTACCATTTTTTTGATGAGTGATTAGCCAAAGGAAATACCAAAAGTGTATTTTGGGTATTTCAAAATAAAAAATACATTCCTAACCGAAAGTGACATCATATGTATATCAGGGGAATCGTATTGTGCTACCAATTTGTTTAATTCAGTCATGCTCACAATTGTGTGAATGGTATATATGGAATAGAGCATATGAAAATGATTGCGCAATCTTCATTCATTTTTCAACTAATGCATCGATTAGCGTGCTGTGTGGCATATTGCGCCGTCTTTCTGCAGTAAATATTTCAAATCATTGAACGATACCGGTCACCAATGATGATAGCGTTCTTCTCACGGTTATCTTTGATTCCACTGGATCATAAGCCATACCAAATAGTGCATTGACAACTCTTGTATTTCTCGGACTAAATACGACAGTTTTGTTAGTTAACATACCCATACAACTTCCACGGCGAAGACAATTTTCGATAAAAAAGGCGGATCTTCCTCCAGATTTTCTAAGGCCAACTCACCGAAAATTCGACTCTGTGGCATGTTGTTAAGCTTCAGTTTTTGCACAAGCTGTATTTTGTAGGGTTTAAGGCGAAGATCTCTAGGTGAAATCATCCACGTAGCCGAGTAACCCAATTGCTGCGAACGACGAAGAATATACAAATGGTTGATGCGAAATTTGGTCACTATGGTTGCAATTGTTCGCTCATAAGGTCCATTATGATGACCGTAAAATGGTCGGGATGCGTGGAAAACTGTCAAAATACAACAATTAAAAATCAAAGAGCAAAAAAATAACTAGCCGAAGTGGGTGCGACCGACGGATCACGCTAAGAACTTCCTGATTAACAGAACTTGCCATTGTCATTGTCAAAGGGATGTGAAAATATCCCCCTTTCCTCTTGAACATCGCCAATCAATGATTGCTAAAAAGCAATCACTTTTCTGCATACATCTAAGTATGCAAATACAGGATAGTTGCTTTGAAACTTAGTGAAACACAGATCGATCCCCTGATCCTGATCTAAAGCTACCTAGCTCCAAACTAGTGCCATTATTCTTCATTCGCCGCAGTCTCGCTATTTACGTGCGTAGTGATATAGTTCCACCGCAAGGTAGTCCCTGTTCCAACCCACAATTTAATTTCATGTAGTAAAAATTGCATCTTTGTAAGCAAGTTATCCACTACTACTTTATTTAGAGAAGCTTCAAACTGACCGTATTGCCATACGAGAAAGCAAATTGGAGAGGACTTAACACATCTTTAGAAATTTTAACCCTCGCCTGTGAGGCCGCTCAAAATTTGTTTTTTGGATTTAAGGGTACTTTTCTCACTCACATAGGGCTGCAGCTCTTTGCCAACTCATTTCGCTAAGAGACGTCATGAGTAGTGGACGTATGCTCTAATTTTAGATTTGCGCTGCAGAAATATAGCGGTAAGCGTCGCCTGAGAGGCGAGCCTTAATGACAAAGATATTTTTTGTTCACATTTAGTCTTTAGTTTTTATAGAAGTTTTGGATATTTGCGTGACTTACATGGGGAAAATTGGATTTATATGTAAGATAAAAAAAATCGTATAAGGTGGTTGGAGCAACCGTCCGACGAGACCGAAGCTCAGGATTATTTGGAAATTGAGGACCTTGATTCAGATGACAGTCTAGCTGAACCCGCATATCTTGCCGATTCTGATGAGAAATAGCGGTAGATGAGCAAGATGATGCTAACTTGCCATCGACTTGAAACGCAGCAACTTCGCAGCGAATCATTCCAGCAGCAGCTTTACCAAATGCAGAACTTCTAGAGCAAGAAAGTCACATCGTTATGCCCTCGAAACTCGTCAACTACGTTTGGTCATCACAACCAGCTTCATTCCGACAAAGCAGAACAATTTTACAAAGCCGTTGGAGTTATTTGAGAAATTTTTACCCCAGGAATGATCAGTGAAATACTTTTTTACACTAATCAAGACATTGAAACTAAATCAAAAATATAAAGTATATGTCGCTACTGTATTCGCTGCTAGAAAAGAAGAGCTTCATGCACTTCTTGACCTTTTGATTTTAAGCGGTGCGATGAAAAATAATCACCTACCAAGCAAGGAACTCCCTGATCCTTAATTTTGCGGATCTGAATACCTTGCTACAATGAGTGAAGAACGCTTTGATTTTCTCATTCGATGTCTTCGTTTTGATGATCGTAGCAGCCGAGAGCTTAGAAGAAAGGACGATAAATTTGCTCCAATAAGAAATATTTGGGAAACATCATCATGACATTTACATCAATTTGGCGAAAGCAAGATAGTTGCAGTTGATAGTTATTTCTAAAGTATTTTTATTTCATCAATGATCTCTTGTCTGCTACTTCTAATCCAATTTATTCCTTTACTGATGACAGTTCTGTTTGCCTTGCATAATCGTTCCCAGACTCAAGCCAATATCCATTCATTTACTGCTCTTCCGATATTAACAGGATAACCAATTAGGGTGATACAAACAGAGTGGAGTTTAATGCTTCCAAAACACAATGCTGTCTGCTGTCGCTTAAGCGAAATTCAAATACCCAGCCATAATCCATGAATTGCACTTGTATCGTTGAAACCGAAAAACTTTCCATTCTCGGTATGTGTGTCAATGAAAACTTTCCTTTGAATGACCATATATTCAAAATCGCCAAAAATATTGCGAAATTTCTAGGTTTCCTCAAAGCATTCATACGCATGAAGTTTGAGTGCAATGCTCACATCTGATCACGTGCCTCTAAAACTTTTTTCCAGCTACTAGATAGGGTTATTTGCACTTACTAGAAGGGATTCAAAACTGATTTATACATGATGCCAATATAACATAGTCCATTGACACCTTCGACTACCAACGTAATGTCTCCCGCCTCGCCTTGTTAATTCGCTATTTTCACCAAGAGTGCTCCACAGAAATTGCCAGTAGCGTTCTGTCCCCTCAGCCCTCCAAGGCAAATAATTTGCTCATGGAGTGCCCTGCTGAGCTCTTTATTTCCTAGTCATTATAACCTTCAAACATTCAAAACCAACCTGCATCGGTACATCTATTTATATCCTGCTATCCTCCAAAATCGTACTAGGAAAAGGCTGCCAAACACATGCGGTTTCCACTATAGTCGTGGCTTGATCGTTTTGATGGTGTATTTGGGATCGAGTTCTTCATTAAACGGTCGCCATACATACTTCTTACCATCTGATCCTTCTTCTTCTTCATAATGTGGCGCTATAGTCAGGGGTGGACCTGAGCGTCAATCAACAAGCGTCTCCAGCTAGCTCGATCTTTGGCGCGTTGCCCCCAGTTTCACACGCTAAGTTGACTGAGGTCCCCTTCCACTTACGTGCACCTACTTCGCTGTCCCTCGGGGGCGGATTCGAAGACTTGTCAGGCCGAAGCATTGGTGTTCACCCGCTCTACATGACCCAGCCATCTCAGTCTTTGGATCTTCACTCTTCTGGTTAGGTTGATGTCGCTGTACAGTCCGTAGAGTCCATTATTTTGTCTCGTCCTCCATTCTCCTTCAATGCAGACGGACCGAAGATCGCCCTAAGAATTTTTCTCTCGAAGCAACCAAAAACACCGTTATCCATTTTTGATAATGTCCATGCCTCTGTGACAGCATATACTTGGTCTTGCCCTCATTGACCGCTAAACCCATTTTCGCCGCTTCCATCCCAATACTCGCGAAAGCGCCACTATCAACACGCTGTTTTCTCTCGATTATGTCAATATCGTCGGCGTATGCGAGTAGTTGGACGGACTTTTGAAAGATAGTGCCTCTTGTGTTTGCTTATGAGTTTTGCACTATTCCTTTAAGTAAGATGTTGAATAAATCCCTTGACAGTGCATCGCTTATATAAATTTGACATCATAAGTCTCGGTGAGGTCTTTACCGAGTTTGATGGAACAGAATGTATTCTTTATCGTCATCCTGCACAGATGGACGTCATCCTGTGAGGGATGCCAAAACTAGACATTGCTCTGTATAGCTTGTCTCTCTCTCATGGGTCTTCTCCAAGATCTGCCGTAGTGTGAATACTTGGTCGATGGTGGGCTTTCCTGGCCTGAAGCCACACTGATATGGACCTATCAGGTTGTTGACGAACGGCTTCAGGCGTTCACACAATGCGGCAGATAAGATCTTGTATGCGATGTTAGGGAGACTGATGCCTCTGTAGTTGGCGCAGTTCAGAGGGTCTCCTTTCTTGAGAATCGGACAGACAATACTGAATTTCCATTCATCGGGCATACTTTCGTCCGACCATATTTTAAAGATAAGGTGGTGTATGCTTCTTACCATGTCATTGCCTGTCGCTTTGAAGAACTCGGCAGTCAGGCCGTCCGCTCGAGCAGCTTTGTTGGACTTAGGCTTCGATGAAGCTATCTTCACTTCATCCAGGTCGGGTGGACGGAATTGTTGGTCATCATAGTCCAAGTTGAAAGGTTGATTCTGCCTGACAGCGGTATTTGGTCCGTCATCACCGTTATACAGTCTGCAGAAGTAAACTTTCCAAATCCTCAGCATCGACTGCGATTCTACTACGATGTTCGGGGTTTGTTTCGACGGCATGTTATTTTTACCTTTTGGTAAACCTCATCCCTGGAGTAGCTTCTCTCAATTTCCTCTCCCGCGCGCTTCTCATGCTCTAACTTATTCCTCCTGAGGAGCCGGTGTTCGTCTCTCCTCTTCCGCTCATAGAGCTCATAAGCAGCTCTGGTCCGTCTAAGCGGCGCGGCTTTATATGCATCTTGCTGCATGCGCTTGCCGGCATTCATCATCGAACCAGGGGTTTCGTTGTGGTGGACGAGTGAAACCCAGCACACGAGAAGCGGCATCTCTGATGGCGTTTTGGCAGTGTTTCCAGTGGTCTTCGATGCTTGAAGCTGGCGGAATTGGACCTCTTAAGAGATTAAGAGACACTCGATCTGAAATCTCTTGCGATTGTAGCTATCTGGTGACAAATTTCCTGCAGCATTAGTTTGTCTTGGCGTAATTTGAGATATCCACAACCGTACCTTGGCTACAACAAGGTAATGGTCCGAGTCGATGTTGGCTCCCCGGAACGTACGGACATACATAATACTGGAGGAGTGTCTTGCGTCGATCGCAATGTTGTCAATCTGATTGACTCTTGATTGATCAGGCGTTCTCCAAGTCCCCTTGTGTATATCGAGATGTGGGAACCGCGTGCTAGCTACGACAATGTTTCATCTCGCCGCAAAATCGATTGGCCTGAATCCGTTATCGGATGTGGTTACGTGCAGGCTATATTTTCCGATTGTTCCACCAAAGATACCCTCTCTTCCTAGCTTTGCATTAAAATCACCGAGGACAATTTTATTGTCATAGGTAGGGCATCCTTGGTGTTTTCATCTTTCTCCTCTGTGGGAGCATGCGCGCATATAAGGCTAATATTGCCGAATTCAAACTTGATGCGGATTGCTACGACGAACTCGCTCACATGCCGGAAGCTTAGGACTTCTTGTCTTAGTCTGCCTCCAACAACAAATCCGCATCAAAATAAGTGCTGCTTTTGCCGGCGATAGCAATCGCCGTAGTATTGTAGATGTCACAATTTTTCATCCTCTTTTTGTCCGGTCCATCCCATCGCATTTCTTGAATGGCGGTTATGTCTGCTTTGCAGCAGTCCAGGGCCTTCGCTAGTTGTTCGGCTGCACGTGGTCTATTAAGGGATCTAACATTCCACATGCATAACTGAAGCTTATTGTCCTTAAATCAGTGTATCCGTCCATATCCGCTTGTTGATGCTTCGTAGCTTCTTTTTTTTTAAACGGCCTGGCAGTTACTCCGGCGGCACAACTCCCAATCTGAAGGACCAGTTGCATTTTGAATGCCCCTGGGACGAGGGGTCGGTAACACCGAAGCCAGTAACCCATTCCGGGATGTGAGCACTCCTCTCGGCCCATATAGGGCTCCTCCGTCACCATCTCTTTTCCAAAACCCTGACTAAGTCCTGGAAATCCTTACCGGTCTGAGCTCCGAATATGTTGTAGTAGCCCGGATGAGGTCTTGTTTTGTTTTTCCGCCACTAATCCTGATTTATGGCGCAGGAAACTCGCCATTTGTCCCCTTCACGTCCCAATCTCTAATGAGATTCCCAGATGGCGCCACGGGGAGGCGTGAAGTAGGACTTATTAGCAGAGGTGCAAGATGTTCGTCTGCAGAGGCTTATTCTTGTTATTTAAGGAACCCGCACCTGTCGGAAGATGCTACTTCTACGAGGCCTTATACTTATCTTTGCCATCCACGTTTTGAGCATGTTTGACTTTGACACATGTCACAAATCATGCCTGAGCTGTAAGAAATAAAAAAACAAAAGCACTGTGGTGCTGGCAGCACGGTATGGGCCATGGCCTAGCTTCTTGACACTCATTTGTGTTGCTTATGTTTTAATTATTGTCACATCTGAGCGGGGCCTACGGTTTATCGCCGAGTCCGAACGGCACTCCTTAGAAGCTATTTCGTAGGCAATTTTAACTTTCGGGAGTTTGCCATTGCCCGCTGAAAGGGTGATGCCGATTTGAAGAATTGTTGGTGACTCAGCCAGGAATCGAACCCAGACTCTCTGCTTGATAGTCCAATGAGCTAACTATCGCCAAACCAAACAGCAAAAAAACCAGCCGGTACGAGTATGTGTGGAAAATAAATTGCCAATTGTTTGACAAGTAAGGGTAACTCAATGTCTTGAATTATTTCATTAATACATTACGTGCCAAGCCAATTTTGGAAAAAATATCTAAGAGTCAACAAAAAACTGTTAAGAATATTTGTTTGCTTTACTAAAAAAATGCATCTGTAATATACTTATTTATATTGCACGTCCCGTCATTCAAATATGAATGACACGCATTTTTCTGTGGGAGCCACGTCATTCATATTTGTATGACAGGTACATACTATCTTTGCTTTGGTATTCAAAACTGAATAACAATTGGAACAAAATAGAGAGTTAAAAAGCTTGGCCTCTAGTGTACAGTATTCTTGGTTTGAGTAAATCTGTGAAGATATTGCATTTTTTAAAGGATAAAACGGAAAATAAGAAAATTTACTTACCTGAACAAAAATTGTGCTTGAAAATTTTTCGTGAAATGGCTCAGTATATTTATATAAACATTCTTACAAGTTTTCTAATTTTTTTTTCTCTCCGATTCCAGTTTGCCAGCCTGTTGCGCAAACGCATCACTGGGCAGTTAGGTATTCGAAAAAAGACTAAAATATGAAAATGAAAAAATTATACATATAGATGTGTATGTAGACATGAATATTTTTTAATTTAGAATTAACTATCAGTTGTGGAATAAGTTGAAATATTCCATAAGCACTGCAACGTTGCATTTTCGGCAAAGGGTAATTTTCTATGACGTGGCCAATCTTGCCCTATTTGACCTCATTGCTGCATTTAAAGTTTAGCTTGAACTTTATTTTTTTTTTTTTCACCGGTCGTCGAGATCTTCTCTTCAGTACTTGAATTCCGCCCTGTCCTTCGGTGACCTGAAGTTCTTCACAAATAGTGGTTCAGAGCTCAACTTAAGGCACGTGTGGTAAATTTCGAAGCTTTTGCATGGCACAATGCAGTTTCCAAGCACTTACTACACATTGTAATAATGAGTGGCCAATACCACTTCCTGCCAGGAATGTTGATTTGGTAATTAGTCACTGTGTTTTCATGTGAATCAACTCCACGCATGTGCGGATTATAAACAGATACGGGCGATCTGGCACTCCACAAAGTTGATTCGTTTACCTTTCCGGAAGTAGCGCTTCACCCGCTGCAGTAATTCCACTCCATATTTATTAGAACCAAGTGTTACTACAGAGTTCTCATTGCAGCACACTATTTTGAGCTGTTAATCGTGGGAGGCTTCGAATTTGCCACGCACATTCTTTTGAATGTCTTTACATCGGCAATTTGAATAAAAGGAATTTCGCCGGTACGGCTTACCCGAATGGTTTCTGTTGTTACATAACTAAGCGATGTACGAGTAAGATGCCATATGAGGTAAAATGAAGTAAAATGTTGTCAAGAAATGACTGCCTCCAAGGCCCAATTGGTTCCTTATATTTAAATCATTTTTGGTATTGGCACAAGGATACGGGATGAACTTGAAGTGGTAGCCATCGCTGGAGCCGAGATACCACAACTTGTATTCAAAATGAAACAATTTGCTCGTCGATTCACAAGTCATGAGCTAAAAGTTTGAGCACTATGAATTGTCTATTGATTTGGTCAAAAAACGGTCGTAGTTTTGCATATTTGTCTTCTGTATCCAATGATGAATAATCGGCGACGTGTACAAGCGCTTAAGGCTTTCAAAGTTTCGATTCATAGACTGGCGAATAATACGAGTATCTCGACCAATGAGCGGATTAAGAGACCAAAAACTTCGATAAAAAAATGATAGGAGCCCAATCACAGTACGAGTATATTATAAGATTCCAAAACATTTTCTTACTTCTGACAGCGTAAAGTGCGCATCAAGTGCTGCTCTGCATATCGATTGGCTTCATAAGTTATGTATCGAAATATTTTATCGTCCCAAAATAAAGTAAACAACTCAAACGCTGATTTTTTTTATCTTAAACATTAAAATGCATCAAAAAAGGACATCAAAATAGTCATAAGGCTAGGTTGGTAGCGCAATCGTTTCCATTATATCTTCTTCCCAAATTTCTTGTCGCTACTGGATCTGTTGGTTGTTTCTTTCATTTCGATTTGGGAGGCGCAGCTACTTTTGTTGGAGCAACAAAAGTACTAGCTTGAGATTCTGTTGAATTCCTCGTTGTTTTTTCCAAAATAGGACTTGCAGTTTCTTTATTTTTCATGTCATCACGGATAATATGCAATTCCATGGGATCACAGGGATTCCGCACATTAAAAACCATTTCAAACTCATTTATATTCATTCTGAAAATTCTCGATTCAATATTATTCCCAGAAACCTAAAATTATGGAAAACTGTGCCTCCTACTCGATATCGCGTTTGCCCAGTGATGCGTTTGCGCAACATTGTACGGTGAAGTAAATTATGCACAACGGATTTCTTCCAATACGAGTATATATAGTATTCTCCGAAACCTAAGCAACTTTTTCTTCTAAATTATTCAAAGTCGAAAATTTATGTATTCATTATTATTTTTAGAACTTAGATAATTTAAATTTATTAAAGTAAGTACTTAAATAGATTTAGAAAAAAACAGAAATAAAAAATCAATTCATTCAATGAAAAAACAAAAATGCTAACTCCTCTCAAAATGCAGCTGTTCGATCAAGTCCAATCAAGTCGGGGGATTGGGCTGGCCAATCCAGAACTTGAATCCCATTGGTCATTCTTTGACCAGCTTCGATGAATGCTTTGGGTCATTGTCATGCTGAAGCACCAATTGAAGTGGCATATCCCATTCGGCGTATGGTAGCATATGATCTTGCAAGATGTCACAGTAGACAAATCGATCCATTATAGTATTTATTTGGCGAAAAGGTCCAACTCCTTTCGAGAAGCAAGTCCACACCATTACACTCCCTCCTCCATGCTTAACTGTGCCCTTGCAATACCGGGGATTCAGCTTTTGACCCTTTCTTCGCCGAACGTGACAGATGCCATCAGAGCTGAACAGGTTGAACTTTGATTCATCACTAAAAATAACCGTCTTCCACTTGTCTACTGACCAATTTATATGCGCTTTTGCAAAATCTAATCTGTAAGTGTTTTAAAATTTTAACATTCGAGACAAGAAACTAAAGTTCGTTTAGGTATATCTTTTTTTCAAATCTTTCTTTGTTAATAAGGGCTTTTTAGTTTTTTTTTTTAAGTTGTGTAGACGGTCTTCTTATCGCTTGTATTGCTATTTTCAAAATGGGTCATTGTAAGCAAAATTTGAAACCGATTTCGTTTTATAACAGGTCGAGGAATATCCATTTTGTATATTCCTTGTGTCGACCAATATTTTTGAAGAACCCCGAAATTGTTTCAGCAATTCTTAATTTTTTTTTTATTAAGTCGAGAAAATGATATTGGTTAAGTGGCTGCCGCCAGAATTGATGACCATCACACTTGCCAGATCTTTCGGCTATAGGTCCTCGCTCATTTTTGACGGATATTCTCGTTGAGGGCTTCAAGAATCTAACTTAAAAAAACACGCAAAAAGAAGTCTGGAACTGTTAAGTTAGGTGATCATGCCGGCCACTGCAAATCGCCAAAACGAGAGATTATGCGACCCGAAAATCAAAATGCAACCCTCTGAATTTCGGTTGTGGCTCGTGCAGTATGCGCCGTTGCTCTATAACACATGTTCTCCAGTCCCAATTCATCCAATTGAGGAAAGAGAAACGCATTAAGCATAGCTCTGTAGAGCATGTCGTCCGCGGAACTCATTTGGTCCGCAGCGTTTTCTTCTTCTTCTTCTTATCTTTTTATTAATACTTTCCTCGTTCTACGAACTTATGCGTAACGAGTTTCCCATTTTTACTGCATCGCTGCTGCTTCGCTTATGGGGTTGGCTAATGTCGCAGACCGCAGAACTCGTCTACATAATGCTCGGTCCTGGATCGCTTCTTCTTTTTCCGACCTCGTTTCCTTACAGTTGGAGTAACCGTAGTTGCTAGTGCCTTTTTAACCGGATTTTCCGCAGATCTTCTTTGAACATGGCAATACCAGCTTATTCTATTCGCCTCAAGCTGTTCGGTTACCAAATTCTTTATATGTAGACTTCCTCTTATACACGTAGATCTAATGCAATTGCGTTTAGTGACTCCAATAGACATCCTTAACATTTTCTGCTGCCGCGCATTTTTCCATGAATCTAAGGCATTCTGCAAATCAGTCTTTTAAAAGATAGTCGAATACTACGATAGAGAGGAAAGGGCACTCCGAAATTAACTGGGAATTCTCTCGTTAGTACAGCAAAGCTTTTAACTGCAGTTTTCACGTTTTTATTATTCTAATATACGTTTTCGGTACCTTTTAAGACCTCAGCGTGGCTCATATGAGAACCCTAGGTACTCGATCGAATGCTTTCCCGAGGTCGATGAATACCATGTGAAAATCCTTGGACGAATCTCTGTGCTTTTCCATTATTATTCGTAGACCGTCGATCTTCCTTCAACTAATCCACACTGGCTATTATCGAGCTTAATTATCTGCCGAAGACGTTTATTTAAGACTCTTTCGACGATTTTCAGCGTGTGTGACATTAGCTTGATTGAACGGTAGTTGTTGCATTCTCGAGTGTCGCCTTTTCCTTTGTATAATGGAACCAAGAAGCCACTTCTCCATTGATTCGGCAAAGGTTGTCCACATTTTAATTTATTTAGAAGTTTCGATAGCCATTCGCAGCCGATTCCCTCCATCTTCGACCAAAACTCTGATGGAATGTTGGCTGGTCCCGTCGCTTTCCGCCGCTTTATTTTATCGTGTGCTATACTTATTTCTTCGATTGAAAAATCCGAAACTTCCTCCTCGAATATACCAGCTATCGGCACGATATTACGTAAAAACTGTTTGTAAGGCAACACCTTGCAGTATTCAAGCCACCGGTCACAAATTTCCTTTTCATTGGTTAATAAGCTACCGTCTGCATTTTTTATGTACTTCGGCGAGGTTATTTCTATCGATCGTATTTGGATATAGTCCCCAGATGGGACTTTGCGAGTGTTATGCATTCCTCGTGCATGCTGTTCCACATTTCTTGCGGGCTAAGTGAGTCTGCGATACCGTTTATATTGTGAAGTACTTCTTTAGCCAGTGCGATAAATCTTGCGCTTCTTTCCTTCGATAGATTATACCACCGGATTTTCTGCTTTCCAAACCGTGCCCGTGTTTTCGGTGGTTCCGCTGTGAAAAATTCTGTAATAAGCAGACGGTGTTGGGTTACTAGCGATTCTCCAAGTATTACTTTACAGTCCTTAACATGGTTTCTCATCGACATTTTGCAGAGGTGATAATCTATTTGCGTTTCGTGGCCTCCGCTGCTATAGGTGATAAGATGTCGTTGATGTTTAATAAACATTGTATTTAAGACGGTTAAGGCGTAAGCCCTACACCCTACAAGGATGTCTTCGCCAGATGAATTTCTGGTTCCAAAGCCCTTACCGCCGTGGCAGTCCTCATAATCAACATTTGTTTCTCCGACGTGTCCATTTAAATCTCCGCCTAAGAAGAGCATGTCATCGATCGGTATATTTCTAAGCAAAGTATCGAACTCTGACCAAATTTAGTGGAGCGTGCGCGCTAACAATGTTCCATGTTTCATTGTGTATGACGAGTTTTACGCTCATTAAGCGGTTGCTTATTTTCAAAATACCGAAGATATTGCTTAGAAGATCTGCTGCAACAGCGATACCAACACAGTTTCCCCCATTTACCATTCCATGGTAGAACTTTTTAAATCAAGAAAACGCGCTTTATTTCCTGTATTACACCACTTCGTTTCCTGTACGCACAGGATTTGTAGAGTTCTGCGACACATAATCGCTTCTAGTTCTAAACTTTTTGAGGTCAGCGATCCGAGGTTCCAACTTGCAAACCGAAGTTTAGGAAAATATTTTGGAAACTTCATTTTGCCCGCACTTGAATTTATACTTAAAAAGAAATCTACTTTTACTAGGTGGGATGAAAAGTAACCTCCTTCTTCTTCTTCTTCTTATCCTTTTATTAACCCTTTCCTCGTTATACGAACTTATGCGTAACGAGTTTCCCATTTTTACTGCATCGCTGCTGCTCCGCTTATGGGGTTGGCTAATGTCGCAGACCGCAGAACGCGTCTACATAATGCTCGGTGCTGGATCGCTTCAGTGGTTAACCCCAGACGTTGTTGCGCATTTGCCATCTGAGAAATCCAGGAATTCTTTTTCCGACCTCGTTTTCTTACAGTTGGAGTGACCGTAGTTGATAGTGCCTTTTTAACTGGATTTTCCGCAGATCTTCTTTGAACGTGCCAATACCAACTTATTCTATTCGCCTCAAGCTGTTCGGTAACCGAATTCTTTATATGTAGACTTCCTCTTATACGCGTAGATCTAATACAATCGCGTTTAGTGACTCCACTAGACATCCTTAACATTTTCATTTCCGCTGCCGTCATTTTGTTTTTAAACGCCCCGTACATTGTCCAGCACTGTGAACCGTATATAAGAGCTGGTCTAACAACCGTGGTGTAGAGTTTCCCCTTTAATTTAAGTGGAAATTTTCGGTCGCAAAAGATTCCCGAATTTTCCCGCCATTTCATCCATCCTACACTCACTCTGTGGTTTACGTCGTCGTCACATTTCGCTTCCATGTTAACGATTGATCCTAAGTACTTAAAGGTAGTGCTTTTCGGAAGAACTATTCCGTCTAACATTATATCCGGAACAGGTCGCAACGGATGCGCAAATGGGCACGTCAGATGCTCCGTCTTTGAACGACTTATTTTAAACCCGTTTCTCTCTAGCGCATTTCTCCATGAATCTAAGGCGTTCTGTAAATCTTCGACGTTATCGCTAAGTATAACTGCGTCGTCAGCGAAGAGAATTGGCGTTACATTTGCTTCGCGCATGCAGTCTTTTAAAAGATAGTCGAATACTACGTTAAAGAGGAAAGGGCTAAGTACGCTTCCTTGATGCACTCCGACATTAACTGGAAATTCTCTCGTTAGTCCAGCAGAGCTTTTAACCGCAGTTTTCACGTTTCCGTACATGTCTTGTATTATTCTAACATACGTTTCCGGTACGTTTTGAGACCTCAGCGCGGCCCATATGAGATCCCTAGGCACTCGATCGAATGCTTTCTCGAGGTCGATAAATACCATGTGTAAATCCTTAGACGAATCTCGGTGCTTTTCCATTATTATTCGCAGGCTTTGGATAGCGTCCACCGTCGATCTTCCTTCAACAAATCCACACTGGCTATTATCGAGCTTTATTATTTGCCGAAGACGTTCGTTTAATACTCTTTCGGCGATTTTCATTGTATGTGACATAAGCTTGATTGAACGGTAGTTGTTGCATTCTCGAGTGTCGCCTTTTCCTTTGTATAATGGAACCAAGAAGCTACTTCTCCATTGATTCGGCATAGGTTGTAACCTCCTTGACCGCCAGAATGCGCTGCTACTGCAAAAAAGGTTATGGTGCCTTGAAGTCCGTTCATATTTAGGTAGACATGCCAAATTTCAGAAGGAAACAAAAGAAAAGTTGGATAAATATTATGGGGCTAATGCTCCGTCAGATTACACTATCAAATATTGGTTTCGGGAGTTTCATGGTGGCCGGAACTCCACTACCGATCAAGTCCGCAGCGGCAGGCCCTCCGATGCGATTACAGAGGACAACGTCAAAAAAATACATGAAATGGTGTTGGCTGACCGGAAAGGGAGATGTGTGGGCTAACAGATACCACAAGGATTAATACTGAGCGCACACGCCATATTTTGGGCATTATTCTTCATATGAAAAAGTTATCCTGCCGCTAGGTGCCGCGCATGCTCACTTCTGAGCAAAAACACGAAAGCGAGAGCACTTCGAAAGAGTGTTTGGACTTGCTGATGCGGAATCGGGCGGACACACACCAGAGAACAGAATGAGTGTCCGGCAATGGAGTGAAGCCGGCACGAGTGCTCCGAAGCGGCCGAGGGATGCTCAGTGGGTCGGAAAGGTTATGGCGTCGGTTTACTGGGATTGTCATGACATACTCTTCGCGGACTACCTCGAAAAAGGAAAAACCATCAACAGCGAGTATTTCTGTGCATTATTGGAGCGATTGAAGGCCGAAATCGCTGCAAAACGGCTTAACATGAAGTGAAAAAAAATTTTGTTTTTACAAGACAATGCGCCGGCGCATAAGAGCATCGCAACCACGGCTAAAATCAATGACCCGATTCGGCTCCCTCGGACTATTATCCCTTCCCAAACCTCAAAAGATGGCTCATCAATAAAAAATTCAGCCCATCCGAGGAAATCATCGACGTCACGGACGAGTATTTTGTAGACCTTCCGGAAAATTACTTTTCGGACGGGATCAATAAGTTTGAAATTCGCTGGAATAAGTGTATCAAGCTAAAAGGGAACTACTTTATATTGAATAAATAAAAAAAACATTAAAAAAAATTGTTTTTTTCATTCCCTAGGAGGTTACTTTTCACCCCACCTAGTATATGATAGAATAATTAAGTTTGACAAGAGAGATACAATTTTCAGTGCTTACACTATTCTGTGTGATCAACTACTCTGAATAATACATCAGGTATTAAGTGTGTTCAATGGGCTTTGGCCACATCTAATTTTGTCTTAAGGATATGTACCATGCAAGGACTTGATTGTAGTAAGTAGCTTTTTGTGGTTGTCGATATATTTTGTATGGGCATTCAGCGAATGTCCAATGTACTTTTCGGGCACGATTAACAGGTTGTTCGCTTTTACCCAACAGGGTTCACTTGTTGATCCTCTATATTTATTTTATTTATTATATTATCAGCGATCATTCGTTTCAGTAAACGTTGCAAATTTGCCAACTGAAACCGGTGCTCAAGCCTGTTCTATTGTAGTACAAAATGAAATATAGGCTGTTTAGTAGTAACATATAAAGTTTATTCAGTATTCACGAGATCTTAAGTGGAGGACGATTTAACTTGAGTGACGATAAGTAGCTGACATTAGTTGCTCAATGATCCAGTACATGGGTATTTATCTATGTAAACTCACAATTATATAACATGATGGTTAGATTATACATGAGTTAAAACATAACACTCTCCTTACTTTACTCTAGGTGGCGTTACAGTCCGGGCTTAACCAGGGCTTTAGTCAACTTACGTTTCCAGCTAGATCGTTCTTTTGCCAATTTCGCACGCTAAGAAGTCCCCATCGAGTTGCGTCCGACACCTGAGTCTCAGTTCTCCTCGAATGCACTGTGCTTCGGGGGTGGATTCGAAGAGTTTTAGGACCGGAACGTTTCTGTCTTAACGCTCTACATGATCCAGCCATCTCGGTGGTTGGATCTTCACTCCCCTGGCTAGATCGATGTCGCTGTACAGTTTATACAGTTCGTAGTTGTATTTCCCTCTACACTCATTGTTAATGCAGACGGGATCGAAGAATAATCATACGAAGAATTTTCCTCTTCAAGCAGCCAAGGGGACCCGCATCCATTTTTGATGATGTCCGTGCCTCTGCGCCATAGAGTAGGACTGGGATTATTAAGGTTCTATATAGGGTAACTTTTGTTGTTCGTGAGAGAACTTTGCTAGTAAATTGCCCAAAGAAGTAGCGATTGGCAAACGTTATTCGCCGTTGTCTGAATTCAAAGTGGAGCCTAGGTAGACAAAGTTCTCAACTACCTCAAAATGTTTTACCTGTCGAAGGCGACGTTCTGTCCGAGAAGACGGCGTTGAGTGACCTTCTTACTTGACAGCATATACCTGTTCTTGTCCTCGTTGACCGCTAACCCATTTT
The DNA here is from genome assembly GCA_928272305.1 of Volucella inflata. Lineage (NCBI taxonomy): Eukaryota > Metazoa > Arthropoda > Insecta > Diptera > Syrphidae > Volucella > Volucella inflata. The sequence goes on along the minus strand of OV743717.1, from coordinate 24,545,587 downwards.
GGCCACTTCTGTCTTAACATCGCGAAAGCACCACTGACATGACGCTGCTTTCTCCCGATTATGTCAATATCGTCGGCGTATGCGAGTAGTTGAATGGGCTTTTGAAAGATAGTGCCTCTTGTGTTTGCTCGTAAGTTTTGCGTTCTTCTTATCCTTTTATTAACCCTTTCCTCGTTATACGAACTTATGCGTAACGAGTTTCCCATTTTTACTGCATCGCTGCTGCTCCGCTTATGGGGTTGGCTAATGTCGCAGACCGCAGAATGCGTCTACATAAAGCTCGGTCCTGGATCGCTTCAGTGGTTAACCCCAGACGTTGTTGCGCATTTGCCATCTGAGAAATCCAGGAATTCTTTTTCCGACCTCGTTTTCTTACAGTTGGAGTGACCGTAGTTGATAGTGCCTTTTTAACCGGATTTTCCGCAGATCTTCTTTGAACGTGGCAATACCAACTTATTCTATTCGCCTCAAGCTGTTCGGTTACCGAATTCTTTATATGTAGACTTCCTCTTATACGCGTAGATCTAATGCAATCGCGTTTAGTGACTCCACTAGACATCCTTAACATTTTCATTTCCGCTGCCGTCATTTTGTTTTTAAACGCTTCGTACATTGTCCAGCACTGTGAACCGTATATAAGAGCTGGTCTAACAACCGTGGTGTAGAGTTTCCCCTTTAATTTAAGTGGAAATTTTCGGTCGCAAAAGATTCCCGAATTTTCCCGCCATTTCATCCATCCCACACTAACTCTGTGGTTTACGTCGTCGTCACATTTCGCTTCCATGTTATCGATTGATCCTAAGTACTTAAAGATAGTGCTTTTCGGTAGAACTATTCCGTCTAACATTATATCCGGAACAGGTCGCAACGGATGCGCAAATGGGCACGTCAAATGCTCCGTCTTTGAACGACTTATTTTAAACCCGTTTCTCTCTAGCGCATTTCTCCATGAATCTAAGGCGTTCTGTAAATCTTCGACGTTATCGCTAAGTATAACTGCGTCGTCAGCGAAGAGAATTGGCGTTACATTTGCTTCGCGCATGCAGTTTTGAGACCTCAGCGCGGCCCATATGAGATCCCTAGGCACTCGATCGAATGCTTTCTCAAGGTCGATAAATACCATGTGTAAATCCTTAGACGAATCTCGGTGCTTTTCCATTATTATTCGTAGGCTTTGGATAGCGTCCACCGTCGATCTTCCTTCAACAAATCCACACTGGCTATTATTGAGCTTTATTATTTGCCGAAGACGTTCGTTTAAGACTCTTTCGACGATTTTCATTGTGTGTGACATAAGCTTGATTGAACGGTAGTTGTTGCATTCTCGAGTGTCGCCTTTTCCTTTGTATAATGGAACCAAGAAGCTACTTCTCCATTGATTCGGCATAGGTTGTCCACATTTTAATTTATTTAAAAGTTTCGATAGCCAAACGCTGCCGATCCCCTCCATCTTCAACCAAAACTCTGATGGAATGCTGTCTGGTCCCGCCGCTTTGCCCCGCTTCATTTTTCCAATTGCTATACTTATTTCGTCGATTGAAAAGTCCGAAACTTCCTCCTCGAATAGACCAGCTGTCGGCACGATATCACGTGGAAACTGTTTGTTAGTTTTGCGTTATTCTAAAATATCTAAGTTTGACATCAAATGTCTCGGGGAGGTCTTTACCGAGTTTGATGGAACAGAATGCATTCTTCAGCGTTATCCCGCAAAGACGAACGAGTTTGGGAGGGATGCCAAAACGAGACATTGCTCCGCATAGCTCGTCTCTATAGATGCTGTCATACGCGGCCTTAAAATCGATGAATAGGTGGTGTGTATCGATCTGAAGCTCATGGGTCTTCTCCAAGATCTGCCGTTGTGTGAATATCTGGTCGATGGAGGCCTTTCCTGGCCTGAAGCCACACTGATATGGACCTATTAGGTTGTTGACGAACGGCTTCAGGCGTTCACACAATACGGCGGATAAGACCTTATATGCGATGTTAAGGTGACTGATGCCTCTGTAGTTGGCGCAGTTCAGAGAGTCTCCTTTCTTGAGAATCGGACAAACAATGCTGAGGTTCCATTCATCGGGCATACTTTCGTCCGACCATATTTTAGAGATGAGTTGGTGTATGCTTCTTACCATGTCATTGCCTGTCGCTTTGAAGAGCTCGGCAGTCAGGCCGTCCGCTCCAGCAGCTTTGTTAGACTTCAGTTTAGATATTGCTATCCTCACTCCATCCAGTGTTGCCATTGCTCTTCGACGCTTGATTCTGGTGGCAAGGGACCTCTTAAGAGATTAAGAGAGACTCGATCGGAAAAGGATTTCGCGATCTCTTGCGATTGTAGCCGTCTGACGTCATAATTCCACACAATATTATCTTGTCTTGGCGTTATTCGAGATATCGACTACAACAAGGTAATTTTCTGAGTAAATGTTGGCTCCTAGGAACGTTCGGATATCCGTCGTCGATATGGGCATTGCTCGTAGGTTTTGTTCAAGAGCTCGTTGAAGCTGCTATTGGAGTCATCATCTTTCTTCTCTGTGGGGGAGTGCGCGCATATCAGGTTAATATTGGTAAATTTAGCCTTGATGCGGATTACTGCGAGGAGCTCGTTCACATGCCGGAAACTCAAGACTTCTTGTCTTAGTCTGCCTCCAGCAACAAATCCGTATTCAAATAGCCGCTGCTTTTGGCGTCGATAACAATCGCCGTAGTTGATGTCCAATCGCATTTCTTGGATGGCGATAATGTCTGCTTTGCAGCAGCCTAGGGCCTAGACTAGTTGTTCGCGCTGTTAGGGGACCTAACATTCCATGTGCATATCTGAACATAGTTGTCCTTAAATCGTTTACATGGGTTATTAAGAGTAGATCCATCCGTTACCGAGGGTAGTTTGTGTTTCGGAACTTTTGATCTTTCCCATGGCCGGGCAGTTACCGTTACAGTTCCATTTCTAATACTCCTAGGCCAAGGGGTCAGTTAAACCGAAAGCCAGTAACCCGTTCTGGGATGTGAGTGCTGCCATTGGTCCACTAAGGGCTCTCCCGCCAGCATCACTTTTCCAAGACCCCGACTTAGTCTCGGAAATCCTCACCGGCCTTAGCTCGAAATATGTGGGAGTACCCCGATAAGGGCTCATTTGTTCCGGAATCTTCTTCTACAACTTTAATTCCGTCTGAGGAAATTTGTTCAGAGAAAACAAATCTGTCTCTGATCGCGCAATTCACCAAATTGATGAAAGATCTGAAAGATTTGACAGGTCTCGAATTAAGACACTGCATTTCAAAAAATTATCGGCATCAATTAAGAAACAGATCAGTTAGTTCGTGGGAGAGAAACAGATCGATCCCATTTCAAGATTTGATTGGTCCAATAATTAATATTTAGCTATGAGGCTCATTTTTGATTCAAGGGATACGTTAAAAAGTGTTTAAAGTGAGTTAAAATACGATTGCATCACCTGGTCTTATAGACAGGAGTTCTATGTATACCTAATGGTGAAAGATGATCAACAGTAAGTTTGGAAAGAAACCTTCTCGACTTCGATGTCAACCATAGTGGACTACGGTAGAATGGGTTTTGTTCTTTGCTTTATGATTTATTGAAATCAGAGTTTGAAAATGGAGTGATTTCAGGATTGAAACCTGACCATGCTTATTTAATTCAGAGAAGATTGAAGCTTTGGAAGATAATATTCGGTAAGTTGGCACACACAGATTTCGAATTCATACCAATGTTTGAAAGTCGTTGTCCTTGCCACGTTTCCGTGGTAAGTGGGCAGTAAATTCAATCTTATTAGATGTTGCCTTAATTTCATTGTGAGACTTAAGACGTAAGTTTCTAATATCTGTGTATGCTTCACGGTATAGCTCTATTAGTTTTCTTGTCAGACACTTCTGACAGGTGATCAGGTCAACAAGATATTTTAGGAGTCATTTCCAATAAATTTTAGTTAAGAGTCATTTATAGTCTGAAACGGGCCACTTGGCCACTTATCCGTTTGTCACGTTGAATTAGATCTTAGAACTTGAACACCGTGGAAAAATGATGATCATCGAGTCATTTCAGCATCTCCCTAAGAGTCCAATTGAGCCAAAATCATGTCCAAATGACATGTGATAGCATTGTAAGCAACTTACCAGAGACGGTGCAAGCGCTCGAGCATAAAGAGTTGCTTGCAATGCCCGCGAAGAAGACTGAAACAATGGGTAGGAATGTAGTTGTGGAGAAACAGTGTAGTGAGTGATAACATTCTGGTGGGGTAACTTGTTTGGAGTGATTATATGCAATGATGTCCAACAATCCACTATTGGGTACAATAAATAGAAGGGGCACTTTCATATCGTGACAATGACCAATAATGCTGTCTGAGTAAAATGCCTCACTAATACACTAAAGGGTGAGCCAACAGATAGTGTCAATATTGGCTATCAGTGAATGACATCATCGTGATTTTAATGCCAGTTACCAGCTACAAAATAAACCAATGCCTTACATGGGCATTCTCTTATAATTGTTTTCTCGTTTAACAAACTCGTAATCGCCCTTCTGAGTCTGGAATTGGCGCGTCTGTTAAGTGATTCGAAGAGAGTGACTCAATCGCTGACCAAAGAATATATCAATATGCACAGCAAGCGCGTACGCAACGAAACATAATCACTCCATGTTAAAATATTCGACATAGGCCAAGCACATTGTATCGTCACTGAAGTCACTAATTTGTTACATGAATGTTGCAAGAATTGCCCAAAACAATTGAAAACACAATACAGCTGATATTAAGCCAGTTGATCCGGTAATTCTTTAAATCTTGACCTTTGGACCCTTACCTATGATCGGAACCGTGTCCTTTAAGTCCTCAACATGAGAGACGTTTTTCAATGTTCCCATTCGTCCGATAGGTAAGACTTGTCCTCTAGTTTCACGTTTGATGCACGCTTTCTAAGTCTTTCTGGAATTTCATTTGGTTGATTGGTTCAGCAAAGATTCTCCAGTTTATTCAACTTATTGCTAAACCATAATCTTCCGATATGTTGACGTTGCAAAGGTTCAATGCTCGAAAATAATACACAGAATTAATATAAATAATAAAACTAGATTCTTTTTTATTTTAATTAAAATAAACAAGACCAATCACAATCATTTGAATTTTGTTTCAAAATCGTACTCGTATTCGATAGATTCGGATAGACTAGGTGAATATTTGACACGTCCAAAGAGTCGCTCTGCAATGAAAAATAAGTTCTTGTTTTAATTTTTTTGGAAATATTGTACCAAGTACGGAAAATGTTACCTCTTTTGTCGACATTATATGTCCTTTGTCGTACAATGTAGTAAATGACGACACAAACTAACAGCAGCAGAGGTAGAATCGAATAAATCAATGGCCAAAAGATGGTATTTCGCAAACGCTCAGTCCACTGATGATTGGCACTCACCATAATCGGTTGTAATTGAATAGGATCACATTGAAGAGGATTTTGTGGATTTGTTTGATATCCGTCGTGACACTCACATCGATTTGGAGCAACACAATTACCATTAAGGCATCCAGGTTCTGTTATATCGCCAAGCCTACAATGTGGTATGCAGACATTGCGAAATTCATAAGTTAGATCAAGAACATAACCATCTAAGCATTCACAATCATCAGGAGCTACGCAGGTCCCATGGGGGCAGTTATTTTGACAAATAGGTATGCACTCTCCAAATTCTTCAGCATAGCCAGGAGGACATGATTCATTTGAGATGCATAATGAATCACGGAGGATGAACTTATCTGGACACAAACAAACATTTTCTGAAGAGCAAGTGCCATTAATACAGTTTGATTTACTACATAGTTCGTCAGGAATTTGATTTAGCATCTTTGGGTGTCGATAATTTGTTGGTGGCTCTGGAGCACACTGGTTATCAAGGGAAGATATTTCAAATCCAAGCCAACATTGACAAACATTTGGTGAAACACAATCAGCATTTTGACATGGTGGGCTGCAAACTGGCTTACAAATTCGATCAACTTCGGAGAACTCAAAACCTTCTTCGCATGAGCAGGTATTTGGAGCTGTGCAGACTCCACTTCCACATCCCTGATCACAAATGGGTTCACAAATAAAATGTTCCGACTTTTGGTATCCTTTACTACATGCACATTGCCCAGGTGCCGAACAATATCCATGGATGCATGATTCATTACACACTGGTTCACAAGGCCCATTCTCATCTAATTTCTCATATCCATTGTCACAAGCACATTTATTTGGTGCTGAACAATAGCCATTAGAACAATTTGATTCACAAATTGGATCACATGAATTGTTGCTAGATGTAAGAAGGTAACCACGATAGCAAGTGCATTCATTGGGTCTAGAACAAAAGCCATTTGGACATCCATTTTTACAAACTGGTGCGCATATCCCTGTATCAAGGGATATCTCGTAACCTACATCACATGCACATTTTTCTGGTGAAATGCAAAATCCATTTTGACAACCGTTTTGACAGATGGGTCTACACAAATTGTGGTCAGTTTTAGTATAACCAGCGTTGCAGGTACAAATTCCTGGTTGCGAGCAATATCCATTAGGACAACCACTTTCGCAGATCGGCTGACAAGTTTCATTCAAAGATTTGGAATACCCCTCGTTGCACGTACATATTCCCGGTTCAGAACAATATCCATTGGGACAGCCATTTTCACAGATTGGCTCACAAGATTCATTTACACCCTTTGAGTAGCCTTCATTACAGATACATAGTCCTGGTTGAGAGCAATGTCCATTAGGACAACCACTTTCACAGATCGGATGACAAGTTTCATTCAAAGATTTGGAGTAGCCCGCGTTGCACGTACATATTGCCGGTTCAGAACAATATCCATTTGGACAGCCGCTATCACAAATTGGCTCACAAGATTCACTTACAGCCTTTGAGTAGCCTTCATTACATGTACACATGCCTGGTTGCGAGCAATATCCATTAGGACAACCACTTTCGCAGATCGGCTGACAAGTTTCATTCAAAGATATGGAATACCCCTCGTTGCACGTACATATTGCCGGTTCAGAACAATATCCATTGGGACAGCCGCTATCACAGATTGGCTCACAAGATTCACTTACAGCCTTTGAGTAGCCTTCATTACAGATACATAGTCCTAGTTGAGAGCAATATCCATTAGGACAACCACTTTCACAGATCGGCTGACAAGTTTCATTCAAAGATTTGGAATACCCCTCGTTGCACGTACATATTGCTGGTTCAGAACAATATCCATTGGGACAGCCGCTATCACAGATTGGCTCACAAGATTCACTTACAGCCTTTGAGTAGCCTGCATTACATGTACACAGGCCTGGTTGAGAGCAATATCCATTAGGACAACCACTTTCGCAGATCGGCTGACAAGTTTCATTCAAAGATTTGGAATACCCCTCGTTGCACGTACATATTCTCGGTTCTGAACAATATCCATTGGGACAGCCGCTATCACAGATTGGCTCACAAGATTCACTTACAGCCTTTGAGTAGCCTTCATTACATGTACACAGGCCTGGTTGAGAGCAATATCCATTAGGACAACCACTTTCACAGATCGGCTGACAGGTCTCATTAAAATATTTGGAGTAGCCCGCGTTGCACGTACATACTGCCGGTTCAGAACAATATCCATTGGGACAGCCATTTTCACAGATTGGCTCACAAGATTCATTTACACCCTTTGAGTAGCCTTCATTACAGGTACATAGTCTTGGTTGAGAGCAATATCCATTAGGACAACCACTTTCACAGATCGGCTGACATGTTTCATTTAAATATTTGGAGTAGCCCACGTTGCACGTACATATTCCCGGTTCAGAACAATATCCATTGGGACAGCCGTTATAACAGATTGGCTCACAAGATTCATTTACACCTCTTTCGTAACCAACATTACATGTACACAATCCTGGTTGAGAGCAAAATCCATTGGGGCAACCGTTGGCACAAACTGGCAAACATGTTCCGTTGAGCGCCCTAAGGTAACCACTATTGCAGGTACAAATCCCTGGACTAGAACAATATCCATTGCTACATTCATTTTCACACACTGGTTCACACGCTCCATTTTCCAAAGATTTCACAAATCCCTTATTACAAGAGCACGTTTCAGGGCTCGAACAAAATCCATTTGGACATCCTTTCAAACAAACAGCTTCGCAGCTTCCGCTTTGACCTACTTCATAGCCTACATCGCACAAGCAAACGTTCGGATCGATGCAAACTCCATGTCCACAATCATCTGGGCAATCCGGCACACATTCTCCATCACTATTTGCGGCATAATTTGTTAAGCAGCTACACTGTTCTGGGGCAGAACAAAATCCATTTTTACAAGTCTTATGACACACAGGTTGGCACACATTGGCCTCATCCATTTCAAAGCCATCATTGCATGCGCATTGATTTGGTTTCGCGCAATATCCGTTCGTACATTCTTGCTTACAAGTTGGCCTACAGCTGCCCTTACCATCACTTTCGGCATACGAATAACACGTACAAATACCTGGAGCAGAACAGTATCCATAATCACACACATCACATTCCGGAACGCAGCTAAACCATAGATATGTTACATTAAATGTGAGTCACACTAATAATTAAGTTGTTACACGTACCGGAATTGATTGAACTGTCTGTATCCAGAATTGCAGGTACACACATTTGGCGCTGTACACTTTCCGTTGTCGCATGCTTCAGAGCATACTGGAGTGCACTTAGGTCCACTGTAGCCATCACAGCAAGTCGTTACAATCTTCGTTCGTAATTGGATCTAAGGGAACAGCCACATAAGATACACGATCCTCGATCAGGATTGATACTCGTATAATCAAAAATTTACCTTTGTCACTCGTTGACCCAAAGCATTCAACTTTGAGACTCTTACGCCCACTTGCTTTCTTTTCGTACATTTGTGGTTCTGTGCGTCCACCACTACAACGGAAATCAAAAATAGCCACAGTAGCCAGTGAAGAATTCTAAGTCCTATTTGCGTTTGCATGATGCTAGAGAACAACTTTAACTGACCAGCACAGCTCCTAGGATGAATTGATTTGGTGGACGTCTCTGATAAAACTGCTATTTGCAATCTATCTAGCCCCCCACCGCCCTGAGTCGCCTTCCCTCTTCACACTATTCTTTGTTTCAGAATATTGTTTTTGTTGTGCTGTGTTTTTTTTTTCCTTTTATTTTTGCAAATACTTGTAAATACTATCGCTGTGAGAACATCCGTTCTAGATTCTCTTTTTTTGTGGAGTCTTAAAGACGATAGTGTTTTTGTTTATGGATTTAGTCTAAGATAAGATCCCACTGGCCCTTTGAGCTGATCGGACCGCAGCAAAAATATAATGAAAATCAAAAGGGCTTGCAAAAAACGACAGAAAGGGTGATGGGGGTTTGGAATAGTCTGGAAGTATTTAAGCGCCAGACTAATGGCGTCGCGACGATAAGAATTGAAGGCACCACAACAGTTTGTGTCCGCGTCCGCGTCGGCGATAAGCCAAAAAAGACCTTGAGCGAGGTTCTTTTTCGATTTTTTGTGTATCGAAAACGTATTCGTCAAAGTGGTTGTACCCATGTATAGAACGTAACGACTCGTATTTAAATTTAGTCAGTTAGATGCGTGATGATGATGTAAGCGATGTACTAGTACCGAAGGCAATGAGCTCTAAAGAAATGGCGGACTGAGGAGAGTATGGCTTTGAGAGGAATGCGATGAGTGTACCCTGCACGAGGACGTGACCAGCGTCCGCAAGTGAGTATGACGATGTACTCGTAGTTTTGATTTTTTTGTTGATTATGTACATATATGTGGCGTCAATATTATGCAATTGGCGGGAACAACGCGTGGCATGGAGTTGCATATTTGTAGGGGCCTTGAAAATGACATGGCGATGATACTACTAGAATTGAGATATTCGTATCTTTTCCATTTAAAGGAATTTGGAAAACAGTGATTTATCATCGATTACTATTTCCCGGAAATGCATATGAGCATACATTAGTGCAAGTCTCGTTAGTATGACGTTTGCGGAAATGCAACGTTCGATAAATAGGGTTGACTAGGGTGACTTTTAAGTTTCTGCGTTCAATGATAAGCGCAATAGTACTTTACTCATTTCCTTTCTTCGATATTCCTATTGAATAACTTCTTCTTCTGGTATATGAATATGGTAATATTAGGTATATTAATATTAGCCATCATTGATGGCTTAACTATGTAAGATATTTCAGATTCATACTTACTTTACTTTACGTGGGGCTAGAGCCAGCTCGCTGCTGCCTCCTCCAGTTTATGTTGGCTGAGACCCCTTCCACTTGCGTGCGTCACCTGAGTCTCGGTCTTCCTCTACTGCGTTTTCCCTCGGGGGCGAATTCGAAGACTTTTCGGACCGCAGCGTTGCTGTCTATCCACTCTACATGACCCAGCCATCTAAGTTGTTGGATCTTCTATCTTCTGGCTAGATCGATGTCTCTGTTAAGTCTATACAGTTCGTTGTTGTATCTCTTCCTTCACTTACTGTCTATGCAGACTGGAATCGATAGCGGAGCCTAGAAATACAAAGCCCTTACCTACCTCTAACGAGACGTCAGTGTTAAGAATTTTTTTTTGTTGCTCGTTTTTGGTCTTCCCCTCGTTGACCGCTAAGCCCATTTTCGCCGCTTCGGAATGCGTCACCGACATTATCATGCTTTCTTCCGATTTTGGCAATATCATCAGCAAACGCAAGTAATTGGACGGACTTTTGATAAATTGTGCATCTTGTGTTTGCTCGTGAGTTTTGCACTATTCTTTAAAGTATGATGTTCTTCTTTGAATCCTCTAGGTGAGGTCTTTACCGAGTTTGATGGAGCAGAGAGCATTCTTCATCGTCATCCTGCACGGAAGAGATGTCAAAACTAGGCATGGCTCTGAACACTTAGTCTAGTGAATAGAAGCCGAAGAAGGCAAAGGTGCATCTGTCGGCCAACAATGTCAAGACGATTGTTTTTGGGGTATGCCCGCGGTGTCATTTACATCGATTACCTTGAGAAAAATAAGAGTAAAACGATCACAGACGCCCATATGCAGAGCTGTTACGTCGAAGCCGATTGGAAGAAAATAATGACCTCATTTGGCGAGATTTAAAGAAGTCTGATTTTGGAGGTGATGTCGCGTGGACTAGATTTACCTAGCGCTCTTCCGATGCTTGTCTTATTTTCTTGTTTGGGTTAAGAACTACTTGGAACGCTCTTAGCGTTGTGCAAAATACGTCAGTAGGTCTGCCTGATCAAGAAGATGGTTTAGCAGTGTCCAACAAATCCATTCTTGTCCTCTGCAGATGAGCTTTCTTCTTATCTGGCAGGCAACCTTTATAGCGTCGAAGCCTGTAGCCTTCCATCCATTACGGTTCCGGGCTAGTTGGAAAGACCAAGCTGCCTTATATCATTGACCACCTAATCTTTCAGTCGGATGTTCGGTCTTCCTTTTATTTTTGAACCTAGTGGCTTGAACTCAAGGAGTCTCCTAGAAAGAGCCTTATCGTTCATCGGCTCGATGTGGTCGAGCCAACGAAGTTGACGGATGTTTGCCTTGCGTACTATATCCACATACTTGCACAGCTCATAGTGTTCGCGGTTGTGGCTCCTTCGCCATACACCCTCCTAACAGACAGGACCAACTATTCGACCAAGGATTTTTTTTTCAAAAGAGCCTACAACTTGTTCCACTGTCCTACTAATCGTCTTACTTTCAACTCGGCAACTGGCAGGACTGCCAATATTAACGCTTTGTAGGGCATGATCTTGACTCTTTGCGTTAGGAGTTTTGAACCCAGTTGTTTCGACAGACCGAAGTAGCAGCGGTTGTCTTGGGCTAGTCTTCGTCGAATCTCCAGCATGATGTAGTTTGTGAAGTTATCATTTGTCAAAGTTGTAGCTGTCGATGGTGACATTTTGTCCTAGGTGATATGTGACTGAAAGTTTTTTAGTCGACATCATATATTTCGTTTTTTCCTCATTCACTTGAAGACCAACTGGTTTATCCTCTTCTTTTATTAAAACACGCTTAGAACGTGTGATTATATATCCAGAAGCTGGACAAACATAGAGAAAATAGTAGCTTCCGTGTTGACTTTTGCCCATCGTACTATCTGCTCAAGTACTTAATTGAAAAAGTCTCACCGCAGTGCGTCTCCTTGCCGAAAACCGTTGCAGGTTTAAAATAATTTGCAGGTTCTACTTCTACACTGCAAGGCGCATCGCTAGTTTTCCAGTGTTTTGCGACACACCCGCATCAGTTTTCCCCGGATCCTGAATTTAGTCATCGCATTATATACTATAGCTCAGTGCGATGGATGCTATCATATGCGGCTTTGAGGTCGACGAAAAGGTGGTGTGTATCGACTTGGAACTCGTTGGTCTTTTTTAGGATCTGTCTTAATGTGAAAATTTGGTTTGATGTCAATTGGCCGATTTCAGACTTTCCTATGTACACTGGATAAGATCTTATAGGCGTCGTTAAGTAAAGATATGCCTCAATAGTTGTTTTAGGACATAGGATCACCCTTTTTGTAAATGGAACAGATAGAGCTGATATTCCAGTCGTCAAACATGTTTTTGTCCTCCCATGCCTTGCAAATGATGTGGTGCATTGCCATTCGAGCCAGTGGTTTTGTTGTTCTTTTTATATTTTGTAAGCTGGGAGGAGGAATTTATTCTTCAACTGGTGAATTGTTCTCTTCTTGCCCTATCACTCTCTCTTGATCCTGTCCATTCAGCAACTGCTACAAGTTGGTGTTGTTCACTGAAGGCATTACCTTCAAAATTTCGAAGTGCTTAGAGACCCGTATTAATGCCATTGGCAAGGTTTTAAAAAAGCAGTTTCGATTTCCGTAAGCTAGGAAACTGCCAAAGCTCTTTTTTTCCTCCCTTTTTCAGGATTTATATTTATCCCACGCTACTCTAGTAACACGTCACGTTCTTGTTTTGCACACATTCATCATCATACTACTGATTTCATCTGTAGAGTGGTTGATAGCCTAAGCTGTTTTCGGCCACCTCCTTGAAGAAAGTGCAGCAATACGGCCACATGGTTTTGACATCTGTGGTACGCAATGGCATATGGGAGGGTTTTTGGTCCGAGATGGCGTTTGCCGCTCTAAATATTTTAACATCCAGGATATTTGGCGAGTGATATCCGTCAATAAGCACGTGATCGATTTGGTTGACGGTTCGACCACCCGGAGAAAGCCAGTTTGTTTTGTGGATTCTTTTGTTACGGAACCTCGTGCTACATATTACTGTAATACTAGCTATCAGAAAGAATGCGACACGAGAAAGGCGTTATTTGTAGTCGCGTTACAGAGGCTGTATTTTCTGACTGCTTCGCCAAAGATGTTCTCCTTACCGATTTTGGCATTGAAAGCCTCAAGTACAACTTTATCATCGTACTTCAGACAGGCTGCATGACTCCAGTCAGGAGGCTAAAAACTTTCTCCTTGATGGGTTCTTCAGCTTCGTTTTATAAAAGAATGTTAAAGAATTTTGCATTGATGCGGATCACTGCCAGGCCATCGTAGATGGCTTAAAGTCGATGATATTCCCACGACGAATCCGCATCACAATATGTGTAGCCTTTTGTGATAGCTGTAATAAATGTCGCAATCTGTTGTTTTTATTATTCCCAATCCAATCCAGTGTGCTTCTTTGAATTGCAGTAATATTCGCCTTTTACTGCTTGAGGATATTTTCTAGTTTTAAGTTGCTCCTGGCGTTCTTACGTTCCAGGAGCATACTTTCACATCGTAGTCCTTCTTCGTGTTGTATTGTCTTTGTTAAGGGGGTCCGTGAGTATCCGAGGCTGGATTGTGCTTATTCAGCCCACAGCACAACCGCCATTCTGGTCGGTGGAGGTCGCTGCATGCATTACTTCACTACCTAGCGGATGCCAAAGTAGCTATCCATAGGCGCCACGAGGAGGCCGCATGTCCACTTGGATTGAACTTTGACAATGATCGCTCTGGCCTTCGCCGGGTTGAAGGCAGTCAGAACATGTACGAGTATGCTCGCTCCCATGCTCACCCGGATGATGAGCTTATGTTTGCAAATTTAACCTTGATGTGGATTATGATGGCGGGAAAATTCGGGAATCTTTTGCGACCGAAAATTTCCACTTAAATTAAAGGGGAAACTCTACACCACGGTTGTTAGACCAGCTCTTATATACGGTTCACAGTGCTGGACAATGTACGAAGCGTTTAAAAACAAAATGACGGCAGCGGAAATGAAAATGTTAAGGATGTCTAGTGGAACGCGATTGCATTAAATCTACGCGTATAAGAGGAAGTCTACATATAAAGAATTCGGTAACCGAACAGCTTGAGGCGAATAGAATAAGTTGGTATTGCCACGTTCAAAGAAGATCTGCGGAAAATCCGGTTAAAAAGGCACTATCAACTACGGTCACTCCAACTGTAAGAAAACGAGGTCGGAAAAAGAATTCCTGGATTTCTCAGATGGCAAATGCGCAACAACGTCTGGGGTTAACCACGTTAACCACCGAGCATTATGTAGACGCGTTCTGCGGTCTGCGACATTAGCCAACCCCATAAGCGGAGCAGCAGCGATGCAGTAAAAATGGGAAACTCGTTACGCATAAGTTCGTATAACGAGGAAAGGGTTAATAGAAGGATAAGAAGAAGTGGATTATGATTCGTTTATATCTTGAAGACCACTTGACTTATTCCACTCAAAAGATCATTGGTCCTTGATTATCGTTTAAGTGGAATGAAAGAACTAAAGACACGACTTTTGGGTCAATAGGTCTATATACAGTTTAGGAATTCTTAACTGAATCAGGCTCTGACGATTATCAGTTCGGTGTCATTTTACATCTTTTGAACCAGTCCAGCGAATAGCACATTTCTTGCACATTTAAGATTACTCGCGTTGTCTATGGCCAGATTAGGAATAAATCACGAGTTATACCAGTCATTAACCGACGACTTTTATCACTTGACAGTTTACGCTGTTGCCTGCGAAGGAAAATAAATCAATAACCACCGATAAAGTGATTCTTTAGGCAAACTCTGGAACAAGTTCATTGATACCGCATTCGTGACCGCAATCGAAATGCCGATAAGGCTTTTACTGACCGCATCAATCGTTAATGTCACAGTGCGCTTCTTACTTACAATCGATTCAGTTCAATTCAATTAAGATGAGTCCCTTCATCATGACACCATTAAGGTTTGGAATTTTTCTTTTAGCCATAACACAGATTGGAATTTGTCTAGCCTGCATAGTAATTACTCCGTAAGTTCAATACCGAACAAGTTCGAAAATTATTTCCTAATTGAAATATTTTTAAAAAGGAAATTAAAGACAAGATACAACGTGGTGACAGTGAGGAAGTACAGTTCGGGATCAACTAGAAATCCACTTAAGCTTAGAGCAGTTAAAGAGGTGAGTTCCTATAACATTAAAGCAGTTCTCTCAGGCACTTTTGAAACTACCTAATCCCAATTGTTAGACTTACCAAGAAATGGAAACGGTGTGCTGTGAAGGATATGCAAAGATTAATGGATCAGGGTAAGATTTTGAGAAAATCCACGTACGAGTACGTATATATGAGAATATTTAATTTCAGAGAGTGTATCGCTCAATGTGAAGATTGTGGATCGGGTCAATGCTTACATCCAGGGGTCTGTGTGTGTAATAAAGGCTACATCAACATTTGGAATCGCAGTCGATGTGTGCCAGAATGCACTGAGACTTGCTTCAACGGAGAGTGTACAGCACCGGATATATGCACATGCAACACTGACTATAAATTTCGAAATGGCAGTACTTCAATTTGTGAATCAACATGCGCGCAAGATTGTGGACCAAATAGCCATTGTTCAGCACCGAATTTCTGTTCCTGCAATTTCGGTTACTCTCGTAATGCAAATACTTCTGCTTGTGATCCAATCTGCGATGAAACTTGCATCAATGGATCTTGCACAGCTCCGGATGAGTGCAATTGCTCCCCCGGGTATTCTCTTCGTTCAGGCAGTTTATCTGATTGCGAACCTACATGTTCTAGTGGTTGTGTAAATGGGATCTGCGGTGCACCTGAAGTTTGTCTATGTAAACTTGGATATACAAATCTTGCGCATATTGCGTCGCAAGGATGTGTTCCCATTTGTAAGGATACGTGTGTAAATGCATTTTGTACTGGTCCCAACAAATGCACCTGTTTTGATGGATTTGGTTTTAGAAATTCCAGTCGATCCGTATGTGAACCAACCTGCGCTAAGGATTGTGAAAATGGATTCTGTGAAGAGCCAGGGCGGTGTGAATGTAATAGTGGATACGTCAAAACTGATCTTCACAAATGCACACCACAGTGTGTAGAGGAATGTGTTAATGGATTTTGTAGTGCTCCAGATTCGTGTACTTGCAATGAGGGTTTCGCTTTTAAAAACGGTAGCACTGCGATTTGTGAACCAATATGTCGCAATGGTTGTTCAAATGGAGTATGTTCCAGTCCCGGGCATTGCACCTGCAACGAAGGCTATCAACCACTTTTACCCCATATGTGCTTCCCGAAATGTAAAAATTCTTGCATCAATAGTCTTTGTATCGCACCAGAAACTTGCCGATGCTTCAGAGGCTATAAGCAAAACGAAAGTGAACCATACCGTTGTGATCCTATTTGTGATTTCGATTGTGGATTCGGTGAATGTGTTGCACATAATTTATGCAAATGTCTGCCTGGCTATCATATGCGACATCTTACTGGAAAATGTGAGCCACTGTGTCAAGTGAAGTGCATCCACGGCAATTGTGATGCGTCTTTAAATTGCCGGTGTTTCGAGGGATATCATCATAGATTCAACACTACCAACATTTGTGATCCAATATGTCAACCGGGTTGCATCAATGGAACGTGCGTCGATCCAAATGTCTGCGATTGTTGGCCTGGCTATGAGGATACAAAAATCCCGAACCTCTGCATAGCAAGATGTCGACCTAACTGTGAGAATGGAAAATGTGTGGCTCCCGACCGATGCCTTTGTAACTCTGGCTATGAAATTACAAACGCCTCAAACCCACACCGCTGTGATCCCTATTGCTCGGAAACATGCATCAACGCCGAATGTACTCAACCCTATACTTGCACTTGCTTGGAGGGATATGAATTCCTTGCTGGAAGTGAAAACGAATGTCGCCCCATCTGTGAACAATCGTGTGATAATGGAACCTGTGTCCTACCGAATGTCTGCCAATGTGACGAGGGCTTCAGTTTGATGTCAATATCTAATGCGGTTCCAACTATGAAATGTCAACCTTTGTGCCCGGGTAATTGTGGAAATGGAACCTGTATAGGACCTAATCTCTGTGATTGCCCACCTAATCTATACTTCGATCATGACCAGAAGATTTGCCTATCTGAAATCACTAAAGAAACACCATTGAAACAAAAGTAAGTTGTCGAATTATATGAAATCGTTTGTAAATACATACATATGTATTGTATATGAGTGAATATTTACGCTGATAATGGGTTTAAGAAAAAGTGCATTTAATGCAGAAAGCTGTTATCTTTTGATATGGGCCACTGTCCGTTGCAAGTAACTAGTTAATTGTCTTTTCTTTTTTTTTGCAAAATAAAAACAAATATTCTTATCTCCAGCAAATGAGTTACATAGACCTCGAATTGATGTATTTTTAAGCCATATCTGGTGTTGAAAATAAAATAAGATGTTACTGACTTGAACTGTATTTAAAAACGACTATTAAGACTCAGTAATCTTAGAGAAGATAGGGGTAAACTCGTATCATCTCAGAAGCTACGTAAATTAGCAAACAATAACCCGTAAGTTATCTTATAAGTACGTTATGTATAAAGTCACATAAAATGTTTTTGCTTGACTTAGTCGTTGATTCCTTCGTTAAGCTCCCTTAAGCACTGTCGATAGTTAGTCGATTTAGACGCTGTTGCTTTATATACCCCTTAAAGATGATGGCTATTTTCTAACTTGATTTTTATGCTCCACATTTGTTTCAAATTCGTTTCCGATCTAAAACACAGAAAAATATCTTTTAACATCGATTAAATTGACACGCGGTCGCCTCCGCTGGAATTCAAATTTTCACACCCTCTTCGTAGTAAATCAGTCTGTATTTCGGCAATAACGCATCGAATGTCGACTTCCAAGTGCTCAATTGTTTCCGGTTTATCCGCGTAGACCTATCTCCAGAGAAAATAATCTAATGACGCCAAATTGCAAGTATGAGGTAGCCACTTAAGAGCTCCATTTCGTGAAATTAATCATTCATTAAGTGTTTCTTTTATAAAATTAATTGTATCGCGCTGTGTGGCATGTGGCGCCGCCCTGCTAAAACCACATGTCTGCAACATTAATGCCTTCCAATTGAGGTATGAAAAAGTTTATAATCATGTCCATCGCTCACCGTTGACTGTAACATTCTCACCATTATCTTTTTTGAAAACATATGAACCAATGATTCCACCAAAACGGTGTTTTTTTTCTGGATTTAATAGTGTTTCGACAATGGCTTGTGGATTATCATCGCTTCAAATGCGGCAATTCTAATTATTGACAATTTAACCAAAAGTGTGATTCACTACTGAAATAAATGTTACCCTCGGCCCATTCACCAAATGTACGGCGCAAACGATGATCGTGTGGCTTCAATTCCTACACAAGTTGAATTTTGTAAGTACATAAACCCATATCTTTACGCAAAATTTTCCATTAATTGAATGGACACAGGTTAAATTGTTGACTGCGATGACGAATTGACACATTTAGATCATCACGAATACTGTCGTGTGCAGCGACGAACGACGTCTTACGGGATTTGTACCGTTGAGTACCTCGAATTTAATCATGTTTTTCAAAATAAATTTTAAAAATTTTCAATGTTTCTCGGGTGGGAGTGTATTCATGAGGAATTGCCAGTCAACTGCCATGATCAGGCAGCAAAATAGGTTGATACGAATATCTAACGAGTAACAGGTCCACAATTCCGTCATCCATTTTTGTCCGCGTATGTAAGCGCCTTTTGCGAATAAATTTTAAAGTAACGCTTAGTTTTCATCTCCTTTACTTAATATGAAGGAAGCAGGTCAGTAAAAAAGCACAGAACGGAACAATGTAGTCCGTAGTCTTAGAGACAGTAAGGTCATCTGAAAAAATCTAAGTGTGTCTTATAATGTCCAGCAGACTAAAACTCATACAAAATTTTTATTTCAAAATCTGACTTATATTGTTAGTTGTTACAGGGAATATTATTGGTTCAAGATGACTACCCTGAGGGACAACAGATATTCCGGATATTGAGAGTCTGAAAATGATTGTGAACTCTCCGTCTTTATTTAAACCATGACATAAATTGTTGGTGAAAACCAGGTTTTTTAGGTTTGAAAATGATAAATTGGTGAGTAATTTTGCGGAATGGTTTGCTGAATTCTATAAAAATAACATCCGTTTACTTACCAGTACAAAGATTTTGGTTTTGTAAAGTATGAGTATGCAAGAGTGTTTTTCTATGGGCTATGGGCTTATTTACATCGGCCTTGCTTTCATTTTAATGGGTACAGTTTCGATTCGTGAAAATTATTTTATCACACTTGTTACACTCAGTTTTATTTGTCGTATTGCATCGTTATCTTTTGGAAACTAGCGAAGATCATTCTCACACCCAAAAATACTGAGCTCGTGTTGATTTCAGATTTTCGACCGATAATCGTTGAACTGTGTTTTTCAAAAAATATTTGAAAAAAATTTTGCAAAAAAAATTGGCTGTCATTTAGAAGAATATAGTTTGATGTCTCCTGCTCACTCTTGTTTCCTTAACCACCATAGTTGCGCCACAGTAAAGTGTTCTTGATGATATAAGAACTTATAAAGGACTATCTCTATAATCGAAGTTAAAGAGTAAGTGTTGTAATACAGTTGGTCGGAAAGCAGTGGACTCTTAATTAATCCAAATAATTCACAACGTATAATGATATCTAAACTACGTTGATACGAAAGACATACCCCCTGTTTTCCTCTCAAACAAAAAATTGCCTTTAGTGAATAAAGTCACAAGCCTAGGTTTCAAAATAAATTGTATTCTCTCTGCCTGCGATCATTGAAATTACCATTGGCTAGATATATGGTTGATCTCTAATTTTACGTCCGCAGATACTAAATTAAGACTCATTAAAACTTTGCTGGTCCCCTTATGGAATTGTTAGTACCTTGATAACTTTGAGTTCAGCCGTCTGCCTTTCTTTTGGTATTAGCAAATTTTTAAAAATGTTCGAGTTCCAGACTAAGATAAATTGCATAATGTAGAGAATTTTTTGTTTTTTGACACCCTTTAACCTAAAAGATCTTTTTTACACTTTTATCAGAACTGTTGTTAAACAAGTAGGTTTTCTACCTTCCGCATGAAGTTGATAACAATGCTAGCAAAGAAATTCATTAATTCAGTGATGTTGAATAGTTACCTGACTTAGGAGTGCAGCAGAAGGGTTCAGGTTTATTAAAATAAGTTTCTGGACCCTTTTGGCCAGACACAACCATCTCGAATTTATTTTTGCTAAACTCGTCTGTCTTTTCAAAATTGTAACTGAGAACGCACCCTATTCCGTCAAGGTCAGAAATGACTTTACCGAGATCTTTGATGCCAGAAAGGGTATAGACGTCATTTTTAACATCATACTGCGCAACTTTTAGCCCGCGCCGATCATGTCGACATACTTGGACGTACACGACAGTCTGTCACTAGTGCGTTTCCTAGTTATGAAATGAAAGCTGCCAAAATAGGTGTAGCGATGAATGAAGCCAAAACCAAGATATCCTCAGTCGTTTCGGGAGAAAAATATTCAGTCTCGCTTGCGTGGACGGGCTTTGGAAGAGAGGATTCGACGACGAACTATAAAAGCTTTATAACAGCATTGACCTAGTTATAAAACTGCGAATCAATCGCCTTATATGATCTAAGAGTGAATGGAACAGCCTTCGAAACCCGTAGGGAAAACTCTGCAATGGAGTAGAGAAAGGTCGCACTGTAGGTGCCGCGCACAAGTAAAAAGAGACCTCAACAGACTTGAAGTGCGGAATTGAAGGCAGTTAGCTAAAGACCGCGCGAACGAGGTTCACGCCGAGGTGTATAGCCACCTAAATGAGTACATTGACATGAATTAGCGGCTGTGATTTCTGGTGAGCAAACTATTATCTTACATACTGTTGTTGGAGTTGTAGGCAGCCTCGCGTTGCTTTGTTAAAAATTGCTTTGAAGCATTTTTTTTAATTAGATAAAAGAAAACTAATTTCTTCTTACGCTATCAGTGGTTCCCCAATTTAGCATTAAAGTATCAACTAAATCTCTAGTTAATACCATCTGAATTCTCGTTCACTTTAGAAATGTATATAGCCATCTTCTTTGAGTTCGAAGAGGATTGTTTATTGTTCTCAGTCCAAAAAGATCCAGACTAGCGCTTTATAGTAAACAAAATAGTTTCCAGAGAATCATGTGTAGGAATATAACGTTTTTAACACTCGTATAGTATTGACTGCTATTGCTATAATAGATGCTTAACCAACCAGTATTAATTTACTAGACATACACAGTGGGGCAATTAATATTACGGACTCGGGCCATATCTCAGTAACCGAACATGAGTTTTTACCTATTACCAAAATGTCAACATTTGATATTTGATTGGCATTTAACATTTATAAAAGATATTTTTCCAGAACATCATTTCATTTGATGTTGAAATTTCAACATGGAACAAAGAGCGGGCATTGAAATGAACGCAAAACTTGTTAAAAATGCATTAGGCACATTCCGACTGATGCAACAAGTGTACCGTGATGATTGTTTCAGCCAAACAGTTGTTTGCGAGTGGCACAAACGGTTTTTGGGCGACTGGAGGATGGCAAACACACAAGAAGGCCATTTCTGTCCTGATGCCTGAAGTACGTGATTTTGTTGAAAAATTTGCTCCAACTTATAAAACAGTTACTGAAACGTTTATTGGACTGAATGCATCATATTAAAATATCGAGATCCAAAAGATTCACGACAATGCACCGAGTCGTCGTCGTCGTCGCCATATTCACCTGATTTGGCACGGTGCGACTTCTCTTTCTTCTTAAAATTCAAATTGAAGTTTAACGGATGATGACAGTTCGAATAAGCTAGAGTCGGCATTTGAGCCATTATTGAATTTGTGTTACAAGTGTATTGAATCAGGAGAATATTTCGAAAAAAAAAACAGAAATCGTGTTTTAATTATATTTTCTAGAGCCAATCCGGTATATTATTTGCCACACTGTGTATATACAAACAATGATTTTTAACCTAGATTTAAATAAAAATTAATTCTGATTTTTTTTGTTTTTCCTTTAAGGCACGTAGTAAGCCACCGAACGGTTACCACCATCATAGTTCTTCTGCTCACCATTTGCCTAATAGCCATGCTATTGGTTTTTAAACAAATCGCCAAGCGTTACCGTGATAGAAAGATACCCCAAGTTCGACTTGTCGAGACGGCAGAAGCACCAGATGAGCCCCTACAATCAAACTATGACCAATTACCGCTAGTTGAAAGCAATTAAAATTAAAGATCTTTGTTCATTTAACTTAGCCTAATTATTTTTTACTTTGTAATTTTTTCACATTTTTGCTCTTGTTTTTCTCTATAAATATATATATACTCGTACGTCCTACACATAATTAACTGTTATTTATAAATATAACAACTACATGGGATGTTTCGTATGTTTTTTTCTTTCAATTTCTTACACATACTCGTGAGCGGATTTATGTGTAGAATGTTTGTTAAAAAAAAATAAAAATTAAATTAAACAAAAAAATAAAGAAAAATCAAAAAAAAAAAATATCACGATCTTGGAAAATACCAAATAGTCTATAGCCCTAGTGGAGTTTTATTTGAAGCCATTCATGGTGGCCTTTCATTGGCCGGATACGTGGGACTAGAGAGCATCGCTTTGGTAGTACCCGTCTGCTGTAGAACAGTGTAAAAGTTTGCAGTATTGCCAGACTGCGACTGAATGGATTCATCTTCTAAGGCTACACTGCTGTCGGCTGCCGATGGGATGGTTGGAAGGAATCGAACTCCTAGACGCGGTGGAGATGAGTCGTCTTCTTCTTGAACAGCCTCTTGTCGCACCAGACGAGGTTTCGACGTTGTCAAATTCGCTTTGCTACTATGAGCTAAAAGAAAAATAGTTCATAGAGTATCTTTAATTAAATCAAAAATCTAGGATCACTCACCAATGACGGAAGGCAATGGTGTTGTACTGCCAGCACTTGATCTGGACAACCTGAAAGTCGATGTACTAGCTGTGGTTGCAGACGCCGATGAGTCGTTTCGAGATGACGACAAATTCGAGTCCTGAGATGTCTTTCGAGTTATTAACCACGCCGAGTGTCGCCGGCGTCCACTAGGCTCTAACATCTTTAATGGAATGGCGCATGTATGAGCAGATGGTGGGCCATTACGCCAACTACTCGATCTAGACGAGCAAAAATTCTCACTGGAAATCGAACTAGCCCTGGCTTGCTTTTTATTTTTGATTTCGGAGAATTGATAGGTGTAGGGATCTGCATTTGCTGCTCTTCGTCGGTTTTCGGATTTGCGTTTCTTTTTCTTGGTGCAGATGATACGTTGCCATGCTCGAGACCATATGCTAGTGCGATTGGGATCCACTGGCTTTTTATGCCACGTTGGCATCTCATTAGGCATCATGCGGAGGCAACGACATCCTGGTGGGTGATGGGTAGCTGGTAGAAGGGGTGGTAGTTCCTTTGGAGTACGTTCACATCGACCAACTGTCCTTGTGACACGGGTTTCCTCAAATGCCTTGCACAGCATGACGCAGTCTTTTTTGAATTGTTTAGTCATGATAGCATAAAGAAATGGATTGCAGCAGGAGTTCAAAGGAAGAACAAAGACGGTGAAGATTTTAGCCTGCTCCAAAGAGATCAGTTGAAGGCCAAAAATGGCTGTGATAGAAAAGAAAGCAATTGGCGACCAGCATAGAAAATCGGTGAAAACCAATAAAGCCATTCGTTTAGCAATTCTAGAGTCATTGGTGTTCCATGCCTGAGAACCCCGAATGGCCCAATACATTTTTAGATAACATCCCATTAGAGTGAGAAACGCACATCCATTGATGAACATTAGACCGATCACGTAGCTAAGACTGGCAATGCTCGTGGTTGTTTCAAATGGCAGGCAGACAGCAAATTTTCTATAGTCAGAAACTCCTATCAGTGGAAGGGTGGCCATGAATAGAGCAAACGTCCATCCGAAAATCATGATGTATGTGGCTTGTTTTAGAGAGAGTCGTTTATTGAGGTGGATTGCATGCGTAATGGCATAGTTTCTCTCCAGTGTTATAACTGCCAATGTGTAAACTGAAAGTTCTGATGATAAGACCGCAAGGAAACCTGACACTTGGCATACAACACTCATTTGCCATGGAATGGCAAACATTCGAAACTCACCCAGAGTCGAAGCATCCACCATGGCTAAAATCCCGAGGTATACACCCATGAAAAAGTCAGCTGCAGACAGATTGCATACCAAAAACCTAGGCACGTCCATTTTTGACCGTGAGAATATCAATACAAATACAACAGTGCCATTTCCGAGGAGAGCTAAGAGAAAAACCACCCATACACCACATCTCAAGGTCCACCAATCAAAGAGATCCGCACAAGGTAGAAACGGACCTGGCATTGGAAGACATTGTATGGATCCAGGAGTTATGTCCGAACCAAGCGGTCGAATAGGTCCAATATTCGAAGGATCTTCTTCAAAATACTCTTCCACGTACGCTGGCAAGTTTCCAGGATAGTTGAAGTCTTGGCCAAAATTGCTCCATAAGTCGTTCATTTGGTTTCCAAATTTTTTGCTGAGATTGTCTAATAGTACAAATTTGGTAAGTAGTTCGAGATGAGACATTTCAAATATATTCAAAGGAATACTTACGCAACTGAGGCCAAATATCGATCATACTACTGTTCCACAAGCTCATGTCGAACTCGGAATCGGATGGAAAGAGCACGGCTTCTTGCACCAAAGGAGGTTTCCTTGTCGCACTCATTGCAACTAACGGCAAGAAAGGACAACAATGATAAGCATACGAAAGCACAAGAGTCTGAATGCGTGGGAACGTATCTGGGGTTGGAAATTCCTTAAGTTTTGGGTTATTAAACGTCTTCAAATGAAGAAGACGATGAAGCCCATTCGCAGGAAGATTTGGAAACATATTGTTGCCTAAATTGAGATCTTCCAATTCGGCAAATTGAGCGAATGCATCTTCATGGATTGAGGTTATTTCGTTGCCCTCCAAATCTCTGAAAGGTAAAACGTTACATCATAATGATATCGATAGAAAAGAACTTATTTTAACCTACAACAACTGTAGTCTTGGTATCCCAACGAAAGCTTCTTGCGGGATAGCCTTAATTTTGTTGTACGACAACAGTAAGTCGTGAAGTTGTTTGAGACCTTGAAATGGCCTTCCAACCAGTGACTCAATTCGATTGCTCGATAGGTCTCTGAAATAAAAAACAAAAACGATTAGAAAACCTTTGTCGTCGGACTTCAAAAGCTGGTCATACTTACAACAGTCTTAGTTCTCTGCAATTTCCAAGCGGTGGAATTTGTTCCAACGAGTTGGTTTTGAGCTCTCTGCATAGAGATACATGTATTTTATCAAACTATCAAACAAAAAGAATTTAACGGAAAACAACTTACAAGCTCTTTAGTCTTGGGATTTGCCTACAAAGATTATTTGGAATCTCGGTAAGGCCAGCACGATCCAGTTTAAGCACTTCCAAAGAGTAACATCCATCTAAATCGGGAAAATTCTGCAACGCTCTAACGTCCGAAAGGATTCTTGAATGGAAATAATTTTGAGCAACTGCTCGAAATTTCTTATTGTTCTCCCAGCAGTTCATAGATATTATGGATAAAGATTGTAAAAAAGTAGCGATTTGTTGTATACCTACAGTTTACGTAGGCGTGGCATATGGGATAGAGCACCACGACGTATTCCCGACAGTGGATTCGCTCGAAAGTCAATGGTGTGAAGGTTCTTCGGAAGGTCGGTTTCGTTAATCCATTTTAAACGGTTGCTGGATGCTGAGCTAAAAAAAAACAAATTCGGAGCAAAATGAAAAATATATCCCTCGTTTAGAAGCAGAGATTGAGTTTCAGAGATGCAATTTGAAAAGGAACTTAGTAGTCAATGTGATTGTTAAATGATGTTCAAAAAGACTTTTTGCAAATATGAAGGGCATGATAGTCATTATTGTGAATGGTGCAGCAGCAAAAAACTAGTACCTTCCCAAACTTACATTATTGCAGGCAGACAATGGGTGTAGAAAGAATGCGCTGCAGAAACGTAATCCGTGAAAATAAGGGGTAAATGGAGATAAGTCAATGTCTGTGGTTGATTCAAAGCCTATCCTAGGGTTCGCCAAGGGACGCTTGGTATCTTGATGTGATAATAAAGACATTTGAGCTTTCACGGCACCACAGACACTTTTGCGAGTGACGGTGATTACTTTTGATGGGTTAAATATACCATAGTAAGGCAATGTTGTCACAAAAACTGTCCGATAAAAAAATCAGAGCAACCAACGGCTTTATTCTCGGAATAATATAATATACTAATATAATAATAGTATATTACAAAGAACATTTTTTTTTTTTACGCGCGCCTCAAGGAGTTTATGATACCCTTTTACTGTCGCCAGGGCGCGGGCAGAAAGATAGATGGAGGAGAAAGGAAAGTTGTTGTGATGTAGTGGTTTGAAACTCAGGTGTGTTTGGTTTCGATATTGACTTTACAGAGGTGGGAGTCCGAATAGGACGGAGAGTTTTCTTCACTCGGAATGATTCAGGTTGTGCATTTTAACGGTTGTTTTGTGCTTGAAACTCTACAACAGCCAGCCGCAGATTTTTCTGACTAAGTTCTAAGTACACAATGAAAAACTTGTCATGAGTAGGATTCGAACCTTGACCGTCCGAGTGAGAAGCGATGGCTAGTACCACTACACCACAGCCACCCGTGTATCATATTTACGTGGTCCATGAAGTATGATGGGACTGTAGCGTCCTAAGGGAAAGCTGCATTGAAAAGGATGGTCACCCATTTAAATTGATTTTTGCGTCAAAATAAGGCTAATAGAAGGCGGTTATTTAAATCTACATGTGGCTACATTAGCCAACTTAAGTCTGATATGGGATAAAGTATGCTTTCTCATACTCGTAATTCGCAGTCTAAAATATAAGCAATGTTCCCAGCATGAGGGTAATATTGTTCTTGTTGATTTGAATGCCAAATTATGAAAGTTGAAAGACATAGTTTGACCCAAGTCAAATACAAAAAGAGGCTTAGGTTAAGTAATAACGCAGAGGGATGAAATGATGGGAAGAGTAACACGCGTTTCCTTAGCCTCAAAATCTATTCATTTGGCGCTGAACACAATGCAATCGCAACGAAACATCTGAAGTTTGATGATGAGTGCCAAAAATGCACAACCGCCAAACTGAGGACAGCTGATAGACAATAGATATTACGAAGTTAGTGACTTACGCTAGATTCAAATGTAAACTGGGGAATCAACCAACAGTCTTCTCCAGCTAGCACAATTTCTCGCTGTCCGCTTCTAGTTTCAAACACTGTACAGCATAATTGAATCTCTACTACATTCGCCGTCAAGACAAACAGGGAAGATCATGCGCAATATTTTTCTATCCAAGCGGCCAAGTGCTTCTTTATCCCTATTCGACAAGATCTAAGCCTCTACGCCATAGAGTAGGACTGGGATCATAAGGCTTTTGCTGAAAGCCAGTTTGTTTTCAGCACCAACACCTTCTATATTCCTTTTTGTCCATACTCATCTTCGAAGGCTCGAATTCTGGTTTTCTAGACCTGTAGGTGACACAAATCTAATAGGCCAGCTTATTTAAGCGCGTTGATGACCAAAATTTCACTGCAAGGAAAAAAGATTATTCGCGGACGGCAATCAATAACAATTGCATCTTTGTACAACCCAAGAAGATGTCGAGGCCAATCACAACGACAATGAGGCTGCCGACGCAGACAGGCTTCCTACTCGACTGTTTAATGCGTAGCAATGTTTGCGCGATTGTCTAGAAAAGAGACTTAAGCCAGATAAGTCTACTTGTCGCACTTTGTTGACGGCTGAGACTCTTTGTCAGCAAACTGTTATAGGTACATACAAACATATACGAGTATCAATGTGAATTATTGTTCTGTCAACACTAACCTGATTCGATCCAGGTACAGTATCATAGAACTAGTCTTAATAGTGCGAATTAATCGATTTTGCCTACCGGGAACATTAAGAATCTATTCCGTATGTACAATGCAATATAGAAATTTTCTACTTTAAATCACATAATTAACTGGAAAGGAGCCTATTATGGGCATCTGGAACCAAGTAAATTGACTTGTTAAGGTTCAAGTTCTGTTCAGACTTTGACGTCGCTGAAGTAAAAGGATAACAATCTCCAAGATTGTGTTAGAGACTTAGGATAAACGAACGTCTGGTATGAGTGGAAGAGTGTGGTAGCAGGGGGATTGCGTATGTGGATGACGTTGCTATAGCCGTTTCGAAAAAACATATTTATACTATTAAAGAGCTCCTACAGTACAATCACACCATACTAACAAGTTGGGTCGATCGCTATGATTTGGGATTAGACCCCCACAAAACCGATCTGGTCCTCTTTTCCAGGATATACAAAATTCCGACTATAGATCTATAGACATCCCCTAATCAACGGTACCAGCTAAGTAGTTTCTGATACAGCGAAACATTTGGTTATAATTTTTGACAAGAAACTAAACTTTATTCTCTTTCAAAAAAGCCATCGGGAACAAATGGGGACTCCAGCCTCGTATTGCCCATTTGCTATACGTCTTGGACGGTCTTACACAAAGCAGTCAACTGCATAAAGCTGAGCAAACTCCAAAGAACAACATGTCTGGGCATAAGCGGAGCCCTACGTAAAAATACCTCCACTGCACTGGATATTATGTTTTACCTGTCACCTCTTGACATTTTCAGCAGACAAGGAGCTGCTAATGCAGCTATTCCCCTTCAAGCAACTTCACAGTGGGCAGATAAACCTTTTGGCAACGCTAATATTCTAAACAAACTATAATTCCAACCAAAGAACATCGACTAGACCATCCCCCTACAAAGGTTTGACAAAAACTTCCATGTTAGCATTCCCTCTAGACCGTTTGGGAAAAAATGCCTTCATGGACGACGAATCGACTCATCGACCATCTGTCATGGAGATAGCGAAGCAGTTCAATATTTACCGACGAACTTGTTTAATTGCAACCACTATACTGAATCTACCTGAAAGACGTAACATCGGTACACCAACCGCTAGGCATAAACAAGAAATAGCGAACGCTGTTCGATAAGTCAGTGCCTTTGATGCAAGATGTCTTAGACAAAAAAAAGCACATCGATCTGTCAAACACAAAGTGTTTAACAGTGATCGAAGGAGCTTTGATTTGTGAGATTTGGAAAGAAGTTAGTTTCGTGTTTAAATGAAACGCTACTACTTTTTGCGGGGTAAGACCGTTAAAGATATTGAAGACAGACTAAAGAAATAATCTGAAGACTCGGCTGCCTCGCGTAGAGAGGGAGACTTAAGTTCACGGAAGGCTCCTACATCCAAGGGAGCAATGATATGCCTTGCCATCGCTCTCCATCAATTCCTTTGATTCCAATTTAGAAATGTGTTGAGGGCATAGTTCCACCCATGGTATGAGTCGAGGCCTACCCAAAACCTTATACTGTTCTTAGAGTTACAGCGCCCAATATCTTTCAACACTACATCTGGTGTAACCAGCAGGTGCACCCTCCCTGCATTTTAGGTTTAAGTCAAAGCGACCGTGATGCTCCCAAAAGGAGGCCGAGGGGCTCCTAACTCCCACGATACCGTGCTCTAAGTCCTGGTATGGACTACCGGTAGTCTTGCCACTGATGTTATTGATAAGTCCAGTTTTGCTCTTCCCCCGCTTTTTGTTAGACAAGGTCATTGGTGGAAGAAGCCCTGATAATTGGGCAGGGGCCCTCGTACAAGTACAAAAGACGCTGAGCGCCCAGGACGTAAAAATGGCGGCACAGCGGAAAAAATGTTCAATAAAATCCACGTTATTGTGTTGGACGATCGCCGGGTCAAGGTTTGTGAGACAGCTGAGATTAGAGCTACTTTAAATGATACTTTCATTCGAATTCTGCATGACAATTTGGACTTTCAAAAATTATTGGCAAGATGGGTGCCGCGTTTGCTTACGGTCGGTAGAACAAAAACGGATTCGGGTGAAAATTTCAAAACACAATTTGGAACTCTTTAACTGCAATTCCACTGAATTTTTAGGGCATTTCGTAACAGGAGATTAATCCTGGCTACACCACTTTAAGGCAGAAATACAGAAACAACAAAAACAGTAGACTTTTGCAGGAGAACGTGCCTGCAGAGTTTCCTTTTCAAACGTGGACAGTAAGACTTTACAAGTTTCCTCGTAGCTAAATGCTGAAAGACTGTTGTGCAGGAAATTAGAACACCCAAGTTCTGCTATGAAGGATGCAGGTGATCCAGTTTAATAGGGCTGGCCAACATCATGTGCAAACATTGAATAGGACGCTCTTAAAAGTCCAATATGTTTCCAAATTATTTCTCGCTAACCATCTAATTTGAGTAAGTACTAACATAATATATGTGATTCGTTACAAGTTTGGCAAGTTGGCAAAATAAAGACCTAGATTGGCCAAATTACGTAATGACCTTCTTTTGATTGGCATGAAGAGGCAAAACAACTTTTTCCACAGACTATGGCAATCTTTTCTCTGATTGACAACTAACCAGGACAAGTGACCCAAAAATAAAGGCCAAATGAATCCGAGAAAAATGAATAACACCCGTAATACGATAGAAATCTTCAATAAAGAAAAACTTATTAAGCAACCAACCCAGATCCTTGGGAATGTGACACAATATCCTTTTCGGATTCCTCTGGATTTACCATTAACACACAACATACACTTGTGTACTCTCGTATGTTCTACACTCTACACATACTACATCATATAACATTTTCTTCAGCCTTGACGATATAAGCAATTCAATAAAATAAAAAATAAAAAAATACAAAAAAGTTGAAGAGAAAAAAGCCAATAGCTTAACGGGAAGAAATTCTGTTTATTTGTGGGTCATGTTGCATCCAAAACATCTCGCACAGATGATACGTTGCCCGTATGTACGTTTGTATGTATTCATTTATGTTTATTTTCACAAAGAAAAAAAAGAAGGAAATTCCAACTATAGCAGTCGATGCGAACGCAATTTGCAAGTAAATGACAGAAGCAGAACAGTACCCAGTGACAGTTGGTTTTGTTGCAGCATTGCAAGTATTGCAACCGACAAAAAGTGGGTATAATGAACATATCCGTTAACACAAGGATACGCATATGAGTTGAGTACTCGTATCACTAGACGAGTTGCGGTATGTGAAATCAGTGTTGTCGTTGGGTTGTGTTGCTATCCGTTTGCCACTTTTTTCACACTTGTCTGGTTACTAGAATCTAGACTAGGACCCTGTTTACACGGTTACTATAGACTTTGTAGTGGTCAGTTAGGACTGTAATGCTCATTTTTGTACTACTTTGATAACAATTAGGGGAGATACATATGTGAATTGAAAAACGTTTGTATCAGACACCGCTTAGATACTCTTTGTAACTTCACTACTCAACGGTCGAACTAACAATGAAAAATTGGAATATGGAAGGAACATTTCAGGTTTGGAACCCGGCTTTTCCCGATTTTCATATTTTCTGCGTGGTTATCACTTCTCTGTATACCTCACTCTTCTCACCATCAAACTAGCGACATAGCAGTGTTATGAGTAACCATCTAGCGCTTCTTCAAACTTACTTCTCAGATAACTAGACCAGGACCAGTTCAAAAGCACGTGCTACCGTAATCCTAGCATTTGCCTACAGCCTTTATATCAAAACCGGCAAAGACGCACAGCTATAAATCTCAACGGTTTTCTGATGGAGAGCTTGAACATGGTGGTTTTGAAAATGTATTCTTTGTCCAAAATGCAACTTGCGCCAATGTGCAAGCAAAATGTGGGACCGCGTTTCGAAAACTACTTA
Organism: Volucella inflata; assembly: GCA_928272305.1. NCBI lineage: Eukaryota > Metazoa > Arthropoda > Insecta > Diptera > Syrphidae > Volucella > Volucella inflata. Next base: position 24,513,313 of record OV743717.1, on the reverse strand, counting down.
GCAGAATTGTATGTGAAGCTAGAAAAGAAGCTATACACTATGAAAACTTTTTCAATAGCGAGGTCGCTCTAGATTATGTAGTTTCTGATAGAATGACTAACTTGCGTAGAAAATACAAAGTCGATGAAATGCTGACTTCTTGGATTAAAACAATGTTATGGCGCTGGTAAACGTAGATTATCCGCAGAGTCGTTTTCTTTCTCCGTTGCCATGGTACATGTAAGTTTGCATTTTGCTTAATACTTTGTATGTCAAGCGATTACTTAATCACTCAGACAATCTGATTTATTTAATTTTCTTAAAATTTGCTTTCAATTAACCCGATCAATTTGAAAATATAGCCTTTATTAGGAGGAGGAAACTGACTGACTGAGCTCTGGTGCTAAAAGGCTTTTTTTTCTCCTAAGCCGATAAGCATTTGGGCGTCATCTGTGATAACAAACTTCCTTGCATAAAAAATTGAGCATCGAAGACATTTGGCTTGCCGCTAAGGAAGTTCTTTTGCCCACATACAGCTAATATTACTGCTGCCTTCATCAGACTTAAAAAAAAATTTGCTCCAGCTGCGTAATAGTATATCTCAACACTCCTGTTCGTACTCCTTGATATTTGAAGTAAAGTGATCCTTGGTATGTAATGCTACTGAATTTGATAGAAAAACAACTAAAAATAAATATTTTTCATCGAAAATGGCATTTTGTTTTTCAAAATAATTTTCAAAAAGATAAATACACTTTTGCTTGCGTTTGAACCAATTTTCAAAACACGTTCCACTTTGAATGAAGTGATTCCGAAATATGCGTTTTAAACGCATCAACTTCTTCTTTAAACATAGGAAAAGGTTGATCTCGCAAATTACTTTTGATGTACGGTCATGAAAAGAAGTCATTGGGTGGTCAAAAACTCACTTGTTTTAGCGGAATTGTGGGAGCTGACATAGTCTTTGTGGAGAAAGATCCTTATTCGGTGATTGAGTTTTCTTATTTCTCCAAAGACTTCTGGCAAACGAATGGTGGTGTAGAATTCCACGGTGGCGGCATGACGGTCCTTCTAAAGAAAAACATGCGGCTATTTGCTGCGTAGTGCAACAACTTTTATCGAATTCCGTATTCCGTTAGTTTTGGACGACAAGGCGATTTCTGGTTTATATATAGGTCCAAAGATGAGTGATATACAATTTTAATATTTGTTTGAGGGATTTACAAACTATGCCGTATCTAACGCGAAGTAATATTTTGATGTATCTAATCGATATGGCCATATCTCTATATGCTTCGATAAACTTAGCAATAATACCGAACTTTTGGACGAAACGGCTCAGATAATCTGGTTGATGCAGGCGTACGAACTTCCCTTGTTCCATGACTGGTGCCTGGCATGATCCGAGATTCCCTCATCGATTGTTGCAGAACCGATCTCGGCTGTCATGCTAGTCCTTAAAATAGACGACAGCCCCAGACTTCAGTATTAGTTAAGTAAATTTGAGTCTAAACAAGAAGGAAGAAGTGTCAAGCACTTAGCATCTTACTTAATTCTCTCACCGTCAACCGAGATTGCAAGTTTTCTTTGGACACAACCACTCGACTGAATTCTCTTGGTTTTATCTGGTGACCTGTCCACAATCCCAGGAAGTAAGACCGCCAACTGACCTGGTGGGCGAGAATCAGGGAACGAACTTTCAAGACCTGAATATTCGTCCGGATTGTCAATACCCTCGTGTTCCATTGACAGCTGAGTCCTCTTCAAGATCAACCGGATACTTCCGAACCTTTCTGTACCTTGGAAGAAAAAGGGCTGCTTATTGACATCTAAAAGTCGCGCTATTCTCTTGCTAAACAACTTAATGTGTTGACATAAATAACACCATCTTTCTGTGAAAGTAAAAACAACACCACAGAGCACTCTCTTTATCAATGACGGTCTTACGTCACATTACACGGTGGTATAGATTTTATTTTGGTATGAAAGGTACAATAAACTCGCTATATGTATTTATATCTAAAAACCAATTTTTATAAAATTGTCTATTTGACAGCTAGCTTTGATTTCGAATTTACATCGATGCTATTAAGTCCCCTTAATCAAGGCGATATGACTTTCTTTGCCCTTTTTTCCTTTTTGCCAAGTGGCAACTCAACGGTCGGAAGTTACCCTTGGAAACAGCTCTGTTAAGAGTGAAAGCGGAAAATATTTGGCTAGATTGGGTTATGTTATCGTGTAGTGGTGTGTGACTTTATAAGAGATTTTCGAAATCTTATTTTTTATCATATTTAGCACCACAACATCCTCTCATGGATTTTTATATTTGAAAACTGCACAACTTTTTTATAGATCCTTAAAAATTTACAATTCAGAGTTTACATGTTTTGATTGTGGCCGAACTTGAGTGAAAAACATAACGCCCCATAACACACCAACACGAGTCAACAGGATAATTCTGGATCTATAAATGGAAGTACCATACATACTGTACTTATGCTCATAGAAAACACAAATCCATGACATACCAGATAAACTCTACTTTATTTAAGGATTTTCTATCCAAAGAGGATACACCATTCATGACAAAAATGCATGCAAATGATTTCCTTAATCAGCACGCGGATGTCCTTGTCGTTTCAAAAAAAAAAAAAAAAAAAACAATCTCCCGTCTAGACCAGGAAGTTACGGGTATTATAGTAAGTTGACGGGAATAAGTTGATTGTAAGGTGACGACCATGTCCAATGATAAGAGGATTAAAAACTTTAAAACGGAAAACGACTTTATACTTACAATTCTTGTAGATGATTCAGTTTATTTAGTCCTTTTGGTAGACTGCTTAGCAGGTTATCGTCCAGTTCTCTGTGAAAAAATAAAACAAAAGTGAAATACAGAAGAAATTTAAAAGAATTGTTCCATCCAAGTGATTATAAGTGTCAAGGATCACTCCAAAAATATAACAAAAATATTTCAAATATAGTCCGACTCCGACTTTTTATTATTTTTGAGTCACTCGTTACTCTTTTAGGTCAAAATAAAATATTAAAAAAAGAAGCAATTGTGACTGTAAAATTTAAAGGAAGTAAGGCATGTCTTTTTTGGCCAGTATTATCTTTAATTTTTCACAAAACACATAAAATTTCATTGAATAGCCATTAATTGGTATGCAGTCGAGAGAATACATTCTGCAATTAGTGTTTAAGTACAACTTCGGGTACATGCCCGCCATGGCAGGATCTGACGACTGTCATCCGAGAGACAAAGTTTTCGACGGCTTTTTCAATCATTTGTGGCCGTATGTCCTCAATAACATTGTTGGACAACAATGCATAGATTGATATTAGTTTGCCAGACTAGACTAGCAGCTTTATATAAGTAAAATCATAAAATCTTGGAGGTTAATAACGCGAAATGATGCATTCGTCGAGTGTTTCCTTCAATAAGTTGATTGTTTTGTTTGCTCTATGGTACATGGCTCCATGGCCTTCTGGAACCGCATCCCTTTCATATTTATGCCATTTAATGGGAGAACGAAAAAGTCATTAATTATGGCTCAATAGCGTATCCTTTTTCAAAAATATGTTCCAATGACTCCACCAGCTTACGGACGGGGGCTGGATTATCCTCGCTCCAAATCTAACAAATTTTGCTTACTGTCATATCGATTGACCCAAAGATGGGTCTCAACAAAAATTTATTTTCGATTGAAAAATGGATTCAATGCTTGTTAAACCCTTTACTCAACCTGGCCTTAAGTTGCTCGGAAAAGATTGAAGTTGTGGTCACCACAGATCGATTATTGTGGCACCTGTTGGCCTAATTATGTTTCATACGAGCGTTTTTGTTGCACCGAGAATGTGTGTTATGTCTTAAATCATTTTGATTATCGACGAATCTTTTCGTTTCGTTTCGCTAAATGATAGTGTACTATGTACTCCTACTATCTCTTGCTCAGCCTGGTGTGCCAAACGATGATCTGATAGGGACCCTATTATGTTTCTTTCACCACTCGTATATCATAAAATAAAATTTGAAAGTTGAAAAGTGGCGAAGTATTTATCTGTTTGCGTTTTCTGATCGAAGTTTTGCTGGCTGAAAACAAGGAGTTCTCCTGTATTGCGTTAACTACACGACAACAAGTTTCCTCGAGATCGCAAAGCGTCTAAGACCCTTCGTCTACAGTAACAGTAGAAGCGTCACAGATGGGTTTAACGATTAATGAGCGACAAACAAGTATAAGCGGTCAACAAAGAGCGACACCTGAAATGGCGCCTAGAAGTAACCATCAAGATGTGATGAGGGAGTAAGGAACTTAATCTATTTTATCGGTTCATCTCGGACCTCTAACATAGTCATCAGAGCAGGTTTTATGCGAAAAATCACTCATTCTGATAGCCGTTTCTTCGTAGGAATGAGTGTGTCGTTCCGATATTTCATGCTGCATCGATAGCAATGACTAGCAATCAGAAGTGGCCAAGGCTTTTGAATATGGCGGGTAAAATTCAACTTATCCAATAGTTTTTTACCTGGTTTGCAACATCAACATGTGGACAAGCGTTGTCATGACTGCGTATATTCGTGTTTTTGGACATGTTCTCGTCATTTTTACTTCAATTTTCAATTTAATTTTGTGAGATGTTGATGTAGCGATTATTTCACTAGGTTTGACTCGTAGTAGTTCATATTAAACAATAATCTTCAGTGCTTCTTCGAGCTATTGTTGTGTTTTAATCCGAGGTTTCATCCTGTAATGCTTGCAGTTCTGCATATTCGAAATATTTCTCTGGTCTTCCAGGGTCTTTCTTATCGATGCCAAAATCACAACTTTCGAAAAGAACAAACCAGCTTTCACCAGTCGCTTGAGTGGGAGCATATTCACAATAAACTTTCATTAACAATCGATGACTTTTAGCAGAGGTTTTTTTTTTGAAAAGATAGTAATTAAAATGATTGTAAATGGTCAACTCACCCAACTCACTGATTTGACAAACTATTAGTCAAAAGTTTTTTTTATCAAGAGGCTAAGTCCGACTATTGAAAATGAAAACATGATACCACCTCATTAACTTGGTTTTAGAGAAAAACGCTTAATCATAGAGCAGGTTCATAGACCAACTGACGATATTTAGAAAGCTATAAAAGATGAAATGATTCAAACTTGAATTAACTCTTTCCCAAAGAAAAGACGACAATCCTGGAGTTATATCTCTCGAATAGAATTTTTTGAATCAAGCAAGAATCCTGCTTTAAAGAAATTTAAGTTGAGGCACCGCAAGGTAGCATACTAGGCCCATTATTACATCTATTCTTTACGAGCGACCCAGCAGGTCACACATTCGCTGATAACAAAGTAATACTTGCAATAGAGAAAAGCCAAGTAGAGTCAACCAGAATCCTTCAAAATGCTGTAGAATTTATAGTCAACTGGACTGGCGAATAAATCTCAGAAGTACACGTCAATTTCAACTCATAAAAAGATTCAACAACTTCCGATTACCATCTAGGACAAAATTCGACGTTTTTAAGGCAACAAAAATGTTGTTTGTACAATCACTATCTATGATACTTTATTTGTTATCATTGACACAAACCATGTGTAGTATTAAAGTTATCTGTTAGACAGATCGACTTTTCATATTCACACAGCTGTTGTTTTAGTAGTAAAGCCCTCTCACTAGTAGGCAAACATCATTATACACGACCCTTATTATTCCTATATTAACCCTACTTTACGACGCGAAAGCGCGAACTATAAGGGCTTAACAGGGATACCAATCTTTTCAGAATAGTTGGGGAAACCCGGTCTAGATGGCTATCCACTTTGAATTCATGGACAACAGCTCTCTAAGGGGGTTCTCCCGTGAGGCAGCCTATTTTTGAAGCATTTTTTTGAATTTCTTTTTGACATGTAATGAAAAGTTAGAACTTTGAAATTTTTATCATTGATTAATTGCCATTTCAAAAGTATGTAAAACAAATTTTAAGTAAAAATCTTCATCAGAACGTAAGTTATACCACTCAGAAGACACCCCCTTGAAAAAACAAGACACTCACTTCATCCACGAATTCTGCTGATTGGCTTTTGTAAAAAAAAAAAGAGTTTAAATCTGTAAGCCTAAGTGCATCGATTGCACTAGAACTGAAAATATTGTGCTCTGTGCGTCTACATGTGCTGAGTCCACCCTATAAATTTTAAATCAATCGGTCAAACCGCGCTCGAAATATGATGGATGAAAGTTTGAAAAACAAGTTTTTGAGAGAAACGCGTTTAAAGTTTCAAGTACTCAACACAGCGCTCCAAACATCTGCTTCTTCTAACTACTGTATCTTTATAACGACATCAAATTTTAACATCACTTAACCAACATATTCCACACATGTTAAGGAATCAATTTATACAAAAAAATTATTTTTTTTAACCTATCACACGGGAGACCCCCTTAAGCATTTCAAATCCAGCAAGGGTAGATCTATTTGGTGAAGTTGCAAGTTCCGTCAACTTCTGTTGGGCTTGTCCATCCCATCTAATTTAATGAGATATCGTGTACAAGATTGTATTTGTGCTGTGCGATGGAAAGAATTTAATGCTTCGCAGATTTTCAAGGAGAAAATAAGATAAAAATGCTGGTCCCTTACACTACCTGCAACCAAAACATGAAGATTTACTCATGGAATAGCTATATAGGAGGTTTTATTTATCTCCAAGGAAGTGCAGGTATCCGGCTTTGAAGTTCTGATCTAGCCAAGGCTTTACATACAAATATAAAATATTGAGGTCAACTCAAATAGGACTACTACAATATGTCAATGTCATAAATTCAAACACTGAAAAAACAGGAAGAAACTACTTTTTCACACATCGATTGTCAACAACTGAAACATGGTGTTGAAATTAAATTCCAATAAACAAAATCAGGACCAGGACATTCCCTTCATTTGTTCCATTTCCTACTATGTCATTCGATATGTTTTCCTCGTCCTTCATTCCTGATTTTGTTTATAAATTCCTTCTCTGAAAATTTAGTAGTAAGTTTTTTATTATTCACATTTTGCTTCCTCCTATCTAGAGGAGTAATGTGCAAAGATGCATTGGAGTAGACACAGGAAAAGTTTGTTGCAACAGCAGGAGCAGTGCGAAAAAAAAAACCGCCGGACATACATACTCGTACAATTCAATGTACTGCATGGGACACTACACAGATTACATCATAAGTTATGGCAAAGATGCCAAGAATGTTAAAGAGGATGGATGTAGAATGGGGATGACAACGACACCCACTATTGATAATTTTAAAGTTTGTCTTAGACTCATGTTTCATGGAGAAATATTTTTTTTAATTCAATGAATTTGATGTAAATATTGTTTGTTAAGTGGGAGCATACTGAGTCGTCATGGCTTCATAAAGCCTGCGTCCCATATTCCCACAAAAATAATTTATTGTTTTTGTTTTGGAAAGCCCTTAATTAAGTCTCTGTGAAACGCAGTACTTTGGAGATATCTGCAAAAAAAAGTACACTCAGCTTGAGGTTGAGTAAAGACAGGTGCTTGACGTAGGAACTCGACATAAAAGTACGTTCATCAGTGCCGTGCATCTCAAATGAGGATCTTTCTAGTTTTATACGGAAGTCATTAAAGGCATGAATTTATCCTTTAGTTAATGGTTATGGAGTATCCTTCGGTAATATAAAGGCCATGGGTCGCTTTATTTACTACAACTTTACTAATAATAATAATCCGAGGGAAGATAAGATTTAAACCTTAAAGCTCCCACAAGGAGCTAATCAATATAAATCTGGAAATTAAGTTTCTGAAACTTCTGACTTTTATGGTTTCAGAATATAGCCTCTAATCACGCTACCAGTAATACCTCACAATTGTCAAGAATGGCCTGTAAACTATTTGATAGCAAGATCTGATACAAAATCAGGTTTATACTATATAGCATTTAACTAACTTCGAAGCAAATACGGCACATTAGTTAGTACCAGTGCCAACGTGCCTACTATTTTATCACAGGCAAGGCAATGTCGCAGTACCACACAAATCTGAGAGCTAAACATATTGTTTTTCCAATCAGTTGATGCTTACTTACTTGGGAGGAGCCATAGCTCAATGTAACCTGAGCCTCAACTAACGTCTCAAGGTGGTCCGGCCCTTAGTAAACCGCCTCTTGTTGCGTACTCCAAGTTGATTGAGGTCACCGTCTACTTCTGCGCGCCAACTAACGTGAGAAAATAGTGTATTGTCTCTACGGGTTACATTCGAAAACAATGCGGGCCGGAAAAAGAACGACCCCTTGCTTCATTCCTCTATCTACAGACTTTCTAAAATATTCAATGTTCCACGAGTTTAAAGAGAATACGTATTAAAATGCTACCTTTTAAATTGGTCGTATTTCGTAGGGTGAGAGAAATACTCGATGGTTCGTACTAGAGTATGTAGAGACATTTTCATTGAATAACCTTCCAATACGTGTAGCGCAAACACATAAATGTTTCCGAATATAGTTTTTGATATTTTGAAAGGAATGAGAGCAGTAGAATATTTACCGAATTTGGGTATGCAAACTAGGTTGACTTATCTCCGTTACAGAGGACAATCCGTCAAAATTTTCTGACGGAATTTTTCTGGAAGCTCTGAAAGCTCTTGAATTTGATGCACTTAGCTGAAGCTGCACTACGTTGCGTCAGTATTACGAGTATTTTGTCGGTGCAATGAGTGATGATTAAATTGCATCTATAATCGTTTTATTCGGAGAATATCTTTAAAAAAAATATGAGAAAAGATCGGAACATGTTAGACCTACCACTTCTAGAGCCGAAAAAGTCACAAACCAAAATTGATACAGAGGCTGCCTTTGACAGTGCCCCGTTTACATGTCTGACTCTATATGGCGTAAACAGATCATGGAAGTAATGCTAAAAAACAAAACCCTGATTGTGGGCAATGCGTGATGGCAGGGAGAAACAGCGTTGAACTGCTTAAGATTCTCAACGGTTCTAAGAGCTACGCTCAGGTATCTGCAGATGGTGTACCAAGTCAAATTCTGCTCTGCCTCCCTCTGTAGTTTAAATCAAGGATGAGGCGTGCTTTGATGCAACACGTACTGAAAATTTAATAACCTTGGGCGCTTCGTTTTTACTTTGGTGCTATGGATATGACATCTAACAAAGACTTTGTTTCCAGAAATAGTTTTGGTAAATCCTGAGTCATATCAGCATGAGGATTGCAGCCAAGTTTTCATTTATGTCGACGTTTGATCTCACACCTTATTATTATATGCAATCTAGATTGCAATGATTTATTTACATAGTGAAGAATCAGTGGAGGATGCAAAGTATCTACATCATCAGCGATAGCCAAATTAAGCTTAAAGGCTTGCTGAATTCTCGCACTAGTCCGGAGCTACCCCGAGATTTATCTGGAAGCAGTCGCAGGCTGAATTCACTTAGCCTTGTTTCAGTTTTACTTAGGTAACAGAAGGATAACATAAATACCAACTTATTTGTTTGTAGGGCTCAGATGAGGCCGCTTCAGGACTCGAGTTTGAATTAGGGATGCCTGCGTCTTCGGTTGGCATTTTTAATGACAGTAAAGTTTCATTTGAGCATTACTGTAGATAGTTTGCCTTTCCAGAGTACCAGCGGCAAAGTAATGCTTTGCGACTTCTTAAAAATATCAATGACTTCTCTGCTGTTTCTCAGTAGGAAAGACTGTACTGATTTCATAATAAAATATTAATACTAAGATATTGAAATGAAAGAAAATCTCTACTTACAAAACTTTTAAAGATGTTATGTTAAGAAATGCCTCTGGAGATATCTTCATAATTTGATTTCGTTTTAGTAACCTATGACAGAAAAACAGAAATTATAAATCTGAGATATTAAAAAAAAAGATCTCAACGGCGAGAAACTTACAAGACGATCAGATTAGGCATAATTGGGAAATCGTCATCAGTTATTATTGTCAAAAGGTTGCTTCCAAGATTTCTGTAATAAAAATCGCCAAAATTAGAAAACTTCCAGCCAAGAAGTTGAAATTTCTGAAAAATAGGTGGTGAATTTTTAAAATGTGAAAAATTCTATTCTTCAAAAAATTCACCACCTCAGGCTTTTTTCAATTCGAACACAAAAAGGTTTCGCAATGCTCCACCGACATAAATCCACATTCACAGTGTTAGCAAAAATAAATCAGGGAGAAATGCCAATAATTTGATGGCATGCCTCAGGAGAGACAATTTGGGCCAATTTTTCTTATTTATGTTTTTTTTTAATTTTGAATTTTTTGTCAAACGAACCAGATCAGACATTTGAAATAGTTTTTCTTTAATTTAAAAAAACTAAAAAGAATTATTTATACAGTACGAGCATCTGTTGTTGATGATATTTGTTTTTAGATACACTTTTAGCCAATTGTAAATTTTGTTTTGAATAGAATTCAATTTCTTTTCAGATTGTTAGTGCATTCAAAATTACAATAATGTACATGCAGAAATATACACAGAAAAATTAGGACTTTTATCTCACAGTGCTTCAAGTAATTTAAGTCCAGCCAAAGCATTTGTTGGAATCCTGTAGAAAAGATTTCCCTCTAAACGTAGTGTCCTTAGATTTTGAAGATACCTTAAGCTATCTATTTCCATGCTTGCTAACGAGTTGCCATTCAACTGTCTATTTACGCGAACAAATGGATAAATTCGTTCGTTTTTTTGTAGTTGTGCGAAAGTGCATTTTTTTTTTGAACATTTTGTGTATTCATTTTGAAGATAAAAGTGATTAGACATCAAGTAGTGCGTCAACAAAATTAAAATCGATAAAAGTAAAAGTAAAAAAATAAATTAAGGAAATTAAAATTTCAATTATAAAGAAAATATATATGTGAGATGCTTACAGTGAAATTAAATTTGGAAGTCCTTGGAATGAACCACCGGGTATTGATTTAAGGCCACAATTTTGCAACGACAAACGTTTCAGTTTATGTAATCCATCAAATGCATGCTGGTCAATGGTAGAGAGGCTATTGTCTGAGAGGGTTCTGAAAAGAAATGTTATTGAAAAAAAGTATCTATGTTAAATAAATAATGTAAGTAAGAAATGCGCGTATTATTTTTAAAGTAGGCAGAACTGATCTATGGAATTTTGGCATACAGGTTTTGTCATTCAAATGTTCGCTACTGCGACACATACGACTAACTGTTCTAGATATATTGTACAATATTTTAAATTCAGTAAAAAAATATCAATATTTGACTAAAGTCGATGACATTTTCGTGGAACCATTAATATCAGCACAAGCTGCAATATATCCGCAGAGCTCCAACATGCAACAATAATGGGTAGAGGTTGAAAATTTGTGTTCTTTCTAATTACAAGTGAGCACTTCATTGATTATCCAATACCACCTCTCCTTCTGGGAGACTTTGACTACCGCTGGTATGGTATCTGCCGACCATTTAACATAATACTTTGCCCAGTAATGAAACTACCTAATGGAACCATTTACATATGTTTTCGTAAAAGTGGCTGATAATTACAATATACTCGTATGTTAACATCAGTATTTAGTAAGTTCAAATTGTAAGTGTTTCTCTTCTGGACTGGGCGACGGATTCGATAAAACCTTTTCGGTTCTGGCTATTATAACTGGAGAAAGATTTGATTTGGAAACATAAAAATCTTCGTAGACTGTAGAGAAGAAATCAATCTAATAAGATCTATTGAGTCAATGAGGATTAATACAATACTTCATAGGAAGATGAATGAACGCTTTAGTTATAAAGTGCCTGCAATACTCGCACGCATCACTGCCGACTTCCTTCAGCTCGACCCACACCTAAGCCAGACACCCGCTCCGTCGTGTGTCATCCCTCTCATAGTAGTAAAATAGTGCTTAGTGAAATAGCATTGTCATGTTGGTAAGCATTGTACATGCATTTTTACAACAGGATAGTCGCGGAACTTTAAAGAGGTAAAAAACTGAACTGAACTGTGACCTGAGCCTTAAGAAAGCAATTGTATTGGAGATCTTTTTCCAGTGAACCTGAAACACATGTAAAATTTTCTTAAAGGAGTGAGAGGTTTAAGAAAGGTTTTCAGCGCATTTCTCATATTCAGCGATTTTTAAAAAAAAGAAAGGGTGGATTTCCATCATGACTGATTAAAACTCTTCTTAAGAAACACATGCAAGGTGTCGTTCGTCTTCAAAAAAAAAGACCAGCTCAACATCCTACGAGTATGTCGATTTTGAAGTCTGATTCTGACTCAGATTATGTCGTGTTCGCACCATTCAACTGCACAAACAAGGTCGATTCCACTTTAATTTAGCATAAGAAGTTTTGGTGTCATAAAAGGCCAGAGTCAAAATAGGGTTAGCGCGCAAGGTCAGAAAAGCCCACCTCTACAGTTTCCTGTACAAGTTATGCGAAAGACCAGCTTATTTTTAAAAGCAAAATATAACTTTGAGACTTTGGGTACAAAGGGAAGCGACTTATTTGTACGCCTAAGGTAGAGTCAGGTGTGTTATACAAAGCTCTAATGCAATCGCGACAGAATTTTATTTGCAATCTGCTTAAAACAAAATTTGTTATGGCAGCTTGTTCCATCGAACAACCGAGTTATAGAAAATAACTGTTCTTGTCAAAGCGGTGCGAGTCCAACGCAAACCCAATAGTTTGCCAAAGGCTCAGTTGCACAGCGGGGAACAAAAGAGCGCCTTAGAGGTTTTTGACGCAAGATACTTAGTCCAAAGAAGTTTAATATCGAGAATGAAATTCTGATACGTAGTGAGAGCGACCTTAATTTTGAAAGTGTTGACTTAACACGCATTTCAAGTGCATCAATAATAATCGATCAGGTCATAAGCTGTGCTGACAAAGCATACCCTAAGTCAGTGCAGACGGTTGCCAGCGTTTGGTCTGTGATCTTTCTAAGTAGAATTGGATATTTAAATACGAGTATGTCATCCGTCCTAGTCGATTTGATACCATCACAAGAAGCTTTCGCTGGCTTAGGAGAGCAAAACTCAAAAAAATGACAGGAATTGTAGAGAATGCGGTAGTCGAAATCAAGTAAAAGGTAAATACTTAAAAAAGTACACATCGCCAACTTGGTAATATTACTGGGACACCGGTGAGGAAAGAAGAGTATTTGCAATACCTTGTAAGTTTTGTCGATATCAAAAGATATGTATGTAGCCAGGCAAATAAACAAGGTTAGATCTAAAAGGAGAATAGTATGATCTAGTTTGGTAGAATAGAATCAGATTACAAGAAGATGGTGGATCAATAAGCATTAATTGATGCTAAACTATTATCTGGTAATCTAAAGAGAGATGTCATCAGTTTGCCAACGGTCTTCCGGTTGCATTCGATATCGAATGTTTCAGATGATAATTACTGTTTCGAATCGATGATAGCTTTAAATCCAAAATTATTTCAAAGAGAATCGATTTAACGGACAATTCGACAACTTATATCTTGGCCATAGTTTGGTAAGTGAGCGACTTTACTTACGAGTAGTCCGTTTGATAAGATCGTATACGGCAAAACTCGTTTATGAAAACCGGTTTGGAAGTGGCATTTGCATTAGCGGATAAAAAAATACTTCTGCTAAGATGCTTTGAAAAAAAAAATTTAAAGAGTGTTGAATTTTTGTCAGAGACGGAAGTATTTTAAAATGAGTGTCGCGTTTGCATCAAGTTATGAAGCAGTATTCTTGTGCACGCATCCAAAAGGACCGAAAATGTCATACGGAGCAGCTGCTAAATACATGAAAAAGTCAAAATCATTTGTTAGCAAGTGGGTGCACCGTTATTCCCAAGTTAAAAATGTGGATGATTTGCCGGATCGTGGGTCTACGCCAAAAACAATAAAAAAGCAGGACAAAATGATTCTACGCGTGTTTGAAAAAATCCTCTTCTATCGTTACGTGGAGGACAAGGGAATTTACGTAAAAGGGGTCCAAATGTATGTTGTGCTACGGTACGAAGATGTTTACTAGCCAATAATGTAAAATTTCGAAGCACAATAAAGAAACCACTTCTGTCAAAAAAAACACGTAGAAAAACGACTCAGTTGGGCCAAGAAGAATTTGGACAGAGATTGGAACAACGTTATTTTTTCGGATGAAGCTTCTTTTTGGACATGGTCTCCTATCACTCATGCCTGGTGTATACAATCCAATAAATTAATCCAGCGGACCGTCAAACACCCGGCAAAGGTGCATGTTTGGATGCTTTTCAAAACAAGGATTTGGCAATTTGTTCATGTTTACAAATAACTTAAACGCACCCAACATTGTCAAAATTTATAAGAAGGCTTTATTACCATCTACCCAAAGGTGGTTTAAAAGAAGTAATGAGAATTGGTTACTGCAAGAAGATAATGACCCGAAACATCGCAGTCGTTTTTGCAGTGGCCACCACAGTCGCCGGATGCAAATCCCATTGAAAATGTTTAGGCATTCATGAAGCTAAAGCTCCAAGGAAAGAAGATCTAGACGGTCAAACATTTATCAAGAAAAATACGAGTTTTATGGAGATCTTTGTCTCAAGATTATGCTATAAGATTAGTAGAAAGCATGTCTCGAAGACTTCAAGCAATTATTGATAATGGAGGAGAGTGGACAACATATTAATTAAAAAGCATTCAAGTAAATAAATAAAATAAGCCAGTACAATTGATTTATTTTTATTATTATAAGTTCTTCTTTAATTTTTGACGTGTACGATGTTATCAAACTTACAGTCTAGTCATTACATTTTCAACTCGGTTCTACCGAGTTAGTAGATTGATAACATTATTAGGAGCTTTTATAATCAATGTCCCTTATATAGAGCTTGTTGACACAGCACGAACTCTCTTTTTCATTTGGGACATCATTATATGGCTGTCACCCTTAATTTCCTTTACACGGTTGTTGAAGAAGAAGGAAGGACCGCTTGGATTATTGTTTAATACCCTTCCGACAGGTCTGGTTGTTGGCGGTTTTTTGTGGTCTTATATTTGAAGAATATAAATTAATTTGTAATATTTCGCAAATTAACATTGTCAATGCACAGTTGTTTGCTGCTTATATGTTTAGGCTTCATTTTTATGGTGAACACCGTCATATTGCAACAAGTTATCAAATGTACAAATCTTTCTTCATCATGTCAAAGTGCATCATGCGTTATCTCTGTGTTTCTTTTAATTTGTTGACGCTTAAATACAATATATAAGTGAGGATATTAGGCTTTCCCTCCAGAGTTATTTCGACATAATCGTCCATCTGAGCGTACTATAAGCAAAACTGTAAAAACATTCGAAGGGACTGGGTCTGTTACAGATGTCTTAAGGTCTCCCCATCACCAAAATATAACTCTACTTAAAATATGCCTGTCATTAGTGATAGTGTTCAAGAGGGTCCGAATTAATCGATTTATTGCAAGCAAAGCATTTGGGCTTGTGTTACGGGACATTATAGTATACTTTGCCGTTACACCCTTATAAAGTTCAACTCACTCAAGAATTGAAGTCAGCTGACAATGGAATGAGTAGAACATACGCCGTTTCCGTGCTTGGACATCAGCGTTTGGATGACAAATTTTCACACAATATTTTCTTCAACGATGAGGCTTATTTTTCATTCGGTGGATATGTTAACAAACAAAATTGCTGCGTATGGGGAAGTGAAAACCCATGTTTAATTGTTAATAGACCATTGCATCTACAAAAATTCAATGTAGTCTGGTGGGGTCTTTGGGCTACTTCCTTCGAAAATGAGTAAGATGTTACCCTCACCAATTTCAATTCTCAACGCTATAGGCAAATTTTAACTGAATTTGGGTTACCTAAAACCGAATATATGGATGTGGAAGACATGCTGTTTCAACAAGACGATGCCACATCTCAAGCAACACCATCCTTCTTGTCATTATTGGAAGAAAAGTTTACTGAATGAGTTATTTCGCCTTCTGGTGATGTGAACTGGACACCAAGATCGTGTGACTTTTCGCCTTTGGATTTATTTTTGTTGGCCTATGCAACGAATTGTGTTTACGCAAACAATTTGCAAAAATGATGTTTCAAAATGAATATTCGTCAAGTTATAGCCGAGTATTATGGCCAATATGTCTCTAAAAGTCATCAAAAATTATCTTGTCGAAATCAAGTCCTGCAAGAACTCAGATGCATCAGTCCGGATAAAAGTCAATAAGTTAAGATTGCTCACCACTCATTATCGATTTTGAGCCCTAGTGGGACGAACTTTAGGTTATATAGCATGGCCAAATTCATATGATTGGAAGGAAAATTGATTCCAAGTTTGGTTGACTGCCATTGGAAAGAAGATAGAAATGCGCGTCTTAAGAGCCTGCACATCAATCGCCTAACATGACTAGAATATGCATTGTACATACTCCTATATCTAGTGATTGGATATCAACGCCCCGGTTTGAAGATTGTAAGCAATACCGAAAGTAGTGCGCTTAAATGGAAGGGCACCGCCACTGTTTTGAAGTGGCGGATCTACCCCGAACTTAATTCATAAGTAATGTCTGCAATAATTGTAGTTGAGGTATAGATGTGCATGGTTTGCTGATTGTAATAATTCACATTCTCAAACTTGTAGAAGGAAATCACATTAAAATTTGAAGACCACATCTTATAAATCTTATCAATTTGCCTACAAAAAAAAAACAAACAATTGCTTACGTAATTCACTGAAAACAGAATAGAATCATCGAAAAATATTCTTTTGTTCTCCTTTAATTCGAAAACAAATAAGTAAACAATCCCGAACCAACGATTCATAGTTCCACTTTGTTGGGTAAACTGAAAAGAAACACCCGCCTCTCAAAACAATACAATTGATTCCTTTTCCAAGTTCGATGACATTCATCGGTCCTGATGGACTTTCTCTTCTATTTTCTGTCTTAATATTTCCAAAAACACAAACAAAATAAATAGAAATTTCGAATAAAAGTATACTTACAGTTCCTCTAAATTTGGCACCATATAAAAAGAATTTTTTCCTAAGTGTGTAAGATTATTTTTTCCTAAATCTCTGAAAAGAAGGAAAACAAGAAAAAAGGACATTAATATCATAAATAACACATCAACAGCATTCAAAAAGAAAAACTGTAAAGTCAAACAAAATAGAAAAATATACGACATAACCGGGACAGATTTTCTATCGGACAGTCGTTATTCAATTTTTCCCGACAAATATTTTGCAGGGTGTCCTTCAAGCTTTCTACAACTTCTGAATGTTTGATAAATTGATTTTTCGACATTCAACTTCGACGGACTGATAAGGACATTTCCGTTTTTCTTTCAATCGTAACCGAAGGACTACATACAAAACAACCCTGATGGTGGTGATGAAATTGAGCAGAAGCAAAGCACCAGAAATCCTTTAGCAGTTTTTGGTGATCTAAAAAATGACAAAAGTTTTGTGGGGGTTTCAGAGGAGTCTGCTAATGACCGGGTTCTATAATTAAAGGAAACAGTTTCTGGTTCACACCATTTGGGATTTGGACAAGTTTAATTGTTAAAGTGACAAGGACCTCATTGGCATTCAAACAATGAGTTTTGGCATTAAAATTGTTTTTTATTTGCGGATTGTAAGTAAGTTCTTTTCTTCAGAATAGAAAACAGCAACCAAAGGATAAAAACCAACGGAGAAAAATTACGTAACGTAACTAGTTTTCCTGGAGGCCAATGTGATATACTTGCTCTATTTACATTTTGAAATATCCTTTGAACTGAATGTTTAATTCCCTTTTTGTGACTGATTTGATCATTGTCAATGTTTTTTGTTTTGTTTTTAAGCTTTTAAGAAATACTATATGACTATATGAGAGGACATTTTTGGATTTTCTACAACAATACCTTGCCTCCAATGTAGCAATGAAATTCAAATGAACTTGGGCCTCAATTAAGAAGCATCTGCCTCTGGATACACATTTTATGGAAAGATGAGATTAGAAATTAGAATCCGTTCTACATATTTCAGATAGGTATCTTAAAAGTCAGAACTACATCGATGTCACATGGTAACCGGCCAAGGATTCCATCGCAGGATGCGATCTGCAACGAAGTGATAGAATGAATGAGCAGGCGTAAGTAACACTTACCACGTGTTCAATCTGTTTCAAAGTGTTGTTAAACCAGAGCCAAGCTAGCAAAATTTCTTTCCTGCTTTAAAATGGCAGCTGACAGGTGTGGTCCAAAGCCAGATATAATGTGTTTAGTGTCTTGATTGGTAACCACAGAGTTTCACGCACAATTTTTTTTTCAAGAACTTGATAAAAAGGACTTTCATTGGATCCGTTATGTCAAAATAACTATAATCAGAGAGTGTATAACTTGTACTGGTAAGACCTTCTTTATATTGCGTGGCGACGAATAGAATTGGTTGACTATCAATCCAAGTCATAGGACAGTGTCCGAACAATCAGTGCGCAGGTCGTCGCCAGACTATCGTTCTATAAGTAAACATAGCAATTCTCGGAGTTTAATTTATCGATAATTATGTTGCAGTTTTGGTGTTGAGTAAACGTACAAGCTACTAATAAGAAAGGAGCAAATGTGTACAGTAGATTTATAAATGAGGAAACGAT
Source organism: Volucella inflata (assembly GCA_928272305.1). NCBI lineage: Eukaryota > Metazoa > Arthropoda > Insecta > Diptera > Syrphidae > Volucella > Volucella inflata. The sequence continues at coordinate 24,494,729 of OV743717.1, read as the reverse complement.
AACGAAAATGATGATGATCTGTTTGAATATGATGATGGTGAATTCGGGCTAAGACTGATGCTGACTTGCTTACTTTAGGTGGCGCTACAGTCCGGGGTGTACCTGGGCCTCAATCAACAAGCGTCTCCAGCTAGCTCGATCTGGTGCTAGCTGCTTCAGTTTAGCACGCTAAGTTGGTTGAGGTCCCCTTCATCTTGCGTGTCGAGGACCAGAGTCGGTTCTACATGACCTAGCCATCTTAGTTGTTGGATCTTCAATCTTCTGGGTAGGTCGAAGTCGATGTACAGTCCATACGGTTCGTCGATGTATCTCCTCCTCCATTCACCGTCAATGCAGACAGGACCGAAGATCACTGGGGAATTTTCCAGGAGAACCCTCTTCCATTTTTGATAATGTCTATGCCTCTGCGTCATAGAGCAGGACTGGGATTATTAAGGTCTTATATGGGGTAATATTAGTTGCTCAAAAGAGGGTTTTGCTAGTCAATTGCCTTCTTAGCCCAAGGAAGCAGCGATTGGCAAGAGTTATTCTTCGTTTGATCTCAGCGCTGGTGTCGTTGTCTAAATTTATAGTGGAGTCTAGGTCGACAAAGTCCTTAACTATATTGAAGTTATACCTGTCAATGGTGACGTTCTGTCCGAGACGGTGGTGTTAAGCACCCTTTTTGCTTGACAGCATATACTTAGTCTTGCCCTAATTGATCGCTAAACCCATTTTCGCCGCTTCCGTCTCAATACTTGCAAATGCATCACTGACATCACGCTGCTTTCTTCCAATTATGTCAATATCGTCGGTGTAAATTGGACGGACTTTTAAGGATCGTGCCTCTTGTGTTTGCGCGTGAGTTTTGCACTATTCTTTCAAGTATTTTTCACATAAAGAAATCACATGAAAGCGCATCGCCTTGCCTAAAGCCCTTTTTGACATCAAAGGTTTCAGTGAGATGTTTACCGACCTTGATGGACCAGCGTGCATTCTCCTTTGTCATCCTGCATAGACGCATGAGTTTGGCAGAGATGCCGAAAATAGAAATTGCTCTGTATAGCTCGTCTCTACAGATGCTGTCATACGCGGACTTAAAATCTATCAATAGGTGGTGTATATAGATCTGAAGCTCATGGGACTTCTCCAAAATCTGCCGTAGTGTGAATATTTGGTCGATGGTGGACTTTCCTGGCCTCGAGCCACACTAATATGGGCCTATCAGATTGTTGACGAACGGCTTCAGGCGTTCACACAATTCGGCAGCTAAGATCTTGTACGCGATGTTAAGAAGACTGATGGCGCAATCCAGAGGGTTTGCTTTCGTGTGGATCGGACAAACAAGGCTGAGGTTCCATTCATACTTTCGTCCGACCATGTCTTAGAGATGAGTTGGTGTATGCTCCTTATCAAGTCAACGCCGGGGAACCGCGTTCTAGCTACGACAATGTTTCGTCCAGCCGCAAAGTCGATAAGCCTGAATCCGTTATCGAAGGTGATGTTGTGCAGGCTGTGTTTTCCGACAATACCACTAAAGATGCCCTTCTTCCTAGCTTTGCATTAAAATCACCGAGGACAATTTGAATGTCATAGCTAGGGCATTGCTCATAGGTCCTGTCCCAAAAGCCTATAGAAGGCATCTTTGGTGTCGTCATCTTTCTCCTCTGTGGGGGCGTGTGCGCATATCAGGCTAATGTTGGTAAATTTAGCCTTGATACGAATTGCTACAATACGCTCGCAGCCTTAGTCTGCCTCCAACAACAAATCCGCATCCAAATGGCTGCTGGTTTTGCCGTCGATAACAATCGCCGTAGTAGATGTCGCAGTTTTTCATACTCATTTTGCCCGGCCCATTCCATTGCATTTCTTGAATTGCGGTTAGGTCTGCTTTGCAACAGTCTAATGCCTCCGCTTTTTGTTCGGCTGCTCGTGGCCTGTTAATTCCACGACCATATCCGAAGTTCGTTGTCCTTAAATCGTTTGCATAGGTTGTCAACAGTAGATCTGTCCATCTGTTGGTCCATTGAGGGCTCTTCCGCCACCATCTCTTTTCCAAGACCCTGACTTAGTCTCGGAAATCCTTACCGGCCTGAGCTCCAAATATGTCGGAGTAGCCCGGATAAGATCTCATTTGTTTCGGGATTATTTCCACCGTTGATTCCATCTGAGGAATTCATCCTGACTGATGCTATCCATTTTAATTCCGAAAACAGTTTAAACGTCCACCTTCGAGTAGAATCATTCATCCTCGAAACATTATCGATTAGACTAGAGGCATGCCAGGTCCATTGAAAAACATGATTTATGATCCACTGACAATCTTTCGACCTCTCATTCCCAAAGTTATGGCGAACATCATCATACGAGTAACATGGAACGAAGCAAATCCAACTAAGCACGACCACATTTTCAAGCATTTGTGGCCATATGTCATCAATAACGCGAATAATGTTGGTTTCCAATGCGTCGATTGTTTTTGGTTTGCCAGCGTAGACTAGCGACTGTACGTATCCCCGAAAAAAATAATCACGAAGCATCGAATCACAATATCTTGGAGGCCGATTTAATAATTTCCCGGACAGAAGCCCAATCTTAGCATCCAAGAGCGCCATCTATTCGTCCGAACATGCGTTTCAAAATCTTTTTCTAGTATCTGTCAAAATTTCATGACATTTGGTTGACATTTAGTAGTTATAAAAATTATTCTTCAATTGATGTTAAAATTTTAATATGGAACGAAGAGCAGTCATTAAATTCCCAGTGAAACTCGGTTAAGATGCATCCGACACATTCCGATTGATGCAACAAGTGAACCCTGATGATTGTTTGAGTGGAACAGTTGCTTTCAAGTGGCTTAAGTGTTTTTCGAGCGGCAGAGAGACGTTAGAGGATGACAGACGGATTTTGGTTGACCCTATAACGCATCAGGAGCTCACGTGTGCGCTGCTTGGTCTGAAGGATAGTAAGGCTGCAGGGTCGGACGGTATACCAACCGAATTTTTTAAATATAGTACAAATGGGCTGAAAAACAACCTCATTGGCTTATACAACAGCATATTATATCGTGGAATAGTGCCCCAACGGTTTAAAGGAGCTCTGATTTCACAAAAAAGGCGATATGTACATCGGATCCTGCTAACTATCGGGGAATATCATTCTTAAATGCGTTGCAGCAATATTGCAGAGACGGCTGTGCACATGGATAGAGGTCAATAATCAGCTAAGAGAATTCCATGCGGGTTTCACTCAACTGTCGGCCTTCGACACGCCTTATTTTATAAGTTGTATTATATGGGAATGTCATCGAAATTCGGGAAGGTTTTACAAAACCTTTATGAAGATACCAATGCAGCTGTTTGGAACGGTGAGACACTATCAGAATGGTTTCAGACGGAGTCAGGAGTAAAGCAGGGATGTTCGCTGAGCCCAAATCTATTAACCCTCTTTAAAGACGATATAGAGAACTTTCTCCCAGGAGGAAAAGAAATTGCAGGGATTCTAATTAAAGCCCTCCTGTTCGCAGACAACATTGTACTGTTGGCAAGCTCACCAGAATCCTTGCAATTGATGATTAACAAATTGTATGAGTACTGTAATTTATGGAGCCTGGTCGTGAATTTGGATAAGTCCAAGATAATGATATTTAAGAAGAGAGGCAGTAGACTTGCTTACAACGAAAAATGGCACTTTAACGGAGAAAGTATAGAAATTGTAAATGAATACAGGTATCTTGGAATCCTTTTAACAAGTAGCCTTAGTATGATAAAACATCTGAAGAGAAACTCATGAAATCTAAGACCTTCATCAATGTACCTATAGTGTGGAAAAACTGTTCAACAACTCGCACAGCAGTAATTTCAAAGTATTTGAAGCTGCATTGGAGGCAGTAATGCTCTACGTGGTGCAAGTATGAGGTTATAAGCCATATGTGGAAGTTGAAAAACTAAGTTTTTTCATAAAGACAACCTTCCACCTCCCTCCAAAGGCTCTGAATTATATGCTCATGCTGGAAACAGGATTATCTCCGCTATTCATTAAAACACTTACGTTGCAGGTAAACAACATACTAAGGGTTATATATATAAACATGTCAGACAACCGATTTCCAAAGATAGTGGTCCTACACGCGACTCGGAACAAAATAGCATGGTTCGAAGAATGGCTGGAATTAGCTCGTGGGTGTGGTGTAGAGCTGAATGTGGAAGCTATGAACTGGGAGAACTCACTACACCAGCTCATAACGAGAGTTGATGAACAGATCAGAATGAAGTTTGAAGAAGAAGCGACCGGATCACTGCATCGACGTACGTATAGCCAGTTAAATCACAATCTTTAGGATAAAAACTGCTTCAAAGACAGCCATAGCCTTCTCGAAAACAATGTTTAAACTCCGTGGAGAACTCCTAAAACTCACTTATATCCCCCAGAGAGAAGATCATCCTATATTCTGTAGTATGTGCCATTTGGGAGAAAGAGAAGATAGCATGCATTTTCTAGGCAAGTGCCCAATCCGAAGGGAAACGAGGAGAAGTTTCTTTGGAGAAAAGACTTTTTATCGGAACAAGAAATGATATCCCTTCTCAACGAAGTAAACGTTACTTAACTATATACGAATAGATACTGCAAAATTGCATTAAAATATAGAGATATTATATGAGTAGGGAACTTCTAAAAATGTTGGTTGACGTATCTTAGTAAATATAAATAAATGCAATACTTATTATTAGCTCTATTGTCAATCTGGAAGACGGCAATACCATGCTAACTGATTTTATATTATTACTATATTATTATTATTATTACGTAAATAAAGATCTATCTATCTACAAGGATTTGGGCAAAACAAAAGTTTCTGTTCGTTGATCTCTGTTGCACGATAATGCACCGAGTGTGTGTGTGTTGAATCATCCGCCGTATTCACCTGTTTTGGCACCGTGCGGCTTCTCTTTGTTCCTAAAATTTAAATTTAAGTTGAAAGGCTGCTTTCCGCAAAATGATCTAGAGCAGGTATTTGAATCACTATTGCATCACTGTTATAACTATAATTAATCGGGAAGAGAATATTTTCAAATAAAAACAAAGAAAAATTAAAATAAACAGAAATCTTGTTTTATTTGTATTTTCTAGGGCAAGTCCGGGATATTATTTGCCACACTGTGCACATGATCATTTCGATGATTCCTATGTTTCCACTTTCAAACGCAGGAGACCATTTTTTAAAAAACCACCATAGAGAACAAATATTGGGGAATGAAATGCATAGATAAGGATTCGAACGTAATACAGAAATCAGAATCATGATTACTTTTTCAGACTATCTCATAATGTTCTCAATTCCTAAGAAGACAGTCCCCTGAAAACACCAACTTCTTCTTATCCTTTTTTTAACCCTTTGAGTGGTTAGCCCCAAGCGTTGTTGCGCATTTGCCATCTGAGAAATCCAGGAATCCTTTTTCCGACCTCGTTTTCTTACACCAACTATTACCAGCATCATCATCATCATTGGCATCAAGATTTTATACACCATGCCATTTGTTAGTATTGTATTGTTAATATCCTGTATCAACAATCTCATAGGATCTTATAAGTATGGTTTAGGCCTGGTACGTTCAGTATAGACGAGTTATTCACACAACTGATGACTTAAATAAAATTCGGAACTTCAATACACATCAATAGTTGGATGTAAGGCCCCATATGACAGGATTAATAGACACGAGCATACAAAACCATGCGATATTTCGACCTACCTGCCAAACTCATCCGTCTGTATAGCATGGCGAACGCTTGCTGCTTCATAAAATTCAATAGTGCCACCTTCGAAACATTTAAGGTCTAAAAAGGATATCGACTTGATAACGGCCAATGATGTATGAGGCATAATATTTTAAAAGCTTGTACGGCCAGTTATAATCCAATGTTGAGGGCAATCGAATTAATTTTAACTACGTTAATGGGCTTAGCGGTAAATAAGGTAAAAATATATTATATGCTATCAACATGAGAGGATACCCGGTAACAACAGCTCAGAACATCGCCACCGGAAACTACAATAAAATTTGAGGAAGTAAAAGGCTTTACCTTTCGGAGCGTTGGGATTGAACGGAATACCATATTACTATTGATTGTTGCCGTATTTCCTTTGTGAATAGGAATAGAAAGCACTTCTCAAATGGGCCAGAATTCTTTGACTTAAATGACTACGATATTTTGGGTTACATTTCTGCTCCGTTTCGGTTATATCTGACAATTTGGTAAGAATTTTGGGAGATTTGTGTAAGGACGAACTTAATAGACAAAGCGGCTGCTCACGTGAGTATGTAAATCAAGATTGACACTAACCTTTTGAATTTCGTGACTGCGTCCGATACCATTTAAGCTTTCGACAAAATTTCGAATATAGCCCAAAAGGAAAGCTAATTCAAGAACCTTGGTTTGGCCTCTACTATATAATGTCACTTTATCTTCCATCTAAATCAAGTTGTTCGCAGTTGAGTCAGCCCCAATTTTTCAAAATTTGTAACTCCCTCGGATGCCCTTTGCATCAGCGTTGTAACAAGATAACTTGAAAATGCTAATATATACAAATCTACTGGTCTACACCATTTCCTTCTCAATTTTTTTTAAAGCTTTGCGGTGTTACCATATTCATTAAAACGATCAAGACTGACGATTGATACAAAAAAAATATCATTGGATGGCTTTAAATAAATTGATCCTACTGCCGATAGTTTTCGAAAAACCAAAAACTCTAAATGATTTTTTTTAATAATTCACTTGAACCTTGACCTATTGTGGAATATGATTCATTTACAAGCACTTGTGTCATGACTGATGAACGCTTCAATCTCAGGCAAGAAACCAGGCAACTCAATTTTATCATGTCCATACTCTTCCATGTAATAAATTATCTTTCTCAATCTCATTTATCAAACTCTGCCATGGGGGAATTTCACTCATTATCCTTGTTTGAAAATTTATATTAAATCTGTTGTTGTATCCACAAAATCCTACCACATAATTCACTTCGCTTTAACCCACAAAAAGTTTTCTAAGATTTTTATTTCTTAACCAACCATGTTGAACTTTTAAGAATGTACGTTTTTCGAAGGTAATTTGGCTACCTACGAGGAGGCAGGTGAAAGGGGAAAATATCTTAATTTGTAGGCCATGTAAGACCAGATGCGTCAAATTTATTTATAATTTCATTCAATTCAGATTCTATTGTGAGAAATATGTAGATTTGACATGACCATGCTAATTGAACTTATAATAAGCGTCAACTAGACGCATTGAAGGTGTGGAATCTTTTCTCACGAGCACAAAAACCTTCCTAAATGATTGGTAATTTTGTACATTGTGTAGGTCTTTGCGAACAATTTAAAGATTGTTATGATCATGATAAAGCAGTGTGTCAATGATAACTATTTAGCACGTAGGTTACTGACTTGGGGTTTTTTTTTTTGTTAAATGAAACGATTAAGCTCGCAAAATTAACAAATACTTTGAATGATTGACTTCGGTTTAATTTCACATGCAACATGCTTTTATCTGCACAAGTAGATATTAAAGGATTGCGTCTTTGAATACAATCTAATACATCATTTGGATATGAAGGGATTGGGCATTGGGCCAGTAAGGAAGTGCTCTTTCATCAAAACAAGGCAATGGTGCAGACGTGCGTACTCGTTATGGTGAAATTTAGTCAAATAGACTAAAAGGGCTTCATCCACCAAATTCTCCTGATAAAGGTAGTGAGTATTGCCTGCTTCCAAGCATTAGGGAAAGAGATTTAATCCCAACGATAAGTTATTGGTCGAACAAACGACGATTTGGAGAACCACGAAAAATTTGAATGAAGCGTATTAGGAACAAAGGAGTTTATGTTGTTATTCAGTCAATAGAGGCGCTCAAAAAGGGACGCTCAAAGTTTTTTAGGTTTTGTTCAAGCAATATATGTCGAATGATTTGTTCAATAGTGTATGGAAAATCACTATGGGGGGGTGCAGTGTGTTCAATTCGTTAAATCATTCTTTTCGAAATCAGTGCTTCGCTCGAGAAAATGTTTTTCTGATTTTCTACCTTGCCACAACCATCCTTCTGAAGTCGACTATTCGACGTATGTCACCGAAATGCGAGGTCTGCAACGCTTGTGTTGGGTGTATACGGGAAAACCCGAGGCAGCCAATTTCTCGTCATTTACAAGAACTTGGTCTTGTTGCGAGTTCAAAGAGTTCAACACTCTATAAAATCCAATTGCCCAGGAACTTTGGCTAAGCGACCATTGGCAACTCATTTTGGGCTCTGGGCTAGTTACAAGATGATTCAAACTTCGTAAAAATAAAACCATGTTTAGCTGCGAAGCCCCATTTTGGATGAAATGACGTGTGAATAAGCAAAATTGTCGGATTTGGGAAGATACCCAATCCGAGGAAGACATTGTTGGTGCATACTTCGTCCTGCCTAAATCGAAGGTCTGTACTTATTCTATAAACGGCAAAGCTACAGATCAATGATAAGAAACTTCTGATGTGATATGGCAACCGAGATCGCACGATTTAAACTACTTCCTTTGGGGCTAACTTAAAATCGGGGTCTTTGCGAATAAATCGAATGCAATTGATCCACTCAGAGTAGATATAACGAACGCCTTCAGGCAAATTTATACGACAACATTATCGAAAATTGAACCTCCTGAATACTTGTCACAAAGCAATGCCACAGCGGACATTTGAAACACGTTTTACTCCATACTTAACGCCAACAAATATTTTATACGCAACTTGTTTTACTCACACTTAAAAATCGAGATTCTTTGTTGAAAGACCCTTAAAATACCTTTTACTTTATAGCATTAATTTAAGGATCGACAATTTCAAAAAGACAATCATACAAAATAAGCTAGTGCCGTTAGCCGGTTCTCACCACAGTCTCGCCATAGACGTGCTTATTGATGAGGCTTAAGAAACTTAACCACAATGTTATTTCCGTTTTAATCTGGAATTCAACTTCGTGCGGTTCTACCTCATTGCATAAGCAATGCTCAATTTATAAAGCACCAAACTGTAGAAATATTCGGCTATTTTAAGGGGTTTGATACACTAACTGACTCAATACAAAGAATTGTATGCCTGCATCCTCAAAACATAATTAATATATTATTTATGCAGATTATTAAACGGTAACGACGAACATGATCCCGTCGTCAGGCAGAACCAGGACAAAGGCAGGCAAAACTTCCATCCACCCAACTAAAATGAAGTCAGAAAATCTGCGCCAATGACGGGGAAAAGGTCTCCTCAACATAGAACATAAATTTAGACAATCAGTGTGGCTAAAGGCCGAAATAGTTCACCACAGATTTAATTATCATAATACAGGAAATCTTGGAAAAACGCAGGAGTTCCAAATCGATACATTCCACCTTCTTCCCTATCCTTCCTATCGAACTAGTTAAGAAGATCGACGAAAACCTGTTGAAAGGAATCTCTGCATTGCTTTCCCGATTCCTGCAAAGAGAGACCCCAGATAATATGACATTTATTAAAAAAATCCGACTAATCCGACGACTTTATCTATGTTAATTTCTCAAAACTCTATATGTACTATCTGATAGGTTCTATCAGTGTGGTCTTAGAATTAGTACGGAAGCTTACTATCGCCTAGATATGAACTAATAAATCACGAACTTAAAATCGATACCCATCATCTGTTTATTTATTTCCATGTTATAACAAAATCTATAGAGACGTGCTATGGAGATCTTTATCTAGTTTTGACATCGATACTATGCTTCTTTCACTGAGCAGGATCAAGATGAAAAATACACTTAGCTCCGTCAATGTCAGCAAATGATAAAACCGAGACCTTCAATGCCAGAAAAGTTGTTAAATATTAAATATCTCGCTGCGTTGTCATATGATTTTCTTAGCATCGCCCTGAAAAAGAGTAAAGGGGCAAAACTTCAGAGGCACGATCTATAAACGCCCGTTGGGTTACGCGCAAAAACGGACGATATTGGCAAAATTTAAAGAATACAGCAAGCTGTCAATGAAGCGTTAGCGACTTTAAAGGAAGAAGCAGTAGAGAAGGGCTTAGTGATCAACGAAAGAAAAACGGAAAAGTTGATGTCAACAATGGGTTATACACAACACCAATGCCTAGAACAAAACTTTATAATCTGCAACTACAACTTTAAAGTAAGGGACTTAATCTGCCTTGGTTTCGGCATTAACTCTGACAACAACAAACGTGGAAGGTCACTCTTGTTAAACGCTGCCTCCATGTCTGTAGAAGGGAACTGAGTACCACTGCTCTCCCTTAAGGACTTAAAAAAGCATTATCATTCAAGTCCTGCTTACACTAACAAAAACGGATAATAATGCTTTCAGGAGCTTCAATAGGAAAGTTCTTGGCTAGTTTTCTGTTCGTTTACTTACTTACTTACTTTAGGTGGCGCTACAGTCCGGGGTGGACCTGGGCCTCAGTCAACAAGCTTGCAACGATTAGTATAAGGCCTCGTAGAAATAGCATCTTCCGGCAGGTGCTGGTTCTTTAAATGACGAGAATGAGCCTTTGCAACCGAACATCTTGCAGCTCTACTAATAAGCCCTACTTCACGCCTCTCCGTGGCGCCATCTGGGAATCTCACTAGAGATTGCGAAGTGAAGGGGACAAATGGCGAGTTTCCTGCGCCATAAATTAGGTTTAGTGTCGGAAAACCAAAACAAGACCTTATCCGGGTTACTCCGGCATATTTGGAGCTCAGGCCTGTAAGGATTCCCAGGACTTAGTCAAGGTCTTGGAAAAGAGATGGTGGCGGACGAGCCCTATATGGGCCAACAGCAGCGCTCACATTCCGGAACGGGTTACTGGCTTCGGTATAACCGACTCCTCGTCCTAGGGGCATTAAAAATGGAACTGGCCCTCCAGGTTGGGGGTTGTGCCGCCGGGGTAACTGCCCGGCTATTTAAAAAAAACATAAGTTACGAAGCATCAACAAGCATCTGTTCGTTTACATCAATGGAAAATGAAGGGGACATTCACTGAACAGTAAACTGTACGGGTTGTACAATAAAATGGAGCTTGTCGGATTAGTCAGCTTAGATGGGTAGGCCATCTTCAATAAATAGACACCAGCTTCGATCTATAAGGACAACATGGTAAAGGACGACCTCCCGTTAGGTTGCGAGATCTCAGCCAACTTCATGTGAAGCAGGGAATATTTCAAAATTAAAAATGCGTCTCTTTCTTTAATATATTGGAGATCGCTTTTTGAAAAATTCAATCGAAATAGATTTGAAGGTTTAGGGTACAATATGTATAATATGAAGGCATTTCATTGTCATCTAATTTCTTTGGATTATTTTATGTGGAGATGCGTGAAGTCGATGATTTATGACGAGACATCAAAGACTATGGACGATTAATATTCCAATATCCCTATACATGGCGCTATTGCAGATATACCGCCCCATTTACTAGAAAATAGGACTTTCATGTTGCGCTTTATTGAGGTTCCTGAGGCGCCAATATTTAACCAAAAAAAGCAAATTTCTCAAATTCTTAAGCATTCTGTATCTAGAGGCGCAGTGAGATCAAAGGTGTTACCTTTGAACGAAATTAGGATTTGTATACCTTCTAAAACTAAGTTCACCAGCTCACAATACCATTTAGAAGATATTCGCTAAGTACAAAATCTCAAATACCTGTGATTCAATGTTCTTCATAACTTTTCTGCTCTGAAAGCATTGGTTCTCGCTTAATTACCGAAACTTACCCGCGTTGGACATGTCAAGTTTAAAAAACCACCGCATGGAAACTGATTTACTATACTTCGTGCTGTTGGCATTCGGAACACATCGAGTACAATGCACTAGTTGTGTACTGGTCATTGAATATGAAGATCGATACAAGAGTAGTTTCGAAATCCATTGAGACAGCGGAGTTGTCTGCTGATTGATAACCATGATATACACTTATGTACAGGCAGGATGAAACTTCTCGACCTGACAATGAAAGCCTGTGATTTTCACTAAAAAAATGATTTTATTTTTCTACATAATCTCCCTTGATCTCAGCACACTTGGTCCAACGTTTCCCTAACATCAGTATTCCTTGGCGGAAGTGAGAGTCTGGAAGGATGCAAATATACTCATCTACGGCCCTCTCAACTTCTTCATTTAATGCGTAGCGCTTCCCAGAAATAAATTTCTTCAGGTTTGGGGAACAGATGGAAGTCTGATGGCACCAAATCAGGAGAAAAGGGGGGATGACAGCAAATCGTAACCCAAATCCCGAATTTTTCCCATCACTATCGCACCGTTGTGTACAGGAACGTTGTCCTGGTGAAAGGTGACTCTTTTCTTCCTCAAGTAAGGCATCTTCTCGCGAATTTTGGCATCCAGCTGATCAAGAAAGTTGGACTAATTCCTGTAATTGTTCTGTCTTTTTCAAGATAAATAATTAACAGGATCCCTTGCGCATCCCAAAAAGACACTGGCCATAAGCTTTCCGTCAGATGCGATCGACTTCACTTTCTTTGGCGCTGAACTGCCGGCTTCCACCCACTGCTTCGTCTGCTGTTTCGTAGTGGACTCATGTCACACCTATGGTGAGAGATCGCTGCACAAAATCGGTCGGATCCCTATTGAATCCGTCCAAAGATTGCTACGAAAATAGTTTGCGCATTTGCTTTTATCGGCATTCAGCAAATGCGGCACCAATTTTGTGCAGAGTTTTCGCATCTCTAAGTTTTTGTGCCAGATGTTTCGCACTCTCTCTTCCTACATATAACCCCACAGCCTCACTAATCTCACTCACCTTCACTCGCTTATAGTCCAATACGATATCATACACTTTTTCGATGGTTTGGGGTGTGGTTGCGGTTTTTGGCCGTTCTTCACCTGGTTCATCTTCGAAGGATATGCGACCACGTTTAAATTCAGCTGCCACTTTTGAATGGCTGACATAGAAGGAACAGAGTCCCCGTAAACTTTTGCCAACGAAGAATTTTATAACCGCACGATATTCAAGTTTATCCATTTTTACGAAAAACACGCAAGACTTCTACTGCAGAAATTTGTGCAAACAAACTTTTTGAGAGAACAAATTGAAACTTGTCATACGAACTAGTGACACGTGCACCCAAAAAGGAAACATAACTTTTTTGCTGATTGGAACGTTATCTCTGCGTCAGGCTGAGAACTTTTCACTTTCATCTTTCCATCGCATAAAAGACGCCGATGATTATTTTATCCTTTTCAGGGTTGTCGATGTGAATGACACCGCGTGCATCTGAAAATTCTCGTAGCCGTCTGTTTCAAATGGCTGTCACAACAAAACAATGTGACAGATGTGTCTGAAAACGTTGGTTCATTCTGTTGAAAGATGCTTCTTGACAAGCAATCATTGGATTTGATATGTCAACGCCAACTGTTCTAATTTTCGAGGACTTATTGATCCATGCATTTACCAATTAGACGAATAGAAGCGAAATTATTACGTTTGTTGTGACACTATGTTTGTGTCATCGGTAAAAAAATTTGCATCGAACAGAACTCTTTTATCCTCGGTTAAACTAATTCTTACCGAAACTTTTCAATTGATAAACAAAGTTTATGGTGGTAATGGTTTACCCCAGGCAGAGTTCAAACGTGATTTGAAAACGGTGGTGAGGCCATAAATAATGAGCAACATGTCGGCCAACCGAAATTTGTTGTCATAGCAGATTCCATCAAAACTGTGCGTGAATTTATCCAAGATCAAAGGTTTACCCTTTTCGGTAGAAGCCATCAAATGAATAAATAAAATCTGAGGAGGTCCTTTTTCACAAGAACTCCCTCCCTTCATTAGCAATCCTTTGATAAAACTCAGCCAAGTCAGATATGAAAAGACTTATGCTTCGAGAGCCTGTGACTTCAAAAAACCTTGTCCAATAAATTACCATCATCAATGGTAACTCCATTTCGAATTCAAACCTACAAACAGCAATGAAGATAAAATGAAAATCATTACATCAATTCATTACACCAAAAAAGTTTGTTCAATTTAGTATTCCAAACCCAAAACGTCTGAGACGCACAAAATCTATCCCATGGTACCTTCATTTACTCCGTGTGTGCAAGACAAGCAATTTAAATGGAAATCGATACTCAAAATATCTTGACCAACTTCCGGCTTAAATTCAGCTCTGACTTTAATGTGACGACTTCCCCTTACAGAGATTTCCTGTTCTTTTCGTCTGTCTACGTGTACTATGTATGTATGCATAATATTATGTACGTATGTACATCTTCAACCAACCCGAAGGAGCTAAGCAAAGTCAAGTAATCGATTTCCGCTTCCTTTTAGTCGTATTTTTCGTGAATGCGCCATGCCATCCCTACCACAAAGAAGCTTTCAAATTTATGGCATCCCCAGTCATGCTTAAGGCAGTGAATTATCCCCCCCCCCCCCTCTCCCAAAAAAAGGTAACAGAAAGAAGGAGAAGTAAAGAAAACAATAAACACTTTGGCTCGGACGGGTGGTGGGTACTTGGATTTTCTGTATTATTTTGCACCTTAAGGAATCAGGAATATCCACTCAGCATGTTTACAAAGCGAGCGTCCTATAAGTAAAATAAGTGCGATGAAATGCAAATACCTAAAAACATAATAAAAAAAAACAACGGTTTAACCAAAACGGATACTCACAAATTAACAACTTCCGATGGTATATCCAATGGCACCGCTACCACCCCCATCCCTCTGCAACCAAGCGTTAAACGATTAGAATGCCCATGGCAATGGCATTTCTTCGCCAACCATGGCTCACAGATACTGTGCTGTGTTCTTTCACCACCATTTGTCGCAGTAGTAGCAGTAGCAGTAGATGTACTACTACTATTGTGATATTCCTGTAGAGATTTCTCATAAAGAAGCTGAGCTTCGCGTTCCGGATCAAATGATGGCAGCATTACATTTTCTCGTATCACATTATCACTAACACTCTTAACACTCTGAATACTATTTTTTACATTCTTTACGGTTTTTATAGTACTATTTCTACTTTTACTACTATTACTAGCACTATTAATACTTTTACTGGTCATTGTTGGGTGGACACCAATTAACGACGGTAACGTTGTTTCTTTTGTTGTAACTGTCACAGATGATGAAGATGACGTAGTTGTTGTTGTAGTACGTGTTGACCCAGTAATGTCATGATCATTTAATGGCACTATGTCGCTCAATTTTACCAATTGAACTTGTATCTGCAGTAGGCACATAACTAGAACAAAGATCACAGAATCTTTTAAAAGAAACCAGCTACGCGTTCGACAGGCACGCACTTTCCGACCGGCCATGCCTTTTGTGGTTGCTGTTGCTGTTGCTGTTGGTTGCGGCGCATTCGGCGGAATTCGACGGATTATATTTCCTCAGAGTTTTGTGATCTTTCGCCACGTTCTTGCGGTCGATAGATGTCGCTTTAAAGAATGCATTTTTTCTGGTTTATTGTTGTTTTTTTTTCTGAAAATAAAATTAAAAAAAAAATAAACTTATCAAAGCAAATTAATTTTCAAAAAATTATCATGTATAACTGAATAACATAGTTCATGCAGATAGATTTCCAAATATTTTACATACATCGCGGTAAAAATACTGTATAATATTAACATCATAATTCTCAAACCAAGGGGCCTATGTAATGAGTAACCAGCGTAATAAAGGGATTTCTGAAGTTCGAGTAAAAGGTTATAGAATCACTCGGTAAAAGATGTTTTTTGTTGATTTATTAATAGATCTCTCAATAGAAAACCGGTTTCCAATTCGTGAAATTTTAGAAGAATGTTTGATTTTTTGGTCCATTTAATCATCCAATAGGCCTCGCTATCTATCATGTTGTGGATAAATTTCGTTCATATACATTCAACATGATAAAAAGGTAACAAAGTGTCTAGCAATGTGCGTACAAATACTCTACATGCCGCAATGCTAAATATGTCTACACGTGCTGTCTGGAAGGCAGTCAAATGTGTCAACCTGGCAATATCCAGTGTTGCAACTGTTTTCTACTCATCAATTGTGCTTATTTTAGCTCCACGATCGCCTTACAGGAGTCAGCATCAAGGCCAGCATTAGTCTTATATCCGCATATCCCTCCACCCAGGAGAAAGACGACGACACCAAAGATAGCTTCTACGATCTCACAACAAGACCTACAAGATATGCCCTAGTTATGATTTTAAAATTGTGCTCGGCGATTTAAATGCAAAGCTGGGAAGGGAGGGTGTGTTTGGTAGTGCTGTCGGAAGATATAGCCTCCACGACACCAACTCCTATAATGGATTCAAGCTAGTCTACTGATCAATCAATCTTCACCTGATTGACCACATTGCGATTGACACAAGACAGTCCTACAAAATTATGAATGTCCAAACTTTCTGAGGAGCCAAAATCGACTCGGACCATTAGCTTGTTGTAGCCAAGGTACGGTTGCCGGTTTCTCGAACAGTGCAAGGACAAGCTAATACTGTGAGGAATTTCGACGTCAGATGTCTACAATCGTAAGAGATCCTTTTCCTTTTCCAATCGGGTCCCTCTTAACCCCTCTTCCCAGAGAAGAAATAGGTAAAAAACGCATAACTGGACAGAAAAGTATTCAAAAATTTAAAAATGAAACAAAATATACATATGCATATGAAGAATGTATATGTATAGTAATTATCAGTTGTGGAATAAGCTGAAGCTTTGGAAATGTACTGAAACCTTGCATTTTCTGCACCTGTATATAGTCTGGCGCAAAGGGCCCTTTTCTATGGCGTGATCAATCTTATCTTATTTGACCTCATAGCTGACTTTAAGGTTTTGAGTGAACTTTCTTTATTTATTTTTCTCTCTCAGTAGGTAAACTGTTGAGATCTCCTCTTCAGTACTAGAATACCCTGGTTGTGCTTCGACAACCAGAAGTGCCTCACAGATAGCGGTCCGAAATTCAATTTGAGACACTTGTTTAGCCGTAATATTGCATGGCGCAATGCAGCTTCGAAGCATTCAGTCAATCTTCTTGCCACGTATGTTGATTCAGTAATTGGCCACTGCGTTGTCATGCAAATCAACTTTGTGCCGATTATAAACAGATATGGCTTTTGGGCACTCCTGAAGTTGATTCGTTTATCTTTCCGGGAGGATTCGAATTTGCCACATTCATACTCTTTTATTGTTTTCACATCGCGAATTTGAATAAAAGGAATTTTGCTGGTACGGTTTGCCCAAATGGTTTCTTTGCTACATGACTAAGTGATGTAAGATGCCACATGAGGTGGCATGAGGCCGCAAGTTTACACCTTTAAATTATGACCCTTCAAGGCTTAATTGATTACTTATATCTGAATTTCGGCATTAGCACCAGCATATGGGATGAACTTGAAGAGGTAGACATCTCTGGAGCAGATACACCACAACTTGTATCTAAAACGTATAATTTTGTTTCGAATGAATATTTTGCAGAAATGGCGACCAAAGTAGGCGCAGGGATATAAGTCCATAATGGATTAATCTCTCACTGTGATGCTGAATGTTAATTCACTGATTAGGATCGAACGAAGAGCCGCGATATTTAAATTGCTACAAGACCAAACTCCTGATGTGCTTTTCGCTAACGAAACCAGCTAACCGATGAGCATAACCTGGTGTACAATAATTATATTGTTAGAAGAACAACATGGAGGCGGTGTCGCGATCTTCATTAAAGAAGGCATAAACTTCCACAGAGTGTACAAGGGAGTGTTACGTAGGTTCCGGGTGTAAGAGGCAGTCGTCATTTACATCCCGCATCCCGCATCCCGCTCCGCAGTGGAAAGCGGCTGTACTTGCCCTCTGTTTATGCATCTGAGGCTTCACAATCCACCTTATTCATTACAGAGCTCGACACACTTTTTCGACTTCTGAGGCTGGAATCGGGGGAGAATTATTTTATAATCGGCGGGAACTTCAACGCCAAACACAGAGATTGGTGAAATAATTTGCAAAATACTAGGGGGAACCTACTACTTGATTGATGGGGTCAGCCCGATGCCATGTATAGACTCGGTCTTAAAGCGGCGGATAACCCGTCGTTTCCCAGAGGCGGGTCTTATTTGGATCTACTACTGTATACGACTGACAGGTACGAATTTACAAATGCTTAACTGTCTGGTTTCAGCACCGAAATTACAGTTCCCAACGAAATTGCGGAATTGGAGGAGTTTGTCCAAAGATATTCTTACAACTTCATTACGACTCGATGGACACATTTCTCCACAACCTTATCAAGAGCACTCTCCTCGAACACGCATCGACCAATAGGAATCGAGGAAATCGACAAATACATAAAACGAATGGACGAGACAATTAAACAAACTATGGACACTACAATACCGCGGTATAAACAAACGACTAACGAAGATCTGTTCCGCAATCCTACTATTGACACACTGCACCGACAGAAAAGTAGACTTCTGACAAGACTCAAAAACTTGTACAGACAGTTTACAGACATACAAGACCCAGAGATTAGGACACTGAAGTCGTTGATTAAAAATATTCAAACATTAATCAAAGAGAATTACAGAATTGCTGTAAGTTTGTATTGGAACAACAAGGTACGGGCTGTAAACACCAGCAACTCGAATATGTTCCCGCAAATAAATAAACTATTTCGGAGAAAAAATCTAAACGACCTTCAGTGTCTTAAAATAGCCCGGACAACAGGCAACGAACGATTACTAACAACAGCAGTCATTGATACAAATGAGGCCGCTGATGATGACGACTTCTTTGTGATTGAGGATCCACAGGGGCGACTTTCCAGGAAGTATACAAGGCCACTGATATCAATGGCACATCTATATTCGAAATGAAGTAGAGAACTGGCGATCCGAGGGCTCTAGTTTCATCCGGTTCAGCGACGAAAATATGGCAAATAATGTCATTGCCAGAGAAGGTGACTAACCCCCGTTCATTTCGAAGGAAGAACTCCATGAGATCTTCGACACAATTAGAAGTAAGAAATCAGTAGGAACCGATGGAATACCGAACATTGTCCCACTAGAAGCGGTGGACATTTATACCACCCTGTTTAACAATGCAGTGAATAATACACATTATCCAGCGCACTGGAAAACTGCGGTGGTACATTCCATCCCCAAAAGGGATAAAGACACATCTAATCCGGCGAATCTCCGGTCGATCAGTCGCCTTCCAAACATCAGTAAGGTTTTCGAAAAAGTAATCAATAGAGCTCTGAGTAGGTGGGTTGGGGACAAACATATAGTTCCGGATAATCAATTCGGTTTTAAGACAGGACATGCTATCTCACATGCCGCGTCTAAACTGGTGTCCGATATCCAATGGAGTAAAGGCGAAAACCAATGTACTGGTGCCTGCCTAGTTGACTTGGAGAAGGCCTTCGACACTGTATGGTTAGAGGGTCTTTTCTACAAGCTGGCTAGGCTGGGGATCAGTAAACCACTCTTGTACATTCTTTATAATATGGTAACCAACAGACAGTTCATTGTGAAAAATGGTGATGTGACTTTTGTTGGAATATTTCAAATTAAAAATGGTCTTCAGCAAGGTGCGGTCAATTCGCCGATCCTATTCAACATTTATACAAGCGACTTGATAGGTTCACTTCCCCATACTATTGCGTACGCAGACGACTTGATAGCGTACAGAACAGATCCAAAATCGAGGTCATTAATACCCTTTTACAGCGCGACTTCGATAAGATAAGACGATTTTGCGATGACTGGAAGTTGAAAATCAACTTTCAGAAGTCGGAAAACATTCTCTTTAGGACGCCGTTGTCTGGAGCCTCTAGGGATACCAGAAAAAATTGGTAAAAGTTCTCGATCATTGGACAACACGGACAGCCTCTTGCCTGTCGAAATGTAGTCAGATACCTTGGGATCTGCCTAGATGAGTTTCTGTATTTTAACAAAAATACATAATTCTTATTTAGAGTAGCTTAGAGTGTAGAGTGTAGGGCCAGTAAGTTAGTATAAGATTGTTTAGTAGTTTTAAGCTAGCATTTAAGCATTTTTGTTAGTATGTAAGAGTTATTGATTAAGAAAATAAAATGCATTTAAAACTAAAACTAACGAGGCTTCCGTGACAGATTCTATAAAATGGACCACTCTACTAGTCATCATAGAATATTATTTGTACAATTAATACTAATCCTCCTCCCATCTGTGTTAACAGATTATACTCGTATATTGAATTTCTCGAGAAACTGCCAACAAAAGTAGTTCTGCCTCTTCTTGTTACTGATTAATGCAGAGTGTTCACTAATCGGAGTTAATAACGTTTCAAACTTGCTGTCTCAAACCATACCAACGATCGATGAATTATTTAAAAAAATTACCGGAAAATGTCAGTGTAACCGTTTTAATTATAACAGTGTTCAAGTAACTTTAAAATGCACAACGGTCTTACAAAATCGTAAAATTGACACAACAATAGGACAATTCGCTACCCTATGACAGACGTTTGATAGACAAATTGGAACTTCAGTTCAAAATTGTGACAATTGGCCCCAATAACAATTTTGCGCGATCGTAACGTTACATACCATTGCCTTTTACTAGTACAAAACGTCATTCTTTAAATCGCAAATGCATTGCTTCACACACAAAACCAAGTCAAGGCCTCAACGCCCCTGGGTACACCCATTATACTTGTAAATCAGTACCAACAACAAAACAACGATTGAAGTGCCCTAGGTCGATGTGTCAGTCGCGAAAATCGAAAAATTTTTCCCAAAATGTATTTACACACTTACGAGTAGATACATTTGCAGCTCTCAAAGCTCTCAACACCCCTAGAGAGCCAATCTGACAATTCAAATCTTCAATTGATTTTTTTGTTTTTATCTTCGAAGTGAGCCTCTAAAGCCCGCAAGGCTTGTACCTTTACTTGTAAGAGCATGCCCGATCGATTGAAGTCAAACGATTTTCGGTATTTCTTCAAGTATTATCAAAAGATACATCTTTCGAATCGTTTGGGCGCGAAATCTTGAAACGTGAATCACTACCACCTGCAACATCATGGGTCGTACAAATGGTAATAGTAGCGACGCAATGGTTTACCTTCATTATTCAGTTGAGCTTTGCTGTGGCATGATATGACGTATCCACCAGCTGGATTTAATTAAGAAACTTGTTCTCGATTGATTTGGGTGACCAGCGGATTGAATACGAATACGTATGAGTATGTAACGTGTGGTTACAGTACGTGTTCGTACGATACGAACAGTCATACACAAATGTCAGTTTGTTATGCATCGGCAGAGGTACGAGTGGAGTAAATGGTTGTCTTGTTGCTGGCAGTTGTCGCTTGTCTCTGGAATTTGATTTTGCATAATGGTGCGAACATTTGTTTTAAAGTTACACAGTCGACCCGGTTGACTAAGTCGACTAAAACGATTAAAACAGCTAAAACGACTAAATTGACTAAATCGCCCAATCGAACAAACTGAGTGGAAATGTTTTTCAATTAAGACAGGGTGTTTGGCATTTAGTGTTTTCAGTGGGTTGTTGTGAGTACAGTTTTGGTGACAAACGAATAGGTGACTTTTTGTCAGATCGGTGTCATTTTGTCGTGTTTTTGTTAAATGCTTTGCTTGTAAAGCCTACGTGTTGTTTTGAATAACGGACATACTCGAATGTCAGCTAGAACGATATCTTTATATCACCATTAGAACCTGGCTGAATTAACCGAAGACAGAGAAAGGAGTTTGTGTAGTAGATTTACTATTTGGCAAGCAGAACTTTTGAGTACTATCCTAATTGCTGCCAAGAGTGTTTCTTTTAATTTGAATGAGTAAATGAGTTATTTAAAATTGAAGGAAAGGGGGACTGTTGAGCGGGTAATTACTATACTGGCTGCCTAAATAATAAATCAGGCTAGTGTCTTAACATTTTGAGTTTGCGTCAAGTTGTTGTTTAATGTGGTGATCCTTGAAAACCGAATGCGTAAGCGCTTATACAAAATACAGATCTGGGTGTACATATGTGGCACAGTCGTGCCAAACGAAGGGGGGCCTCTTGGACCCGGATTTTGGCTTAGAGGCAGACTTAGGTAACAAGTATTGTGTTTCAGGTGTATAAATGAGCGCACCAAGGACATATATAGAGATATACATCCTGATTGACTGTTCTTCGTATAATGGATTGCAGTGATCAACTTTGCCCACAGATTTCGCATGTTTGACATTCATAAGGTGATCTGCCAACAATCAGATTGATCACTTTGCGATTGATGTGGTCATTCTTAACGCCGCCGGTTAGAAGTGGAATTACTGTAAGAGTAAGTAACGTAAAAAGGCTGCATTTGTAGAGAACCACTAGAGCCTTTTTTGATCTTGCTTCCCTTAGGCAATCTCAACGTTCTGCTTCGTCGGTATTTTATTCCAAGACCAGTAGCATTGCTTTAAGCAAGACATCATAGATGACGCCTGAACATCATTACCAAGTCCGTTCTTTGACAATGAATGACAGCTCTAATGTGGAAAGATGGCTTTGTGAAGGCCAAAGGCTCATCTTTCAAATATAATGAGAGGAAAGCATGTCAGATGAGTGAATCTTCAGCACTGTCTTCTTCTTCGCCATTATATGTAATAGCATCTAACGTTTTGTCGTTAAAATTGATTGATAGTAAGCAGTATGGAAAGTCCACCATCCACCAGATACATTAGGAAAAGACTTTCATGAAAATTCGCAGCTACACCTGACGGCTTACTGGCAAAGGTATTCAAAGCTGCTCGAAATGACTTTAAAGAGAGCATACACGAACTCATCTCTCAGATCTGGTCAGAAGAATGTATGTCTGACAAATGGAATTTCAACATCGTTCGCACATTTAATAAAAAAATAAGGCGACCCCAGTAGCTGGGCCATCTATAGTGGCATAAGTCTCTTCAACATCGCATACAAGCTGAACGTTTAGAACTTTTCGGGATTTATCAGTGTTGCCCCGTCAAAATGTACAAACTGTACAAACCGAGTCATTTAATGTCAAAAAGGTTTAAGGCAATGCAAAGCGCTGTCACATACTTGAAAGAATTGTCCGGAACTAACAATCGAACACCGGAAGCACAATATTTGTGTGCAACTACTGGCGTTTACCCATGACATCGAAATAATTTCAAGAGCATAGCAAGCGGCCACTAGAATAAATACGGATGCTACGAAAATGGGCTTAGCGGTAAATGAGGGCAAAACAAAGGATATACAACATCGATGAACTGAACAGAAAATTTCGATTGACTTTTCTATGTTGGGTCTGCTATAAATTCTGCCAACAGAAATAAAACGAAGAATTAACGTTGCCAACTACTAAGGAGACTTTGTATAAAACTTTCATCATGCCAGTCCTACTTATGGCACTGAAGCATGAACTCTTCCGAAAGCGGATGAAGATATCCTCAGTCAGTTTGAGGAAAAAACTATTCGGTCTCATCTGCTTTGGCAGCATTTGGAGAAAAAAATTTAACAACTAACTATACAGGCTGTACATCGAAAACGCCTGAAATGATTAGGATATGTAGAGTGAATGGACACACCCGCAGAATCATCGAATCAAGCCCAGAAGGATAAGGTAGAAGAGGAATAACTCGCCTTAAGTATAGGTAAAATAGGACCTAAATTTAGAGCTAAATACTGGGCTAACTGATGAGGCCTTTAATTGAGGCTCAGATTAACCGCGAACTGTTGCACCACCGACGTAAACTAGTAAACATTAATTTCGGATTCAGGGCTTATTGAGGCTACTGAACGTTTCTTGACAAAGGGAGTACTTTGTCTGCAATTGTATTTTCCTAATCTGCAGAAGAAGATCGCCATAGATATATATAGTCCTAGCAAATTATATTCACCCAAAATGACTCTACAGCATTGGCAAAGAATCAAATCAATTTTAAATGTTCAGTGATTGCACTATCGTGATGGTAATGGACCATCATTTCCAATAGATAAACAGATATTCGTCTAAAAATCGGCAAAGCTACTACAACTCAATAGTGATGTACAAAGCGATTCAGAAGAGCAAATCACTTGTATAGAAACTAAAGTTTAAGTGACATGCCTACACGAGAGATTTTAAGTTGGCTCGACTGGCGACTTGGCAGTTAATTTTAAATCAATTTAGCAGACTGTCAATCGACTTTATCTGCGAAAAAAGTGGCTAAGCTTTGGACGGATATTTATTTAGATAATAAGTGACAGAAATTTCCCATCCGGCTTTCAAATTGAGGCAGCATAACATACTCGTACATTGCTTTCAAGTCACGAGGTGCGCTTTTTTTTAAATTTTTCGGTGACTTGTCAAATTTAAATTAAATTTTTGAATTGAATGGAAAACAATTCAAAAATGCTTGGACCGTTTGAACTCTTCTTTTCACTTAGACAAGCAGCTATTGTTTGCAACATAAATTTAAAACTCACTCCAACGAAGATTGGATGATCTTATATTTTGTTGAAAGAGTACGGGCCTCTCCTTAAAAACCGCGATTGTTTGGAAGACTAAAGCCTCAGAGATATTATAATTTTAAAAGTTAATATTTTACCCAGGAAAATTCTCTCGCAAGTCACAGTGGTGTCCTTTTAAAGGTTCAAAGCACTTTTTTTTCAATTCAGGATGGGAAATTGCTTTCCGAAGTGTAAATGTGTATCAACCCTCTGTTAGATTTATCAGGTCACTAAGATAATCATCAAGTGTTGAAAACATCATCACAGTCACACTTTGTATAAAGTTATTTTCCATTTTAACCGAAATCATTCATTCCGTTGAGCATTTCAAAGCAAATGCGAATATCAGCAAAGAAATTCTTCCCCAGATACATTTTATATTGTATTTTATAGGATTCACTGAAGGAAACCGTAAGAGTGAATTTGATTGTAGGATTCCTATAGTTACCAAAGTCAATTATGGGTACTCCATTGTTGCCACAAATTCATGCAGTCACATGGAAAATTTGTTTTTTAGTACCTAGTTGCCCACTTGTTTGAATCAGAGACTTATGAGATCAATACCAAGGACATATGACCAATATTCCATGTTCTCTGCATTAAGTGGGGGCACACAACGCTTTTAAATTGGGTCAGAAATTGGTCAATAAATGTCGAAAGAAGCATCCCACCACCCTCTCCGCAAGCGAAGATTGTACAGCAGGCCAAGAGCATGTGGCCAAATGGATGCGCAATTTTGGTACCAGACTGATGTACGAGGAGATTTTTGCGATGACCCAGAGCTGAGCACATCTCGTTCGTCATTTTTGTCTTTGAACGAACGATGCTGCGTGTGCCATGAGACAGGTATTTTTTTTTAATTTGTCTTTTTGGTTGTAAAATTTATGATATGCCGGCAAGCAAGTAAATTTAATTCTTGCACTTGCGACGGTCAGATACGTGATATTTTGGAAAACAAGTCAACCAATCGAGGAGAATTGATGATATGCGGTTTCGGACTTCCTGGATCCGTAAATAATAGAACGAATTGAATGCGACACTTTAAGGCTGTCGTAGGATTAGTGAGAGTCTGATGGAGAATTATTTCGCGGTCTAGTATTTTTGGAACAAGCGTTGTCACTAAGGGCCCTGTGAATGTGATTTATATAAGTCATGGGCTGTCAAGCGTACTATTTTGGACAAAATTTATTGAATAAGATAAAAAATAAAAGGAACTGTGACAATTTAAAAGTCTCTCGCAGATATGCAAAGCAAGGGACTCTGAGTTGTAGCTAAGTCGGGAGTGGAACATTTTTATTCATCCAATGTGATGTGAATCACTAGGAGAGATAGTATTTTTTTTTTTAAATGAAATCGGATTCACTAGTTTTAATAGTTGCTTTGCCTGTCTACAGTATATTCGTTCATGTCCTGATAGACTAAAATGGTTGAATGTACGATTGTTTCAGGTCAAATAATAGGCAACCTGGCCTTACCCTGGGAAGTCAACTGGATGCGCCTTGCTTATATCATAATTCTGAGGGATCTAAAAGCCAGGTGACCAACGACTTTATAATTAAAATGCCTGCCACAAAATTAGTTGAGTGTTTATTGAATTGAGATGGCCAAGCGTTTTTACAAGCAGAAATAAAATCGACTTGGCTTGTTGGTGTTCACGTAGATCGTTTAGACAATTTTACGGCGAACGATATAGCCAATCGGTAAGTGAAGAATCAAAAATTATATACATCACAAAAATTCACTTAATTCGAGCAGAATGAAAGAGAATCCATGTCTGTTTCACATTATAGATGATATTATTATTAATAGGGTCGGAAAAATTAATGTTAATGTGTTCTTATTGACTGTGAATTAATATACTCCAGTGGGCCTTGTCACGACTTCACCTGGCAGTCGGTAACCTCGCGTACTGAGGAACAACAGAAAATACCTCTTACATACTTCCTGAAACATTCGTTTTGTCTGCTGGCAACCTGAAAGTCATCCCGTCTGCAGTTATACCCATTTGAAACTCAACTCCAAACGGAAGCTCTAACCAAGGATTCAGTGCTAACGCAGGTTCAGATTCCGAAAAACTCTCCTCTAAGCCTAATAATCCCAAAGCGATTTCATTTTCGTTGATATTGCTTTTCAGCTGTCTTCAGAAAGTTTTTTCATTCTTCAACTGGCTTGGAAATCGTGAAAGGGTCCAATGGCTTTGGGCTTACCAACGCAGTGGTTACTTAAGGATGCAAATGTTTCGGTCATTTTACCTATTTTTTCGAGCTGAATGTTAAACGATGTGACAGATGTATTTCGTTTCTTATCGAACTCCTCCGAAACGGTTTGACCGGTCTTGATGAATATTGGCACAAAGGTAGTGGACATGATCAAGAGCGCATATTTCTGAAACTAACAAATTCGGACAAGCCACGGAGGATTTTTCACCGGATTTTTCCTCAAATTCTTCTTAGAATTCTATAAAATTCAACACGTGCAAGCGGGTGATCATAAGTAATAGGATTTTGAAACAAAAATTTAAATCAGACATACCGCGGAGAAATAATCACAGAAAATCCACGTCTTCATTGAGTTCAATAGGGAAAATGAAATTCTCGTGCAATAGCATGTCAACAATGGAAAATAGAATTTTCGTAATTGGAAATACGGCGAAGCAAGGACTTGAACCTTTGCTCTGGTTGGCTATTGGCGCTCGTGTAATCTTGACGCAAGACCCATGGACGTCTGGTGGCTTTTGTAACGGTACGATAGGACCTATTGCTGACGTTGTCTACAAACGCGGTGAAATTGTTGATCTTGTCATTAATTTTTCTCTTTGTCTACTGGTACGATTCGACAAATACACCGGACCGAGCCTGTACAACGGACTTCTTCCCGTTATTGCACAAACTGTGAGTTTCAAGAAATCCCGTGAAACTTGCGCAAGATAACAATTTCCTCTTCCTGTGGCTTACGCTATCGCCGTTCATAAATCTCAGGGAGTTACGTTGGACAAGGCCGTAACGGATATTGCCAACAGTGAGTACAGTCTTGGTCTGACAAATGTGGCATTTTCGCGAGTGAAAACTTTCGATGGGCTAGTGAATGAACTGTCATTTCCTAAAAACGACTGCTCGACATCAATAAGCATTTTGGATGGGATAAAAAACGTGAAGCAATGACCCGACTATTGTCGCTGGAAACACGGGGAAGCAACTAAAACAATATATATTCAAAGGTTATCAATAAACAAATTTGTTTAGAATGAAATCAGCAGAATGCATTGCAGACCTAGTTTACAATTTAGTTTGATTCCATCTAATGTAAAGGAACACCCTCGTCAAGAAACCTACATTCAAGTCTGACTTTCTTCATATTCTTTGTGAATGCACTACCAATCTGCCATGCGAGATGCTTACAAACAGGGAAGATCTTGCGATAGAGTGCTTGAAAACTGAAGGCACACTCGAAAAGAGGGAATCCGCGCTGGGTATTTTCATCGAAATTGAGGGTGCTTTCAACGCGCTAGATAGTTCTGATACCTATGTATAAGCATACGGGGACGATGTTCGGTACTGTTTGTCGGATCCTATCTAGCGATAGGCAAGGAGAAATGCTGACTTGTGTGACTCATTTAGGACTTAAAGTATCACCATCCAATTCTCCAAAGAAGGAAATTATTTGGGTTCTTGGATGACAAACAACCTTTTATGAACTTAGCATGTTATGTTGAAGTTATCTGAGGCGTTGCCGGCTTTCTGGAAGTGCAAAATATCTGTCGGCAAGACATTGGGGTTGTCCCGAGATGGATCTTCACGCTATTATAAAGTCAATTATAACCTATGGGCTGGTTGTGGGTGGGACAAGCTCTCAGAGAAATATGTTGTTGCTGCTCTTACACGACACTTAGGAACAGTCAGCTGCATAGGAGCTTTCCCTAGTACACCTGTCTCCGAACTAGACGCATAGACGAATCTCCTATGTCTTCTTATACATATATATCATTCGCTACACTTAAAAAGCCATCTTCCATCTACAAAGAAGCTGCCTGGACTGGAGCTTTGCTAATACAAGTATTTATAGTCATGCCATCTGATCCAATTAAACCGACTAAGTCTGTGCTCAAGACAGGTTCTGATCAGAATCTGAGCCGTGAAATAAATATAGCTAGGTGTCTTTCTGGAGGTCTACCACGTTAGACAATTTTCACTCCTCGTTTGGAAAATTTGCGTCTGTCTTCCAAGCGAACATATACGAAAGCAACGATAGATTGTCAAGAATCGATGGAGGGGCAAACTACAAGATTTGCATCCCCAATGATAGACAAGCTGCACCCTAGGCCTTGTTGAACCTGCTTTGAATTTCCTAATGAAGGATCTATACCTTCAATATGTTAGCTTGCG
Source organism: Volucella inflata (assembly GCA_928272305.1). Taxonomy (NCBI): domain Eukaryota; kingdom Metazoa; phylum Arthropoda; class Insecta; order Diptera; family Syrphidae; genus Volucella; species Volucella inflata. The sequence continues at coordinate 24,465,875 of OV743717.1, read as the reverse complement.
TCCTCGGGTAGGGCTTGACAGGTGAATTTCAATAGAACACAATTACAAATAGCATGGCTATACAGGTTCTCGCTAAGCTAAACGAATGTTTCCTGATGTTTCTGATGAGTCAGCGGTCTTGCTACTGTCCCTTAATAGGAACAACTGAAAGCTGCTAACTGGCGCTTTTACCAAGCACTAAAATATTCTGGGCATAAGTGATACAACATCCTGTGGTGCACCGCGGAACATTAAATCTGGAATGTATGGCTTATGGTCGCAGTTTCTATCTGTAAATGGACTGAGTGTCTCTTAGGATGCCTAAACCTCATCACTCAATTTCATGCTTATACCACTTCTAATCATCGATCACCACATCAAAGCCACATCAGCAGACCGCATCCCCACTGCGCCTAATTAAATCCAACAATTGGCCATTCAAATTTTATTAACTTGTTCAAATAACGTCAAATTACTCATCGTACCCATGTTCATAAATTTTGCAAACAGCAAGTATCGTATGACTTTTAGGCGTGCCCATCTACATCTTGCGTAAAACGCAATTTATGAGCATCGTTTAACCACAACCACATCAAACTGTATCCAAACGAACAACCGACTAAAAGCAAAATAGTATAGCTCATGTCGTTAATCAAATGCAGAAGCGATAATACTCTCCCATTATCGTGAAACTAAAGGAACTTCAATCCAACTCCCCTAACATACTCCAAATTGCGTTTATGTGCGGCAACTTAGTTGATAGCTTGTTACAATCGGAGACAAATTATTATCCATTTGTCACAGAGGCAACAACAGTCGCACCACTGTAAAGTTTACCAACTACCATCAGTGGCAGTGCAATGACAGTAGTGACAAACAGCGAAAACAACGACAACAATGGCAACAATGACAACAACCCCACACCAAGTGATGTGGGAATTATTTTTGTGTCGAACCGGAGATTTGCTAAGTAACAAACAAACCCCAAGAGTGGCAACCACCCCAAGGCATGTGAAGCCGTTGTAGATAATTACACAGAAAGCACACACATTGCATATATACAGAGGGATGAAGTGTATAGACTAGGGGTGTGAAATTCTAAATTTATAGAAGGTCTTGTTTTGTAGTGATAATTTTTCGCCAGAGATTATCCGTTCTCAGTCTCAGGTCCCCGAGACGTGAAGTTAATTGTTATTGTTTAGGGAATAATGTGCTGTGATTGCGGGGGTCGGAGGGGTGAGATTTAAAAATGATGCTAGGGGACTTGAATCAGACGGTTTAATTGGCCTTCATTTGGGGATGACTTATTTTTTTCAAAACACGAAAGGCAGTTTGTTTTCTTATTTAATTGTCAGATTTTGACCTTTGGTGTTAGGACAAAACTGAGGTCAGTGTTGTCTAGTAGCATTTGTTGCGTGGTGCACCCGTAGTTCATGAATTTTAGTTCCGATGTTTCAGTCTTAACTTCGAGCCGGCCGAAATCTTGGCTTTCATAACACAATTGGAATAGTTCGTCCTGTTCGACAAACAAATTTTGGTAGTCCAACTGTTTGTAAGAGTAATTTTTTTATATCTTCAGCGGCAACTGAGATGTTGCTGCAACAATTTGTGGCTCACAGCCTACTGTTCGGGGCTTATCGTTTTGTCCTTCCTAATTCTTGCAATAACTCCCGAACGTTGTTTTTGGAGTAGAATCTCTTCATTTCTTCGATCGATTGAGTAGTGTGTCATGATTTTCTTTTTCTTTTGGGAAAGACAACTCTCCAACAATTTTGACATAAAACATGCAAGCTCAAGCAATGTTAATTTGCTTACCGTACTTACAGTATTCATACCAGTTCCTTGTACCAATATTCTTAAAAAATTATCGGAAATGTAAAGGGTGCGCCAACAGCTAGCGTAGAAGTTTTAAATTAAATTAAATACACATTTATTGTAAATTGTTAATAAAGTTCCGTCTCTAGCCATTACGATTGGAACACAACATCGTTTATGTGACCTCCACGGCTTCTGTTGCGAACCGAAAGTCAAAATTATCGATGACTTTTTGAGGACTAAGTGGGTAAATGGCCGCAATTTCAGCTTGCATGTTATGTAGAGAGATCCTGAATTGTCTCTGAGTTATGGTCATAGACCTTACTCTTCAAGTAACCTCATAGGAAGAAATCTAAAAGTATCAAATCGGATGACTTTGAAGGCCAATCAACTTCTCTTCTAACCAAAATAGTCCGATCTTCAAATTTCGTACGCGATAAATTGATTGATTGATGTCTTGTGTGGGCGGAAGCATCATCCTATTGAAATCAGAGATCATCCAGATCCAATTCATTCAATTTTGACAAAAAAAAATGGCCGTAACTGTCTCTCCAGCCTTATCTTCGAAAAAGTACGGGCAAATGACGCCAAAAACCCATAATCCGCACCACACAGTGACTTTTGGGAATGCATTGGTTTTTCGTGAGCCTCGTATGAGTTTTCCAACGACAATTTCGGTTATTTACGTACCCATCCGTCCAAAAATGGGCTTTCTCGGAGAAGATCAAATTCAATGACAAATTGTCCTGCAATCAAACATCCAGTTAACAAATCGGCGATGTCCAAAGGCTTGCATTGTTGTGTAATTTGAATTTTATTGGCGTGCAAATTAAGATCAAATTTTAAAAATCGTCGTAAAGTGCCATAAGTGTTGACTGCGTCGACGAATTGAGGTACTTGCCTAGTTTTGAACACTTTCGCTCACCGCGCATGCTGATATGGAGATTGAACCGATACCGAACCAGTTTCTTCAAAACCCTTCACCATTGAACGAATTCCGGACTCACTTATGTTGAAATTCACGAATTTTACCTATACAAATACTTAAGCAGTTCGCCAATTAACATAATAAGGTTCAATAACAAAAACACTTTGTTGGGTGGTAAACGACTGCATGATGAGTAAGATTGTATGACAATATTGTCAAAGAGATCAACCACATTGAATTCAGTAAACAATAGTAACTGACAGACTACATCCATACCATCAGTTGGCTCACCCTTCAGTGCATGTACAGTATATTGGCTTGATATATTCGTACTTAAGTGGCGCTACAGTTTGGGGTGAATATCGTTCTCAACTTACATGCCTCTCCAGTTGCACATTACGAGTTGGCGCCACATAAGTAAAGGTCGCCCTCTACTGCATCATCCACCGGGGATTAGATTCGAAGACTCCGAGGTGGAGCATTGGTGGAACATTATTTATATTCATGGAATGCGTGCTACTGAAGTGTTATTGCTCCGAAGTCCATGTACAGTTGGGTTTCTGTTTCTAGCCACTTCTTTAAAAGAAACTATGTTTAGGATTTTTGAATAGTATAAATGTCTGAATGGAAGAATCTTTGAAAGCATGAAAAGAAACTGTATCGAGACGTCTGTTTCCACTACTTTCCCGGAACAAAATTGCCTCAGATGGTAAGAAAGTTAGATCTAAGTGATGTTCTAGGAGTACGAGTATGTGCGTTCTCATTTATTCTACTATCTATTCCCAAACCCAAGTACCTAAAGACAGTAGTTGAAATATCAAAGAAGGGAATTGAATATGAGCTGGTGCTAAATTAAATATCATAATCCTAGTCTTATCACTAATAACTATGATATGCATGGATAACCAATGTCTTAGAAGTTCTAAGTCAGGTGTTGTATTGGCAAATCAGTCTATGACAGAATTAGTTAAAAAAGAGCAAGAAATGTCCTATTAAGTTGTACGCAAATTAAGGTTTATATTTGAATTAATTAATATCAAAACGAGTTTCATAGTTCGTCGCTGAATCTTCTCCTTCAGAGGAAACGGGAACGATAAAATTGCACAGTATTTTTCTTTTTCCAAACGACTGAGTATATCTTAGCCCCCTTTCGATAGAGTCCTTGCCATAGCGCCATATAATAAATTTAAGACGATCAAAGTCTTATTTAAAGTCGCCTTAGCTATTCGAAAAGGGGCCTTTCTGCTACTAAATTGCCTTTTAAGCCCAAAATAACACTGATTTCTGCTAAAGTATTCAGGCATTTATAGCAGAGCCATGCTATGTGCGACGACCATTTCGTCGATGTTGTATGCTCCTTGTTGACAGCATATACCTATTTTGACCCTCAATTATCGCTTAAACCATGATGTTTTAAAAGAAGTTGCATGCCAGCGCGTTAATTTGTTCACAAATTTTTTGACATCAAATGTTTCGGTTTAGACGTTACCTACCTTAACGGAGTATCGAGTTATCTCAATTCTAATTTTACACAGACGAGCGAGCTTAGCAGGCTTCCGATTTGTGTACATATATTAGAACCTTTGAGTACTCTGGCTATTACAATTATGCGAAAGCTGATTTGTGCTATTGAATGATCGGTGGAGTCCATTGTCATGGAATAATCAGAAACAACTTTTCCAAACATATTTTGTCGTTAATTTGACTCCTTAGCACTTTCTTAGGTTTCTCTCCGGGGTTGGTCTTGTAAGACTAGAAAAACAGTACTCAAATAACTTTTAATAACATTCTGTGATGTGATAGCATGGTCACCTGATGAAAATATGGCTTACTTTGGTGAATTAGGTCTTAAAGCGTATTTTTATAAAGTTCAAGCGACAAAAGATCAGGTGAAAAAATAATTATCTCCAGTAGTCACGGTACAGGTTACCAACCACTTTTTGCCTGCTTTCCCCATCGCACTCCCTGAATATCTGAAAGCAGTATGTACCCCCTATTACTATTTAACATTCATCAGCAATTCTAAACATTGTGTTGTTGTGTGTAGTTTTTAACTTTTATACAGCTAATGACGCGCTTAATGTAGAAGCTGTTATTGACTTAGCAATCACGTGAACTCACTTGCAGAACGTCCTTCTCCAATTCATTATCTGTACAGTATTATAGAAATAATAACATTCACTGTATTACAGTCAATACATGGGCTTTTGTTAACCGACTTCAATTTCAAGTACAAGGTGGCGCAAAATTAATCATCCAATTTTGGTTTTAAATTACTTTTCTACTAAATAAAAAAAAATATTTTGAGTGATGGAAATCTTTATTTGGACCTTAACAATTTTTTCTCTACATGATATGATATCCGTCAGTGTTAATACATATTTGTGCCCGTTTTATCGCATTTTCCACGACTTTCCGCAAGATTTCTGGTGATAACTGTTCGCATTCCTGTCCAATATTCTCCTTTAGGGCTGCGATTGTCTGAGGCTTGTTGGCATAAGCCCGCGACTTCAAGTAGCCCCAAAGAAAGAAACTGGGATGGTTAAATCGGGCGATGTTACTTGGCATTCCAAATCGCCAAAATGGGAGATTACATCGATTGTGGATCGTGCTGTGCACGCGGTTGCACCGTCTTGTTGAAACCACATGTTCACCAAGCCCCGATCATCCAATTTCGGCAGTAAGAAGTCGTTTATCATGGCCCTGTAGTGGCTTTGAGTGGATGTAATGGCCCTTCGTGCATCATACGCGGATTTTCAATGCCACAGTAACGAAGATTTTGCTTATTGACGTAACCGCTAAAGTGGAAATGTTCCTCGTCGCTCATGATGATTTTCGACAAAAAATCGTGCTGTTCGTTGTTAAGATTGAGGATGGTTTGACCGTAATTCATACGCGACTGACGGTCAGGAGGCACAGCACAGTTTGTACTTTGTACGGGAACATATGTAAGTCTTTCACTAAAATTTGCTGTAGGGTCCGTGTGGTCTGGTTGATGTTTCTTCATTCTCAGCGACATCGGCATCCACAGCCGCGATATTCTCCGCCGGACGACCAGGCCAATGGCGGCCACGCCCTGCATGGTCCCCTGCGGTTCCAGTCTGTTCGAATCGGGTAGTTAAGCGCCGGAATGTTTGCCCAGTTGGCGCGACACGATTAGGAAATCGACATCCAAATTCACGCTGCGATAACACCACTGACCGATTATTGGTCCAAAAATCCGGCACAATTATTCCAAGCTCTTGTGAAGTATAGCGCTCAATTGCTTGTTTGTTTGTATAATGCAGCTGTCTAGTTCATAAATGTCAAATATGGTTGACGTACGACGCCATTTGCATATCTTCCGATATCTACGATGATTAATTTTGCGCCATCTTGTATAGATTAAAGAATGACTAAAGAGTATATTGAAAGACACCGAATGAAAACTTTGTCCAACAGAAGTAAGCTACATGCCATCAAACAAGCAGTATGGCAAGTACATTTTCTAACCTCTGCCCTTTTACCCTAACTAAAAAACTTGCCATTAATTATGTATTTTTGGATAAAACTTAGACTTGCCGTTCAGTACGAAATCGTTCAAAAGATTTTCGTTGTTTTGATTTAAATCACTCGAAATATGCCCTTGGGTATATCTAAACCCTTGAGAGCCGATTATTCTTCTCCAAAAATTGAAAATGTGACTTTAATTACAGAGATCAGTAGAGTAGCACCGTAATCAAGTCCAAACACCCATCCCATCTCGAAGAAAATGCCCACAACTACTGCTACCGTAAACGCTGGGTTCTCAAATTACCAAAATCATTCTCAAAGTCATTAAAATTAAAAACCCAATAATTATTAGCATAACAGTTAACGGTCGTAATTATTGTCTGCTACTCGATCCACCCCAGCTGGCTGTATTGCCAGCCGATATTACGAAACGATTCTGGTGGGGTGATAACGTTCAATTAAATCATTTCGCTTGCTGGTTGCCTGTTGTCGGCCGTAAAGTGCATAATTTTCCGTTTTGTTATTTGTCGGTTTTTTTTTGTCGATTTTTTTTAAAATTTGTTTGAATGCCTTTTTCAATGTTTATTGCGGTTTTATTAACAATTAAGTTTACTGCGTTGGCAATATCAATTCAGTTTTGACACTCATCGGCAATTCATATGCCGTGGGAGTTTTCAACTCTCCGTGACCTGTTCTTAGGCAAATACTGGCATGTTAAGTTGCACACCCGTGAACTTTCTCTTGAAAATCCAAAGGCTGACTCAAGAAATCGCTGGGTGCCCAAAGTGATTGCCAATTTTTTTTTCGTATTCCAAACGCAATTTTTGGTCATGCGGAGACGTAAAATTGACCTTTAATTGGTTTTTTGCTAGGTTTTTGGTGCCGCACTGATGGGGTGCTGGTGGAGGTGGATGGTGTCTGCAGAGGGTTTTCGATTGTGCGATGACGCGATTCGGTCGTAAATGGTCGAGTGGAATATTAATCAGGCTGGGTTTGGGGTAATGGGGAAATTTATAATCAATTCGAGGCCTACAGTTTGATTTTTGCAATTCTTGTGGCTATTCGAATAAGTGTTTGTCAAAAGTGAAGGTGATTGGGTTTTGCTAATTATAATTGGCACGGATTCTTTTGGTGATTTTTAGAAATGGAAATTCAAATTACTTTTGGGGGGTTAGGTAGATGGTGTAAAAGTAGATCGAGATTTCTGGGAAAAAGGCAAGTTTGTTGGGCTTTGGACTAATGTTTAGGGACAAAAACAAAACCTTTCCCTAGGAACTGGTATAATTATAAAGAGAACCATTTAATGGTAGAACAAACCAATAGCTCATACAGGGGGTGATGCTTCGGCCGTTTCAAGAAAAACTGGGTACACTGAAAAACGAGAATAGTTCAAACCATTATCCACTTTGGTATTTGTCTCATTGGCGTAAAAAAAAAGAAGATAAATTACGAATTTGTTATATGGTAAGCGTCTGAGACATTGCCAGAACTCTACCCTCTATGGGAACTAAATCCAGTAAATTTAGCTTCCAGCTGCCTTAAAAAGGTGATTTCGCAAGACCATAGAGCTAAAGAATTCTACTCCTTATACAAAAATAGGCATCTATTGGTTTCTTTCTTATTTTGACACTGACAGCTCTTCTGCGCTCAAAAAATAACAGAAACTCAGTATTATATACGAAATGGATCGATTAACACTGCCTAACGCACCTCCAGTCGTAATGCTTACGTACATGGCGGAGCAAACCCTGAAGGTCCTTGCAGTGAATGTAAATTCACTGATTAGGATTGAGCGAGGAGCCACACTGCTTAAGTTGCTTAAAGACCAAGTCCCTGATGTGCTTTTGGTTAGCGAAACTAAGCTAACCAAAAGACACAAAATGAGGCACAGAAGGTATAAAATCATGCGAAGAAATCGACCCAATTCCATACAAGGAGGAGGCATTGCAATCTTTGTAAGAAAAGGTATACGTTTTAAAAGAATATACAGTCGTATAGTACGTAGGTTTCAGGTGCTAGAAGCATGCATCATGTATATCCCTCTCCGTAGTGGAAAGCGGTTGTACATGGTGTCTGTTTATGCACCTAAGGCTACTCAATCCACCCTATTCATCTCAGAGCTCGAAACACTTTTTCCATTTCTGAGACTGGAATTGGAGGGCAACTATTTTACTATCGGCGGAGATTTCAACGCCAAACATAGCGATAGGGGAAATAATACACCAAACACTAGAGGGAACCTGCTATTCAATTGGTGGGGTCAGCACAGTGTGATGTACCGACTCGGCCTAAAGGCGACGGATAGTCCGTCGTTTCCTAGACATGACTCCTATTTGGATCTTCTGTTGTTCGACACACGAATACAACTGATAGGTACGAACCAACAAACTGTAAATTGTCTTCGCACTTTTGTATATGACAGTGACCATCGCGGTCTTAGTACCGAAATAACCGTTCCAAACGAAAATGCGGAATTGGATGAGTTTGTTCAAAGGCATTCCTACAACTACAGTAGAGTGCGTTGGACACACTTCTCCAGGACATTGACTAGAGCACTCTCCTCGAATTCACTCTACCCACCGTCCAACAGAAATCTGTCAAACGAAGAGATTTACAGGTATCTAAAACTAATGGACGAGGCAATTAAACGGACTATGGACAAAACGATACCTCGGTATCAATACACTGACAAAGAAGACTTGCTCCGCAATTCAACTATAGATGCACTGCATCGACATTAAAGTAGACCACTGTCCAGACTGAAGACCTTGTACAGACAGTTTACTGACAGACATAGCCCGGAGATTATGATATTAAAGTCGTCGATCAAAAACCTCCAAACATTAATAAAAGAAAATTACAGGGCCTCTGTAAGTTTGTTTTGGTACAATAGAATTCAGGCTGTAAACACCAGCAACCCGAATATGTTCCCGCAAATAAATAAAATTATTCGGAGGAAAGATCAAGACGACCTTTCATGTCTTAAAATCGCCCGAACGACGGACAATGAACGTTAACAGCAGGCATAGATCCAAATGAGGCTGTTGATGATGACAACTTCTTTGTAAGAGGCTATAGAAGCGACTTTCCAGGAAGTATACAAGGCAAATGACACCATTGGCCCGAACCACGACTTGGAAAATCGAGTCCTTGTGCACAATTTCTACCTTCGAAATGAAATAGTGAACTGGCGAATCGAGAACTCGGGTTTCACCCAGTTCAGTGACGAGAATATGGCAAATAATGTCATCGCCAATGAAAGGGAACAACCTCCGTTCATCTCGAAGGAAGAGCTCCAAACGATCTTCGACACAATTAGAAGTAAGAAATCAGTGGGAACCGATGGAAAACCGAACATTGTGCTTCGACATCCCCCACTAGAAGCGGTGGACATTTATACCACCCTGTTTAACAATGCAATGAATAATGCACATTATCCAGCGCATTGGAAAACTGCGGTGGTACATCCCATCCCCAAAAGGGATAAAGACACATCTAATCCGGCGAATCTCCGGTTGATCAGTCTCCTTCCAAACATCAGTAAGATTTTCGAAAAAGTTATCAATAGAATCCTCACTAAGTGGGTTGAGGACAGAAATATAGTTTCGGATAATCAATTCGGTTTCAAGGCGGGGCATGATGTCGTTCATGCCGCGTCTAAGCTCGTTTCTAATATCCAATGGAACAAAGCCAAGAAACAGTGCACGGGTGCCTGCCTGATTGACTTGGAGAATTCTTCTACAAGCTTAACAGGCTAGGTATTAGTAAACCACTACTGTATACTCTTTTCAATATGCTCACCGATAGACAGTTCATCGTGAAGAATGGCGATGTGACTTCTACTGGTATATTCAACATTAAAAACGGTTTGCAACAAGGTGCGGTCAATTCACCAATCCTTTTCAACATTTACACAAGTGATCTGATAGGTTCACTTCACCATGCCATAGCGTACGCAGACGACTTAATCCCGTACAGATTAGGTCCAAAGATTGAGGTTATAAACATTCTTTTGCAATGTGACTTCGATATAATTAAACAATATTGCGACGACTGGAAGTTGAAGATCAGCTTTCAGAAGTCGGAAGCCATTCTGTTTAGGACGCCTTTGTCTGGGGCCTCTGCGGATACCAGAAAGAATTGGTGAAAGTTTCAGATCGTTGGACAACACGGGCAGCCACTTGTTTGTCGAAATGTAGTCAGATACCTTGGGATCTGGCTAGATCAATATCTGTATTTTAACAAACATATAGATATTGCTCTGGCCAGAGCCAAAGGTGCTTTTGCCTTTACAAAGAGACTGTTTTATGACAGGAAACTCGATGCGAGGGTAAAGGTGGTCTGCTGCATGGCCCTTATCCGGCCTATGCTTGTATTTGGTTGTCCCGTGTGGTTCAGCATGAGAGCAAGTCTTTTGGAAAAGATTCGGGTGTTTGAAAGGGCTTGCCTTAGGGCTTGTCTTCGCCTATACAGAACACCAGAGTCTGAGTACATAAAATTCTATCTCAATGAGGTCTTGTACAAAAGGGCTAACCTAATAACAGTGGACAATTATGTTATTAAGTTGACTCGAAGGCGCACATTGCAAGAGCAATGACCTCGTCGAATAACCTGATCTCTGGGGCTTACTACCCCAATTATATGTATCACGAGAGAGTTCGCTTTGACGGCTTCATTCCTCCAGAAGCGTTCCTCTACCTCGACATGAAAGGTCTGATCCAGGATAGATTAGCGGTCCCGTTAATCTTCCATGTCGCTCGAACAGCTGCGGAGAGACGACTTAACTACGATAGAGACGTCGCACACGACAGTGTGGAGCGTCTCCGGTTCAGTGGGGCGGTGGGGAAACGCGACATGAGGGATGCTGCTCGGCACCACCAACATGGTGGCTTGTTGAAGGAGCGGAATCTACGTCGTCGAATTCCTCTAGCACTAGTTAGCATCGCTAAGTAGCAGAGTCGGCAATTTAATTTTTTGTCGTGGCCAACTTACATGGATTTAGGTAAGATTAGAATAGTTTTTAAGGAAAAAAAAACTATATATACGAGGGCGGGTCAATAAGTCCGTGACTTTTTGAATTTCTGACCTCTTTACTGAAACAGCAGCACTGCTCCTGTCAACAGGCATCTGTCAGTTGACTCCTGTCAAAATTTAAACTTGCTGCGTCAGTTAGTTTGTGTTTGACAGCTATTTTTATCAGACTACTCACTAATTTGAGGAGAAAATGGAAAAAAGTGAATTTCGTGTGCTTATTAAGCATTATTTCTTGCGAAAAAGAACCATTACCGAGACCAAGGCTAAGCTTGATAAATACTATGGGGACTCTGCACCATCGATTTCAATGGTAAAAAAGTTGTTTACTGAATTTCGTTGTGGCCGTACAAGCACTGAAGATGCCGAACGTCCTGGACGCCCAGTTGAGGTCTCTACACCCGAAACAATCGAAAAAATTCACGATATGGTGTTGGCCGACCGAAGATTGAAAGTGCGAGAGATTGTGGAAGCCGTAGGGATCTCGCATGGCTCAGTGGTTTCAATTTTGAATGATCACTTGGGCATGAGAAAGCTTTCCGCAAGATGGGTGCCGCGTTTGCTCACAGTCGACCACAAACACATGTGCAGTTGCCATGGCAAAAATCCATGAATTGGGCTATGAATTGCTCCCTCATCCACCCTATTCTCCAGATTTGGCTCCGAGCGACTACTTCTTGTTCCCAAACCTGAAGAAATGGCTTGGTGGAAAAAGATTTGACTCCAATGATGAAGTCATCTCGCAAACAAAGGCCTATTTTGAGGACCTCGACAAATCATTTTTTTTTGGAAGGGATAAAAAAATTGGAGAAGCGTTGGACAAAGTGTATAGAGCTCAAGGGAGACTACGTTGAAAAATAAAATTATTTTTTTATCAAAAAATCTGTGTTTTAATCCAAAAGTCACGGACTTATTGACCCGCCCTCGTATATATATATATATATATACACAAAACAACAATACAAGAAGTAAGTAGATTAAGAATAATGTTAAGGTAGTTCATAAATTGCTTCCAAATTCGATACTGTGTTGACGAAACAGGGCGAATTTTAAAACAAAATTCGGTTGAAGTAATGCACCAATTGCAGCTGGTGTACACAAGTTTGTAGTTCATGAAAGTGCTTTGCTTATTGATAACTGAACATGTTTATTTCCGTCTTCGTCTCATCGGCGCAAAAGAGAATATTGCAGCTGTTGCCAACAGTGCGCGTCAAAGCACGAGAACCTCAACGCGCACTGAACATCAACTGCACATCCTTGGGGAAAATGTTGCATAAAGATCTCGGATTATTCGCTTACAAGGTTCAATTGATTCAGGAATTGACACAAAATAACCACCCGCTTCGTTATCGCTACTCTGCTTGGGCTTGAGAGCGGACGACTTTGCTCAAAAAATCATCTTTTCAGATGAGGAGCATTTCCATCTCGCCGGCTATGTAAACCATCCAATTGCCGTATTTGGGGCTCGGAAAATCCACATGTAGTCATAGAAAAGCCAATGCATCCTCAACGTGTGACTGTTTTGTATGGTTTCAGCAGTAGCGGTTTGTTTTCCAAGATGACAATGAAACAAACTCTACAGTAAATGAAGAACTCTACCGAGGCATGATAACCGGAGCTAGAGAATGAGGATTTGTGCTTGGGTGAAATATGACTCCAGTTACAGAAGCCGTCCAACAATCGATTTATTGCACACCAAGTTCACTAATCGTGTCTTTTTGTGTTGTTGTTTGGCTGCCACCGAGCTGCGATTTAATGCAGTTGGACATTTTTGTAGGGTGACATCAAATATTAATGCTATGCGAATTATCCAGAGATGATTTAGGGTCCGTCTGGTTATACTCAATTGCGCGGCCAGTCGTCTGGTTGATGTTTCTTCGTTCTCAGCAAAATCGGCAGCCGCAGCCGCACTATTCTCGACCAAACGATCAGTCCGGTGGCGGCCACGCCCTGAATGGTCTCCTGTGGTTCTAGTCTGTTTAATTAGAGAAGCTAAGTGGCGGAATGATTGCCCTGCCCCGGTCTAAAGCAGGCTCAATGTCCATAAGAATTTCACGCCACCACCACATCTTAAAGCCCAATATCAAAGGTTTTTCGGACATGGTGGGCATGATCTACGAGGTGTGATCAAAAAATAAGGTGACTTTTCATTTTTAAAAAAATATATTTATTTAATCATCCAAATTTATTTTATCCCCTTCAAAATAATCCCCCTCTGATACAATGCACTTGTGCCAGCGCTTTTTCCAGTCGTCAAAGCACTTCTGAAACGCACTTTTTGGTATTGCCTTGAGCTCCTACAGCGATGCAGCCTTGATCTCCTCAATCGTTGCAAATCTTCATCCATTGGGATGATTGGTCTTTGGTTTCGATGTCATAACCATATACCCATGATTCGTCACCAGTTATAACCCTTTTGAGCAGATCAGGATCATCATTGACGTCGTTTAACATGTCTTGGGCAATGTTCATGCGATGCTGCTTTTGATCAAAATTAAGCAATTTTGGAACGAATTTCGATGACACAAGTTTCATACCCAAAACATCCGTTAAAATTGATTGGCTTGAGCCAAACGATAAGCCAAGATCATCCGCTATTTCCCTAATCGTGATTCGACGATTTTTCAACACAATTTCTTTAACTTTTTTAACATTTTCGTCTGTGTTTGACGTGCTAGGTCGTCCGGAGCGAGGTTCATCATTAACAATTTCTCGGCTCTCTTGGAATAATTTATACCACTTATAAACATTTTTTTTGCTTAAAGTTGACTGTCCGTACGCTACTGTCAACATTTCAAGAGTTTCTGAGCACTTAATACCATTTTTTACGCAAAAATTAATACAAACTCTCTGCTCCATTACTTTTAACCACAAAAAATCGCCTAGTAAACAAAACACGTCCAACTTTTATGCCTCTCACATAAAAACAACAACTGCTATATGGTTAAAACTATAAACATATGATCGTGACAAGTGAACCAACACAACAACAAAAAAATTTTGAGTTAGAGTGTACTGAGCGCGCGAAATTTAAAAAGTCACCTTACTTTTTGATCACACCTCTTAGATAGAGGATGCATTCGCATTTACTACATGAAGAAAGTCAGACTCATAGGTTACAAGTTCTGGTGTAGCTTTCTTTTCTTTCTTGGGAAGAAGATAGATACACCACTGCCAGGCTATCAGCGAAGTTTCTCTCTTCAGTGTTGCCTCCAGTTGAGAAATTCCTTAAAAAGGACATACGTCGTGTAGGATATTTGCCATTGGCAACAGGAAACTTTAAGAAGCCTCGCACCGTAGAGTAACTCATCTCGCTGGTAGTTTTTGTCAAAGGAGTTGTCTCTGATCAAATAACCTTGGAAGAAAGACTCAAGTATGATAGCCTTTGATTTCAACTCATCAGATCTTAGTGAGAGATGAGCCACACTTTCCCTTATTTTTACTATTCAGTTTCCAAAATTGTTGGTATGAATACCCAACGCGGACTTCGTGAGCCATACAAGTGCTTACTGCGTGGTTCATTTTAATCTAAGACTTGTGTTTTCTATATCATGAGTAATTACAGTTAAGCACCTAATCGTAAATGTTCTTAGCGTGAACTGGATCAAAGGGAACCCTTCGTGTTAATGCAAGGCACACAAATAGCTTAAGAGCGAACCGGTGCGACGGAAAAATAACATCTGTTCCAAATTATCATAGTTTCAGTAGTTCTCCGTGAAACATTTATACCAACTCCATCTAACATAACCGTAGTCAAAGCCGATGTAGTAGACTTTTTAAATCTAAGAGGCATAATATCACCAAAATTTAGCCAAAGATTTTAAAGTTTTGAATGCTTCGATGAGGATAAACACCGCTGAATTTCGGTTTTAAAAGTTTAAAAATTTATTTTCACGCTCTAGTGGTAATTTCCTTCACCCCATTCGACACAAAATCATCCTTAAATCGGTTACTCCACAAACTACTAACTTCATGCATTATTTTATTGCTTCTCAAAGTAACCTACTTTTCCCCCAAATAATCACCGTTTAGTCGACGTTATAACGATAATGCCACGTTCATTAAAAAGGCAGCTTCCCGAAGATACACACAAACTAATATGTGAACGTATCCTCTCGTATGTGGATACTCGTAGTAAGATGCCACATGATAATACCACAAAAATGATGTGAAAAGTTACATCCTCGCAGCAACGCATCTGATGAAAACCCTGTTTTCATTTAGCTTTGCAAACAGTGTTCATGACGGAACTCATTTTGATCCCATTCCATGGACGAGTTGTGATGCGGATGGGGTCTATTATATTCTTACGAGTACACCAATAGTTTAGAGAATGACAGTGTTTTGGCATCGTTCACATAAATTGCATAGCGGTGTGGGGGTGTAGGACACTGTGGCAAACAATTTAAACCGATTTAATTGGAAATATTCTTTAGAATTCCCCTTTTTGAATTGTGGTAGGGTGAATTATTTATCAATTAACGAAAACAATTATTGCGAGAGTAAATTTAACTATCCCACCTCTTTAGAACTCTATTTGATGAATATCATAGGTGAATCGAGATATTATCTGTTGGTATGTAATCGTAATTTGTTGGACGACCACATCAATTGAAATTTGCTTTGAGCTCGATGACCAAAGTGTTCTGAATAGCAACTCATTTGCTGTGCAATAGTTTACTAATTGAGGGTTTATAGAAATTAATAGCCCATTTCTAGAGACCACTTTTGGATTATTTCCACAAGTCTGTGAACTCTTTTTGCTGTCAAGTAGATCAAGTACAAAGGCTATGTCTTTGGAATAGAATAAATTTATTCCATGGTTGTTATCCTTGAGCGCTCTTAGAGTTTGTGGCTTGCTCACATAAGCCCGGGACTTAAAATAACAGCCTAGAACGGTCAATTCGGATGCAATATGAGACAACCGCGAAACGCATGCTGAAGAAACCACGTGTCCTCCAGTGTCAATTTATCCAATTGAGGAATGAAAAATTCATTAATCGTGGCTTTATAGCTCTGAACATCCGCATTGACCAATTGGACTGTTCCGTTTTCAACAAAATATGGTCAGAGGAGTCCTTCATCTAATAGCTCTCCGTGCAGTACCCGAGGATTTTTAGTGCCGTACATTTTGTTTGAAAATTTTTAAGTGGAAATTGGCCACGTTAGTCATGATTATTTTTGAAAAAACTTCGTGGTATAAGTGTAGGGTACGCGATATTCTTCTTCGAACGAGATGTACGAGGACTTGCAGGGCTTGCACGTTCCCGGGTAGTTCCAGTCTCTAAGATTTATGCGGCATCGAACGACCAAAATTCCATTAGTTATTAATACAAATTCGACGCGTTTTGGAAAAATGATGGCAAGTTCCGATAGGGACCTTATTTATTAACTTAATTACTTCAATGACGTTACAGTCCGAGTCCACCGGCATCTCAGCTAACATGCCTGACTAGCAAGTGGGGTTTGTTGTCAACTGACTCCAGTTGTGAACACAAAACTGACCGATGACCCCTTCTACTTTTGTGCTCCACCATAGAAAAAGTTGTCCTTTAGAGCCTTGTCTGTCTGTGTTGTTATTGAAAAATTTCTAGGATTTGGCTCTGGTGTTTATGCACTAAAGGCGGCCTAACCATCAAAGCCGGGTAATCCGAGCTTCGTATGTTGTCGAGATCTTTAAATTTTTCTCGAGACCTCAATTTAGGCAAAAAGTTAAAGATCATTCAAAACAAACCTTCTTAGTAACGTACCCAATAATTTCAAACCATTCATATCCTTATAACGGATTGCAAGAGTGAAGAGCATTTTAGTATCATTGTTGTAACATTTCCTAAGTTTAATAAGTACGAACCTAGTGCTTTAGCATTTAAATACGCTCAGTATTTCGAAGTCAGATACCTTGATTGATATACTTAATAAACTTAATACTGATTTTGAAATTGGCGTAACTAAAACTTTCAAAGGAATACAAAGATTACCAAGACATGTGGAGTCCTTGACGTCAATCAAGCCTTTTTAAACATCTTTCTGATGTTGTCTTCCAATTTTTGAAAAACTGTATGCCTATAAGGTTAAGATTAGTTTGTTAATTGATGAGGTGTCCGCTATCATGGGACCTTTTATTTCCCATGGGACTTATGTTTATTCTGCTCTGTAGATCATTTATGATGGAATATCGACGATATCGTTGTACGATGTTTGAGTTATAGGTTCATGACAAGGTACATGTTGAATTCATGGTCTCTTAAATATGTCTTATTAATCCTCGAACTTAAAAATGCATATAAAGCAAACGGTAGTACAACAATATCTTTCTTTGGTATTTTGCCCTTATCTATAGACACTCTAACGGAAGTGAAGTGAATCCTTTCATGAGTCTCATCATAGTTCGCCGTCACCTCTAAGCAATCCGACAATGATGCTTTAGAGTGCCAGTCTAATCAGTCTGTTATAGATCCTCTACAAGCTGTTTTGTCTGCATTTTCATAAGGTATCACTACTCTATGATTAAACATTAAGCAACGAAGGATTGTACTTCACGACACACACCACCTGACGAATCTTTGAAAACGTATTTCATAGTCCAAATAAAGTTGAATATAAGATGTATTGAAGCCCATTACCAGTTGATGGGAAAATATTGAGCCAGGGTTTTACGGGGTGCAACACTTCAATCAGATACATTTCGATGTTTCGATTGTTTGGTACGGTTTATGACATAGCGGCATCATCCCACATTATTTCTTTCGTAATAAGAAAGGAGACACAGTTACCGTCGATGGTCTCAGGTATAGAGGAATATTAACCGACTTTATGTGGTCAGAGCTCAACAACATCAATATATTCGATCTGTGGTTTCAACAAGACGGCGGCGTTACATGCCATACAAGCAACGCAACGATTACAGTTGCTAAGGAGAAATTTGGCGACTGGGTCTTCTCACGGCGAGCCTTCATCAATTGGCGGCCGTTATCATGCGATTTGACACCACTCCATTCTTCTCTTTGGAGTCTACGCTAATAAGCCAATGACTTTGGATGAGCTTGAAGCTAACATTTGGCACACTATTGCCGGAATAACGCCGAACATATTGGACCGCGTCATCAAATTTGAATAATGTACTAATGCACACATAATAGCATGAACTTAGCTTCAAAATAAAGCTAGAACCAATTTTATAACTCTCACCGTTGTTGTTTTGTTAAGAAATTTGTTTATTAGTGTTCCTACCTGTTCAACCATTACATCAGTGTGACTGAATGTACCCCTATTGCTTTTTGAACCAGATTTTTGACAACCCAAGTTGAACATGACAACACCAGCTGATTTGCTCAGCTTGAAGTTTCTCTACTATCGGTTTCTTAACGTAGAGATCTTCATGGATGCTCGTTATTTTCAAAAATCACGTTTTGTTGCACCCGCTGGCATTCGTGACATTTTCATTTCGTCGCTATAATGTATCCATTATATTTTTCGTACAATGTCCAATATTGTGAGGCATAATTAAACCTGAATGAAGTTCAAGAGGGATAACAATGCACGTTGGTCTTAGATGTTTTACGTTATGATGACTAGGAAATAAAAAGATCGGCAGTGTGATGCAGAGTAATGAAGACTAAGAAGAGTATCGGAGATAGAACTGAGCCCTGAGGCACACCAGCATTACAATACTTTTTCAACATTAGACTTGAAATCATCGATGACATATTGAGATCAACGTTGCAAAAGGTAATTTTTTATCAATTAAATAAATCCTGCGCACATTTTTGACAAAAGGGTTTGATGCCAAACTCTGTCACATGCCTTAGAAATAACAAGTGCAAATATTTTGCTTCGCCAGATTACGCTTTGTAAATCGGGATTTATTTCATTACTTAATGTCGCACTTGCTTTTATACAGAGGAAGCAGAAAGCTCTCCCTCCATTGAAAAGGCAATAGATCACCTCTTACCAGTTTTTTTAATTAAATCACCAGCTATTTAAATTTTGCGCTTCCGATTGTTACCCGGACCCTAGAGGGTATGTTTTAGGGCCCGATCGCATGATCACAGTTCATTCCTTTTACAATTGCTCTAACTTTGGCTTCCGCATTTAGTAAGGCACATAGGAACATTTTATTTCAAATGTAAGTTATTTCCCATTCCTAAATTTTCATTGACGAATGCAGCTCTTGTGAGTTTTTTCTTTGTTTAGAGGTATTAAAAAGTTAAGCGGTTTAACTTTGCTTCGATGTTGCACTTCTTCTACTTCTAGTTACCATCACATGTTTTCACAGATAACAAAGTAAAGGGGTTTTCTCATAAAATAAAAGTAAATAAATCCTTGGACTTCATGTAAAAAAAAAAATCGGCACTGATTGCTGAATGCATATCTCTGAATAAAAACAAAAACAATTTATAAAAAGAAGTACGAGTATGTGATCAATTTTGTGAGTTTAATTTACTTTAACACGTCATACAGTATTAATATTTTGTGTGGCCTCCTTTAGCGGACAAAACACTTTTCACTCTTCTTGGCATGAAGTTTACTAAGTTCGAGCATACCTCTGATAGAATTTTTTCCCACTGAAGCTGAAATCTTGACCATAATATGTCCAGGGTCATAGGCCGCAGCACCATACTTAGACAATTGCCTTTTAATGAGGACCCGAAGATCTTCTATTGGCCTTAAAGTGACCAATCCAGAACTTCAAACCCATGACATTCTAGCCAGTCTTTTGTGACTTTGACCGTGTGTTTGCGTGTTTCGGATCGTTATCGTGTTGGAAGGTAAAGTCCGAAATCGATTTAACCCATTTTGGGTTGCAGACTTGTCTCATCTGATCAAATAACTTTAGCACAGTCGGCGTCAATGTATGCTTTGTACTTGTTAGCAAATGCTTTACGAAGAGCCAGATGCCTTTTTGTTAATAGAGGCTTTTTGACTTTTTCTCTACCCTTCAGGCCAGCATTTCGAAGTACACTTCTTATTGTTTCAGGACTGACAGCAACATTATCGTTGGTTATTAACGAGTGTTGGACTTCAACAGCATTCCTGTACTCTCGAGAAACGACACTTCACACAAGTTTCCGTTGACAATTCTGGAATAGGATTTGCTTTCTTCCAGATGGATTTGATTGAATCTCAAAGCTTTGTGCTTTTCTCAGTGTACTGGTGGAGCCTACAGAGTATTTAATATTGGCTATGTCCCAATGACTTAAGCCTTTTGTTAACTCGTTTTCAATGTATTTTTTCACTTCGATTGGTATTGCACTCATCTTGTAAGTCCTTCTCCTTTAAATCTTGATCTCTTACCAAAAGGTGGAAAAACTGTTATCTGTTCAGGTAAATTTCACTCACAAGAACTATAATTATAACTATCTTTGCAATCCAATTAGTTCTTTAACTTTAAAATACAAGAATGTGATAACATACAAAACTGATCACATTGAAGGTCTTACCAAATTGGCTACAAAACTTCTCTGCAGCACAGTAATTTTTCGATAACTATAACAAAGTTTCCTGATGCGTAAATACGAGTAGCATTACGGACCATATGGACGATCAAATAACGGAACTTAATAATGGTGACGTGAGAGAAAAACGTAGAAGTTTGAAATATGTGATCAATTATGGGGGTCCCTGTACCTCTTCTAATTGGTGATAGAATGTTTATTTCGTTAATTCACGCTGTCGATTTTTTGGCTCTTTTTGTAATGTTCATCTAAAGTGTAACGCATTACGCGCCATATCTGTTTCGCTACTTCCGCCGAATTCAGCCTATTTTGGTTATATATGTATATCTATTGCCAAGTTTTTTTTAATTTGTGTTGTGCCGGCTTTTTGAGATACCAAGCAGATTTTACGCACTGCCATTATATTTTTCTTCGAGTACATTCCACATACCTTGGGTGCCTAGTTCTGCTACTTAGTTTATGCGTATGGAGCTTTGTACCCATTCACGCAAATTAAACACCCAGATCTGTCGTTTTTCCTTGTTTCAATTGTACCAGTTTATTTTTCCGTCTGAGGCCAGTTCTCGTTGGATGTTTTTAACAAAAAAACATTCGCCATGAAAAGTTGGAGCTGGCTTGCTAGTGCTGTTCGCCTATAATCACTTTAGATTCTTTTACTCCCTTCTTCGCATAGTTCCAGCATAGATTTTAATCTACTGAGCATTTCCATCCTTGATGTTCCATTTTCCAGCTCATCAAAATCGCAACAAATATACTTTTTTTGATTGCTTACAGGCTTCTTGCGAGGCGAACATATTCAAATATCAGTTTCATTGCCATAAGTGGGTGCCATGTCTTCGATACGCCTTTTTCATGCGATCAGTTATGAAAGGCACGTAAGCCTGTTGTTCCATTTATTTATTTTTTAAAGTTTTTATTGTTTAGTTTTGATGCAGGTCCAAGTTGAGCACTTTTTCTTCTTCTTCTGCTTCTTAAATCCATATGTTTCAAAGACCTACTGAATTAAACCTTGTGAAGGAATTTAAATCTTTTACGACAGCACAAGACGGTGATTAGTAAAATTCCACAATTTATGTATGCCGCATGCATTCAAAGTCAATGAAAAGAGCTATAATCCGCTCAGTGTTTCCCATTTTGCACAAACTAATTGCCTTCGCAAGCCCTGCCAAGTGGAAACACAAAAACCAGTAAACAAGTTCTTCAACTCAACATCATCAACGCAAGCTGTCACCCAAGCAAATGCATTAATCTTACTTTCTGTATCGAAATGTCAACAATTAGGCAATACAAAACCAGAAAGCCATCCTAAAGCTGCAACAGTTGCCAGTCGCCTGTTGTCGTTACAGTGGTGTTGTGTTCTCGCCACAATACCTTCGGGTACGTTACAAATTTTCCCGTGATCTCTCCAATCAAAAGGAAAATTATGACTGGCTACTGCCGCTGCCCCAAAAAAAAAAATTTGATTTAGCCGAAGGGAATGAGCGGAATAGAGGAGACGTACTCATATAACTGCCGCTATAACTTGCAAAAACCCATGTAGCATGAGCGTTGTCAATTGTAATTACTTACACGTAATTTACGTTTGTCTCTTCTGACATTGTGCGTGTCTGTACGAAGGTGCAGATCTATTTTAAAACGCAACGCAAGAGGTGGTCGATACTGGATTGCTGTTTGGGTGTTGGATACCAACTTACTTTGAATGCTGCTTTTCGTTGACCAAAACAATAATTTTGGGTGGCTTGGTCGATAGCAGCTGGAAGCGATGTCATAATTTACAAGACCAATTGGCAATGGGAGCGGCTGGCGCATTCATTTCTCATAGAGGCGCGCTCTGAGTGGTAATTTGTAGGTTCAGCCAATACACTTGAACGCAATAGATCATCAGATTCAGGACGTATGTACTTGAACATTCTCAGGCGGGCTTAGCACTGACAACGGCACCTGGTTTACTATGACACCATGATAGCATGATGCCGTGATACCACATATGACATTTTGGGCAATTAACTTGAGGCACTAGGTGCTATTGGCATAAATGCGCCGCCAACTGTAATCGAGCCGAACACTTAAACGTATTCGACGCTTTGGAATTTAAGCCTTTATTTATTTATTTTTTGCCTCAAATCTAATTAATAGCAATGGCGGGAATTGGAAATTGTTAATTGTGGTTGATTGCGGGTATGCGAGTGCAGAAAAACACAAACCAAAGTTTGAATTAATTGTAATTAACATGTTGCATGCTGCTGGGAATTAACCTGCAGGTGAGTGAATGAATAAGTGTGCAATGACCATTTGTGTCACCATTTGAATGGGATAATAATTGTAAATTGCTCCCATTGGTGGTTGTAATTGCTGCAAGAGAAGACTGGCCAGTCACCATGGTGTATTGGCATGACGATTATGGGTAGCCCATTGCTTTTGGTCAGACAAAGTGTGTGGTTTTAGCAGTGCTATAAACTGTTTTAAGTTTTCCACCGGCGGCGGCGGTGTTCCGAAATTGCCAATTTTATTAAGTTGAGTCACCAACTATATACAGAATGTACCAAACATATTGTGAGGGAGAGCAGCTGCCACCTGCTAAACTGCCAGTGCAAGAAGATGATTCAACGGCAATTTTAATGTTTTAATTTGTTTTTCAAAGACCACGAAACATCAGTGTCTGCTGTCTGTTTACCTTCCTATTTCACTTGGCGCAAGAGAAACAGGATGTTAGACTTCACGTTGTGCACTATGTCAGTTTCAGAGTACATCTTTCATCGGAAAATTTAAAATTGTCAATTTATCTTAAAATGATGTAAAAACTGTGCTGGTTCCAACTAAGAAAAGAGGCCATATACATACAAATTTAAGGAGTACTCGATATCAACCTTTTCAGGATGATTAATTGATCAACACTTCAGGCAGCCTACCGGCAGTTAATGTTATCGATCTAGACGACACCCGATTATGGATTCCGTATTAAAGGCCTTTTATCCGAAGCGTATAAAAGAACACATTTTCAAAAGACAAAGTTAA
This sequence comes from Volucella inflata, assembly GCA_928272305.1. Taxonomy (NCBI): domain Eukaryota; kingdom Metazoa; phylum Arthropoda; class Insecta; order Diptera; family Syrphidae; genus Volucella; species Volucella inflata. The sequence goes on along the minus strand of OV743717.1, from coordinate 24,442,160 downwards.
AGTTGCAAAAGTTACCGTAATACGTGTATTAAGGTTGAAACATGCATGCGAATGGAATGCTCAAAGTAAAGGGTGATTTGTTATTATATGTATTTCATTGATCAAAAGTATCCGTAATTCTTCAATAAAACGAAAACGGTTCCATTATTAATCAATATTCATTTTATTCCCTTCAAATTAATCTCCGTTATAGCTCGCCCGAGAAGTGTCATTCCGATGATTGTTGGTTAATTTCGATGTCATGTTTACAAACCCATGTCCGTCACTGGTAATGATGCCATCAACAACATCCTGGCCCAAAAACATCAATTCGAAGCTGTTTCTGAAACAAATTCTGAACTCTGGGCACAAGCATAATGCTCTGTACCAATCCTATCGAGACACCACAATCGGCTGCTATCTCCCTGATGCTAACACGACGATATGCAGGGACAATTTCTTAACGTTTTCGTTTACGTCAGTCATCCTGGTGGATGGAAGACCGGAACGAGGTAAATCATCAACCACAGTACAGCTGTCAACTAAATTTGACATTGCAAAATTTGCAGGAGACAGCCAATACCAACTTGTTTACAAAATGTTCACCCAAAAACTCCTGACATATGGCGCTTAAACAGATATTTGACCGCAAGATGACAAATGTACCAACTTAAAGAAAATAAAACCTTTTGACAATATCTCAAGCGCGGTTTATTTGAACGGGAAATGTCGGGTACTTTTTGATCAGAAGGTATGCTTACCACGGCCAGATCTAATGACAAGAGACAAATTTTTCAACCAATATTTCAAGCACTTGTAGCCGTACATCCTAAGTCAAACGAATAATGGCGGTGGATAATCTTCCATTTACCATCCAAATGCAACAATTTTGCCTACTAACATACCGATTGAGTCAAAATGAGCCTCAACACAATTTTTCGGTAGACCAGCCGAGCCAATGCTAGTTGATTTTGGCCAACACTTAGAAATTTCACCGGTTTTAATTCTTGCACGAGCTGGATCTTGTTAGCCATCAGACCTAAATGTTGTGTAAAATTTTTAATTAAGTGGACGGACAAAGATCAAGATGTTGTAAACGACGATTAATCGATAAATTTGGATCTTTTCCAACATTCTCCTGAAGGGATAGAATATTCTCTTCAGTACGTACCGGGGCTTGAAATAGATATATATCAAAATAAAAAGTTCCAAACGGATTGGTTTTTGTGGATATTTATATTAATTGTTTGCATAAAACTATTATACGGAGAGGAAAATAATTTTGCTCCCAATAATTTCTATCGTTCTTTGAGCAATTCATTTATTCCGAGTAAGAAACTGCTCCGCCCCGGAAAAAAAAATATTTCTCGCAAAATATTTCGCTCCTTTAAATGTTTTTTTTTACAAAAATGAGCTATTAATGAAAACAAAGGCCACCAAGTTTGATCTAAAATAGTATAATTTTCTTATTCAACTTATAATTATAAGACAACTTTAAATTCTTTCTAAGCAACAATAAGTAGGAGTCAGAAATGAACACAGAGTAAATGTCATTCAATACATTATAACAAAAAAAACTTTATTGGTGCTTCAGCCCAGTGCAAGCCGGAGTCTAGCTTCACGCACCCATTTGCGCTGCTCGCGTTATTATTTTTTTCACTCTTGTGCAGAGTCTTTTGTTCTTTGCCGAATTCAAACGGCTGAGAAGCTTTTACACAGGCAAAAATGAATCTGAATTCTATAGTTATTAATTTTTTTTTTAAATTTTACTTGCTTTGTGGACAAATTATAAAATAGTAAAATATCAATATTAGCGAAACAGGTATATCGAGAGTTCAGAGATTCGTTTTATTTCATTTCTATTTACGAGTATAGTTACAAATACTCACTTCATTTTAATCGGAAAAATATTTTCAAAATCAAATTTTGTTTGCTCCGAATCGGATCAATTAACAAAGATGAAAAAAAAATATTGATCCTAGGGATTTTCTCCGATCGGAACTTTTCATAAGAGATCATTAAATTTTTGTTCCTGCCCAAGTAAAATTTTTTGCTCTCATTTTTTTTCTATTATATCCAGATTGATTAAAAAGGGAACAAAATGGAGTGGTACTTTGGATACATATCTTTAAGCCTTGGTACGTACTTCTTTAATGCATCCCTGTGCTACTGCATCTTCCAAAAAAAGCTCTATGTGCAAACACTCAAAAATACGGCGAATAGCGCTCTCAGACGATTTTCTGAAACGTTGTTGAAGCGTGTACGTCAATGACAATGAATTTGGCAGATATAAATGCCTGAAGTTAGTCTTGGTTTAAAAAGTGTATAATTTACTATCTTAGAACCCCAACGGACTTTTACAATAATTTTACGGGTTAGATGTATTCATATGATAAATTCGCCAGATCTTAACGTGTACCGAAATACGAGTAAGAGAACAAAGAATTATCACGCTTGTCATACATTGGAAAAGGAGAGAGGCGGAGCATTCTTGTATATTGAAAAACCTATCGAAGATTTTGAAGACCTATGAATAGAGCTCGAGACTGACACAATTTGTCATTGAACCTGTTACTGTCCACCTCGATATGCACTTGAAAGGCTTATCTTCTAGAATAAGCTCCATTCATCTATTAAAGGGAAAAAAGTATATGAGTATATGGTATAAAGTATCATTTTGGGGTTCTAAACGCATCTCAGAAGTAGTAAGAATGCAGTGTGAAGCTGCATTGAACAACAACTGTGGCTTGAATTTGAAATCTAATTTAAGCCAATGGCAGCATAGACCTTTCGACTGACCATTCCCCAATCTGTTTGACAATGAGAGCTCATTACTTTGTTTAATTTGTGCAATATGCCAAGAGGAATACCAATGGAAAAAACCTACCAACTGCGGTATTAATTATCTTAATATAAGAAATAGTAGTAAAAAAAGAAAAGCCATTAAGAAATGGTAACAATGTCGTGCTCTAGAACACGCTCCAATCAGCGGCGTTTCAAAAACTGCTTTTAGAAACAACAAAAATCGTGCAGAAGCTACTTATATTCAGAGGGTGAAAAGAACAAATTATTTTTTTTAAAAATTGGTAAAAGACACTAAAAACCCTAAAGGGGATAAAAAGAAAGTGGATATTTTCGCTGCCCATCTAGAAGTGACCTTAAGGCAGTTTGGTGCATCGAAAACGTCAGCTGAAAACAAATGTCACTGTGACGAAATTTCGCACTGAAATATTAAATTAAAATCAAATATAGTAAAATCAAAAAGCTCCTGCTTACGATTTAATAACCTAAGAAATCCTTAAAATGTTTTATTTAAAACAGTAACTGAGTTCTTTAAATTAAAAACGCGCCATTAAGTTAGAATATGATTCGAGCATAGTGTAGTTTTTCTGCTAAATTTGGCGATGTAACTACTATACTTGCACAAGGAAGAACGATTGAAGAAATAGTCACAAAGGGATCTTAACAATGCAAATAAATGGAGAGATTGCCTCCAATGAGGCATGTAAACTTACAGGTTGCCCACCATCAAAAACAAAGGTTGAATCGTAACGAGGCTAAAAGCATTGGAATGACAACTCAATCCGTTTGGAACAGAGCCCGAGTAGCGAACGTTTGACGTATACGATAGATTTAGGTTTTGGACCAATGCCATCTAAGACGAATGTATAAACAATTATTTTCGCAGAATTCTTTCAAAATATGACTAGCCCTTGGGAACGATGCAGCATTGATTGACTGTTTATCATGTCTAACTAAGTATCCCAATACTTCTTCCGTTTTCGCTGTCTCACTGAGATGGCAACATTATGAAGTAAATAATCAGATCCAAATTTATTAAACATTCAATTTTTCACTAATCCGGATTACAACGACTCAAAGATTTATCTTACACACGTAATGTATGACTACTTATAGAAACATTTTGATAATTTATTAACGGTTAAATGGTAGACAATCTAGAACACAAGTATGACTTGTAACAAAAGAGAACATACATTCAATGAATTTCTGTTTGAAAAACGACCCATGCGTAATGAAAAACCCTTTTAAAAAGACTTAGATTTACTTGTTCTAGGGACAGCCGAAATAACTCCCTTAGCCGAGAATTATTTATTCTCTTAGAAGGAGTATTGGCTTGCAACCATAGCGAGAAGTTATGTGAAAGCGAATATGTTTGGATTACAATTTTCTCAAATAATTACTTGTGATAATTTACCAATAACCGATGGGTTAAAAGCGATACACGTAAACCATAAAATCTCCACATCTTCCGGAGAGACTAAAATCCCTGTCTTAGCCATCAGAGGCTGTCCACAAGGAGGTGTTCTCTCACCCTATAGACGTTTGCTTTAAGATGCAGACTGCTCTAAAGATATCAAATGACCGGTGTGTTGGGGAAAATCTCTCAACGACCATAGTAAAGCTATGCTTGATCCATTTACTAGTAACATAAATTTGACTGTTGAACTCACTTAATGGCACAAAAATTATGTACTGCAAAGAAGCTAAATATTTCGGATTAATTCTTAAAAAAAAAAAAAACACTGCCCTAGAGCAGAAATCTCTTTATAAAAAATACAGAAAATCGCAGCATAGTCAGACTATTAACAACAGGAGAGATTAATATGGTAGTTACAATCTCAAACGTTCCCACGCTCAAAACAAGCTGACACAGCTGACTCAACGATTCACGGATTTCACGAACAAGAATAATATTGTAATATAATGCTTGATTCAATAAAGCAATAAGGTGCACTATCAGCGCCTGAGTGTGCATCTGGCACACTTGTGTCAATTCTTGGAATCGTTGGCATTGCTGCATGTGAACATGATTCGATTATGTTTTTCTTGCAAACTAAGCTAAATAGCTACAGGTTACTTGGTAAGAAATTGAATTTGTAAAGTTTAGTTTTAAGATAAACTGAATAAAAAACAGTTCAGTTTAGAAAAAAGGAAATTTGGTTTTTGTGTTTTTTTTTTTAAATAAATAGTGTTCGAAACTATTAATCACTCAGATCACATGGATTAAATAAATTTTCTTCTCTCCGAAATGTCCGAGTTTGAAATGATCTACGCAATAAACGACCGACTGACTACCTAGGACTCTGTTCTACGGGTAAAGATTATGTTTAGTGATCTCAAGTCAAGAAGACTAGAACGGTGAAAACCCAGCCTCAAACCTTAATTGATTGATCAATGATGGACACAGGGGTAAGCGCTGGCATATTTGGTCCAAACACCAAAATTTCGCAACCAGCGGGAAATACATGTCTTTCATGTGCGCGCAAATCTTATGAAAGATGTCTCCATCTGTGTACTAAAGGACAGACAAGTAGAAATTTAAGATAGGGGCTTAAGCTTCGTTCACTTCAAATCAGTCTTTTACTGCTTCAATACTTTACAAGATCTCTCCCATAGAACAAAGTGTAACTTTGATGAGTGACTCGTCATAAAGGTACTGTCGGAAATACAATAGCCGACGAACTGGCTAGAAACTAATCTTTTCAACATCTTGAACTCAGCCTAAAGAGTTGGAGTATGGGTCCTTGTAAGTACATAAACTGAGCTTGAAGATTCTGTGAAAGTATAAAAAATGATACCCTTTTTGATACTTGGTTGTTTGAGTACAAAAAACTTTAAATCGATTTTCTCGCAAATGTTATTTTTGAAGTTCTACTTGACCGATCATTTTGAAATTTTAAACACTATTTCTACAAATAAATCAACAGGAAATGACGGAGAGTTTTTTTTTTACTATTTTCTAATAACAAATTCACCGACATTTTTAGCGAAAATCGCGTTTTTCACTTCCAAATGCTGCCAAAAAAAAAAACATCTAAAAGAAAACTCTACGTCACTACCTAGAGAAACATATCCATTTTCAACGCATTTTGATGAGTTCACCGGATGATCCGGTAACGAGTTATGGTGCTCACCGCATATCAACTTTTTTCGAGGAGCTTCCCGAGATTCGTTGTCACGGAAGCATTTATTGATATTTTTGATTGAAACTTTCCAAAGATACTTCAGATGCTATATTTATCATGTATATGAAATAAATAAACCAACATTTTTCATATCATGAAAATATGCCTTTTTTTGAATTTATAACCTTTCTCGAGCAAAGTGTGTAATATAAAAAGTATTGGTCTGCAGATACATTGATACTGTCAAATCTTTCACATTTTATACAAACTAAAACTATAAAAAAAACAATATAACCGCGGTTCTTATCTCTTTATTTTCTAATTTCCTCCAAAACTATAAATTTCTGTGCTTATTACACCTAACAGTTGTGAAAAATAAAATCCATCTGATTAAACAATTTGGCAGATACATACATACATATGGGGGAAAAAAATTAAGCGCTTGTTTCAAAGCAAATGAAAAAATTCAAAAGTTTAAAATAGATGTATCTCTTATTGTAGATGTAGACTTTCAAGAGTTTTTTTTTTTACTTAAAAGGTCAATTGCTTCGTATTTCGTGATTCTCCCATCTTGAATCTTAGAGCCATCACTGATCCTTATCGTGTGGATTAAAGTTGTTAAACTTGATGCTTCTTCAAATCATTCAAATGGAGTTGAAATTGTTTTCTATTTTTTTTTTTCATGTAATATGCCAAGAAGTCAATGAAACTTGCTTCAAATGAACGAAGATTGATAGTGAGTCATTTTAAATTGAAAAAAAAGAAGATTCTATGACTATTAGTCATTTGAAACGAAGTTATTTATTTGTAGACTTTTTGATTTTAACTGAGATAACTAAGCATTTTGACAGTGAAGACAAAGCCATTAATCAAATCAGATTATTTGAAGAATTCAGCCATTATCACCTTGAAATTGGTAGATTTTAAGCGTGAGTTTCGCAAATTTACTAACAGGGTTCCCTGTTTTATTCATTGAAAAACCAACTAGTTAGTTACTGTTAAACCTTAACAAAATCTCAGTAATCAGAACGTCAGTGTATCAAAGGGCAAAAACCAGTTCAAGCGTAGCTACTTTTCGCGCATAACGCGATGATTTTGGTCGTCATAATCGACCGACTACGCAAGCAATCGGTAAAATTATGGAGAAATTTGAAGAGAATGGAAGCGTTACTGATGTCGTAAGGCCTGTGTATCATTGTAATGCACGTTCAGTCGAAAATATTACTGCTGTGAGTGCAATTGTTCCTGATGATCCGAATTTATCGATTTCCCGGCGTTCGCAGTAGTTGAACGTGTGGTACACCTCACTATGGCGTATTTTGCATTTCAATTTGCATCTTCATCCTTATAAAGTTCAACTTCCGCTACAGTTGAAGCCTGCTGACCATTCACAACGCCGTAGATACGCCTCTATGGTGTTGGAACAACACCGATTTTTCGAACAACATTTTCTTCAATTCACACTCGGTGTGTACGTAAACAAACAACAAACAAGAGGTGCCGTTGCATCCATACAAAGTGACTGTTTGGTGTGCTCTATGGTCGAAAGGTTTCATTGATCCGTATTTCGTCAGAGATGCCAATGGGCGGACGGTTACAGTCAATTCGATGCGATATGGTGTAATGAGAACCGATTTTTTTTTGGCCGGCGATTAAAGATTACGACTTGGACGATATGTGGTTTCAACAAGTCAGGGCAACAAGCCACACAACAGACCAATTATGGCTTTGTTGCGTGAGAAGTTTCCTGGTCGGGTAATTTCACGTTTTGGCGACGTCAATTGGACAAAAAGATCATGCGACCGAAATCAAAAAATTAATGACCCTTTACATTTTTGCACTAACTTTTCTTTGGTAGTTACAGTGCCACTAAGACGCCTAAAAAGAGTACGTAGACAAGAGAAACTTGCATCCGTTCGGAAGAGTATTGAAGAAGATCCAAATTGTCACTTTATGGACAATTTTCAACAAAGATCTTGGTTTGGAGGATTAAAAAATATCCAGCCGGTGCAAGAATTGAGGCCGAATGGCCATTGTCTGAGTTAAAATTGCGAATGGGCCCGAAATCATTGGTTTTGTCAAACAAATGCTCAGCGATGAGGCTCATTTTAGACTCAATGGGTATATCGATAAGCATCACGTCGCAGCTGGGGGAAGATAACTCATAACAGACTATCGAAACACAGCCGTTACATTCCGAAAAATGCATTAGATCCAGCCGTGGCGGACATATGGCCGAAGTTATGTTACTATAATTGCAGAATATATTCTCCCTATTGAATACAAAAAATGGCTATTTAATGAAATTTCATTTGAAATTTACAAAATTGTGTGATTTGTGTGGTTCTCATAATCGGTCAACTGGCCTAGTCATACTGTGGATCAGTTTTGAACTACACACACTCTGCATGACACAAAGCAAATGTAATATGCATAGCGAAGAAACTGTAGTCGCAGTGAGCCAAAGAACAGGTTTTGTCAATACGACGCTGATTGCTACATATTAAACCCGTGGTCCAAGAATAAAGCCACGAGTTCAGGGCTTGCGGCAACGTTTTTTATTTGTTTGAGCAGCTTGAAGTCGACTCTTGCTTCAATTTAAAACCGACGCAGTTCACTTTGGCATAATGGGTGACACTAACGGTCACTGATTTTTAAAAATCAGGTCCGAGCTCGCATTACAGTCCATGATTAACATATCGGTACGTGTATCGATTCGTAGAAAACGTTATATTAAAGAATTGGCTGTTTAGTGGGCCACTAAAATCGTGCAATTGACGCCACTTGATTTATTTTTGAGAACTTACCGCAAGGCATATATTGTATATAAAGTATATATAAAATGGTAAATGGTCTCGGATTACCGAGACTGTACTGTATTAGTAATATAGAGCCTTAAATGCTCAAAAGGGTGGCCCAAAAGTGAATGGGGAGGAGGCGCTTCGTCAAAAACAGTCGAGAAAACGATATATTTAAAACGATTTATCCATAGCGCTTCCAGTAAGCTTTCTTTCCGAAGTCGTGAATGCTATATTTTTTAAACAATATGAAATTTTTAAGATATTAAATGTGTGTATAGGGATGTTACAAAATCCTTTACTGCCTTTCCAATGCAATTAAGTGAGGTTTTCCTAATAGCGCTAGAAACGAGCTCGTGGCGATTTTTTAATGTATTTAATTTTTACATTTTATCCTACGTTACAAAAAGGGCTTCTGTATGTTTTTGTAGATTCATTCAGCTACTTAGCTGTTATGGTTATTACTGAAAATTGCTGCATTCTTCCGGCAACATAGCTTCAATGCCGAACATTTTAATTCGCTTTAAAAATTGTTTGGAAATATTAGTCGTTATCATACAAAAATTATAAGCGCAGAGCGGATTTCCTATTTCAAATAACTTTTCATTTTTCAAATATAGTCTAAAACAAACAGCCTCGAATTGGACGAAGCGGAGGTCACTGCTACTTAAAAATTTAGTCAGACAATTAATGAATGGAAAAAATAAAACATGCTGCAGAATGAAAACATAACATGACGGAGAAGGATGACGTTTCTAAATATAGCTTCTCCGAGTGTCTATATTCTTCATGACAACCACAATAAAACACGTTTTACGATGAATCCCAGTCAACAAATACAGATTAACATGACGCAGCTTTCTACAAATTGGTGGAAACAACTCCCGAGTTAAAGAAACTGAACAAGAGGACGTTCTATCTCTAGCGTCTCCAAAAAGAAAATAAATAGAAACTGCGATCGGATAACTATGGCCGAAAGTCTTTCTTAAAGGATAAGAGAAGTACAAATCCTGAACAAAAGTCAGCAGAAATAGTCCCAAAAATCTATTATAATAAAAGGGTTCCAATTGATACAGAGATTTTGAAAGAAAAAATTTTGTAAGTCATTTAATGACAAAACAACCTTCTTTCAGCCGACAGAAATGGCCCTCTTAACGTATAAATATAAACGAAGCCAACAATTGTATTCACCTTATTAGGAAGTAGGAAGAGAAAAAAAATTCAAAATTGAGAATAACAGGAGTTAGTCAAAACTGCAAATGAAAACCTAATACAAATTCTATAACAACTCAACTGCCAAATTTGCCACGCGAAAATCGTCCAAAAACTTCTAAGCTGCACCAATTACAGAGGCATACGATTTTGTTGCTTTACTTTACTAACGATTTAAGCCATTAGGACCACGGTTACTGCTGCTCCTTCCCAAAATGTTGTTGAATCCAATAGAAAAACAAAGCATCGCAAAAAGACTTAACTTCAACCGACTCGGTTTTCTTGAGTGAAGAAGCTTAAACAGCTCAAGAAGCCAGCTTCAGAGGTTGGCCGGTTAAGACACTGGCCTAATCAAGACTGTTGAGCATAGAAAGATAATACTCAAAAGAAGTAAAATCAAGGACTTTTGATCAATCTCCAATCCATCAAATTGTTTCTGGTTTGGAATTTAAAAATTAATTCTCGCGTGACGCCTTATATACGTTTCAAATTCAAAGATTTTACAGAGACAGGCTCATGGTTAAATGGTTTTCCAAAAATCAAAATCAGTCAAACGTTGGCCTGAGTAATATATTTTGAGAATCAACAAGCCCTCAGTTCCTTACATATGCCAAGCCTTAAACCAAATCATAGCTGATTGATTTGTTAATTAAGTAAATAAAAATTGGTCCAATTTTGAGTCACTTTTCGGGCATATTGGCTGGTATCTCGCTATTGCCTCGTGTAATGTTATCTTCTAAAGCTACAATTGACGCTGGTTTATTGGCATAAACGAGTGATTTGACGCATCCCCATAAAAAATAGTCTATGGGCGTTAAATCGCACGACCTAGCCGGCCAATTCACAGGTCCACTAGATAAATTGCCCCGCACTGGAATTGCTGGAACCACATGTCGACCAGGTCCAGCTCGTGCATTTTAAACAAAAAAAACCTTCAAAATTATTGAACAATAGGGGGCGCCCAATCGATTATGTTGAACATAAAATGCTTGAAGTGCGCCAGAAAAAAATTTCACCGGCCACGAATTTTGATAAAAAAATGCAATAATTTGTAAGTGTTGTTCTGGTATAAACCTATCTATTATGAAACGGCAATGCTAACTAAGCACTTCCGACTTTGACACGTGCCACCAATCTCGTGTGAGCTCTAAAAATTAGAACACTGAAAAATCAAACAGTAAAAAAATCACACGTAATTAACAAAAATATCTGAAGTACCAAAACAAATCAAGCAGAGACGAACCAACCTAAAAACAATGGGCCAATTGTAGTTCTCTGGGTTTGAGAACCTTTGGAGGTCATTGGAGAATAGATGGATCGTTCCTAACAACCAAAAACATGCATACGCCGAATATATATTTTTTAAACTCTGTAAATGCTAAAAAACAAAGTTAAGGGTTTTTGCCTTTTTTCCCGTAAATAAGGGGTGGGTCATGTGTTAATTTTTTTTTCATCATATGTGGTATATCTTTGGGATACGGAATGGATTGTTTTACACTTGAAGAACGTAAGGGCCTTGTTTGCTGATTAATACCCGAATATACTTCCATTTTTATGTGAAAGTGTACTCCTAAACCCCAAACCGTCAACGCGCTGAAGATCTTCACCTTAACATCTGAACATCAGTCGCACTACTCTGAGAAGATATTTTCTTAAAGATCTGCGATTATTCACTTACAACGTTAAATTTACTTAATTGGGCTTTAGAGCAGCTCCAAATTGACAACAATTTTGCTCAACAACTCATCTTGTCAGATAAGGCTCATTTCCATCTCGGCGGCTGCATAGACAAATAAATATTCCGTATTTTCACTCGTACACATAAAAACTGTGACTGTTTTGCTGTGATTTTTAGAGTGTCAAGACGGAAGAAAAAATGGAAGAAACTTTACAGTCGATGGAGAGTGCTACCGAGTCATGAAAGCCGATTTTTATGGCCAGAAATTGAGGATATGGTCTTTGGGATGGTATAATTCCAGCGAGATGGATTTACGTGCCATACAAGCCGTCTCACAGTCGATTTATTACACAGTGCAATAATTGTTTAATCAGTGGTTTTGGTGATTTTCCTGGGCCGTTTGACTTTTTTTGTGTGGTGACATTAAAGATCGACGTTATGCGAACAACCCAAAAACGATTCAGGTCTCACGATTATTATTGGTTAAGATATTTGTAAAATAGGTGCCGAAATATTGGGTCTACATGATGGCCAACTGCCAACTCAGCCGAGGCAGTTTACTCTTTTCAATAAAGCAACAATCCAACATACCAATGTACATGGGCGAACACATGTAAATTATGCTGGACAGCAGGTACAGTCTAGAGTAAGTAGGAATAATTTCATAGAGTCTTATCTATTATTTTGGTACCGAAATATTTATTGCTTTTCTAAAATGGGGTTTTCAATTGCATCTGTAGTTGATTGAACAATTTATAATATTTTGAACGACCGACGAACAGGCCATATGTGTTGTCAGGGACTCACCGATGTATACCAGCCAATGAATTGTAAGAAACAATGTCTGAAGCTGATCTTTAGACAAAAAATAAGTCTACAACATCAAAACTAAATCAAACATATTTGCTTATCACATTGAAATTATATATTACTTCGAGGAATAGTATAACGTGTTGCGTTTGAAGATTCAAAAACAAATTCCTTTCGACAGGAGAATAAAGTCGGTTGGCTCTCGCAAGGATCCTAATGAAATGTGCTCCTATCTCAACGATTATATCACAAAAAATATTTCAAATGATATGAAACAGCTACTACTCGTACTATTCTGTGATGGTTGTCTAATCAGAACTGCAACAATTCTATGATACGACTCACACTTGCCCTCACATAAATTGGAAGATTTCAACAAATTTCTCTTAACGATTTTCAACGAGATTTTGAAATGGTTTTACATCTGGAGAATATGAAGGTCTCATTGTCAAATAGTAAGACGTTCAAAGCAAAAACCGTTACAGATAAGGAATCAGGACAACGCTAATTTTAGAGATTGGTGACTAGCCTTCTGTAACAAAAAAAGAATCGATTTATCTAATACAAATTACGAAAAATCAGTTTCCAATCAGTTTAGATGTAAAAAAAACTTCTATGATTTCGGCTTAGCAGACAAGAACCTGATGTTTATTTATTTATTGAATCTATTGATTGCTTATGATTGCCCAAATTCATCAAGTAATTCTGCCAATAAAAGAACAAAAAATTGTGGATATCGAAAATAACGCCGAACATCATCAAAATTTGAATCAGGTACAATTTAACAGGCCCACCACTTCAGTTGAATCAGTTACTGCTTAGGTCTAAGACAGTTGTTTTGTTTTTATTTATACCTCTTCTTTTACTGTTTATGTAAGTATCTTGGACGTTGTTTGTTTTTCAATAGTTGTTTCTAAAAAAATCGTTGTTTTTTTCAAAAACCAGTCATTTACAGGTAGGAACAACTATATTTTAAAGCAACTTTAATGTGAAATTTTCGAAATCGTGATAATTTCCATTAAGGACTGAATTAGGTGTTCTAATTTTTCCTGAAAAATTGGCAAAACGGAGTTGCTACCTTTTAAAAACGACTGATTCATAATCATACAAAACATATTTGTATATTTTCGATGAAAATACAGTTAGACTTCAAGCGGCTTAAAAGCCTAGTCTGTGAACTCCCACATTCGCAAGGCTTAAGTTCCTATACTGGTTGGATGTCGTACCAGTGTTGGCCGAGATTATTTCGCAAAATTATCCATATAGTGGACATGGACGAGCAAAGGCTAGGTTGATGCGGTCGGCACATAACTAACAGTGTGGCAATCTCCTAGCACACTTTCTCTCATAGCGAATGCAGTTTTTTCTGTATGCACAGTACTCGTATTTTGATGCATTATTGACCTTGCGGTACGAAGAGTGCATATGCCATGAGTTTTTTTTCACATTCCAACGAAAAGTGACCTCAGTCGATTATGACGACGGAAATAATCACCAATTTCTAAAATAAGATTAAATTAGCGAGTTAAACCGATAAGTAAATAATCACTGTATTTCATCGTATGTTTAAAAATGCGCTGAAGAGCATACCGATGAGCATTAAAAGAGTTGGCGAATAGGAACGGAATGTTACTGGCCTTGGTTGTTAATACAGAGAAAGAACGTAATGTAGTTTGAAACTAGGCCATGTTGGCGTTGGCGACGAGACGACGTATATCTCACATTTCGGGGAGAAACCTAAACGATTCCAAGTTTGTTTTCGGATATCGCATAGCACTATGTGATCCTTCAAACGTAGGTTGGGATTAATTTTGAGAAAAGTCTAAGTACCATTCATGGATATTCCCAGGCTGTTTAAATTTTGTTTTTTAACTGCAAAACCTTGTGTTCAGAACCACTAAGTTCCACTTCTTAATATCGAAACTTAATGAGTGTATTATATGAGCGAAGAGGTAATTTGGAGAACCCGTATCAGAAGCAGGGATGTACTATCGCCAAAACACAATTGATCAAAATAAAAAGTTAGAATCTGGAGCAAAACTGAGCTCAGGGTATACAAGGATTTACTAACAGGGAATCTGACTTTAATCGATAGCTTCAATTCAACGGTGTGAAGAGAGAAGAGATTTATCGATCATTTAAATATTTAATACAACCATCTTGCTTACGCTATGTTTGTGTAGACTAGAATTCCAATTTTAGAGAAGATATCTCATAAAATGCCCAATGGACCTGTTTCTACGAAAGCTGTACTGCATGACATTGAAATGATGTTCTTTCATAATCTGGAAAAAGAAACGTTAATGCAATGGAACTATTGGTGAAGAGGTTAAAGTCGCCTAATTTATATAATTGGGCCGAAAAAATACTGCCTTCCTTCTCATCCGAAAGAATACAAAGCCCCTGTGTCTTACTTATATAGGAGAACACCTTTTCATAAGAACGAAAAATATACCATCTGTATATAATGTAAAAGAAATGCTTTAAGAAAATGTTTAGACATAGGTGGGCACAAGTTGAAAGTCTTGAGCTGCTGTAAAGTGTACAAGAATAAGGTTTGCATTGGTCAAAACCTTGGCACCTGAATTGTCTTTGTAGTTGATAACGAAACCAAAAATCTCTACTACCTTTGGAGCACTGTCCTATTTTTTTTCTTTTCTTAATTTTTGATCATGTTGCAAGGAGATTCTGTCGTTCCTCCCTCGTTTGAATTTATTTCGATCCTTTCTTGTCGCGTTATGCTTTAAGATATAAAAAACTTGTCCCTGACAGACTTATAACAGTTAATTCGAAAGCCTTTTCCTTTGGTTGGATTCTTTTCACCCAAAACTTTTCTTTCCTTTTTGGCATCCACGTCATTAAATAGGGAACATAATAACTAATTACATAATATGTTGGGTTCGCTCTTTTAGAGTCATTGTATACAGCTTTCTGATCGGACTAGAAAAAGAAATTGCCTGTAATGATACAGATGTCCGGAAAATTTAATTCCGAAGATGAAATGCAGCTCATTTAAATATTTCATTAAATACTGATGTTAACCACTTTTTGGACAAGAGCCCATAAAGTCAAACGGATGCAATATAGATGGTAATGTTAAATTTCCCGTGTGAACCTTTAGAAAGAACCAATCGAATTCTGGGACCTCATCAGTGAGATGAAACTGAGATTTCAATACAATGTGCAGCCAATTAATTTTTGTAACGTAGAAGGTTTGAAATATAAACAAATATTCATAAGAAAGTAGACTTAGCAAATCTTTGTTTTTACTAATCTCTCGCCGGAAACCATGGTAAAAATAACGAAACTATAAGCAAACCATTAACTCAAAATTGTTGTCTATTTGTTTTTTAAAACCAAATTATTTGTCAATTTTGCAAACAAATTGTTCCTCCTTAAATTACAACATTCCGGATGTACGAATATTAAAATCACCACATATTCGTCATGAAGTTTGCTAGATCCACATTCAGTTGGGTGTTGATCTAAAAACCACACAAAACCATTAGAAAACATAATTAAACCCATAACAACCACAAGATCTCTTTTTTCTCTCCCAATTCAAATACAAATATGATCTCATGTTGTTTAGACACAGAAACTGAATAAAAGGAAAATAGCAAAGCTAACGATTTATCATTCCCTAACGTCCAGCATCCACATCGGTTTTCCACTTAAAAGACTTAAAATCATAAATTTTTAATTATCTCTCAACAGTAGATTATGTATGATACAATAAGCAGCATAAAGAAGCACATTAGCTGCCGGTAAATTAGGTCAAACAGTCAATACAAGTATGTAGTCTCTAGTAGATACAAATTTCTAAACAAAAAAATGTACTACTCACTTGCAGTAAGTAAATCAATAAAATCCAAAAATAATGAACCCGTCGCGCCCACACCTATTCGTAAGATACAATCATCATAAACTAAAATGATAACAATAACACCCTCTTAGATAAACAAATTGTGCCTAGGACTATCGGTAATTCACAAAGTTAATGGAAAAAAATTGCATTCAATGTAGGCAGATACAATTACAAGTATGAGATTATTAAAAGCTTACTTTTTGTTGTGGTCGTTAGTTGTTAGTTTTATTTTGATGAATTTGTAATCAAAGAAAAATCGAATCAGGCGAATTGTTGCAGTTGTTGGTGTTGCTGTTGTTTTTCAGTTTTCGATTTTTACTTTTTTTCAGGTATTACTTTTCATTTTATGTACGCACGCTGTACTAGCACTAGTAGAAGTACCAGCAATACACCATCGGCTGAAGCAGCAGAACAGATAATTCTTGATCTCCTTGAAGTGCCGATCATGCCTTTTGAATTCGCGTTACTTTTTTTTCAGAATGCACTCCTCGTACCGATTGATAGAGCGGTTTTTTTTAACTAAATACATACGATTATATTATTTAACTAAAAACTGTAAGCATTTATTTATTACATAATTTTTGCATTGCAATCATTTTTGAATATAAGATACAAGAAGAAGATACGAGTAAGTACTTGAAAACAACATCAAATCGAATTCATACTTAGCAACATCACGCACAGCACAGCCTCGTAAACTAGTTTTGCTCCACAAAAAAATCAAAAAAAAAACCAACAAAATCGCACAAACAACTAAAAATGAAATGTTATCCCAATTTTCGTTTGACAATTGACAGAAGCTGAATCTTAATGATTTTTTGTTATAATTTTACAAAGCACAATCTAAAGTTGAGTCGGAAAATTGTACACACAAAAACGCACTTCTATGACCGAATTTCTGTTCTCAGAAATTGAATGACAACCGCTTTTTGGCCTAAAAACACCTTAACTGACCTACAGATACAATGCATCGTCGTTGTCTCGTCAGTTGGTCGTCGCGCAGCCGATTATGCTGTGAACCGAATGTACAAGTATCTGTGTAAAGAATTTGAATTTTCCACAATCACTTTCGTTTTCAAACAATTACTGCTGCTGCTACCATCGTATCATATCACAAAAGAAGGTCAGTCACCTTCACGAAACATATTTGTAAGATTAATTTTTTTTATTTTTAATTAATTTTTTTAAGATGCACCAAGCTTAAATAGATAGATTGAATGATGTCGAGTTAGAAGATATGGCCAGTGGGCGCTAAAATGAATTAAAAGCAACCGAATGCGATGAATACACGACAACGACTGAATAAAGACAGGCGAGCGAAAATCATGCGTTCCTCCTTAGACGATGACTGAAGTTTCAGTGCGGACGAGACGAGACAAAAAGCTTCCAAAAAACCAATTTTACTCGTAAAAGTGCGAGTTTTCCCATGAGATGGTGTTTTCGGTTTGAATGTATCTAAGCACTTTTGCCATGCAATGTTGCTAGATTTGTATGAGTCGTTTTGGTGCGGACATGGGGTTGATAGTGATAGCGGCAGGTGATTCCATATTGTTGCTACGGGTGTTTGTTGAATGAAAATGTTGCGAAACATAATGAGACATAGTATTGAAATTTTATTCAGGCTCATCGATGCAATAATGTGTATTATGTTTGTTGGCCACAATAAAGCACTGCTCCTCAATATTGCGGGACAGTAGTTCAATGAGTTTGAATGTAAACTTCAACATTTCTATCTCTCAACAGAGGTAAAGGTTTTCTTGGGTTTTATTTGCAGATATCAGTTTACTCCATATATCTCATACTAAAATACATTTCCCAGTCATTTGTAGAAAAACTATCAATGACTTAGTGATAAAATATCTACGATCTATGAGCTTCAACCTTTTCTGATAAAAGATAACCACTCCCACAGTCATTTCGAATTATTATTATTATTACATGTTACTGTGAATAGTGACGTTGTTTGTATAAGAGTCATTAACTGCAAAGGTATCTTAAACTGAATGAAATCTTACCGATATTTTGGAAGGATTAGGGATCAAAATGCAATTCATTATATGGACGTACATTAAGTCAATAGACCTAGGGTCACTTCTTCTACTGTGAATCTGGGGGCGAATTGATATATTTTTGTCAGGGCATGAGAGTTTCCATGCCGTAGTGTAATGAGACGACAACTATATGAGTTCAAAGAATCAAGTGGTAAAATGTTGGAAACAGGGCATACTTCTTGATTTTACCAACTAAGAACGGAGCTTTCATTACTTTCACATAAAATTCCTGAATAAGATCGTGATATTAGCAAAAATTAGCGACTTATGGCAATACAACTGTTAATCAAACATGAAACCTCACATAATGGGTCTACGGGCCTCAAGTTGATAGAAAAAATCAAAAAATAAATATTTTAGGACGACTTTAATGATATAGATTTATGCAATTGAATAGAGAAGACGCATGCAAATCACATCGACAAGCTGTTTTAAATGCGCTTGTTATAAAGCAAAGGTGACACTTGATGACATACTGCAGGAGCAGGAATTTAATCCGCACCCAGATAGTTTATCATCTACGCTAGAAAATCGCGAAACGGCGATTAAAGCATTGATTTTGAATTTTTTCCAACAACTGATCACTGCTCTTTGCAGACAGAACTTATCGTTCAAAAACAAGATATAACCAATAAAAACTGTCATCAGGCGGAAAAACTGACACAACTTGAGTAAAGAGAAGATAGTTTTAAACGCATAATAAGTGAGTAGCAAGTTGAACGACCTGCCGCGCAGTGTATCTACAAAGATAAATGTGTGGCTGGGCTTTAATTATGAATCTGTTACAGAAACTATTGAGAAAAGGAACGAGTTAACATTAGATAGCAGCAGAACTTTACATATACTAACATATATGCTTTATTAAAAACCCTCGCGCAGTACCATATGCTCGACTGTAAAGTACAAATCGAAGGCGTCGCGTCGCATAATAGGAATGTATATGCGAGAGAGTTGTAGACAGTCGACAAAGTAATATTATTAAGTTCCATTACAGTCAATGCGCCTTTGTGGGAGGCAGATCGACATACTCGTATAATGCGATTCAAAGTATGAATACAGAAACACCGCTATGCTTTGAAGTAACTTGGTAAAAGTTTTCGTTAAAGCTTCCAGAGGTATTTCGTCTATGGCGCTAAGACTAAGACAAGATGTATCCGAGGCGTTAATGGAAATAATATGCTCTAATAACACGATGATGCTACGGTTTAAGTAAAATACATAGAAGAATTTGTCGGAGTTAAAGTTGGAGTACATCAAGGCGGTGAACAAAGTTGGGCTTTCTACTAAGGCATCACGTTTATAATTTTGGAATAACTTCTAGCTCTAGTTAAGGGTGTTTTTTTTAAAGCAATGTCTTCTTTGATTTTAAACAAAACTCATAAAATTTCATTGAATAGGTAGCCATTAAAACATTAAGACATTAAGAATATGCCCGCCTCGCCTGGATCTGATAATTCCAAAACGTTAATTGTTGTTGATTTGCCAGCATAGATTAGCTACGTTACGTATCCATAAGGAAAATAATCAAGAGGCGTCAAATCACAAGATTTTGGACCAATTTACAGGTGTATTACGCGAAATTATGCATTAATTGAATATTTCTTTCATTAAGATGTTGGTTGCATTTCTCTTCCACATTCGTGTTATTCAATCGGGAACCGTACGATTTTTATCATTGATCTATAGAGCATACTCTTGACTGAGCTGACAAGCTTTATTAAAAAAAAAAAGAACATGGTATGAAGACTCCACTAGACAACAGACCTCGTTACAATGTTCATTTTTCGAGATATAATGGCATTTCGATAGTCTCGTGTGAATTATCTTTGTTCCAAATGCGACCCTTATGTGAGCCTCATAGCTAAACAGAAATTTTCGATAAAACAGCGGATTCAATGCCAATTGATTTTGCCAAACGATTCGCTTCTGGAGCCTTCCTGCTGCTTTTAGTTGTCCAGACGAAGTGCTCTGATAACTGCTACGGATTGATCTTCAAAACTTAGGTCCCTTGTCATCTCAAACCCAGAGACTGGGAATTGAAGATTCCCTTCGCTTTAGCATTATTGTCTATTCACTCGATATGGCCGATCCGATGAAGTCGAGGAGTTACTGCTTTTTGGACTTCTTGCAAATCTTGGTACAGTTCGTAGAGTTAGCGGTTGTATCTTCTTCTCCATTCGCCATCCTAGGACACCGGACTAAATATTTGCCGAAGAATTATTTCCACGAAAGAGTTTAGTATCTGCTTTCCTTTCCTGGTTATCGTTCACTACTCGGGGTCGTAAAGCAGAATTGTCAGGATCAATATTTTAAAAAAAAAAACTTGCAACTGATCTTTCAAGAAAGGAAAATCAATTTGTTAAGGCAAACAAATGCAGCGGTTCCCAGGGTCAGATCTAAACTAAGGTGTCATTCGTGGAGTTGATGTTGACTCCGAGGTAGATGAACTACTTAACTTAACTAGTTGTTGCTATCAACAGAAGCGTTTTGTCCTAAACGATGAACAGATGATTCTTTGTTCGTTGAGTTGAGAGCACGTTTTTTTTTCTGTTCTAATTCACTTCAAAGCAAACTAACTTCGCCTGTTCTTCAATCACCGTGAAAGCCTCTTTTATGGCAGATGATATTGATATCATCTGCGTACGCCACCAGTTGGACAGCTTTGTTGAAAAAAGTGCCTTGCGTGTTGAAACCGGCCCTGCGCATTATTTGCTCTAGAAAAATATTGAAAAATCACATGACAGCGGATCTTATTGCTGAAATCCGGTGCATGTTTGAAACAGTTCGGAAGAGCTGTTCCCAATGTATATAGGTAGATTGTACATCGTATTTTCTAGTGTCACGCAACACAATTAGATCAATTTCGCCGGGATCTAGAATTCGGCCATCGCCATATAGAACTCCTGACAATGAATGCTTTCATAAATTCGACGAAAAGATGGTGGGCTTTGACTTGAAATTGTTTTTTTTTTTCTAGGATTTGGCTCAGTGGAAAAATTTGGTATAATATCGATCTACCGGGTAAGAAGCCACACTGGTATGTGTTTATTAGCGTGTTGCAGAACAGTCTCAGACGTTCACAAAGTACATCCCATAAGTATTAAGCATGGATATTCCTAGTTGTTCTTGCAAGACATAGGATAGCGTTTCTTGCAGATAGGGCATGTAGATCTGATGGTCTAGTCATCGAGCACTCTCTCCTCCACCCATACTTGGTTGATGATTTGGTGAATGCGCTCTACCAAAACATCACCTCCATATTTGAAGACCTCCGCTAGCAGACCATCAAAGCCGGTGACCTCGTTCTTCTTTAACTCTTAATAGATGAATTCAAGTGGCTTTTAGTGTTACTTAAGGTTATCTTCGCCTTTAACAGCCGAAAGAAAACCTCAGGAAAACATTAATTTTTGAACACAGTTTCGGTGATGAGTTTCGAAGTAGAAAAATTGTATTCCAATCTTACAACTTTCCCTTCTTGACGATCCTAACCACGGTTTTAGTCACCTAGAGCAATTGATATCTTCCTTATAATACTAGTACCTTGTATCTCCTTGAGTTCTAAAGTTTTATCTATAACAACGCTTCATCGTAAACGACTTTTGAAGTTAGGCCTTCAAAAATTTGTTGTTGCAAAGGCTTGCTCAAATCCGAAATCCTCGGGTTAACATCTAAATGGTTGAACATCATAGCTAAGTAAGTGCTGAATCTCTTAAGTTGATCCTCACCATATGTCAGTAAGGATCGTTTCTACTTTCCGAAAGACATAAAAGGTTCTTGGCTGTGGCAGAAGTCTTATCGCCGAACGGTTTTGTGTGCCTTTTTCTTATCCAGATAAAACATTGACGTGTTTATATTTGTCCAGCTGAACACTGCGCTATACTCCTTTTCTTTTCACGCGATACTAGGTTTCAAGTTCAGTTCTCTGCACAGATGATGATTCTTCAATTTGAACTTTAAAAAAATACACTTTTCGGTCTATCTGTAAGTATCTGCAGATATGTGCAATGTTTTTTATTTGCATCTCACCGGCGTATTCGTACTTCCGTACTTCGGTTGGCATTACCTATTTTTCTGGGACTTATCCACAATTGTCTCAGATTGTTCCGGTCTTAAATAATTGTTAGCCTTGTGGTTCCATAAAAAAGTGGCATGAAACTCTTGCTCAAGAAGATAAAACGTCCTTTAATAGGCTCTGCAACTTCTTGAAAAAATCGATCAAGGACTTTAATAACCAAGGTATTAATAACTACCTTGAAAGCCTCACAGCGACAAAGGATACCAATTACCCCATATGAAGAGCCGTTAAAAGTCTTCGAAAGCCCCAAATACACGTGGCTCCAATAAGAAGAAACCAGGATGACTGGGTGAAAGAAGATAAAGAAAAAGCAAACGTTTTCACCGACCATCTCGCAGAAACGTTCAAACCATTCAACTAGGAAGTGCTTCCAGAGAATGTCAGTACGCTAGATGTGACGACGAACCTTCCAATGGAAAAGGCTACACTTAGGGAACTTAGACAAGTTATACACACGCTCAAGCCCAATAAAGACCCTGGATATGACTAAATTACGGGAGAGATTCTTAAAGCGCTACCAAAAAAAGGTTTGTTAAAGCTGATCTGTCTTATGAATGCCACCATAAGACTAGAGCATCAGTGGAAAGTTGCCGAAGTTATTATGGGTCCGAAACCCGGCAAAGTCAAGTCATAAAGACCAATATCGCTCCTCCCGATTATATTGAAGGTCTTCGAGCGAATCTTAATTAATCATCTTAAATCGATTTATTGACACAAATCACCTCTTGCCCCATCATCAATTTAACTTTAGAGGCCAACTCTACTCTACTGTCCACCAAGTGCATCGAATAACCGATGTAATCGCACAAACAATCGAGTATAAGCTAGTCTGTTCAAGCGCATTCCTTGACGTCTCACAAGCCTTTGATAAGGTATAGCACGAGGGCCTGGAATATATATTTCGACAAGAGCAATTGTCTAGGTCATCATACCTAGATGACCGACTCTTCCGTGTCAGACATAGAAACAAATATTCTAGTTTTAAGACAGTAAAGGCGGGGGTGCCGCAAGGAAGTGTTCTTGGCGACATACCGCAAACCGATGATACTGTGCTAGCCACATTTGCTGATAACACTGTCATTTGGCAAAAGCCAAAACCGTCGAAGAAGCAACGACTTGCCCTCAATCGGATTAACAATTGGACAAAGACTTGACGAATTTCGCTTAATGAAAACAAGTCTGTCCATGTGAACTTCACTTTCAAGAAAATTAAAATCTACCTGTGTTAATCAGCGCAGTACAAATTCCTTTCACGAACGAGGCCAAATATCTTGGTATGACACTCGACGCTACTCGAGCACACGTTAAGAAAAAACTTAAAAAGCTTGCGATTAAGTATAAAGACATGTACTGGCTTCTTGGAAAGTATTCCAAGCTCAGCCTAGAAAACAAATTGCTGCTATATAAGTAAGTGCTAAAACCGGTCTGGACAATTGGTATACAGCTTAAGTGTTGTACTAAAACTAGTCACGTTAACGTCTTACAGATATTCCTAGGAGTCGAAAACATTCAGAACGAAATTAAAATGTTTGCGCGAAAACACAAAAATCGACGACAAGGACATACGAATACTTCTGTTCAACAGATCCTTGACAAGACAAATTTATTGCGCCGACTGAAAAGGACTAAGCCTCTCGATCTAGTAAAATAAAACGCGAAAGGAGAACTGCTTGTTGAGTGCGAACTCAGTCGTAGCCTGCATAAGGGAGGTGTTTTTTAGTGAGTAAGAATCTCACACTACTATAAGCACCGGGCTTGTAGTGTCTATGAAGATTTTTCACCTACCCACAAAAAAAAAACAATTCAAATCTTGGAAAGACAATTCTTCAATCGTCGATAGACGTTAATTTCTTAGCCTTAATTAGAAAGTGACTATCTTATGAATGTGCTTTGTTTTACATCACTCTGAAATTCAGTCGTTAAAAATGAGATATTAGTATAACTGTTATGTGAGAGACTCTCTCTTTGTTAGTAGTAGCCCTATATCGGACTTTTACAAAATGGCAATAACCCCGGGGTTTGGGAGAAAATCTATCCAGCATCCCAACATCTTTTCCTGCCACCCCATTAAGATTCGGTCACAAGTCTCCAATTAAGAAAGGTCTTTATGTTGCAGAAATTAATTTTTATTCATTTTTAATATCGTTGACAAGTGTTTTTCAGTGCGGTTCGTTGAATTATAGGCAACTGACACTTTTCCTTTTTTTCGCAGGTAATCGCTACCATACCCTTCAATGCTAAATTTCTCACATAGTTCAGCGGCGAGGAGAAGGCTTTATAGCAAAACTAAAAGCTGGTCAATAGATCCTACCTGTTTGAGCCCTAATAATAGTATGATGAACATATCTAAACTGCAGACTTTACTGTTGCGATTCTATCCACCTAGACTATCTGGCCATCACTCAAAACTATTTATTGGATCGGAAATTAACGATTTATGATTTATCCAGCTTAAGGCAAATTGTAGTATGAAAGCTAGGGTTAAAAACAATTAAAACCTCCTTTTCACTGTGCCACTTTCCCACGCTGATTGGGATTAGTTAGATTGGATTAGTTGGATTCAAGGAATAGAGTCAAAAATCCATGCAGCCTTTGATTTTCCAGCTGTACGAGTATATTGTAAGGAGATATTATAACATGTCAAATGCTTCAAGGATTATCTCGTTTAGGATTTCTGGAAAATTTGTTACCTCGTGTGTAGGAGGCTTTTGCTTAAAACGAAACAAATTATCTTTATCTTTTCCGCTTCTCATTTACATTTATTTCTCGTCATAACGACACGTATCATTTATTTTGCATAATTCCGCAGTGACAGATTTCGATTTGTCAACATAGAACTCACATCCCCTTGTCGCTGAAGATAAGATGCTTCAACGCCCAAATTACAGTGCCTCACATTCACTACGAGTACATTTGCACATAAATAACTTAAGCGAGTGGATAAATTGACGTAGAAAAATTTAGGTCATTCACTTTTTGACACGTGAATTCTTGTTGCTTACGCTATACTCCATTTCCTTCCTACGTACTCGTACTCGTACTCTTACATCAAGTCGAAAAGAGTAGCGGGCGGAAGGGTGAAAAAGTATTCTCACTTTGTCACAACCCGAATCCAAACTCAAACCCTGAGTTTGAACATCTAAGTGTCTTGCTGTGTATTGAAGGTGAAGAAGGTGCAACTGGATTTCAGAATCTTGGAACAAAGCTATCATATGACCAGAGAGTATTCGTGGCTCACTGTTGACTTGACTCCTGCACTTTTACTATCATAAATTGTTTCCGAATGACGCCAAATTCTTACACAGAGAATACAAACTTAATATGTATAGCTCGGCACTCCTCTGAAAGCTAAACAGGGAAGCAATACTTACCCAGTCGTCGCGGTGCTAAAAATATTCCTAGTGCAATTTACCGGCTGTATCTGCATCTCGCAGCAAGGTAAGCTAGGCTCCCTATTCCCCCTGCAGCGAGAGGGAGAATTATTTATGCAGGATATAGAAAAAGGACACCACTAAACCAAATGCCATGTCGTTAGAAATTATGTCACCGCTTGCACAGGCGGAATTTATAGTGTAAACAGCAATAGAATTCAAAGCTCCATAAAGTCAACTCAAACCGGGTCGAACGGGTGTTGATTTTTCAAGTGTATTCAAGTGACGACGATGACTACGACTACTACGACGACAACTACGATTTATAATGCAGTTCCTGCACCCCTGACAAAGGGCAGAATAATTAATTTTCTGTGAATGTTTACAAATATTTCACCCGAACAGAGGTGACCTAATTTCTTCATTCTGACTCCGATTTTAGTTCATGGTGCTACCTAATCATTGCACAGATGTGGCAGAGAATTTGATGAACATTAGACGAGCACTACAAATGAAAATATCCTCTAGGGTGGATTTCGAAATCCATTTGATTTGTTTTATGTGGGGTGACTAACCCCTAATTTGACTTTGGGCAAGCGGATTAAGGTTAGCTGGGATAAAGTGCCTGGAGGAATTGTTTAATTCGTTTTATTTGATCCGTTTAGCCGACAGTATGTAATGGGAATTAATTCAGGAAGTAGGGCGATTTTAGGGTATACGGCTTGTACATACATTGGTTGATAAATTGTTGGTGGGATTTGCCCATGAATATTTAAGTGCGCCATTACGGGTTGCTTCCTTTGACGTTGTCAGGAAGGTAAAGGTCATGTTTTATGTACACATGCCATGCTATTAACCTGTGCTTAATTCGGAAAATTTCCCTTAATTCTCTCCGTGGACATATAAATAAATTTACTGTCTAGACCACTGGGCTTTCTGAAAATTTTCCGCTTAAATTTGATGTAATTGCTCACTTTAATACCCTCGGAATTGCAGATGTAACAACCTTCATTCAGTTAAATTGAAAATTTATTAGCGGAATTTTTGGCGTCACAGGTATATTTATGGATTTGACTCCTAATAAAATATGTCACATCCCTGTGTTTTGTTAGATAAGAAGGAAGTTGGACTTACACTCGTCGGCCCGAAAATCTAAAGCAATTAATTTTTATTTACACAGTTGGTTCCCGGATGTTACGAGCTTGGTACCAGTTTGTTGTGTGAGCCCACGAATGTTTCAATCTCTTCGCAAAGTTTGATAAGAAATTCAGGGTGAAGATAGCCAGAAAGCCAACTTCGGTGCGTTTGGACAAAGGGTAAACGCATTTGCCCTTTTCGTTCAATGTGTACATGAGATACATTTTGGCTGTCATTAAAGCTTTCTTTAAAAAAGAAATTCTGAATTTGTCTACGTCTGAACACAGATGTGTTTTTAGTTGCAAGAGTTGTTTTGGGGTTTTGCGTACGTCCACGTCTGTAATTATGTAGCAGCTATTTCGGCACTCAATGAACTACAGGTACGATCTCTCCCCCAGCTACCTGGCTACGAACTAGTGCCATTCTTTTAAGCAAATTATCCACTATTGCTTTATTTATGGAAGCCCCGAACTAGACAGCATTTCGACGAGTTTGATGCGGTGTCAACATGCATACAAAGAATTGCGTCCCTGTACCCACATTTTGAAGTTGTTATTACGGGCGATTTCAGTATACATAATTCTAGGTGGTTTCGACTTGGCCCAGCATTGATAGTCATACATTCCCCTCTAGGTTTGTCGGACCACTGTCATATGGCGACAATTCTACAATGACCCAAAGGTAGCAAAAATTATTTGTCGTTGGTGAGTCGACCAATCTCTCAATTGATTATAGGTTACGTTCCGGAATGTTCAATTCAAGTTGTCTTCTATGGTTTCAAGTCTGATATTCACAAAAAAAATGCTGATGTGCCACAGGGCTTCATTCTGTCTGTGCTACTTCTATTCCAATATATTTTATTGCTTACGACAGTACTCTCTGCTTTTTATATTAGTTCCCGGACTCTACGACCCTGCTCTTCAGTTGTAGAACAGGAACGGCAGCGTGTGTTAAGCTTATTAAATTCTCATACAGTATAACCAATTGCTAAACAGCAGAATGGAATTTGGTGCTTTTAAAATAAAATGCTGTCTGCTATCGCTGAAGCGAAATCTGAACACCCAGTCATTAAATTCAAGAATGGTGCTCCACAGAAATTGCCAGTAAGCAATTCCGCCTCTTCAAATCTTCAACAGTAACAACCGTATTGTTATGAATGTTCATCACTACCCCCTCAAGCTCATTTTCGAACTTAGTCTAAAATATCGTGATTCTTTGCTGAACCGAACGACTCGCTTATAGAATGCCCTGTTAAGCTCCTTATTTGCTAGTCATTATAACCTGAAAACATTCAAAACCAACGTACATCGGTATCTCTATTTCTTCCCTCCTTAACTGTTCGTCCCCTCGTGGATAAGCCTACAAAAATTGCCCAACTGAACAAGAATATACGGACCGTGTTAGGTGCGTCTTTATTTGTTCGTTGTTCGTCGTAAGGAAAACGAAAGGCCGTTTTGATTATTCTTCCGAAAATTTTATTTCCATTAATCAGGATTACTGTCGGAAAAACAAAATATGACCTTATCCGGCTACTCCGACATATTTGGATGGTAAGGATTTCAAGGACTTAGTCAGGGTCTTGTAAAAGAGATGGTGGCGGACGAGCCCTATATGGGCCAACGGCAGCGCTCACATCCCGGAACCGATCCCTCGTCCTAGGGGCATTGAAAATGGAACTGGTCCTCCAGGTTGGGGGTTGTGCCGACGGGATAACTGCCCGCCCATTTACAAAAATAAGAAGTTACGAAGCATCAACAAGCCCCGGATATGAACGGATCTACTGTTGACAACCCGCGCAAACGATTTAAAGATAATGAGCTTCGGATATGCACGTGGAATGTTAGATCCCTTAATAGACCACGTCGAGCCGAACAACTAGCGGAGGTCCTATACTGCTGCACAGCAGACATAACCGCCATTCAAGAAATGCGATGGGATGGGCCGGACAAAAAGAAGATAAAAAACTGCAATAGCTACCGCGGCAATTGCTATCGACGGAAAAAGCAGCGCTTATTTGGATGCAGATTTGTTGTAGGAGGCAGACTAAAGCGAGCGTTTCGTAGCAACCCACATCAAGGCTACGGTTGCGGATATCCCAAACTACGCCAAGACAATCTAATACTGTGAGGAAATTCGATGTCAGATGGCTTCAATCGCAAGAGATCGCCAAGTCCTTTTCCGATCGAGTGTCTCTTAATCTCTTAAGAAGTCCAATGCCGCCAGCATCAAGCATCGAAGACCACTGGAAACACTGTCAAAACGCCATCAGAGATGCCGCTTCTGATGTTCTGGGTTTCACTCGTCCACCACAACGAAACCCAGGTTCGATGATGAATACCGGCAAGCTCATGCAGCTAAGCAAGATGTATATAAAGCGGCGCTGATTAGAAGGACCAGAGCTCTATGAGCGGAAGAGGAGAGACGAACAGCGGCTTTTAAGGAGGAAGAAGAAAGGGCATAAGAAGCGCGCGGTAGAGGAAATTCAGAGATGCTACTCCAGGAATGAGGTTCGGAAGTTTAACCTAAAGGTAAAAATGACATGCCGCGGAAACAAACCCCGAACCGAAGCCTGTAGAGATGAACAAGGGAACATCGTAGTAGAATCGCAGTCGATGCTGAGGATTTGGAAAGATCATTTCTGTAGACTGTATAACGGCGATGACGGACCAAATACCGCTGTCAGGCAGAATCAACCTTTCAACCTGGACGATGATGACCAACAATTCCGTCCACCCGACCTGAATGAAGTGAAGATAGCTATATCGAAGCCTAAGGCCAACAAAGCTGCTGGAGCGGATAACCTGACTGCCGAGCTCTTCAAAGCGACAGGCGATGACTTGGTAAAATATGGTTGGACGAAAGTATGCCTGATGAATGGAAACTCAGCATTGTTTGTCCGATTCTCAAGAAAGGAGGCCCTCTGAACTGCGCCAACTACAGAGGACTGTCTCCTTAACATCGCATATAAGATCTTATCCGCCGTATTGTGTGAACGCCTGAAGCCGTTCGTCAACAATCTGATAGATCCATATCAGGCTGGCTTCAGGCCAGGAAAGTCCACCATCGACCAGATATTCACACTACGGCAGATCTTGGAGAAGATCCATGAGCTTCAAATCGATACACACCACCTACTCATCGATTTTAAGGCCGCGTATGACAGAATCTATAGAGACGAGCTATACAGAGCAATGTCTAGTTTCGGCATCCCTGCCAAACTCGTCCGTCTCCGCAGGATGACGATGGAGAATGCACGCTGCTCCATCAAGGTCGGTAAAGATCTCACCGAGACCTTTGATGTCCAGAAAGGAGTTAGACAAGGCGATGCGCTGTCATGCGATTTTTTCAACATCGTACTTGAAAGAATAGTGCAAAACTCACGAGCAAACACGAGAGGCACTATGTTTCAAAAGTCCGTCCAACTACTCGCATACACCGATATTGACATAATCGGGAGAAAGCAGCGTGATGTCAGTGGCGCTTTCGCGAGTATTGAGACCGAAGCGGCGAAAATGGGTTTAGCGGTCAATGAGGGCAAGACCAAGTATATGCTGTCAAGAAAAAAGGACAACCAACACCGACGTCTCGGGCAGAACGTCATACTCAACAGATGTATGACTTTGAGGTAGTTAAGGACTTTGTCTACCTAGGCTCCGCTATAAATACAGACAACGACACCAGCGCTGAGATCAAGCGAAGAATAATTTTAAATCGCGACGGCACAGAAACGAAAACAAGTTCTTGAGCTTTCAAAAGGCTCGTTATTTGGTGGTATGAAACCTACAAATATCACGCTCCATAGATGCCGAATCCAGGGATATATATTTTGTACTTTATGTAAATTGCTGTTATTTTCACTTACTTTCTTACTTATATGGCGCTATAGTTCGAGGTGAACCTGGGCCTCAACTTAGAAGACTGTCCAGTAAGCCCATTCTTTACCTAACTGTCTCTATTGCGCACTCCAAGACGATTAAGGCCCTCATCGCCTTATGCGAGCAAACTAGTCTATGACTTAGTCTATTTCGTTGTCTCTCTGGTTTAGACTCGAAAGGCCAGAGCATTAGTGCCTTTTTTCTAAAAATCTTCTACTTATCTCAGCTGACTGATGCGTAGTTTTCTGACTAGGTCGATGTCCCTGCAGTTAGTTGTGGCTTTATCCTTCTCCAAAGCCCGTCAATGCAAACGGGACCGAATATATTGAAAATTTTTCTTTCGAAACGACTAAGGATATCTTTTCCCGGTTTCTATAAACACCATGTTTCGGGCCCATAATATATGACTGGTATGATCAAGTCTCCTTAGTTATTCGCGATAGGGCCTAACTAGTCAATTAGCTTCTTAGCCCACAGAAACAGCGATTGGCGAGTTTGATTCTTCGATAAATTTCTGCTGAGGTATATTTAGTAGAATTTATAGTAAAGGTAAGGTTAGCAGAATCCCTTACCACCTCGAATTTACAGCTGTTCAATTCTTCTATGTTGTATATGTTTTCTCTAAACTCTGCCAGAGGCTGTGGCTTATACAATATATGTAACAAAATCTATCAATCCAAGACTGTCTGCAATTTAAACAAAGAAGTTGCTTTTCACACCACAATCTATTTATTTCTATTAAAAAAATCTTTAACTTTAAAACCACTAAGCCTCTTAGATATTGGCACTATATTGTACTTACTGCAATAAGTTTGTGAAATCTTCAAATAGTAATACTTTTAGTCCGATTTCGATTGCAGCCAAGTCTAATCACATCAACAAACATTTAGATCCTTCCCTGAGATAAAGTATACATCAACAAACTTAAAGATATTTAGTTTGCTCTCTCCTGTGAACCAAAGGAGTACATGTGCCCTGAAAGCAATTAGAAAATGAGACATCGACTCTGCACGTATTTTGAGACAACTCACGTCGATGTGTATGTGTATTACTGCTATGCTTTATCCCAAAAAACCGAATGTAAGCTAACAATTTAGGGACTACAGAGCCAAAATCAACATCTCAGTTACACATTATTCTTTGCACACTACCACCCTATGGTCGGGTGATATCTCTTACCATTGAAACTAACTTTGGGGAGAGTTGCACATCTTCAGTTTTATTGCGAAAGAGTTTCTGTTTTTTTTTTCTTTTTTTCCTAAAAGATACACTCCACACGTTAGGTAGTCTACCATATGAAAGTGCCCAAACATAGGATTCTATCCATAGTAAACCAAACAAACCACTGTTAAGTTGCTCTGATAATTCTCCCACTGTGTCACATAAATCTGAATTCTGAATCTCATGTTTGCCTTTTATTATTCCCAAAATATACGGACTGCAAAATAAGAAGAAATAAAATAAAAAGAGTCCTCCAACAGGATTCCCCCTTAAATACGGGCAAAGTGGTGAGTAATTTTATTAGTGTCTGGAAGAAGCTTCTGTTTGTTTTGACTGCAGAACGTGCAACGGGTTTAGAGTGACACTGGGGGTTGATATGTAACAAAATATGAAACACAGGATAATTGTGAACAAATTAAAAATGCTGACGGGGCACGCACTTGGGTTGAAACATAATCCGCTGACTGCACTCGAAGTGGTAATGAAAGTTTAAACCTCCCTAGGCGTTATCCTTTGTTTCGTCAATTGTAATTTAAGAAATAATTACATTCAACCAGAAGGACGATAAAGAAGTTCTTTTAAATTCGTTCGTTAGCCTGGGGCGATTTGAAGTACTTGGGAGGTAATAAAAAAGTTGTTAACTTGTATTAGAGGTATTCTTCGGTTAAGTTTTTTGGGGTTGTAAAGGGGTAACTTTAAAGGTTTTGCTAAGTGCTTAGTACTTTGAAATCCGTCGTGGGATTATTATTAATTCATTTATATTTATGTGTCATTAGACCAAATAAAGAATCCAATATTCTTTTTAATTAAACGAGGTAACTAACAGTGAAATCCATAAACTAGAACCAAATAATCCAGCTAGACAGTAAAAGAATTAAAATGCAAGCGTCTTCTTTATTTATGTGTATGCCTTGATTGTCTGAATAAGTCAATTCTGTGAAATTCAGTTAAAGTTCTTGTATTTTGATATTAAAAAACTTGTTCGGTGTATGCCTAACGATACGGATTGAAAGAGTAAGGGACATATCAGGTTTGATTACATCGATTCGATTAGATAGATGTTCTGTGGGTATTAGACTATGACACTATGGAGCTTAGAACAACGTTTGTGTGTATTTGCTTATTTAAGTTTTATCTGGAAATCATAAGGCACTGCCGATTTAATACTGTCTACTCTAGAAATTTCAAGCTCACCAAGGAAGTTATTATAGGAAATTCGTTGACCACAGTAGAATAATTATATAAATTTTAATTTTAATCATATATCTGCTTCTGTAGTCATAATCATGTAGAAAAACATCGCATGACTTTCTGCATGTATTTCGAAGCCGTAAGGTCCATTAATGGCCAAGGAATACTATCCAGTCCAGTTCTAGACTCTGCATATGTATCTATATTCATCAAACAGATGGCGGTCTTATTTTTTCGTCATTTGTATGGACTTCAGAAACACATCCGTTCTCTCATTAGATTGGATATCTATACATTATAAAGATTGACCAGATAGAAATAATAGTGTTTTCAATTGATATATTTCATCAGTTCTCAAAGTAACCAATGACATCCAGCTGT
This sequence comes from Volucella inflata, assembly GCA_928272305.1. NCBI lineage: Eukaryota > Metazoa > Arthropoda > Insecta > Diptera > Syrphidae > Volucella > Volucella inflata. Next base: position 24,408,583 of record OV743717.1, on the reverse strand, counting down.
CGAAATATTCAGTAAGGTTTTACATTTCATCATACCTCGTGCTTTGTGCTTGCTGCAGGTGCAGAAATTATTCAAAATATTATCGAAATTCAGGCTCAGTTGTAAACACGCAACTTGAATTTCGTCGTGAGCTCTGTCGTCATTATGGCTTCAGTAACTGTGCAGGCAATTCGTCGCACCGTGGAAAAGTTTTCACTTAACGACACACTTTTCGATCTTGAACCACCAATTAGATAGAGATTGGTGCGAAATGAAGAAAACATAACCGCAGTAGCGGCCAGTACAAAGAAGACCCAATATGTCGATAAGAAGCCGATCAGCTGAATTGGGCATCGCCAGAGTCAACCTGGCTTATTTCGTGGTAAGATTTGAGGGAACATCCATATAAGATTGTGCTGATGCAGGAATTGAAGCCAGACGACCATAGACAACACCGTGAGTTCTCTAACTGGACGCTGGAAATGTTGGCCGGAAATAAAGATTTTCGCCAAAAAAACATTTTCTCGGATCAGGCCCGTTTTCGGCTCAACGACTATGTCAACAAATAAAATTGCCATTTCTGGAGTGAACACAATCCACAAGTGTTTGGCCAAGCATCAATGCATCCACAAAGATTGACGGTTTGGTGTGGTTTATGGCATGGCGGCTTTATTTCTTTCGAAATGAGAAACAAGGCACCGTAATCGTCAATGGTCTCAGGTATAGAGCGATGATAACCGACTTTCTGTGGTCAGAGCTCGAGAACATCGATACACCGAGCTTTGGTTTCTTCAAGATGGTACTAGATGCCAAACAATCGATGCAACGCTCGAAGTTGTGAAAGAGAAATTTGACGACTGGGTCATTTCTCGGCGAGCGTTTATCAATTGGGTGCCGCGATCATGCGATTTGACACCAGTCGATTATTTTCTCTGGGATTACGTTAAGTCCTTAGTCTATGCTAATAAGTCAAAGACTTTCAATTTCACTTCTATATCTTACATCGTTGTTGTTCTATTTAAGTTTTTTTTCCATATCGTTCTTATCTGGTCACCCTATAGTACGTTCTTATCTTGTTTGTGCGGAGACAATGTCTTAAGAATCTGCCTGCTTGGCTGGTAAGATACACAAAAAAATCCCTGCCGTTGAAATTGCCGTCTTAGCTTGGAAAAATTCTTACATTACAAATTCTTGAGCAACCACCGTTTCACGGTGATGCCCATCTTCATCTTGCATACTTCAAATACCATTAATTCGGTTTTGTCGGCTACTCTTTAAAATAAATTCCAGATCAATTAATGATTAATGAATCAGATCACCACTTTTCACTTATCATTTTATCGGCATTCCATCCTGATAAGATGGAGGTATGCTTTTATTATGCTGGTTAACAGAAACTATCTTCTGGTTTGTTTGTGATGTTCAAACATTCGAGCCGTCAAGTTTTCCTTAAAAAATCCCATGCACCACAAATATTCAAACAAATAGTGGATGGATTTCATAAGCGACACATGACAACAAAAAAGGTTTTCGCCAATTGCTGCAACATAATCTTTTAAGTGTCATCCAGATCTAATGTCTTATGTTCTCTAATTACCCATTTATTTTCCGCAGTTTTAACCGCTCATTTGGGAGCATTCACCGGAAAAATCAGGCTGAAATAATTCTTGCCCTAAGCACATTTGAATTCGTGGAGTTCAAACACTTCATCTTTTTTCTTGCCCTACCCTGAGATTGTGGTGCTACTTCTGGGTTTACTTACAATCGCCCCCTTTCCTGCCATAGACTGTGAAACAGTGCCTGTTAGCTGGCTTTTTATTTTAGGGATCACAGAAGGGGATTCTAAAGGACACCAGATTAATGTGTGGTAATTGCGAAAGCATTTTCATGCATATTCATTATTTGTGGTTAGTACCATCTTACTGATCCATATGTATTTACAAGTAGGTTATCAATTGTTAAAAGCCTAAAGATTTAAGTTCGGTGAAAGCAAAATAGCGCAACAAAATGCCGAAGGTTCGATTATCTATCATCAACAAAGCTTAGCTGCCCACGAATCAAGAGCCTAACATCAAGACGGTGGTCACGACAGACGAGGAAAGAACACGAGAAGCAGAAATAAGTTAGTATAACAATGAAAAATTGTCAAAGGAATCGAAGAGGAGAAGAAAATTTCCTAGTATTTATCATTTCTATTTAAGAAGATGGCAACGATTAGTATAAGGCCTCGTAGAAGTCGCATCTTCCGACAGGTGCTGGTTCCTTAAATGACGAGAATGAGCCTCTGCAGCCGAACATCTTGCAGCTCTTCTAATAAGTCCTACTTCACGCCAAAACAAGACCTTATCCGGGCTACTCCGACATATTTAGAGTTCAGGCCGGAGAGGATTTCCAGGACTTAGTCAGGGTCTTGAAAAAGAGATGGTGGCGGACGAGCCCTTTAAGGGCCAACGGCAGCGCTCACATCGCGGAACGGGTTACTGGCTTCGGTGTAACCGACCCCTCGTCCTAGGGGCACTCAAAATGGAACTGGTCCTCCAGGTTGGGGGTTGTGCCGCCGGGGTAACTGCCCGGCCATTTAAAAAAACAAGAAGTTACGAAGCATCAACAAGCCTCGGATATGGACGGATCTACTGTTGACAACCCACGCAAACGATTTAAGGACAATGAGCTTCGGATATGCACGTGGAATGTTAGATCCCTTAATAGACCACGTGCAGCCGAGCAACTAGCGGAGGCCCTAGACTGCTGCAAAGCAGACATAACCGCCATCTAAGAAATGCGATGGTATGGGCCGGACAAAAAGAAGATGAAAAACTGCGACATCTGCTACGGAAATTGTTATCGACGGCAAAAGCAGCGCTTATTGGGATGCGGATTTGTTGTCGGAGGCAGACTAAGACAAGAAGTCCTCAGCTTCCGGCATGTGAGCGAGCGCCTCGTAGCAATCCGCATCAAGGCTAAATTCGCCAACATTAGCCTCATATGCGCGCATGGCCCCACCAGAGGAGAGAGATGACGACACCAAGGATGCCTTCTACGAGCTCCTCAACAAGACCTACGAGCAATGCCCTAGCTATGACATTGAAATTGTGCTCGGTGATTTTAATGCAAAGCTAGGAAGAGAGGGTATCTTTGGTGGAACGATAGGAAAATACAGCCTTCACGTAACCAACTCCGATAACGGATTTAGGCTAATCGACTTTGCGGCGGGGCGAAACATTGTCGTGGCTAGCACGCGGTTCCCGCATCTCGACATACACAAGGGGACTTGGAGAACTCCTGATCAATCAACAGTCAACCAGATTGATCACATTGCGATCGATGCAAGACACTCCTCCAGCATTATGGATGTCCGTACTTTCCGAGGAGCCAACATCGACTCGGACCATTACCTTGTTGTAGCCAAGGTACGGTTGCGGATATCCCAAACTACGCCAAGACAATTTAATGCTGTGAGAAAATTCGACGTCAGACGGCTACAATCGCAAGAGATCGCCAAGTCCTTTTCCGATCGAGTGTCTCTTAATCTCTTAAGAGGTCCAATGCCGCCAACATCAAGCATCATAGACCATTGGAAACACTGCCAAAACGCCATCAGAGATGCCGCTTCTGATGTTCTGGGTTTCACTCGTCCACCACAACGAAACCCCTGGTTCTATGATGAATGCCGGCAAGCACATGCAGCTAAGCAAGATGCATATAACGCGGCGCTGCTTAGAAAGACCAGAGCTGCTCATGAGCTCTATGAGCGGAAGAGGAGAGACGAGCACGGCTTCTCAGGAGGAAGAAGAAAGAGCATGAGAAGCGCGCGATCGAGGAAATTGAGAGATGCTACTCCAGGAATGAGGTTCGGAAGTTTTACCAAAAGGTAAAAATAACATGCCGCGGAAACAAACCCCGAACCGAAGCCTGTAGAGATGAACAAGGGAACATCGTAGTAGAATCGCAGTCGATGCTGAGGATTTGGAAAGATCATTTCTGCAGACTGTATAACGGCGATGACGGACCAAATACCGCTGTCAGGCAGAATCAACCTTTCAACCTGGACGATGATGACCAACAATTCCGTCCACCCGACCTGGATGAAGTGAAGATAGCTATATCGAAGCTTAAGGCCAACAAAGCTGCTGGAGCGGATGGCGTGACTGCCGAGCTCTTCAAAGCGACAGGCGATGACGTGGTAAGGAGCATACACCAACTCATCTGTAAAATATGGTCAGACGAAAGTATGCCTGATGAATGGAAACTCAGCATTGTTTTCCGATTCTCAAGAAAGGAGGCCCTCTGAACTGCGCCAACTACAGAGGCATCAGTCTCCTTAACATCGCATATAAGATCTTATCCGCCGTATTGTGTGAACGCCTGAAGCCGTTCGTCAACAATCTGATAGATCCATATCAGGCTGGCTTCAGGCCAGGAAAGTCCACCATCGACCAGATATTCACACTACGGCAGATCTTGGAGAAGATCCATGAGCTTCAAATCGATACACATCACCTACTCATCGTTTTTAAGGCCGCGTATGACAGAATCTATAGAGACGAGCTGTACAGAGCAATGTCTAGTTTCGGCATCCCTGCCAAACTCGTCCGTCTGTGCAGGATGACGATGGAGAATGCACGCTGCTCCATCAAGGTCGGTAAAGATCTCACCGAGACCTTTGATGTCCAGAAAGGATTTAGACAAGGCGATGCGCTGTCATGCGATTTCTTTTACATCGTACTTAAAAGAAAAGTGCAAAACTCACGAGCAAACACGAGAGGCACTATCTTTCAAAAGTCCGTCCAACTACTCGCATACGCCGACGATATTGACATAATCGGGAGAAAGCAGCGTGATGTCAGTGGCGCTTTCGCGAGTATTGAGACCGAAGCGGCGAAAATGGGTTTAGCGGTCAATGAGGGCAAGACCAAGTATATGCTGTCAAGAAAAAAGGACAACCAACACCGACGTCTCGGGCAGAACGTCATACTCGACAGATGTATGACTTTGAGGTAGTTAAGGACTTTGTCTACCTAGGCTCCGCTATAAATACAGACAACGACACCAGCGCTGAGATCAAGTGAAGAATAACTCTTGCCAACCGCTGTTTCTTTGGGTTAAGAAGGCAATTGAGTAGCAAAGCCCTCTCTCGGACAACAAAAGTCACCCTTTATAAGACTTTAATAATCCCGGTCCTGCTCTATGGCGCAGAGGCAAGGACATTATCAAAAATGGATGAGGGTGTTCTTGGTTGCTTCGAGAGAAAAATTCTTCTGGTGATCTTCGGTCCCGTCTGCATTGACGGTGAGTGGAGGAGGAGATACAGCGACGAACTGTATGGACTGTACAGCGACATGGACCTAGCCAGAAGAGTGAAGATCCAAAGACTGAGTTGGCTGGGTCATGTAGAGCGCATGGACACCAATGCTCCGGTCCGAAATGTCTTCGAATCCGCCCCCGAGGGACAGCGCAGTAGAGGAAGGCCAAGACTCAGGTGGCGCACGCAAGTGGAATAGGACCTCAGGTAGGCAGGGATCGAGCTGGCTGGAGAAGCTTGTTGTTTGTGGCCCAGGTCCACCCCGGACTGTACCGCCACCTAAAGTAAGTAAGTAAGTAAGTATTTAAGAAAATGGAATTTAAATTTAAGAATGTAGGCTTGATTAATAAAATCTGAGCATGCCGGAAGAACGTTGCAAGTCTTTATTTGCGAAAACTATGAATTAAAATATTTGGTCAGTGAGAAAACTCCAAAAATGTCAATATACTTTAATGAAGGGAAATCTTTTTTTTTTCCTTTTTGCTCTCCTGTAAAATTGGTAAATATCACTTACGCCTCTTTGTGTTTCAGTGGACGATATTATATAAAGCCGGTGAAAATATGCTCGATTGCTTCGAGAGAAAGTTGAATACTATGGACTGTGGCGAACCGAAGACCTATACAACGATATAGGAAGTATTAAAATATTTCAAAATATGGCATTATGCTGATAGGAAATACTCCAAAGGGATAGATTATAGATCGTTGCCAGCATTTATGTGTCTGGAGAATAGCCAGAGACAAAATCCACTACCCCTTTGGCACACTCACATGTCATTATGATGAAAGCGATGATACGATCAAAGAGGAGTTGGTCCTCTTCAGAAGAAAAATCTAGATGCCCTGCATCATCCTACCTAAGTTCAGTGGTATATGGACTCCATCCTGAATAACAAACTGAAGAATAAGAAAAATACTGCAGATTGAACTTTGTAGAGTGGAAAACCACCTGATGGGTATAGGGATAGCACACCTGTCACATGTAAAACGAAGGCGAAGAAGAAGAACGAGAAGACGACGGAAAAAAGATCGTTTGTCCCCATTTTATCCCACTGGTGCATTAATACACCAAAGCAGGCGCCTTGCGTTAGTCGCATATACGAGTAATTATACATTTTCATTAAGAAGGTTTTATTTATGTACGTATTATCATTCTACACACTATAACGGTGAAAGTCAAGTGAAAATATCGTGAATTATTTTGTTTTTTAAAGTTTTGGCTTTATGTTTAATAGTGCAAAACCGGTAAGTTTGTTATTTATTTATCTATTGTCGTGGTGTGTAGTGTTTTGTTTAAATAAAATCCCAGATTTAACATCTGTTGAGAAAAAATTGAAAAAAAAAACCATTTTGAATACTTTTGTCTAGTAGCAATAACACTGGTGCAATTAGGGTTCCTGGAGGAATTAATTTTTTTTTTTTAAGAAATCAAAATTATCACTTACTGAAACTTCGGAGGAACTTGAAAACGAGTCACAAGATGGTATAGTCATCCGCTTGATCTCTTTGAGCTGCTCATTTCAAAAGATTTTGTTACTCTAGTAGTAGCTGAAACAATTTCCTATGCAGCAAAGAAAAAATAAAAAATTAGAAATGGATAGCAATGACATGTACATATTTTTTGGTGCTCTTATCTTGAGTGGCTACGTACCCCTTCCAAGGCGGTGAATGTTTTCCGAGGAACGTGAAGATACCCATAATAATCTTGTTTCAAAGTTCATGCGAAGGAACAAAGTTGACTCCATTTTTACAAATATTCATTTCAGCGATAATGACACCTTAAACACAAGGGATAAAATGGCAAAAGTGAAACCATTTATGGATCATTTGAATACGAAATTTTTACATTATGCACCGTTGGAAACAAATATTTCTATAGACAAAGCCATGATACCATACTTTGGAAGAAATACTTGTAAACAGTTCATCCGTAACAAGCTTGTGAGATTTAAATACAAGGCTCTGGGATATTGTCTGCAATTCGACATTTATCAAGGGCGCTCTGAAGATCGAAATCCACTAATGGGTTTGGGTGAATTTGTGGTGCTTAAGTTCGCCGATATCATTAAAAAAAATGTCCCGGTCTCAACTTCTCATTTTTCTTTAATAATTTTTTTACAGGTCCAAATTTAATTTCAAAACTTTCCAGGATGGGCTATGGTGTAACAGGAACACTGAGAGAAAATCGGCTTAAAAATATTTCCGGGATGATAGACAAAAAACAGTTCAACAAAAAGCCCCTAGGCGAATTTGAAGCTTTTGTGGACAAAACTAACCAGCTCATATTGACCAGATGGAAAGACAATAAGGTGGTCACAATGTTATCCAATGCTTACGGAAGTGACCCAGCTGATACTGCAAATAGATACGTTGTTAGTGAACATAAGAAGTGTGCGGTTCCCCAACCGAATGTTACCAAAATCTATAACAGTTATATGGGGGGAGTTGACCAAATGGACAGCAATATTTCAAATTACCGCATAAGTATCAGGGGCAAGAAGTGGTACTCTTCGATAGTTATGTGGCTTGTAGATTTATCCACTAACAATGCGTGGACAATGCAGACAATCCAAAGTCTTCCCAACTAAGTCAATATTTATCTTTCAGGTGAATCTTAAAAAGCAGAAGACGTTAGCATACAGCCGCAGAAATGCTTTTTTTTAGAAGTGGAAAACTTCAAATCGAAATAATATGCAGGAGAATATTTTTAATATATATAGAATTGGCTTCTTTAATAGATAATTTTATGGCATTAATGTTTAAATATGAGCTTTGGCATGAAGCTCTTTCGGCTGGCTCATAAATGGTGTCATCTGGAGGTTCAACTTTCACACACTTTTCGTATAAATCATGCTGTATTTCGGCAATAACGCATCTCATGTTGACTTGTAAGTGCTCAATTGTTTCTGTTTTATCGTCATAAACATGCAACTTTACATATCCCTTAAGAAAACAATCTTATGGCGTCAAATCGTAGAAACGAAGTGGCCAGTTAACAGATCCATATAGTGAAACTTATCATTCGTCAAATGTCGCACTGTGTGGTATGTGGCGCCGTCCTGCTGAAATCACATTTCTCCAATTACTCGTATTATTAATGCCTTCTAACTGAGGCACAAAGAAGTTAATAATCAAGTCTCTGTACTGCTCACTGTAAATTCTGACCTTAATCATTTTTGAAGATATATGGACCAATAATACACCCAAAACGGTGGCTTTTTCTTGATGTAATAGTGTTTCGACAACGGCTTGTCGATTTCATCGCTCCAAATGCTGCAATTCTATTTATTGACAAATCCATTAGACCTAAAGTGTGCTTAATCACTGAACAAAAATTCTGAAATGAAATTGTGGATCAGTAGCAATGTTTCCTTGGGCCTTTTTACCATACGTGACTTTACTTTTAAATTAATTTTTATTTCTTCTTTCATTATAAGCTTACGTCCTAGACAAAAATGCTTAAATCTAATTTCACAATGACTGTTACTTATTCTAGCTTACTGGCTCTTCCCGAACTCTCTAAACTTCACAATATCAATAAACTTTGCCTTTCGGCCTTAAAACTATCTTACGACTAATGGTCTTATTTATCAATAAGTGGGAAATATTTCTAAGATAATACTCGTAGTTTTAGAAAAAAACTTAGATACCTTATCATTTTTTTAAATTTTTATATAAAACTTAAAACTATACCCTATTCTACTTAACCTACATAAGCTACTTATTCTAACTTAAATATAATCGGGGTGGTGAGCACTCGTAGACTTTCTCTCCGAATGGTCACCATCTCGATTGCGATTTCGGGCGCCTGGCAATCCTCAACATCGTGTACAAGCACCGCCCAGACTTAACTGATGCCATGAAGCACTAATCACTTCTTAGAAGTGCCGCCCTATGTTAACGAGCCCGGCCTTTCCGCGAGATCCCCCTAACTATCCTTAATCTAACTTAAAACTAGGAAAAGTGTGTTACCTCAGTAACGTACCGACCTAGGAAAGCATGACTACCCTCCCTACTTCCTTAAGCCACCAGAATTCGGCGAACTGTTTTTCGGCATCGACCCGATCCCTTTCCGCAATCGCGGTACTAAAATGGAGGAGCTCCTGAGCATTAGCGACATACCCGTCGTATATGAGCCGCTTGTCCTTCGCACCGCGGTGGCGGTGGTATATTACCGGAATACCATCTCTACTTTGCACTAAACCTTTAGTATCTATATGAAGAAAAGCCTCCGGCGGGATAAAGAAGTGAGCTCTCATGGTACATGTCATTGGGGTAATAAGCCCCAAAGATCAGGCTGTTGTCGCTGGTCATTGCCCTTGCAACGTGCCTTCGAATCACCTTAATCAGGAAATTGTCAATCCTATTCAGATGAGCCTCATCGTAAAGGGCTTTGTTGGGATAGTATTTCTTGTACTCTGATTCTGGTGTTCTATACAAACCCAGACAGGTTCTGAGAAACTGCCTTTCAAACACCCGAATCTTTTCCATCTGAGACGGCGCTACATTAAACCACACAGGACAACCATACGCGATGACTGGCCTGATTAGGGCCACATAGCATATGACCTTCACCCTGGAAACAAGTTGACTGCTCTGAAACAGCCTTCTTGTCAGGGCTAAGGCCTTCTTAGCCCCAGCAAGACAAACATCTATATGTTTGTCAAAATACAGATTTTTATCGAGCCAGATACCAAGGTATCTAACTACGCTTCTCACCGCTAATGGCATCCCATGTTGTCCAATGATGGCCAAATTTCGCCAGTTATGTCTGGTATCCCTAGAAGCCCATCGCAATGGAGTCCTAAACAAGATTGTTTCTGATTCTTGGAAATTGATTTTTTAATTTCCAATCATCGCAATCCTCCTTAATATGATCGAAATCACGCTGCAGAAGAGCATTGATGACTTCGATTTTTGGACCTGATCTGTACGCCACTAAATCGTCTGCGTACGCTATAGAGTGATTGAGGGAACCTACTAGATCACTTTTGTAAATGTTAAACAGGATCGGAGAAATCACCGCCCTCGGTTGTAAGTCGTTTTTAATATCAAAGACTTTTCTTGAAGTGACGTTGCCAAATTTGACAACGAACTTCTTTCCCATAAGCATGCTATAAATCATATACAGCAGAGGTTTCGGCAAACCCCTCCTAGTTAACTTATAGAAAAACCCCTCTAGCCATACGGTGTCGAAAGCCTTTTCAAAGTCAACCAAGCAGGCACCCGTACACTGGTTCTTACACTTATTCCATTGTATGTCGGAGATCAGCTTTGCCGCAGCATGAATAGTGTCACGCTTCGCCCTAAAACCAAACTGATTTTCCGGAATTATATTGTTTTCCTCAACCCGCCTTAACAGCGCTCTATTAACTACTTTCTCGAATACCTTGCTTATATTCGGAAGTAAACTGATTGACCGAAGATTAGCAGGGTTGGTTCTAACTTTATCCCTTTTCGGGACAGGATGTACCACTACTATTTTCCAATGTGTCGGATAATATGCATTATTCAGCGCATTGTTAAATAGCGTAGTGAAAATAAAAATATCCACTGCTTCCAAGGGTAGGTGTCTTAATACGACATTTTGAATACCGTCTACTCCCGACGACTTTTTGTTTTTCAGAGACTCGAAAATGCACAGGACTTCATCTTTTCGCACGAACAAATTCGAGGAAGCTCTCTCATTGGCAACGATGACATTTGCAGCGTTTTCTTCACTGAATACGGTAAAACCGTGGTTCTCAGATCGCCAATTTTGAAGTTCGTTGCGTAAATAATAGTGACTTACGTAGGCCCTGTTATCAATGTCGTGATTACGGTGAACCGGATTGTTCACCGTATACACGGTTTCGAAAAAAGCGCACAGCAAATCCACTTTCTCCTGTGGGTCTTCGACCATGAAAAAACCATCGCCTGAGTCGGCACTTTCTGGACTTATACCAACCGTTAGTAGTATCTGTCTGTTCTCTGTCGTCTGTGGAATTAGAACATATTCGGACTACTGGATTTTATATTGCCCCAGTACAGACTTACAACTTTTCTGTAATTTTGTTTTATTAATTGTTTAAGGTTTTTGATCACTGACTTCAATGTTCTTATTTCCGGGTTTTGTCTGTCAGTAAACTATCTGTACAGTTCCTTCAGTCTGGTCTTTTTACCATACGTACTGCACGAACGATGGTCGTGTGGCTGTTTTTTTATTTCAATCTTTATTTAATAGAATAAATGTTAACAAAAACTAATTATTACTTAAAGTATAAATATTAATAAGCAATGCAGTTATATATTTTTTAATAAGGGCAAGTGGCAATTGTATCAACTAAATGCAATGATTAATTACAGATCAATGAGGAAAAAAACACAAATCAATAGTTACAATAAGGGACGAAGGATACAAAATAGATAAAATCGTACCAGATACAAATCAATAATAAGATAATTCAAGCTGGTATGGTCTTATAAGAAAAACCATTGCTTAATTTTAAATAAAAATACTCTGTCCTCTCTCACATATCTAAGGCTCTCTGGTAGTTTATAAAACAAGCACTATTGCACTGTAAGAACCCGAAAAACTATCTTTATGGATTGTGGGTATGATTACTAAATGAAACAGGCCATAGTAGACCAATTTTAAGTTTGTTAGACGACATTATAAGCTTCACAGCTTTCATAAAATATTACATAAGGTGGAAGGTAGGGTCCTTTCAATTTAACTTACTATCTAATGTAATCCCTAAATACTTAAAGGTGTCAACGCGTTCAATCCGAAAGCATCCCGAGGTCCAATTTGAATAAGCGTTAAAATAGATTAGATTTGTTTTGTATAAAGAAAATCTGAGGCAGCATGTCTAGTGAAATATCAAAGGTGTGTGTCCCTTATGTATTAAAAAGCATGTATTTTGTTTTTTCACTGATGACCATTTTATGATGGTTAAACCATCTACGCAATATTATGGTAGGATGGGGCTGTATCATAAGCAAAAGCGGTAATTTCGCCATTAAACGTTTGCAACAACAAAGAGTTCACATATATCAAAAACAGGGGAGAAACTAGTATAGAACCTTGTGGGACAACAATATTTAAAGTATTTTGAGAAATAAAATAATTTTTGAATTTGACCATGTGCTTACGGCTTATTAAAAATGATGCAAGCCGATCGTTTAACATTATAAAGTCTCTTTAACAAGATTGTATTATCAACCATATCGAAAGGTTTGATGATATACTCGTAAATAAAAAGTGCAGCTGGAATACGAGCCTCATTAAGGTTTTAACTTAATTTACTTGTTAGCTTGATCCTCAGAATTGAAAAGTACTAAAGAAGTTTGTTTTAGCTAAGAAGGAAAACGGTTAATGCATTTTTCAATAACTCTAGAGAACGTGGACAAAAAAGAAATCGGACGAAACTTTGTCGAAGTCAACCCTTTTATACAGCGGAATTACTAGTGCAGTTTTGAGGGATTCTGAAAATTTTCATGTTGAATGCAATTGTTAAAAATATTGCAATGAATATCAGAAACATGAAAATATATATTTTACTTTACGTAAAATTTTCCACACAATAAATGGACAGAAGTTTAATTGTTGACCACGATGACGAATTGACATATGTGGATCATCATCAACGCTACGCTGCACCCCATCAATCGCTTGTTATATGCGCAACGTATGGTGTCTTGCGGGATGCATTTTATCGTTAAGAGTAAACGAACTGTAAAAACAATCCATATGTTCTGGAATTTATCGCTCTGATGACCACCATAAAATACACGTAATGGCCGCCGAGTTTCTCAAATTTAATCATTTTTTTCAAAATAAATTTGCTGCGCTGTGAGTCTATTCGTGATGAATTTTTTTTGAAACAGTGTTGGCAATTTAAAGTTCTCCGCCTCTAAAAAATCACCGTTTAGTTTGAGATTGCCAGACATTTCTTAGTGAGATGACTAAACGGAACAAGATCGCACTCTGTTCGGACTATCGTATGTCTCAAAGAACTGCATCGCTGTTGAACTGGCCGGATTCAGATACTTAGCAACGAATGATATAATTTAGCTACGAACCTCCTACCCGAAGCACGTAACACACGTTGAAGTTGTCTCTAATGTCAATCAAAGGTACGTAATCGATCCTAAGCAGTCAACAGGAGAATAAATATTCTCAGGACACTGTGATATTGCAAAAGACACGAGCAATTATTGAATATTCTTGCAACATTTAGGCAGTCAAATGTTTCGCATCAAATAATGTTTTTAGAATTAGCTAGGGCATTGCCCACCTACGCCTCTATAGTGGTATCAAAAAACATTGTAACTGGTGAAAGTTCACGTCAACGTAGACCACTATGATTCACCTAATATGTACGACTATTTCCATATATGGTTTGAATATGGACACCGCATGGATGCCACCGATTTAGTCTTCTTGCCCAGAGATCAATGCGGTAGATAAGGTACAAAAAGTTCTTATTTATTTCATTGTATAAGTGAGGTTCGACAGCATTAATCTAATCTAGCTTTCCGAATACATTCCGTATGGATATGTATTTGCCCCGGCATTTCTTTATAAGAAACCGAAATGTTCGTGAAAACCTAATATGCCCCAAATGGTACATTTTCATTCCTCTTGTTATTCATTTGTCAACATTATAGCCACTTAAGCATGGAAACGATATTTGAGACATGTGTGCCTCGAAATATCTTCTACTAAAGCCAACCAATAACAACCAGACACATGTTTCTAAACACTATTGACTTATTTCATTTTCTGATACAAATGTTTCCTACACAATGTTTCCAACGCTCTTACTATATGTCCGAGTATGAATGTTCTCACACATTATTAAAGTATCTCAATACAATTTCTCATTTTCTATCCACTGCGCAAGCTCCATTTCGCCGGTGAGCAAAAAAGCTTTTGAGACAACCTACCACCTGTAGGATTTGTTGGCACCTTACTTTTAAAACCCCGTCCGAGGTATCAACTTCAAACTGTTAACAATTCATCAACACCTGGTTGGTTAAGATTGTTCTTTACAATGAACTACATTTCTTTGATGTTAGCAGGGGATGTTAGCCGGCTAAGTTTATTTTCAAAAGCAAAAACTAAAAATATTTTTCAAAGCAAATGCCAGTATCTAAAGCGCAGACCGAATAAATGATTTCACACTGCCAAATACCTGACAGGCAGCAAAAGAAAATTAAAAATTTCGAAAACAATCATAAATTTGGGCGCGAAATGTCCCACCGCACGGTGCGAGTATCTATTTTTGTTTGCTGAAAGGAAATTCTGTCACGACGAAGAATGTAATTTACGGCACAAGGTGTTCATTTAGATAGACAACAACGTGCGTATGAGATACATACATAAAATAAAAAAAAACGTCTATCATCCGGTAGTCGTACATCATTGCAATTAGGATCTAGATAAAAGAGATGAAGATGATAGATGATTGTAAAGAGGTGCGTTTTCAGTGTGGGGTAGCCTACTAAATTAGCGCTTCACATTTTTAACATTAAGAGATAAGCATGACAATAAATAATGATGAATCTATTTTCGGCTACTGATACTACTTTGGCTGATATTTATCTACACTAAGTCGGAAAAAATTAAATTCAAGAAAAAAAAAAAGTGAAGTGAAGGTTCTACCGAGATTTGAACTCGGATCGCTGGATTCAAAGTCCAGAGTGCTAACCATTACACCATAGAACCGGTATGGTCACCCTGTTTCAAAAAGTATATAACAAGTCAAGATGCCAACAGGCCGAAAAGCCAATGAATACGATATGACATTGTTGTTGATTGTTACCTATAGTACCATTTCGGGACAATATTTGAACTCTGGAATTCAAAAGCTTAAATGGGAACTATGGCAAAATATAGCAAATTATAGGCCAAATTCCTCGATTAGACAATCTGATTAAATTGAAAAACGAATTTCATATAATTCAACGGAAATATTTGAAATATGCGACCGAACAAAACATACACTGGATCTAGAGCGAAAAATAATTACAAAAATCCAACAGCACTCTGCTAAATAATTCAATTTATTCATCACATGAGACAGATATCAGACACCAACCGAATCAATTCGATCCGTCTTTATATTGTTTGTCACACATCGTTACATGTATATTGCTTTCCATCCAGAAGTAAACATAGATACAAATGTCAAATGTGTATCTCCGATTTTTTTACGGTTCTCCGCCTCAATCAAGCGTGAGAAAAATGAATTGGATCTGTTGTGTTGTGGGTATAAGGATACAGTACGTGTTTAAAAACTGGTGTCCTTTTAGATAATGTCGAAATTTCATCTCTTTTTCCGCACAAACAAAAGGACAGACAAATGGTTTTTAGCCTCCCCTGTGTTTTGGTCTTTAAGCGAATTCGATCCAATTGAAAAGGAAAAGTTAAGTATCCGTACTGCCCTATTTTTTTACCCTGCTTGTCGCTGGTGATTTATACGTATTTTTGGTTTAGCGAAGGAATTTTCTGGGTAGTGAAGGAAAATGGTTCTTGCTTACGTTCTTGTTTTCGTCTGATGATGACCCCGGGCCGGGAGTAATTAGTACCCGAGACAGGTGTTGACTGAGTTAACTTGAACTGCTCACCCAAAAATTGTGTGAATTACTCATATCTTGTTTAAAGGATTTCTATTTTTTCGGCGGGACTTTGTCATGGTAAAATTTCGGTTAATGTGTTCATTTTTTCATTGGACTGTGTTAATGTAGGTTTTATGGGTAATAAAGAAGTTAAATTCGACAACAATGTCTATAAAGTGATGCAAATCGATATAAAATTGCCAAAAGAATAGGGTGAAGGATTTAATGATGTGCCTAAGGGATGAATGAAAAAAGAAAATTTCCCATATACTTACAACATTATCTGTAAAATATTTATATTTTCGAAGATACTTTGTACTTCTTTCTGAATTTTGTACATATGTAGGTATACTATAATGAGACCTACGTAGCACTTATTCGAATGCGGATTTTCCAAGTTTTAAGATTCCAACACGTGAGCGAGCGTCATATGAGTTTCCGCATCAAAGCCAAATTCGCCAACATAAGCCTAATATGCGCCCATGCTTATACGGAAGATACGTATAGGTAGATACTTCTTCTTATCCTTTTATTAACCCTTTCCTCGTTATACTAACTTATGCGTAACGAGTTTCCCATTTTTACTGCATCGCTGCTGCTCCGCTTATGGGGTTGGCTAATGTCAAAGACCGCAGAACGCGTCTACATAATGCTCGGTCCTGGATCGCTTCAGTGGTTAACCCCAGACGTTGTTGCGCATTTGCCATCTGAGAAATCCAGGAATTCTTTTTCCGACCTCGTTTTCTTACAGTTGGAGTGACCGTAGTTGATAGTGCCTTTTTAACCGGATTTTCCGCAGATCTTCTTTGAACGTGGCAATACCAACTTATTCTATTTGCCTCAAGCTGTTCGGTTACCGAATTCTTTATATGTAGACTTCCTCTTATACGCGTAGATCTAATGCAATCGCGTTTAGTGACTCCACTAGACATCCTTAACATTTTCATTTCCGCTGCCGTCATTTTTTTTTTAAACGCTTCGTACATTGTCCAGCACTGTGAACCGTATATAAGAGCTGGTCTAACAACCGTGGTGTAGAGTTTTCCCTTTAACTTAAGTGGAAATTTTCGGTCGCAAAAGATTCCCGAATTTTCCCGCCATTTCATACATCCCACACTCACTCTGTGGTTTACGTCGTCGTCACATTTCGCTTCCATGTTAACGATTGATCCTAAGTACTTAAAGATAGTGCTTTTCGGAAGAACTATTCCGGCTAACATTATATCCGGAACAGGTCGCAACGGATGCGCAAATGGGCACGTCAAATGCTCCGTCTTTGAACGACTTATTTTAAACCCGTTTCTCTCTAGCGCATTTCTCCATGAATCTAAGGCGTTCTGTAAATCTTCGACGTTATCGCTTAGTATAACTGCGTCGTCAGCGAAGAGAATTGTCGTTACATTTGCTTCGCGCATGCACTCTTTTAAAAGATAGTCGAATACTACGTTAGAGAGGAAAGGGCTAAGTACGCTTCCTTGATGCACTCCGACATTAACTGGAAATTCTCTCGTTAGTCCAGCAGAGCTTTTAACCGCAGTTTTCACGTTTCCGTACATTTCTTGTATTATTCTAACATACGTTTCCGGTACGTTTTGAGACCTCAGCGCGGCCCATATGAGATCCCTAGGCACTCGATCGAATGCTTTCTCGAGGTCGATAAATACCATGTGTAAATCCTTAGACGAATCTCGGTGCTTTTCCATTATTATTCGTAGGCTTTGGATAGCGTCCACCGTCGATCTTCCTTCAACAAATCCACACTGGCTATTATCGAGCTTTATTATTTGCCGAAGACGTTCGTTTAAGACTCTTTCGACGATTTTCATTGTGTGTGACATAAGCTTGATTGAACGGTAGTTGTTGCATTCTCGAGTGTCGCCTTTTCCTTTGTATAATGGAACCAAGAAGCTACTTCTCCATTGATTCGGCATAGGTTGTCCACATTTTAATTTATTTAAAAGTTTCGATAGCCAAACGCTGCCGATCACCTCCATCTTCGACCAAAACTCTGATGGAATGCTGTCTGGTCCCACCGCTTTCCCCGGCTTCATTTTTCCAATTGCTATACTTATTTCTTCGATTGAAAAGTCCGAAACTTCCTCCTCGAATAGACCAGCTGTAGGCACGATATCACGTGGAAACTGTTTGTAAAGCAACTCCTTGCAGTATTCAAGCCACCGGTCACAAATTTCCTTTTCATTTGTTAGTAAACGACCGTCTGCGTTTATGATGTATTTCGGCGAGGTTATTTCCATTGAATTTTTTCTCCTCTGTGCAGCGAGCTTAAAAATAATTGGCATTTTAGTGTTGTACGACATTTGAACTTCTCGGATAGCTTGTCTTCTATCCGCCGATCGTGAGGATATTTGTTCCAACTCCTGGTACAGGTTTTCCGCTTCTGCCGCTCGAGTTCGAGCCATTACTTTCTTTGCGATCTTTTTAAGACGCTCGTATTCAAGAGCCAGTCGAGCTTTTTCAATATCGTCGCTCCGATCGCATTTTGTCCATGCTTGGAATGCACTCTTCTTGTCGGCCACAGCTCGTTTGGTTTCGTCATTCCACCACCATGTTTCTTTGCCGACGTAATGGTATTTCGATATAGTAGAGTAGGCAAAAAAGACGGGGGCAGAGAAAAACTGGAATTATTAATATCATCTTCAAGCTTTTACGACACAGAATGAAGATTATAATTTGTCTAGTTACAAGCTGCCAGTCATAGCTTTTGTTGAGTGGCGAGACTACCGGTAGTCCATACCAGGTCGCCGGTAGGGTACACCTGCTGGTCTCACCAGTTGTAGAGTTGCAACAAGTACCGGATGCTGAGACCCTAAGATCAGTAAGAGGTTTAAGATGGGTCTCGACTCATACGAAGGGTGGAACCTGTGCTTTTAACACGGGTTCCGAACTGGTATCAAACAACTTGACGGAGAGCGATGGCTAGGCGTGTCCTTGCTCCCATGTTCGTATGGCCATTCCGTGAAATAAAGTCTCCACGACAGGTGTTCACGAAAATCATAACATGTTGTAGTCGCCTTTTGATAGACGTACGGCAGGCCTTCAACTTTCTGTTAATCGAAACTTTCCAGGGAGCCAAGGTATGAATGAGGATTTCCCAATCGCCTTCACAAAGAAGTATTAGTGTGAGCTGCAATTTTTGAAAGATCACCAGAATATTCGCCGTATTATGAAATCTCTTAAGCATTAAGCATCAAGCAACGCTGTCAATGTGCCATCAGAGTTACCCCAAATGATGTGCTGGGATACACTCGACCACCAGCAAGCACATGCCAGTAAACAAGAAGTGTTTAAAGCAGCGATAGAATGAAGAGGGAGAGCTGCTCGTGAGCTCTACCAACCGAAGAGACAAGAAGTTCCATTAAAATTATACGATGATAGCTAAAACTTCAGGCCGCCTCTCAAAAATAAAGTAAGTACATCAATTTCTAGGCCGAAATCTTAGAAACCTTGGCTTACCGGCTGAGGTAAGGCTGCTGGAAATGACTTTGTAAAGAGCATAGACCGACTTATTTCTCAAATATGTTCATAAGAATGGGTGCCTGATGAGTGGAATCCCAGTATCGTTTGCCCGGTCCAAAACAAAGAAGACTTCTTCAGCTACGCCAATTATAGAGGCATATGGCTCCTCAACATCGCCGACAAGATCCTATCAGCCATAATATGTGAACGTCTAAAGCCCTTTGTCAGCAACATAATAGGTCCCTGTCAGTGCGGTTTAAGACCAGGAAAGTTCAAAATAGACCAAATCCTTACACTCCGACAGATCAAGGAAAAACCTTTAGAAGTCTTAGTTGATACACATCACTGTTAGAGACGACCTATAGACAGCCATGTCTAGTTTTGGCATCCCTGCCAAGCTCGTCCGTCTGTGCAGAATGACAATTGGGAAAGCTCGTTGCTTCGTCAAAGTCAGTAATGACCAAATCGAGATCTTTTATGTCGAAAAATTGTATAGCCAAAGTGACACGCAGTCATGCGGCTTTTTAAGCATCATATTTGAGGAAACCGAAGGGACTATCTTTCAAAAGTCTGTACAACTACACTGTCACTAGTGCGTTGGCTATTAATGAAAGAGAAGCCGCGAAAATGAGTTAAGGGGGAAATGAAGGCAAAACCAAGTGTATGTTGTCAACAAAAAGGAACACACAACACCGAAAAATTAAGGGGAACGTCAAAGTCGACAACTATGATTTTAGCGTAGTAAGGGACTATGCTACCTTGGTTCTGCTATAAATTCTACCAAGAATACCTTAGCACAAATTAAACGAAAAATCTCTCATGCCAGTCGATATTGGGCTAAAAGACCAATTGAATTGTTAGGCCCTATCATGGAAAATCAAGGAGAATCCCAGTCCAGCTTTATGGCGCTGAAACATGGACTCTATCAAAAGTGGATTAATGTATCCTCTGTCGTTTCGAGAAAAAAGTTGCGAACTTTATTAGATCCGGTTTGTGTTACCTAGCGTCGAGGGAAAAAATTTAAGTACGAACTATACGAGCGGTACGGTGACATAGTCCGTAGATGGAGATGGCTAGGGGTGTAGACCGAACGGAAGCTAAAGCCCTGGCCCGCAATGAGGAAGACCTCATTTCAGATGGCGCGCACATGTGGAAGGGCACCTAACACGAGTTTGAGTGCCCAACTGAAAGTACTAACCTAAAGACCGGGCTTGCTGGAAAGCAATTGTAGCTCGACCAAAATTATTAATTAAAGTCTATGTGCAAGCAAAACTCTCCCCACATGAAATCTATCAGTTGCATTCAGAAAAAGTCACTGTTTGGTGTATATTTTGGTCCAGTGGTGTTATTGACCTGTACTTCTTCCCGGCGAGTGATATAGGTCAATGATAACAAGAAATTGGCCGGCGAAATTGCGCATGACATGTGGTTTCACTGAGATGTGCTACACATCGTATTCAAAATTCAACAAAATAATCATCTTGCATGTCGGCGACGTCAGTTGGCCACCGAGATAGTATGCTTTAAAGCCAAAGGACTTCTTTTCTAAGTCTACGTTCAATCACGGGTATATTCCAATAAGCCACATACGATTGATGTCGTTAATGTCTACATTACCAATATCGTTCGAGCAGCCTTTACTGTAGTACTCTGACAACTATTTACACTGCTTGCTGGTACTAGCTTACGTACCAAGCATGGAGATAATCTTAAATACTAAAGATAGTTTAAGATGCCTGATTGCTCACTTACCAAGAACTTGTGAGCTATCAGAATAAGCATGAAAAGAATGTTTGAGCATCATGTGCGAAAAACTACTTTCTGTATAACTCTTCTGTTTAACACGGAAAATTTGGTTATCGATGGGTGGCCTCAACACAATTTTAAGCGGTATGTGTAACTCCGTAATTTTTCATATAAATATTGAGGCTGTTTGGTGGTTTAGATCTTGTGTAAATACTTGACTGCACAAAAGTCTAGATACTTGTCTAGTGAGCGACCAAAAATATTTTTAGCGTAGCCGCCTACATGGTCAAAACGCTTAAGTCCATAAACGTAACGAGTAACATTGTTGAATGCAACCTGGGGACTACGATTAATAAGTGCCCCGTTGCAACATTAAACTTCACAACTATAAGATATAAGTGGAACAAGTAGCGTCTTTACCAACATTAGTCTAGTGTTCAATGGCGTGTAGCTCCGCGACAGGGAAAAATTTCTGAGGCATCCATAAATTTTCCCGATTACCGTTCGAATAAGATCATCCCAATGCAAAGTTGTATTGAACCAAACGCCTAAGTTTTTTACTTTATCGACAAAATCTAATTGCGAATTCCCAAGATATATGTTAGGGAAGCATGTGGTGTTCAGATTATTTCTGCTTATGACAAGGCATTTGGTTTTATTTGGACTAAGCAAAAGGGAATTTTCTTCAGACCAGTTGAGAACTTTTCTCAAATATTGTGTTTATAGGCCGCATCCTCAACCAAACCGAGGTCACTACTAACATACAGCTGTACATCATCTGCGTACATGTACACCGATGAATTTTGAATGACTGTTGGAAGGTCGTTTATAAAGATTGTGAAGAGTAGTGGACCCAAAATAGATCCTTGGGGGACACCCGCTGAAGTTGCAGCAAAAGTAGATTGGCAGTTGTTTAAGAAAACAGGTTTGCCGCGGAAGAAGAGAATCCAAAGTTTATTAACGAGTCAAATGCCTTGGAGAAGTCTAGAAGCGTCAGAAAAGTGAAATGGTCGTTATTAAGTGAATAGACTTTTCCAAGACTTTTGATAAATACGGAAGGATTGCGATGGGTCGGTACTCTGCAGGCGAGTTACTGCTTGCTTTCTTTTTAAGCACTGGGACTATTTTTGCGGCTTTCCAAGATACTGGAAGCGATGATGTCATCACTATAGTGTTGAAAATGTGTGTTTGCGCTGGAAGAATTTACGGCAGAATAATGTTTATAAAATGGGGATGGATTCCATCAAAACCAAAAGCTTTTGATTTTATTTTAAGAATGGCTCTTACAACATCAGTTTGTCCAATTCTACTAAATTCAAATGAACCCTGTGGTGGTGATAAAGTTAGAGTACTAGCACTTGGGGTCGATAGTATTTTAACAAACTCACTATTTAACTGGTTTGGATCAATGTTATCATTCATAGAGTTTGTTTTAGAAATAATACCAAATTGGCGCAGATTCTTCCAAAGGGTTTTTTTTTGGGAAATTGATGATTTAAATGCTCGCTAAAGAAACGGCGCTTTGCCTGCTTGATTTGCGCACAAACTAGGTTTCTCAGTTCTATCAACATATAGCTAAAAGGGACCTGAGGGCTTTTCGTGGATAGATAGGAATTTTGACTGAAGAACTTCCCATCCTTTCGGGATTACGAATTAAAGAAGTTGAGTATGGATCCAGCAAATCCCCTGGAATAAATGGAATGACTGGAGGGATGATCAAAGCCATCTGAAAAGCCGGGTGGTCGTTCTCTTGAAGTCTTCTGACAAGGCTAGGTCTGATTCTAGATCATATAGGGCCATCAGCCTGCTTCCGGTGCTTAGAAAAGTACAGAAAAGGGTTATGGTGGAAACACTTTTGGAGAGCATCGCGGAACCAATGTTCCTCTCCCAAATCAGCTTCAAGAATGGCTAGAGCGTTGGCGACGTATGGTCTTTCTTGAAAGACAGAGTCCAAAGCAACAGTGGTAAGATGGTTGTAGGCATCTTTACTGACTTTAAAGGTGTCTTCGATTACTTTAACTGGCAACAAATACTAAGCAGTTTCCGTGAATTCGCCTGCCTGGAATTTGCCCTCAGTTTAACTTCTGTCCTTTCATTTAAGACCTGATGCTGAATCTGCTTCTGCGAAAGTTGAACGAGCTTTTGGGATGTTTCCTTCATGTAGACGATCTGCTCAATATACTCGAAAGTTGGGATAGGGCTGTGGTAGAAGAATTTCGAGAAAGGTTCTTGCAGTCATCGATGAATGGGGAAAGAGTGAAGGCCTGAGTGTGTCTCAGGAGAAGACCGGTTTAATGCTGATTAAGAGCAGATTACATACTAGAACTCGGGCTCCCTATATTAATGATGGCAAAAATTGGTGTTTAACTAAAGTCAGATATCTAGATATAACGTTGGGTGAGAACATTTTATCCCCAGTCTTGTACGTATGAAGTACCGTATGCTGTGTGCTGTAAGCCAAGGAAGGCGCATTCCTCGAAATAAGAAAATGCGCGTGATTTGGTTTACTCAGGAGCTGCAAACGCAAATGGCTGGGTCACTTATAGCATTTTTAAGGATGTGCTGACCATGCGTGAATTTCCTGAACGGAGTTTTATTCTCAGCCTGGGCTATTGTTAACCGGGCATGGCTCATTATAAGAAGTTTTGTATAAGAGAGGGATTAGAAGGAAAGCGAGCTGTTCAAGTGGACCTACCTCTGAAGTGGGCTGCATGTTTTGTGTGAGTGTCAGTTTTCACTGACCGTAGCTTTGTAAGGGCACTATTTACTAGGAGACTAGGCATTACTATGGAGTCACCGGGTGGCAACTTATAATAAGTTGAGGATTTTCCAATGGTACCAAAGGCCGCTGGTCCTGGGCCTTAAGGTGCCTAACTGGAAGTGATCGCAAGGCTGTCAAGTTTGACCGGAAGCCAAATTTTTGTGCCACGGGAGGTTAGGGTCCCAAGGAACTTCTGTTTCGGCCTGATCAAGCAAGGAGATGGCCCTTGTGAGGGTATCGTTTTTGATATACCCAAAATCGAGGGAAGAATAGACTGAGTGGAGTTCGGACATCTCATGGTTTAAGTTATGCATGCTATGGCCTGTGTCCAACCATATGATGACTATGACACTCATTGCTTTGCTCAATGTGGGGTTGTACTCCAACCGCTTGCCATGATCCATAGAATAGATGAGGTAATAGATAGGAATAAAGCCTTTAGCAAAGGGGAGGTTCGTGTCTTACACGCGACTTTGAATTTCTTACTGTTTGTGTTTCGTACTACCCGAAGGGCCCTGTTCTAATCCTAAAGAAGGATTGAGCCTTCACGGCATGTATCTCGTTAAAGCTCTGTCTCTAAGAAACTTATTTTATTCAAGTTAAACTAAAAGAGTTATTAAATATGTAGAGAGAGATCAGATGTCCGATTTAACTAACTCCTACAAAAACCAACATCAAAAACAAAATTCTGATGATATGAGTAAGTTGAAAATTTTTATTCTTTAAAACTCAAGAAAGCAAGAGGATCTAGAAAATTAAACAGGAAGGAAATGTCTATTTTCTAAAAGATGAAAATTGCTATCCAACATTATGAACTGCTGATTTAAATTCGAATTTGGAACAGTCCAAGCATTGGAAAGATATGGTCATCTGAAAAGACTTCTGAGAAAAAACTTTCTGTTGGTCAAAGCCAAGTGTTTACAACTTTGTTAATCCGGTTTTATTATGAAATCAATGACGCTGAGTGTTAAAGCGGAAACTTTGTCTTTCAAGTTGTCTCCATCCACTCAGACAATCCAAGTTTATGAATTCTTTGTCAGAAAAACGTACTCATGACTTATCCCAACGGAGATTAGAGTAAACTTTTTAAAAGAATATCACAAGTAAGCTTTTATCCTGTGTTGTTTCTTCACAAAGGTATGCCTTTTGAGGCATAATACCTATTCAATCCGACAATAACAGTAAACAACAACTCACTTCTCAAGACCGTAAGTTACAAAAGTACATTGCATGCCCACGACATAGCATACGAGTATAAGTAACTCAACCACTCATGTTGTGAAAGGTATCTTTTTCAAAGTTTACCGAGAAGGTCCAACACCACTGCAAATATCCCCCACCGACTATCATCATCTTCATTGTTATTATTTTTCTTACTGGTGGGGTTGATAAACAAAACTATTGAAACAGTTTTCCATGACTCCTTTCAGTCACATTTGTGCATACACCCTCTGTTTGGAAGGAAGTTTTTTTTAAGCAAGACAAGTCACAATCACAATCACTACCACCCTCTCCTTGTAAACATAGGAGTGTTCGAGCCAGTCTGTCAGACCGTCATTCGGTATACTTATTTATTTGTCTGTTTGCATTGAAGAGTGGACATGATGATGGGGTCGGTGTAAGATAGTTTTGTAACGCGTAGGAAACTGTTTCGCAATTAATTTGATGGAAGTTCATATCCGGTTTGATGTACGAGTATGCTGCGGGTGTTATTTCCCCCTGAGGATTCGACACGATTGACTTCGAGATGGGTCGAATACGATTACGAATACGAATATACGAGTATTGAGGGAAAGAACCGTCTGCAAGCATAATGGAACGAAAATGCCATTGAAAGTAGCAGAAAGTAATTAACAGGGAGTTAATTGCAGCAAGAACGATAGTGACGGATGAAAACTAGAGCGAGGACTCCGTGTATTCTCAGAGTGCAAATGTTTGCCAACTATTCTCCGCGCGACAAGGAATGTTATTTTCCTTGCAAAATTTCCAAATGACGATTGTTTTATGCTGTCGGTTTGTAGGTCCTTGAAAACAATAATTAATGTTTACACACATTTCTAATTACAAAGTAGCAAGTAGTAGATGAAAGTGAAGGCGTATTCATACACCAGTGGTTGTGATGGTTACCAGAATGGGTGCTACCATAAGATGAATCTCTAAAATAAAAGAATTTTAATTGCTCATAAAGAAACCTTAATGTTCTGTGTATAGTAAATGTTAAGCTGGATTTCATTTTCGAGATGAACGAACTGAAAAAAAGGATGAATACGTCTGCCGTTAATTAAAAAAATCATTGAACTAAGGAGCGTGGTTTGCCTCTGCATCTGCTTGCATTGTGCAAAACAAGGCAAACCAAAGCAAAGCGAATCCATGTGCAATTAAGCTGAGACGAAAATTGCACTCTTCTTTTATTTCTTTTCGTGTGTTTTGTGTGAGATATTCTGTGTGCTAGTTCTTTTGTCTTAACCCATGAATTGCAGTTCAAATTGAAAAGCAGGGCTTGCTTTACAAAACAAGTTTCATGATGAAAGTCTCAAGCAATTCATAGAGGTTTGTTTGTGTGTCAACACCATTCTCTAGGTGAAAGGAAATTTAACAACAAGCAAATTTTTTAGTTGTATACATACACCAGGTATCTTCTCCTTAATCCGATGATGCCCTACTTCCTTCCTAGATTTACTAAACTTTTCAGGTACACCTTCATTTTAACTACCTTTTCCATACAAATTTGCAACAAACTCACTGTACCAAACACTTAAAACTTAAAATCTGAAATCCATTCGGTGAGTTCCCACCACAAAGCATTTATTCTGAGCCCACAGTGCTCGTGCTGGTAATGAATTGCAATAAAAGCTTCAAAAGTAAATTAAGTGCGGACACATGTTGCTAGCACAGCAAAATTTTCATCTCCTCTCGTACAACTCACACTAAATGGAAAGGCGCGATCCGTTCGCTTGGTCGCTTGCTTGTCTGCCCTGTCAGGCGTTCTTTAAGAGCATTAGCTTGCTATTTTAAGCTTCATCAAGATGCTGCTGTATATACGTACATAAATCTATGCAGAATGAATATCCACATTAATCCATCCGATGATTAAACGTCATTAGCGAATTTTCTCTATTTGTCTTGGGGATTTTCAAGAAAATGATTTTAATGACTTTTTCGAAATGATTTTCCATAAACTTTATGAGAATGACGATTTTTATGGTATGAAGGCTTTGTGATGCATACACATACGTACGTGTACACGTGTTCCATCAATTTTTATGCCAGTGACAGCTATAATTTATAATTTTCCAGGATAATGGAGGACCCAGAAAGACATGAGATTAAAGAAAGATACGAGTATGATTGCGAGTTTATTTTTATTGGGAGGGAATAATGGCTTACACGAATGTTTTGATCACAAAAATTGTTTGCTTGGTTTCGCAGGTTTTCAAAAATAAAAATAAAAATATTTCGCTGACCGTTCTGCCATGCACGTATCTAAAAGATACTAACATAATATACCTTTTACGGGGATTGCTACCCTAATGCTGAGAGAAGCTGGACATATACGGATAAGAAGCTTTTAAAATGGGGCTTACAAGATTGCGTTAAGTAAGGTAACGATGGTCTTTGGGAAAATCAACCCACTTAGGCGTATTGACCCATTTGTTATGTTAAGTAGGTCTACGATCCTCCTACTCTTGGGGTCAGTTTAAGCTTCTGATGAAGCGTTTCAGACTAATAGCATCTTAGTTATTTAGATTGATTGGGTCATTGTAGAAGAAAGCTCCTTTGTGAGAGAGCTGGGTATATGAAGTATAAATTAAGAAATATCTCTACCTTTTCCTCCTCCTCCTCCTCCTCCTCCTCTTCAATGCAGCTTCTGCAGAAGTCATCTATAAAACCGCCAAGCCTTGTTGCATGGTTGCATATAAGACAGTGTCCACTGATTACACTTATACTAACGCTAAGATGTTTCCTATCTTAGGCTGATTCAGATCTAGTTTTGGCCCGATTTTGTGGGTTCCTGGGCATATTGATCCAGGTCTAAGGTCATCCAGGCATAATTTAAGCGATTGACATACCGATGATACCTTGTCCTGAAATATCTTTGTGGCCTTGCGCCTAGTAAAGGTGAATAATAAACCTCTACTTCATCGCCCTGAGAGATGATTGACGGCCCAGAGTGGTTTAAGAATTTTGTGAAACTGAACCTAGGGGTTTGAAAGCGGTCTGACTATCCGAAAAGATGCGAATATTTATTGTAGATATTACGTTTTCCTTCAACCATAACAGGACGCATTTAATTGAAAAAATTTCTACCTAGAACATGCTACACTGATTTGGAAGGCGGAAGATAACAATGCCACCAACTCCGCTTTCGATCTTGGATCCATCCTATGGTAATGGATTGACTTGTCACTTATAAAAGCATCTTTCTTCCAGAAACGTCTAGTGGGGATCAAATTATTTGCCAAACAAATGTTTAGACCTAAAGGAGTCGACGTTTTTTGGGTGAATTTCTAATGTATTAAAAATATTAGCAAAGCAGGCGCTTTAAGCCAAATAGCTACCTCTCTACTGAAAATGTCAAGTGAAATAGAATATCCAGTATCGCAGAGGAAGTTATTTGTAGAGCTCTGCTTATGCGGCGTTGCTTAGTTTGCTGCACTTTACTGCATTACCTAATGTCGTCCACCGGACAACTACTCTGTAGGTGAGTATGAGTATAAGCCGTGTGCAATGCGCGATTGAAGGCATCATTGGTTCATAACGGCTTTTTTGCCAGAGAATAGGGCAGCTGTAATTTTGCTGTCTTTTCTTGAATATTGGGCTTCCTGTTTAGTTTCCTATCAAAAATAAGAACTACGTATTTCGCCGTATCAGAAAACACCAAGCTGATACCGTTGATTGAAAGAGGGCCTCTGATTTGAATTTTGTATATCCTGAAAAACAGGAGAATGGGGCTTACTTCCAATCGACATCGATCCGTCAACAAGATAATCTATTAATATTCAGCTTGAAGGGTTCTTTAACTGTGTCGGGATTCTTTCCCGGAGTCATCTACGAGGCGATTACCTTGCTACCACAAGCTTCCAGATTTATCAGCACTTCTTTGAGCACTAAGTTTCAGAAAAAAATTTAAAGGACACCGCGTAGCGGCGTACATCCACTGACACGTGTTTTAGAAGATGTCTCACTTAGTTTGTAGTTGGTATGTAATCCTGCTATTTGGCATAAGATCGCCGAACCTGAGTGAGGCATTTGCCTTGTTGAACGTACGGTTGTGACGTTGTTAGAGACGTTTTCTATATACCTTCAGAAAAGCGACCATTGTGTACTCTCTTTAATGTAAGGACTGATCGATGTGGCTAGCTGGTGAATGCAGAGTAGTAATTACCGACTTTCCTTTAAAGCCTGTTGTGCCATAGAAAGAAGTTACCAAACTCGCGCGGGATGGAGATGGAAATCCTTTAAATGATTTTGGTCCCTTCTGACGGTTCATGGTGTGTGGAAGAGGAGATACAACGACGAACTATTCGGTCTGTACAGCGACATCGACTTAGCCAGAAGAGTGAAGGTCCGACGACTTAGATGGCAGGGTCATGTAGAGGGGGTGGAAACCAAGGCTCCGGTCTTCGAATTCGTCTCCGAGGGCGAGCACAGTAGAGGAAGACCGAGACTCAGGTGGCGCACGCAAGTGGAAGAGGAGGCAGCCGGCAAAGGATCAAGCTGGCTGAAGACACTTGTTGACCGTGGCCCAGGTTAACCATGGAGTGTAGCGCAACCCTAAGTAAGTAAATTAAATATTGTAGAATTGGTGGAGATGATATTCCTTAGCCGCCATGCCTCGGAGGCTTAAGTTATTATCCCACAAAATGACCTCTGGGATTATCGCTTTGCCTTCCTCAGTTTTCTTTTTAAATATAGAAGTTTCAGGATTCTTTTCTGAGTCCCAATCTATGACTTTTCTTGGTTTAAAGGTTTCCTGCAAACACTTGTAAGTGGTTGCTGTGCTGATGTTCACCAATGTGGCTTTTTCTTGCCTGTATGTTAAATACGAGGGAGAGTCAGGTTAAGATCGTTAAGTTGGTATTACATGTGGGACTTAAGAGTTCAGAGCAGGGTAGTTTTGAGATATTTACTCTGTATTTTGTCCAATCAGTTTACCGATATTTCCAGAATGTTTGTTGCCGAGGAGGAGAATAATTCAATCTGAATAACATGCAAAGGTGATCTGAGTATTAGTGTTTAAACAATACAATCCAATTCGTTATCATTTAAATTCTGCTGTCAAAGACTAGAGTGACATCTAGCACTTCCTGTTGGATTTTAGATTTTAAGGTGGGTTCCTGTTTAATATTGAAGACAATCTTTCTTTGTAAGTGCCGGTAATGCCATATACCTTGTGATGTGCGGTGGCATCACACTTGATGTTGAGGCCAGTTTTCTGCCTTAAGGCTTCCGAAACCACCCTTTCTAAGTTGAAACCAGGGAGAGGGCCCACATATTTAAGGCCAAGACATGGCGAAGCCAGCCAGTAAATATGCATATACATGTAAGATTCCATTCTAGCACCAGTTATATCAGGATCGCTAAAATTAGGAATTATGTACGAGGGCGGGTCAATAAGTCCGTGACTTTTTGAATTTCTGACCTCTTTACTGAAACAGCAACACTGCTCCTGTCAACAGGCATCTGTCAGTTGACTCCCGTCAAAATTTAAACTTGCTGCGTCAGTTAGTTTGTGTTTGACAGCTATTTTTATCAGACTACTCACTAATTTGAGGAGAAAATGGAAAAAAGTGAATTTCGTGTGCTTATTAAGCATTATTTCTTGCGAAAAAAAACCATTACCGAGACCAAGGCTAAGCTTGATAAATACTATGGGGACTCTGCACCATCGATTTCAATGGTAAAAAAGTGGTTTACTGAATTTCATTGTGTCCGTACAAGCACTGAAGATGCCGAACGTCCTGGACGCCCAGTTGAGGTCTCTACACCCGAAACAATCGAAAAAATTCACGATATGGTGTTGGCCGACCGAAGATTGAAAGTGCGAGAGATTGTGGAAGCCGTAGGGATCTCGCATGGCTCAGTGGTTTCAATTTTGAATGATCACTTGGGCATGAGAAAGCTTTGCGCAAGATGGGTGCCGCGTTTGCTCACAGTCGACCACAAACGCAATCGTGTTTGCCATGGCAAAAATCCATGAATTGGGCTATGAATTGCTCCCTCATCCACCCTATTCTCCAGATTTGGCTCCGAGCGACTACTTCTTGTTCCCAAACCTGAAAAAATGGCTTGGTGGAAAAAGATTTGACTCCAATGATGAAGTCATCTCGCAAACAAAGGCCTATTTTGAGGACCTCGACAAATCATTTATTTTGGAATGGATAAAAAAATTGGAGAAGCGTTGGACAAAGTGTATAGAGCTCAAGGGAGACTACGTTGAAAAATAAAATTATTTTTTTATCAAAAAATCTGTGTTTTAATCCAAAAGTCACGGACTTATTGACCCGTGACCCTTGATGCTCCCGGATCTCAAGATTTATTACTTGTTTTCTTTTAAAGAGAAGG
This sequence comes from Volucella inflata, assembly GCA_928272305.1. Classification (NCBI taxonomy): domain Eukaryota; kingdom Metazoa; phylum Arthropoda; class Insecta; order Diptera; family Syrphidae; genus Volucella; species Volucella inflata. Next base: position 24,377,147 of record OV743717.1, on the reverse strand, counting down.
AGGAGGTTACTAATCAGCATCCACCTCAATTTTTTAAAACCCAATCCCCAAAAAAGAATACTTGCTTGCCAACGTCAAATTTAGATATTACTATACACATTTAATCCAAAGAATGTCCGAATTTAACCCCGTGATACCGAGCAGCAGAGGAAGACCGAACTTAGAATGACTCATACAGGTGAAAAGGAACTTTAACCAACTTGTAATGCGGCACTGAAAGTCCTTGGGTAGCAAAAGAGATACAAAAAATTAGAGGTAATCGAACGCTGGTCAAGTTGAGGGAGAACTTTATTTTATTCGGTAGTTAAGTGGGCTATCCGATCCGCTAGCCTTGGTTTACTTAGGTTTAGATTTCCTATCTATATTTGAATCGATTAACGGAAATTTTGAATTTCACATCCTACTCCCGAAAAGTCCTAACCCATAGTACAATACGCTGTTTTTCGATATTCTTCCCCTTCCCTCTCGCTTTTCAAACATTTTTTTCAGTATTTCAAAATGAATTTAAATATGAAACCTTTCAAGAAATTGAAATAGCAAGGCTTACTCACAATAATGCATTAAAGGTTGAAAAGGTAGTAAAATTAGTTCAAGATGGATGGGTTATATTACACACATTGATGGATTGAGAAGAAAACCAGAGCGCACAAAGGATGTCTATTATAATGATAGATGGGATCTAATGTACAGATATATCTCTTTTTCAAAAAAAAAAATTAAATTTTCTAAAGTGAAAGAGAGTAGGTGGGCTTCTTCGATTAAATTGTTCTACTTCAACAAAAACTATCATCTGCTTAGAGACGTCAGTGGCCCTTGCAATATTTTTCTAAATAAAAATTCAACGGCAAACTATGATAATGAATGCAACCCAAGAAATAATACGTTACAAGTAGATAGGGGAATCTGGTAAAGCCTTATTGAAATTTCATTTCCCTTCAGATTAAGTGTTGCCATTGATGAATAGAGAAATGCCCGAGTAAAGTTTAAATTCTTATATCAGAAAAGTAAACATTTGGATGGAAATTGGAGCAATTTCACGGAGTTTGAACAACTATTAATATAAAAGTTTTTTTCTTCTTCAGAAAAGGATTTTAAACTAACTAGAAAGGCATGTATATCTTTAAAATAAAAATGGTACTCTTCTTGTCAAAAAGGCCCAGATTTCTAACTGCCGCCTTCAAACTGCCGTCACTTCTGCTTTAGTGCCATCCGTTTTTACCGACCAATTTCATTGCCCACAAATTCGTTCTACGGACTAATCTTTATTTAGGAAAATCTCAGCGATATTACTTCAGCATTCATATACTTTCGATTTTGTAAGATTTGGAAAGACACACTGCTTTAAGAAAATGCTAGCATACACTGTAGCGTATAAAAAAACAACAATGAAATACTGAAACAGCAACGAATGCCAATTGAACTAAAATCTGTAAGACAAAAGCTGACTTAAACTTACTAAAAAATCATTAATAATGCAGCGAAGATTACAGAATTCTTTTTAAAAAAACACCTTAGCGCATCGTTAGCAATTGGATAGAATACCAGACATTCAAGACGTATCCGAATATATTTCTTTCTAAAGAATGTTCAACTCAAAGTACCCATCTTTCAGACAAAAGTACTTTTAAAAATAACACAAATTTATAAAGTGCACCCTTAATCAATTCAAGGCTGCTAGACAGAGGTATTCCACAAATCAATTCTTTTTATTATTCAACCTTGACAGGTTTCAAAAGTCATCGCCAACCTGTAAAATGTTATAACTCTAACATCAGTGATATTTTCCTCAGTGATTACAAATAAAATGATGATGAAAAGCTAAGCACTTGTGAAATAAGCTTTAATCCGGCTACAACTGAATTTTAGACAACTTGACATGACATCATATAGCTTGCCTCTATAGATGTCAACTTCTTGAGTTCACTTCAGGACATGGCATGGTGATTCGCACTTGGGCTATCAACGAGTCATTCTCGATGATCAAACAACATTTTCTTTCATCTGAATCAGTGAATTGATGGCTGAGGGTTCAATTTTCAGATCTCATTTAAATAAGTCTTGAAAATACATCGGTGTAAACTCTCTATCCCCTGTCCATGTTAGCTCGCTCGGTGGTCCCGCAGGTCCGGGAAACTTGTTATACTATACTTGAGTTCTTATCTTATTCAAGTCTGATTGAAAGAAATCTTTAATTTCATCCCGAAGGTTGTAGGGTTTGCTTTGCTGCAAGTGGTTACTTCAACCAAAATTTAATATATCATTTCAATTTGATTTTCCTACAAGAAGGCCTGAAATCTTATTTTCCACTCGCTGTTTCAACACGGAACGCGTCAGAATTTCCTTCTGCTATGATGGGTGTTCCTGCTGTCTACAAAGCAGATAACGTTGTAATCTTGAAACAAACTGGCACGACTCCTTCGTAAGCACATGATTTTATGTTTTGTTTCTGGCGCTGGCGGTGCATTTTTTAATAATTTTTTGCCTTTTCCTAAATAAATGATGCTGCGATTAAAGTCTCAAGCAACAGCACTCTTCTTTTAACGTCTCTACCTTCGTGCACCTTTTCATTTAAATTTACCACTTTGGGTAACGATTCCTTTTATCACGATGTCCAACTGATGTGAGTCGCAGGCACTCCGGGCCAGATAATTGCTATTCATTAGAACAACTTGTCTTGGGCATTTAAGCCGATGAGTTCTGGTCCTTTTGACAAGGTCATTTACGCCATATAGCCCACACAGTTCCATGTTATAACACTTCATTCATTTATTCAAACGGCACCAAAATGACACTCAAAAAAACCAAGAGCGTTTCGATTCGCTTTTGATAAAAACCGTATTTCCGCTTATATCAATGACTGGGGTGATAAGGATTTGATGTAGGACTTATTATTCTGTTGCATCCTTAGGCCAAAGAAAAAGCAGTAGGTGAGCCAGATACTGCGCTTGATCTCTGCGGTTGTGTTGATATATGAATTTACGGTCCAAAATCGAGATAGACCTCAAAACCATAGTTTCCGAGCCCAAAACGATGGTTTTGGGTATCCTTTCTTGTGGACAGCATAAAGTTTCGAAGATAGAACGCCAGAATTTATTTTGTGTTTATCAGACTAAAAGCCTTCCAAGAAAGCTGGAATTAATAGTTCGAAAAGATAGTTTCGAATGCATTGAGGAAGTCATCGATCCCAAATGGTCGCATTTTCAGCAATAGAATCTGTAAAATTCCTGAGAAATATCAAGTGTGCCTATTTTGCTTCTCCAGATTGATGTACGCTTTGGCTTAACTTCTCATCAAATCACCAGTGGACTTCGAAAACGCTACTGCAGTTCATTGAGAGGTTTTCGTGTTTAGAGATATTTATGAGCTGACGGTTTATCAGCGTTGCTATGCCCCTGGAAAGAAGGGACGTAAGTGCAATGAATCTGTAGGAGGGGATGGAAAAAGATTGACTGAACAAATGCTTAGTACTACAGGAATATGAAAGTAAATAGAACCGCCCCGCTGAAGACTCGACGCAATTAAATGTATGGAGACACAAGGCACCATTTGGAAGTGTTCACTTGGGTGCAAAGTGTGCAGAAAGAAGTTTAGTCATGTTCAAAAGCTGACAACTGAAATGTCATTGTAAATGAGCATTGGAGTAAAAGATGAAGCGGAATTTTTGATATTTTTGACGAACGGCCACCAGATTTTACTGACTTAAGGACATTGTAGTACTCACATTAACAGGTCCATAGAGTTGTTGGTGTGATTATCAACGTGTGATATTCGCGTGGGCTCATTTTAAAGTTGAATCAAATTATTTTCTTAAGCAAAGATCTTATCACTTCGTCATTCGGGTGTTGTCTGTCCAGAATGTCGAAGCCACCCAGAATTGTGTATATTGAAATCGCCCGTAATAACGATTTCAGTATGAGGATACCGGGATACAATTCTTTGTATGGAGTCAGAAAGCGCATCAAACTCGTTAAAGGTCGAGTTGCTGCCTAGTTTGGGGCTTCTGTAAATAAAGCAGTAGTGGATAATTTGCTTACGGAGATGGAATTTTAACCACATGAAATTGAATTCCGGAATCGAACAGAACAGAACAGAACAGTTCGAAAAAATATCTTTATGACAGCTAGGGACATGTGGCCTCACAGGCTACGCTCGATTTTCGATTAGAATTACTCACATGTTGTACAACCTATGACACGTCTGGCTTCTTTCACGGTATTTTTAGCACTTAAACAAGAGCTACTAAGACGTGGGGTCGCGACAAGCCGGGAAAAGGTACGAATTCTAAGGATTTTCAAAACGCGCGACGTCCGTGATACTCCACGTCCCTAGTTAAAGGTTAATATGGAGTGAAAGCAATAAATTCGTCAAAGATCAAATTGCTGTAAATTGGTAAGCAACAGCACTACGCATGTAGTAAATGCTGAGAAAAGAATAAAGGCACTAGTAACTAGGTAATATCTTTTTTCTTCTCACTGCATTTATTTTTTATTTTAGAGGTCAAGGTTAAACTTAGAACAGAACCCCAAGTTTATCCCAACATGAATCCATACTCTTGGATTCTAGCTCAAAGACACCTTAAACTGAGTATAGACCCTGGTATCTGAAAGAAAAAAAGTATCCAAAAGTCATTCAAAGAACACAACAGCAACTCTGCTTGATGTAAACATTCTTTTTCATTTCCTTGCTTATTATTTTCCAACCAGCAAGTTTTGCATTGCTAACATTCTCATTTTACCATTAAACCCAACCTCATCCTTTGGATGCAGCATTTAAGATTACTCGTATTTGAAACTGAATTCACATTTTCAAGTGTGTATGATATCAGAACGAGCATAGTAGGAGTACGAGTGGAGTGAAACAAGCAAACAACACAAAAGAGCGCATTTCCACTTAGTTGCACATGAATGTGCAGTCTGTATCTGTTAACTTTTTTTATGTATCTCTGGTATTTATATGGTTACTTTGCCCAAAGAAATATCTATCACATGCAGGCTGACAAAAAGTCATTAGCAAAATTGAGTACAACTGAGAACAATATGTAGACTATGTAATACGAGTACTTCGAATCCAAAGAAGGGATAGGAGATTAAAGCAAAAGTCATCTCTCGAAAAGCACAACAAAACAGGATTTCCGAACGAGAGTGTACCTCTGCTTCGACATAAATTTCGTTTGGAAACATCTTTACAGTCAACAAAAGGACAAAATTTCTTTTGGGCAAATAAATCCTTCCAAATTGTTTATTCAAGAGATGCTTGTATCTGGTGTCTAGCTTGGCCAGTAGCCGTTCCAAAATCATGTTAAATATGCAAAGTGTTAATTACCCCATTGCGGCGATAATTAATTATCTCCCTAGATCGTAAAATTGTAAAATACACTTGTTCACTGGCTGAGTTGCTTACTTACTTTTACTAACTGGGACTAGAGGGGGGGCCAATAGAAGTACACGCACCTCGTTTCTTTTATGGGGGTGCGTCTAATCAAATAAATAATTTCGCATAGCCGTTCCAGTCAGTACTCGTAAAAAAATTGCATATTGCAGAATTAATTGCTGTACGAAATTGTGGCGTCTATTTGATCAGAGAAATTTATTTGATGCAGATGGCGCATTGCACGAATTACTCGTATTTTGGCCGGTCGGTACTGCGTGAATGTGAATGCCGATGCTGAGGTGTGAATTAAATTCCAGACGGCGTAAGATACTAAAACAATTTGGGTCACACCATTGGACGTCTATAGACAGTGTTTGCATCTAAATGGTGTTTGTTACAAACTGCTGATTGCAGATATAAATGAATGTGAAACAAATACGCACGACTTGTGCATGTGACAGAGTTAGTGCGTAGGTGGTGTTTTAATTGCATTTTTTTTTACTTATCATTATGTCAAGGAGGTAAGCTAAAGCCATTTCGCACGGAAGCCAGCTTATGGACTTGGACATTATTATAGTATTTCGATTGAAGCATTTAGATCTGAACTTTATGGGTAATGGATAGTGATCGGAATGCTAAAATAGCTGTGCTGATCGGACTATGAATTTCGATCCACTAAAGCAAGATGTAAGAAGTGACTGCGACTATAGGAAATTTTTTTTGCTGTACGTGTGGCTGCGTGGCTGTAAGTCCAGCAATAAAATCGTTAAGTCTTCGTATTTGCACTCTAGATATCGTGAGTAATATTTTAGAAATCCAGTGAACATGTCAAATGTGAGAACTCATGAAGTTACTAGATCCCTAAGATCTTTCGTGTGAATGTAGTTTAAATTAGAAACTCGTCAATTTTCTTATAAATTTAAGACGGTTACACACTTAGTCTTTCGCAGTACCCTTTGTAGTTAGAGTACTCTCAATTCCCTACCTTATATGAAAAGAGTTGCACAGTAACGGGGAATATTTTGTGATTTCGTCAGTTGCTAAACAGAGTCGGCACTCAGTTTTTATTTTTTCGGGTTTTGGTCTACATTGCAACAGTCGGATACGTTTCATACACCATTAGAATTTAGTCTTAATTATGACATTGAGAATACAGGTATATCTTAGTCCCCTAAGACAACCTCATTTGGTTATTCATAGATCCCTCTAGGAATCTAGTCAAATACGTTTCGTAATATGATCGCGAGCTTTTTTTTACGGTTCTAGATTATCAACATACCCTAAAACTTTGTATTTTGTGGTTCCGGGTTCGTTTAATAGGCCAACTTTGCTCAATACTTGATAGAGTGGACCTGGTCTCTTATAATACGCCGAGTTGCCTAAGGTCCCTTTCTACTAATGCTCGCAACATAAGTCAAATAATTATTTTACAATGTTTACCGAAGATTCGCCATAACGTAGCACTCGTATTCATCCGTCTTACATGTTCTAATCGTCGTAGCCATTATATTCGGACTTGTCTGATTGGGGTCGATGTCTTTATCATTGATTAGGAAAAGAATTTTAGTCTCAGGACTGCTTAGAGCGATCTTTTTAATTCTGGGCTAAGTCCATACAAAGTGGCCTCGTGTGACGGTTTTGACAGTCGATTGCCTTTTTAGCACGAACAAAAACCACAACGGAATAGATATTCTTCGTTTGATATCATTGCTAGTTTCTTTGTCAAAATGCAACAGCATATTTTTTCCATCATCATTCTGCATACTCACGGACATCATAATAGGTCACAGCTCCATATATTATGCCTTAGATGAGTGATTCATTTAAGTAAACTGGAATTTGAATTGCGAACATTTGATCTATTGTAAGCATTCTGGCCAAAAGCCATACTAATTTTGATTTCTCAGGCTGTTGAGAAAAGGCTTTATGTGCTCTCACAGCACGGCAGATATGATCATGAGAATCAAACAAACAATGTGAATCTAAAAATGCAAATCATAGGAAGATGACACCACTTTGTACACGCACTCTTAGCGCATACCTATATATTATCAAGGATAACTTTCTAAAAGAGGTTAAAATTCATTGACTTTCAGGAAATTCTCTGAGCAATACGAAATTCAGATTATCGTGAGGGATTTGTAAATAAAATTTTAGACAACGTTGTCGCAAAAGTACCGATGGTGGTACTTTTTTTTATGCGGTATACATATTGATTAAAATGCGGTAGCATATCGCTTTGGAAAACTCTCCTAATATATGTGTAGATGTCTACCAATTCTTAAATTATTTACAAGGGTGACGACCCATCACTAGGCTTAGTACATAGTTCAGAGCTGAAACGCTTCTTGTCAGTTTCATATTTGTTTAGCTTTGTCTGGACAAGACTACCAGCGAAGGGTTTATTAAATCGAAACTTTTTTTAGGAGCTTTGAATGAAGAACGAAATATGAACATACTGTTTATTTGACTTTATCGTACCAGGTTCTTGCTAATTTGCCTGCAAGAATTAAGATCACTGCTATTGCTGAGTACCACTGCAAGGTAGAGTATTGTTTGTCTGAGGCTTATTGGCAGAAGCCCGCGACTTTAAGTAGCCCCAAAGAATGAAGTCTGGGATGGTTAAATCGGGCGATCTTGCTGGCCATGCCAAATCGCCAAAACGGGAGATACGCGACCTTCACAATATCCATTGTGGCTCGTGCTGTATGTGCAGTTGAACCGTCTTGTTAAAACCACATGTTCACCAAGCCTCGCACATCCAATTTCGGCAGTAAGAAGTTGTTTATCATGGCCCTGTAGCCTTCGCCAGTAAAAGTGGCCGTATTGCCAATGGCGTCCTCGAAAAAATACGGCTCAATCACTCTTCCCGCGTGAACGCCGCACCACACAGTGGCTTTGAGTGGATATAATGGCTCTTCGTGCATCACACGCGTATTCGCAGTCCGTCTTTGAAGGATGACGATGGAGAATACACGTTGCTCCATCAAGGTCGGTAAAGATCTCACCAAGACCTTTGATGTCCAGAAAGGATTAAGACAAGGCGATTCGCTGTCATGCGATTTTTTCAACATCGTACTTGAAAGAATAGTGCAAAACTCATGAGCAAACACGAGAGGCACTATCTTTCAAAAGTCCGTCCAACTACTCGCATACGCCGACGATATTGACATAATCGGGAGAAAGAAGCGTGATATCAGTAGCGCTTTCGCGAGTATTGAGACGGAAGCGGCGAAAATAGGTTTAGCGGTCAATGAGGGCAAGACCAAGTATATGCTGTCAAGAAAAAAGGACAACCAACACCGACGTCTCGAGCAGAACGTCACACTCGACAGTTATAACTTTGAGGTAGTTAAGGACTTTGTCTACCTAGGCTCTGCTATAAATACAGACAACGACACCAGCGCTGAGATCAAGCGAAGAATAACTCTTGCCAACCGCTGTCTCTTTGGGTTAAGAAGGCAATTGAGTAGCAAAGCCCTCTCTCGGACTACAACAGTCACACTTTGTAAGACCTTAATAATCCCGGTCCTGATCTTTGGCGCAGAGGCATGAACATTATCAAAAATGGATGAGGGTGTTCTTCGAGAGAAGAATTCTTCGGGCGATCTTCGGTCCCGTCTGCATCAACGGTGAGTGGAGGAGGAGATACAACGACGGACTGTATGGACTGTACAGCGACATGGACCTAGCCAGAAGAGTAAGGATCCAAAGACTAATATGGCTGGGTCATGTAGAGCGCATGGACACCAGTGCTCCGGTCCGAAAAGTCTTCGAATCCGCTCCCGAGGGACATCGCAGTAGAGGAAGGCCAAGACTCAGATGTCGCACGCAAGTGGAAGAGGACCTCAGCCAACTTAGCGTGCGAAACTGGAGGCAGCTAGCGAGGGATCGAGCTGGCTGAAGAAGCTTGTTGACTGAGGCCCAGGTCCACCCGGACTGTAGCGCCACCTAAAGTAAGTAAGTATTACAAAAGATATTAAAATTGATTAGTTCAATGTAAATTTACAGCGGTTTCGGCAAATTTTTAAGACTGAGCGCCTTATACGAGTATTTTTTCCGGAAAAAAACTTTTGTTGTTTTCCATGTGAGTTAAATTTACGTAGGTTAGCTTTCTAGGGTTAAAGAGGCTTGGTATACATATGTATATTTAAAGTAAATTTTTGGTGAAGCTATCTGGAAAGCAATACGGCATATCTCAATGTTCATCATCTAATTTTGCATACCTTCGACTTTTCCAGGCTCAAAATAGGGGGAGAGTGGGATGTTTTTTGTAGGCGGACGATTTGACTGTGACGTTAGAGAAAATAACTTTTTTTCTACTTTTAATTTTTGGCTGATATATGTATGAACTCAAACACTTGTTCGGCGGTGGAAATAATCACTTCAATACATCAAAAAATTACCATTAGAATTGTGAATGCATATCTATGCCCTCTTGAAAAGACTGTTTTTGTCGAACTCTCTTTGAATAATTTTGGAAGCTTCAGTTTGGCCTTTGCTGACTTAGATTTTCCCCAAAGTCAATTTGTATGTCTTCAGGGACCTAGGTATGAGTATATGGCATATCCATGAAAACCAAAAGATAATCAGAGCCAAAACTTTAATGCATGTTACTCTTAAATTTCTTACCGTCTGTGGGGTCTTAAACATAATAGCGTTTCCATATGAAAGAACCAATGGAACTCAGACAAATCGTTTCTTGTAAAGTTTGTTTCATCAAATAACTCCTGTATAGGAAGGATAGGATGATTTTAGTCGTAACCATACATTTATAAAAGACAAGCCTCTGGAATATGCTTATATCTTTCTGAATGAAGCTCACTAGAATTTGAAGTAAGATCTTCTTAAGATCTTCCTTGTTAGTACACATCATAGACGGAAAATGCATTCCTAAAGTAGTAACTCTTATGTGGAAATCAAACATTGTCTCTATGTTCTTCAACAGAACAGAATTCAGACTAAAATGTCTGATGCTCTTGAAATGTAGGAGGCAATCCTAAGTGGTTTTTAATTCGAAACCTTCTTTTAATTTTCAGTATGGAGCTCACAGTCAGGTGAGAACGTCAGGATTCTCTTCAAAAACAACAACAGCTGGTTAAAACGATTTTGCATAACTAGATACTCGTACATGTCATTGCTGTTAACTGATTTATTGTCATTAAAAAAATCGACACCGGGTTTAATTAACAAGTACCCACTAGAGCAGGTTGTACTACTTGGCTCATAACATTTTTAATTTTATGCCCGTATTCTGGCATACCTCTGTGAAGCCTCATATGTCACAACAACCTCACAAGAGCGAAGTGAGTCACAATTTGTGAGGTTTTTATACTCTAACCATAACCTCACAAGTTGTGAGCATCACAAGGACTAATAAAATTGTGATGTCCTATTGAGAAGCTCACAAGCCGATCACAAGAGATAAAACAACACCCGAACCTCGCCTTCAATAAGGATGTGCGCCAGCTGGCACTTGCCTGTTGAAACTTCCTATACATATTCCCGAAGCTTCAGAAATTAAATTTATCTTAAAACAAAAATAAGTTGCAACAGAGTGATGGCAGTCTTTAACAAGGCTGGGCCAAGTATTTTTGCTAAATTCGGTCATGGATGTTTGAGAATTCCTCAACTCAGCCTTCACGGACTGGCACAGGATTATTACGACGTGAATCCGATTGGGATTTTTTTTTACTAAACGCGCAATTGTTTGCTCATCGGAAAATTGAAATTGATACATGTACCGTAGCCGTGTAGCTAAAAACGAATTTTATAAAGCAAGTTTGGATGATTTGTAATGTTGTTGAAGTTTTGATTTTAGAACATCCTTACGAACTCAATGAGGGAAAAGTAGATTGTTCCGCCGACAAGTGTTCTCTATTTCTCTATAACTAGATTCTCCCCCAAATCAGTTCAATGTAATACAAACACCAAGATCATTACTTTTTCATTATTTACAACAATAATTCATTTTTTGGCATTCTCTACGAATGACAATAACTCAACCTCACATACCGCCGACTCCCCCCATATGGATAGACATTCAATATAGGCCGGTGTAATTCGAATAAGGTTACAACCAACAACAAATTAGTCTCATAATTCATTTTTCGACAGACATCTTCTATATACTATCATACTTGCCTTAAAAACATCCTTTTGGATTGCCTGAACGAAGGTCTTTGTAATCAATATTTTGACTGCCTTAAATAAAATAACAGTCAAAATCCTATCTCCTTTAATCAATCAGAGTGTTTGCACAGTCCCATTTCCTCCCACTCCCAGAGCAAGTAGATACCAAGATCATCGTCCCTCTTCCAAAGGATTGACATAAAGTTTCTAAATTTTCGGTTGGATAAGTCTATTTTCCCGTATTGGTATCCTAACAGATTTCACATCAAGTTGTCACACGTATTACTATGAACTACGTGATGTGGAAGGTTAATTCCTCGTCTAATTTATCCCTCAAAGTCTGACAAGATTTCACTTTCAGTTGAGTGTGTAGAACTGTGGAACTATAATAAAACAACTCCATCCCACATGTGTCTTTTCAATTGTTGCCAAAAGCATTAGGTACTCGATAACGTCAGATAGCTACTATGTACTCGTACGTAAGGCCATCCGATCAGGTGACGGTTCAAGAAACTCACTTAACAAAACGACATATAGCAGACGGGAAACTGATTGCTCCTTAATGCCATCGGAGTTTGTTTGAATTTGATATTTTATTTTCTATAGGAATTTACGGGAGTTTGATGGAATCAATGCTACAGCAACATGTTGCTAGACCTGTTGGAACTAACAATTATCATACTTCAGGTTTAATTTAAGTGCAATCCCTTTGACATAGTTTTTTACTTTGAAAGTGCATTGCCATACGTTAGCTTTGCACAATTTACTAAATCACCATTTAATACCAGGACATTGGTACTACTCCTTTCTAGCGCTTATCCTGGGCTTAAACAATGCAAGTCCTCTGTTGTACTGTAGCACGTCTTTCAATTTAACGGTTTAATTGCACGTCCTTCCATAGTGAATGAGATTTTTATGCACACGATTGCACCTAGTGTACGAGTAGTTGGAGGGAAGGTTTTTCCCTCAACACGGCTTGTGGTAATCCCTTCCAGAGCTTTGAATAAGTGGGTTTTGTTTGAAAACCACTTAGGGGTGTAGATTGAACCAGGCACGTATCTTGTTCGAGTAGGGGAGCTATTTATAATTATAATGTGCAAAAAGTTTGTGGTATATAGTGGGGTGTTCTGTGTAGACATGGCTTTGTCTACATGGACAGTTGAAAAGCGTTTTTTTTTTCACATTTTTAATGAGCCTGGAAAAACCAATGATAGAAGTACGAACGAATGCGGGAAGAACAAAAACCGGAATGAAGTAACGTGGACCGTCAAAGAGTTGAAAGGTAGAAAATGAGTTTTGCAGAATGTACCTATACAATGTGCTGAAAGTTTGTTATAGTTTGTCAAAGAAGGCTTTGAGGTGCAATTAACCATGAGCACGGGTTGTACGTATAGTAGCTTTGACTGGTGTTGAGTGTGTGTTTCTTTGTTACATTTTCATTTGATTTTCTACACAAGCTTCTAATGGCGCTGAATACAGTCGCAACTGAAGAGAATTGCTCTTGGGTGCTAAAATATCCAAACCCTCCGACAGGTGATGGAATATTTCATGGATTTCATGTACAATAAAGGTGACTTTCTAAGAGGTTCAACATTTTCTGTTTGAATGAGACACAAAAAAATTGATTTGATGAGGATTTATTAAGTTTATAACAATGAATATTTTAAAATAGATTTGGGCATACATATATATTACTCGCATATTACTCGAACAATGTTTCTATTCGATGTGTCAAGCAATTGCTGGTTTATCGGCATAAAGTGGTGACTTGACGTTAACCTACAGAGAATACTTTAATCGCGCCAAATCGCGTAATCTTGGTGGCTAATTGACTGGTCCACTTCTTGAATATATCCCGCTCTTCAAAGATAGCCCCTTTTTGGGCTTCATACTAAAATAAGTCACGAGTCACAAAAGAGCAAACTCAGTTAGAGTATAGCTAAATGGTCGCACCTCTCTAGGATGTTAAGTCGTTACTTAAGTTGAGCGGGACAAACCTATTCATTTGTTAGAAAGCTCAGACGTTCATCGGCATCTTCTTATCCTTTTATTAACCCTTTCCTCGTTATACGAACTTATGCGTAACGAGTTTCCCATTTTTACTGCATCGCTGCTGCTCTGCTTATGGGGTTGGCTAATGTCGCAGAACGCGTCTACATAATGCTCGGTCCTGGATCGCTTCAGTGGTAAGCCCCAGGCGTTGTTGCGCATTTGCCATCTGAGAAATCCAGGAATTCTTTTTCCGACCTCGTGTTCTTACAGTTGGAGTGACCGTAGTTGATAGTGCCTTTTCAACCGGATTTTCCGCAGATCTTCTTTGAACGTGGCAATACCAACTTATTCTATTCGCCTCAAGCTGTTCGGTTACCGAATTCTTTATATGTAGACTTCCTCTTATACGCGTAGATCTAATACAATCGCGTTTAGTGACTCCACTAGACATCTTTAACATTTTCATTTCCGCTGCCGTCATTTTGCTTTTAAACGCTTCGTACATTGTCCAGCACTGTGAACCGTATATAAGAGCTGGTCTAACAACCGTGGTGTAGAGTTTCCCCTTTAATTTAAGTGGAAACTTTCGGTCGCAAAAGATTCCCGAATTTTCCCGCCATTTCATCCATCCCACACTCACTCTGTGGTTTACGTCGTCGTCACATTTCGCTTCCATGTTAACGATTGATCCTAAGTACTTAAAGATAGTGCTTTTCGGAAGAACTATTCCGGCTAACATTATATCCGGAACAGGTCGCAACGGATGCGCAAATGGGCACGTCAAATGCTCCGTCTTTGAACGACTTATTTTAAACCCGTTTCTCTCTAGCGCATTTCTCCATGAATCTAAGGCGTTCTGTAAATCTTCGACGTTATCGCTTAGTATAACTGCGTCGTCAGCGAAGAGAATTGTCGTTACATTTGCTTCGCGCATGCACTCTTTTAAAAGATAGTCGAATACTACGTTAGAGAGGAAAGGGCTAAGTACGCTTCCTTGATGCACTCCGACATTAACTGGAAATCCTCTCGTTAGTCCAGCAGAGCTTTTAACCGCAGTTTTCACGTTTCCGTACATTTCTTGTATTATTCTAACATACGTTTCCGGTACGTTTTGAGACCTCAGCGCGGCCCATATGAGATCCCTAGGCACTCGATCGAATGCTTTCTCGAGGTCGATAAATACCATGTGTAAATCCTTAGACGAATCTCGGTGCTTTTCCATTATTATTCGTAGGCTTTGGATAGCGTCCACCGTCGATCTTCCTTCAACAAATCCACACTGGCTATTATCGAGCTTTATTATTTGCCGAAGACGTTCGTTTAAGACTCTTTCGACGATTTTCATTGTGTGTGACATAAGCTTGATTGAACGGTAGTTGTTGCATTCTCGAGTGTCGCCTTTTCCTTTGTATAATGGAACCAAGAAGCTACTTCTCCATTGATTCGGCATAGGTTGTCCACATTTTAATTTATTTAAAAGTTTCGATAGCCAAACGCTGCCGATCACCTCCATCTTCGACCAAAACTCTGATGGAATGCTGTCTGGTCCCACCGCTTTCCCCGGCTTCATTTTTCCAATTGCTATACTTATTTCTTCGATTGAAAAGTCCGAAACTTCCTCCTCGAATAGACCAGCTGTAGGCACGATATCACGTGGAAACTGTTTGTTAAGCAACTCCTTGCAGTATTCAAGCCACCGGTCACAAATTTCCTTTTCATTTGTTAGTAAACGACCGTCTGCGTTTATGATGTATTTCGGCGAGGTTATTTCCATTGAATTTTTTCTCCTCTGTGCAGCGAGCTTAAAAATAATTGGCATTTTAGTGTTGTACGACATTTGAACTTCTCGGATAGCTTGTCTTCTATCCGCCGATCGTGAGGATATTTGTTCCAACTCCTGGTACAGGTTTTCCGCTTCTGCCGCTCGAGTTCGAGCCAGGACTTTCTTTGCGATCTTTTTAAGACGCTCGTATTCAAGAGCCAGTCGAGCTTTTTCGATATCGTCGCTCCGATCGCATTTTGTCCACGCTTGGAATGCACTCTTCTTGTCGGCCACAGCTCGTTTGGTTTCGTCATTCCACCACCATGTTTCTTTGCCAATTTGATGGTATTTCGATATAGTCCCCAGATGGGACTTTGCGAGTGTTATGCATTCCTCGTGCATGCTGTTCCACATTTATTGCGGGCTAAGTGAGTCTGCTATACCATTTATATTTTGAAGTACTTCTTTAGCCAGTGCCAGTACCACCGGATTTTTGGCTTTCCAAACGATGCCCGTGTTTTCGGTGGTTCCGCTGTGAAAAATTCTGTAATGAGCAGACGGTGTTGGCTTACTAGCGATTCTCCAAGTATTACTTTACAGTCCTTAACACGGTTTCTCATCGACATTTTGCAGAGGTGATAATCTATTTGAGTTTCGTGGCCTCCGCTGCTATAGGTGATAAGATGTCGTTGATGTTTAATAAACATTGTATTTAAGACGGTTAAGCCGTAAGCCCTACACGCTACAAGGATGTCTTCGCCAGCTGAATTTCTGGTTCCAAAGCCTTTACCGCCGTGGCAGTCCTCATAATCAACATTTGTTTCTCCGACGTGGCCATTTAAATCTCCGCCTTCGAAGAGCATCTCATCGATAGGTATATTTCTAAGCAAATTGCCGAACTCTGTCCAGAATGTATCTTTTTCCGATTGGTCGCATCCATTTTGTGGAGCGTAAGCGCTAACAATGTTCCACGTTTCATTGTGTATGACGAGTTTAACACTCATCAAGGGGTCGCTTATTTTCAAGATACCAACGATGTTGCTTAGAAGATCCGCTGCAATAACAATTCCAACACCGTTTCGTCCATTGACCGTTCCATGGTAGAACATCTTAAATGCCTTAGTTTTTAAATCTAGAAAACGCGCTTTATTTCCTGTATTACACCACTTCGTTTCCTGTACGCACAGGATTTGTGGAGTTCTGCGACGCATAATCGCTTCCAGTTCTAAACTTTTTGAGGTTCATCGGCATACTAAGCACAAACAAAAGTAGACTGCTCTCGAGGCTTAAACAGATGTAGAGTGTAGTCACTGATCAAAAACATTAAAAATTAATGAAAATTGCAATAAATCCATTAGAATCGGCAACAAGATTTATTCATTCAATACGTCCGAGATCCACAAACGATACGGACGTAACTGATGATTGGTATTGGTACAGAAAGCACCAACGATGGCGATGGAGTATTTGTAATTAAGATCCACAAGAAAAAGTGGATTTGCTTGGTACATTTTTCGTGGCCGAGTATACATATAGAGTAGGTGTGAACCACCTCTATCTGGGCAATCAACTTTACATTGGTGATCTGAGAAGAAAAAGCGGCAACAGTTATCCACGCCTGTGTAGTGCCTTCTGCTGCTTTGTTCATTGAATAATTAGCCCCTGTGCATGACTTAATGAAAAACAAAAGGTTGTGAGTAATAGATGGAATCCCTTGAAAAGAGTGTATATTTCTAATACAATAAAGTTAGTACTATCCCTGCAAGTCTTCGGTCAATTAGTTTACTTCCGAATATTAGCAAAGTATTTGAGAAAGTAATCGATAGGGCACTATTGAAGTTTTTTTGAAGATAACAATATGATCCCTGACAATGAGTTTAGTTTCAGGGCAAGGCATGACACAATCCGGTTACATTTTCTTTTTGCTCAACATACTAAATGATTTTCTTCTTTTCGATTTCCTCATACAAAGAATCCCTGAAAACATTTAAAAAATAATTGAGGACGGCAAAGCGTGAATCGTGGAGGTCCTTTTGTGATTAAATCACTGAAGCCTCTGAGGCATCACAACTTAGAAAAATCCTCTCAACGAGTCCCTCGATGCCTAGCTGCTTGAAAAAAAGCGACGGCTCATGAACGACCTCAAGTGACTCATTTTCCAGGTAGCTCCCCTTTCACGGCTAGAATCAGTCATAATAGAACTATTGAAGGCGCGACAAAAATGACTAGTCTTATCAAAAGAGACAAACTGCCCTCAGATCCTCAGACATAATTTTGCCATCGGTTGAAAATATCATGAGGTACTGCGTAGAACTATCCCACATACCTCTGTCATGGAGAGAAGTAAATGCAGTTTTCATTTCCAAAAGCGGTAAACGTTCTCATGTTGTCTCAAAGGACCTCAGATCTATTAGTCTATCATCTTTCCTTCTAAAAACTCTAGAACGACTGATTGATATCCACATATATAAGATCTAGCTTTAATCCTAGATTCCTATCCGCGGCGCAACATGCCTACTACAAAGGAAAGTCGGTGGAAACAGCTCTACACTCATAACAAGCCACATCGAACGATCCTTACATTATAGAGAATATACAATGGCATCTTTCCTGGGCATAGAAGCGCCTTTAACAACGTCAAAACATCCGCAATCACAAAAGCGCTGTCAGCTCTGAAGGTGAATGATTCACTTAGGGACTTGCTCAATCTCATGCTAAAGAGCAGGATTATCAACTCCAAGCTGGGTGGGTCCTCTGTCAAAAGAAGTGTCAGTCGAGGTACGCCGCAAGGCGGTATCCTCTCACCTATTCTCTGGAATTCAGTGGTTAACGAACTGCTGATATACCTAGAAGAGGGTGACAGCAGAGTGGTTGCGTATGCGGATGACGTTGTTATAGCCGTCTCAGGAAAACATCTACATACGATTAAAGAGCTTCTGCAGTATAAACTTAACATATTAACAAGCTGGGCGATTGCTGTGGACTGGGAATAAACCCCCATATAACCGATCTTGTCCTCTTCTCTAGGAAATACAAAATTCCGACTATAGACCCTCCCTCAATCAACGGTATCAGCTTGTTCCTCTCTGATACAGCTTAATATCTGGGTCAAATTTTCGACAGGAAACTAAGCTGCAAACCTAACCTCGATATTTAAAGCAGACAAGTAGCCGCCAACGCAGCTATTCATCTTAAAGCGACTTAACTGTGGGCAAATAAACATTTTGGCCACGCAATTATTTTTAACACATTAGGAATCCTACCAGAAAACATCGACTACATCAAACAATGGTTTGACAAGAGCTTCCATGTAAGCATTCCCTCCAGATGCTTGTGGGAGGAAAATGCCTTCTTGGATGACAACTCAATCCACTTCCACACGTCCGTGTTCAAAGACCGTTGGTGGTGGTGTTTTTGCCAATAAGCTTAACCTTAGCCTCTCCGTCCGACTCCGCAACCATTGCAGCGTGTTCAAGGTGGAAATTCTGGCAATTAAGGAAGCCCTGTCCTGGCTGAGGATAAATGTAATATCTGCAATCGATATCCGCATCTTTTCCGATAGTAATGCCGCTATCAAATCCGCAGACTCATGTTTTCTAAATTCAAAAACAGTCATGGACTGCCGGTCATCTCTAATGGAGATGGCGAAGCAGTTTAACATTCACCTTTGTTGGGTGCCGGGATATAAAAACATTCCAAAGAATTGTAGGGCCGACGAACTTACCAAAATTGAAACCGCTATACCTATCACACCTGAAAAGGAAAACATAGGTATACCTATTCGCAACGTGCAAACAAAAAATAAAGCTGGATGCTAATAGAAGAAGAAACCATCGATGAGCGGTTTGATCGACATGCTTAGAGACCAGACAAATCTGGCCAAAGCTAGATCTGAATTATGTCTTTTTCTTACACGTACCGTGGTTACTTGCACGGATTCGAGCTCTATTTTAAGGTTTTCAGTATGTTCGATGGACACTTTCATATATAGGGAGGATCCGTCTCTCGCCTTTCCAGATGGATCAAAAGCGTGAGCCTCTTATTTTCCCACACGATCCCATCTTCATATGGGTTTCAGAGATCAGGCAAACTTCAATATTATTCCCTTCAGTGAATATTTTTAATTCGTTACGTTTCTATAAAAGTCCGATCCAAGTAAGTTTTTTAAGCACGCGTTCCGTATTCATGTTTTCATTTTAATTCACTTCTTAGCTAACTTCTCGAAAATGAGTTTATTTATTTTGCTTTCCTCCCGAAGTTTCTCATGTATAAAAACCTCGTCGAGCGCATATGTTGCCCGGTAACCGCAATCTAAGCCTTATTGGCTTTCCTCTCATCACGTTTTGTTCTATGGTTTGTGAACTAAAACGGATTGCATTTCTTCAGCTATTTTTAATATGCAGGGCTAAACCTATTTCCTACTTGCCACTTTTGAGTGCTCATTTTGCGGCTTTAGAAATTTATCTCACTTTCTTTACTGCACCACACGCGACGTACCCACGCAACCTCGATAATTAACTGGGTGTTCTCCTTACAATTAATAAACGTTGCAAAAGTTTGTTTGCTTACTTTATACTCTTTGGAAAGGTGACTTCCTGCGCATTCAACACAACTTTGTTCTTTTTTGGCAAGACGTTTGGGTGAGATTGGACTCTTAACAACGTTTGCACTGAGGAACTGGTTTTATATTTAAATTCAACTAATCGATTTTGATTATAATGTTTGAAATCGGCTTTTGAAAGTTCTCGGTCTTATCGAAGGTAACTATGAAAAGAGGAAGGCTGCGCATACTGTAATTTCCTTTCCTTCGAATTTTTGCTTTCCTACTTTTACTGTGTGAACGGCATCAAAAATTTGTAAAAACCTATTTCTTAAGTCACTGTTGACAGCTTTGTTTTTGCACGAATGATGAAGCCCTCTAGCTGTAACACATATTGGCCTTTTCGTTTGATTCTCGTAAATGTACCATTGAATTTTCTCGGTACCTAACTTTCGAAACAGTAACCGCGTTTTTGATGTTGTTGTTACGTGAAGTTAAACCTCCACAACGTCTTCAAGACGCCTTGAAGTTTGATATAATCTGCAGTCCCGATCAAGTTGATTGCAGGCACTGGTCAACCCTTGGGACTTCGCTTTCTTTGGAATGAGTATTTATTAAATCGTTCGCTTCTGTATGAGTGATGATTTTGGGCCAGGAACCGGCTTTCCGTTTCTTGCCTGGCCGTTTCTGCTGTTTCATAGTTTGCTTGGCCTGACGAGTTACAACTTACTGCAGACACATTTTTAATTGGGGTTATACCCTTATTCGTTTCGTCTTTGGCTTTGAGTGTTTCCAGCTCTTTCTTTAGTTCAGAGCATTTCCATTTTAGAGAGCCTGGGTCAACATTTTCGGTCTCGTCAAACTTCTTGTTTCGCACGTAGTTATAGGTACGAGGTCTAGGTGGTGGAGATCCTGATGGCCATGAACTTTTTCCAACCGGGTTTATTACTTATAATAAATGGCACTCCTCAAAATTTGTACAGCCGACTTCCGAAGAGGGTTGATTTTCCAGGGGAGCTGGTCTGCCACCTGCGGTAATAATGCATTTTATTCTGTCCATTTGATGGTTTTTATACTGTACACGCTCGGTATAAAGATAGAGTGAGTGCTGCCTCTCTTGGTAGGCATGCCTATCTCGGAAAAATTCTGACATCTACCTGAAGGGGTTGCAAGAACTTTTATTTAAGGAATTTAACACAGCACACCGATTTTTGGTGACTTTAAGAAGGCGTGTGTGATTACAATAAGATACTTCTCCTAGTTTTATGGTAGATCTAGGTCAGTTAGGGGTTTTTTTCTGAGACCCCTGTGAGAAGTGGGATAATTGGGATAATGACCACTCAAGTTCGAAAATGTTCATAAAAATAAATATGTTACGTACAAGTTTGGTGCTCGATACATATAACATATGGAAAAAAATAATAAAATAAAAAATAAAAACAGTTTCGATAACCTTCTTCCCTTTTAATTGGTGAGGAGTATCCAATAGCGTGGTATCGGGCTCGAAGTTATCTAACAATTCGATAAAAATCGTTCAGATTGACAATGACGACTACCGTAAATTTCCAAGAAAGCTTAATAAGTTATGTAAACAGAGCTTCAGTTTTGGACCTTAATTTGAACAATTTCAAATCGTTGTAGTGCGTATGTACTGAGTAAATGGCAAACTGTATTGAGAACAAATGAAGTTTAGAAGTTGAAAGTAACAACTGATTTGATACTAAATCCGTATAATTAAATCTGGCAGTGCAGAAAAAAAGGCACATTCCCACTCTCCACTTATCGTTTTCAATAATTCCTTTCAATGAGTTGTCTAAGCTCGAAAATAGCTTTTACAACATTCTACAGATTATAACAAAATCATCACGTGGTAGCCCTAAAAAAATTTATAATATTTATTATCCTTATGAGACGCATAACTCACTCCGGTGCACCACTCCACCCACCACACTGCCATCAAGTGGATGACCACCAAAGCAAAATTGCTTCACGGCTCCGTTTTATGTGCATTTTAACACACCATAAAAAAAAAACGTCGCCATAATTTATCTCTCGTGAATTGCAGATAACACAAGACAGTAGAGAAAAACGCGTGTATGTATGTCCTTTTCAAATCTAGTGTGGAATCCACACATATGTAGCACGTACATACTACATAGGTACAAGTATCTTATAATGGTATGAGCGGAATTTAATTTTTATGCAACCATTTCCTTTGAGTTGACTGTAAAGCGATTTCAAGTCGCTTATGTGGTTGTCAAATTTACGAGCAACAACAATCGCTCTAAAATGATTCCAACACAAGTTGTCCTGATAATCCACAGAAAACACCATTGTGTACGAGTTTAATTAAAACCGAATTAAGAAATCGACTAGGAAGTGCCAATACGGATTGCGATTAAATTCCTTGACCCAATTTCTTTTACAGCCCGAGCAACACATGTGAATGGCAGTAAAGCTCAATATGGGGAGGGTTGAAAAATCGTTATCCCTTATCAATGTTTACCGTCAAAGAATGTGAATCTCTGATAACATTCGACAAGAATCAGTATCCTTTCAATGGAGTTTTTTTTTTCATTTACTTTGTCCATTCTTAAGCTAACCAGATTCTGGTCATGGAGATAAAATGCACAGGGGTTAGTTGGATTTCCTCTGGGACAGACGAGTACTATATGTGGATCCTTCTTCTGTTGCATTTGACAAAATTGAATTCGTTTCAGAACGGTTGGTGTGGCAGTAAATAAGTAAACATGGTATTCTTAAGCCTGACGATTATCTGAGGATGTTTTTTTTTCCACTTCTGGTTAATTTATTGTTTTTATCAAGAAAACTTTCCAGCGTACAATAATGAAAGAGTAAAAGATGTGAATTTGTTGAGGCAAACAGAAAAAAATATCTGCGACGATTTATGAGCACGAATCATATGGTGAGAAGGTGAGAAAGGGTGTTCTTCGCCCACACACGGAGTCGAAATAGAATCTTGTAAAATGCTGATTTCATAGGTTTTTATTCGTTTGCGAAGGAAGCAGCATTCGCGAAATTTTATTGGCGTCAGATTTTACGGGATAATAAAAATTTATGTGAACATAAGTAGAGATTGAGTTTTTTTTTTCGTGAGTATTAATGACGGCATTTCCGGAAAAGTATTATTCTGGAAAGAGTATGGAAGGATAATCTTGTAAAATGGTTTTTGGATAAACCTGTTCTAAGGTCAACATTTCCTGAAATAATTTACCTCAAAAGTTAGTTCCGAAGTGTTACTGAGAGGCTGAGACAAAGATAGATTTTTATTTTGTATGACAAGAGTTTTACCTACAAAGTTTTTGTTATTGCACATTTTAAAGAGGTTTGATAATTTTTAAGTGTATCTTTCTGTTAAAACATTGTTTTTTAAATTATTTACGAAAATGATTAGGATAATGCGAAAAAACCTTCATTATAAACACAGAAAAGAAAAAAACGCAGAAAATGCACCATACAAATGTTACCGATCTATAAGATGTTAAACAGCTAAATATGTGGACAAATTGTAAAGTAAATAGATTTTTAGATAAGTATATCAAAAATTAATTAATTTAAAAATAAGTAAATAACTTAACTAAATAAATAAGAAATTATATAAATAAATTGTTGAGTTCTTGTTTTCAAAGACAATGGATCCAGCTCGGATACTGATAAAGAGCAATAAAGCCCGATTTATTGTAAAGAATATTTATATCTACATCAATAAAAGAGAACACATTTTCCTGTTTGTCAGCGAGTAGGGAGTAGGTACATAACGATACCTCAACAATATTTATATCAATCGATTTGTCGTGAGTAGGGGTAGTAGTAGTATTTTTCTTATAGAGATTTTCATTTTAACATAAATGCTTTTAACTTAAATATATTTTATTGAATTCAAGTTGCCGACTTAGAATTGGTCAGGCTATACAATATGTGTTAATGTTTCGTCATAAAATGTACAAAAGTATAAAGTTTAAATAAAACAAGTTCGTATGAGTTTTTGTGTGTCCACACAAAAAGGACCACAACAGTATGGTAAGGCTATTCACTTATGGTTATGTATTCACATATATTACAAATTTTTGCAAATATATTTGTGTTTATCTTTTTGGGCTGTCAAAATTGTATTTCATAGTTCAGTGGAATTAAATATTTATTTTCTAGTTTTATATTAAATAAAACTTTATATTAAATAAATAAAAATTATAATGGGTCCGTGCGGCATCGGATAAAGAATAGTGC
Organism: Volucella inflata; assembly: GCA_928272305.1. Lineage (NCBI taxonomy): Eukaryota > Metazoa > Arthropoda > Insecta > Diptera > Syrphidae > Volucella > Volucella inflata. The sequence continues at coordinate 24,353,103 of OV743717.1, read as the reverse complement.
CGCAGTGCGTCCCAGCTTGTCGTAAGAGGCGACTAAATGGGACACCAATCATATACAGGCAACTATGACACCAAAAATGAGCCTGTGACACTTTAACACCTTAAAACTTTCCCACAAGTTTGTATGCAATCAGTGGGTTCCCACGTCTGGAGACTACCGGTGGGGTAAAAGAACAGTCAATCAATTCGAAATGAGCATACAAGTGTCAAACCACTCAAACTTTAGATAGACTTCATGGAAATGATCGCAATAAATAGCACTACCCCGCTGGGCACCACGATTGCAACGCACTCGGGTGATCCCAGAGCAAGCAGAAGTGCTTGTGTCAGAGCCCGACGGATTCCGGGGTTGGGCAAAATGAAGTTTCCAAAATATTTTCCTAAACTTCGGTTTGCAAGTTGGAACCTCGGATCGATGACCTCAAAAAGTTTAGAACTGGAAGCGATTATGCGTCGCAGAACTCTACAAATCCTGTGCGTACAGGAAACGAAGTGGTGTAATACAGGAAATAAAGCGCGTTTTTTTGATTTAAAAACTAAGGCATTTCAGATGTCCTACCATGGAACGGTCAATGGACGAAACGATGTTGGTATCTTTGTTGCAGCGGATCTTCTAAGCAATATCGTTGGTATTTTGAAAATAAGCGACCGCTTAATGAGTGTAAAACTCGTCATACATAATGAAACGTGGAACATTGTTAGCGCGTACGCTCCACAAAATGGATGCGACCAATCGGAAAAAGATACATTTTGGTCAGAGTTCGGTAATTTGTTTAGAAATATACGAGGGCGGGTCAATAAGTCCGTGACTTTTTGAATTTCTGACCTCTTTACTGAAACAGCAACACTGCTCCTGTCAACAGGCATCTGTCAGTTGACTCCTGTCAAAATTTAAACTTGCTGCGTCAGTTAGTTTGTGTTTGACAGCTATTTTTATCAGACTACTCACTAATTTGAGGAGAAAATGGAAAAAAGTGAATTTCGTGTGCTTATAAAGCATTATTTCTTGCGAAAAAAACCATTACCGAGACCAAGGCTAAGCTTGATAAATACTATGGGGACTCTGCACCATCGATTTCAATGGTAAAAAAGTGGTTTACTGAATTTCATTGTGGCCGTACAAGCACTGAAGATGCCGAGCGTCCTGGACGCCCAGTTGAGGTCTCTACACCCGAAACAATCGAAAAAATTCACGATATGGTGTTGGCCGACCGAAGATTGAAAGTGCGAGAGATTGTGGAAGCCGTAGGGATCTCGCATGGCTCAGTGGTTTCAATTTTGAATGATCACTTGGGCATGAGAAAGCTTTCCGCAAGATGGGTGCCGCGTTTGCTCACAGTCGACCACAAACACATGTGCAGTTGCCATGGCAAAAATCCATGAATTGGGCTATGAATTGCTCCCTCATCCACCGTATTCTCCAGATTTGGCTCCGAGCGACTACTTCTTGTTCCCAAACCTGAAGAAATGGCTTGGTGGAAAAAGATTTGACTCCAATGATGAAGTCATCTCGCAAACAAAGGCCTATTTTGAGGACCTCGACAAATTATTTTTTTTTGGAAGGGATAAAAAAATTGGAGAAGCGTTGGACAAAGTGTATAGAGCTCAAGGGAGACTACGTTGAAAAATAAAATTATTTTTTTATCAAAAAATCTGTGTTTTAATCCAAAAGTCACGGACTTATTGACCCGCCCTCGTACCTATCGATGAGATGCTCTTCGTAGGCGGAGATTTAAATGGCCACGTCGGAGAAACAAATGTTGATTATGAGGACTGCCACGGCGGTAAAGGCTTTGGAAACAGAAATTCAGCTGGCGAAGACATCGTTGTAGCGTGTAGGGTTTACGGCTTAACCATCTTAAATACAATGTTTATAAAACATCAACGACATCTTATCACCTATAGCAGCGGAGGCCACGAAACTCAAATAGATTATCACCTCTGCAAAATGTCGATGAGTAACTGTAAAGTAATACTTGGAGAATCGCTAGTAAGCCAACACCGTCTGCTCATTACAGAATTTTTCACAGCGGAACCACCGAAAACACGGGCATCGTTTGGAAAGCCAAAAATCCGGTGGTATAATCTATCGAAGGAACGAAGCGCAAGATTTATCGCACTGGCTAAAGAAGTACTTCACAATATAAACGGTATCGCAGACTCACTTAGCCCGCAAGAAATGTGGAACAGCATGCACGAGGAATGCATAACACTCGCAAAGTCCCATCTGGGGACTATATCGAAATACCATCAAATTGGCAAAGAAACATGGTGGTGGAATGACGAAACCAAACGAGCTGTGGCCGACAAGAAGAGTGCATTCCATCCTCACGATCGGCGGATAGAAGACAAGCTATCCGAGAAGTTCAAATGTCGTACAACACTAGCCAATTATTTTTAAGCTCGCTGCACAGAGGAGAAAAAATTCAATGGAAATAACCTCGCCGAAATACATCATAAACGCAGACGGTCGTTTACTAACAAATGAAAAGGAAATTTGTGACCGGTGGCTTGAATACTGTAAGGAGTTGCTTAAAAAAAAGTTTCCACGTGATATCGTGCCGACAGCTGGTCTTTTCGAGGAGGAAGTTTCGGACTTTTCAATCGAAGAAATAAGTATAGCAATTGGAAAAATGAAGCGGGGAAAGCGGCGGTACCAGACAGCATTCCATCAGAGTTTTGGTCGAAGATGGAGGGGATCGGCAGCGTTTGGCTTTCGAAACTTTTAAATAAATTAAAATGTTGACAACCTATGCCGAATCAATGGAGAAGTAGCTTCTTGGTTCCATTATACAAAGGAAAAGGCGACACTCGAGAATGCCACAACTACCGTTTAGTCCAGCTGATATCACACACGCTGAAAATTGTCGAAAGAGTCTTAAACGAACGTCTTCGGCAAATAATAAAGCTCGATAATAGCCAGTGTGGATTTGTTGAAGGAAGATCGAAGGTAGACGCTATCCAAAGCCTACGAATAATAATGGAAAAGCACCGAGATTCATCTAAGGATTTACACATGGTATTTATCGACCTCGAGAAAACTTTCGATCGAGTGCCTAGGATCTCATATGGGCCGCGCTGAGGTCTCAAAACATACCGGAAACGTATGTAAGAATAATACAAGACATGTACGGAAACGTGAAAACTGCGGTTAAAAGCTCTGCTGGACTAACGAGAGAATTTCCAGTTAATGTCGGAGTGCATCAAGGAAGCGTACTGAGCCCTTTCCTCTGTAAAGTGATTATTCGACTGCATGCGCGAAGCAAATGTAACGCCAATTCTCTTCGCTGACGACGCAGTTATACTTAGCGATAACGTCGAAGATTTACAGAACGCCTTAGATTCATGGAGAAATGCGCTAGAGAGAAACGGGTTTAAAATAAGTCGTTCAAAGACGGAGCATTTGACGTGCTTATTTGCGCATCCGTTGCGACCTGTTCCGGATATAATGTTAGACGGAATAGTTCTTCCGATAAGCACTATCTTTAAGTATTTAGGATCAATCGTTATCATGGAAGCGAAATGTGACGACGACGTAAACCACAGAGTGAGTGTGGGATGGATGAAATGGCGGGAAAATTCGGGAAACCTTTGCGACCGAAAATTTCCACTTAAATTAAAGGGGAAACTCTACACCACGGTTGTTAGACCAGCTCTTATATACGTTTCGCAGTGCTGGACAATGTACGAAGCGTTTAAAAACAAAATGACGGCAGCGGAAATGAAAATGTTAAGGATGTCTAGTGGAGTCACTAAACGCGATTGTATTAGATCTACGCGTATAAGAGGAAGTCTACATATAAAGAATTCGGTAACCGAACAGCTTGAGGCGAATAGAATAAGTCAGTATTGCCACGTTCAAAGAAGATCTGTGGAAAATCCGGTTAAAAAGGCACTATCAACTACGGTCACTCCAACTGTAAGAAAACGATGTCGGGAAAAGAATTCCTGGATTTCTCAGATGGCAAATGCGCAACAACGCCTGGGGCTTACCACTGAAGCGATCCAGAACCGAGCATTATGTAGACGCGTTCTGCGGTCTGCGACATTAGCCAACCCCATTAGTGGAGCAGCAGCGATGCATTAAAAATGGGAAACTCGTTACGCATAAGTTCGTATAACGAGGAAAGGGTTAATAAAAGGATAAGAAGAAGAAGAAACATTTGAGTCGTCAATAAATTTTCCTTAAAAAATCCCATGCACCACAAATATTCAAACAAATAGTAGATGGATTTCATAAGCGACACATGACAACAAAAAAGGTTTTCGCCAATTGCTGCAACATAATCTTTTAAGTGTCATCCAGGTCTAATGTCTTATGTTCTCTTATTACCCATTTATTTTCCGCAGTTTTAACCCCTCATTTGGGAGCATTCACTGGAAAAATCAGGGTGAAATAATTCTTGCCCTAAGCACATTTGAATTCGTGGAGTTCAAACACTTCATCTTTTTTCTTGCCCTACCTTGAGATTGTGGTGCTACTTCTGGGTTTACTTACAATCGCCTCCTTTCCTACCATAGACTGTGAAACAGTGCCTGTTAGCCGGCTTTTTATTTTAGGGATCACAGAAGGGGATTCTGAAGGACACCAGATTAATGTATGGTAATTGCGAAAGCATTTTCATGCATATTCATTATTTGTGGTTAGTACCATCTTACTGATCCATATGTATTTACAAGTAGGTTATCAATTGTTAAAAGCATAAAGATTTAAGTTCGGTGAAAACAAAATAGCGCAACAAAATGCCGAAGGTTCGATTATCTATCATCAACAAAGCTTAGCTGCCCACGAATCAAGAGCCTCACATCAAGACGGTGGTCACGACAGACGAGGAAAGAACACGAGAAGCAGCAATAAGTTAGTGTAACAATGAAAAATTGTCAAAGGAATCGAAGAGAAGAAAATTACCTAGTATTTATCATTTCTATTTAAGAAGATGGCAACGATTAGTATAAGGCCTCGTAGAAGTCGCATCTTCCGACAGGTGCTGGTTCCTTAAATGACGAGAATGAGCCTCTGCAGCCGAACATCTTGCAGCTCTGCTAATAAGTCCTACTTCACGCCTCCCCGTGGCGCCATCTGGGAATCTCACTAGAGGTTGCGAAGTGAAGGGGGCAAATGGCGAGTTTCCTGCGCCATCAACCAGGATTAGTGTCGGAAAAACAAAACAAGACCTTATCCGGGCTACTCCGACATATTTGGAGCTCAGGCCGGAAAGGATTTCCAGGACTTAGTCAGGGTCTTGGAAAAGAGATGGTGGCGGACGTGCCCTATAAGGGCTAACGGCAGCGCTCACATCCTGGAACGGGTTACTGGCTTCGGTGTAACCGACCCCTCTTCCTAGGGGCACTCAATATGGAACTGGTCCTCCAGGTTGGGGGTTGTGCCGCCGGGGTAACTGCCCGGCCATTTAAAAAAAGATAAAGTTACGAAGCATCAACAAGCCTCGGATATGGACGGATCTACTGTTGACAACCCACGCAAACGATTTAAGGAAAATGAGCTTCGGATATGCACGTGGAATGCCACGTGCAGCCGAGCAACTAGCGGAGGCCCTAGACTGCTGCAAAGCAGACATAACCGCCATCCAAGAAATGCAATGGGATGGGCCAGACAAAAAGAAGATGAAAAACTGCGACATCTACTACGGCAATTGCTATCGACGGCAAAAGCAGCGCTTATTTAGATGCGGATTTGTTGTCGGAGGCAGACTTAGACGAGAAGTCCTCAGCTTCCGGCATGTGAGCGAGTGCCTCGTAGCAATCCGCATCAAGGCTAAATTCGCCAACATTAGCCTTATATGCGCGCATGCCCCCAAAGAGGAGAAAGATGACGACACCAAGGATGCCTTCTACGAGCTCCTCAACAAGACCTACAAGCAATGCCCTAGCTATGACATTAAAATTGTCCTCGGTGATTTAATGCAAAGCTAGGAAGAGAGGGTATCTTTGGTGGAACAATCGGAAAATATAGCCTGCACAACACCATCTCCGATAACGGATTCAGGCTAATCGACTAGCTAGCTAGCACGCGGTTCCCACATCTCGACATACACAAAGGGACTTGGAGAACTCCTGATCAATCAACGCAGGACACTCCTCCAGTTTTATGGATGTCCGTACGTTCCGAGGAGCCAACATCGACTCGGACCATTATGTTGTAGCCAAGGTACGGTTGCGGATATCCCAAACTACGCCAAGACAAACTAATGCTGTGAGAAAATTCGACGTCAGACGGCTACAATCGCAAGAGATCGCCAAGTCCTTTTCCGATCGAGTGTCTCTTAATCTCCTAAGAGGTCCAATGCCGCCAGCATCAAGCATCGAAAACCATTGGAAACACTGCCAAAACGCCATCAGAGATGCCGCTTCTGATGTGCTGGGTTTCACTCGTCCACCACAACGAAACCCCTGGTTCGATGATGAATGCCGGCAAGCACATGTGGCTAAGCAAGATGCATATAACGCGGCGCTGCTTAGAAAGACCAGAGCTGCTCATGAGCTCTATGAGCGGAAGAGGAGAGACGAGCACCGGCTTCTCAGGAGGAAGAAGAAAGAGCATGAGAAGCGCGCGATCGAGGAAATTGAGAGATGCTACTCCAGGAATGAGGTTCGGAAGTTTTACCAAAAGGTAAAAATAACACGCCGCGGAAACAAACCCCGAACCGAAGCCTGTAGAGATGAACAAGGGAACATCGTAGTAGAATCGCAGTCGATGCTGAGGATTTGGAAAGATCATTTCTGCAGACTGTATAACGGCGATGACGGACCAAATATCGCTGTCAGGCAGAATCAACCTTTCAACTTGGACGATGATGACCAACAATTCCGTCCACCCGACCTGGATGAAGTGAAGATAGCTATAACGAAGCTTAAGGCCAACAAAGCTGCTGGAGCGGATGGCATGACTGCCGAGCTCTTCAAAGCGGCAGGCGATGACTTGGAAAGGAGCATACACCAACTCATCTGTAAAATATGGTCGGACGAAAGTATGCCTGATGAATGGAAACTCAGCATTGTTTGTCCGATTCTCAAGAAAGGAGGCCCTCTGAACTGCGCCAACTACAGAGGCATCAGTCTCCTTAACAAAGTAATGTATCGTCGGCATATAAGATGGCCTTAGACGAATTAAGAAAGAGACGGAAGTCTTGTAAATATATATTAAATAAAAGAGGGCCCAATATAGTACCCTGTGGGACTCCAGAAAGCACTGGAATAGGTGCCGAACGCTCATTGTTACAGTTAATCATCAGATAATGGGCCTGTAGTAAACTATGTATAATTTTAATCCAGTACACAGGAAAATTAAGGGTAATTAATTTAGATATGAGGCCTTCATGCCAAACTAGATCGAATGCTTTTTTTAAGTCCAAAGCACATGCTGCCGTGCATTTTCTCTCTATTTAATTTTTGAATATTTGGTCTTGCAAATACAGAAGAACATGCTCGGAGGAGTGATTGTATCTAAAGCCAAATTGTTGATGGTTAACGATGTCCGAGTCGGTGATGAAATCATTTATATTTGATAAAAGTATTTTTTCTAAGATTTTGCCCAGATTTGAGGTCAATGAAATCGGTCGAAGTCTATTTACTTCGTTAAAGGTGCAATTTTTTTCTTATTGGTATAAGTAATGCTTTTTTCCAAGCCAATGGAAAATAGCTATTGTTGATACAATTGTTTAGTATGGGAGTGAGGTGAGAAAAAAGAGGTAAACAAATTTTTTTTAATACAAAATTAGATTTTCTATCAGGTCCCGCTGATTTTTTGTTCTTAAGAGATTTTATTATTGATTCCACCATGGAGACAGAAACTAGATTTTCATTTTTGGAATTACTAGACAAATTGGAAGTAGAAAAAGTGGTTACTCGAAAATTGGTGTTCCAGGCTAGGAAAGAGTTGTTGATAGTGTTTACCCCTTGTTCGCAAAAGGGATCCAGAGATATGGTTTTATCTGAATATAAATTCTCGTAAAAGTTTTTAAATGCTTCAAATTTTTCAACGTTTGTGAGAAGAAGTTTTCCGTTTAATGAAAGAGGTTGTGATGTACACTGATCTGTGGTATTTTTTCGGCTTGTTATCTGGTCTATGGTTTTAAAAACGTTGGAGGATGGTTTAAGGCTTGCAAGTTTAGTGCGAAGTTGAAAATTGAGTTCTACTGCAACTGAATCTTTTATTATTTTGCTCAGACATCTAATTTGTGCAGATAACGCTATATAATCTGGATTATTCTTATCGCCAAATCTATGGAATATTCTTTTTAGCCTTCTCTTCCAAATTTTCCTTACTCTAAAAAAAAGTCAAAACTGAAGACGAAATCTTAAAGTGGTTAAAATTTAGGAAAACTTGTTTGCTGAAATGGTCTATACAACATAAAATTGAAGACGAGATGCCATTTATGAAGGTGTCAATTTCTTGGTTGGAGAGATTTCTATCCCTGGGTATGTTAAGATTTTGTAGAAGACTGTCTAAAACACAATTGAAGTCTGTCCAATTAGTGTTTTTAAAGCAAGTAAAGGATGGTGGAGGATTATAAAAAGGGGATCCTGACCGGACTGAGAGCTGGACATAAACCGAAAAGTGGTATCAAGGGTGTAACAACGCAGTGCCGTAGTATTAGGATCAGAGGGACAGAGGTTGGCAGAGATAATGTAAAAATCAAGATAAGATCCTGAACTCGGCTGTGAAGGGCCATCTAGTGGTACGACTTCCAGTTCTAATTGCCTGTCCTCTTGTAACCACTGAAAAAGTTGCAATCCATTAAGGTTAACTTCATTGTCTCCCCATAAGCTATGTCTTGCATTAAAATCGCCACCTAGTATAATAAAGTCATAACTAGACAGATTATTTAAAAGAGTGTGGAGGTAAGATTTTATTGTGTGGTAATATATATTGCAGAGGATGTAAAGTGAAACATTGCTAAGATTTTAGTGTTATTGTTGCTGAGAAATCGTTATGAATAAAGAATCTTTGGTTTGCTTTGATTTTGTTTGAAATGAGAATACCGGTCCCTCTACGCGAGGGATTTTCGAAAAATTCGTATCCCTGGAAACGTCTTTTATATTTCCCTTTAAGGCGTGTTTCTTGAAGAAGGATTGCTGTTGGATTAAATTCCTTAAGTAAACTATCTATTTCAATGTGCTTGTTTCTGGAGATCGAGTTAACATTAGAAGATGTTATTTTGCAATTCATGGAGCGAGCGTGGCAAGGAAACCTAAGTAAGCATCTGGTTTATCTATGGAACTAAGTTTCTGGTAAGGAGGCCAGAATTCTTTAATTTTAGCTATTAATATATTAAAAGGGATACCAAAAAGAGCCTTAGATTCATTCAAATAATCGGATAAAAGAGACTCTCCAACAGTAGTTCTGTAGTTTATTGGTTGAGTTGAATTACAAGTCGATGTGCCTTTCAGTATATCTGCAAAGGTGTTGTTCTTCTCTCTAGGAGAAACTCGAATAGGTGGCAATGTAACTGATTCATTACTAAACCGTATTCCCCTTCAACCGACAAACCGATTGGAAGTCTTTCTTTTGGACATAGTCTCTCCACTTAGGACAACCCTTAAAACTGGCCGGGTGACCCATTTCACCGCAGTTAATACAACCTAGAAGAGCTTTATCAGACGATGGGGCATTGAGTAGCTGTATTACATAGGATGGTTTTTAGTCCGTTATTGGGCCTGATTTTTTAACCGAAAAAACGCATTTTTATGCTTTAAACACATACTTTATTACTACAAAATGGCTGAACAGATTTGAATATGATTTTATTCTTCTATTAGTACATTTCCTGGTAAATAGATTGATGTATCAATCATTATTCTGTGATTCTCAGAACGGAAGTAATAACCAAAAATGTAATTATTTGTGATTTACATAAATCATAGATATGCGTAGGTCATTGCAATCAACAGCCCTCCAGTGGAGTGCGGGCATATCAATGTTTATGAAAAAAAAATTTATTATTATTATTATTATTATAACTTTATTAATCAGTAATAAATTACCTGGTGAATCTTAAATTACGGCACTAGCTACCAGGGGTTCGGCCTGTCTTTCTTTGGACTATTGTGGGTTTCTTATGTAATTACTATTTGTCTTATAATTATTATCTTATTGTCCCATGATTCACGCAAAATTTGAATTTTGCGCAATTTAATAGTACAGTTAAGACATTTCAGAGTTAGTAAAAATAGAGCGCTATACGAAAGAGCAAAGCATTTTCATTGTTGAGCAATATTTTAAAAATAATGAAGGTTTGTCAGCTAAAGTCAAACAAAATCATCTTCAGAGATGAAGCTCATTTTCATCTTGATGGCTTCGTTTGTCGCATTTGGGTTTCAGAAAACCCACGAGTAATTGTTGAAGAAAAAATGCATCCTCAACTGTTTGGTGCAGATTTTGGACTAGAGGCATTATCGAACCATTCGAAAATGCGGCTGGAGAGGCAGTAAGGATTAATGGTGTTCGTTATTATAACCCAGTTTTTAGTGCCTAATTTACAAAAATTGTGTCTGAAATTGGCCCGTGTGTAGGCGCCTTACAGTAGGGTCAGTTGGGGTAAATGGACCAGCGCCCACTAGACTATTTTTATCAGGGGATACAATGTTGTACAACGTTGCCACATGTAGATTGTTGAGTGGCAGAAACGTGGGTTGCCACATGTCCATCTGCCGGTATGATTACTGAACAAAATTAGACCGGATAAAAACCTTTCAACGGAGGAAACAAGGGACTCCAGTTGAAGGTTTCCCTGGAGTTAAAAAAAAAAACTGATGCTCTTGGAAGGGTCTATGTAGTTCATCCCAACAATAGTGAATGTTTTCACTTGAGAATGCTACTTCACATTGTAAAGGGCCCATCATACAAGGAGTAACTAATAATACCTACAAAGCAGCATGGAAAGTTATGAGTCTCTTGGAAGACGACTCTTAATGGGACAACACATTAACGGAAGCTACTATTTGCAGTTCATCGAGGTCAATAACGTATTTGTTTACCACTATTATAGCGATTTGTCATGTGACCGATATTGTATCTCTCTGGAACAAGTTTGAGTACAATATGGCCGAAGATATGCTGAATCGAGGACGGCGAGAGTTAATGTCAGATTATGTCTAATCTGATCCACATTTTTTTGATGAAGCGTTGTATAAGGTAGCAGAAGAACTTTGGGGTAAATCCATTTCGTATTTTGGACTACTGATGCCTACAAATATACGCAAGAAAAATTTCCTACGATCAATTTAAACTGCTTAAACAAATTGTAGCTCAAGATGATCATCACATGAACATACATAAATAAAAAAAAGTATACGATGCGTTATTAACATCAATTGAAAGAAACGACATTTTCTCGATGCTCCTGGAGGTACAGGAAAATCATTTTTTATCAACTTGCTCCTTGGATAAGTAAGATCTACTGGCAAAATTGCATCAGCTGTAGCATCAGCCGAAATTGCAGCTACACTTTTGGAAGGAGGCCGAACCTCTCATGCAACTTTCACACCTTCGCTAACAATTGCTACTGAGGACACTAGCACTTTTTGTAGTATTTCAAAACAAAGTAGTACTGGGAAATTAGTATGTGACTGCTCAATAATAGTTTAGGATGAAGCTACCATGTGGAACAAGTTTTTAATTTGCGTAGTAAGGATTCACCCATGGGTGGATGCACGATATTGTTCTCTCGTGACTTTTGGCAAATCTTACCAGTGGTAACAAGAGGAACACGTGCTGATGAAATCAATGCTGCATTGGAAAGATCTTTTCTCTGGCCGTATGTGAATAGATTAAAACTCAATGCAAATATGAGAGTGTCGTTGTCAGCATACGAAAACCGGCACTATTCGGAGTTGTTGCTCAAAATAAGAATTGGACAGATGTCACAAAAAAATGGGAGAATTAATCTAGATGAATACCTTTGCATTTTAGTAAATGATCTTCAGGAATTAGTCAACAACGTTTATCCAGAATTATAATATAAGTTTCAAGACTATAACTTGGTTCAAGGAGAGAGCTATTTTCTCACCTACTAACGATCAGGTAGGTAAAGTGAACGACTTGATTATCTCTAAAAATAAATACACAGACGCACACATACTACTCTGTAGACACCGTGCTGGACCAGGAAAGGGCTTTACATTTCCCAACAGAATTCCTCAATTACTTGCAGCCTTCTGGATTGCCCCCACATAAATTAGTCTTAAAAGAACGATGCCCTGTTATTTTATTGTGAAACTTTAATCCACCAAAATTGTGCAATGGTACACGTCTCCAGGTAAAACGTCTAAAAACTTTTACTTTAGAGTGCAAAATTCTGACCGGATGTTGAACTGGAGAAACCGTGCTCATTCCCCGGATTCAACTGATACCAAGGGATCTTCCATTCCAATTCAAAATATTCAAAACAACTGTCATTTTCAATTACAATTAACAAATCACAAGGTCAAACATTCAACGTTGCGGGCTTAGACCTAAGCACTGAGTGCTTTTCCCTTGAACAGCTATACGTAGCTCCATCAGGCGTCACTTTCAAACAAAATTTGCTCGTATTGTGTAACCAAAATTCAGCTACAAACTTTGTTTATAAAGAAATTCTATAATCAAAGGCAGTACTTCACATTCAACAACAACATTCGCCCTTTTATGAATATCATGTGTTAAGTGGTGCCAAGGTAAGTTTAGCATCACTTGCAATTTTTGAAAATGACACTTTGCACACTCGCCCCATACCTGGCACAGCAAAATAGCCTAACAAATTACATCGTATTATATAATTTTCCTTTCTATGGAAAGAAGTAAGTTTAAGATCTATGTGTGTATATAGAAACCCAAATATCTCACCGAGGCCTACTAATTAACTATTCTTCCATTCAACTGACGATGATTACTGGAAAGAAAATCAGATTTTCTTTTGCGGGTGAAAAATAGCTTGCGTTCTCCTCTCATTAAATGTAATTTTCCATATGTGGTAATATTGAACTAATATTTCCATTTAAGTTTGCAGATTCCTTTCAATGTTGAGTGCAAATATCACATATACATCAGATACATAGATATAATACAGGATAGAGCCAAGGACTGAGCCTTGTGGGACACTCCACTGCAAATAAATGAACTCTTCAAACGCAATATTGAAAGGCTGAGATGATTACGTATTTATTTACAATCGCTTTTTTTTTTTTAAACAAAAATTGGCATCAAATGTGGAAAAAATACACTCATACGGTTTTGATGCTTTTCAAAGCGAAACAGAGGACAAATAAATCATATTTTGTTAAGCTCGCATGATCCATTTCGTTCGACAAAGCTTGTTGGACCCGTGAAATTAAGGGAAGGAATTGTCTATCTTTGGGAAGTGAAAGAACCGACGACTTCTCCCACAGGGCTTCAACGGAGCTCTTGGTGGATCTATTGCGGTTATGTCGATTTAACGTAAGAAGCACCTCGTATAGAGAATATGAGTAAGACGCTATCGTCGGCTTATTTTATCAGGCGAAACGACGGCTTCACACTTGATTTATAATTTATAGGTATTAAAAATGATAAACCACGAAACTTTGTTTGCTATTATATAAAAAATATTTTTCCAGAACACCTTTCCTAAAACAAAGAGGGGCCATTTAATTCTATGCAAAACTTGGTAAAAATGCATCCGAAACATTCCGATTGATGCAACAAGTGTATCGTGATGGCTCTTTGAGTTGAACAGTTGTTTTCGAGTGGCATTAATGTTTTTTTGGGCGGCAGAAAGACGCTGGAGGATGACAAACACACAGGCAGGCCGATTTCAGTTCGCGCGACTGAAGTGATCCAAAAAGTACAGAAGACTGTAGTTATTCACTGAGAATGATAACAAAAAGACAAAAATGTTACAACAACAACAAATAACAAAAGAACTGGTCCAATAGGGGGGAGAACTCCAAACTCTGTCTTAGCCGACTCAATTCAAGATCACGGGGCCTAGGAAAACAGCCTCCCAGTCGGGAATTAATTTACTGAAGAAGGTAGTTTCAGATGAAGGAAGACATTTGAGAGTAGTTGACATTAACATGGAAGAACTACTTGTCCGAGGTGCCGAAACATTCTCCATCGCCAGCTCATCAAAGTAACCAACCTCTACTCTCGAAAAATAGAAGTGGAGCGAACGATGCAAATAGAAGCCAACAAAAGATGGAAAAACCTTTCAACCTGTGAAACGTCAAGACAGTTATAGGCGAAACTCAGCAAATCCAGAACGAGTAAGATTATTTTGAGAGCAGAGCCGAAACATTTGCGTTTCTTGGATCACTCATAGGGCGCACACTGCGTCTTACTAACGACGATAAAGGACATTCCGGAAATTCATGATTCAAAATCTGCATAGTTTACCACGCTGTGAGAGCGGTTGCTCCATTCTAGTCAAAGCAACAATGCTCGAGACTCAATTCAGCAACTTGCTACAAGAAAACTCTTTAACAATCTGTCTGTAACACTCACCAGTTACCGTTACGGTGGTGCTGTCACCGCCAATCACTTCCTCACTACAAATGCCACATCAAACAGGCACTTTGAGTGGATGCTATGGCTCGTTGTGCATTTGATGTGGATTCTCCGTTCCCAGAAATGCGTGTTTTGTTTATTCACATAACCCCTAAGTTGGAAATGGGCTTTGTCACTCATTATGATTTCGAACACAAAATCATCCTCTTTTTGCACTAGATTTAACAGAGCATGGGAGTGAGTTAACCTAAGTTTGTTTGCACTTAATAAGGGCACATCATGTCATTCACCAAAACTCAACATAACGAATGTTTGCTGATGCTTAGTTGTATGCATCGTTGTCTCGTCGATGTTGGTCGAATCATTCGGACGTCTTAGGCCACACCAATGATATTCTATGTAGAACGTCTCCGGTCACTTTTTCGATGTCTCAAATAGACACAGTTTAAACGAGAGGCTAAGCTAAACGATAAATTGTTCGCGCACATGGTGCAAAACGACGGAAGGACTCTGGCACAATCATATCACCAAATTGTTTTACAAATACACATATTGCCACTTTTGTATAAGAAAATAGAGCAGACAACCATGCAAAAAGGGTTTGAGGCCATAGATTGGGCATACGTTTCCTAAATGTAAGTACAGCAGAAAAAAAACCCAAGCATTTCACTTTAAATTTAAAAAATATATCTAACGCTTTCGATCTCTGCTTGCCCGTACTTTGCATATTCTGATAAGTTATTGTATGTTTTATGAATCTACATTTACCTAGGACCTTTCCAACTTGGCACCAATTCGTTTAAAGGCATCCTCCGACAAGACTACGAGTACTCATATTATGCTCATCAGAATCCGCGAAACTTTAGGGAACTTGAAGACTGGTCAACCAGGATTGTTGAGACGCGGGTTTTGGTTGGCGATACGAGTGAGGAACTTCTTCCACTTAATTCTGGCTCCTTCAGATATGAGTGGGTACCTGGTACCCGAGAAGTAATCGTGGACAGAAGTGATAACAAATTTCGGAAATTAGCATTACAAGAATAAGAGCATCTAAACTTAAAGTGCTTCAATACTGGGTCCAACAAAAAAGCTTGTATTTCTAAGTAAAAACCTTGCTGAAGATTATTAATGTGGCCTCTCAAACGTCAAGACTTCAGCAAGCTTTCGGTCTTACCAAAAACGTGTTTCAAAACACAGCTTAATCTAACAGAAAACTATCTCTATAGTTCCATTGAGGACTACTAGTTGGGGTGAAAAGTAACCTCCTAGGGAATAAAAGAATTTTTTTTTAAAATGTTTTTTTTATTTATTCAATAATAAATATTTATTCAAAATTCCCTTTTAGCTTGATTCACTTATTCCAGCGATTTTCCAACTTCTTGATCCCGTCCGAAAAGTAATATTCCGGAAGGTCTGCAAAATACTCTTCCGTGGCGTCGGTGATTTCCTTGCGTGAGCTGAATTTTTTATTGATGAGCCATCTTTTGAGGTTTGGGAAGAGATAATAGTTCGAGGGAGCCAAATCGGGCGAACACGCTGGATGCGACAGCAATTGGAGCCGTAAGTCATTGATTTTAGCCGTGGTTGCGATGCTCTTATGCGCCGGCGCATTGTCTTGAAAAATAAAATTTTTTTCGCTTCATGTGAGGCCGTTTTGCAGCGATTTCGGCCTCCAGTCGCTCCAATAATGCCCAGTAATACTCGCTGTTGATGGGTTTTCTTTTTTCGAGGAAGCCCACGAAGAGTATGCCATGACAATCCCAGAAAACCGACGCCATAACCTTTCCGACCCATTGAGCCTCCCTCGGCCGCGTTGGAGCACTCGTGCCGGCTTCAGCCCATTGCCGGGCACTCATTCTGTTCTCTGGTGTATAATAGTGAATCCAGGTTTCATCAAAAGTTACCAATCGATGCCAAAAGTCCGCCCGATTCCGCATCAGCAAGTCCAAACACTCTATCGAAGTGCTCTCGCGTTCGTGTTTTTGTTCAGGAGTGAGCATGCGCGGCACCCAGCGGCAGGATGACTTTTTCATATGCAGAATATCGCCCAAAATATGGCGTATGCACTCAGTACTAATCTTTGTGGTATCTGCTAGCTCGCGCACCTTCACTTTCCGGTCAGCCAACACCATTTCATGTATTTTTTTGGCATTGTCCTCTGTCACCGCATCGGAGGGCCTGTCGCTGCGGACTTGATCGGTAGTGGAGTTGCGGCCACCACGAATCTCTCGAAACCCATATTTGACGGTGTAATCTGACGGAGCATTAGCCCCATAATTTTTATCCAACTTTTCCTTTGTTTCCTTCGCCGTTTTGTTTTTTGAGAGAACGAAGATCGTTTTTGTCCATACTCAACATGATCTCAAACACGTCAACAACAATCAGCAGTCAAAACAAAACTAAAGACAGTATCGCACTTAAATTTGGCATGTCTGCCTAAATATGAACGGACTTTAAGGCACCATAACCTTTTTTGCAGTAGCAGCGCATTCTCGCGTTCTCTGGAGGCTACTTTACCCACCTAGTATTCCATAATCTAAAGATTTAAAAATATGCAACTCTTACCGCTATAAGTTCCATTAATCTTGTGTGACTTTTATGGAAAGGGGGACCCATAAAATAGGCACATAAACGTTGTCGTTGAGCATTTAGATAGACCAACTACAACATTTTATTAAAGGTGTCGCTATCATAATAAAAATTATAACCATCAATCTGCTTATGCATAACCTTCTGTTGTATGAGTATGAACTGAAACAAAGAAAGGACTACTAAAATCTCAGCACAAAAGACAACACATCCGTGTAAAAATTTTTCCACTTTAAATTGATGACATCTTTTTTTCTCAATCGAAAATTTCCATAACAATACGCCAAAGCACTGAAATCCAAAAAGCAAAAAATTACTTTCCACGCGTTTCCGGATAAAGTCAATAAAACCCAGCAATTGCCAACCGGAAACAAACTTATAACAATCCTCTAGTCAGGCAACAATCAAACGTGGACAACATCAGAACAATGTAACAATTTCAAATGCCACATGGTCATGTTAGCTGTTTAGATACATATCTACTACTACTACCACCAGCCGAACAATAGGTAGGATTTTATGTAAATCGAGCCATGGCAGTTCGTTAACCTTTCATAATTCCAGTTCTTTATACCCAGTCCTCAGTCCCTAGTCCTGAATGACCTCGCCACGATAGAAGTGTTGACCTTTTTTCTAGTAAATTAATCTACTATTTGGCCATTGAGCTGGGTGTGACATTTTCGTATTTCGACATTGTTTCATTATTTCTCTTAGCTTCCGCCTCAAATTTGAATACGAGTACTAGGAGGTGTGCCTCCATTAAGATAAAGTCGTACCATCCATCAAGTTCTGAAGGATATCTTGGATAGCACTATGCCTGACGATCATACTGCCTTTGACGTCAGTCTTTTATTTATTTGATTTTAGGAGATTTGCTTCAATCAATTTTTCATACGTTACAAGACAGTGAAAACGCCACGCGTAAGGCCATTATCAATGCTGATGGCAATTTGTTCTGGAAATCTTTTTGTGGCAGAAATTTTGTGGTGTGTAGGAACAGTTTTGTGGATTATTTGTGTGATTTCCTTATCACTTAAGAGATTTCGAGACAAATCGAGTAGGGATTCTTCTAAAAAAAAAATGAACATTTTTTATACGGTTGGGGTGACGAGTTTAAAGCATTAAGGTAGTTAAGTTTACGTCACTACACTCACAGTTGGATCTTTGAATATGGAAAGTTTCTTCCATATAGTATTGTAAATATAGGCGACGTTAAGACTATGCAACTTAGACGATAGTCAAATCTTTCGCTCACCTGACTAACATGAAGGAAGGAAGGACAATACCAACGCGTAAATCCGACAAAGCTCTTGTGGTGGCTTACCGGCCCAAATATTCACAGCAGCTGAAAGAGACTTTATGAAGAACATACACCAACGCGTTTCGGAGAACTGGTCAGAAAATTATAAGCCCTATGAATGGTACTCGTATCCCAGGATTGTCGGCCCTATCTTCAGGAAAGGAGGTATAAATTTCCTACAGAGTCGTATCTCCCATATTATATGAAACAATTGAAACCCAAGAAATTTCACAGTCCACACACTTTTCAAACTTTGCCAGGTCCTGGAAAAAAATCAACAAGTCCAATTCGATACACACCAACCCTTCACTTTAAGCCTGCATATGACAGCATACAGCTTTAGGGTGTGTCTTTAAGTGGTACATTTATCAAAAATAAAAAACTATCCACAAATTCAACTTGATCGGGTAATCTTTATTTTCATACAAAAGAATGATTCTTAATATTTATTTTTTGGAGATTATTTCTTTCAAGTTTTTCCCGTAACTGCAGCTAACATGATTCATTCTGAAGTTCCAATTTTCGATGACGCATTCGGGTATTACGAATCGTGTTTGACCAATGACTAGAGTAATGTTGGGTTCCAGTCCCTCAATCGTAGCCCGCTTTGGACTTTACATAGCACCAAACAAAAAGTCTTAAGGTGCAATGTCACAGGTCCAAGGTGTGAAATTTACTGTTCATCGAATCGTTCACCCAATAAAGCATGATTTCAGGGGCTGTGTGGCAAGAGGTGCCGATGGGCCCATGGGCTTCAATTTCAGGCAGAAAATAGTCAACATGCGTAAAACGGGTGTAAGACCTTCTGGGCGGTAACTGACTATTTTGCTCATTGACGTTGATCAGCGACTGAAACAGAAATTTGGAAAATCAGCCGACTTCAGCAAGAATCGAATTTTGTATGCTGAATAATTTGTAGGGACTACCAGGCTAAGTTTTTCCATGATGAAATTTCAAACAATATTGAAATCGTGACACAACGCATGCCTGATCTCTGATGAAATTCCCACTGGAAAAAGTGCTTCTAAAAGAATCACCCTTTTAAACTTTGAGATAGTAAATCTACCTCAGCACTGCTAGTAATATCACTGGATTGTTCCTTGATGCCTACGTTTACCCAGAGCCATACCACCACTATGTTTAGTGAAAAAGCGCTGCGTGTTGGCTATCTTGTGGTGGTGTAGGAGCTTAAGTAAAACCAGACTCTAGGATTCGGTCACTGAATTTTCCCTCAAAATTCTTTACTATGTATCCATACTCGTCTCTTAGCCTGAATCAAGATTTAAGAATGACGAGGACCAGGAGGGAGGCCAATTTAAAAATAGCTTAATTGCCTGATCGTCCTAGGTATCGGTCAGAGTGACAACTGTTTACAGAGCAACCCATAAGAACGAATTTTGGCATTTTAATACAAAAATTAATGCCCTCAACTAACATAAACTTGCAGTACACGTCTCATTGGGAAACTTTTTCAAAATCAGTAGCGTGCCATATTTTTTCACCATATTAAATTGAAAGAAACCCCCTATAAAAAGTGTTTACCGGCCAATGAATCTTTATGTGCACTGTTCACTGATTCGCTGTGGCCTGTGGCTGCTGCTGTTCAACCCCTATCAAATTGATTTGCACTCAGAGTTACCAGTGTCCGTTTGGTTATTCGTTCAGTTTTTTTCCCTAGGATTTCTATTGAGGAGTCTAGTTTTAGAGCATTGAAAAAAGTTCTTAACGATGAGTGTTAACGCGGAGATCTTGTTCTGATCTCTTAAATTCTTTGAATTCTTTTAAAGGTATGAAAATAAGTTAAAATGCAGTTACAAAATTGTAAGCTGTTTTCTTTAAGAAAAAAGTTTATTTGCGTAGGTTTTCGTAGCGCGGTCAGTTTTTTGATGTTACGTGTATTTTTCTAAATTTTTTTATAAATAAACCAAATTATGTAAATGAAAATTTCAATATAAAAATAAGGACGGTAACTTTACATACTATTCTTTCAGATTTTTGCTAATTTGATATGCTAACTACGGAAACCCTGTAAGAGCTTTTATTGGAATAGCAACTTACGGAAAACAAAAGAGTGCGAATGAGAGACAAACATCCCTATCTTCCCTGTACTGCCAATTTATGTTGGACAGAGTTTAGCACGTGGTTCTCCCATTTCTATATTCACAAGGGGACTTCGAGAACTCCTAATCAATCAACCTTCAACCAGATTAACAACCGTACGATCGACGCAAGACACTCCTCCAGTATTATGGGTGTCCAAACGTTCGGAGGAGCCAACATCGACTCCGACCGTTAACTTATTGTAGCCAAGATACGTTCGAGGATATCCCAAACAACGCTAAGACAAACTAATGCTGTGAGAAAATTCGACGTCAGATGGCTACAATCGCAAGAGATCGCCAAGTCCTTTTCCGATCGAGTGTCTCTTAATCTCCTAAGAAGTCCTTTTTTTTTGTTTTTTCCGTTTATTCCCCCACGGAACTACCGTTAAGTATTACTTCGCGAGGGACAGATTTACCCTTCTGCTTCGTCACTGGGTCACTGCTGTTCTAAATTCCTCAGATCGCACATTATGCGAACTGCTGCATGGTACACAGCAGCCCAAAAATCTTTAGATTTCACCATATATGGAACTATATTTTCTGGTGTTGGCCGTTCACCAAATTCTTCACACAATATAGCTCTTTCGTTTGCATACCGCGCACATTCGAAGAAAATGTGCTCCACGTTTTCTACCGCGTTTACGCAGCGAGGACAGGACGGACTCGAATCACGGTTTCGCTTGAATAGATATTACCGGAAACAACAGTGACCCGTCAAGAACTGTATGAGATAGTAGTTCAGTTCGCCGTGTTTTCGTTTTACCCAACTTTCAATCCTTGGGATTAGTCGGTACGTCTATCTCCCATTTTGGGACTCATTCCATTGTTGTTGCCACGCTTCTATACTGCGGCTACTTTCGAATTTCTTCGCTTGATTTATTGATGGCCCGATTTGCACGCGATTTTCAAAAAATCGTCTAGCTTCTAAAGTTAGGATATCGATTGGTACCATAGAGGATAGTACCAATATCGCGTCGTGGGATACCGTTCGAAATGCACTGCTAACACGCAGTGCACATAATCTGTACACAGGTTTGAATCCTTTCATGTGAGTCACTCCCTTGACGCCAGCATTAAGCATCGAAGACCAGTGGCAACACTGCCAGAAGGCCATCACAGATGCCGCTTCTGATATGCTGGATTTCGCTCGACTACCACATCGAAACCCCTGGTTTGATGACGAATGCCAGCTAAGCAAAAAGCACGCAATGCGGCGCTGCAATGAAAGACTAGAGCTGCTCACGAGCTCTATGAGCTGAAGCAAAGAGACGTACATCGGCTTCTCAGAGGGAAAAAGAAAGAGCATGAGAAAATTGAGAGATGCTACTCGAGGAATGAGATTCGGAAATTTAAGCAAAAGGTAAAAAAAAACATGGCATGGACACAAGGCCCGAACCATGGCCTGTAGAGACGAACAAGGGAACATCGTAGTAGAGCTCCTTTGAACTGCGCCAACTACAAAGGCATCAGTCTTCTCAACATTGTTTAGATCTTATATTCCGTTCTGTATAAACGCCTGAAGTCGGTCGTCAGGTATCTAAAAGGCCCATATCAGTGTGGTTTCAGGCCAGGGAAGTAGACCATCGACCAAAAATTCGCACTTCTGTAGATCTTGGAGAAAACCCATGAGTTTCAGATCGATACACATGACCTGTTTACCGAGACGAACTATATAGGTACATCCCTCGTAAATTCGTCCGTTTGTGCAGGACGACAATGGAGAAGGCACGTTGGTCCATCAAGGTCGATAGAGATCTCACCAAGGCCTTTTATGTTAAAAAGGATTTAAACAAGGGGATGCGATGTCATGCGATTTTTTCAACATCATACTTGCAAAAATTGTGCAAAACTCACGAGCTCACACAAGAGGCACAATACTTCCAAAGTCCGTCCAATTACTCGCATAAGCCGACGATATTGACATAATCGGAAGAAAGCAGCATCAGTGCCGCTTCCAGAGTATTAAGCTGGAAGCGGAAAAAATGAGTTTAGCGCTCAATGAGTGTGTCTGGAACCTCGGAGAGAACGTCAATCCCGACAGATACAACTTTCAGATAGTTAAGGACTAGCTACGCTCCGCTATCAACTACAACGACACGACACCAGCGCTGAGATCAGGCGAAGAATAACTCTTGCCAATCGGCGTTTCTGTGGGCTAAGAAGGCAATTGACTAGCAAAGCCCTCTCTTGAACAACAAAAGTTACCATACATAAGACGTTGACCGAGCCCCAGGTCCACCCCAGACTGTAGCGCCACCTTAAGAACAGTAAGATGCGCTTGTGAAAAATGGTGCTAGCTAGTACTTAACATTCAACGAAGAGCTCTAAGAATCAATGATTACTAACTTCGTTATTTCGTTCCCGAATCGAATGGTATTGACGTGAAAAAGTTAAAATTTAAAAAAATTTAATAAACGCTGGTTTTACACATTTAGATTATCTTTGTAGAAATTTGTGTTGTCGCTGGTTAACGCCAATGCAGCAGAAACGAGGAACTACTTCGCGGTTAAAATTCTCGGAATTACTGATGTCATACGTTTCCAGCTGCTGGGAAAAGTCAACAACTTACTTTAAGTGGTGCTACAGTCCGGGGTGGACCTGGGCCTCTGTCAACAAGCTTCTCCAGCCAGCTCGATCCCTGGCTAGCTGCCTCCAGTTTCGCACGCTAAGTTAGCTGAGGTCCTCTTCCACTTGCGTGCGCCACCTGAGCATTGGCCTTCCTCTACTGCGCTGTCCCTCGGGAGCGGATTCGAAGAATTTTCGGGCCGAAGTATGTCCATGCGCTCTACATGACCCAGGCATCTCAGTCTTTGGATCTTCACTCTTCTGGCTCCATGTCGCTCTCAACAACTATTTGGCTTCTAAATTGCGCTTTATTCTAATAGCCGCGAAGCTTACATCTCGGTAGTTGACGTTAGGGAACAAATATGTGGCAATAAAAGGTCCTTGAGAATTTGTCCGTCATTTCCAAAATGCTGAAGCAGTCTTGCAGAACCTTATAAATCTGCGTCCCGTATATCTTAAAGAACTATCAAAATGTGTTCCTTGTCCTTGCCATAGAACGTCCCTCTTCTGAAGAATCCTTTCTTAAATTCTGAAAGCATTTCTGAAAAAAGAGACAGATATGCCTTAATAACTTAGGCACTTTTCGGTTGAAGTTTACTTAGGTGTACTTTTGTTGGTGCGGATGTTCAACTTAAAGCGCAACTACCGTAAAGAGAGATGGATTTACCAATTATTGAAAAGTTATGATCAAAGGGGTGTATGATCAGATATGAATGAAATCTTATTATCATTTCCAGTCTTTTTAACATTCGTAAACAAAAGTTGTATGCTATGCACTGTTTAGACTGTAACAACATCAGAGTAACGTCTCACATATGTGTTTTAACTTCGAATAACATGAAACGTATTTGCATTTATCTTTAATCATTCCACAAATACTTTAAAGCCAAAGACTTTTTCTTATTTTATTTCCAAAGTAAAGTTATATTTTTGCAAAGTTTTACTGTAAGCAGCCTCAGTAACCGCGCCCAATAAACTGTCTTTACATTGCTTTTCTCAGAACAAATCTTCTTCTGTCCTTCGATTGGTTGGCATCCTTCAATGAAAAGATTTAGTAGTCTAGAATGCTCAAATTGCTTTTTGGTTAACAACAGAAGTTTAGACAAAACAACTTGTCAGGGACCATTTGATTTGCCGCATTGACATTGGTGCACCATCATCTAAAACCACAAAATTAACAAATTCCTAGGCGAATCGATATTTACGAGCCCTGAGCACTATCATCGTCCAACCCTTATTCAAAGCGTGCCATTGTCATGGACATGAACAAATACACAGACCAAAATACCACAATACAAGAGACCAAACAAATTTCCAGAAATTGATCCCACTGTTGTGCCCCAACCCTCTGAGTTTATCACAGACCGAAGCAACCAACAACGACAGCGCTTGATTAGTTTTCCCTGATAGCTACAAACACAAAATTGCACCAATTATATTCGTCTGAATGGCAGGCACTCTCAGCACAATACAACGGCAACAGTTTCCAGCGAAACATTCAGTCCATCCGTCCGCTCGTCTGTCCTGCCATCCAGAGTCATCTTGGGAATGTTTTTTTGACTTTTTTTAGGTATTCAGTCTTGGTTCTATCTATCTACTGCTCATATCTACCTCCCATCCACCCTTGCTTAGTACGATTACAATTATGGGCAATGCGTCTGGAATCTTTATGTGAGTTAATTCACAATGAAACGATTGCTTGGAACTACTCGTATCATTGCTGGCGCCACCATTGCCATCACCACCACTCAAAACAAAGGATCCATACCTACATAGCAACCTATGAGCGTCTTGTTCGTGATGCGCCCTGCATTTAATTCTTTAATTCTTGAACGAGTTATTACCGTTGGGACGTATGTATAACCAGACTAATCACCTTTGTCATTCTTAACAAATTGTCATTTGGTGATCCGGTCATTTTCTCGTTCTGTCATCCCTCCGAGAATCACATTTGCGACTGCAGTGTTGGCAGTTTAGGGGTGGCGGATTTATGACAAAAGAAAACCACAATTTGGAAATAAATTGCCCAGCCGTTGTGGTCAAAATAGGTCATAAACTCTGAAGAGTTGTTGAGTGATGAGCTCTACTAGCCAGTCTGTTACAAAAGCTACAAAATATGGCATTCCGTTGTGAGTGAATTAAAACACCTTCATCGATACGAGACAGACAGAAGCAACACACCAGCTTCGGAGGGGTGCGATAAAAATAGAAATTTGATTGTTTTTTAATGGCCTGGCGTTGGCATCAAGTGGCCGTGTGGTGGCTATTCGACAGAATGGCATGGCAGTATCGAGTGAAGACTTTACGACAAAATTGGTATGAATTGAAAGGGGTTGAAGGCGGCAACAGGAGGCCAATATATTCGGACAATAAAATTATGAATCTGTGTTGTTGGCGTTTTTCAATTCACTCAGTGAGTGGTGAGTGGTGTATAAGGGTGTCGAGTTCTTGTAACCTTCAGTTGAATTAATTAAATTTTTGAATTTTAATTATGAAAATTTCTACCATTTTAATGACGATGACATTGCTGGAGAGCCAGTGATGTTTTCTAGAATTTTTATTTAACTGAAAATACTTGGTTATGACAAGTTTTTTATTCAGATTTGAAAAGATTTAAAAAGGTCAAGAGAATGAGACAAATTATGTTGACGCGACCCTTTACATATTTGCTCATTAAGATATAGTCCTTATATTAAACGAGCCAAGGAAGACCTGACGTAGTTGATTGTGGGAAATGGGCTTTCCTTTCTGTACGAGATACTTTTACTCTAACATATCATAACAACACGACAAAGTGTTATTCGTTTCACAAGTCGCTGTGATTCAGCTTCCCTATTGTTGTATCTACATGAGCAACCCATTATATTCGTAGTCCTAATTTCAATGATTTACTGCTGTCATCGACTTGGTTCATTTTATCTCATATATACCTATACAAATACTTTGACTGTCTGTAGACTAATGAGTTTCAGTTGGTATCGTCACAGAGGATTCTTATTGATGTGCCACATGGCTAAAAGACGCACGCAAATCATTCCTCATTACTCAATAATCTCGACAATACAATTCATTAACTCGCATGAACCTTCAATGATTGTGGCAAAAATTCTGATAAATTGCACAGAAGGCAGCCTGATGTTGTGCGGTGGGTCCTGTTAAAATCTGCTGCCGGAAGTTGGCGTAAATTTGAATATCGTAATAGATTTCTGAAAGCGTATTTCTGTCGCTGTCGCTGGTTTACAGTTTGCACTGCACTAGTAAACAAATCACATAGTCTGGCATGGTGCACTTTAAAATGATTTCCACCAGGAATTATTGATTGCAAATGCACGAGTAGATCTGGATCTGAATCTCTGATATACATTTACAAAGAAAAGCGCAAATCTTTGCTAATGGATGCATGTGCAGTAATTTATATGATGGATGGCGGTGTTAAATTAAAAGTAAACTGTTGTTTGGGCCCCATATGCATGTGTGGATACGCCACTGCCATCTGTTAAATCAGAGCGTCACTGCAATATTCCTTGTCCAGCTGAGGGAATTCTCAATCATAAATTAAATGGTTGCATGTTAAAAAATGAATGCCACTTTGTTTACGATTTCCAAGTTGGCACATCCAACAGATTTTGCTACTAAAAAAATGCGTCTATATATACTGGGAAGAATCACTTGAAGAATGTTGAGAAACATTAGAAAGCTAAACGTAGGTGATGGTTCAATTACATTCTGCCATATTTGTCTTTAGTCTTTGAGAAGCAAAACGAATCCTGAGGCACATATCTTGTCATCAGATGCATAACCCATGGCAGTCTAGTTTCCAAACTAACTACAGGTCCTCCACAGCAGAGGTTAACACACTCGAAAATATTAGACAAGTCCTAGGCAATGGGCTAGTGACGTTCCAATGGCTACTTGATTTCTCAAAGGCTTTTGAAAAGCCATACTGTGCTGGAAACTGGATCATTTCTCGGCTTCAGTGGCAAGGCTGCAATGATTCGCAGTTTCCTTTTTGGAAGGATACACCGAGTTTTATTTGGAAAAAAAGCCTTTAGCTCCTGAAATTATTTCAGTTTTAGGACCGAATTTGTTCCGCTTATTTACAAACAACCTACCATCTGGTTGAACAAATTCTTCAGTGCAGATGATGTTTGACATCATTTGGGCCGATCAATAAAGGATGATATAACTAAGATTCCGACTAAATGAGGATGTAAACCAAATACATAGGTGGTCAGTATTGAATGGTCTATGCTTAAACCCAGACAAATCGCAGTTCGAACTTATTTCCAATAGATCATTAGATCTCAACCTTCTGCCAGATATATAAATGTGTAATGCAAACCTAAAGCCTGTGGATTCGGTTAAAAGCCTAAAGTAGTTAATAACCTGCTATATGTGGGGCTATACTTATACCAGCTTAATTATTGGACGTATTTAAGGATGCCTCCCTTACTACGGTTAACTGAGAGTTTTACAATTCAGCAAAAGGTCTTACTACATATAACCAATGCAGATATATTTACTGCATCCTTAATGCTTTTCTCAACTAAAGTTACAAGTGGCTTTCAATAAACCTATAAGGTATATCTATGGCCTCCGTAGACTCTCACCTATCTAATTTCCTACGATCTTCAGTATATTATTTTTTTATTATATTCATCCACATGCAGCTAAGCAAGATGTAACAAAGCGGCACTGCATAGAAAGACTAGAGCTGCTCACGAGCTCCATGAACAAAAGATGAGAGACGAGCACCGGCTTCTAAGCAGGAAAAAAGAAGAAAGATGAGAAGCGCCCATTAGGGGAAATTGAAAGATTCTACTCGGAAGTTTTACCAAAAGGTAAAAAAAGCATGCCTTTGACACAAACCCCAAAGTTTTCATCAGTCAGGCGAAAGTAAGATTGTTGCACTTGATAAAACATTTGACAGAGCCTGATCTTTTGTCGAAAATGAGTGCATTTGACCTTCTCGTTCAATGAATAAGAAATTACCTTTTGGAGTGTTAAATTCAAGTTATCTTCGATGGTTTCAAGTCTGATATTTACAAAACAAATACTGGTGTGCCCCAGGGATCTATTCTGTTTCCGACACTCTTTTCAATTTCCATCAATGATCTCTTGTCTCTTACTCCTAATCCAATATATTGCTTTTGCTAGCGGAAGTACTCTCTATCGTATAGGTTCCTGAACTAATGCCCCTGCTCTTCGGTTGTAGAATGGGAACGGCAGCATATGTTGAGTTCATTAAATTCTTATACAGCATAACCAATTGGGGAACTATCAACAAAGTGATACCTATTACTGTTTTGAGGTAGCTGGTTGTCTACCAAGGCGGCGTCGATTGAAGCCTAGATAGTGAAAGTTCAACAAACTTGTTTGGCCTTTAAGGACAATTGTTTAAAAAGGCCTAAGGAGACGCCCCATTGTTCACTGACGTTAGCGAAGAAGCACCAAAATATCCTTAGTCAGTTTTAAGTGTAAGATTCCTCAAGTGATTTTTGGTCCCGTTTGCGTTAGTGGACAGAGCTAATATATAAGCGATTTCTACACGCCGTAAAGAGATATCAGCCTGGTCAAAAGAGTGGATGTCATTCATCTCAAAGAGCTTGTACATGTACAGCGAGTAAATATTAATGTCTGGCCCGAAGACCTGATCTAACGCAGCACGCGAAAGTCAAAGTCAACCTCTGTCCTGTTCTCCAGTCTATCAAAATGCAGATGGATATTGGTTTATATTTGTGGGTTCATTTGCGTTAACCTGTGATCTGCACAAAAAGGGGGAACAAGAACAGATACAGATACAGATAGAGATACTCGTTTGTATATCAAAATTACATATTATATATGCCCTAAGGACTAAGGGTAGCTGTTTATTTGACTGTTACCACCGATTTTAGCTGACGATACCTGCATATACATATTTTATTTCAATGCTTTAATGCAGTAGTTTTTCCATTGCATACTCATTTCTGTATTTATTCGTTGAGCACGGACACGTAACTTGCTATCAGACTATGCTGCGATATGTGAACATTATTTGCACAAGTGCTGGCTGGATTTGAAGGGTCTGCTCACAGTTGATTGATGTTTGAGAGTGAACAGGCGCACTCTCCTCCGGCGAAAAGCAATTAAAAATCGTGTGTCTACTGGTCCTATATAGAATTGTGCGAGATACATTTAGTTTGCATTATGTACATCTTTCTTTGAATCCTATAATACTCTATAAAACTTAAATTCCGAAGAAAATTGATTCTGAGTTTACATTCTGTTTCCCGCATATATATTTTAATACATATATAACCTACGCCACACGATATCGTCTACAGTTAACACCCGCACGAACCTAGCTCGAGTTCGCCAAGTTCCGAGCCCAACAATCTCGATGGTAAGGTGAGAGTCTCTGACAAAATGCACTGTAAGCCACCAGCACAAACACTAACATCAGATTGCCCTACAACCCCGAACGAGCCGGCCAAACAAACAGTTACCTTAAGTCATTTCGACAACGCCAGACAAAGTGAACCAAATACACAACCATGCACACTATCAGCCCCTGCACACACTTCTTTCTCTCTAAAGGTTCTTCGTGAATAGCTGAAGCAACACACCGATTCTATCATTAAAACCTTCACAGGAGAAATAGACAGAGTCCGCAATAGGCCATTACAAAAGGTGCACGACATCGAAGCTAAACTGACCGAACACCTCAACTGCATCAACACTGCTATCGCCGATTTGTCTCAACGGACAACTGAAGTGGAAGAAAAAGTATACAAAGCTTTCATCAGTGAGATTTCTGAACTGCGAAATTGTTGTGATATGCTCCCAAGAAACAAAATAACCCTTTTATACAGCCAACTCAGAGCATCCTGTTTCTCCAAATCAGATGTAGCGGCTTACATCATCGTCTTTAGAGATTTTAAAAGTATAGACTTCCAGAGTGTACGGTCTGACATTTCTCAAATTCCTTGGGACTATATCAGTAACTCAGCAGGTATTATTTTTGAGGATGAAATAAAAACAATCTTTGATCAGCACGTTCCACTGCGTCATAAATCCATTTTATCTATAAAACCCCCTACGTTTAATAGGGATCTTTTAAATTTGATGCAACTCCGTTATATGGTGTACGCTCATTGAAAACGAAATAAACTCCATGAGTTTCACGATAGTTATCGGTTCCTTCGCAACCTAGTTGTTTTCCGCTGCAAAGCGGAGCCATAATGAGCATTTCTTGAACCCCGAAATGCAGCCTGGAAAGGTTTTCTGGCAAAAGCTGGTCAAAATAGGTAATAGAAGACAGGAAGACTACTTTGGATTTCCCCTTTTTCGTGGAAAACGGCCAAGATAATGCCGACTACGAAGTCACAAAGCCATATTAACCCGGAATATAGACCTATCGCAATCTTACCGTTTTCATCCAAAGACTTTGAGAAAGCGATACTAAAGCAGTTGCAAGTGCACTTAGACAGTAAGAACCCTTTTAATTCTGCCCAGTCCGGTTTTCGTGCGAAAAGAAGTTGTACAGCTGCGCTCTTATATGATGTCGATGAAATCTGCCAAGGTCTGGATGCCAGCTGTCTTATATTATTGACTTTGCTGGACTTCTCTATAGCTTTCGACACAGTGGATCACACTCTTCTCTGTAAGAAGCTATTGCACGACTTTCGACTATTTAATCCGGCAGTCAAACTTCTAAATTCCTACTTAACAGACCGTCAGCAATGTGCAACGGAGTACCTGTCGGTGTCCCGCAGGGTTCCATTCTCGGTCCCTTACTTTTTTCACTTTAAGTGAACGAACTCCCACAACTTACTAAGCATTGTTCTTTTCACATGTTCGCTGATGACATTCAATTATTCTTGTTCTGTCCGTCGGATACGGTGCGAAATGCAATTGACATGATGAACGCAGATCAAGATATCATTCAACAGTAGGCCATAAAATATAATCTGTCACCAAATCCAACTTAAGACCGTCTCTATTTATAAGGATAGGTTAGATACATGGTAAAGCAGACTCACTTAGCCCGCAAGAAATGTAGAACAGCATGCACGAGGAATGCATAACACTCGCAAAATCCCACCTAGGGACTATATCGAAATACCATCACGTCGGCAAAGAAACATGGTGGTGGAATGGCGAAATCAAACGAGCTGTGGCCGACAAGAACAATGCACTTCAAGCGTGGACAAAATGCGATCGGAGCGACGATATCGAAAAAGCTCGACTGGCTCTTGAATACGAAGAAAGTCCTGGCTCGAACTCGAGCGGCAGCAGCGGAAAACCTGTACCAGGAGTTGGAACAAATATCCTCACGATCGGCAGATAGAAGACAAGCTATACAAGAAGTTCAAGAAGTTCAAACGTCGTCCAATACTACAGTGCCAAATATTTTTAAGCTCGCTGCTCAGAGGCGAAAAAATTCGATGGAAATAACCTCGCCGAAATACATAAAAAATGCAGACGGTCGCTTATTAACAAATGAAAAGGAAATTTGTAACCGGTGGCTTGAATACTGAAAGGAGTTGCTTAACAAACAGTTTCCACGTGATATCGTGCCGACAGCTGGTCTATTCGAGGAGGAAGTTTCGGACTTTTCAATCGAAGAAATAAGTATAGCAATTGGAAAAATGAAGCAGGGGAAAGCGGCGAGACCAGACAGCATTCCATCAGAGTTTTGGTCGAAGATGGAGGGGATCGGCAGCGTTTGGCTATCGAAACTTTTAAATAAATTAAAATGTGGACAACCTATGCCGAATCAATGGAGAAGTAGCTTCTTGGTTCCATTATACAAAGGAAAAGGCAACACTCGAGAATTCAACAACTACCGTTCAATCAAGCTTATGTCACACACAATGAAAATCGTCGAAAGAGTCTTAAACGAACGTCTTCGGCAAATAATAAAGCTCGATAATAGCCATGGATTTTGTTGAAGGAAGATCGACGGTGGACGCTTACGAATAATAATGGAAAAGCACCGAGATTCGTCTAAGGATTTACACATGGTATTTATCGACCTCGAGAAAGCATTCGATTGAGTGCCTAGGGATCTCATATGGGCCGCGCTGAGGTCTCAAAACGTATCGGAAACGTATGTTAGAATAATACAAGACATGTACGGAAACGTGAAAACTGCGGTTAAGGGCTCTGCTGGACTAACGAGAGAATTTCCAGTTAATGTCGGAGTGCATCAAGGAAGCGTACTTAGCCCTTTCTTCTTTAACGTAGTATTCGACTATCTTTTAAAAGACTGCATGCGCGAAGCAAATGTAACGCCAATTCTCTTCGCTGACGACGCAGTTAACTTAGCGATAACGCCGAAGATTTACAGAACGCCTTAGATTCATGGAAAAATGCGCTAGAGAGAAACGGGTTTAAAATAAGTGGTTCAAAGACGGAGCATTTGACGTGCCCATTTGCGCATCCGTTGCGACCTGTTCCGCATATAATGTTAGTTCTTCCGAAAAGCACTATCTTTAAGTACTTAGGATCAATCGTTAACATGGAAGCGAAATGTGACGACGACGTAAACCACAGAGTGAATGTGGGATGGATGAAATGGCGGGAAAATTCGGGAATCTTTTGCGACCGAAAATGTTCACTTAAATTAAAGGAGAAACTCTACACCACGGTTGTTAGACCAGCTCTTATATACGGTTCACAGTGCTGGACAATGTACGAAGCGTTTAAAACAAAATGGCGGCAGCGGAAATGAAAATGTTAAGGATGTCTAGTGGTGTCTCTAAACGCAATTGCATTAGATCTACGCGTATAAGAGGAAGTCTACATATAAAGAATTCGGTAACCGAATAGCTTGAGGCGAATAGAATAAGTTGGTATTGCCACGTTCAAAGATGATCTGCGGAAAATCCGGTTAAAAAGGCACTATCAACTACAGTCACTCCAACTGTAAGAAAACGAGGTCGGAAAAAGAATTCATGGATTTCTCAGATGGCAAATGCGCAACAACGCCTGGGGCTAACCACTGAAGCTTTCCAGGACCGAGCATTATGTAGACGCGTTCTGCGCCAACCCCGTAAGCGGAGCAGCAGCGATGCAGTAAAAATGGGAAACTCGTTACGCATAAGTTCGTATAACGAGGAAAGGGTTAATTAAAGGATAAAAAGAAGAAGAAGAAGAAGGTTAGATACATCCACCTTTCCACCAATAAAATTAAGTCAATCATCCATAGAATATGTAGCTAAATGTCGAAATTTGGGGATAGTAGTTAATTATACTCTCACTTGGACGGATCATGCCACAATTACGATCGGAAGGTATACAATGGTTTTCGCTTACTATGGTTCACTCAAAGCTCTTTACCGGTTAAGACCAAGATGATACTCGTACTTGCTAAGTCCCTCTTGTTGCCCATTTTACTACATGGTTGCGAGATTTTTTTCTGTGTTGACTACAACACTAGGCGAAAATTAAATGTCATTTACAACAACCTTGCACGATACGTTATTAACAAACGCTATTCCGACCATATTCCACACTACTCTCTGCATATAATGAGCCTCAGCTTCGACAACCTCATTAAATTTAGAACACTTATCCTTTTTCACCACATTATGCAGTCCCATCAGCCTAAGCATTTGCACAGCATACTTCATTTTGCAAGCTTACAAATAATAGCTATAATGATTTGGCCCAGATTCCATTGTTTTCAATCTATGCGCTCATTTTTCGTCACGCCACTCTCCTTTACACTTAGGAGAACCACAAACATAAACACATTTAAAAATAATCTTTTCAAAAACTTGGCCTGGAATACATAAATCTAATTCTAATTCTAAGTGGCGCAAATTTACTCATCCTATCGGAAGATGTTATAATTTTTGCAAATGGCGTCGTACGTCAATCATATTTGACATTTGTGAACGAGACAGCTTAAAA
The DNA here is from genome assembly GCA_928272305.1 of Volucella inflata. Classification (NCBI taxonomy): domain Eukaryota; kingdom Metazoa; phylum Arthropoda; class Insecta; order Diptera; family Syrphidae; genus Volucella; species Volucella inflata. Next base: position 24,319,164 of record OV743717.1, on the reverse strand, counting down.
TACTAAGACACAGTAACCAACATGATCCTCTAGATAGCATTTATAGTTCTAATCTGCAACCTGAATTTCGGACAATAAGTAGAAAAGCCAACCTGAAGTTGGGATCATTCGAAAGAAAAGTACTCCATTGCACACCACCTTTATTTCATAAGTAGGGTTAACTGTAAAGAAGACATAATCCTTCCAAAAGCTAAGAAATGGAAAAAAAAAACTTGTGAACCGACTCCTCTGTTTAAAGAATATCTTACCTGTCATTCAAGCCTGAGACGATTGTTGATGCCAGAAAGCTTCATATAAAAAAGACGAATTTGTTTGTAACATCCCATTTGCCTCAGCTCAGGGTTACCAATAACCTTTTTAGAAGGTTTTCTCTTAAAATTCTTAAAGATTTCTTTTAGTAAATACTTTGGTTTAACACAATGCTAATTTAAATATCCGTAGAACCATTCTGTTATATAACTCTGGTGCATTACCGCATAGACAGACTGACGCGACAGACAACTTCACACCTCTACTAGTTGAAACAAAGAAACAATGCTTCTTTTACATAGGTAAACCTTTTCTACTTTCGTAGTTGTCAAACTTTGAGAAAAAAAGAAAGGAAATCTCCAAATCAACCCTCGAAAAGCTAGATTTGCATGGATTTGCATAGAAAAACATACAACTCGAACATTATCCTTAAAAGTATACGAATTGCAATCACAGTTGCTGAAGCCAAAAACGATTATACATTCGACTACGAGTATCTACGACTAGTAGCACACTTGAAGAAACCATATCTTGAACTTACAGTAAGCACCCTCATATGCAAAAGTGAAAGCAATTCAAAATTGCTCCAAATGCCACTCAAATAAATCGGCGACAAAATATAAGTAGCAACCATGTTTCAACTTCAATTGCCATGCCATTAACCTAAAGGGGTCGTTGCAAAGTCTAGGGTCTTCCAGTTAACAGGATAAAGTACTTTCAGTCTCGTTTTCTGTGTGAGTATGAGTGTGTATATTCGTATTTTTACTTGTATTTGTTTGGTAAATATATATATATTTTTTTTAAACACATCAAAAACTTATCATGAACTTAAGGGTAGGAAAAAGAATGCCTCCGTTGATGGTTACGAGTATCTTGGAAGAGTGTAGGGTACGAGTAGTATATGTTGCATGTGAACTTTGTTTGACAGATTAAAGTTGATTTAGTTGATGGCATACATTCATGACGTCTGGTATGGCCATGTTCGCAATTTGTCATAAATGGAAGGAAAAGTGAAATGAATTGGAACAATGGACAACCAAATCGAACAGAGGGTTGAAGAGTGCTTTTTATTTTGCAGATATTGAAAGCAATTCATTTTGGGGTCGAGACATCCACTTGGCAATTTTGTAAATATGAAATGTTAACAAAAAAGTCCGTGAGAGAACCAAATATTAGGTTACTTTAGACAAAGTCATGAAGTAGTGTGATACAAAATAGAGCTTGGGTCTTCTTGTTTTCAATCAAGATTGCTTTTAGAGGGTCGCCATGGCTTAGTTCATGCCCATTGAATATGATTTGGGAGCACGAACTACGAGTACTAACATTACATAATGTAACCAATATGGGTATATAAAGGAAACGAGAACGTTATTGCTTCTTGGTTTTAAGACGAATGTTGACTTGCTGAATATTGGACAGTTTGACAGTTTCTAGTGCATATGTACATTTATTAGAAAATAAAAATTGAAGATTTATCTATTGTGAAACATATACTAACACTTCAAACGTAAGCCAATATTACATTTAGCGCACATTTTTCGAGTACGTTGGTGATAATATCCGCACCGTCGTTGAGAGCTGTCTGTTTCCAGATGATCTTCGGCGCCACCTGCTAATTTCAATTCTCTTGGTACCCTATTCTGTACTGGAACTCCACAAGAAGTATCGCGGGCTGGAGGCCTTCCATATCTTTGAAGATAGGTGGTAAATATATTTCTGTGAAAATCGCAGTAGATCCAGTTACTTACTGATTGATTTTTGATAAGCCAAGCATTTTGACAAGCAGCGTCTAAGCCGAATTCAATCAAAGGATATCACCACTTTTTACCGCGAACACTTACCCTCATGGAGTCAACATTTTCGTCAAAATGGTCAACTCCACGCATATATTTGTTACACATTTTGATAATAGCTGGACAATCGACTTGAATTTTCGACCGTTTTTTATTTATCACTCCAATCCGATCAACTTTTGTGATAGGACTCAATCCATGGCAGTTATATCAACTGTAACGATGCTGTTATCGTGCCACTTGACTGCACAGCTCACGCTTAGGCTGCTTTTTCATATTTTTCGAAATCAGCAGTTTGCAGTTATCTAGGCGGTTTTCGCGGATAGTTCCAGTTTCTCCAATATTCTGTTCTGCTAAATATTTTAGAAGTAGTAAGCCAGTGAAGAAGTATAATTCTTGTGGTAATCTGGAAAGTAGCTCCAAAACAACTGCAACTCTATACGATTCGCAGTTTACAAAAAATCCATACCGATTAGCTCCTGACCAGAGCTTGTAACCAAACCTAATGGGTTTTCCGAGGATATGTTGCTTTGTACTGTGCTTCCGAAGTATGGTACTGCTTCTAGCTCTTTCTCTTGGTGGTCTTTGTGACTATCTTATGAAATAGATGGTCCATGGTAACAACATAATTTTTTTGCGTAGAAATGAAGGTGACGTTCCTTTTAAAGTGAGGTGCTTTGATGACCTCAATCAATTTCAAAGTCTACCAATTATTTTTAAATAATGAATCGAAATTATCCGTCTAATGCAAAAAGTTATGTTGCTTCTCCCATGTCTACTTTGCTCATCCATCAAAATATACGTAGTTTAATAAAAACAAAATTTGATTCATTTCTAGTGCATTTGAACGCTTCTAATTTTAATGCAATTTTTATTGTACTTACTGAGATCTAGGTTTATGGCTATGAACAATCCAACTATTGTGTTCCTGGTTATGAACCTTTTTTTAATTGTAATAACTCATATAGCTCAGGTGAAAAGAACACGAAAGTGATTGTGAAGTTGTAAAAATTGGTTTGTTGAGTGCTGATAGTTTAAACATCAATTGCTGTATATGTAATGAACATTTTACGATTGTGTGTGTATACCGTCTTTATAAAAATAATATATGTAAAGATGTTTTTCTGAAACAACTAAATGACATATTCCAAGATATAAAGACCAAAAATTGTTTGGTAGTAAGCGACATAAAAATAGATTGGGTATATAACTTAATTCGTGCGGTTTTTCTTCAAAATTTGAACGTTTAATTAAGAAAAACATGTGCAATAGTATTATTCAAAGTATTGCCCATCTGAAGCTATGACTTTTTCCCATTTTTCTGGCAATTTGTGGATCCCATCCCAAAAGAACTGCGCCGGCTTGGCAGCCAAGAATGAATCAAGCCAATTTTTGATATTCTGCTCCGATGTGAACCGTATTTCAGTGAGGGCGTTCTGCGTTGACCGGAATAAATGGTAGTCAGAAGGGACAAGGTCTGGGATATAAGGCGGGTGGGGTAAGACTTCCCATCCACTGTTTTCCGAATAGTTCTTAACCGGAATAGCAACGTGGGGCCGAGCGTTGTCATGATGGAAAATTATTGCCACGTGTCTGGTCGCATATTCCGAGCATTTTTCGGCTACTGCTCTCTTCAAACGTATTAATTGTGTTCGGTAGCGTTGTCCATTGATGGTTCCACCCGGTTTTAGCAGCTCATAATACAGCACACCCATCTGATCCCACCAAATACAGAGCATTACCTTCGCGCCATGGATATTCGGCTTTGCCGTTGATTTGGCTGGTTGGCCGGGTTTCACATATGATTTTTTGCACTTGCGGTTGTCATAATGGATCCATTTTTCATCACCAGTAACAATCCGATGCAAAAATGACTTCCTTTTGTGGCGTTCCAGCAGCATTTCGGACATGCAAAACCGCCTTTCGACGTCTCTTGGCTTGAGTTCATGTGGAACCCAATTTCTTTGCTTTTGAATATATCCAGCTGCTTTTAAATATTTTGAAATGGCTGCTTGAGTGACACCCAAAGATTCTGCGTGTTTGCCTACAAGCTTCATAGAGTAACGCTTCCAGTTCTTCATCTTCAAACTTTGTTGGCTGCCCAGGACATTCATCGTCTTCCAAGCCAAAATCACCACATTTAAATCGTGCAAACCACTTTTGGCACGTTCGCTCAGCTAGCACATGTTCACCATAAACTTCCACCAAAATTCGATGACTTCCGGCAGCAGTTTTCTTCATATTAATGTAATGAAGAAGAACTCCCCACAAAAACACTTTTTTCAGGCACAAAGTTCGACATATTTGAGTGAAAAAAAATTATTGTTGTTTACGCTTACGTTGTTTACGACATATACTGAAATGACGTACAATGACAGTAGCTTTCCAACGCATGTTCCAATGAAATAATACAAGTTACGCCATCTCTTAGCAAACCGCACGAGACGAGGTATAGACCAATGACACATTTAACTACTTGACCTTAATGTCCTCTTTTGGCTTAAAATCTCTAATTATGGAACCAACTAGATTCACAGACAATTCACAAACATGCATTGATCATATTTTTGTAAGGTTATCTTCCCATTTTGGACATAATCTACTTGATCACAAAATCTCGGATCATTGCGTGATTAATCTCAATATTGAAACAATAAAAACAGGAAATTCAGACAAGTATATCACTTTTAAGATCCAAAATAAAATTAATTACAAACACCTAATAGAGCACTTAAAGTATGAATTTTTGGGACTCTGTCTATGCAGAAAATAGTCCCAGTATAGCATATGATCTATTTTTGTCAAAGCTCAAAAATCATATAGAGAGTTGCACTTCTAGCCTAAATAAAAAAAGGGCACATTTGAAACGTCTTAGGCCATGGATTGACTTAAGATTACTTATAAAAATAAACAAAAAAAATGCTTTGAGTAAGAAGTGTAAGAGACATCCTGGATTTTTATCTTAAATTGAATGAAGAATTGAAGAAGGAAGTCAATATAAAAAATGAATGGAGAATAGTTAACGAAATCCTTAATAAAGCTAATGTCAGAAATAACATATCTAAGATTGACGATGAAGGTGTAATGACATTCGACCCAGAAGACATTGCAAATCAATTTAATTTGTTCTTTATCTCTATTGCAAAAGAATCGAAATCTTCGCCTTCCTGCAAATACAGCTGCAATTGTAATATGTTTCCAGGTGTATTGTAGTTGAAGATGTCTCATTATGTAATAGTTTTGTCTTTCAGTCATTTAAACCTGCTGAAATCCATAAGTGTATCATGTCACTTGATAGTAAGAACTCTCGCAATTCCGATGGTATAACAAACTGTCTCTTAAAACTTCAAAAAAATCTTTGAAAAACGCCGAAGTCATTTCTCTATTTAAAAAAGGTAACAGAAATTTGGTAACCCAATATCGACCAATTTCTTTACTTCATACATTTTGTAAACTATTTGAAAAGCTGATGAAAAAAACGTATTATATCGTTTTTAACCCTAGATGGTTGTTCTTCGACTGTTTTAAAAAATATCCAAAAAATATGAAGTCATTATATGTTTATTTTTTATATACATATTGTCATAACAAAAAGTATTGAATAATATGTAACATTCATAATAAATAAAACAACTAATATAACTAAGTTGAGATTTTTAACTTAGGGGAACAAACGGCGCAAATTTAAAAACGGTCGTAGTCGTTTCGACGAAGAACAACCTTAGTGTACGTAAAATAAGAACAACCATCTAGGGTTAAATAAAAACTTTTTTGGGATTTTTAGAGATGAACAATTTGGCTTTCGTGAAGGACGATCTACTGAAGATGCTATTCTTAAGCTGTGCAGTGAAATTATTGATAGTTTCAATACAAATAATCTCAATCTAGTACTCTTCATAGACATGACTAAAGCATTTTATATGGTCAATCACGATATTGTTCCCAATTGTATAGAGGTATGTGGTTTTTGTCCTATTTGTCAAACAGAACACAACGAGTAAGGCTTGATGGATTTTAAGTAATCAGTTGGAAATAAAAATTGGTGTCCCTCAGGGATCCGTTTTGAGATCATTGTTATTTTTAATTTATATCTTTTTGTTCTACCAAAATCTTAGTAGTCATATAACAGCATTTGCTGATGATATGGCCTTAACATACGACAATAAAAGTATTTTTAGCTCTGCAATCAAGCTACATAAGGACTTAAGTATACTACGATAATGGTTCGCTAAGCACGAGTTACTTATAGTATAAGTTTTAAAACCAGACTTATGATATGTAGCCTAAGAGAAGCCTATCCACTTGACTGTGACGCCGTCTTTCATTCGTATTCTAAGTATTCTGTAGTCTAAGCTGCTTAAAAATAGAGGGTGTATAAGTGCTATAAGTATTTAGGCGTATTAATAGACAAAAACATGACCTGAAAAGTGTACGTTGAGGACTTAAAGAAATATATGTTATCTGTGACTCGTAAAATGTATCTTTTCAGGGATCAGTGTCCAAAAAATGTTTTGCTTATATTTTATTACGGGTTAGTGCAATCTAAGCTACAGTACGGCATTGCAAGTTGGGGCGGCACTTATAACAGCACATCTGAAGCTTTATATTTTACTTAAAAACATATAGTTAGAATAATTTGTAAGAAAAACCGATTAGCTCACTGTTGGCCACTATTCCTAAACCTAAGAATACTTCCAATAAAACATCTTTACATGTTCAAGGTTCTTAAAGTTTTTTTTCATTCGAAGCGGATACAGCGCAAATCTGAGAAGTTCTAACATATACAGTTTAAGAATAAATAACTTGTCAATGTCTAACATTCCAAGATGTAAAAGAACTCATTGTTCGAAATTTTACACACCAGCAGCACCAAGGCTTTTTAATAAGTTACCAACCGAAATCAGACAGATAGTTCAACTCAGTATGTTTCTTAAAGAATTAGAAAAATTCATCTTTAGTATGGAAGTCAAAGTTTTTGTTGACTCAAATCTCATATATATTTTTCTTATTAAATTAATGGTATATATTTTTGTAGTACCGTTTTTTTTTTTTTTTTTGCCTCATTGTTATTTATCATTATTATTTTTATTACGTGATAGCTTATTGCTTCTGCTTCAACGTTTTTTTTTTATTCTTTATTACTTGTGAAAATATTGTATACTTTTTGTTATTAGCTTTACCCCACAAACATTCAGTTTATTTCATTTCTCTATTCAAAGATTATTCGCCTCTAGTTTTCTTTATGAACTACAGAATGATATCCATTCTTTTTCTTAATTGTTAATTAAACATAATATACGAGGTGTCTTTTCATTTTTTTAAAAATATATTTATTTAATCATCCAAATTTATTTTATCCCCTTCAAAATAATCCCCTTCTGATACAATGCACTTGTGCCAGCGCTTTTTCCAGTCGTCAAAGCACTTCTAAAACACACTTTTTGGTATTGCCTTGAGCTCCTCCAGCGATGCAGCCTTGATCTCCTCAATCGTTGCAAATCTTCATCCTTTTATGGGCATTTTCAACTTTGGAAAGAGAAAAAAGTCGCAGGGGGCCAGTTATAACCCTTTTGAGCAGATCAGGATCATCATTGACGTCGTTTAACATGTCTTGGGCAATGTTCATGCGATGCTGCTTTTGATCAAAATTAAGCAATTTTGGAACGAATTTCGATGACACAAGTTTCATACCCAAAACATCCGTTAAAATTGATTGGCTTGAGCCAAACGATAAGCCAAGATCATCCGCTATTTCCCTAATCGTGATTCGACGATTTTTCAACACAATTTCTTTAACTTTTTTAACATTTTCGTCTATGTTTGACGTGCTAGGTCGTCCGGAGCGAGGTTCATCATTAACATTTTCTAGGCCCTCTTGGAATAATTTATACCACTTATAAACATTTATTTTGCTTAAAGTTGACTGTCCGTACGCTACTGTCAACATTTCAAGAGTTTCTGAGCACTTAATACCATTTTTTACGCAAAAATTAATACAAACTCTCTGCTCCATTACTTTTAACCACAAAAAATCGCCTAGTAAACAAAACACGTCCAACTTTTATGCCTCTCACATAAAAACAACAACTGCTATATGGTTAAAACTTTAAACATATGATCGTGACAAGTGAACCAACACAAAAACAAAAAATGTTTGAGTTAGAGTGTACTGAGCGCACGAAATTTAAAAAGTCACCTTACTTTTTGATCACACCTCGTAATTCAATAAATAATACGATGATGAATGAAAAAACAAAATACAAAAAGTTTGTAATCCAGGAAAACTAGGAAGATGGAACAAATCTATCTCGTTCTCATCTCCACTTTCTTTTTCAGTTACCATACCATCGTCACGAGGAAACAATATAATCTCGCCACGGTCTTCCCCAGCATCTAATACCTCAATGATCCCATCTAATGTCAACCTGTAAGACGTAAACTATCTCCAAAAACCCATCACCATAAAGCGATAAACCAAACGAAACTTGGTCCTAACCACGCCAAGTGTTATTTTTATAGTAAATTGTGTCTATGTTATAGCTTACAGATTCATTCACCACATGCAGTTATAAAAAAGAAATGGGCATGATGATTATTCCCGTTATAAAGATACGAGTACTTACTGACTTTCAAGTGATAATTGCAGAATGCAAAAATTTCATTTCCGTAGGATAAAACAAATTTTTGAAAGCTGTCACCTACAGGTGACACTGGGAATTAAAAAGTGAAATGAACCAATGCTACGTATAGATACGTACATACCATCGCAGGTTCGTGAATTCTGGTAAGCTGTCCTCCGTTTGGCACGTCTAATCAAATTTAGATTTCGAAGTAAAGTTCATCTCCCAAGTGCGCAAATTTCAATAATCCAAATAGCAATGCAGAATGCTTGCAAGTCAGTTGAAAATATTTAAAAAATTTCCACTCATCATAAATTCCGAATGGCTTGAAGAGAATAGACGACGACAAACCATAGACGAAAAACGAACACAATATGCCAATGGATCCAAACTACTCGTACACGTAAGACATAACTTGCAGATACCACTATTTCTTCTCTTTCTCATTCTTTCTCATTCATGTTACTGATGGAATCTCTGGATACCAATGAAAGCCATCCGTAACCCAAAAAATCCTTTCAAATGGACAGAGTGGATATAATATTGTCTTAACCCGTTCCTAATCGTTTTCAAATACAATTTTCGATAAGACGCTCCATTACCCCAATCACAAGAGAGCCGGTTCACATAAATTTTGCGACATGAGTTTTAAAGAAATTTCGTGAAGTTTTATTTTTAAAAATGATTCATGGATAGAGATGGAGTTTCTTTTTATTTTTGTTTTATTTCCAGTTTAAGATTGCCGATAAGCAGAAGCAAGGGACATGTCCTTTTGATTTAGAATCATATATTTTGTATGATAATAAGCAACTTAATCCAATTAGGAAACTGTGGCGAAGAGATAAATTATACGAGTATAAGACTTTTCGATTTTACGTATACTGTGGAATTTATCACAGATATACATATGTATGTTATGGAATGTATTAAATTTTCTTGTGGATTGGGGTCAATAAGAATATGAAAATGTCCTTTACAATTCGAGTTCATTCTAGTGGCAAACAAAATTCATGTCATGTTACGATGGCACTTCTCCCGATTTAATTTGGTAATGAAATTGCCAACGTACCTACTTGTACGTTAAATCCCTTTTAATCGCCCCATGAGCTGATTGTTTGATGACATTGCATATTGCTGACTGCAGCATCGATGGCAGTAAAATAGGATGATATGACTGCCACAGATGCAGTCTGCAGTGCGAATTTCATTTAATCGTCACTTAATGTTTATTGACTGCAGTCAAACCGGGTGTAACTCTACATAAATGGTAATTGAGAAGTAGGAGAGATACCAAATAGGATTCAAAGCATCTGATGATATTTTAAAAAGCATTCGTTTGGAAAACAAGTAGATAAAAATTATTTCGGGATGTAGTTATATGAAGTGAATATGATAAGCCCATAGGTTCACTAATATCCTTCAAGAGAAATGGCAGTTCCTAGATTCCTCAGATTCCCTATGAAATCATTATTGAAAAGTTTCCAACTCACCATTTGCGTACGCAAAAAATTAATCTACAATCTCAGGACTTCGGTATTCAAAGAGCATTCGACTGTAAAAACATAGCCCTGTGCACAGTTATGGACATTGAAGATGCTTGTGGCCATTCAAACTTGAGGTTGATCGGAGGTTCCATCCTAAGGAGAACCGTTAATCTGAAGATTAATAACAACAAGCAACACCTTATGGTTCAAAAGGAAAATTCGGACCATGGGGAATTGGATATCACTATTGTAAAGGACTGTCGTCAAGGTGGAATACTACCCCCATTTTTGTGAGGTAAATGACCTCATGCAAATGCTGAACTCCAACGGATGTAAGAATATAGGATATGAAGATAATATAAGTATCTTTATTATCATTAGGGGCTATGAGAAAAAATCCAACTGCGAGTATGGGAGCGTAATAAGACCTAACTCCGCTTCACGTAGAAATTCAAGCGGAAACATACATACGAGCACTCAAGATATATAGTGCACGCCACTTCAAACATGGTAACCTCATTTGGCACTGGAAATAATGTCGAATCTTAACCCTAAAGTCAATTAAACTCCACACCCAGTTTTTCAAAGTAGTATCCTCTCAAGGGAAGAATGTAACACAAATCCTATATTATTGGATGATAAGTGCCGAAAATGTGAACCACCTAAAACTGTTACTGAAACCAGACCGTGGAATGGTCTCTGGCCTCACAGGTTAAGGGTTTTGTGCCGGAGTAACTGCCCTGCTATGGAAACAGGACAGAAGTTACGAAGCACAAACAAGCCTCGGATGCAGTTGGATTTACTGCTGACAACCGATGCAAACGAATCAAAGACATTGACTTTCAGATATGTAAGTGGAATGTTAGGTCCCTTAATAGGTTACGCGCAGCCAAATAACTAGCGGAGACCCAAGACTGCAACAAAGCAGACATTACCGCCATCCGAAAAATGTGATTTTATGGGCCAGGTTAAAAAAAGGATGAGAAACTGCGACATTTAATACGGCGATTGTTTTCGACTGCTAAAGCAACGCTTTTTTGGATACGGGTTTGTGTTGTAGGGAGACTTAGGCATGTAGTCTTGAGTTGACGGCACGTGAACGTACACCAATGCCTCGGTCCGATTAGTCTTCTAATCTTCCCCGAGGGACAGCGCAGTGGAGGCAGACTGAGAATCACGTGGTCACGTAAATTGAACTGAACTCTAGCCCACCTAAAGTAAGTAAGTAAGGACTCTATACCAGTTCCAATTAAATTTAAATGGAGAACTCAAGTTCTTTATAGGCAGAACATCCCTCCATGAGTGGGAACTCTTACAAAAGTTATAAGAAAGATTATCTCATTAAGACCAGCAAAGAGAAGCAAATGCAGCAACTAAAAGCAGCATTGCCTTAACACCGACTGATGAATAAATGTTATCTCATCATGTCTCAATGCCCAACAACTTGGGGAGATCTTAATAAAAATATTCTCAACATTCCGCTTACAGCATTTGTATTCAAATATGCAGCCCTCCTCTTTGATGATGAGTATCCGGACACCCTTTTCCCTTCAACTGAAGTGCAGAAAGTCATTGAGAATGCTTAGAAGCACAAAACCTTGGTAGGTGGCCCTTTCAAGTTCTATGACTCGATATTCGAATCAGTATTCGGAAATCAATGATGTTTCCACTCTACAAAAGAGGGAACTACAGTGTTTCTGGGAATAACAGAGATTTGAATGTGCCGAGAAAGCTATTTAGCGCCCTGCTTTTCAATCGGTTAACATACGAGGGCGGGTCAATAAGTCCGTGACTTTTGGATTAAAACACAGATTTTTTGATAAAAAAATAATTTTATTTTTCAACGTAGTCTCCCTTGAGCTCTATACACTTTGTCCAACGCTTCTCCAATTTTTTTATCCCTTCCAAAAAAAATGATTTGTCGAGGTCCTCAAAATAGGCCTTTGTTTGCGAGATGACTTCATCATTGGAGTCAAATCTTTTTCCACCAAGCCATTTCTTCAGGTTTGGGAACAAGAAGTAGTCGCTCGGAGCCAAATCTGGAGAATAGGGTGGATGAGGGAGCAATTCATAGCCCAATTCATGGATTTTTGCCATGGCAACTGCACATGTGTGCACCCTTGCATTGTCTTGGTGGAAAAGAACTTTTTTCTTGGCCAAATGAGGTCGTTTTTTTTTTCAAATCGTCATTGAATCGGTCCAATAAGTTGGCATAATACTCCCCATTGATTGTTCTTCCCTTTTGAAGGTAGTCAATGTGGATTATCCCGCGTGCATCCCAAAAAACAGTCGCCATAACCTTATTGGCTGACAAACCCACCTTGGCCTTCTTTGGCGCCGATTCACCCTTAGAAACCCACTGTTTTGACTGTTGTTTGTTCTCTGGTGTGTTGTGATGGATCCATGTTTCGTCCACGGTTACAAAACGGCGCAAAAACTCCTCCATATTGCGATTAAACAACGCCAAACCTTCCTGTGAACTTGTTACACGATTGCGTTTGTGGTCGACTGTGAGCAAACGCTGCACCCATCTTGCGGAAAGCTTTCTCATGCCCAAGTGATCATTCAAAATTGAAACCACTGAGCCATGCGAGATCCCTACGGCTTCCACAATCTCTCGCACTTTCAATCTTTGGTCGGCCAACACCATATAGTGAATTTGTTCGATTGTTTCGGGTGTAGAGACCTCAACTGGGCGTCCAGGACGTTCGGCATCTTCAGTGCTTGTACGGCCACAACGAAATTCAGTAAACCACTTTTTTACCATTGAAATCGATGGTGCAGAGTCCCCATAGTATTTATCAAGCTTAGCCTTGGTCTCGGTGATGGTTTTTTTTCGCAAGAAATAATGCTTAATAATCACACGAAATTCACTTTTTTCCATTTTCTCCTCAAATTAGTGAGTAGTCTGATAAAAATAGCTGTCAAACACAAACTAACTGACGCAGCAAGTTTAAATTTTGACAGGAGTCAACTGACAGATGCCTGTTGACAGGAGCAGTGTTGCTGTTTCAGTAAAGAGGTCAGAAATTCAAAAAGTCGCGGACTTATTGACCCGCCCTCGTATAAGGCCAATGTCAAAAAAGAGCTTTGTGTATACCAAGCTGCATTAAGAGGAAACAATTAAACCTTAGATCAAATATTTGCACTTTGTGTGTTAATATTGCGGAGATGTGTGTATCAGCAGAAACAAACGAAGTTGTATGTCCTCCTTGTAAGCATAAGCATGTGACTATATTGGCAGTGATTCCCAATACTGTAAGCAGTACACAATAGGAGTATTCAGGAATTCTATTAGAGTTTTGAATGACAAGAACATCGTGTTTGTGTGGTAAAGTAAACCTGTATTTGAACGACTCACAGCTACAATGGCGTTAAAGGATTTACATTGTTATTCACCCTTTATATAAATAGCATCATAGATAGCATTAGAGGTGGAATTGAAATTAATCAAACAAATATCCCTTTACTAGGATATGCAGACGATATCATATTCCTTGCCGAAACAGTTAATAATATAAAACTAATGAGAAGTAGACTGGTAAGCTATGTTTATGCCTAGAATCTGTTTGTCAACCAACAGAAGACCAAAACTATTGTTCAGTTTGAAGCTGGATCGATCTGTAACCCATGGAGCAAAACAACAAATATTCGGACCAACTTCTACATCTTTCCTTCTGTATGGAGCCCAAGTATGGGGATATTGCTTACATGACGCTGTTGAAAAGATTCTTTGTTGCATCAGAAAAAGTCTTTAGGCAGCCAAGTAATACTCCATACCATATGACTTATTTAGGGACAGGGAGCCTGCGTTTATTTATTGATATACTTCGATTCCTTCACAATTCCATGTTCGATGGGTGATGAAATGGTGACAAGGTTGATTATTTCGAGTATGCTTGTAACGAAAACAAACAGTGTACGAGAGTGTAGCTGTGAATTCAACTTCAGTATAACGACCAGTGACCAGGCAACAAATGGACTGTTATTGTGACGCGGTAAAGGAAGCCATTCATATTTATGATCTGGTCGGCCGCAATTTTGAATTAATTTTTTTTTTTGTTTTTTCAATTAATTTTTATTTTCAATAAAATCTACATTGGTTATGCGTTTCCGCGAAGCCTTAGGGTCTTTTCTGCAGAATGTTGTGTTTCTAACATTAGTGATTGAAATTAAGTAAGCTTAGTTCAATAAACATTCAATAAAAGATTTACACGAAAAAATTATTCGACATAAGTAATTTTGATCGCTTTGGATTTAGATTTACTTTAAGATTAAAATATTTTAACATTTTAACAATTTAACTTTTTTAGCATTGTATTGAGATTAAAAACATTCAGTTATTCGAATTTTGATTTAAAAGAAAGTTCTTTATGTTTTTTTTTCTAGTTTTAAAATTTCTGGCGTTTTTTAGTTCTTGCGGAATTGTGTTGAGGATTTTAGGCACAATGCATTTCAACTGTCTTCTTCCATAGTTGTTGTAGAATCTGGGTTCATGAAGCATACCTTGTGCACATCTTCTTGTGTTTCTCCCATGGTTAATTGGAGTGATGAATCTTGTGTCGTCGTAATACTCTAATATAATCGTCATCTTGAAGATGTCTTCCACTTTAAGGACATTGAACCTTCCTCTCTCTGTTACATTTCGATGAGTAAATATGTTTATCTTTTTCAGTGCTGCAGTTTGTAATTTCTGAAGTTTTTTTTAAATGAGTTAACGTTGCATTACCCCAGGCAAGTATTTCATATCTTAGTTTGGATTCCACTAGCGCAAAGTACACTTGTTTTAGCACAGATGTTGTAGTTTGGTACTGCAGATGAGTTAGTGCGTATAATGCTCTTTTAAGACTCGAACGTAACTCATCAATGTGCTTATCCCACAGAAAGTTATTGTCAATTACGAGTATCACTCCTAGATATTTGTAATTTTGAACTATATCTATAGGGCAGCTAGTCGAGGTATGGCAGCCATCATTCCTACAGTATATTTGTTGTTCGGTAGCCTTGAACTGCGGATTTCTCATATGCATCATTTTTGTTTTGGATGAGTTGATCATTAAACCATGATCATGACACCATTTTACTGCATAATCAAACTCTTCCTGAATTATTGTTGTTGCCGTCTGCAAAGATCTGTGACATACCACTATCGCTGTATCGTCGGCATAAGCAAAGGATTTGGCTCGCTTGAAAATGCGGAGAAGCTCATTAGCGTATAGTACGAGTATAAACAGAATCGGACCCAGTTTCGATCCTTGTGGGACTCCGTATTCTGCATGTTCTTTTTGGCTATGGGTCCCGCTGATCTTGACACAAAAAAGCCTGTTGTGTAGATATTCCTTTAGCCAGTCGGCCAATAATTCTCGTATTCCTATACGTTCGAGAGCATCTATTAGCTTAGAGTGATTGAGCGTGTCGAATGCTTTACTAAAGTCCATAAATATGACCAAGACGTGGTAACTTTTCTTAAGACTTTCATTGATATGATTTGCAAATTCTCCTAATAGTTTACCCGTGCTTTTCTTTTTCTGGAAACCGTATTGATTTTCGTGGATGATGGAGTGTTTTTCAATAAAATTCTGCAACCTGTTTGTTATGACTTCTTCGAGGCACTTTTCTACTACTGGTAATATGGATATTGGCCTGTAATTGTTGAGCTGACTTTTTGTACCTCCTTTGTATATTGGCCTGACCACTGCAGTTTTTAAGGCTTCTGGAATTTTTGCTTGTGTAACACTCAAATTAATAAATTTGCACAAAATCGGCGCAAAAATTACCGCGTGAGTTTTGATATCCAACGCTCGAATTCCATCAATACCAGGTGACTTATTTTCGTCAAGCAAACCAATTATTCTTGACATTTCAAATACAGTTGTTTCTTGAATAAAAACTTATTTGTCTAGCGTTTTATTTAGATGAATCGATGTAATCGAGTCGCATTGGTGCACAATGTTTTCAATTTGTTCTTTAAAGTTCCCATTATCTCGTTGATTAGGCTCAATGTTTTTCGCTGAGTTTATTTGGTAATCCGTTGCATTAATTAAAATGTGATCAATTGTCGATTTTGTTCCCGTTTTCGGATCTATTCTAGTATAATCTGTTATTACATTCAATAACCCCAGTGACGCCAGCATCTCTAAATATTCGTTTACGCCGTATAAATCTAGATCTTTAACATTAATATTCATATCTCCCATTACTACAATATCTCTTTTTCCCAATTGTTCAATATCGTTTCTGAATTCTTCAATAAACGCTTTTTTGCTATAACTTGGTGGTCTGTATATTCCAAATACATATTTGTTTTTATTGTTTTCCACAATTCGAATTCGTATGCTTTCGTATGACACGCTTTCAGGTGTAAGTGGTGTGTATTCTAAGCCATCTCGAATTAACATTAAAATTCCACCACCTCTGCGATTTTTTCTATTCAGAAATTTAGTTTGAAAGCCATCTAGCCTATAAAACTTTTGTTCTTCTTCCTCTATATTTGTTTCAACCAATACTATAACTTTTAATGCATTAACAAAGCGGTTTATATTCAAACAGAAGTCGTTCCAATTCTTACGCAAGGATCTTATGTTAAAATTCAACATTTATTTTTTGCTAATTCATTTATGTTGATGTCGCTAAAACCATTCATTACCCTACAATTCAAATCAGCATGTAAGCCATTGTTTCTACTCGTATTTGCGTTTTCCATTTTGACACTAAAAATTTTTGTGTTTCTTCTGTTTACAAACACTGTTAATATGGACCGATGATTCAACCAGCTCATAAACCTCATCAAACTGTTGTTTTGACTGGTTGAAATGGTAGCCATTGAATCTCTTCGGGTTGCCTACCACCCCAAATACAGCTAATTGGGTTATTGATGAAGCCATAAACCCTTGTTTCAACAACCGCATACCCGGGTAAGTTTTAGAAATTTTAAGCGAAATATTTTCAAAAATCTACTTTAGGAACCGAAACGTAGGAAATATGAAAAATTAAACAAATTATAAAAAAAATTAAAGTAATACTATATCTGAGGCGTAGGAATTTAATTCTCATCAAGTATCCGCTTGCGCAAGACCCAACACACCGAGATGTGCATAAGGCAAAGTACAAAACATACAAGAGAAAATCATGTAAAGTGAAGATAAATGTGGACACATACAACTTATTACAATGAATATTTTATTAAACGGTAGTTAGATACGTTGCTTACAAATAGTATGGCTGGTGAACTGTTGATCGTTAACGGGCTTTGTATATTTCTCACACGATTTTTTGGTAGGACTTCATTTGTTACACATAAAACAATTGCTCTTCTGTTTGATCATTCCTCATGTATCGCATTTGGGACAATTTTAAACGAAAAGAATAACCTAACATGGTCTTCAAACCCTTTCTAGTGGAAAACATTCATGAAATCTGGGGACTTGCTGCACGTGCAATGATAACAGGTTGTGCTTATCAGTTGCGTAGTCCTTGAAGAAGTTCTCGGAGTCTGCTGGTATTTTTTCTTAAAATGTGGATTGTTCTTGTAATATTTAATGTAAGTGGCCAACAGCCATCGCTGCTAACGGTGCTTGCAGCTATATTCACTAAGCATTTTATTCATATTATCGACCTTTGGTAGCAATCATCTGCGTTTTTGCGACTCGCCAACCACATCTTTGGTATAGTGTGACGTTGACAGTAACACTACCGCCTTTTGCTTTTTGGGAACATATGAATACAGTGTGGCATTCTACAGAAAACCAAGTTCTAAGGAATTAACTGGCGGATTTACTCGCATGCCTCCCCTCACTATAAGAAATTGAGGATAGAATCGACAATCTGTAATCGTTCATCAATGTCTGTCCTTAGTCAAAACTAATAAAGAAGTTATCACAAGTAATTTTTAGTCCACTTCCTTTGAAGCCAATGCACAGCTCTTTGACCACACGTTCACGTTGCTTTTGTTCTCTCTCACCATCTGGCCCTAACCCGGAATAAACTATCCATTCATGTGGATACGATGTGTCAGTATCACATACCCACCAATTTTGTATGCCATATTTAGAGGGTTTAGACGGTATTTATGCAGTAAATCGAGTGCGCTCACGGAACGGAAATAATTGTTCATTATTCGTGATATTTTCGCCAGGTACATAGTATTTGTGCAGGTTTGCGTTGAGCATAAACCAAAGGTTCGATCCTTTAAATACGCGTATTTCCATAATCAAACCGAATAAAACTTCCGAAAACGGCGAAGTTCCATGGTAGCCAACGATACAGTTGATAAGCAATATTTCCTCAAAGGCCTTTTGTATGCTCATTGTTTGACTGGCATATACCAGCAAAAAGTAGAATTCCAATGTAAGCATCTAGTTTCCCTTCTATGACATCCTTCCATACATGCGGTGGAGGAATAGGATAATCCGAGTTCCATTCCTTGTAAGTCTGCGTTGCCCGAAAATTGGTTTCGCGTTAGATGACCTCACACCCTTTCGGTGTAGTAAGCAATTTGACAATACACTATTTACGCCAAATCTTTCCGTCACGTGCATAATAACAATCAGCTTCTGAATGAACACGTCTGACACTTTCAGCAACTATTTATTCTGCTTCAATTGAACTTTGTTCTTCCTCAAGGTCGGGCTCAGCCTCGATTCCTTCATTCCAATGTCCTCTTGTCTCATCAATCACTTCGTCAGGATCAGGATCTGTGGCAAAAACGAGGATGCCGTGCATATCTTAAATGGTAAACTGAGGCTGAGATTTACCCTAAAAAAAAAAACTGCAGCACTGAAATATAGCAGTCGAATAGCCCTTGGTGATGTTGAAAATTATTCTTAAAATAATCAAACAATTTTTCTCTGTAAAGAGCCGTCTTTACCAAAACAAGCAGACCTAGAAATTATACTAGTGTAAAAATCTTTTTATTAAAAAAGTAATCTATCCAAAGGAGCATTCAAAATATAGTAGTAAAGAAAACCTAGACAAAGTGTAATAAACCAGAGCAGTAGAATGCCAAACCTATGATGTTTTCTTTGTCCAAGTTTACGCAGATGATATTTCCATTATAATTAAGAACAAATTTATCTAATTAGAGAAACGTTTAAGCCTTGAGAAATTCAGCACCAAATTCAACCCATCTTGTGATTATCAAAGTCTGGGATACCGATTTTTGATAAAAGGCACTAACATCACCAACATATGTTACATCTATATGTAGATATCGATAATTACTCAATACATTACTAGGTGGGGTGAAAAGTACTTCCTTGGGAATGAAAAAAAATTTTTTTTTAATTTTTTTTTTAGTTTTATTCAATATAGTTCCCCTTTTAGCTTGATACACTTATTCTAGCGATTTTCCAACTTCTTGATCCTGTCCGAAAAGTAATATTCCGGAAGGTCTGCAAAAGACTCCGCCGTGGCGTCGGTGATTTCCTCGCGTGAGCTGAATTTTTTATTGATGAGCCATCTTTTGAGGTTTGGGAAGAGATAATAGTCGAAGGGAGCCAAATCAGGCGAATACGGTGGATGCGACAGCAATTGGAGCCGTAAGTCATTGATTTTAGCCGTGGTTGTGATGCTCTTATGCGCCGGCACATTGCCTTGCAAAAACAAAATTTTTTTTCGCTTCATGTGAAGCCATTTAGCAGCGATTTGGGCCTTCAATCGCTCCAATAATGCACAGTTATACTCGTTGTTGATGGTTTTTCTTTTTTCGAGGAAGCCCACGAAGAGTATGCCATGACAATCCCAGAAAACCGACGCCATATCCTTCCGACCCATTGAGCCTCCCTCGACCGCTTCGGAGCACTCGAGCCGGCTTCAGTCCATTGCCGGGCACTCATTCTGTTCTCTGGTGTGTAATAGTGGATCCAGGTTTCATCAACAATTACCAATCGACGCCAAAAGTTCGCCCGATTCCGCATCAGCAAGTCCAAAAACTCTTTCGAAGTGCTCTCGCGTTCGTGTTTTTGGTCAGGAGTGAGCATGCGGTGCACCCAGCGGCAGGATAACTTTTTCATATGCAGAATATTGCCCAAAATATGGCGTAGGCGCTCGGTACTAATTTTTGTGGTATCTGCTATCTCGCGCACCTTCACTTTCCGGTCAGCCAACACCATTTCATGTATTTTTTTGGCATTGTCCTCTGTAACCGCTTCGGAGGGCCTGCCGCTGCGGACTTGATCGGTATGGGAGTTGCGGCCACCACGAAACTCTCGAAACCAATATTTGACGATGTAATCTGACGGATCATTAGCCCCATAATATTTATCCAACTTTTCTTTTGTTTCCTTCGCCGTTTTGTCTCTCAATGTTTTATGAGAGAACGAAAATCGTTTTTGTCCATACTCAACATGATCTCAAACACGTCAACAACAATCAGCAGTCAAAACAAAACTAAAGACAGTATCGCACTGAAATTTTGCAAATCTGCCTATATATGAACGGACTTCAAGGCACCATAACCATTTTTGCAGTAGCAGCGCATTCTGGCGGTCAAGGAGGTTACTTTTCACCCCACCTTGTAGTCCAGGCAGAAAATTGTCATGGGGAAAAATTTCCAATTATAAAAGTTTCATTTGCTATAGCTAGGGCATTGGTCGTAGGTCTTGTTCAAGAGCTCAAAGAAGGCATCTTTGGTGTAGTCATCTTTCTCCTCTGTGTACACGCATATCAGGCTTATGTTGGCAAATTTACAATGATACGGATTGGTACGAGACGCTCGTTCACATGTCTGAAATTCAAGACTTCTTGCCTAAGTCTGCTTCAACTTCTGCTGCTTTTGCGTCGATAACAATCGAAGAAGTAGATCGCATTTGATGGATGGCGGTTTTGTCTGCTTTGCAGCAGTCTAGAGCCTCCGCTAGTTGTTCGGCTGCCCGTGGTCTATTAAGGGACCTAACATTCCAAGTACATTTCGGAAGTTCGTTGTCCTTAATACGTTTGCATGGGTTGTCAACAGTAGATCCGCCAATATCCGAGGCCTGTTGTTGTTTCGTAATTTTTTTAATTTTTTCCATGGCCGGGCAGTTATCCCGGCAACACAACCCCCAACCTGGAGGGCCAGTTCCATTTTTGATGCCTGTAGAACGATGGGTCGGTTGGACCGAAAGCCAATAACCCGATCTGGGATGTGACTGCTGCCGTTGGTCCATTAAGGGCTCTTCCGCCACCATCTCTTTTCTAAGATCCTGACTTAGCCTCGAAAATTCTTACCGGCCTGAGACCCAAATATGTCGGAGTGGCCCTGATAAGGTCTCATTTGTTCCGGGATTTTTTCCACCGTTGATTCCATCTGGGGAACTCGTCCGCTGACCCGTTTATAGTGCTGCTATTTTTGTCTGCTGTTCAGCACTTGCACTTATAAGTTTAGCAGCTTCAGTCTGGATTGACATTGACCAGTACCTGGCGGTTATCACTTAGAGGTATTATAAGCACAATTGATGTGTAGAAGATAGTTGGAACTCTGGATATCGCCAGGTTGGAATCTCTTGGTGACTTCCCTATTTTTTCAGCACCCAACCACCACCACATTGCCGCTAGCACAGCACAAAATCTAACCACTTTTTTCACCGAATCTATGTCACAGTACAACGACTTTATGGCTCAGCCACATTAACAATATAAACCCTAAATGAACAACTCCTAATTGAACAATTCTAGGAATACTATAGCTCGATATGGATGCATAGGTAGTTTTATTCCAAGGCCCACACACTGCAATAAGATCGATGTAATTGAAGATAGAACATCGACCCCAATGTCTATGTATCCTTATGTAGAACAACTTCATTATCTTATATATATTTTTCATCAATTTCCTCAAAACAGATGACTGGAACGTGTTTCTCACATTCATTCGGGCAAACACAGTGCACGCATTATTTTTGACGAACTACGAGTATTAAAAAAGTCATCTGGGATTTGGTCGAGTGGGATTTACAAACAAAAACTTAACACGACAGTGACCAGTTGGTTAAAATAAAAAAAATTATTTTCCGATTGAATGTGAAACTTAGTTATAACTACACAACATACTGACTTACATCATAATAGCATTTCGAAAGTTCTCTTTAAGGTCCTTAAAGCTCTTGGCTTACTTTTGCAATTGTTAGTCCTCTTACACCGTTCAGACATTAAAATCACATTCACTCAAACGATCACACCATCTAATCCCTGTATATTTCCAACCATTGTAAACTTTTCTCCATTTCCTGGCTAAACCAGTGAGAGAGTGAAGCAAATCTCAGAGGGAATAATACAAAACCAACACTCACCAGGACTAAGTTAAAGCATTTCCCTTTCGATTATCATACAAATGTCCTTCCTTCCTTCCTGTTCTTACTACTGCGAATATAACATTGTCTGGAGTAAGGTGTGTGATAATAATCACATGTCACAATATCAACACTTTCAAAAGCATCGTCATTATTATCATCTGGCTTGTGGCATCCCCTTTTATCCCGTTTTTATGAATACTAAACAGGTCACTCGAAAGAAGTGGGTGCTATGCCACTATCCTGATTGCTTCACATAATTGTGCTTTAACTTAACCGTTGTGCTAGATCGCATTCTGCATACACAATTAGTTAAAACCAGAGTGACGCAATAGACTCTTAAAGCAATCGTCTTCCTTGAATAAGGACAACTATCCAATAGATTAAAGGACACAGTCAATGACTAAAAAAAAAAATAAACAAACAAAATAGTGGGAAGCCAACATCACTAATGATTAAAACAAGGACACAAAGCACACAACTAAAAACAGTTTATTTCGTTTCTTATTGGTTGCAACCCGCAGCCTTTAAATGCCAGATAGCAATTACATTTTTTTTTGTTGCAAGGACACGTTGTTGCCCAAGGTTTTTTTTTTTACAATACATGAGCAAATGCGCCTTTTATTCGCCCCCTACAAAGGTATCCTTGCAGGAAGAGTATTGTTTTCGTGAAAGATAAGGGTTAGTAACGCACATTTGTGCAGTTAACTTGATATAACGACAGTATTTTAAAAAGGTACAATATGGGCTAATTTAACATATTTTTAAAGCATACTGATAACAAATAGTCGTCATGGGTGAAGTTGACTTGAAGGAGACTAGGTGTCGGTGACTGGCTCAACGGAAAGACTTTTTGATAGTGACATCAAATGACAATGAGCTTAAATGCAGATATGAAGACCTTCCAGTGCTGAGCCAAGGAAAGGCTCAGATGGCCAAAATAATAAATCAGACGTAAAGAGTGTTTTTGTTTACCCACTACTAACTTTAGACATTTATACTGTCAAACTAACTGTCAGATGTAAACTGTCAGTGTCATTTTAACTCAGTGGATTCTATCGTGGTGATATACACGTTTCAGCAACGCTACCAAATCTTAAAAATTTGATTCCAAAATTATGGTTCTGTGCGTCAAACTTATAGAGCACTAGCACCGACATAGCCGATCATCTGTGATCGCTATTCGCTGTATTGTTGACCGATTGCGCATACAGTTTTCTTTGGAAGATTGCCACTGAATAAGGTATAAGAAGAATGCGTAGTAAAGGCAAAACTGCATCCATTCAGAATGGTATTGAAAAAGATCCAAATTCACCGGATCGACGTCGTTCAGAAAGATTGAAGGTTTACACGAAAATTCGTTGAATGGGCCCGAAATCAACTGGCATTGGAATGGAAAAATTGTGTACAGCGATGAGGTCCAGTCTTGGGGTACGTCAATAAGCAAAATTGTCGCATTTGGAGCACATATAATCCACATGAGTTAATTTCCAAAAAATACACAGTTTGGTGGAGTCTGTGGGCTGGTGGAGTCATCGGACCATATTTTTTCAATAACGGAGCTAATTAGCTCTTCAATCTTCGATTGAATCGCATGAATGTGAAAAAGATGTGGTCCCAGCAGAATGGCGCTACGTACTATACAGAAAACGAAACAACCAACTTATGGAAGGAAACATTCGATGAACGTATAATCTTACGTAATGAATCTAAAAATTGGTCTCCGAGATCTTGTGATTTGACTCCTCTTAATTATTTTCGTTGGGGATACGTAAAGTCGCTAGTTTGCACTGACAAACCAACACATTGGACACGAACATTCTTCGTGTTATTGAGGACATACAGTCACAAATGTTTGAAGTGGTCAAAAACCTTGCCTCTCAGACATTTATGAGACGGGCATATGGCCTATGTTTCATTTTAAAATGAATTTCAGAATGCATTCTCTCGATTGAATACAAATAAATGGCTATTTTATGTGATTTGTTTAAAATCAAAGTTAGTAGTGACTTAAAAAACGTACAAAGGATTGCCGTTTATTCAACTCTCATGGATGTGCCCCATCAGACAAAACGTTTTAAAGAACAATCACATAAGGTTATCCAGGAAAATTATTAAACTTTTTTATAATTAAAAAAATAGATAACGATAATTTAAGGTAGCAATTACAGGATGCTATCAGTCCCAAACATGTTGGAATGGGGCAGTCAAGTGTCGATATGAATTTTACAGCTAAGCACTACCATATTTAGGGCTACTTTTTTTCTTTACTAACTCTCTGATGATTTTCCATAAACACGGGTTTCTTAAAAGCTATACAAAATATGCTTAGAAATTGGCTTTATTCTCCACGCTAATCAGTGACGCTCTACCGTCCTACTGAATCAGAAATGCTCCGCACTGCCATGTGCACCACCTGTGCTGTAGTTAAGTCGCCTATCCGCAGCTATGTATATGAGGGACGTGGAAGATTAATATATATATTGAAGAACGCTTCTGGAGAAATGAAGCCGTTGAAGGACACACTCTGCTGATATAAAAAGCTGTAATAGTAAGCCCTGGAGATCAGATTGTTCGTCAATATTAACTCTTATAAGGTTTGCCCTTTTGTTAATACAAAACCTCATTAGGATAGAATCTCATGTTCACTTGAGTCTGATGTTCTGAAGAAGCGAAGGCAACTCTCCTCTTCATTTATTCCATTTAATTTGAGATATCCAAATACAAGCATTGACCGTTTAATTTCCATGTAGCAGATATCTTTTACACAAAACTGTTTCGATGTAAGGGCGAAGGGACAGATAACATTTATATATATTTTTTTAAATATAGGTATTGATCGAGTCAAATCTCTATGTATCTGACATTTTAATGATGTTTTTATCTTCTCTTTGCTTCTGTACAAGGTTCTTTCATCTGGTCCCCAATTTTTGCCATTCGGACCATTCAGACATCTAGAATACTGTCTCGCCTCTAATTGCAGCTTGAACAATTGTGTTAATGATCTTATGATTAGACACTCATGCTTGCAATCTCTCAAAATGTAACCGTATTAATGTTTTTTTTTTTTTTTTAATTGTTCCTACGTTGGTAGAACTATCATTTATTTTGACACTGATTTTAAGAGCCATCTGTCAACTAGTTTATTGTCGGGAGCCAAAGACATAAACACATTACTTAATGAGCCTCTGATCTAATTGAAAAAAACAATTCTTTTTAGAAATTCGATTTCCTTCAAGAGTGATAAATTCATTCCAACGCTTCTTTAAGTTTTGCATACGTTTTTTTAAGGAATGTACGATTTGTCTTTGCTCAAAACAGGGCTCTCATCGCGTAAAACGACGATCGTCTGACGACGTCGTTTCGACAATTGTATTGCTTCGTGTAACATTAAATAGTTCAATCGTCCGGACGACGTCGTTTTGGACGATTCACTAATGCTTCGTATAACTCACTGAACTGTCAAATAACGACGATTGAACGATTGCGATTGAACCATTGCTACGAGTATTTTGCAATCGTTTCATACTTAATGGTTAATTGTTGTTTAGTTTTGTTTGTTAAATTTTTAATAAAAATGCGTCGGCATTACAATGTGTTGTTTCTCGATGACGAAGAAAGTGAAAATTCTGTCGGACTATTGCGGTAAACCTAAGGAGGAGCTCGCGGTTAACATATATTCCCCCAATTTTAAGACTTGGTGCTACCTTGGAGGTCCTAGCTGGTGGTGGCTACCAATGGTTGACTGGTAACGACTTTGGAATTCTGTTGGCCAAAGTACTCTTTTAGAGATAGTTTGCGAGACCATAGAAGCGTTAGAACTAAAGCTGTGTCCATCAATTGTTTTATTTAAGATTTGCGATCATAAAATGCGTATAACTGCAATAGATGCTAGATACGCTGGATCCGCACATGACTCATTAGTTTGAAAGCATTCCAACGAAAGAGCCTTTTTCGTTAGAAACTGCACCTAACGCAACCATAATTATTGGCTTTTGGGTAGGTACGCAATTATTTGTATCCTTATGTAATCCTCACATATAATATTGTAGGTGACAGTGGATACCCTCTTGAGCCTTGGTTGCTGACACCCTATAGAGCATCTATTGACCCAGCTAAGATACACTTTAATCAAATTCATTTTAAGGCAAGAAACTTAGATCGATGGAGAATCTTAATAGAGGAAAGGAAGAGCAGGTACCACCCTAGCAAAGTTGCTATTTCTACTAATGTTTGCGCCGCATTGCACAACATATGTATCTTCCACAATATGGAAAACAATATTGCAGATACCGAACTCAGCGACGACAATTCGATGGGAAATGAAACTGCAAATAGAGATATTTCCAATAACCGTATGAAAGAGTTTGCAGAAAGAATTCGAAATTCAATAAAAGAATCGCAGTTAGATTAGAGATAATTGTTATTATTGTGCATTATAAATAAATAATAAATCGGAATAAAACAACGAATTTCAACAGTGACAGCATAAATGCCATTTTCTATACATTTAACCTGTGTAGTAGCTCTCAAACTGTTTCTCAAACTGTCTACAGTTTGAACGATGGACGATGCGATTGTAGTGTTACACGAAGCAAAATTTTGACGACGTCGTTTAATACAATCGTTGGAATGATGATCGTCTTAAAAGTTACGCGATGCGAGCCCAGGCCTCAGTCCCGGAATTGACTGTTCGTTTGAGCCAAATTTCTTCGAAGACCAAGTAGTCGCTAGAGGCGAGATCTAGAGAGTACAGTGAGTGGGGGATTAACCCATAATTTTCATCGACTTGTGACACAGTGCATTGTCTTAATGAAACAGCACTTTTTTCTATTGAACGTGAGGACATTTTCTCCTTGATTTCTATTGTACACTCAATCGATCGAATAATGCCAAATAATATTCGTTATTTATAATTTTAGCATTCTTAAGATATTCAATGAACAAAATACCATACGCGTTCCCACATACTGATGCCACAATACAATTTTGCCAGCTGACTTTTGCGTTTTTGGTCACTTTAGTCGGCTTCCACTGGCTGCTGTCCATTCAGCTGACGAAGGTTTGGATCCAGGTATGCAGATATCCATTGCCATATACCGACGTAGGAAGTCCTTTTTATCTGGACCGGTTGTTATTTTTGGTCCGATATGAGCAAAAGCGGCACCCACTTCGATAGCAACTTACGTTAATTTTCATTAAGAAATTGTAGACACACTACCTTGTTATGCATATCTTTAGGGTGTTACTTTAACATACCAGTCAAAATTAGTTGATTTCCTTGGTGCAGAGTCTCACAGCGCTTATAAAGGCACTGTATAGCTTCATCAGTAGTTTTTGCCATCAACACACGAACAAAAGTTGGTCCCTAAAACCACTGTAACTTGAAAACTAAAAATTTGAATGGCATGAAATTTTGACATGTATAGCTTTAAGATTAGTACTATCCAGAAATCATATGGGTATGTCAACAGTGGTGCCATCTATATGAAAGACCGGGGACTTATTGAGTGATGTGTTAGTTAACGTCAAGTGCTACTACCAATTCTTATTATTGAACAAAATATTGTTTGTGTGCAATTTTGTGTTGCGAACTACATTTCTTGATCCAAAATCTTGAAAAATAGGTGTAAGGTCTATAGGGACTCTGCAATACCCAATACAAGAATATTTGAGAGTGACAGAGCATATAAAGGGAGCCGTGAAGTTGTTGAAAACTTGCCTCACCCGAGATGCTTTTGCTCACTTTATTTTCAACATTCGTTATAAAGTGTTTAAAAGAGAGTTTCCACCGAAAAAGACGGAAATTGTGGCATAATAGCTGAGTTGTTTTTATTTACTCAGTCCCAGTTATATTCTGACAGATGGCCCTGCTTTCCGATTGTGCTATCAAAACTGTCTCCTTTCCACTACTAAACCATAGAAACATGTCACAATTATATTAAAAGTTTTCTTGAGGTGCTCGTAGAATCATTCTGACATCGTTTATTCATTTTTGTTTTAAGTTTGCCAACTGTTAGTTCTAGTCAGGATGTGCGCGGATGAGCGAAAGATACAAAGTATCTCCGAACAAGGTCTAAGGTCCTAGGGGAAGCATACGAGCTGGCTAGGTAATGTGTAAGTACAGAATTTCCGATGATACTCGTATAAAAGTTCCAGTAAGGATCTTCTTCTGATTATGTAAGCGAAAGTGTACCTCGTTGTACACAAAATATTAATATGACCAAAAAAGCAAGAGGAGGGGCTAAGCCGTGGTGCAAATCACACTGTTGCGTTACAAATTCATTTATTTGTAAAGATCATATTCTCGAGACAGCAACCAGTTTTAAAAAAAAAGAGTAAAGAGTAGGTCATCTGCTGTAAA